>CM077675.1:489797912-491062198 GCA_039707655.1 Elymus sibiricus
TATGATTTATTTAGTGTTTGTGCCAAGTAGAGCCTTTAGGATGATTCATAAGATGCGTAGAAGTGATGGTGAATCTGAAAAAGAAACTTTGCCTCCAGTGTTTGAATTTTCATTGTTTATTGGAACGTGATATTGAGTTGAAATTTTAACACAGTGTTTCTATACAAATTCTTTACGTTTTCCTAATTGTTCAAAATTTTTAGAGTTACACAAGTATGGTTAGAGCACAGATTACTACAAACTGTTCCGTTTAAGACAGATTCTGTTTTCGTTGCATTGTCTGCTTGTTTTGATGAATCTATGGGTTATATTGAAGGGTATGAGCCATGGTAAAGTTAAAATACAGTAGTTATAATGCAATTATAAAATATGAATGGGGTTTGCAATAGTACCTAAAGTAGTGATTTGCTTTATTATACTAACGGATCTCACGAAGATTTTGTTGAGTTTTGTGTGATTGAAGTTTTCAAGTTTTGTGTGATATCACGATGGATGAAGGAATAAGGAGTGAAAAGAGCCTAAGCTTGGTGATGCTACAGCACCCCCAAGATATATCCAAAGAGAAACAAGCAACTAAGCTTGGGGATGCCCCCAAGTGGCATCCCCTCTTTCTTCTAACGACCATCGGTATTTTACTTGGAGCTATATTTTTATTCGTCACATATCATGAGTTTTGCTTGGAGCGTCTTGTATCATTTGAGTCTTTGCTTGCTTTGCTTTTTAGTTTGTCACTTGTATCCTTGGTGGACACACCTATTTGAGAGAGCCAAACTTATGCTATGATTTGTTAGAATAGCTCTATATGCTTCACTTAAACTTTTTGAGCTATAGAATTGCTCTAGTGCTTCACTTATATCTTTTTGAGCACGGCGTGTGGAAATTTTTGAAGCAACACTCACATGCTTCACTTAGATTAATTTGAGAGTTAGTAATTTTGAAGAAATCCTCTCATTCTTCACTTATACTATTTTGAGAGATAAAATCTTTATGCTCATGTGCTTCACTTAAATTTGTTTGAGCTTGTCAAAAAGCAATGACAATATATGAAACTAGTCCCAAAGTGATAGATATCCAAGGAGGATATAATAAAAACTTTCATTAAGATCATTGGACAAATTAAGCTTGATTCCTTGTAATAGTTTTGAGACATGATGATAGTGATATGTGAGTCATGTTAGTCAGTAATTATGCTTTACTAGGAATATTGGTGTTAAGGTTTGTGATTCCCTATGTATGCACGAAAGTCAATAGTTATGCAATGGAATTACATCCTACTTATGGTGCATTATTCGATGTTTGTTATGCTCAATGCTCGTTTATGTGATTTTCGTTTCTTGGTTGGTTGCTTCTCAATCTATTTGCTAGCCTACACTTGTACTAAGTAGAAATACTACTTGTGCATCCAAAATCCTTAAACCAAGTTTTGCCTTATGAGTGCACCAAACCAACCTATATGTGGTATTTCCATGCCGTCCTAAGCAAATTTGTATGTGCCATCTCTACTTTTCAAAATAAATTTCCTTTTTGTGTCCTCGTACCGCTCATGAAACGGTAGGGGGTGTCCAATATTTTTCCATGCTAGATGTGTTATTCTCAAGATGAGTGTTTATTCACTTGTCATTGCATGAGAGTGCGGCGGTAATAGGGATGCCCATTCCCGAAATGAAAAAGAAATTTTTTATGTTGTCAAATAATAAATTCCTTGGAAAATGTTGGTATGGAAGGCAACCGTGGATACGGCCAGCGATGGAATGTAAAAGAATGGTTGAAAAAGGAATAAACTTTATTTTCTGTTTGGGAACCGCCTATGATGTATCTAGCATGGAAAGTGTTCTCAAATACTTTGTCATTTTCGTTGACAGGAAAGGCATGCCACCCAAAAGATTTTTCTCTCTCAATTTAAACTTTGAGCACTGGCACCTCTACAAATCCCTACTTCCCTCAGCGAAGGGCATATATATTTACTTTATGCAATTTTTATTTTTACTTTGAGTCTCCATCTTCTCTTATAAAGCACCAACTAGGGGGCACTATGATCGTACTTGAGCATTGGGTATAGGTAATATTTGAGTGTGTTTCATGAATGGATCAATGATTGAGCATGATGGGCTGGGGATAACTTTCTTTAGTGTTGACATTTTGAAAGACATGGTTGCTTGTTGGCATGCTTGAGTATTGAAGTCATTATGTTAAAACTAGACTATTGCTTTGAATCAACTAAAAGTCCAAATGTCCATGCTAAAAAGAAAAGATTATGTGATGAACATGTTAGGCAGCATTCCACATCAAAAATTCTTTTTTTATCATTTACCTACTCGAGGACGAGTAGGAATTAAGCTTCGGGATGCTGATACATTGTAACAGCCTGAGGCCGACGCTCCAGAAGATTCCCGTTTTATTTCCATTCTCGTCGTGTGATTCGTTTGGTTGTCGCATTCATTATCGCATCATTCGCATCATCTGCATAGCATCGTCAGTTTTCAAACTTGCATCCATTCGTAGTTGCAGGTTCTCTCCGTTCGTGTCGTCGACCGTTTCGAGTCCAACCACACATGCACGCGCCCGCGGCATCGTTAAAATAATGTTTTTAAAAGCGCGCAAAGAATATTCTCGGATTGGGTCGAAAGTTGGCGTGCAGTCTTAATATAGTGTAGCTAGACAGCCTGTCAAATTTCGTCACAATCGGAGTTCGTTTGATACCCGAACGGTCGATTGTAGCGACACCGTCATCGGTTAAATAGCGGACGTTTTCGGTGTTTCAAAACTCTGTGCCGGGCCGCACCACCTCTCTCTTCTCCCAGCCCAACACCTCTAGACAGCCCACCTAGACCTACCTAGCCTACCCCTCCGTTTCAGACCGCCCGATCGCGATCCTACGACCCGAAATCGGACAAAATCCCTCAAACCCTAGCCCCCTGCTATAAATAGACAAGCCCCCCTTCCCAAAATGGCCTACCTAGCCTCTCCTGCATGGATTTCCGTGCCCAGCCACTGTCCCGCCGCCACTTGGCCGCTCCGGATCGGGCTCCGCCGACATGCAGTCGTCGCGCCGCCGCCCCGAGCCAATCCGGGGTTGCCACGTCGCCCCTCCAGCCAACCGGAGCGCGCCACCTTGCCATGCGCCTCCACCAGCCTCCAGCAGCCCGTTGAGCCCAGATCTGAGCCTGCCCGGGTCCGATCTGGGCCGAGCACTACCCGCCGCCGCCCGCAGCTCCGAGCCGCCCGCAGCCCCGCACCTGCTTCACCGGCGTGCCGCCCCGACGTCGCCCGCTCCGGCCGCCGGCCATTGGAGCTCCGCCGGCGAACAGCTCCGCCAGGTCGCCCCGCTTCCTTCTCCTCCCGTCGTTTCCTCTCTCTCCCTCACCCCCGCTCTGTTTCGTTTTCTTCAAGAGATGCCCGCCACCGCCGCCTCGTGGAGTCCCCCCGGCGTGGATCCGGTCGGGAATGAGACAACCCCGTCGCCATCGCCCTAGATCCGCCTCTAGAGGGCCTCGCCGCCGTCTCCCATCCTCGGCCTCGCCGGGATCTGTCGCACTGCCGCCTCCCTGCACTCGGGTAGGAGGACAGGGACGAACTCCTCGTTGACCCGCCGCGTGGGCTCGCCGCCCTCCAGCCCAGCTTGAGCCGGCCCAAGTCTAGCCGTGGCCCACGACCGCGTCCGCCTTCAAGGCCAGCCCAGCCGACTAGTTGACCAGGGTGAGCGTCCAGCCCTAAACCCCGCCCTGTGCGAAGCATAGCATGTTGCGCTTAGTTGCTGTTGGCACAGTATATCCAGATTGGGCCGATGACGTTTTTTTAGTCTCTGCGAATTTCTCCAATTAACCAGTGCATTATTAATTACAGAAAAAACCACGATTTTAAAATGTCGATAAGTAATTAACCGTGCATCGTATCGAAATGTTTTATATATGTAAAATGTGTAGAATTTCGTGTAGATTCACAATATCCCACTTTTGCAAATGATAAAGATGTTTAACATGCCATTTTCTATTAATTTGCATAATTGTCATGATTTGCAGTGCACATAAATATTTAAGCGTGCATCCGAATTAATCAAACCATATATGTAAAATGTGTAGATAAATTGTATCGCATTTTCATGCATGATAAAAATGTTTGATCTGATGTTTGCATTTAATTTGCATACATGACTTGCTAAAACGGTTTATGTCCTAATCTCGCATAAATATTGTGTCGTTTGTTTTATAGTAAAAACCCACATATTATATATGTTTTCGGGGTAGAAAAATCCATTGAATTTATCTGTGTAATTGGTTTTGTCAGTTGAGAAAATTTGTGTGCATGTCATTTTGCTATGATGCCCTTTTATTTATTTTGTGTGAATTAATCCATGCATATTTTGAAATAATTTTGAACATGAGATATGCCCTTGGACATGTGTGTTAGGCCCTGGTATTTTTGGTTGCTATAGAAATGCATGTTTAGGTGTTATTTTCTTGTTGCCAACATGCCATAAAAATGTGCTGTTTTGAGGGTCCAAAATATTTCTAAGTCTGGAATCTGCTATATTTTGTAGCTGCCTTGCCATGTGTTTTGCTATTGATCTACAGCCCCTTTGGGGTTGGTGCAATGGGGTTATTTGTAGTGAATAATGCCCTCTAGCATGCTGTTAAGTTTCATGCCAATATATGCCCTGTAGCATATAGTTTTACTGCTGCCAATATGCCTTCGTGATAAAAACTGCTCTGTTAAAACTGTGATTTTCACTAAGTCCTAATCTGTTATATTTTATTGCCGTCTTGTGGGCTTATTTCCTAGTGATCCATGCTTATACTCAATTTGCTTTGATGATATGAATTATTGTGCATCATGTAAGCTACAGCCCCATGTCTAATTTGTGCATTTTAGATTCTTGTAGCCTGTTATTCTGAGGTGTGCAAAATGCCATGTTGCTGTTTTGGACAGATTTGAACTAAAACTTGTGTTGGGTGTTGTGGTTGAACCTTTGCTCCGTTTTGAACATGCCATACATGAAACTTGCTTAAATAAATATAAAACATGATTAGTTCAGATCTGGACCAATTTCGAAATTAACACATGGGGTCGTTTCGGAAACGCTATATGTTGTTTCCGGCCTCATTTAAGATGCCTAGATAGTGTAGTTTATTTATGCTTCACCTCTTGCCATGCTAACAACAATTAATATGGTCGGTACCTAATCGAGAGTGAACTAAGTAATTCAAACGTGGAGTTTCGTCAATATGCAACTCGTTGCATATTGAGCTTCACTTAATGTGTAGGAGTTGATTGATGTGCTTTGCCATGTCATGCATAACATGCATCATCCTTGGTGTGCATCATATCATGAATATGTTGTGGTGCTTATCATGTGTTGATTGTTGTTTCCGGACAACTTCTTCTCGATAGAGTTCCAAAAGTGTTCGGAGTGTGAGGATTCCTTCGTCTACTTCACAGATCGTCTTCTTCACGGATTCGTTCTTCTTCCAAGCGGGATCTCAGGCAAGATGATCATTTCCCTGGATACCATTACTATTTGTTGCCATGCTAGATGTCTCGTTTCTATCGCTTGTCTCGCTACCTACCACTTGTTTGTCAAGCCTCCCAAATGCCATGATAAGCCTCTAACCCCCCCACATCCGAGCAAACCATTGTTTGGCTATGTTACCGCTTGCTCAGCCCTTCTTATAGCGTTGCTAGTTGCAGGTGCAAGTTGTTTCCATGTGCAACATGGATATTTTTGATATATCACAATATTATTGCTATTGCATTTAATGCACCTATATACTTGGTAAAAGGTGGAAGGCTTGGCCTTTTGCTCGGTGTTTTGTTCCACTTTTGCCGCCCTAGTTACTTGTGTACCGGTGTTATGTTCCATATTGAGCGCTCCTAACATGCTCGGGGTTGTTATGGGGACCCCCTTGATTTTCGTTTTAGGATAAAACTTGTCTGGCAAGGCCCAACTTTGGTACTACATTTGCCCAACATAATAATTCTGATAATTAATTTGACGCATAGGGAGTTAGCGCTACCCGAGGTTCGTTATTCAACATAATACAGGGGGGCCAGTGCTGATGGAGCTGGTCCAAAATAGAGCACTGTGCGGGGCCACCCTGGGGCAACTCGGGGGATTTCTATCAGGCAACCGTACGCATAGCTTATCCGCCGTGACCTGAGAATGAGATACGCGGCTCCTATCGGGATTGTCGGCACGTCAGGCGGCCTTGCTGGATTTGTTTTACATTTCCCGAACGTCTTGTGCGTGGGATTTCGAGGACACTTCGGTCTATCTCGAGGTTGAGATTTTCCAACGGAATTTCCAAGGAGATCACGGGTTTCGTGGTCGAGGTTATTCCCGCGGCGTGTGGTTAGTTTGTGATGGATGAGTTGGAGCACCCCTGCAGGGTTAAATCTTTCTAGAAGCCGTGCCCGCGGTTATGTGGCAACTTGGAAATTTTGTTTAACACCCAGTCATAGCAAACTTAAAGTAAACTCAAATAAAATACACCAACCGTGTGCGTAACCGTAACTGTCTCTTCTCGTGATTTCTGAACCGAGAGAGAACACGGTGGGGTTATGTTTGACCGTAAGTAGGTGTTCAGGATCACTTAGTGATCATTTCTAGTTCACGTTCGTTCATGCGACGATCATCCCCCCTTATTCTTGTACTCGTAAGTTAGCCACTCAAATAAATGCTTAGTGCTTGTTGTAGCCTCACCACGTAACCATACCTCACCCATTAAGCTTTAATAGTCTTGATACCCTTGGAAATGAGATTGCTCAATCCCTGTGGCTCACAGATTACTACAACAACAGTTGTAGGTACAGGTAATGCGATGATTTGACGTGAGCGTGATGCTTGTTTGATTTGGAGTTCTTCTTCTTCTTCTTCATCGACCTAGGATGGGTTCCAGGCCGGCAGCCTGGGATAGCAAGGATGGATGTCATTTTATCGTTTGTTTTCGTCCGTAGTCGGACCCTGCTCTTCTGTATGATGATTGTATATGTTGTTGTATTGATGTGATCTTGAATTAGCTTGTGGCGAGTGTAAGCCAATTCCATATACTCATCTCTTCATTACATGTACTTGTAATGATATTCATTCTTGCGAAACGACGAGATGCTCTTCTATCCTTGTCGAGGCCCTCGAGCCAAAATAAGGATAGGACCGCATCTTGGGCGTTACATATGTCTCCAACGTATCTATAATTTTTCCTTGTTCCATGCTTTTATATTATCATTCTTGGATGTTTTAGAATCACTTTATAGCAGCTTTATATCATTTTTTGGGACTAACCTATTGACATAGTGCCAAAGTGCCAGTTGCTGTTTTTGCTTGTTTTTTTCCTTTGCCAAATATCAGTACCAAATGGAGTCCAATCGCGACGAAACTTTTTGGAGATTTTTTTTGGACCAAAAGACACCCAGTGGGCCAAAGAAGTGCCAGAGAGGTGGGCCGTGGAGACCAGAACCCACTAGGGCACGCCAGAGGCCCCAGGCGCGCCCTGGTCGGTTGTGCCCTCCTCGGGGCCCCTCTCCACCGCCTCTGATGCCTATAAATTCCCAAATATTCCAGAAACCCTAGAGGAGTCGACTAAAAACACATCCAGCCACCGCAAGTTCCATAGCCTCGAGATCCAATCTAACACCATCACGGAGGCATTCATCATCCTCATTGGTGCTTCTCCGATGATGCGTGAGTAGTCCACCATAGACCTATGGGTCCGTAGGCAGTAGCTAGATGGTTTCTTCTCTCTCTCTTTTGATTCTCAATAGAATGGTCTCTTGGAGATCTATTTGATGTAAACTTTTGCGGTGTGTTTGTTGGGATCTGATGAATTTCGAGTTCATGATCATTTTCTATCCATGAATATTATTTGAGTCTTCTTTGATCTCTTATACGCATGATTACTTATAGCCTCGTATTTCTTCTTCGAATCTTTGGTTTAGTTAGGCCGACTAGATCGATTTTTCTTGCCATGGGAAGAGGTGCTTTGTGATGGGTTCGATCTTGCGGTGTCCTTTCCCAGTGACAGAAGGGGCAGCAAGGCACGCATGTATCGTTGCCATTAAGGATAACAAGATGGGGTCTATTCCTACATGAATAGATCTTGTCTACATCATGTAATCTTTCTTATTGAATTACTCCGTTTTTCCATGAACTTAATACACTAGATGCATGCTGGAGTCGGTCTACTTATCTTGGACGTGATGCCTATATAATGATCATCGCCTTGGATATCATCATGATTATTTTATCTTCTATCAATTGCCCAACAGTAATTTGTTCAACCACCGTGTGCTATACTCATGAGAGAAGCCACTAGTGAAACCTACGCCCCCCGGGTCTACTTTTCCAACATATTGCTTTCCGATCTATCTTTTTCCCTCTTTTGTTTTCAGATCTATTATTCCAAAAACCCAAAAATATATTGCTGCACTTTTTATTTGCTCTTTTTATTTTGTGTTCTTGAGAGATCTATCTCTCCAATCTATCACTACCTAATCTATCTTTTTTACCGTAGAGAGATTGACAAGCTCTCTTTTGCGTCGGGTTGCAAGTATTTGTTCTTTGTGTGCAGGTGCTGCTTATTCGGTTGTGGTGATTCTCCTACTGGTTCGATACTTTGGTTTCATAACTGAGGGAAATACTTACCATCGCTGTGCTGCATCATCCCTTCCTCTTTGGGGAAATACCGACGCAGTCTCAAGCCACGTCATCTTAACAGTAGCGCGTGCTGGTAAACCGCGCTACAGCTAATACTACCTTATCTTCTCCAGCCCGTTTACACGGCCTCACTCTCCTCTCTCCCACTCTCCCTCTCTATACCATTGCTGCCGCCATCGCCCGCATTGCCGTCGCTCGCTGCTGCCGTCGCCCGTATTGCCACCGCCTGCTGCCCGTCGTCGCCCCGCCCGCGGCATGTCCCCCTCCCACCCTCTCCCTCCCCCTCCCTTCTCCCTCCCACCCTCTCCATCCATCCCTCTCCCACTCTCCTCGGTGACACAAGAGGAGGAGCGCAACGGGAGGGCCGGCTGTACCATTTGGCCATGTAGTGATGTAGTAGAACAGTTGATGGATGGATATATAGATGGATAGATAGGTTGCTGGTTTCAGTTAATGCAGTAGAACAGTTGAAGATGGGACATGCACTAGAACATGGAGTGATTTTGGTTTCAGTTAATGGGATAGTTTAAAATATATTATGAAAATTTGAACTAGGTAAAAATTTAAACTAGGTAATTTTTTAACTAGTATATTATATAGTACTACATTAGATAAGAAGATGCACTAGTACTTTAAGATAAGAAAATATCTCATGTCAATATTGAGAACTCGTTTAATCATATATTGAATTTCATAAGTTTCATTATAAATTGAGATAGAAATTTTTAGATAAGAAGTTTTAAGATAAGAATTTTTATTATAAATTGAGATTGAATTTCAGATGTTTCATTATAAATTGAGATAGAAATTTCAGAAGTTTTAAGATAAGAAGTTTCATTATAAATACCTCATGCATTATAATTTTTGTAGTAAAAAAATAGGTCTAGAAATTTTTAGTAAAAAAAATTAGGTACTTTCGGTGTGTCGGAGCTCCTTATGTGACTTTCATGTCTGTTCTTGATGGAGGAATCCCGACTGTTGTCGTGCGGGTCGTTTCCTCTTCCTCTTCTCGCGATATATACCTTGGTATAATGCGCGAGAGAGGGAGAGGAAGCGACCAACACCGACAATCGAAATATTAGTGTGAGGGAGTGTCCACCAACATACACCACCATATCAGTGTGAGAGAGTGCGCACCAACACACCATGAGATATTTCTTTGCATCAACGTGTACTTTCTGTTTTATACAATTCGACTAGTTCATCCCCTGCCATGCAAGACGGTATGTCTTGGAGAGGCTCAGTTTCGAAGACCATGAGAATATGGAGACGAGGAGAGCTAACCTGAGGACTAAACATGGTTACACATTTCTGGTTAAAGTAATGAATGCAGTTAATAACTCAGAATTTGGTTGCTCAAATTGGGAAGCTCGAGCCAAGGCATATGGATTTCAGGAGGATATGGAAATAACCTTCGATCTTCGTCCTGAAGATCATATTGAAGGTAATGTCGACATTTGGGTGGATGTCGATATGCTTCCAGTTTTACCTCCATGTGAGTTTGTCAACCATATTTGTTAAGTAATTTATATTGTGTATTTAAAAATAGTTGGTGTTCATTCATGCTCAACTTATTTATCTTTAATTGTCAGCTTATTTCTCTTCTTCACCAAATATTCAAAAGATAGTAGATCAGACCTACTATAGTCATGGCTCCGAACTAACTTGGTTGGAGATATATCATTTGATCTCATTTATTAATGATATTGAGCATTTTAAGATCAATTATGAAGATATCGACGAAAGTTTTTCTGAATATGTGCCACTAGTGCACCCGTTGAACCATGGTAACATTACTGCAGATAGCATGGTTAGATTCTTTTTTACTATTCTGTCATTGATTAGTCCATCTTTTGCATACATAATTTTTTCTTAAGCAAAACTAGATTGCTAACTATGTTATTATTATGTTCTTCAACAAAAAATCCCCTCGGAGGTTGTGCCTCAACTGATGTTTGTAGAAGGTCGTTTGAATGTTATCAGCTTACGGCCGTGACTTCCTAAAATATTCCACAATGCATACTCGATTTCTAAAAGCGGTTGAAGGCTGGAACTCAAAGGATTTAGCAAATTAATTAAAGACAGCAGACAACCACTTGGCGGAGGCACGAAGGATTTGCTCAGACCACGTATTGGAGATAGGTGGATCTCTATTCTTCACAATGGAGGGGTCGGCGCTTACCTGTTTTATGCAATTTTACCTAGGAGAGAGTAGTAGGTTCTACCTAGCTAGGAGAGAATAGTATGTGCTAGATAAGAAAGAGGACATTTTCTAGTTTATGACATTGTAGTAATGGTCAATGACTTGGCTTGAGACTGCGTCGGTATTTCCCCAAAGAGGAAGGGATGATGCATAGGAGCGACGGTAAGTATTTCCCTCAGTTATGAAACCAAGGTTATCAAACCAGTAGGAGGATCACCACGACCCAATAAGCAGCACCTGCACACAAATAACAAATACTTGCAACCCGACGCGAAAGAGAGGTTGTCAATCTCTCTACGGTAAAAAGATAGATTAGGTAGTAATATATAGGAGAGATAGATCTCTCAAGAACACAAAATAAAAAGGGCAAATAAAAAGTGCAGCAATAATTTTTTGGGTTTTTGGTTTTGTAGATCTAAAAACAAAGAGGCAAAAATATAGATCGGAAAGCAATATGTTGGAAAAGTAGACCCGGGGGCCGTAGGATTCACTAGTGGCTTCTCTCATGAGTATAGCGCACGGTGGGTGAACAAATTACTGTTGGGCAATTGATAGAAAATCGAATAGTCATGACGATATCCAAGGAGATGATCATTATATAGGCATCACATCCAAGATAAGTAGACCGACTCCTGCCTGCATCTACCACTATTACTCCACACATCGACCGCTATCCAACATGCATCTAGTGTATTAAGTTCATGAAAAAATGGAGTAATTCAATAAGAACGATGACATGATGTAGACAAGATCTATTCATGTAGGAATAGACCCCATCTTGTTATCCTTAATGGCAACGATACATGCGTGCCTTGCTGCCCCTTCTGTCACTGGGAAAGGACACCGCAAGATCGAACCCATCACAAAGCACCTCTTCCCATGGCAAGAAAAATCGATCTAGTTGGCCTAACTAAACCAAAGATTCAAAGAAGAAATACGAGGCTATAAGTAATCATGCATATAAGAGATCAAAGAAGACTCAAATAATATTCATGGATAGAAACTGATCATGAACTCAAAATTCATCGGATCCCAACAAAGACACTGCAAATTTTTACATCAAATAGATCTCCAAGAGACCATTGTATTGAGAATCATAAGGGAGAGAGAGAGAGAGAGGAAGCCATCTAGCTACTGCCTACGGACCCATAGGTCTATGGTGGACTACTCATGCATCATCGGAGAGGCACCTATGAAGAAGATGAACCACTCCGTGATGGTGTTTAGATTGGATATTGAGGTTCTGGACCTTGCGGCGGCTGGAATTGTGTTTGGTCGATTCCCCTAGGGTTTTTGGAATATTTGGGAATTTATAGGCATCAGAGGCGGTGGAGAGGGGCCCCGTGGAGTGCACAACCCATCAGGGCACGCCAGGGGCCCCCTGGCGCGTCCTGGTGGGTTGTGCTCTCCACAGCCCACCATCCTGGCTCTTCTTTGGCCCAATGGGTGTCTTCTGGTCCAAAAAAATCTCCAAAAAGTTTCGTCGCGATTGGACTCCATTTGGTACTAATATTCCGCGAAGTAAAAAACAAGCAAAAACAGCAACTGGCACTTTGGCACTATGTCAATAGGTTAGTCCCAAAAAATGATATAAAGCTGTTATAAAATGATTGTAAAACATCCAAGAATGATAATATAACAGCATGGAACAAGCAAAAATTATCGATACGTTGGAGACGTATCAGTCAACTGGTCATGAGTTGTTAGATGATTAAGATGATGATAAGTGTTATGTGACTAAGGATGATGAGTTATTAGATGTCAAAGATTAGATTAAAGTGGATGGGTGGAAGTGATTTAGTTGGGTTAATAGGAAAATATGATGTTACAATGGCACACAATTGTCGAAACAAGGGAATCCTTTCATTCGACACTAGTGTGCCGTCGCAATATCATATTTTCCTACTAATTCACCTTGATCACTTGCATCCATCCACTTTAATCTAAATGTTGTTTCTTGCAAAATTATTATTGATGTTGTATATTAATATGTATAACCGTGTGTAAATACAATGTAAAAATAAAAAAAGAAATATGCGCGATTAGTAGTGGCGCGGGTTAGATACAGGCGCTACTAATAGTTATCAGTAGCGCGGGTTCTGAACCGCGCTACTGATACTATACTTACCAGTAGCGCTGGTGGACCCATGCTTTTGCTACAGGTTAGCTGTAGTGCCGTAGCAGTAGCGCGGGTGCCCACGCTACTGCTAGTCCAAAAACCAGCGCTACTGCTAGGGTTTTCCCTAGTAGTGTATGTGTTAAAACTTTTTATTTTACGATGCATTGGACCATCACAAAAATGCAAAGAAAATACAAAAGATGTATACAAATTTATTTAAGAGCAAAAATACAAATTCGCAAAAAATAAGTAATAAGGTTGAAATACCTACCGAAATTTGAATTGGAGACAAGATACTTATAATATCTAGATTTAATTTTAATCCAAGAACACCCTGTAATTTGCTATTTGGAAGCTAAAGAGGTATGAAGTGTTAAAACTCTTTATATGCACTCACGAGGAAAGAACATGACAGTGGCTGACACCATGAGCAACACCGGGTGGATAAGAGAAATTAAGCACAACATTGACGACATCTTGATCCAATAAATTTTGGGGAGTTTGGTGGCAGCGGATGTGCAACTTCAAGAGGGAGTCCATGACTCGATTACTTGGGAAGTATACTTTGTTTGGTACGTACTATGTGGAATCTGCATACTGCATGCATGCCCAAGGCACTTTCAAGTCTGATTTTAAGTCCATGATAACAAATCTTCATACGTATATGGTGTTGCACTTATTTCTTTTTGTCGACGCAGTCTGCTGTTGCACATATTGAAGTTCTGTGATATGAAATATTATGATTTGGAATATTACAGTGCGAAGAAAAACAGTGGCACTAGCTTCATTTATGTTAAAAGAGTTGAATTAACTTGCTTCATCTGAAACTTCGTGTTATAGATCGACTAAATGGTAATGAAACTTAACTAATTTGTGTATCTTGATTTATGTGGTGACCCGGTCCAGTAGGGCTCCGAATCTCCGTGCTTTACTGTATCAGTCCCTAGATAAATAGCTGACACACATAGTTCATGATGAAATACCAAGATGCATCACATTTCATAGTATTAAATCGCAAATTCAGTCCTTTTATATTTCGTGTCTGCTTAGCTGAAGGCTAGTTCAAAATATCATGCATCGGAAATACAATATTATTGTGTTGTCCATCCACTCACATGCAAGAGTTGAGTATAACATTGTAACCCTACTTCATATCTTTCCCTCGATATGGTAAACCTGCAACATGATACATTGCAACCATAAGGTTCAATACATATAATGTATCGGCAAGATTCACTCAGATGAATATAAGCAAACCTAGATATGCTTTTGGGATAAGTGGAGGTTGGTTTACATTTGCTAAAAACAATAATCGTTGTATCCTATCTTTGTATACAGGTGGATCTACTCTATAGATAGGACATACTGCATCTGACAACAATCTGTACATATACTTGGGTCCACCGACAGAGCTACGTTGAAGCAAATGGGCCATGGCCCGCCCAGTTTTGTTGCAGCCGACTGGGCCTAATGGTAAATTTGTGTCATAATTATCAGAAAATTAGGCCTCTCTTGAAACTGGCCCGCCCATGCTTTAGAACGTAGCTTCACCACTGCTTGGGTCAACTGCATCACACAACAACCCTAGACCATCTGTACCGGTTAATCGATGGCATCGCACCATAACTGGCACCAAGTGGTGCCCTACACTCATTGTTCAACCCAACAAGTTTTGATTTAAGAATAGATGATGAGATCAAGCTAACAGTTTTCGACCAAGTAGCTCAAAGTTGTCCATAACCGAGGACGTGACTAATCATGACCACTTTTAAGACTCTATAGAGGTTTGTGTACTTCACCGGCGAGACCTAGTCACACCCTTCTGCAACTAAACTTCATTGTAGAGTAGCTAGGTAGAGCAACGCAAGATATTTAGGAAGTATTAGGCCGCACCACCTAGTAAGCCCCTACAACCTACCAACTAACTATATCATCTAGTTTGTCGTTCTGACAAGTTACTCGGTCAAGAAACAGTCTATATTGGCTCATGGTTACACATGGAAACTACTTAACATTGAACTCGCACAATCCCTTTGAACCTGGATGGTCACCCACAAGGGAATGTCCCTGTGGTAAACCATAGCAATGGCCTCGTGACGTGACGTGGCTTGAGACTGCGTCGGTATTTCCCCAAAGAGGAAGGGATGATGCAGCACATCGACGGTAAGTATTTCCCTCAGTTATGAAACCAAGGTATCAAACTAGTAGGAGGCACCATCACTACGTAAACAACACCTGCACACAAATAACAAATACTCGCAACCCGACGCGAAAGAGAGGTTGTCAAATTCTCTACGGTAAAAAGATAGATTAGGTAGTGATAGATTGGAGAGATAGATCTCTCAAGAACACAAAATAAAAGGGGCAAATAAAAAGTGCAGCATGGTATTTTTGGGTTTTTGGAATAATAGATCTGAAAACAAAAGCGGCAAAAAGATAGATCGGAAAGCAATATGTTGGAAAAGTAGGCCCGGGGGCCGTAGGATTCAGTAGTGGCTTCTCTCATGAGTATAGCACACGGTGGGTGAACAAATTACTGTTGGGCAATTGATAGAAGATCAAATAATTATGATGATATCCAAGGCGATGATCATTATATAGGCATCACATCCAAGATTAGTAGACCGAAATGATTCTGCATCTACTACTATTACTCCACACATCGACCGCTATCCAGCATGCATCTAGTGTATTAAGTTCATGGAAAAACGTTGTAATGCAATAAGAACGGTGACATGATGTAGACAAGATCTATTCATGTAGGAATAGACCCCATCTTGTGATCCTTAATAGCAACGATACATGCGTGCCTCGCTGCCCCTTCTGCCTTCTATCACTGGGAGATGACACCGCAAGATCGAACCCATCACAAAGCACCTCTTCCCATGGCAAGAAAAATCGATCTAGTTGGCCTACCTAAACCAAAGATTCGACGAAGAAATACGAGGCTATAAGTAATCATGCATATAAGAGATCAAAGAAGACTCAAATAATATTCATGGATAGAAACTGATTATGAACGCAAAATTCATCGGATCCCAACAAACACACCGCAAAAGTTTACATCAAATAGATCTCCAAGAGACCATTGTATTGAGAATCAAAAGAGAGAGAGAGAAGCCATCTAGCTACTGCCTACGGACCCGTAGGTCTATGGTGGACTACTCACGCATCATCGGAGAGGCACTAATGAGGACGATGAACCCCTCCATGCGGGGGTTAGATTGGATCTCGAGGTTCTGGAACTTGCGGTGGCTGATTGTGTTTTTCGTCGACTCCCCTAGGGTTTCTGGAATATTTGGGAATTTATAGGCATCAGAGGCGGTGGAGAGGGGTCCCGAGGAGGGCACAACCCATCAGGGCGCGCCCGGGGCCTCTAGCGCGTCCTGGTGGGTTGTGGTCTCCTCGACCCTCCCCTCCGGCACTTCTTTGTCCACTGGATGTCTTCTGGCCCAAAAAAAAATCTCCAAAAAGTTTCACGATGTTTGGTCTTCGTTTGGTACCGATATTCCGCGAAGTAAAAAACTAGCAAAAACAGTAACTGGCACTTTGGCACTATGTCAATAGGTTAGTCCCAAAAAATGATATAAAGTTGCTATAAAATGATTATAAAACATCCAAGAATGATAATATAACAGCATGGAACAAGCAAAAATTATAGATACGTTGGTGATGTATCAGCATCCCAACGCTTAATTCCTACTCGTCCTCGAGTAGGTAAATGATAAAAATAGAATTTTTGATGTGGAATGCTGCCTAACATGTTCATCACATATTCTTTTCTTTTGTAGCATGGACATTTGGACTTTTAGATGGTTCAAAGCAATAGTCTAGTTTTAACATAATGACTTCAATACTCAAACATGCCAACAAGCAACCATGTCTTTCAAAATATCATCACTAAAGAAAGTTATCCCTAGATCATCATGCTCAATCATTGATCCATTCATGAAACACACTCAAATATTAACTACACCCAATGCTCAAGTACGATAATAGTGCCCCCTAGTTGGTGCTTTATAAGAGAAGATGGAGACTCAAAGTAAAAAATAAAAATTGCATAAAGTAAATACGTAGGCCCTTCGCGGAGGGAAGTAGGGATTTGTAGAGGTGCCAGAGAAGTTTTAAATTGAGAGAAACAAAAATATTTTGAGTGGCATGCCTTTCCTGTTGTCGGGGGGATTACCCCTGGGTAGGCTCATGGAGGCGACTCAACATTTTAAAACAATGGGGCGGCCAATGCCCCTCTGTCCGGCTGCCCCGGCTGGTACCCTGCCCGGCCGGCTGAGTCCGGCCGGCTCCCTGCCCGGCCGGCTGCTCCGACCGGCACCTGTCCGGCTGCTCCAGCCGGCCTGCTGCGCGAGGTCAACCGCCACGTCCCGTCGGACATGACATGAAGACACTATAGCCTGCATCATGCGTCACTTCGCTGCCCCCCCAATAGTGGTGCACTATAGCCTGCGTCATCGCGTCACCTCGCTTGTCATCTCCAATAGTGGTGTACTATTGCCTGCATCACTTGTCATCTCCAATAGTGTTTAGTTGGCCATACGGGCCACCCCTTGTCCCCTGGGCCTCCCTTTATAAGAGGCACCAGGGGAGCCTCTCATGGCATTTATTCACACACACGTGAGAGCTCCCTGGAGCTCACACTCTCACTCTCTCAGTCCTCTCATGCCTACACACATACACACATATGAGGCAAGAAGCCTCATGGCTCTCCTCTCCCATACAGCTCCAGGAGCAACTCTGTACTGCAATACACCTCATAGACAGACATGCAGGAGTAGGGGTATTATCTCTCCGGAGAGCCCCGAACCTGGGTAAACCACCGTGTGCTGTTGCCCTATCCCGTCCCGGATCTCCACTGCAGCCTTTGCTCTCACCTCTTAAGCCATCCCATGGCATCTGCCATCCACGGGCACCCCCCGTGAGAAAACGACGACAGTTGGCGCCCACCGTGGGGCCAACTGCTGCTGGAACCGCGGTCCAGGCGGGACCCTCTTCGTCATCATCACCGCGACGCTGCCACCGTCTCTCGGACGGGGCTCGGGGGTCCGACATCAACACGCCCCCGGGCACTCGCTGTGACGCCGGCAGCATCCTCGTCGTCGGCCTCGGCGTCGTCCGTCACCACCGTTGACTCCGTCTTCGGGGAGCGGCGACCCGAGCAGGGGCGGCCGGTGCGCTGGCCATCGTCGCCATCTTCGAGCGCATCTGCAACGGCGCCGACCACCCGCCGCCGCTCCCACTCTCCTTGGGCCGCACCCAGCCTCGGCGCACTCGCCTCACCGACTGCTTCCCCGACCCCGCGCGCACCGCCGCCAGCGGCTCGCGACCATGACCGGTCGCTGCCTCGTCCTCCTCGAGCTGGCACTTCTCCTAGCCGTCGCACTCGCGCCGGCGGCTGTGGCGGCCACCGCACGGCAGGCTTGCGCCCTTGACTTTGCCCCCCCCCCCCCCCCCCCCCCCCCGGAGCGGAGAATCGGGCCAGGCCTGCACGTTTGCTCGCCATCACCGTCATCTTCGCCTGCGCCCGTAGCTTTTCGTCCACAAGCTCCTCGCTGCCGCTGGTGTACGGCTGCCACATGCTGCTGCTCCTGCTCATGCTTGGTGCCTAATGCAGGCCGTGGTCGTGACCTTCGCTACGCGCCTATGCCACGCGCGCCGCCGGCGCCTCGCCCCGCTCCGTCCGCGCATTCCCACGACCGCGTCCGCACGTTGGTTCTGTGGCTCCTCTGGTCCTGACCACCAAAACTGTGGCCACTCCCCGTGCCTCTCCTCCCTCGGGTGCGCCCGCCACTGCCCGCCATGACCGCTGCCATGCAGCTTGGCACACTATCGCCGCTGCTGTTGCTGCCCTGCATGCTCAACCACCGCTGCGCAGGCCGGCTCCACTTCCGCACTGCCTCTGCGCCCCCCTCTACGCATCCGCTGCGCTCCCGTGGCCGCGTCTGCGTTTGCTGGCTCCCGCCTGCCTCGCCAGCTCCCGCCTCCTCTACGCCGCGTCCGTGCTCGCACCACCGCTGCCCGGCCGGCTCCGCGTGCCCACCATGCCGGCTGCTCCATTCGCCAGCTCCGCTGCGCCGCTGGCCGCCTCTCGGCCACGCTCGGGCCCGGCACGCCCGGCCGCCCGTCCATCCGGCTCCGCCCGCGCTGGCCTCTCGCGGCGCCGGCCTCCCCACGTCTGCTCCGCGCAGCTCGACGCCGGGTCCGGCCCCATCCGCTAGCTGCCTCGACCAGCCGGCCTCCTGCATGCCTGTTGGCCGGGTCCGGCCCTGTCCGCGGCTGGGCTCGCCAGCCGGCCCTTCGGGTCCCGGGCGCCGGCTCGCCCTGCCACCTCCGTCCCTGCGCCGGATTCCCGGCTCCACCTCGAGCCTGGCCGCGTCCGGCTCCGCCTGTCCCAGGCCGGCTCCGGGTCGCCGTCTGCGCTCTGTCGTCGGTTCGGACTTCTGAGACGCGCCGGTCCTGCCCCGCCGCCGCGTCGCTCCCCCGCATCGGCCGACGGCGTTGCCCCGACTGCCCGCGCCTGGCCCTCCTCCACGTGCGGTCCCGCAAGCTGCGTCGCTCCCCCCGCGACTGCACCTCGACCCCGCACTGCTCCGTTCTCTTGCCCCTGTCGCGCCCTCACGTGCGCATCGGTCGGCTTCGCCCGGCCCCTGTCCGGCTCCATCTCCGCGTGCGCCACCCGCGGCTCCGCCCGGCGACGCCGTCGACACGCCGCCCCCGCCTGGGCGTCTCCCGCCCGCATGGCCGGGCGCCGGCCCCGCTTCGGCATCTCCACGCGCCCGCACGACTCCGGTTGTGCCCGCGTTGCCTCCCGGACTCCGTCGGCTCCTCTTGTGCTTCGTCTCGCCCCGTCTGCGGCTGCTTGTTCGCTCCGCCCCCGCTCGCGCATGTCGCGCGCGCGTGCCGGCTCCGCCTCGGCCCACCTCCGACCGCCGGCTGGGCACGCCAGCCGGCCGCCGCTTCCTCCTTCGCCGGCTCCGCGCCGGTCTGGCTGCGCCAGGCGCCGGCTGCGCTCAGCCCGCACGCGCGCTCGCTGCCCAGGCCGCCTCGTCCCCGTGCGTCCTGGACGGCTCCCGCACTACTCCAGCTGCGCTGGCTGCCAACGAAGACACATAAGACCAGCTAGAAAGAAAGAAAAGGGTCAGCTGCCCAGCTGGCTGAGTATAAAAAAGAAAAAAACAGAGCCTCGCGTCCGCTCAGTCTGTTGCCGGCCCGTCTGCGTCGCCGCCTGCCCGCCTGCCTCGACACCGGCCCTGTCGTCCGTCAGCACCAACGCCCGGCCCGGCCGCCCATCCGCCCCAACGCCCGGCTCGGCCGCTCGGCCGCCCGTCCGCTTCGACGCCCGGCCGGTCGGCCCGGCCTGCTGGCACACCCATCGATCACCGAAGGATCGACGGCCACACCCAGCGGGTGCGCCGACACGCCGGCGCTCCGCTCGGAGAAAAGCCGCGCTGGCTGTCATCGACAACAACCGCCTCGCCGGCATCAAAAACCAACGTGAGCTTTTCACCCGCATATCCTCGTGCCGCATAAAAAATATGGATACCCCGAGCGACCCTCGGGGACCATCCCCACATTTGTTTCAGCTACTTTATCGTTCACCCCGGTGCCAGCTAGTCTCGCCCGGGGCCGGCCGCTTGGCCCGATACGTTCGTTCCCACAGGATGATTTAGTAGCGTGTACGGTACCAAAGGCCCACTCTTTGTCTCAGCTACAGATCGCACCGGGACTGTCTGGCTAGCGAGAGCACAAGCTGGAAGTCACCCCACACGAAAAACGTCCTGGGAGAAAATGGCTTGGGCAACCCGGTCATTTCATTTTTGAGTATCTGCTCGGGAGAGTCTGCTCCCACAGTCCGAGTACTGTACACTCCACTCCGCGGTCCCCTCTTCGCCTCAGCCACAGACCGGCTCCGGGCTGTCCGACTGGCAA
This sequence comes from Elymus sibiricus, assembly GCA_039707655.1. Classification (NCBI taxonomy): domain Eukaryota; kingdom Viridiplantae; phylum Streptophyta; class Magnoliopsida; order Poales; family Poaceae; genus Elymus; species Elymus sibiricus. The sequence goes on from CM077675.1 coordinate 489,818,823, forward strand.
GAGCAAAAACCAAAGAGTGGAGAGGACACGAAAAGCACTTAAGGGGGCTCGGACGAAACCAAGCCAACGCCTTCTGCGTAAACTTGCACTACCAAAATCAAATGTTTGATATATCTGCGCCGACTAAACCTTGTCTTCTGCACGATCATTTCCATGAGGAACCTCCTCGCCCGGAGGCTCGGAGGCTACTCCAGGCAGGGCAACGCGCCCGTCAGCCGGCGGACCCCACGTCCGCCCTCAGCGGCGCCTCGCGCTCATCAGCCGGCGGACCCCGCGTCCGCGCCCGGCAGCACCTCGCGCTCGACAGCCGGCGGACCCCGCGTCCGCCCCCGGCTGGGCTCCGCGCCCGTCAGCCGGCGGACCCCACGTCCGCCCTCAGCAGCGCCTCGCGCTCATCAGCCGGCGGACCCCGCGTCCGCGCCCGGCAGCGCCTCGCGCTCGACAGCCAGCGGACCCCGCGTCCGCCCCCGGCTGGGCTCCGCGCCCGTCAGCCGTCGGACCCCACGTCCGCCCTCAGCAGCGCCTCGCGCTCATCAGCTGGCGGACCCCGCATCTGCGCCCGGAAGCCCCTCGCGCTCGACAGCCGGCGGACCCCGCGTCCGTCCCCGGCTGGGCTCCGTGCCCATCAGCCGGCAGACCCCGCGTCTGCCCCCGGCTGGGCTCCGCGCTCATCAGCCGGCGGACCCCGCGTCCACCCTCAGCAGCGCCTCGCGCTCATCAGCCGGCGGACCCCGCGTCCACCCCCGGCTGGGCTCCGCGCCCATCAGCCGGCGGACCCCGCGTCCACCCTCAGCAGCGCCTCGCGCTCATCAGCCGGCGGACCCCCCGTCCGCGCCCGGCAGCGCCTCGCGCTCGACAGCCGGCGGACCCCGCGTCCGCCGCCGGCTGGGCTCCGCACCCATCAGCCGGCGGACCCTGCGTCCGCCCCCGGCTGGGCTCCGCGCCCATCAGCCAGCGGACCCCGCGTCCACGCCCGACATCCCTGACGCTACCGTCTCCTTCAGCAACAGCAAAGACCCTCCGCCCGACTCTTCGAGTCGCCCGGAGGCTCGGAGGCTACACCCAGCGGGTGCGCTAGCAAGCCCCCGCTGGAAATAGCCAGCCGGCGGACTCCGCGTCCGCGCCCGGCAGGGACCCGCACCCGTCAGTTGGCGGACCCCACGTCCGCGCCCGATGTCCTTGACGCCACCGTCTACTTCAGCAACAGCAAAGACCCTCCGCCTAACTCTTCGAGTCGCCCGAAGGCTCGGAGGCTACACCCAGTGGGTGCGCTAGCACGCCCCCGCTGGAAACAGCCAGCCGATGGACTCCGCGTCCGCGCCCGGCAGGGACCCGCGCCCGGCAGTTGGCGGACCCCACGTCCGCGCCCAACGTCCTCGACGCCACCGTCTGCTTCCGCAACAGCAAAGACCCTCCGCCCGACTCTTTGAGTCGCCCGGAGGCTTGGAGGCTACAACCAGCGGGTGCGCTGGCGCGCCCCCGCTGGAAGCAAGCCACGCAGTCCCCGGCCCGCGATCAACCGTCCTCAACAACTCCTACAACAACAACAACGGCGAAAACCCTCTGCCCGACTCCCCAAGTCGCCCGGAGGCTCGGAGGCTACTGTCGGGGGGATTACCCCTGGGTAGGCTCATGGAGGCGACTCAACATTTTAAAACAACGGGGCGGCCAACGCCCCTCTGTCCGGCTACCCCGGTCCGGCCGGCTGCTGAGTCCAGCCGGCTCCCTGCCCGTCCGGCTGCTCCGACCGGCCCCTGTCCGGCTGCTCCAGCCGGCCTGCTGCGCGAGGTCAACCGCCACGTCCCGTCGGACACGACATGAAGACACTATAGCCTGCATCATGCGTCACTTCGCTGCCCCCCAATAGTGGTGCACTATAGCCTGCGTCATCGCGTCACCTCGCTTGTCATCTCCAATAGTGGTGTACTGTTGCCTGCATCACTTGTCATCTCCAATAGTGTTTAGTTGGCCATGCGGGCCACCCCTTGTCCCCTGGGCCTCCCTTTATAAGAGGCACCAGGGGAGCCTCTCATGGCATTCATTCACACACACGTGAGAGCTCCCTGGAGCTCACATTCTCACTTTCTCACTCCTCTCATGCCTACACACATACACACATATGAGGCAAGAAGCCTCATGGCTCTCCTCTCCCATACAGCTCTAGGAGCAACTCTGTACTGCAATACACCTCATATATAGACATGGAGGAGTAGGGGTATTATCTCTCCAGAGAGCCCCGAACCTGGGTAAACCACCGTGTGCTGTTGCCCTATCCCGTCCCGGATCTCCACTGCAGCCTTGCTCTCACCTCTTAAGCCATCCCATGGCATCTGCCGTCCACGGGCACCCTCCCCCCCGTGAGAAAACGACGACACCTGTCAACGAAAACGACAAAGTAGTTCACAATACTTTCCATGCTATATATATCATAGGCGGTTCCCAAACAGAAAATAAAGTTTATTCCTTTTTCCACCATTCTTTCACAATCCATCACTACTAGGGAAAACCTTATACACAGAGGTATAGCAGTAGTGCTGGTTAAAAGAGAGCACTGCTGCTACTTAGTAGTGGCGCGTGTCAATGAAGAGCGCTACAGCTATGGTTATAGCAGCAGCGCCTCTACTAGAAAACGCGCTACTACTATAATTCCTACCCGGCCTGTTGCCGGTAGGATAGGAATAGTAGTAGCGGTGCAGCAGAAAGCCCGCTACCGCTAAGTTCCTTGTAGTAGCGCGTTTCCTGTATACAGCGCTACTGCTAAAAAAAGAAAATAAAATGGAAAAGAAATAGAAAAGTAAATGAAAATGAAAGAAGTAGAAAAAGGAGAAATGAAAAAAAGAAAATGTAAAGATAAACAAAAGAAAAAGAAAAATAAAGGAGAAAGGCATAGCAGTAGCGCTTGTCTCCACAAAGCGCTATAGTTACTCTCGCAGTAGCGCGTTTTATAATCCCGCGCTATAGCTACGTTCCTTAGATAAAAGGAAAAGAAAAAGGAAAATAAATAATTACTTCCTATAGCAGTAGCGCGTTTTGGTAGAAAGCGCTATAGATAACGTAGCTATAGCCCTTTTTCCTACCAGCGCTACTGCTATTTTGACTAAGTCCTTTCCCCCCTCTCCCCCAACTCCTCTGTCGCCGCCGTCAATCGCCCTGCCCGATCGAGCACGCCCTCGACCTCACCGCCGCCGCCCGAGGCCGCCCTCGACCTCACCGCCGCCGCCCGAGGCCGCCCTCGACCTCACGGTCGCCGCCCTCAACCTCACCGCCGCCGCCCTCGACCTCACCGCCGCCGCCCGAGCCCGCCCAGGACCGCCGCCGCCCGAGCCCGAGTCCGCCCTCGCCGCCGACCGTAAGGCTCTCCCTATCCTCTCCCCTGCCCTCCTCTCTCTCTCTGCTGTGATGATGTTCATATGAACCCTAGGTGTTCATATGAGCCCTAGGTGTTTATATGAACCCTAGATTTGTTTAGGGTAGTAGGCATTTTTTTAGCATTTAGGAAAAAAGATTAGCAATTTTTTTAGGAAATTAGCTAGGGCAAATTTTAATGAAAATGCCTAAACAGTAATTCCATTTAGCTTTAAATTAACAGAGGGTATATAAATAATGGTAGCATTTAGCTTTAAATTAATACAGGCTATAAACAAAAAACAGTAGCATTTAGCTATAAAAATTATTTGGACTATGGACCTGAATCTGGTCCAAATTTCATTCAAATGAAATTTGAATTATTTGGACTATGGACCTGAATATTTTTGAAGAAATTGGGTGTAGGTACTAAGGTCCTTCTGTGGAAATTTTGGTGAGGTCAGAAGGGTTAGAGAAAATGGAGTTCCTTTGCAATTTCTAATAAGGTCAAGTATTGTTGGAATATTTGCTCTAAAACAATTTGGATGAAAAGAAAATAATGTGTGTGTGTGTGTGAGAGAGGAATAGCTAGAACAAAATTTGGGTTCTGTCCTAGGCAGAGAAGTGTTCATTTGCATATTCCATTATTGTTGATTATATCTTTTCACTGAAGTGGTCATGTTATATGCAAATTCCTCAATAGTGTTTGCTCATGTTATATGCAACATTGAAGAGGTTCGATTGTGCCCAAGTGGCCTTTTGTTGTTTGCAGGGAATGATTCCGAGTGGCCTATGTTTTGCCGGAATGTTGATTCATTTCCGTTCCGGCAAATTTCAGGCGCTCTATTTGTCCAGTTTGTAGCAAAGGTCATGCCGAAATTTTCCGTGAATTTCGGCATGACTTGTGCTACAAACTAGGACATATCGAGTGCCCGGGATTTGCCGCAACGGGAATGAATCAACATTCCTGCAAAACATTGACCTTTTTTATGTCATTATTCATTTTATTAGGTCTAGAATTAATTGACTAGATTTAATCGTAGGAAACGTGGCTAGCAACGATGAAGGACAGGGTTCTGGTGATTGCAACGTCTACGCGGCGGCAGACGCCTATTTGAACCTTCTCGATGAGCAACGGTTGTTGCAGGGCCCACCTGTCACATCCGAGACTGAGACCGACATCGAGACTGACACCGGCGCTAATACTGACACTGGCGCCGATACTGACACCGGCGCTGAGACCGGAACCGAGACTGGCGAAGCCGGTATAGAACCGAAACCAAAGAGGCAACGGCGCCCAAACCAGCTCATCACTACTAGACTGGTGGTCACGGAGGTGGACGACGGCAATTTTGAGCCAAAAGAGCCTGCGGAAGCGCGCGCGTGCTTCGGCAATCAAATAGGCTGCATCCTACGGGAAACGCCACCATCAACGATGCGAAACTATGGAAGATACCAGATATGAAGCAGTCCCTCCTAACGAAGCTGCACCAGGTGTTCTTGTTCCCGGGCCGGGATGAAATCAAATATAAAAATCCAGATAAAGACCCGGCAATGAAGAAGATAAACAGACGCGCCATGGGCAAGTTTAGCGGCGCGTTGTCCGCCTGGAAAGTAAAGGTGAAAGCAAGGATCATCGACAAAAAGGAACCCTACTCCGAGATTGTAAAGGATAATCCGACAATTACGGAAGAGCAGTTTGAAATATTCAAGGCGGCTTGCGTTGCCGAAGCTGCCAAAGAAAAGTCGGAGTACATGAAGGGGCTTCAAGAGAGGTCCATATGGGCCAAGGAGGACGCGGAACCCGAAAGTCTGGGCATCCCAGACCCCTTGGCGGAGTTCACCGTCCCGCAGGAGCATGACGTCCTCAGAGCCCGGTACCATTGGGACCCAGTCAAGAAGGTTTTCGAGACGGACGCGGTCACGACGGAATTCATGAGACTGCTGGTAATTTTTAATTTACCCCCTAATTTTAGCTTCTGATCAATTCGACTGCACGTTTAGTCATATTTGTAAACGATCCTTGTTCCTTTTGCAGAGAGAGCAGCACAGGATCGCGGCCGAAAGCGACTCGCCGTCTCTGGCATTGGCGAGGCCCAAGTGGGACACCCCATTCAACCGGGCCTTGAACATATTGAAAGGACTCCCGGTGAACACTCGGCCGTCGTATGGACGCGTGCACGGCGTCGGAGACGGCGCCACGTGGAAGAAGTACTACCGTGAGACCACGGAGGAGAGAAAGGAAAGACGGAGGTCAAATGAAGAAAACATCGACAAGAAGGTTGCGATTGCGGTCGCAGCAGTGGTAGCTACCGCAAAACAGGAGATTGCAGCTTCGTATGGTGTCTTGGTTCCGGATATCGTCAGTTGGAGTAGGCAAAATCCAAATAAAGAGGCAGCGGACTTTCCCATTTCCAACTTCTTCGGGAGCAGCTCGACTAGCGTTGCACCAGCACCTGCTCCTGCACCAGCTCCTGCACCGGCTCCCGCACCTGATCCTGCACCAGCTCCTACACCGGCTCCCGCACCTGCTCCTGCACCAGCTCCTGCACCGGCTCCCGCACCTGCTCATAGCAGCCCGTCCTCCATCTCGGACATGCTCGGCGGTGCTTCGTCTTTGGCTGAGCTCGACGACCTCACGGTACCTGTCACACCGGCCCTCTTCAATAAATGTGTAATCTCCCGTTTTCGTTGCCTTTTGGATGTCTCAGGTCGCAGACATGTCTTTGCAGGCCGACGTAACCCCGTGCACCATATTGTACACCATCAGTGGCCATAAGGTGGACGTGGGGAAGGTGAAGATAGTGAAGCCAAAGGAACAATTGTTCCACAGCCGGCCGATCCCCCCTGACGTCTTCAAGGTTTCCATGGCCAGTGTCAAACCGGGCCACGAGAATTTGGCTCCTCCGGTACTAGGGGGAGACGACGACGAGACCCCGCGACGGCTTGGCGATTGCAAGAGGTGGGTCCTGTTGTGGCCAAAGAGTCTTCTTCGTCTGGAGGCGGCCGGGAGCACACCCACGACCCCGCAGCCTCAGCAAGGTATGAACATCAACACCCCACCTACCCAATTAGCGTCGCCTGTCGTGCCGGGTGATAGCGGACGGGGTGAGGAAGAGGCTCCATTAGTCGCTGATGACGTTGCCGCCGCCGAAGAAGCAATGAATGATATCGATGCGATCGATGAGGATGACGATGACACTCTACAGTATCTCAATACTGGCGCCTATGACGACGGAGGATTGATGGCTCGGCAGTATGAGTACTCAGGGTTTGAGCGTCATGAGTCGGTGCCTGACTTGCCGCCTCCGGAGGCTGAACGTATTATAGACGACCTTCCAGTAGCAAAGAAGCATAGGAAGAGAGCGAGGAAAGGAAACAAAGCTGCTTCTATGATCCAGCCGCCTCCGCAGCCTCGGGTTCAAGACCGTATACCTGTCATGGGTGCGGCGAAATACCATATCCCCGGTGAACCAATCCTACCTAATAAGGAAGCGGTAGAGGCCATATACGGTGATCTCAGGAGACATCATGACGATGTGCTGCGAAGAGAGAAAAGCCTGATCGCCTCGCAAAATCCAGGATACCCGCTCTACGTGGTTAACGTGCCGCATCAAAGGTTGTACGTCGACACATTCCCCGCGGAAAAGTTCTTCCTTCAATTCGATTACATCTTCGACATGTTTCACTTGAAAAGGCTGGATTTTACGTTTGTCCGCATTTTTGCCTTGTACATGAACTACATCATCAGGATTGAGCAGATACCTTATATCTGTGTCGCTGACCCGTACTTCATGCATGAGAGCTTCTTGGCAGTCTGCAAAAAGCACCGTGAATACGCGAGTAACTACATCGCCAATTTCATGGTCGGCAATAAGGACAAGGAGACGATTCTCGTGCCTTATCATCCCATGTAAGTCATCCACGCGGATATCCTTCCTTCCATTTCAATCATTTCATTTGCACGCGTGGAGGCTAATTTGAGGTGTACTTATTTTTGCGCAGCGACGGGCGCGCCGTCCTCATCATCCTTTACCCCCGAGTCTCCCACGCTCTTTACTTGGACTCGTCGAAGAACATGAAGAAAAAGCATTACACCGACATCAAGTCTGTTCTCGACAGTGCTATCTTTACGTACGGCGTACGGGGTGGAGAGATCACGGTCAGGAAGACAAGGAACCGCGCGCCCTGCTTCGGCCATAAGACTGACTTCTGGTGCATCCAGCAACCGAGTGGTACTATCAGTGATGGATTCTATGTCCTCCACCACATGCAGGAGTTCAGACGGGATCAGCAGAACCTTCGCATGTCACCTAGATCCGGCGATGCCCATATTCTGCAATGGGCAAAGAACATAGGAGATATCCCGGATAATCGACTCTGAGCTAAGTTCTATCACATCCAGCGTGAACTTGCCCAAATCATCATGAAGGAGGTCCTCAAAAAAACAGGGATGTTCTACGAAGAAGGGCAAATGTCGCGGGAAGACGTCCGAACAGGCGTAGCCGCTTAGCGTCTCGACCTGAAGCCTTTCACTGCGCTCGGGGACTATCTCCCTGACTTGCATGGATGGCACGACATGTTGGAGTGATTGACGATATATGACAATGTGTCCGTTTAGTCCATACTTTCTCTATGACGAAACTTTGAGTTATGCATGACGAAACTTTATTTGTGATGTAATTAAACCGTCCTCCTCAACTAGCAAAGATCACTCTAGTTAGGGCATTTTGGGTACGATGAACTTTGTATGCTTATGATATGTTGCTTCTATTTTTGCCAAGTCTGTCTCTTTCTATTGCTCAACTATATATGTTGCATATCATCAACTCATGTGACGATGCAGGTGCATAGATCATCGATGGCGAAGAGTGCTACACTAGGAGTATACGACGAGTGGCCGAAGTGTCAGGCCCATGTGTACCGGTTTCCGGTTTCCGAGCGACAGCCGGTAGTTAGTTTAGGTTCACGCTAGTGCGAGAGAGGGATACGAACCGACGCCTCAAGAAGTACTACATTATGTATGATGAGACATGTCATGTAACTTGTATGGCTATATCGTGATTATGACGTGACGACATGATTTGTGTTGGATGATATGATGAGACTATTATGTGTATGATATGATGAGCATATGGCATGTTTATGATATGATTAGAATACTGTATGAAACCTGTACAGAAACATCGCAAATAGGTAGCAAAAAAAATGATATGAAAAAATATAGTAGTAGCGCTCTTTAGCGCTGGACAGGAAGACACTGCTACTAAAGGACTTAGCAGTAGCGCTTGTACGGAAAGCGCTACTGCTAAGTAGGTATAGCAGTAGCGCGTGTCAAAACGCGCTACTGATAGACTTAGCAGTAGCGCTGGTACAGAAAGCGCTACTGCTAAGTAGGTATAGCAGTAGCGCGTGTCAAAACGCGCTACTGATAAACGTTAGCTGTAGCGCCATATCAGCAGCGCGGTTACCCGCGCTACTGATACACCAAATACCCGCGCTACTGCTAGGGTTTTCCCTAGTAGTGCATGGCTGGTCGTATCCACGGTTGCCTTCCATACCAACACTTTCCAAGGAATTTATTATTTGACAACATAAAGTAATTTTTTTTCTTTTTTCATTTCGGGAATGGGCATCCCTATTACCGCCGTACTCTCGTGCAATGATAAGTGAATAAACACTTGTCGGTGTACTAAGGTATGGGTCTTTTTAGTATCCCTTGTGCACGGGCAGTTGTAGCCGTGCCACGGCAAGCCTCGCCGGGGAATAGCTAGGAGTAATCACGAGACTAAGATACCAAGGAGACGTTCAAGTCAACGATCAGACTAGAAGACAGAAGGCCAAAGGGTGGCGGAGGCCCGGCAAGACCCTTGCCGGCAAGGCCTCGCACCCGGCAAGACCCTTGCCGGCAAGGCCTCGCACCCGGCAAGACCCGATCCCGGCAAGCCCTGGGCCCGGCAAGGATTCGGTCCCGGCAAGCCCAGGGCCCGGCAAGGATTCAGCCCCGGCAAGGCTCTGCACAGTTCAGCGCTATCGCTCCAGTGCAGCGGCCAGCCTTGTCGTTTAGGGCTTGTTCTCATGGTGACGTGGTGCGATGCTGGCCACGAGATGCTTAAGCGGTGCTGATGGGATGGCTGCTTTTGCCCATCCCCTGTAAAGCTTTTCCAAGCCCAAGACGCTGAGGGACACCTCGACGGACACCTCACGGTGCATTTAATGAGCTTGTCCTAAGCCGTCAGGGTTAGGTATGATAACACTGTAGCTACTTTCCACCTCATGCCTTATCTCGTACGCCACTGTGGTAGCCCCTTTGACTCATATAAAAGGAGGCCCGAGGCGTACAGAAGAGGGGGGATGGCACCTCTGGAGGCCCATTCTGCATGCGCAACTACCGAGTACTGTAGCTCCCAGAACTTAGCCAAGAACATCCACAATAATACAAGCAAAGCAGGAGTAGGGTTTTACGCATCCGTGCAGCCCGAACCTGGGTAAATCCCCGCGTGCTGTTCGTTAGTTCTGCTCTTTGTGCAATCCTCTCCCCTTGCCGAACCGTAAGGGATCTCCTTGATCCCATAGGTGTTCGTTTCCCACGACATCTTTGGCGCGCCAGGTAGGGGGATCGAGGTTGTGCCAACCTGATCTAGCGATCAGCGCGTTAGATCTTCGATCATCTTCACCACCATGGCTCCCAAGAAAAAGGGTTTCATGGCGGTTGGTCCATCTGCATCCGTCGTGCCTGATGCTGCGCGCACAGGCGACGGGGTAGACGCGGGTGGAGGAGGTGGAGGCTCCGAGCTTCCACGGCGTTCTGGCGATCCGAGCCGGACGAGCAACAGGTCCAAGGATGGAGCTGCGCGACCTGCGGGTGGTGCAGCGACTTCCAAGGATGGAGCGGCGCCTTCCAGGACGAATACGCCGGCGCATGCACCGCGACCTTCTCAGGACGCGCGTGACGTGCGGCCTCAAGACGTTGGTGATTCTAGGCGTCCGCATGGGAAGGCCCCTGCGCATCACTCCCAGGGTGCGCAGGGCCAAGATCCGCGCCAGCGCGCTGGTGGAAGCCGCGCGCGGGTGCAGAGTCGTGATGGTGCTCCTTCTAACCCTGTTAGGAGTTTGAGCACCTCACGTTCTTCGCACCTGTCGCCGCCGCCTACGCCAGCAGAGGCATTGGCGCGAGCTCAGCTGCTCCTAGACTTCCCTCCCGCCGCGGAGAAGCTAGACGAGTGGCGAGCCGCTATCCAGAGCCTCATCGGCCTAGCCAACAACGACGTACCGCAGCAGGGTGAACCCTCGCGGCTGCAGTCGTCTGGGCTGGTGCGTGGCGATGGAGAGAAGACCGGAGCTGGAATGACTACGTTGCGTTCCCCTCCGCTGCATTAAGAGCGGTCGTTAACTTGACGGACCAACGCCCGTGAGGATGATTCCACGACATCATCTGATCCGCGGGTTCGCCGCGAGCAACGTCACGTTCTTCGGGAACGGAAGAAGGAGGACGCTCGGACCACCATCGAGCGCCGAAGGGAAGTGCGTCGCCAGTCCGACAAGCGCGCTGGGACCGCTGTTGACGAGCCCGCGCCAGGGTACCCTGGCTGCCTACCTTACGAGGTGGGTTGCCCAGCGTTTACTCGTGAGCTGTGGCAAGTCCAGTGGCCCCGCTCCCGCTCCTTCAAGCCGGAAGTACCCGAGAAGTATGACGGCAAGACCCATCCGTCCGAGTTCTTGAGCATCTACACCATCGCGGTGCAGGCTGCCGGGGCTCGTGACGATAAGGTGCTGGCCAACTACTTTCCGTTGGTGCTGAAGCCCAACGTTAGATCGTGGTTGATGCACCTGCCCGAGAATTCCATCTCTTCTTGGGCCGACCTGTGCCATCAGTTTGTTGGCGCCTTCACCGGCGGCCATCAAGCTCCTGGCCAGGAGAGTGATCTGCACATCATTCCCCAAAAGGAGGGCGAAACTTTGCGCAAGTATATCCAGAGGTTCAGCCGCATCTAGCACAACATTCCTAACGTTCATCCCGCCGCCGTCATCAGCGCCTTTCATCAGAATGTGCGCAATCGTAAGATGCGGGAGGAGCTGGCAATGAACAAAGTCAGAGATGTCGCTGAGCTCTACGCTTTGGCCGACAAGTGTGCTCGGGCAGAAGAAGGAAGGAGGCTCCCCGGCGAGAACGCTGGCGCTGGAGTCGACTCCGAGAGCGAAGACGCTCCTGCCCCGGCAAAGAAGGGAAAGCGGAAGAACAAGAAGCGCAAGGGCAAGGCCGGACTTGCCGTCGAAGGTTCCGGCAACCCCGACACCGCCAAGAAGGCCAAGACCGACGACCCCGGCATGGAGGTTGCCGGGTGTGCGGCGTGTCAGGCCTTGGCGGCTGCCGACAAGCCGGAAGGATCCGGCAAGCATTACTGCAAGATCCACCGTACCAAGGGCCATGATCTCCAAGACTGCCGGCAAGTTGAGGAACTTGCCGAGAAGCAGCGCGCCGAGTACGAGAGGCGCGACAAGGAAAGAGCCCAATATGGTACCAGAGGGTCTGGCGGGAAGCACGGTCGAGGAGGTCACCGCGGCAAGCCCAGGCAGCAGCAAGAGAAGCCTGCCCGGGGCCGCGCCAAAGAGCAAGGAGATGATGATGATGATGCAGAGGGCGACGAGTCCAGCGAACACGAGTTCCAGAGGGCTACAGAAGCCATGTGCGTCGACGGGGGCGCTTCATTGCATTCCTCTCACCGCCAGCTCAAGCAGTGGGCGCGCGAGATTAATGCGGCAGAGCCATCCCTCGATGCCCGGAAGCCACTGAAGTGGTCCCACATGCCTATCATTTTTGACGCCGAGGATCACCCTGATCGCACAACTGTGGTCGGGTGTTTGCCGTTGTTGGTTTCACCAACGATCCGCAACCTCCAGGTGACGAAAATGTTAGTTGACGGTGGGGCCGGCCTGAACCTGATCTCGCCCGATGTGATCAAGAGGCTGCAGATTCCCGACGAAGATCTCGAGGAAACAGGCTCTTTCCAAGGGGTCAATCCGGGAAGGAACCAGCCGAAGGGCAAAATCACGCTGCCGGTAACATTCGGCAGCGAGCTGAACTTCAGGACGGAGAAGGTCGTCTTCGACGTCGCCAAGATTCCGTTGCCATACAATGGAATCCTTGGCCGCCCAGCGCTGGCTAAGTTCATGGCGGCCTCGCACTACGCCTACAAAGTCTTGAAGATGCCCGGTCCAATGAGCGTCATCACTGTCCACTCCGACAAGAAAGACGCGCTCATTTGCACCGACAAGCTTTACCGGGAAGCAGTTGCAGCGTCCGCCGCCAAGGCGCATGCTCCTGCCGCTCAAGATCCCGGCAAGAAGAAGAAGCCCGGCAAGACCTCTGGGACAAACTCCGGCAAGCGCGCCTCTCCAGAGTGCTGCGCTACTGTCGAGGATGCACCGGAGAGCTCTGCCGGCCAGACCAAGAAATCCAAGGCTGCTCCGCCTGAGACCAAGAAGGTGCCCGCCAAGGAGGACGGGACGGGAGGAACTTTCATCATAAGTTCCACCCTTGATGACAAATAGGAAAGCGCGCTCGTTGCTTTCCTGCAGGCGAATGTCGATGTGTTTGCATGGCAACCATCTGACATCCCCGGTGTTCCCAGGGAAGTAATTGAGCACCACCTAGCTGTTTGTCCTCACGCGCGGCCCGTCAAACAGAAGGTGCGGAAGCAAGCTTTGGAGCGGCAAGAATTTATTGCAGAAGAGATTAAGAAGCTTGAGGCGGCAGGCCTGGTTAGAGGAGTCCTCCATCCTACATGGTTGGCCAATCCAGTTGTTATGCGCAAGGCGAATGGTAAATGGAGGCTATGTATTGACTTTACAGATATCAATAAAGCCTATCCAAAAGATCCCTTTCCCTTGCCGCGCATCGACCAGATTGTGGATTCCACTGCCGGCTGCGATCTGCTGTCTTTCCTTGACGCATACTCAGGCTATCACCAGATCTTCATGGCGAAAGAAGACGAAGAGAAGACCGCATTTATCACCCCGTGTGGCACATATTGCTTCTTGCGTATGCCTTTCGGGTTGAAAAGTGCTGGTTCGACCTTCGCAAGAGCTGTCCAGATTGGTTTCGGGACCCAGCTCCATAGAAATATGGAAGCTTACATGGATGACATAGTGGTCAAAACCAAGGACAAAGCAACGCTCATTCAAGATCTGGAGGAGACATTTGCAAATCTGCGCAGGATCAATTTGAAGCTCAATCCAGAGAAGTGCGTGTTTGGCGTCCCATCCGGCAAGCTTCTCGGGTTCTTTGTATCTCAGCGTGGAATTGAAGCCAATCCCGACAAGATCAAAGCAATTGAGCAGATTGAAGCGCCAAGACGAGTTAAGGATGTGCGCCGCCTTGCCGGCTGCGTTGCTGCTTTGAGTAGGTTCATCTCAAAGTCTGCTGAGCGCGCCCTGCCGTTTTTCAAAATTTTGAAGAAGGCAGGTCCAATGAAATGGACTCCAGAAGCGGAGGCAGCGCTGCAGGATTTGAAGAGGTACCTCTCCTCTCCGCCAACACTAGTCGCGCCTAGGCCACAAGAGCCGTTACTGCTATATCTAGCGGCAACGAATCAAGTGGTTAGTGCTGCACTGGTGGCAGAGAGAGAAGCAGAGGAGGATGCAGCGGCAACGGCAGGCCCGCCAAGCGACTTGCCGGGGCCAGCCCCGGCAGAGTCTGGTGCCGACGAGGAAAGATCCGCGCAGTCAAGTCAAGCAGTGCAGAAGAAGAAGATGGTGCAGCGCCCAGTCTATTTCGTCAGCTCCCTGTTGCAGGGGGCTAGGTCGAGATATTCTGGTGTGCAGAAGTTGCTCTTCGACCTTCTCATGGCCTCGAGGAAGCTGCGCCATTACTTCCAAGCACATGAGATCACCGTCGTCACTCGCTTTCCGCTGCAACGGATTCTCCGGAATCCAGAAGCACCCGGCAGGATTGTGGAGTGGGCGTTGGAGCTGTCATGCTTTGGTCTCAAGTTCGAAAGTTCTTCAACTATCCAGAGCAGAGCCCTGGCAGAGTTCATTGCAGAATGGACCCCAACGCCAGACGACGAAGTTCAAGAATCAGCGACTCCCGGCAAGGAAACAGATCGCGAATGGATTATGTACTTTGATGGGGCTTTTTCGCTGCAAGGCGCCAGTGCCGGCGTGCTGCTTGTCGCACCCACCGGAGAGCACCTCAAGTACGTCGTCCAGATGAATTTTCTCTGGGAGAGATCGACCAACAACACGGCAGAGTATGAAGGACTGCTTGCCGGTCTCAGGATCGCGGCAGACCTTGGGATCAAGAAGCTCATCGTCAGAGGTGACTCCCAGCTCGTCGTGAGGCAAGTCAACAAGGATTATCAGAGCCCGTTGATGGAAGCTTACGTCGATGAAGTGAGAAAGCTGGAGGAGCGCTTTGACGGTCTTTAGACAAAGCATGTTCCTCGATCAGAGAACAGCATTGCCGACGACCTGTCGAAGCGTGCCGCACTCAAGCTACCTGTGGAACCAGGGACTTTTGTGCTCCGCTTGACTCAACCATCCGTGTCGCCATCGACAAGGCCTGATAAGAGAAGAAAGTTAAGTACCGGCGAGTACTTCCCGGCAGGGCTTCCCGAAGCCCCCGGCAAGAATCTTGCCGGGAACAACACGGTTGCCGGTGAGCAGCGGCTTCGCGCAGAACCTCAGGTTCTTGCCGCCGAAGCAAGCGCCCCTGCTGCCGAGGAAATACCAGTTGCCAGTGAGCCGCTGCTCCGCCAAGAACCTCAGGTTCTTGCCGTAGAAGCAAATGCTCCCGCAGCTAAAGAGTCGCCTTTAGTCCTTGTCGTCGAGCCACAGGCTCCGGCATGGGCACAGCAAATAGTCCATTTCCTTCAGACAGGAGAACTCCCTGAGGAGCAGGAAGAAGCTAAGAAAGTAGCCCATCAGTCAAGTATGTACCAGTTCGTCGACGACGTCCTGTACAGAAAGAGACCCAACGGTGTGAAATTGAAGTGCATTCCTCGGGGGGATGGACTAGAGCTGTTGGCAGAGATTCATGGGGGCATATGTGGATCCCACATAGGCTCAAGAGCCCTTGTCGGCAAGGCATTCCGGCAAGGATTCTTCTGGCCTACTGCTCTCCAGGATGCAACTGCACTAGTAACCAAGTGTGAAGCGTGCCAGTTTCATTCGAAGCAACTTCATCAGCCAGCTCAAGCTCTCCAGACGATCCCTCTCTCCTGGCCCTTCTCGGTCTGGGGGCTTGACATACTGGGTCCCTTCCCCCACGCTGCCGGGGGCTTCGAGTACTTGTACGTTGCTATCGACAAGTTCACGAAGTGGCTAGAAGTGGAAGCAGTGAGGAGGGTGACAGCACAGTCAGCAGTCAAGTTCTTCAAGGGGATTGTGTGCCGTTTTGGTGTGCCGAACAGGATCATCACCGACAATGGTACGCAGTTCACTAGTCGCACCTTCATGCAGTACGTCCAAGACCTTGGCGGCAAGATTTGTTTTGCCTCTGTTGCTCACCCAAGAAGCAATGGCCAAGCGGAGAGGGCAAACGCTGAAGTGCTGCGGGGTCTCCGGACCAGAACTTTCGACAAGCTGCACAAGCATGGAAGACGCTGGATTGATGAGCTGCCGGCGGTTCTTTGGTCGATCAGGACGACGCCAAATCGAGCCACCGGCCGGACACACTTCTCTCTGGTCTACGGAGCGGAAGCAGTTCTCCCCACGGAACTCATATACGGGTCACCTCGAGTGCTCGCTTATGATGAGCTTGAGCAAGAGCAGCTGCGGCAAGATGACGCGCTGCTCCTTGAGGGGAACCGTCTTCGGGCTGCTGTGCGAGCCGCTCGCTACCAGCAAGCTTTGCGCCGCTACCATAGCCGCAAGGTTCACGCCCGGAGTCTTGAGGAAGGCGACCTTGTTCTTCGGCGCGTTCAGTCGGCCAAGAATTCCAACAAGTTGATGCCGAAGTGGGAAGGCCCTTACCGGGTAGTGCGAGTCACCAGGCCTGGCGCTGTCCGCCTGGAGACCGAAGAGGGCTTGCCAGTGAGCAACTCCTGGAATATCGAGCACCTTCGCAAGTTCTACCCGTAAGGCGCAGTTGTTCGGGTTTCTTGCTGTGATAGCGATACGGCCAGCAGGCTGCTGACGACCCGAATCCAGCGCTCGTGGCAGCGTAACGCTCCGGCAAGATCCCGGCAACGCCATTCTGTACAAGTGTTGCCGCTGGCGTGTAATCCTTTGTACAGAGCAGGCACATCCCTGTGCATATCTTATAAGATCTGTGTGCTTTACGTTTCTTGTTGATTTCAGGTCATTCTATATGCATGTATTATCTGAGATATGTATCGCACTCGATCCTGGTAAGAGCTAACGAACCATCAAGGTTCCATGCCTTTATTTTCTCTTCTTTCTTTTTCTCAAGAGATAGAAGATTCCCTCGCGCGCAAGTTTGCCGGGGGGGAAGGAGAATGGTGGTATGGATACCAGACGACGTTCAAGGTTGGCGCCTTGCCGGAAGAAAAAGAACAGCGACGAAAAGCAGAGCTAAGTTGCTAAACCCCTTAAGCAGATTTTGATTTTTGTAAGGCTGTATTCCCTTGAACAATTTCAGCTTTGTATGGAAAATCTGCACGCGATGGAATCTTGTCGTGATCGGCTGCGCGCATACTCTGTTTCGAGTCCGCTCAACAGTCTAGGTGGCCGCGCAGCGTCAAGATTTCTTGCCGTGAGCAGCACTGCCCGCAAGCTGCTGACGACCCGAATCCAGCGCTCGCGACGAGGTTATGCTCCGGCAAGTTCCCAGCAAAGCGTAGGGTATATGCTATACAGAAAGAAATTGAACAAAGGGAATAGCATGCCATAATTCAAATAGAGCAAATTATATTACATCCAGTGCTTTCCACGTTTCTGACATAAGACGAATTGTCTTTTACATGGAATGCTGGCGGCAAGACGAAGAAGAGATGAGGCGGATGCGGCTAGTCCTGGCGATCGCCCTCAACCCTCTTCACCTGGCTCACCCGATCGACGATGGGCGCGACAAGCTCTTCGAGAGCCTTGACGTCCGCGTCCTTCGGCAAGCTTTTCGAGGCTTTGGAGAGGTCGATGCCAGGGTTCCTGTACGCCACCTTCATCAACACCTTGCAGAGGACGAGCTGGCAGAGTCTCCGGGATTCGTTGGCCAGCTTGCTTGTCTGATTCGCCTGGAGTAGCTTGAGGGCGTCGACGAGCTTGTCGAAGAACATGGTTAGCCTGGCGCTTGAGGATACGTTGTCGTCGACAGAGTATCCGAAGCCTGGCAAGTCCATGGCCTCCAGCTCCGCGCCAAGCTTCTCGGCGACGTCCGCCAGCCTGGCAGTCCAGAGCTTCACGCTAGAAGTGTACTCGTTGTGGGTGGCGGCGGCGTTCCGGAGCAGCTCCTGTTCGTCGTGGAGGTCTTTGATAAGAGTCCTCTCGCGAACTCGGGTGGCCTCAAGAGACTCCTCCAGCGTGGATAGCTTCAGCTTCAGATCTTCAATGGAGTCCTTGGCGGAGGAAAGCTGCTAGACCTTCTCGGATGCGGCAGCCTGCGTCTCCATCAGGCTGTGGAGAGCCTTGTCTCTCTCGGCCTCGAGTGCTGAGACCTTCTTGCCATGGTCCTCGAGAGCGGCCTCCAGCTGCTTCGTCTTCTCCTCCAGCAAGTTCTTGGTGGTCTCCGCAGCTCCGGCAGCGTCGAGGGCCACTTTGAGCTTGCCGGCGTGGTCTTCAGTTAGAGCTCTGAGCGTCTTCAAGTGTTTCTGCTCAAGCTCCTGGACCCGCCGTGCGACAAGACTTTCGAGCTCTTCATCCTTGTTGCGAAGCTTGGCGGCAAGCGCCGCCTCGCGCGCGGCAAGGTCCTCTTCTTGGGCATCAAGGCTCATTCGGCGCTGCGTCAAGAGGGCTTCTGCCGCGGCGGCTTGCCGGGCGGCCTCCTCCTGCGCTTTCTCGATGTCTGATTGCTTCAGCAGGAGGACGTTCCGCTCTTCCGCCAGCTGCTCCCGATAAACATTCAGCTCTTGGAGGGCCTCGCCGTACCAAGCCTGTGTCTCCGTGACGCGTTGTTGGAAGTCTCCTTCCGCGGCCTCGACGAGCGCTGCCCGGGAGTCCAGTTTCTCCTTCCGGGCACGGTAGAGCGTTTGGAGCTTCTGATAGTTGTCATTCATGGCTTGAAGTAGCTGCTCCTCCTTGAGCTCACTGGCGGCGGCGGCGGTGATTTCCCCGTCAAGATGTTCTCCTTCAACCAGCTCTTCGATGTTTGCCGACCCCGGCATGCTGACAACGTTTTTACCGGCCCTGATGTATTGGCTTGAGGAAGGGGCCTGGGACGACGAGGGTTGGTCTTCGGCAGTCGAGGGCCCCGCGACAGTAGAAGCGCCTGGCACTCCTGCGGCGGAAGCGCCGTCAGTATGGCCGCGGGTCTCCTCACCGGCTCCCTCGGCGGGCATCTTGGCGGCCTCCTCTTGCGCGGCCTTGGCGGCCTCAGCGGCAGCGGTCTTGGCAGCCTCAGCGGCAGCGGCCTTGGCGGCCTCGACGACAGCAGCCTCGGCGGCAGCAGCTTTGGCGGCCTCGGCGGCAGCATGCTTGGCGGCCTCCTCGGCAGCAACCTTGTCGGCTTCGGTGGCGGCATCCTTGGCAGTCTCTTCAATGACGACGTCAGTGTCCATGAGCTCTGTCAGAAGAAGATTGAAAGCCAAGGAGTTGATTAAGATGAAGCTGGGAAGGAAGTTCAAGAACACAAAAAGAAGAAAAACCAAAGCGACAAGTTCTTTGAAGCAAGTAACTTTACCTGCGTCAGGGAAGGGGTTGCCGGGGCCTGCTCTTGCCGACCCCTCCCCTCCGTCACAGTAGGGCTCGCTCGAAGGTTCCTCCCTGGGCGGTGTGGTTGATGGAGGTGGCACGGCAGAGGCAGCTCCCGCTGTTGCTTCTCGCTGTTGCTCCGCTCCTGCACGCCCGGAGATGTCAGCAGAGAAGTTGCACACCCCGGCACGTGCCAGTGGGTAGTGAGTAGAAGACTCACGCTGGGGGCTGCGTCGAGGGCTGCATCGAGGGTTGCGTTATGGGCTTGACTCCGAGCTGACGAGAACCATTTCCGGCGCGCCCGAGGTGCTTGCCGGCGGCTCGACGCTTGTTGAGGTCTTGGCCCTCTTCGCCATCCTCTGCGCCAGAGTCTCCGTATCCCTGAGGAGGCAAAAACAGAGCAAGTTAATCAAGCAAAACTAGAAAGATAAGAATCGAACCTGTGGCGGGACTCTTACTCTTCTTCTTCTTCCTCGGAGCTGATGGCGGAGAGGTCGAAGCCGACCCCCGCCGCAGTTCCTGACGGAGGAGGAGGAGGAGTGGTCCTGGGCCGCTTGGCAGCGGCAGATTGCGGTGCGGCCTCGCCGGCCGCCCCTTTGCCGGAAGCCTCGCTGCCTGAGGAAGGTTGGCGGGCTGGGGCGCCAGTGGCGTTCTTCTGGAGGACGCGCCTCTTCCTGTGTTCAAGAGCTGGGGGCTCTTCCTCCTCCTCTTCTATCTCTTCGGCGGCGCCTCCGGCAGAAGAGCTCCCGGCAGCGGCTCCGCTCGGCTCCCCGGCAGCCTGACCTCGCCCGACAAGATCTTCCCGCAGCAAGTCCTCGCCTTCGCTGGACTCAGCGCTGCCGGCTTCTTCGGCAAGGTTCGCCTCTTCCGCCCTGCTGGCGATGTAGGCGAGCTCCTCCTCCGTGGTGGCGCGGACAAGGTTCTCCCCTCGGATGGCCTTCTCCGTCAAGTTGTCGAAGAACGCCAGCGCCTGCTCCACGGACGGCTCGATCCACCTCTCGTCGATGCTATGGGCGTTGAACGCCGGCATCATGGCGATGATGGAGGTCAGCGACGAGTTGTTCCACAGTGGGACGACGCCCGCCGGCAACTCTCCCACTGCTCCAGATTTGAATAGCTGTTGGCAGAGGGCTGCGTGCCCCATGGCTGTCAGATCATTATCCAGCCCAGGCCGTACCCTCATGATGTCGGCGGCGTTCGCGTACTCCCAGGCAGGACGCCCCTTGTTCTGCAGTGGGGCGATGCGCCAGCGAAGGAAATCTGAAGCAATCATCTCCACCTTCAACCCGGCAGCCCTGAGGCGCAGTATCCTGGTGATGGCGATGGTGAGCTTGCTGTCGTCAGGGTCCGCGGCGCTCCAATCCTTGCCGCGGACCACCTTCTGCTTCCGCACCTCGCAGAATGGTTTGGGCTCCTTTTCCCAGACCCAGCACCACTTGCCGCGCCACTCATCCCATCTCTCACGGTAGAGCCCCTCTGGGTACGTCTCCTTGGTTGCCGTCCTCGGAATCCAAGTGATGCTGCCGGAGAGGGCGTCGCCCTTTTGGATGCGGGGGTAGAAGTAGTGCCGGAAAAGTGCAGTGCTCGGGATGACCCCAACAAAATTCTCGCAAAGGTGCGCGAAGACGGACATGCAAGTCACGGCATTCGGCGTGAAATCTAGCAGCTGGAAGCCGTAGGTGAGCATGATGTCTACGAAGAAGTCCGAGTACGGAGGACAGAGGCCGCACCAGAAGTAATCGGCAAAGAAGGGATAATCTCCTGGCTCTGCCTTACGAGAAGCTACACTCACTTTGGTGGCTGGATGCGCCGTGGTCTCCGTCGCCCATGCGAACTGGTACCTCTTCTTCAAGGTCTCCGCATCAAGCGTCGAGGGGAAGACAGCGCGTTCCTTCCGCATCTTCGCCAGCCTGCTCTCTGCGGCGGCCGCTTCCGCCGCCCTGCCCTTGCTCGGCTTGGGCGGCATGGTGGCTATGGAGGTGGGCGCTGAATATGTCGAGAGCGCGGTGGAGGCGGGTGGAGGTAGAAAAGCTCTGCTTTGGGCGCAAGGAAGAAGACGATGGCGACGGCTCTGAGATTGAGATTGGAAAGACGGAGGGGGTAAATGAGCAGTGCCCTCTGCGATTCCCTTTTTATGGGGAAGGTGCGAGGCAGGCTCTTTACCGCCCGCTTTTGCAGCGGAGTTTCCGCCCGCGTCTCCCACGTCGCGCGATTAATGCGCGTAGTGGAGGGGCGTGGTAAAAGAGATAATGATTGCGAGCAGTTATTCCCTGCCATGCGTGCCTGTGCACTGTTTTGGGCCTAGCCCAACAGGCCTGGCACCCGTGTATGGCCTAGGCCCGGGGGCTCCTGTCGGTGTACTAAGGTATGGGTCTTTTTAGTACCCCTTACTTGTGCACGGGCAGTTGTAGCCGTGCCACGGCAAGCCTCGCCGGGGAATAGCTAGGAGTAATCACGAGACTAAGATACCAAGGAGACGTTCAAGTCAACGATCAGACCAGAAGACAGAAGGCCAAAGGGTGGGGGAGGCCCGGCAAGACCCTTGCCGGCAAGGCCTCGCACCCGGCAAGACCCGATCCCGGCAAGCCCCGGGCCCGGCAAGGATTCGGTCCCGGCAAGCCCCGGGCCCGGCAAGGATTCAGCCCCGGCAAGGCTCTGCACAGTGCAGCGCTATCGCTCCAGTGCAGCAGCCAGCCTTGTCGTTTAGGGCTTGTCCTCATGGTGACGTGGTGCGATGCTGGCCACGAGATGCTTAAGCGGTGCTGATGGGATGGCTGCTTTTGCCCATCCCCTGTAAAGCTTTTCCAAGCCCAAGACGCTGAGGGACACCTCGACGGACACCTCACGGTGCATTTAATAAGCTTGTCCTAAGCCGTCAGGATTAGGTATGATAACACTGTAGCTACTTTCCATCTCATGCCTTATCTCGTACGCCACTGTGGTAGCCCCTTTGACTCATATAAAAGGAGGCCCGAGGCGTACAGAAGGGGGGGGATGGCACTTCTGGAGGCCCATTCTGCATGCACAGCTACCGAGTACTGTAGCTCCCAGAACTTGGCCAAGAACATCCACAATAATACAATCAAAGCAGGAGTAGGGTTTTACGCATCCGTGCGGCCCGAACCTGGGTAAATCCCCGCGTGCTGTTCGTTAGTTCTGCTCTTTGTGCAATCCTCTCCCCTTGCCGAACCGTAAGGGATCTCCTTGATCGCATAGGTGTTTGTTTCCCAC
The DNA here is from genome assembly GCA_039707655.1 of Elymus sibiricus. Taxonomy (NCBI): domain Eukaryota; kingdom Viridiplantae; phylum Streptophyta; class Magnoliopsida; order Poales; family Poaceae; genus Elymus; species Elymus sibiricus. The sequence continues at coordinate 489,841,206 of CM077675.1, forward strand.
GACACACTCATCTTGAGAATAACACATCTAGTATGGAAAAATATTGGACACCCCCTACCGTTTCATGAGCGGTACGAGCACACAAAAAGGAAATTTATTTTGAAAATTAGAGATGGAACATACAAATTTGCTTAGAACGGCATGGAAATAACGCATATAGGTAGGTATGGTGGACTCATTAGGCAAAACTGGGTTTAAGGATTTTGGATGCACAAGTAGTATTTCTACTTAGTACAAGTGGAGGCTAGCAAATAGATTTAGAAGCAACCAACCAGGAAATGAAAATTCACATAAGCGAGCATTGAGCATAACTAACACCGAATAATGCACCATAAGTAGGATGTAATTTCATTGCATAACTATTGACTTTCGTACTTGCATAGGGATCGAAAACCTTAACACCAATATTCTTACTAAAGCATAATTACTAGCTAACATGACTCACATATTACTATCATCATGTCTCAAAAATATTACAAGGAATCAAGTTTAATTTGTCCAGTGATCTTCATGAAAGTTTTTATTATACCCCCTTGGATATCTATCACTTTGGGATTAGTTTCATATATTGCCATTGCATTTGACAAGCTCACACAAATTGAAGTGAAGCACATGAGCATAGAGATTTCATCTCTCAAAATAGTATAACTGAAGCATGAGAGGATTTCTTCAAAAGTTACTAACTCTCAAAATAATCTAAGTGAAGCATGAGAGGATTTCTTCAAAAGTTACTAACTCTCAAAATAATCTAAGTGAAGAATGAGAGGATTTCTTCAAAATTTACTAACTCCCAAAATAATCTAAGTCATGAGAGGATTTCTTCAAAAATTTCCAAGCACACCGTGCTCAAAAAGATATAAGTGAAGCACTAGAGCAATTCTATAGCTCAAAAAGTTTAAGTGAAGCATAAAGAGCAATTCTAACAAATCTTAGCATAATTTTGGCTTTCTCAAATAGGTGTGTCCAGCAAGGATACTAGTGACAAACTAAAAAGCAAAGCAAGCAAAGACTCAAAAGATACAAGACGCTCCAAGCAAAACTCATGATATGTCGTTAGAAGAAAGAGGGGATGCCACTCGGGGCATCCCCAAGCTTAGTTGCTTGTTTATATTTGGATATATCTTGGGGGTTTCTGTAGCATCCCCAAGCTTAGGCTCTTTTCACTCCTTATTCCTTCATCCATCATGATCTCACCCAAAACTTGAAAACTTCAATCACACAAAACTCAACAAAATCTTCGTGAGATCCGTTAGTATAATAAAGCAAATCACTACTTTAAGTACTGTTGAAAACCCATTCAAATTTTATTATTGCATTATACCTACTGTATTTTAACTTTACCATGGCTCATACCCTTCAATACAACCCATAGATTCATCAAAACAAGCACACAAGGCAACGAAAACAGAATCTGTCTTAAACAGAACAGTCTGTAGTGATCTGTACTCTAACCATACTTATGTAACTCTAAAAATTCTTAAAAAATTGGACAACGTAAAGAATTTATATAGAAATACTGTGTTAAAATTTAAGCTCAATATCACGCTCCAATAAAAAATGCAAATTCGTACACTGAAGGCAAAGTTTCTGTTTCAGATTCAGCATTGTTTCTACTCATCTTATGAATCATCCTAAAGGATTTACTTGGCACAAACACTAAATAAAACATAAAAACACAATCATAACAGAGGCATAATTTTTGCAACACTCAAAAACAGAAACAAAAAGCTGAAAATAAATTTATTCATTGGGTTGCTTCCCAACAAGCGCTATTGTTTTACGCTCCTAGCTAGGCATAACGCATAGATTCAAGTATTGTCATCTTTGATTTTTGCTCCATAGGATGCTCTCATGATTTATTAATATTGTGGATTAATTCTTGTTCTAGGTAAGTGTTCCATCCCCTTTCTTAATGGAAACTGAAATCTAATATTGCCTTCTTTCATATCAATCACGGCACCTGTAGTGCGTAAGAACGGTCTACCAAGTATAATAGGACAAGATGGATTGCAATCAATATCAAGAACAATAAAATCTATGGGCACATAGTTCCTATTTGGAAGAATAAGAACATCATCAATTCTTCCCAAAGGCTTTTTAATAGTAGAATCCGCCAAGTGCAAATTAAGAGAATATTCTTCAATATTGGTGAGACCAAGCAGATCACATAAAGACTTCGGAATAGTGGAAACACTAGCACCCAAATCACATAAAGCAAAGCACTCATAATTTTTAATCTTGACCTTAATGGTATGTTCCCACTCATCATGTAATTTTCTAGGAATAGAAATCTCCAACTCCAACTTTTCTTCAAAAGATTTCATCATGGCATCAATGTTATGTTTAGTAAAAGCTTTATTTTGTTCATAAGCATGGGGTGAATTCAACATGGATTGCAGCAAAGAAATACATTCAATCAAAGAGCAACTATCATAATTAATGTCTTTGCAATCCAAAATAGTGGGCACATCACTAGTTAAAGTTTTGACCTCTTCAAACCCACTTTCATCAAAATTTTCATCAAGATTTTCACCCTCCAAATTATTGTGACGCCTTCTAGCTAAAGTTGACTCTACTTCAGTCCCGTTACCATCAATCTTAATATTACTAAACAAGGAATCAATAGAAGAAACACCAATCACATTAAGATCTTCATCATTTTTCTGATGACAATCACTAGAAAACGATTTTTCTAAGAATTCTCTTTTAGCTCTAAGCATAGCGGTTCTTTTCTTGCTTTCATCCATAGAGACATATAAAGCTTTAATTGATTCATCAATCTTAGGTGCAAAGCACTCATAATTCTATCAATGCTTCTAGACATATCATCAATCTTATTCAACTTTTCTTCTATCATAGTATTGAAAACTTTTTGCGCAATGATAAATTCATTAATATTACTCTCAAGATCAGAGGTGTTGAAATGACGTGGATGTCGCCTAGAGGGGGGGGGGGTGAATAGGCGCTTTAAAATACTTACGGTTTAGGCTTGAACAAATGCGGAATAAAACTAACGTTTAATATGTGAAGCACAAAACCTAAAACAACTAGGCTCACCTATGTGCACCAACAACTTATGCTAAGCAAGATAAACAACTAAGTGATAGCAAGATATAAAGCATGAAACAATATGGCTATCACAAAGTAAAGTGCATAAGTAAAAGGCTCGGGTAAGAGATAACCGAGGCACGCGGAGACGACGATGTATCCCGAAGTTCACACCCTTGTGGATGCTAATCTCCGTTCGGAGTGGTGTGGAGGCACAATGCTCCCCAAGATGCCACTAAGGCCACCGTAATCTCCTCACGCCCTCGCACAATGCAAGATGCCGTGATTCCACTAAGGGACCCTTGAGGGCGGTCACCGAACCCGTACAAACAAGGTTGGGGCAAACTCCACAACTTAATTGGAGGCTCCCAACAACACCACGAAGCTTCACCACAATGGATTGTGGCTCCGAGGTGACCTCAAATGCTCGGGGAAATCTCCACAACCTAATTGGAGACCCCGAAGCTTGCCCGGAGCTTTGCACCACAATGATTGAGCTCCGAGGCATCACCAATCGTCTAGGGCGCCAAAGCACCCAAGAGGAACAAGCTCAAGGGTGCTCAAACACCCAAGAGTAATAAGCTTCTCAAACTTCACTTCCACGTATCACCGTGGAGAACTCAAACCTATGCACCAAATGCACTGGCAAGGGCACACGAAGTGCCCGAGTCCTTCTCTCCCAACTCCCACCAAAGCAACTAATGCTAGGGAGGAAAATGAGAGGAAGAACAAAGAAGAACACGAAGAACTCCAAGATCTTGATCCAAGGGGTTCCCCTCACATAGAGGAGAAAGTGATTGGTGGAAATGTGGATCTAGATCTCCTCTCCCTTTTCCCTCAAGAACTAGCAAGAATCATTGGAGGGATTGAGAGTTAGCTAGCTCGAAGAAGGTCAACAATGGGGGGCAAACTCGAGCTCAAGAGATAAGGTTCAATGGGGAAGAAGACCACCTTTTATAGGTGGGGAAAAATCCAACCGTTATCCTCACAGCCCGCACAGAGCGGTACTACCGCTCCAAGGAGCGGTACTACCGCTAGGGCGGTAGTAGCCATATGAAACACTACTGCAACGAGGCAATAGGTCGGTAGTACTGCCGGAGCAGTACTACCGCCTGCCCTCGCGGTACTACCACGGGGGTAGTATTCAACGGCCACTCAGGTGCAGCACACGGCAGAAGACACCGTGAGGCAGCGGTACTACCGCTCGGGGTAGCGGTACTACCGCGCGTCCACGGACGTAAAAAATTACTTCTGGGCTACATCCGCTGGAGCTAGCTTCGAGAAAATATCCGGCACGGTAGTATCGGAAGTAATTTGCGGTACTACCGCCCGAGGGGCGGAAGTAAAAAATTACATCCGTGCAACTACCGTAGGTGTGCGCTACAGGTGCTGGAGACAGCGGTACTACCGCTCCTTGGAGCGGTACAACCGCTAGCACCTTGCGGTACTACCGCTCCGAGGAGCGGTACTACCGCTAGCCACTGTACTGCAGCACCTTGCTGCCTTCAACTACTCAGCTAGGAAAACAGAAGGATACAGTAAAACCAGAACTGCCATAACTTCTGCAAATGAGCCCTGAATTGAGCAAACTCAAGCTTGTTCGATAGAAAACGACAAATACTATCCAATAGCGATGTGAAACCTCTATGAATGAAGAACCGGCAAAACCTCCAACATCGAAAACATCATAGAAGAAGCAGGTGAACTCCGTTTTCGATCAACTCGAGCTTGTCATGAAGATGACCATAAGCTATAAAACTCACAGAGAGAAACACCAAACAAGAACCAAAAAAGATGATGCAAGGATGCAATGGTTTGAGCTCTCTACGAACGATACGATCAAGCTACTCACTTGAGAGCCCCCCTTGATAGTACGGCTATCGATCCTATAACCCGGTCTCCAAACTATCACCATGAGACCGGTAAAATAGAAAACCTATCAAGGGCAAACCTTTGCCTTGCACGAAGTCCACTTGAGCTAGATGATGACGATCTTGACTCCCTCAAGTTGGACCACCTTTCGTGATTGCGTTGGCTCGATGAAGGCTAGTTGATTGCTCCCCCATACTCCACTATGGGTGAGTCACTCTTCGGCACACCTTCACAAGTCCATTGTTACCACAATGGACGGCAAGCTACAAGCATGATTTCTTCGTGATGCTCCACTTGAACTTGCACAACACAACCTTGAGTTGATGTCATCCTCCATGGGTTGTATGTGATCTTCCTCTTGACGCAAGCCCATGGAAGCAAACCTAACCCCACATAGAACTCTCACAAAGACCATGGGTTAGTACACAAAGCGCAATGGACAATGCTTACCAACACGTGAGATCACTTGAGCCCACTCGGTGTATCTTCTACGCTTTGTGTGAAATCTTCTCTCTTCATAAAGATGATGTCTTGAAGATACACATGAATGTTCACACTATCTTCTTCTACAAGACATGCTAGCAATTAGCTCAACACTCACTAGACCAATCTTTGGATAGATCCTTGCATACCACCTTGGTCAACACATAAACTCCTTGAAACCAACAAATGGACTTCAAGAAAAGCCTATGGACAATTCCTACGAATATAACTCAACGCAACCATTAGTCCATAGAGATTGTCATCAATTACCAAAACCAAACATGGGGGCACCGCATGTTCTTTCAGGTGTTCCTATTATTATTGTAAGAAGAATTACCATAGGAATTGCCATAATTATTAGAGGAATTTCCAGGAAAAGGCCTAGGATTAATATTACCTCTATAAGCATTGTTATTGAAATTGTTTCACGAGACAAAGTCCACATCTACGGAATCACTATTTTTCTCAATCAAAGTAGACAAAGGCACATCATTAAGATCAATAGGAGCATTTTTACTAGCAACCAACTTCATTAAAGCATCAGCTTTGTCACTCAAGGTACTAATTTCTTCAACTGAATTAACCTTTTTACTACTAGGTGCTCTTTCCGTATGCCATTGTGAATAATTTGCCATAATATTATCTAGCAATTTAGTAGTTTCACCCAAAGTAATTTCCATAAAAGTACCACCCACGGCGGAATCTAAAAGATTTCTAGAGACAAAATTCAATCCCGCATAAATTTTTTGTATGATCATCCAAAGATTTAAACCATGAGTAGGACAATTTCTTAGCATCAATTTCATTCTTTCCCAAGATTGTGCAACATGTTCATGCTCAAGTTGCTTAAAATTCATGATTTTTGTTCTAAGGAAAATAATTTTCGCGGGCGGAAAATACTTAGTAATAAAAGCATCCTTGCACTTATTCCAAGAATAGATACTATTGCGAGGCAAAGAAGAAAACCAAATTTTTGCACGATCCCGCAAGGAGAAAGGAAATAATTTCAACTTCACTATATCATTGTCCACATCCTTTTTCTTTTGCATATCACACAATTCTACGAATGTGTTTAGATGGGACGCGGCATCCTCATTAGGCATACCAGCAAATTGATCTTTCATGACAAGATTCAACAAAGCGACATTAATATCACAAGACTCCGCACTAGTGGCGGGAGGAGCAATCGGAGTACTAATAAAATCATTATTATTAGTATTGAAAAAATCACACAATTTGGTGTTTTCTTGAGTCATCGTGACTACGCAAACAAGATTGCAAGCAAGCAAGAGATCTAACGAGAAAAAGGCAAACGAAAAAGAGGGTGAATAAAATGACAAATTTGGTGAAGTGGGGAAGAGGAAAACGAGAGGCAAATGGCAAATAATGTAATTGCAAGGAGATGATATTTGTGATTAGGAACCTGGTAGATGATGATGGCGTCTCCTTGGCGCCAGCGATTGGCACGCAGAAGAGACTGCATCCTCACCGGCAACGGCGCCAGAAATTCTTTGACGTGGCTTGAGACTGCGTTCGTATTTCCCCAAAGAGGAAGGGATGATGCATCACAGCGACGGTAAGTATTTCCCTCAGTTATGAAACCAAGGTATCGAACCAGTAGGAGGATCACCAACACTACGTAAACAGCACCGGCACACAAAGAACAAATACCTGCAACCCGGCGCGAAAGAAAGGTTGTCAATCTCTCTACGGTAAAAAGATAGATTAGGTACTGATAGATTGGAGAGATAGATCTCTGAAGAACACAAAATAAAAAGGCCAAATAAAAAGTGAGCAAGGTATTTTGGGGTTTTTTGAAATAATAGATCTGAAAACAAAAGCGCGAAAAGATAGATCGAAAAGCAATATGTTGGAAAAGTAGACCCGGGGGCCGTAGGATTCACTAGTGGCTTCTCTCATGAGTATAGCACACGGTGGGTGAACAAATTACTGTTTGGAAATTGATAGAAGATCAAATAATCATGACGATATCCAAGGCGATGATCATTATATAGGCATCACGTCCAAGATTAGTAGACCAAAAAGATTCTGCATCTACTACTATTACTCCACACATCGACCGCTATCCAGCATGCATCTAGTGTATTAAGTTCATGGAAAAATAGAGTAATGCAATAAGAACGGTGACATGATGTAGACAAGATCTATTCATGTAGGAATAGACCCCATCTTGTGATCCTTAATAGCAACGATACATGCGTGCCTCGCTGCCCCTTCTATCACTGGGACAGGATACCGCAAGATCGAACCCATCACAAAGCACCTCTTCCCATGGCAAGAAAAATCGATCTAGTTGGCCTAACTAAACCAAAGATTCGAAGAAGAAATATGAGGCTATAAGTAATCATTCATATAAGAGATCAATGCAGACTCAAATAATATTCATGGATAGAAACTGATCATGAACTCAAAATTCATCGGATCCCAACAAACACACCACAAAAGTTTACATCAAATAGATCTCCAAGAGACCATTGTATCGAGAATCAAAAGAGAGAGAGGAAGCCATCTAGCTACTGCCTACGGACCCATAGGTCTATGGTGGACTACTCATGCATCATCGGAGAGGCACCAATGAGGATGATGAACCCCTCCGTGACGGTGTTAGATTGGATCTCGAGGTTCTAGCTAGAACTTGCGATAGCTGGATGTGTTTTTCGTCGACTCCCCTAGAGTTTCTGGAATATTTGGGAATTTATAGGCGTCAGAGGCGGTGGAGAGGGGTCCCGAGGAGGTCACAACCCATTAGGGCGCGCCCGGGGCCTCTGGCGTGCCCTGGTGGGTTGTGGTCTCCTCGACCCTCCCCTCTGGCACTTCTTTGGTCTACTGGATGTCTTCTGGCCCAAAAAATCACGATGTTTGGGCTTCCTTTGGTATTGATATTCTGCGAAGTAAAAAACAAGCAAAAACAACAACTTCCACTTTGGCACTATGTCAATAGGTTAGTCCCAAAAAATGATATAAAGTTGCTATAAAATGATTGTAAAACATCCAAGAATGATAATATAACAGCATGGAACAAGCAAAAATTATAGATACGTTGGAGACGTATCATGACGCCACTCAACAGTCGACCACCAAAGCAATACCAAGTACCGCCCAGATGATTAAGTAATTAAGTGGTTAATAAGTAGTCAACCATATACTTTGTAACCTGTCATATAGTGATGGCTCCCAGCATGTTACTTCATATAGCAACTAAGCATTGTCTACCCGATGGTTACAAGGAACATGGTAAGGACCCTATGGCTTTGCTACTAAGCATCTTGTCTACAACACACAATAAATATTTCCCTAATCATGCATTCCTATCTGAAAAATTCTACATGCAAAGAAATAATGGGTGCTCTGATCAAAGGTTTCACTTGCCTGGTATTAACGATGTTCTTCAATCTCACAATCTTGCTAAAGCTACTCTTCTCTTTTTAAACAATCTATCGTAGATAAAGAGTTACACATAAACTTCCAAAGAATACAAATCAAATATACATATCAACTAAGTGTAGTGCATGGTGTCAATGTAGCTGGTGTTGTGGGATTAAGTGTCATGTGTCAACTCAAGGAGTTTGAAAACAACATAGTAGTTGTTATTTGGATTACATGTGACATATAAAAGTTGACATGCATGTGGTTTTAATAAAATAGTTTCATCGCATAAGAAGTATGTGATGCAAGGTTACATTGACAAAAAGAATCACTGCCACTGAATCCATGGTCTATGAAGTATGCCTCGACAAGTTCATATTTAAGTTTGACTTACAATTCAAATTTGAATGACCTTTGTTGAATTTCAATTCACACTTGTCTTTAACTTTGGTTTCAAGTGAATTTGTAATTAAACTTGGTTTAAGTTGAATTCATATTTAAGTTTGAACTAGCAAAAGGGCATGTGCGTTGCAACGGGGACAGACAACTCTCGCTCCATCCCTCGCTCGGGTCCTCAATGTAACCTTGCCAGTGCTCTCCATCTTCTCGAGCTAGGCATAGTGTTAGAGATTAATGCTCCTCCTTGATTGTTCTTGTGGTATTCAATAGTTTAACTGTTGTGATAGACTACTAAATTTGCCTAATCAATTACTCATGCATTGTTGCAGAACCAAAAAATGATATTGACTTTAGATTTGGTTCCAATTAATATTGCAGAACCACGACAATGAGCAGTGCCCTCTGTGATTCCCTTTTTATGGGGAAGGTGCGAGGCAGGCTCTTTACCGCCCGCTTTTGCAGCGGAGTTTCCGCCCGCGTCTCCCACGTCGCGCGATTAATGCGCGTAGTGGAGGGGCGTGGTGAAAGAGATAATGATTGCGAGCAGTTATTCCCTGCCATGCGTGCCTGTGCACTGTTTTGGGCCTAGCCCAACAGGCCTGGCACCCGTGTATGGCCTAGGCCCGGGGGCTCCTGTCGGTGTACTAAGGTATGGGTCTTTTTAGTACCCCTTACTTGTGCACGGGCAGTTGTAGCCGTGCCACGGCAAGCCTCGCCGGGGAATAGCTAGGAGTAATCACGAGACTAAGATACCAAGGAGACGTTCAAGTCAACGATCAGACCAGAAGACAGAAGGCCAAAGGGTGGGGGAGGCCCGGCAAGACCCTTGCCGGCAAGGCCTCGCACCCGGCAAGACCCGATCCCGGCAAGCCCCGGGCCCGGCAAGGATTCGGTCCCGGCAAGCCCCGGGCCCGGCAAGGATTCAGCCCCGGCAAGGCTCTGCACAGTGCAGCGCTATCGCTCCAGTGCAGCGGCCAGCCTTGTCGTTTAGGGCTTGTCCTCATGGTGACGTGGTGCGATGCTGGCCACGAGATGCTTAAGCGGTGCTGATGGGATGGATGCTTTTGCCCATCCCCTGTAAAGCTTTTCCAAGCCCAAGACGCTGAGGGACACCTCGACGGACACCTCACGGTGCATTTAATGAGCTTGTCCTAAGCCGTCAGGATTAGGTATGATAACACTGTAGCTACTTTCCATCTCATGCCTTATCTCGTACGCCACTGTGGTAGCCCCTTTGACTCATATAAAAGGAGGCCCGAGGCGTACAGAAGGGGGGGGGGATGGCACTTCTGGAGGCCCATTCTGCATGCGCAGCTACCGAGTACTGTAGCTCCCAGAACTTGGCCAAGAACATCCACAATAATACAATCAAAGCAGGAGTAGGGTTTTACGCATCCGTGCGGCCCGAACCTGGGTAAATCCCCGCGTGCTGTTCGTTAGTTCTGCTCTTTGTGCAATCCTCTCCCCTTGCCGAACCGTAAGGGATCTCCTTGATCGCATAGGTGTTTGTTTCCCACGACACACTCATCTTGAGAATAACACATCTAGTATGGAAAAATATTGGACACCCCCTACCGTTTCATGAGCGGTACGAGCACACAAAAAGGAAATTTATTTTGAAAATTAGAGATGGAACATACAAATTTGCTTAGAACGGCATGGAAATAACGCATATAGGTAGGTATGGTGGACTCATTAGGCAAAACTGGGTTTAAGGATTTTGGATGCACAAGTAGTATTTCTACTTAGTACAAGTGGAGGCTAGCAAATAGATTGAGAAGCAACCAACCAGGAAATGAAAATTCACATAAGCGAGCATTGAGCATAACTAACACCGAATAATGCACCATAAGTAGGATGTAATTTCATTGCATAACTATTGACTTTCGTACTTGCATAGGGATCAAAAACCTTAACACCAATATTCTTACTAAAGCATAATTACTAACTAACATGACTCACATATTACTATCATCATGTCTCAAAAATATTACAAGGAATCAAGTTTAATTTGTCCAGTGATCTTCATGAAAGTTTTTATTATACCCCCCTTGGATATCTATCACTTTGGGATTAGTTTCATATATTGCCATTGCATTTGACAAGCTCACACAAATTGAAGTGAAGCACATGAGCATAGAGATTTTATCTCTCAAAATAGTATAACTGAAGCATGAGAGGATTTCTTCAAAAGTTACTAACTCTCAAAATAATCTAAGTGAAGCATGAGAGGATTTCTTCAAAAGTTACTAAATCTCAAAATAATCTAAGTGAAGAATGAGAGGATTTCTTCAAAATTTACTAACTCTCAAAATAATCTAAGTCATGAGAGGATTTCTTCAAAAATTTCCAAGCACACCGTGCTCAAAAAGATATAAGTGAAGCACTAGAGCAATTCTATAGCTCAAAAAGTTTAAGTGAAGCATAAAGAGCAATTCTAACAAATCTTAGCATAATTTTGGCTTTCTCAAATAGGTGTGTCCAGCAAGGATACTAGTGACAAACTAAAAAGCAAAGCAAGCAAAGACTCAAAAGATACAAGACGCTCCAAGCAAAACTCATGATATGTCGTTAGAAGAAAGAGGGGATGCCACTCGGGGCATCCCCAAGCTTAGTTGCTTGTTTATATTTGGATATATCTTGGGGGTTTCTGTAGCATCCCCAAGCTTAGGCTCTTTTCACTCCTTATTCCTTCATCCATCATGATCTCACCCAAAACTTGAAAACTTCAATCACACAAAACTCAACAAAATCTTCGTGAGATCCGTTAGTATAATAAAGCAAATCACTACTTTAAGTACTGTTGAAAACCCATTAAAATTTTATTATTGCATTATACCTACTGTATTTTAACTTTACCATGGCTCATACCCTTCAATACAACCCATAGATTCATCAAAACAAGCACACAAGGCAACGAAAACAGAATCTGTCTTAAACAGAACAGTCTGTAGTGATCTGTACTCTAACCATACTTATGTAACTCTAAAAATTCTAAACAAATTGGACAACGTAAAGAATTTATATAGAAATACTTTGTTAAAATTTCAGCTCAATATCACTCTCCAATAAAAAATGCAAATTCGTACACTGAAGGCAAAGTTTCTGTTTCAGATTCAGCATTGTTTCTACTCATCTTATGAATCATCCTAAAGGATTTACTTGGCACAAACACTAAATAAAACATAAAAACACAATCATAACAGAGGCATAATTTTTGCAACACTCAAAAACAGAAACAAAAAGCTGAATATAAATTTATTCATTGGGTTGCCTCCCAACAAGCGCTATTGTTTTACGCTCCTAGCTAGGCATAACGCATAGATTCAAGTATTGTCATCTTTGATTTTTGCTCCATAGGATGCTCTCATGATTGATTAATATTGTGGATTAATTCTTGTTCTAGGTAAGTGTTCCATCCCCTTTCTTAATGGAAACTGAAATCTAATATTGCCTTCTTTCATATCAATCACGGCACCTGTAGTGCGTAAGAACGGTCTACCAAGTATAATAGGACAAGATGGATTGCAATCAATATGAAGAACAATAAAATCTATGGGCACATAGTTCCTATTTGGAAGAATAAGAACATCATCAATTCTTCCCAAAGGCTTTTTAATAGTAGAATCCGCCAAGTGCAAATTAAGAGAACATTCTTCAATATTGGTGAGACCAAGCAGATCACATAAAGACTTCGGAATAGTGGAAACACTAGCACCCAAATCACATAAAGCAAAGCACTCATAATTTTTAATCTTGACCTTAATGGTATGTTCCCACTCATCATGTAATTTTCTAGGAATAGAAATCTCCAACTCCAACTTTTCTTCAAAAGATTTCATCATGGCATCAATGTTATGTTTAGTAAAAGCTTTATTTTGTTCATAAGCATGGGGTGAATTCAACATGGATTGCAGCAAAGAAATACATTCAATCAAAGAGCAACTATCATAATTAATGTCTTTGCAATCCAAAATAGTGGGCACATCACTAGTTAAAGTTTTGACATCTTCAAACCCACTTTCATCAAAATTTTCATCAAGATTTTCACCCTCCAAATTATTGTGACGCCTTCTAGCTAAAGTTGACTCTACTTCAGTCCCTTTACCATCAATCTTAATATTACTAAACAAGGAATCAATAGAAGAAACACCAATCACATTAAGATCTTCATCATTTTTCTGATGACAATCACTAGAAAACGATTTTTCTAAGAATTCTCTTTTAGCTCTAAGCATAGCGGTTCTTTTCTTGCTTTCATCCATAGAGACATATAAAGCTTTAATTGATTCATCAATCTTAGGTGCAAAGCACTCATAATTCTATCAATGCTTCTAGACATATCATCAATCTTATTCAACTTTTCTTCTATCATAGTATTGAAAACTTTTTGCGCAATGATAAATTCATTAATATTACTCTCAAGATCAGAGGTGTTGAAATGACGTGGATGTCGCCTAGAGGGGGGGGGGGGGTGAATAGGCGCTTTAAAATACTTACGGTTTAGGCTTGAACAAATGCGGAATAAAACTAACGTTTAATATGTGAAGCACAAAACCTAAAACAACTAGGCTCACCTATGTGCACCAACAACTTATGCTAAGCAAGATAAACAACTAAGTGATAGCAAGATATAAAGCATGAAACAATATGGCTATCACAAAGTAAAGTGCATAAGTAAAAGGCTCGGGTAAGAGATAACCGAGGCACGCGGAGACGACGATGTATCCCGAAGTTCACACCCTTGTGGATGCTAATCTCCGTTCGGAGTGGTGTGGAGGCACAATGCTCCCCAAGATGCCACTAAGGCCACTGTAATCTCCTCACGCCCTCGCACAATGCAAGATGCCGTGATTCCACTAAGGGACCCTTGAGGGCGGTCACCGAACCCGTACAAACAAGGTTGGGGCAAACTCCACAACTTAATTGGAGGCTCCCAACAACACCACGAAGCTTCACCACAATGGATTGTGGCTCCGAGGTGACCTCAAATGCTCGGGGAAATCTCCACAACCTAATTGGAGACCCCGAAGCTTGCCCGGAGCTTTGCACCACAATGATTGAGCTCCGAGGCATCACCAATCGTCTAGGGCGCCAAAGCACCCAAGAGGAACAAGCTCAAGGGTGCTCAAACACCCAAGAGTAATAAGCTTCTCAAACTTCACTTCCACGTATCACCGTGGAGAACTCAAACCTATGCACCAAATGCACTGGCAAGGGCACACGAAGTGCCCGAGTCCTTCTCTCCCAACTCCCACCAAAGCAACTAATGCTAGGGAGGAAAATGAGAGGAAGAACAAAGAAGAACACGAAGAACTCCAAGATCTTGATCCAAGGGGTTCCCCTCACATAGAGGAGAAAGTGATTGGTGGAAATGTGGATCTAGATCTCCTCTCCCTTTTCCCTCAAGAACTAGCAAGAATCATTGGAGGGATTGAGAGTTAGCTAGCTCGAAGAAGGTCAACAATGGGGGGCAAACTCGAGCTCAAGAGATAAGGTTCAATGGGGAAGAAGACCACCTTTTATAGGTGGGGAAAAATCCAACTGTTATCCTCACAGCCCGCACAGAGCGGTACTACCGCTCCAAGGAGCGGTACTACCGCTAGGGCGGTAGTAGCCATATGAAACACTACTGCAATGAGGCAATAGGTCGGTAGTACTGCCGGAGCAGTACTACCGCCTGCCCTCGCGGTACTACCGCGGGGGTAGTATTCAACGGCCACTCAGGTGCAGCACACGGCAGAAGACACCGTGAGGCAGCGGTACTACCGCTCGGGGTAGCGGTACTACCGCGCGTCCACGGACGTAAAAAATTACTTCTGGGCTACATCCGCTAGAGCTAGCTTCGAGAAAATATCCGGCACGGTAGTATCGGAATTAATTTGCGGTACTACCGCCCGAGGGGCGGAAGTAAAAAATTACTTCCGTGCAACTACCGTAGGTGTGCGCTACAGGTGCTGGAGACAGCGGTACTACCGCTCCTTGGAGCGGTACAACCGCTGGCACCTTGCGGTACTACCGCTCCGAGGAGCGGTACTACCGCTAGCCACTGTACTGCAGCACCTTGCTGCCTTCAACTACTCAGCTAGGAAAACAGAAGGATACAGTAAAACCAGAACTGCCATAACTTCTGCAAATGAGCTCTGAATTGAGCAAACTCAAGCTTGTTCGATAGAAAACGACAAATACTATCCAATAGCGATGTGAAACATCTATGAATGAAGAACCGGCAAAACCTCCAACATCGAAAACATCATAGAAGAAGCAGGTGAACTCCGTTTTCGATGAACTCGAGCTTGTCATGAAGATGACCATAAGCTATAAAACTCACAGAGAGAAACACCAAACAAGAACCAAAAAAGATGATGCAAGGATGCAATGGTTTGAGCTCTCTACGAACGATACGATCAAGCTACTCACTTGAGAGCCCCCCTTGATAGTACGGCTATCGATCCTATAACCCGGTCTCCAAACTATCACCATGAGACTGGTAAAATAGAAAACCTATCAAGGGCAAACCTTTGCCTTGCACGAAGTCCACTTGAGCTAGATGATGACGATCTTGACTCCCTCAAGTTGGACCACCTTTCGTGATTGCGTTGGCTCGATGAAGGCTAGTTGATTGCTCCCCCATACTCCACTATGGGTGAGTCACTCTTCGGCACACCTTCACAAGTCCATTGTTACCACAATGGACGGCAAGCTACAAGCATGATTTCTTCGTGATGCTCCACTTGAACTTGCACAACACAACCTTGAGTTGATGTCATCCTCCATGGGTTGTATGTGATCTTCCTCTTGACGCAAGCCCATGGAAGCAAACCTAACCCCACATAGAACTCTCACAAAGACCATGGGTTAGTACACAAAGCGCAATGGACAATGCTTACCAACACGTGAGATCACTTGAGCCCACTCGGTGTATCTTCTACGCTTTGTGTGAAATCTTCTCTCTTCATAAAGATGATGTCTTGAAGATACACATGAATGTTCACACTATCTTCTTCTACAAGACATGCTAGCAATTAGCTCAACACTCACTAGACCAATCTTTGGATAGATCCTTGCATACCACCTTGGTCAACACATAAACTCCTTGAAACCAACAAATGGACTTCAAGAAAAGCCTATGGACAATTCCTACGAATATAACTCAACGCAACCATTAGTCCATAGAGATTGTCATCAATTACCAAAACCAAACATGGGGGCACCGCATGTTCTTTCAGGTGTTCCTATTATTATTGTAAGAAGAATTACCATAGGAATTGCCATAATTATTAGAGGAATTTCCAGGAAAAGGCCTAGGATTAATATTACCTCTATAAGCATTGTTATTGAAATTGTTTCACGAGACAAAGTCCACATCTACGGAATCACTATTTTTCTCAATCAAAGTAGACAAAGGCACATCATTAAGATCAATAGGAGCATTTTTACTAGCAACCAACTTCATTAAAGCATCAGCTTTGTCACTCAAGGTACTAATTTCTTCAACTGAATTAACCTTTTTACTACTAGGTGCTCTTTCCGTATGCCATTGTGAATAATTTGCCATAATATTATCTAGCAATTTAGTAGTTTCACCCAAAGTAATTTCCATAAAAGTACCACCCACGGCGGAATCTAAAAGATTTCTAGAGACAAAATTCAATCCCGCATAAATTTTTTGTATGATCATCCAAAGATTTAAACCATGAGTAGGACAATTTCTTAGCATCAATTTCATTCTTTCCCAAGATTGTGCAACATGTTCATGCTCAAGTTGCTTAAAATTCATGATTTTTGTTCTAAGGAAAATAATTTTCGCGGGCGGAAAATACTTAGTAATAAAAGCATCCTTGCACTTATTCCAAGAATAGATACTATTGCGAGGCAAAGAAGAAAACCAAATTTTTGCACGATCCCGCAAGGAGAAAGGAAATAATTTCAACTTCACTATATCATTGTCCACATCCTTTTTCTTTTGCATATCACACAATTCTACGAATGTGTTTAGATGGGACGCGACATCCTCTTTAGGCATACCAGCAAATTGATCTTTCATGACAAGATTCAACAAAGCGACATTAATATCACAAGACTCCGCACTAGTGGCGGGAGGAGCAATCGGAGTACTAATAAAATCATTATTATTAGTATTGAAAAAATCACACAATTTGGTGTTTTCTTGAGTCATCGTGACTACGCAAACAAGATTGCAAGCAAGCAAGAGATCTAACGAGAAAAAGGCAAACGAAAAAGAGGGTGAATAAAACGACAAATTTGGTGAAGTGGGGAAGAGGAAAACGAGAGGCAAATGGCAAATAATGTAATTGCAAGGAGATGATATTTGTGATTAGGAACCTGGTAGATGATGATGGCGTCTCCTTGGCGCCAGCGATTGGCACGCAGAAGAGACTGCATCCTCACCGGCAACGGCGCCAGAAATTCTTTGACGTGGCTTGAGACTGCGTTCGTATTTCCCCAAAGAGGAAGGGATGATGCATCACAGCGACGGTAAGTATTTCCCTCAGTTATGAAACCAAGGTATCGAACCAGTAGGAGGATCACCACCACTACGTAAACAGCACCGGCACACAAAGAACAAATACCCGCAACCCGGCGCGAAAGAAAGGTTGTCAATCTCTCTACGGTAAAAAGATAGATTAGGTACTGATAGATTGGAGAGATAGATCTCTGAAGAACACAAAATAAAAAGGCCAAATAAAACGTGAGCAAGGTATTTTGGGGTTTTTTGGAATAATAGATCTGAAAACAAAAGCGCGAAAAGATAGATCGAAAAGCAATATGTTGGAAAAGTAGACCCGGGGGCCGTAGGATTCACTATTGGCTTCTCTCATGAGTATAGCACACGGTGGGTGAACAAATTACTGTTTGGAAATTGATAGAAGATCAAATAATCATGACGATATCCAAGGCGATGATCATTATATAGGCATCACGTCCAAGATTAGTAGACCAAAAAGATTATGCATCTACTACTATTACTCCACACATCGACCGCTATCCAGCATGCATCTAGTGTATTAAGTTCATGGAAAAATAGAGTAATGCAATAAGAACGGTGACATGATGTAGACAAGATCTATTCATGTAGGAATAGACCCCATCTTGTGATCCTTAATAGCAACGATACATGCGTGCCTCGCTGCCCCTTCTATCACTGGGACAGGATACCGCAAGATCGAACCCATCACAAAGCACCTCTTCCCATGGCAAGAAAAATCGATCTAGTTGGCCTAACTAAACCAAAGATTCGAAGAAGAAATATGAGGCTATAAGTAATCATTCATATAAGAGATCAATGCAGACTCAAATAATATTCATGGATAGAAACTGATCATGAACTCAAAATTCATCGGATCCCAACAAACACACCACAAAAGTTTACATCAAATAGATCTCCAAGAGACCATTGTATCGAGAATCAAAAGAGAGAGAGGAAGCCATCTAGCTACTGCCTACGGACCCATAGGTCTATGGTGGACTACTCATGCATCATCGGAGAGGCACCAATGAGGATGATGAACCCCTCCGTGACGGTGTTAGATTGGATCTCGAGGTTCTAGCTAGAACTTGCGATAGCTGGATGTGTTTTTCGTCGACTCCCCTAGAGTTTCTGGAATATTTGGGAATTTATAGGCGTCAGAGGCGGTGGAGAGGGGTCCCGAGGAGGTCACAACCCATTAGGGCGCGCCCGGGGCCTCTGGCGTGCCCTGGTGGGTTGTGGTCTCCTCGACCCTCCCCTCTGGCACTTCTTTGGCCTACTGGATGTCTTCTGGCCCAAAAAATCACGATGTTTGGGCTTCCTTTGGTATTGATATTCTGCGAAGTAAAAAACAAGCAAAAACAACGACTTCCACTTTGGCACTATGTCAATAGGTTAGTCCCAAAAAATGATATAAAATTGCTATAAAATGATTGTAAAACATCCAAGAATGATAATATAACAGCATGGAACAAGCAAAAATTATAGATACGTTGGAGACGTATCATGACGCCACTCAACAGTCGACCACCAAAGCAATACCAAGTACCGCCTAGATGATTAATTAATTAAGTGGTTAATAAGTAGTCAACCATATACTTTGTAACCTGTCATATAGTGATGGCTCCCAGCATGTTACTTAATATAGCAACTAAGCATTGTCTACCCGATGGTTACAAGGAACATGGTAAGGACCCTATGGCTTTGCTACTAAGCATCTTGTCTACAACACACAATAAATATTTCCCTAATCATGCATTCCTATCTGAAAAATTCTACATGCAAGGAAATAATGGGTGCTCTGATCAAAGGTTTCACTTGCCTGGTATTAACGATGTTCTTCAATCTCACAATCTTGCTAAAGCTACTCTTCTCTTTTTAAACAATCTATCGTAGATAAAGAGTTACACATAAACTTCCAAAGAATACAAATCAAATATACATATCAACTAAGTGTAGTGCATGGTGTCAATGTAGCTGGTGTTGTGGGATTAAGTGTCATGTGTCAACTCAAGGAGTTTGAAAACAACATAGTAGTTGTTATTTGGATTACATGTGACATATAAAAGTTGACATGCATGTGGTTTTAATAAAATAGTTTCATCGCATAAGAAGTATGTGATGCAAGGTTACATTGACAAAAAGAATCACTGCCACTGAATCCATGGTCTATGAAGTATGCCTCGACAAGTTCATATTTAAGTTTGACTTACAATTCAAACTTGAATGACCTTTGTTGAATTTCAATTCACACTTGTCTTTAACTTTGGTTTCAAGTGAATTTGTAATTAAACTTGGTTTAAGTTGAATTCATATTTAAGTTTGAACTAGCAAAAGGGCATGTGCGTTGCAACGGGGACATACAACTCTCGCTCCATCCCTCGCTCGGGTCCTCAATGTAACCTTGCCAGTGCTCTCCATCTTCTCGAGCTAGGCATAGTGTTAGAGATTAATGCTCCTCCTTGATTGTTCTTGTGGTATTCAATAGTTTAACTGTTGTGATAGACTACTAAATTTGCCTAATCAATTACTCATGCATTGTTGCAGAACCAAAAAATGATATTGACTTTAGATTTGGTTCCAATTAATATTGCAGAACCACGAAAATGAGCAGTGCCCTCTGTGATTCCCTTTTTATGGGGAAGGTGCGAGGCAGGCTCTTTACCGTCCGCTTTTGCAGCGGAGTTTCCGCCCGCGTCTCCCACGTCGCGCGATTAATGCGCGTAGTGGAGGGGCGTGGTAAAAGAGATAATGATTGCGAGCAGTTATTCCCTGCCATGCGTGCCTGTGCACTGTTTTGGGCCTAGCCCAACAGGCCTGGCACCCGTGTATGGCCTAGGCCCGGGGGCTCCTGTCGGTGTACTAAGGTATGGGTCTTTTTAGTACCCCTTACTTGTGCACGGGCAGTTGTAGCCGTGCCACGGCAAGCCTCGCCGGGGAATAGCTAGGAGTAATCACGAGACTAAGATACCAAGGAGACGTTCAAGTCAACGATCAGACCAGAAGACAGAAGGCCAAAGGGTGGGGGAGGCCCGGCAAGACCCTTGCCGGCAAGGCCTCGCACCCGGCAAGACCCGATCCCGGCAAGCCCCGGGCCCGGCAAGGATTCGGTCCCGGCAAGCCCCGGGCCCGGCAAGGATTCAGCCCCGGCAAGGCTCTGCACAGTGCAGCGCTATCGCTCCAGTGCAGCGGCCAGCCTTGTCGTTTAGGGCTTGTCCTCATGGTGACGTGGTGCGATGCTGGCCACGAGATGCTTAAGCGGTGCTGATGGGATGGCTGCTTTTGCCCATCCCCTGTAAAGCTTTTCCAAGCCCAAGACGCTGAGGGACACCTCGACGGACACCTCACGGTGCATTTAATGAGCTTGTCCTAAGCCGTCAGGATTAGGTATGATAACACTGTAGCTACTTTCCATCTCATGCCTTATCTCGTACGCCACTGTGGTAGCCCCTTTGACTCATATAAAAGGAGGCCCGAGGCGTACAGAAGGGGGGGGGGATGGCACTTCTGGAGGCCCATTCTGCATGCGCAGCTACCGAGTACTGTAGCTCCCAGAACTTGGCCAAGAACATCCACAATAATACAATCAAAGCAGGAGTAGGGTTTTACGCATCCGTGCGGCCCGAACCTGGGTAAATCCCCGCGTGCTGTTCGTTAGTTCTGCTCTTTGTGCAATCCTCTCCCCTTGCCGAACCGTAAGGGATCTCCTTGATCGCATAGGTGTTTGTTTCCCACGACACACTCATCTTGAGAATAACACATCTAGTATGGAAAAATATTGGACACCCCCTACCGTTTCATGAGCGGTACGAGCACACAAAAAGGAAATTTATTTTGAAAATTAGAGATGGAACATACAAATTTGCTTAGAACGGCATGGAAATAACGCATATAGGTAGGTATGGTGGACTCATTAGGCAAAACTGGGTTTAAGGATTTTGGATGCACAAGTAGTATTTCTACTTAGTACAAGTGGAGGCTAGCAAATAGATTGAGAAGCAACCAACCAGGAAATGAAAATTCACATAAGCGAGCATTGAGCATAACTAACACCGAATAATGCACCATAAGTAGGATGTAATTTCATTGCATAACTATTGACTTTCGTACTTGCATAGGGATCAAAAACCTTAACACCAATATTCTTACTAAAGCATAATTACTAACTAACATGACTCACATATTACTATCATCATGTCTCAAAAATATTACAAGGAATCAAGTTTAATTTGTCCAGTGATCTTCATGAAAGTTTTTATTATACCCCCCTTGGATATCTATCACTTTGGGATTAGTTTCATATATTGCCATTGCATTTGACAAGCTCACACAAATTGAAGTGAAGCACATGAGCATAGAGATTTTATCTCTCAAAATAGTATAACTGAAGCATGAGAGGATTTCTTCAAAAGTTACTAACTCTCAAAATAATCTAAGTGAAGCATGAGAGGATTTCTTCAAAAGTTACTAAATCTCAAAATAATCTAAGTGAAGAATGAGAGGATTTCTTCAAAATTTACTAACTCTCAAAATAATCTAAGTCATGAGAGGATTTCTTCAAAAATTTCCAAGCACACCGTGCTCAAAAAGATATAAGTGAAGCACTAGAGCAATTCTATAGCTCAAAAAGTTTAAGTGAAGCATAAAGAGCAATTCTAACAAATCTTAGCATAATTTTGGCTTTCTCAAATAGGTGTGTCCAGCAAGGATACTAGTGACAAACTAAAAAGCAAAGCAAGCAAAGACTCAAAAGATACAAGACGCTCCAAGCAAAACTCATGATATGTCGTTAGAAGAAAGAGGGGATGCCACTCGGGGCATCCCCAAGCTTAGTTGCTTGTTTATATTTGGATATATCTTGGGGGTTTCTGTAGCATCCCCAAGCTTAGGCTCTTTTCACTCCTTATTCCTTCATCCATCATGATCTCACCCAAAACTTGAAAACTTCAATCACACAAAACTCAACAAAATCTTCGTGAGATCCGTTAGTATAATAAAGCAAATCACTACTTTAAGTACTGTTGAAAACCCATTAAAATTTTATTATTGCATTATACCTACTGTATTTTAACTTTACCATGGCTCATACCCTTCAATACAACCCATAGATTCATCAAAACAAGCACACAAGGCAACGAAAACAGAATCTGTCTTAAACAGAACAGTCTGTAGTGATCTGTACTCTAACCATACTTATGTAACTCTAAAAATTCTAAAAAAATTGGACAACGTAACGAATTTATATAGAAATACTTTGTTAAAATTTCAGCTCAATATCACTCTCCAATAAAAAATGCAAATTCGTACACTGAAGGCAAAGTTTCTGTTTCAGATTCAGCATTGTTTCTACTCATCTTATGAATCATCCTAAAGGATTTACTTGGCACAAACACTAAATAAAACATAAAAACACAATCATAACAGAGGCATAATTTTTGCAACACTCAAAAACAGAAACAAAAAGCTGAATATAAATTTATTCATTGGGTTGCCTCCCAACAAGCGCTATTGTTTTACGCTCCTAGCTAGGCATAACGCATAGATTCAAGTATTGTCATCTTTGATTTTTGCTCCATAGGATGCTCTCATGATTGATTAATATTGTGGATTAATTCTTGTTCTAGGTAAGTGTTCCATCCCCTTTCTTAATGGAAACTGAAATCTAATATTGCCTTCTTTCATATCAATCACGGCACCTGTAGTGCGTAAGAACGGTCTACCAAGTATAATAGGACAAGATGGATTGCAATCAATATCAAGAACAATAAAATCTATGGGCACATAGTTCCTATTTGGAAGAATAAGAACATCATCAATTCTTCCCAAAGGCTTTTTAATAGTAGAATCCGCCAAGTGCAAATTAAGAGAACATTCTTCAATATTGGTGAGACCAAGCAGATCACATAAAGACTTCGGAATAGTGGAAACACTAGCACCCAAATCACATAAAGCAAAGCACTCATAATTTTTAATCTTGACCTTAATGGTATGTTCCCACTCATCATGTAATTTTCTAGGAATAGAAATCTCCAACTCCAACTTTTCTTCAAAAGATTTCATCATGGCATCAATGTTATGTTTAGTAAAAGCTTTATTTTGTTCATAAGCATGGGGTGAATTCAACATGGATTGCAGCAAAGAAATACATTCAATCAAAGAGCAACTATCATAATTAATGTCTTTGCAATCCAAAATAGTGGGCACATCACTAGTTAAAGTTTTGACATCTTCAAACCCACTTTCATCAAAATTTTCATCAAGATTTTCACCCTCCAAATTATTGTGACGCCTTCTAGCTAAAGTTGACTCTACTTCAGTCCCTTTACCATCAATCTTAATATTACTAAACAAGGAATCAATAGAAGAAACACCAATCACATTAAGATCTTCATCATTTTTCTGATGACAATCACTAGAAAACGATTTTTCTAAGAATTCTCTTTTAGCTCTAAGCATAGCGGTTCTTTTCTTGCTTTCATCCATAGAGACATATAAAGCTTTAATTGATTCATCAATCTTAGGTGCAAAGCACTCATAATTCTATCAATGCTTCTAGACATATCATCAATCTTATTCAACTTTTCTTCTATCATAGTAGTGAAAACTTTTTGCGCAATGATAAATTCATTAATATTACTCTCAAGATCAGAGGTGTTGAAATGACGTGGATGTCGCCTAGAGGGGGGGGGGGTGAATAGGCGCTTTAAAATACTTACGGTTTAGGCTTGAACAAATGCGGAATAAAACTAACGTTTAATATGTGAAGCACAAAACCTAAAACAACTAGGCTCACCTATGTGCACCAACAACTTATGCTAAGCAAGATAAACAACTAAGTGATAGCAAGATATAAAGCATCAAACAATATGGCTATCACAAAGTAAAGTGCATAAGTAAAAGGCTCGGGTAAGAGATAACCGAGGTACGCGGAGACGACGATGTATCCCGAAGTTCACACCCTTGTGGATGCTAATCTCCGTTCGGAGTGGTGTGGAGGCACAATGCTCCCCAAGATGCCACTAAGGCCACCGTAATCTCCTCACGCCCTCGCACAATGCAAGATGCCGTGATTCCACTAAGGGACCCTTGAGGGCGGTCACCGAACCCGTACAAACAAGGTTGGGGCAAACTCCACAACTTAATTGGAGGCTCCCAACAACACCACGAAGCTTCACCACAATGGATTGTGGCTCCGAGGTGACCTCAAATGCTCGGGGAAATCTCCACAACCTAATTGGAGACCCCGAAGCTTGCCCGGAGCTTTGCACCACAATGATTGAGCTCCGAGGCATCACCAATCGTCTAGGGCGCCAAAGCACCCAAGAGGAACAAGCTCAAGGGTGCTCAAACACCCAAGAGTAATAAGCTTCTCAAACTTCACTTCCACGTATCACCGTGGAGAACTCAAACCTATGCACCAAATGCACTGGCAAGGGCACACGAAGTGCCCGAGTCCTTCTCTCCCAACTCCCACCAAAGCAACTAATGCTAGGGAGGAAAATGAGAGGAAGAACAAAGAAGAACACGAAGAACTCCAAGATCTTGATCCAAGGGGTTCCCCTCACATAGAGGAGAAAGTGATTGGTGGAAATGTGGATCTAGATCTCCTCTCCCTTTTCCCTCAAGAACTAGCAAGAATCATTGGAGGGATTGAGAGTTAGCTAGCTCGAAGAAGGTCAACAATGGGGGGCAAACTCGAGCTCAAGAGATAAGGTTCAATGGGGAAGAAGACCGCCTTTTATAGGTGGGGAAAAATCCAACCGTTATCCTCACAGCCCGCACAGAGCGGTACTACCGCTCCAAGGAGCGGTACTACCGCTAGGGCGGTAGTAGCCATATGAAACACTACTGCAACGAGGCAATAGGTCGGTAGTACTGCCGGAGCAGTACTACCGCCTGCCCTCGCGGTACTACCGCGGGGGTAGTATTCAACGGCCACTCAGGTGCAGCACACGGCAGAAGACACCGTGAGGCAGCGGTACTACCGCTCGGGGTAGCGGTACTACCGCGCGTCCACGGACGTAAAAAATTACTTCTGGGCTACATCCGCTGGAGCTAGCTTCGAGAAAATATCCGGCACGGTAGTATCGGAAGTAATTTGCGGTACTACCGCCCGAGGGGCGGAAGTAAAAAATTACATCCGTGCAACTACCGTAGGTGTGCGCTACAGGTGCTGGAGACAGCGGTACTACCGCTCCTTGGAGCGGTACAACCGCTGGCACCTTGCGGTACTACCGCTCCGAGGAGCGGTACTACCGCTAGCCACTGTACTGCAGCACCTTGCTGCCTTCAACTACTCAGCTAGGAAAACAGAAGGATACAGTAAAACCAGAACTGCCATAACTTCTGCAAATGAGCTCTGAATTGAGCAAACTCAAGCTTGTTCGATAGAAAACGACAAATACTATCCAATAGCGATGTGAAACATCTATGAATGAAGAACCGGCAAAACCTCCAACATCGAAAACATCATAGAAGAAGCAGGTGAACTCCGTTTTCGATGAACTCGAGCTTGTCATGAAGATGACCATAAGCTATAAAACTCACAGAGAGAAACACCAAACAAGAACCAAAAAAGATGATGCAAGGATGCAATGGTTTGAGCTCTCTACGAACGATACGATCAAGCTACTCACTTGAGAGCCCCCCTTGATAGTACGGCTATCGATCCTATAACCCGGTCTCCAAACTATCACCATGAGACCGGTAAAATAGAAAACCTATCAAGGGCAAACCTTTGCCTTGCACGAAGTCCACTTGAGCTAGATGATGACGATCTTGACTCCCTCAAGTTGGACCACCTTTCGTGATTGCGTTGGCTCGATGAAGGCTAGTTGATTGCTCCCCCATACTCCACTATGGGTGAGTCACTCTTCGGCACACCTTCACAAGTCCATTGTTACCACAATGGACGGCAAGCTACAAGCATGATTTCTTCGTGATGCTCCACTTGAACTTGCACAACACAACCTTGAGTTGATGTCATCCTCCATGGGTTGTATGTGATCTTCCTCTTGACGCAAGCCCATGGAAGCAAACCTAACCCCACATAGAACTCTCACAAAGACCATGGGTTAGTACACAAAGCGCAATGGACAATGCTTACCAACACGTGAGATCACTTGAGCCCACTCGGTGTATCTTCTACGCTTTGTGTGAAATCTTCTCTCTTCATAAAGATGATGTCTTGAAGATACACATGAATGTTCACACAATCTTCTTCTACAAGACATGCTAGCAATTAGCTCAACACTCACTAGACCAATCTTTGGATAGATCCTTGCATACCACCTTGGTCAACACATAAACTCCTTGAAACCAACAAATGGACTTCAAGAAAAGCCTATGGACAATTCCTACGAATATAACTCAACGCAACCATTAGTCCATAGAGATTGTCATCAATTACCAAAACCAAACATGGGGGCACCGCATGTTCTTTCAGGTGTTCCTATTATTATTGTAAGAAGAATTACCATAGGAATTGCCATAATTATTAGAGGAATTTCCAGGAAAAGGCCTAGGATTAATATTACCTCTATAAGCATTGTTATTGAAATTGTTTCACGAGACAAAGTCCACATCTACGGAATCACTATTTTTCTCAATCAAAGTAGACAAAGGCACATCATTAAGATCAATAGGAGCATTTTTACTAGCAACCAACTTCATTAAAGCATCAACTTTGTCACTCAAGGTACTAATTTCTTCAACTGAATTAACCTTTTTACTACTAGGTGCTCTTTCCGTATGCCATTGTGAATAATTTGCCATAATATTATCTAGCAATTTAGTAGTTTCACCCAAAGTAATTTCCATAAAAGTACCACCCACGGCGGAATCTAAAAGATTTCTAGAGACAAAATTCAATCCCGCATAAATTTTTTGTATGATCATCCAAAGATTTAAACCATGAGTAGGACAATTTCTTAGCATCAATTTCATTCTTTCCCAAGATTGTGCAACATGTTCATGCTCAAGTTGCTTAAAATTCATGATTTTTGTTCTAAGGAAAATAATTTTCGCGGGCGGAAAATACTTAGTAATAAAAGCATCCTTGCACTTATTCCAAGAATAGATACTATTGCGAGGCAAAGAAGAAAACCAAATTTTTGCACGATCCCGCAAGGAGAAAGGAAATAATTTCAACTTCACTATATCATTGTTCACATCCTTTTTCTTTTGCATATCACACAATTCTACGAATGTGTTTAGATGGGACGCGGCATCCTCATTAGGCATACCAGCAAATTGATCTTTCATGACAAGATTCAACAAAGCGACATTAATATCACAAGACTCCGCACTAGTGGCGGGAGGAGCAATCGGAGTACTAATAAAATCATTATTATTAGTATTGAAAAAATCACACAATTTGGTGTTTTCTTGAGTCATCGTGACTACGCAAACAAGATTGCAAGCAAGCAAGAGATCTAACGAGAAAAAGGCAAACGAAAAAGAGGGTGAATAAAACGACAAATTTGGTGAAGTGGGGAAGAGGAAAACGAGAGGCAAATGGCAAATAATGTAATTGCAAGGAGATGATATTTGTGATTAGGAACCTGGTAGATGATGATGGCGTCTCCTTGGCGCCAGCGATTGGCACGCAGAAGAGACTGCATCCTCACCGGCAACGGCGCCAGAAATTCTTTGACGTGGCTTGAGACTGCGTTCGTATTTCCCCAAAGAGGAAGGGATGATGCATCACAGCGACGGTAAGTATTTCCCTCAGTTATGAAACCAAGGTATCGAACCAGTAGGAGGATCACCACCACTACGTAAACAGCACCGGCACACAAAGAACAAATACCCGCAACCCGGCGCGAAAGAAAGGTTGTCAATCTCTCTACGGTAAAAAGATAGATTAGGTACTGATAGATTGGAGAGATAGATCTCTGAAGAACACAAAATAAAAAGGCCAAATAAAAAGTGAGCAAGGTATTTTGGGGTTTTTTGGAATAATAGATCTGAAAACAAAAGCGCGAAAAGATAGATCGAAAAGCAATATGTTGGAAAAGTAGACCCGGGGGCCGTAGGATTCACTAGTGGCTTCTCTCATGAGTATAGCACACGGTGGGTGAACAAATTACTGTTTGGAAATTGATAGAAGATCAAATAATCATGACGATATCCAAGGCAATGATCATTATATAGGCATCACGTCCAAGATTAGTAGACCAAAAAGATTCTGCATCTACTACTATTACTCCACACATCGACCGCTATCCAGCATGCATCTAGTGTATTAAGTTCATGGAAAAATAGAGTAATGCAATAAGAACGGTGACATGATGTAGACAAGATCTATTCATGTAGGAATAGACCCCATCTTGTGATCCTTAATAGCAACGATACATGCGTGCCTCGCTGCCCCTTCTATCACTGGGACAGGATACCGCAAGATCGAACCCATCACAAAGCACCTCTTCCCATGGCAAGAAAAATCGATCTAGTTGGCCTAACTAAACCAAAGATTCGAAGAAGAAATATGAGGCTATAAGTAATCATTCATATAAGAGATCAATGCAGACTCAAATAATATTCATGGATAGAAACTGATCATGAACTCAAAATTCATCGGATCCCAACAAACACACCACAAAAGTTTACATCAAATAGATCTCCAAGAGACCATTGTATCGAGAATCAAAAGAGAGAGAGGAAGCCATCTAGCTACTGCCTACGGACCCATAGGTCTATGGTGGACTACTCATGCATCATCGGAGAGGCACCAATGAGGATGATGAACCCCTCCGTGACGGTGTTAGATTGGATCTCGAGGTTCTAGCTAGAACTTGCGATAGCTGGATGTGTTTTTCGTCGACTCCCCTAGAGTTTCTGGAATATTTGGGAATTTATAGGCGTCAGAGGCGGTGGAGAGGGGTCCCGAGGAGGTCACAACCCATTAGGGCGCGCCCGGGGCCTCTGGCGTGCCCTGGTGGGTTGTGGTCTCCTCGACCCTCCTCTCTGGCACTTCTTTGGCCTACTGGATGTCTTCTGGCCCAAAAAATCACGATGTTTGGGCTTCCTTTGGTATTGATATTCTGCGAAGTAAAAAACAAGCAAAAACAACAACTTCCACTTTGGCACTATGTCAATAGGTTAGTCCCAAAAAATGATATAAAGTTGCTATAAAATGATTGTAAAACATCCAAGAATGATAATATAACAGCATGGAACAAGCAAAAATTATAGATACGTTGGAGACGTATCATGACGCCACTCAACAGTCGACCACCAAAGCAATACCAAGTACCGCCCAGATGATTAATTAATTAAGTGGTTAATAAGTAGTCAACCATATACTTTGTAACCTGTCATATAGTGATGGCTCCCAGCATGTTACTTCATATAGCAACTAAGCATTGTCTACCCGATGGTTACAAGGAACATGGTAAGGACCCTATGGCTTTGCTACTAAGCATCTTCTCTACAACACACAATAAATATTTCCCTAATCATGCATTCCTATCTGAAAAATTCTACATGCAAGGAAATAATGGGTGCTCTGATCAAAGGTTTCACTTGCCTGGTATTAATGATGTTCTTCAATCTCACAATCTTGCTAAAGCTACTCTTCTCTTTTTAAACAATCTATCGTAGATAAAGAGTTACACATAAACTTCCAAAGAATACAAATCAAATATACATATCAACTAAGTGTAGTGCATGGTGTCAATGTAGCTGGTGTTGTGGGATTAAGTGTCATGTGTCAACTCAAGGAGTTTGAAAACAACATAGTAGTTGTTATTTGGATTACATGTGACATATAAAAGTTGACATGCATGTGGTTTTAATAAAATAGTTTCATCGCATAAGAAGTATGTGATGCAAGGTTACATTGACAAAAAGAATCACTGCCACTGAATCCATGGTCTATGAAGTATGCCTCGACAAGTTCATATTTAAGTTTGACTTACAATTCAAACTTGAATGACCTTTGTTGAATTTCAATTCACACTTGTCTTTAACTTTGGTTTCAAGTGAATTTGTAATTAAACTTGGTTTAAGTTGAATTCATATTTAAGTTTGAACTAGCAAAAGGGCATGTGCGTTGCAACGGGGACATACAACTCTCGCTCCATCCCTCGCTCGGGTCCTCAATGTAACCTTGCCAGTGCTCTCCATCTTCTCGAGCTAGGCATAGTGTTAGAGATTAATGCTCCTCCTTGATTGTTCTTGTGGTATTCAATAGTTTAACTGTTGTGATAGACTACTAAATTTGCCTAATCAATTACTCATGCATTGTTGCAGAACCAAAAAATGATATTGACTTTAGATTTGGTTCCAATTAATATTGCAGAACCACGAAAATGTTTGGTTCCCAGCTTAATAATATATCTCGGGGTTTGTGTTCTCCTTGAGCCAGTCATTGCGATCGTACATGCCATCAACATCCGCATAGGCAATCCCGTCTCTGATGTGTAGCAGGGTCGAGTCCAGTGGGTCGCCAGTGCGGTCACTTGTACTCGCCATGTGCGTGTGTGTGTGTGTGTGTATGTGTGCACGCGCGCGCTTGTGTGTGTGAGAGAGAACGAGAGAGAGAGAGAGAGAACGCGAGAGAGAGAGAGAGAGAGGAGGGGAGATATGTCTCTTCAGTGCCCTTGTGCTTGCAATAATCTGCCAAACCATCACCTACCTTTATTACCCAAAAAATAGATAACGTGCCTGTACGTTGCGACGAAATACACATATTTTAGTGATGACAAATCAATCTATGTAGATGTTCTTTAGTTGTTAGAATGTCAAAAGGGCCCGTGCGTTGCAATGGGACATACAACCCTCATTCCATCCGTCGCTCCGGTCCTCAATGTAACCATGTCGATGTTCTCCATCTTCTCGAGCTAGGCATAGTATTAGAGGTTGATGCTCCTCCTTGACTGATCATGTGGAATTCAATAGTTTAACTTTTGTGACACACTACTAAATTTACCTAATCAATTACTCATGCATTGCTGCTGAAGGAAAAAATGATATTGACTTTAGATTTAGTTCCAATTAATGTTGCAGAAGCACGAAAATGTTTGGCTCCCAGCTTAATAATATATCTCGGGGTTTGTGTTCTCCTTGAGTGAGTCATTGCAGTAGTTCATGCCATCAACATCCGCATAGGCAATCCCGTCTCTCACATGTAGCAGGATCGAGTCTAGTGGGTCTCGCCATGTGTGTGTGTGTGTGCGCGCGCGCGCGCGCGCGCGCGTGTGTGTCTGTGTGTGTGTGTGTGTGTGGGTGTGTGTGTGTGTGTGAGAGAGAGAGAGAGAGAGAGAGAGAGAGAGAGAGAGAGAGAGAGAGAGAGAGAGAGAGAGAGAGAGAGAGAGAGAGAGAGAGAGAGAGAGAGAGAGAGAGAGAGAGAGAGAGAGAGAGAGAGAGAGAGAGAGAGATTTCTCTTCAGCATTCTTGTGTTTGTAATAATCTGCCAAACCATCATGACCCTTTTTTACCCAAAAAATAGCAAACGTGTTCCTGCATTGTGAGTTTGTGACGGGACATAAATATTCTAGTGATGAAAAATCATTCTATGTAGATGTTCTTTAGTCGTTAGATTGTTAGTATAATAGTTCAAATCCAAATAAAGTTACTACTATTGTACTTTGGACAAATCAGCCAAGCTACCCGGTAAATCCAATCAGTAAACCTCAAAATTCAGATTCTAAGGTGTAGTATAGAATCTTGGTGCATGACAAATAAAGTATAAGGTGAATATATATTATAAAATTTAGGAAGTTGCTGAGAGAATAATCATTCAACAATCATGATCGCTCGGACTAAACTGCAGGTTGACGATGCAACGCACAATATTGTGCATGAGCAATCAACCGATCAGCTACATATATACAACACAGATTAGCACAGAAGGGAGCCACGCTACACCGTGATCTCCACTGACAAAAAAATCCAAAAAAAGAAATATTCAAGGGGCCGAGTTCACGTGCTTTTTACCTTGTCCAGACTGAGCCTTGTCATACCTGCTTTATGCAGATGAATCAGCCTGCCTTTCACTCAACCAATGTAGTTGCACTCGCATGTGGATGGCCAGACTGGTACACAACAGTCTGAGTCGTTCAGATTTAGCTCGTCTGTGTAGAGATGCACTACTTGTTCTCTTCTCCTAGAGGCTGGCTTGATTGATATCTCATCACATTGCAAAATAATTACTTCTGATTCCCTCCACCGAAGAACTCAAGAACAAAAGAGCGAAAGAATAAAAGCAGTCAAACATATGTGAATGAAGTTCCAAAAACCTAATCCACCACGTCACGAGCTAACAACCGTCGCCTTTTCAGAATTCTTGTCAGACAAAAGTCAAAATTGGAAACAATCAGGACGGCGTCTCTGGATTTTGTTTATAGAAAGAATACAGGAACAGGAAGAGCTTCTGCACTAAGACCCCCCCCCCCCCCCCCCCCATTCTGTTCAATAGTAAATTCAACCAAATAAACTCATCAATCAAGATCTAGTGAGCTAGATTGGAATCTGACATGTGAAGATTCATACTCACGCATCATAGATTTAACGACACAGAGAGAGGTGAGGAGAAGAAGACAGTGAGACTTTATCAAAAGCCCTGATGTGCATGACTGCGGCGACGAGAGACGGCGACGTGATGGCAACAACGGGTGATACTTGTGATCTGCGTTGGGTTTTTCCCCGAAGAGGAGGGGATGATGCAGTACAATATAGATAAGTATTTCCCTCAGCGAGAACCAAGGTTATCGAACCAATAGGAGGATCACACAACTTCCCGTCTTCAGCGCATACACACAAAAGAACTCACACTTGCACCCAACGCGGGCAAGAAGGTTATCAATCCCCTTGAACTCGTTACTTGCAAGCGATAAGTAGTGTAGATGATAGTTGGATAAATATAAAATAGAAAATAAAAAAAATAATAAATAATGGCAGCAAGGAAATAAGAGCGTTTGTAAGTATATTTGTGAATAGACCCGGGGGCCATAGTGTTCGCTAGAGGCTTCTCTCTCTAAGAAAGCATATGGTGGCACTAGTAGAAAACAGGGCTTTGGTCCAGCCCTGAAAAGCCCATTAATCCCGGTTCACTCACGAACCGGGACCCATGGAGGCATCGGTCCCGGTTCGTGAGGCCAGGGCGCCGGCCGGGCCTCGTGGGCCATTGGTCCCGGTTCGTCTGACCCCTTTGGTCCCGGTTCCAGACACGAACCGGGACCAATGGGCCTGACTCCTGGCCCACAACCATTGGTCCCGGTTTGTGGCTGGAACCGGGACCAAATGGTGTCCTTTAGTCCCGGTTCCAGCCACAAACCGGGACCAATGGTCGGCCTATATATACCCCCTGCCCGCGAGCAGAGCAGTGCACTGCTCTGTTTTTTTGGCCGGCCGTTGGGAGAGCTTTGTGGTGCTCTAGCTCACCTCCTATGCACATGAGGTGTTCGATGAAATGCCCGAGCCACACTTAAGCTTTCTCCTCTCGAAGCTCCTTGTCCAAGCTCCATTTTCCTCAAGATTTGTCTAGGTTTGGCGGTCCGTCCTGTCCCGTCCCCGTCCTCACCGCCGTCGATCGCCCGCACCCATCTCGGCGCCGGCACCACCATGGTTAGCCTCTTCTTCTTATCTTATTTCTAAAAGAAAAAAGTTCTTACTTGTATGATTTAGATAGATACTTGTGTAATTTTCTTACTTTTATTATTGTTTGTTATTATATAGTGCGATGGTTTTGGTATCCGCCTCCGTCGGCCCTCGTCCTGTCTATGATTCGGATGTGGTATATATTATCTTTTATAACTATTTGTTTTATTTAGTGTTTATGACAATTATGCCGACCAACGTGACATAGATTTTTTAATCTAGGAGGTATGTGAACCGGAAATTCCAACCGACATAGAAATTCTTGTCGAGAAGTTAAATTTGGTTGAAAAAGAAAACAATTACTTGAAAGAAAAATTACAAAGAGTTGAAGAGGAGAAGATGAAGTTGGAGTTGCATGTTGCCGATGTCGTCGACGATCACAAGATCAAGATGGATGCAATGCGCTTGAAGATTAGAAAGATTAGAAAATATGCCATTCATACTAAGGCTTGGTATCATTATGCCGTTGGATCAATTGGTACCTTAGTTGCGGTTATGATCGCATTTGTTGTTGCATTTAAATTTTATAGTTTCAATGTATGTTTTAATTAGATGCTCTAGAGAGCTATATGTTGTTCAATAATGAGAACTATGTATGAACGTTATGTATTTATTTTGGTCACTACTGTACTTTGGCTTTAATGTGATGACGAATTTCTATTAATTTGGTCACTTCTCTATTCATGATATGCACGCAGATGAACCGGCAATGGATGTACGGTGACCGACGCACCTCCGAGAATATTAAGGGCCTGCATAATTTTCTCGAAGCGGCTGAGGCAAACAAGCAGAATGGTTTTATGCATTGTCCATGTACTGTCTGTGAGAATATGAAGGCTTTCTCCAACTCTAAATCCCTTCACTTCCACCTGCTTGAGAAGGGTTTTATGCCACACTATAATGTTTGGACCAAGCATGGAGAAAGAGGGGTTATGATGGAAGACAACGAAGAAGAAGAGGATGATGACAACTACCCGCCCCCTGAATACGCTGATGCTGCAATGGGGGAAGCTGAAGATCAAGAGGAACCAGACGATGTGCCCGATGATGATCTTCGCCTGGTCAATGTTGATGCACAGAGATAATGCAAAAGCGAAAGGGAGAAGTTGAAGTTCGATCGCATGTTAGAGGATCACAAAAAAGGGTTGTACCCAAATTGCGAAGATGACAACAGAAAGCTCGGCATCACACTGGAATTGCTGCAATGGAAGGCAGACAATGGTGTATCTGACAAGGGATTTAGTTCGCTACTGAAAATAATGAAGAAGAAGCTTCCAAAGGATAACGAATTGTCCAGCAGTACGTACGAAGCAAAGAAGGTTCTATGCCCTCTAGGATTGGAGGTGCAGAAGATACATGCATGCCCTAATGACTGCATCCTCTACCGCGGTGCGTATGAGGATTTGAACGCATGCCCGGTATGAGGTGCATTGCGGTATAAGATCAGAAGAGATGACCCTGGTGATGTTGAGGGCCAGCGCACCGGGAAGAGGGTTCCTGCCAAGGTGATGTGGTATGCTCCTATAATACCACGGTTGAAACGTCTGTTCAGAAACAAAACGCATGCCGAGTTGATGCAATGGCACATAAAAGACCGTAAGAAAGACGGGAAGTTGAGAGCACCCGCTGATGGGTCGCGGTGGAGAAAGATCGAGAGAAAGTGGAGCGACTTTACAGGTGACCCGAGGAACGTATGGTTTGGTTTAAGTGCATATGACGTTAATCCTTTTGGGGAGCAGAGCAGCAAGCATAGCACATGGCCTGTGACTCTATGTATGTATAACCTTCCTCCTTGGTTGTGCATGAAGCGGAAGTTCATTATGATGCCAGTGCTCATCCAAGGCCCTAAGCAACCCGGCAATGACATTGATGTGTACCTAAGGCCATTAGTTGATGAACTTTTACAGCTATGGAATGGAAGAGGTGTACGTGTGTGGGATGAGAACGAACAGGAGGAATTTGACCTACATGCGTTGCTGTTTGTAACCATCAACGATTGGCCTGCTCTCAGTAACCTTTCAGGACAGACAAACAAGGGATACCACGCATGCACACACTGTTTAGATGACACCGATAGTATATATTTGGACAAATGCAGGAAGAATGTGTACCTGGGGCATCGTCGATTTCTTCGGACCAACCATCAATGTCGAAAATAGGAAAGCATTTCAAAGGTGAGGCAGATCACCGGAAGAATCCCGCCCTCCGTACTGGTGATCACATACTTGATATGGTCAATGATTTACAACTAATCTTTGGAAAGGGTCCTGGCGGACTATCTGTTCCGACTGACGATGCGGGACGCACACCCATGTGGAAGAAGAAATCTATATTTTGGGACCTACCCTATTGGAAAGACCTAAAGGGTCGCTCTGCAATCGACGTGATGCACGTGACGAAGAATCTTTGCGTGAACCTGCTAGGCTTCTTGGAAGTGTATGGGAAGACAAAAGATACACCGGAGGCACGGGAGGAACAGCAACGTGTGCATGAAAAAGACGGCATGCATCCAAAGCAGTATGAAGGTCCTGCCAGCTACGCTCTTACCAAAGAAGAGAAGGAAATCTTCTTTGAATGCCTACTCAGTATGAAGGTCCCGTCTGGCTTCTCGTCGAATATAAAGGGAATAATAAATATGGCAGAGAAAAAGTTCCAGAACCTAAAGTCTCATGACTGCCACGTGATTATGACGCAACTGCTTCCGGTTGCATTGAGGGGGCTTCTATCGGAAAACGTTCGATTAGCCATTGTGAAGCTATGTGCATTCCTCAATGCAATCTCTCAGAAGGTGATCGATCCAGAAATCCTGCCAAGGTTAAGGAGTGATTTGGTGCAATGTCTTGTTAGTTTCGAGCTGGTGTTCCCACCATCCTTCTTCAATATCATGACGCACGTCCTAGTTCATCTAGTCGACGAGATTGTCGTTCTGGGCCCTGTATTTCTACACAACATGTTCCCCTTTGAGAGGTTCATGGGAGTCTTAAAGAAATATGTTCATAACCGCGCTAGGCCAGAAGCAAGCATCTCCGTGGGCCATCAAACAGATGATGTCATTGGGTTTCGTGTTGACTTCATTCCTGACCTTAAGAAGATTGGTCTCCCTCAATCGCGGTATGAGGGGAGACTGACTGGAAAAGGCACGCTAGGAGCGGACTCAATAATATGTAGGGACGGGCATTCTTGGTCTCAAGCACACTACACAGTTCTACAGAATTCTATCTTGGTGACCCCGTATGTCGATGAACACAAGAATATTCTGCGCTCCAAACACCCGGAGCAGTGTGACGACTGGATTACATATGAACACATCAGAACTTTCGGCAGTTGGTTGCAAACACGTCTCATGGGTGACAACACTGTTTCTGATGCTGTACTCGTTGGCCAGGGGACCATCTTCGACTGTATTGACTTACAAAGGGTACGAGATAAATGGGAATTAATTTTACACGATCGCCCAAGATCAAAAGAGCACCAACCAAAACAGCGGTGTCCGCTTTGATGCAGCAACCAAGAGGGGAAAGGACACATATTATGGTTACATAGTGGAC
This sequence comes from Elymus sibiricus, assembly GCA_039707655.1. Lineage (NCBI taxonomy): Eukaryota > Viridiplantae > Streptophyta > Magnoliopsida > Poales > Poaceae > Elymus > Elymus sibiricus. The sequence goes on from CM077675.1 coordinate 489,879,036, forward strand.
ATATGGGAACTTGACTATGGACATGATTTGAAGGTCCCTTTGTTTCAGTGCAAATGGGTCAATCTGTCAGGAGGCGGGGTACAGGAAGACCCGCAGTACGGAATGACAACAGTGGATCTGAACAATCTTGGGTACACAGACGAACCATTCGTCCTAGCTAATGATGTGGCGCAGGTTTTCTATGTGAAGGACATGTCTACCAAACCGAGAAAAAGAAAAGATAAGGAAGCGAATACATCATACGATGAGCCAAAGCGCCACATAGTTCTTTCAGGAAAAAGAGACATCGTGGGATTGGAGGGCAAGACAGACATGTCTGAAGATTATGAAAAGTTTCATGAAATTCCTCCCTTCAAAGTCAAGGCTGACCCAAGCACCCTGTTAAACGATGAAGATTATCCATGGTTACGGCGCAATAAGCAAAGGACACAAGCGAAGAAAAAGTGAAGACTTTCTCTCCACAACTAGTATGATGATGCCTTTGATCTAGAATATCACTGCAGTTACATGTGAAGAAATGAATTGCCTTTTGTAACAGATGAGTTTTCGTCCGAAACCCTGATACTTCGAAAGAGATTGTCCGTTTTGTACACGAAGTGCATCCAGTTTTTGTCGTAACCCTCTCAACTTTTTAGCACATGCTATGTGGGTGAAATGATGATACCATGCCAACTTTCAACCTTTTCAGAGTTCATTTGTAATGCTTTTCATTTTCAGGGTCATTTAGCTCAAAAAAATCAGTAAATGCATGAAAAATACCAGATGAAGTCAGAAAGGGCTGAAAATTGATGATGTGGCTCTGAATGGTGCATGTTGAACACACAAAAAGTCTGGAGTTGAAATAAGTTAAAAAAATGGAATGCCTTTGTAACATATGAGTTTTCGTCCGAAACCCTGATACTTCGAAAGAGATTGTCCATTTTGTACACGAAGTGCATCCAGTTTTTGCCGTAACCCTCTCAACTTTTTAGCACATGCTATGTGGGTGAAATGATGATACCATGCCAACTTTCAACCATGCAAAAAGAATGAATTAAAAAGTTTTTATAAAACTCTAATAGCAAAAAGAATGAACTAAAAAGGTTTCATAAAACTCTAATAGCAAAAAGAATGAACTAACAAGAATAAATTAAATATAGTATTTTTCAATAGCAAAAAGAAATAACTAAAAAGAATCAAAATAATATTAACTAAAATTATCAAAGTATTTATTTGTTAAAAACTTTAATAGTAAAAAGAATGAACTAAAAAGAATCAATTAAATATAATATTTTTCAATAGCAAAAAGAATCAAAATAATATTAACTAAAATTATCAAAGTATTTATTTGTTAAAAACTTTAATAGTAAAAAGAATGAACTAAAAAGAATCAATTAAATATAATATTTTTCAATAGCAAAAAGAATCAACTAAGAAGAATCAACTAAAAAGAATCAAAATAATATTAACTAAAATTATCAAAGTATTTATTTGTTAAAAACTTTAATAGTAAAAAGAATGAACTAAATAGAATCAATTAAATATAATATTTTTCAATAGCAAAAAGAATCAACTAAAAAGAATCAAAATAATATTAACTAAAATTATCAAAGTATTTATTTTTTAAAAACTTTAATAGTAAAAAGAATGAACTAAAAAGAATCAATTAAATATAATATTTTTCAATAGCAAAAAGAATCAACTAAAAAGAATCAAAATAATATTAACTAAAATTATCAAAGTATTTATTTGTTAAAAACTTTAATAGTAAAAAGAATGAACTAAAAAGAAAATAAATAAAGCAAAAAACAAAACAAAAATACTAGATTTTTTTTTAAATGCCACCTACTGGGCCAACACGGCCTGCATATGGCTAGTTGGGCCAGGATGCAGGCCCGCATAAGGCTCAGTAGGCCCACAGGCAGAGAGTGCGTTTAGGCCCGTAGGCCTGCTAAAGAGAGGAGCTCGAGAGGGTTGGCGCAGCAGCGCTTATAAACCACTCTCGGCGCCTCTCAACTGGCGAGGTGGGACTAAACTTCCACCACACCGCTGTGCTAGGCTATTGGTCCCGGTTGGTGCCACCAACCGGGACCAATGCCACCCTTTCGTCCCGGTTCGTGCCACCAACTGGGACCAAAGGTCTGGGCTTCCCGCCCTTTGGGCTGCTGAAAATAGACGTTTAGTCCCGGTTGGTGGCACCAACCGGGACGAAAGGTGGGCATTGGTCCCGGTTGGTGCCACGAACCGGGACGAATGCTCTGTGTATATAAGCAAACACTTGGAAATTTTTCAGTTTTCATCTACCAGTTGCCCCCGACGACGCCGAGCACATCGACGCCGCCAGGCTGCCCGAGCTCCCCGTCGCCGTCCGCCGCTCCCCATCGCCGTCCGCCGCTCCCCGTCGCCGTCCGCCGCTCCCGACGCCGCCAGCTGCTCCGCCGCTCCCTGCCCCGACACACCGACCCCCAGTGAGCTCCCCTTCCCCTGCGCTGCCGCCGCCGCCGCCGTTGCCGCCGCCGCCGCTCCTGCGCTGCCGCCGCCGCCGCCCCTATTCTGCCGCCGCCGCCGCTGCCATTTTTTTTTGTTCATAGAATTTTTTTTGTTCATAGCATTTTTTGTATATATGTATGCATTTACTGTTAATATACTCCGATGGATATATATATGTATGTGTGTATGGATGGATGCATTTACTGTTAATATGATTTTTTTGTTCATAGCATTTTTTGGTTCATATATTCAAAATGAGTTAATTAAAAGACTCACTAAGTTAAAATTTACCCCCTTCCCGATAACTTCGACATGAGGGGGGGACGTCGGACATGCATGAGAGAGAGGCGGTACGCTCGCCCGACCAACTATCGAGGCCACCCAAACCCTAGAAGAAAGAGCGTCGTTGTCAATCTACCCCCTCCCCGATAACTTCGACATGAGGGGGGACGTCGGACATGCATGAGTGAGAGAGGCGGTATGCTCGCCCGACCAACTATCGAGGCCAACCAAACCGTAGAAGAAAGAGCGTCGTTGTCGATCTACCCCGGCCCTCGCCGATAATTTCGACATGAGGGGGGACGTCGGACATGCATGAGAGAGAGAGAGGCGGTCCGCTCGCCCGACCAACTATCGAGGCCACCCAAACCCTAGAAGAAAGAGCGTCGTTGTCGATCTACCCCCTCCCCGATAACTTCGACATGAGGGGGGGACGTCGGACATGCATGAGAGAGAGGCGGTCCGCTCGCCCGACCAACTATCGAGGCCACCCAAACCCTAGAAGAAAGAGCGTCGTTGTCGATCTACCCCCTCCCCGATAACTTCGACATGAGGGGGGACGTCGGACATGTCATGTGGAATTTTTTTTGTTCATATAGAAAACTCTGGTAACATAGATTTATCAAGAATGCCCCCATTATGGATGTGCACAAGTTGATCCAATTTTTTTCTGATCTCATCTATATATATATTCTTCTATATGTCACGTTGTCTGTCAAAGTATTGAAGAAATCCATGGCTTCATCATTAGCCGGAAGTAACATGCATATGATGCTACGAAGCTCTTCAAAGTTGTTTTGGAATGGAGTTCCGGATAGAATAATTTGCTTTTTGGTACGAATTTCAGCAAAGGCCTTCCAAATAGCGATATTCGGAAGGCTCTTGCTGAACTTCGTACCAAAAAGCTAATTAATTATCCTATCCGGGACTCCGTTCCAAAACAATTTTGGAGAGCTTCGTACCATTATGCGCCTGTTACTTCCGGCTAATGATGAAGACTTGGTTTTCTTGAATCCTTTGACACTAGACAACGTGACATATAGAAGGGTAGATGAGATCAGGAAAAATATGGACCATTTTCGGCACATTCAGAATGGCGCCATTTTGTTAAATCCCTTAAAGGTTAAGAGAATCCCTTGTTTGACATTCATGAGAGAGGCGGTCCGGACGTCGGACATTCATGAGAGAGGCGGTCCGGACGTCGGACATTCATGTTTGTATATTAATTGCCATGTTGTAATATTTGCAGAAACTATGGATCAAAGAGACTTGGAACAAGAACTGGTGTTGGGGGACATAATCCTCGCCGGACGTGATGTCTTGTCGTTTCTCAACGACACCGATGGTCTGGAAGGAGAGGATGACGGCTCTGGTGATCAAACAATGGAGGAGGAAGGACATGATCATGATGGCTCCGGTGACCGAATGGCGGAGGAAGAAGGAGACCATGATGACCGCTCCGGTGACCGAACGGAGGAGGGAGCTGTTGCAAAGTCCGGCGAGGTATATATATTAATTAAGCCTGTGCTGACTAGCTAATTGATGCATTATTTGTTTTGGTATGTACATATATTAACTCTTCTTTCTTCTTTTATAGCCCTCTGGATCGAGCCAAACTTCGGTAACGAGACGAGGCCCGAAGAAGAGGTTGCGCAAGGATGAAAGGTTCACGATCACAGCACTCGCGGACGATGGCCTACCGATTGAACCCAAGCGGACCAAGGACGCATTTTCTGCTCAGTGCGGAGCTATTGTTAGGGACAACATCCCGATCAGCATCAGGCAATGGAATAAGCCTAAGGACGACGCCCCTGAAGGTGATTATGTCACCGATAGACAGAAAGATGATCTTTGGACCACGCTGAAGGCAAATTTCACCCTACCGCCAGAGGAGGATCCGAATAAGCCAGTTATAGAGCCACTGGTCAAGGCGTGTGCTCTTAAGAAGATGGCAGATCTATTCAGGAGGTGGAAGAATGAGTTGAAATCAAAGTTTGTCGACAAAGGGGAGACTCCAGAATTCACCGGCCGATTTGAGAAGATAAGAGATCACTCGCCCGCATTTGTGGCCTACAAGACATCGGACAAGAGTAAGAAAATGTCAGAGACAAACAAGAACAATGCTGCAAAGAAGCAGTATCACCATCACACGGGGTCATGTAGCTACCTCAAAGCCCGGACGTTGTGGGACAAAGATGAGAATGACCTGATTGCTAAAGGGGTCGTACCACAGACATTGAACTGGCCAGACCGTTCAAGGACTTGGTTCTTCGGGGTTGGGGGAACTTTGGACCCTGAAACAGGGAAGTGCCGTTGGATGGACGAGCAACTTGCAATACCCATCATGAAGCTTCAGAAGTATATCACCGCAGCGCAGGAAGGGACGTTCATTCCCGACAGAGAGAAGGACGAGCTGACTGAGGCCCTAGGGAATGCTGAGCACCCTGGACGAACACGAGGCACACCAGGCTCCGTTCCGTGGAAGGTTGGGTTTCCCGACGCAGGCGGTTACAGAAGCCGGGAGAGAAAGAGGAAAGCGGAGCTGAGCGACATGCAGAAGATCAGTGCAAGACTACAAAAGCTAGAGGAACTTGAGAGCCAGCGAGCTGCCGGCCAACCATCTCAGCGGCACGAAGCTACCCCAGAAGCTACCCCGCCATCTCAGCGGAGAAGCAGCGTGGCTTCCACGGAGCCCGTTCAGCCTGACTTCACGGCTCCTATCTACCCCGTGGATACTATCACGGAGGCTCAACATTGCGAGCTTATGACGAAATGCCGGAACCTCACTTTCAAGGCGGCTGTCGGCTCTGTTGCACCTCCTCAACCCAGCGGAACTTTTCACTGCCTTCCGATTCCACATGGCTATGCTGTTGTGATGGTGGATGAAGTAATGGAGGGATTTGAGGAGCTCGAGCTTGACCACTCTACAGGTGAAGGGGAGAATCAGCTGGTTCGTGCTCTGAGGAGTACATGTCTATGGCAGAAGGAGTACATCAAGCTTCCAAACTGGACGCCTCCGCCTCCTCCTCCTCCTCCGGCGAGTCAGGGCACTCCGCCTCCTCCTCCTCCTCCTCCTCTGGCGAGTGATCAGGGCACCCCGCCTCCTTCTTCGGCTCCTCCGACGCGTGAGGGCACTCCGCCTCCTCCTTCACTTACTCCGGCGAGTCGGAGCAGTCCGCCTCCTCTTCCGCCTCGTCGGCAACGGCGGAAGACAGACGCCGCCGCTCCGGCTCCTCCGGCGTGTCGGAGCACTCTGCCTCCTTCTCCGCCTTGTAAGCAACGATGGAAGAGAGATGCTGCCGGTCCGGCGGCTAGCAGTACAAGCAGAGGCGGGAGGCAATTCAGATACGGTCCATCTCTCAAGCCTCTGGAAAAGTTACCATATGAGAGGACCGAGTCTGAAAACGAGGAGATATGTCGTGCCCAAGTGAGGGACCATTTTGCAAAGAAAACTCCACCTCCGAAGGAGAAGCTAGATCCGGTGAAAGTGAAGCGCACTATCGATGCCCTGAAGCGACCACCACCGCCTCCGCCGGATTCCAACTTTGTCCGCTGTATTAAAAAGAAATATCAAGATGCGCGGCAGTCGGGAAGTACTTCCAGTGATGCAAGGTTAGCAAAACGAAGAAGTGGGAAAAAATTCCCCAGCTCGGCGAACAGGCGAACCAATCGTGCCCCCCGCTCAAGGTGTCTAGCCATATCGTCGCTAATCATCCGGGGATGGTGCCCGGTACCAATCCTGGTGATTACCTGAGCGATGATGTACAGTTTGAGCCGTTGGAGGTGGACGAATTCAGTTACCGGTACGAGCAGCCTCTCGTCAAACCTGATCATCCTCCTCTAACAATGATGATGCGAAAATTCCATGAATGGTACATGAAAACCTGCAGCGAGTCTGGGAGGGATACTTTGACGCTGAGAATTAAAGAGGAGCACGACCTCGTTGGAATGGATCAGTTGTCTGTTGAATTTGACGAGTTATTCCAGTTATACAATCAAAAGGCCCTCGACAAAACAATCTTGACTTGCTACTGTCTGTAAGTACTACTTCTGTAATTAAGTCTCTATATATAGCTCAGCTCTTTCATTGCATGTATATATAATTATCCTCACTATATTATGCAGATTGAAGATCGTCGAATGCAGAAAAGCACAAATCTATGACATTGGGTTCATTAACCCAAATATCATACATGAGTTTACGGTTAAAAACAATGTCACACAAACCGAGGACAACTTGCTACAATCGTTTCAAGTACTTTAGGTTCAAGTACTTTCAATAGGTTCACTTGATTTCATAACATGGTTTGGTTTCAATTCAATTTGAGTTTGAATTAGGGTTCAACTTGTTTGAATTCAAATTGAATTGAGTCTTTAATAAGATCTGAAATTGAATTCAAATTGAGTTTGAATTGAACTCATACTTGAATAAGTTTAGTTCAACAATAAATATAGAAGGGTTTCATTTAATTTGAATTTATGAAATGGATTATAACTTCAATTGGTTCGGGTTTTACGTTTTTCAATGTATTATTTTCTACTTATGTGAAGCTAGGACTTATCTTTTTTTTCAAGCTTCTATTTTGCTCATGTGTATGCAAATCGAAGAGTTCTCTTTTATAATTGGGTGAAAGGAAGAGAGCCTCGATGTAATACCAGTGGATGGAATCAAGATTGTATTGCACATGTACACAATCATTAGTGCACATAGGATCAACAAGAATAGTTTCTAGTAGAATAAAAAAAAATGAAAGAAGCAAGATCATAAGTCTCATACGCCAAAGATATGTCAGGGTACTAGTAGTCCTCCAAAATTCAAGGATGTAATGCTTGGGGTCATGCTCATGCGAGAGATCTCTTGATCTTCTGGAATTACACATAATTTAAAGTGCATAACAATTAGGATACATACGTGCAACGGCGGCGTCAGGCCGCAGGCAGCCCGGGCCGCTGCCTAGGCTTGGCAACCGGATGGGATTCAGAAAGATAATCCTTATACTGTATCCTATTACATATTTATTTGGGGATTCGGTAGCGGAACCGATGCAGATTCAAATACGGGATTATGCGGATTCGGACATGGTATATATGGCGTTGGATTGGAAACAGTTATTTACCATATTCATGTATGAGAAATATATAAATGCGTTACGCTAAAATTATACATAAACAATGAGCAAATATCTATATCTGTATCTGTACTCTGTACATACTATTAAAGTACGGAGTGTTTCTGCCCGTCCGTCATACGTTTTACAGAAAAGCACCTGATTTTTTCTTTAAAAAACCCGTGGTCCAACATTAAGTGCCTTTTTTTGTTGGGCTTCGGCCCAACTGCGGTAGCCCCTATCTTGCGCTTCTGGTAGCTGGTTAGAATTCCATGCATGTCCAGTTTGCTCTGTTTTTGGCCCGTTTAGGTCCCTGGTCTATTATTATTTATAAAAAATATTTTAAACATGATCACGCTATAACTTTTCAAACGTAACTCGGATTAAAATATTTTTTATATGTAATTTGATTAGAAAAATGTGTTGTTTCCAACCGTGCTATTATTTGTTCCAGTTAACCACTTTAATATTCTATTTAGTGCATAACCTTAATAAACCTAATTAATTGCAACGGAGCAATGTGGAAAATGCTATAAAAACACACAATATAAATTTTTATATAATCTTTATAAATATGAAGTACAAATGATCGGTTCCAATGGGCATATGTTAGTAATAAAGAAAGGAAAGAATAAAGGGCGTGAGGATAAAAAATGGAAGATTAAAATATATGAAGGAGAGAATAATAAAAAAGAATTGGTATTAATATCAAGGGTATGGCATGCATGCAATGTAATAATGAAAAGGAATTAACCCAAAAGGACGTGGAAGGGGCACGCATATATGCGTTGTTGTGCAATGTGCGACCGTTATGTGCAACTGAAATAACGCAACCAGGAAGGTGAGAGACGCTTTGTGAGCATCGAGTTACATGAAACGACCTACGATCATTTCCCTCACACGTAGACAACTTTTTTTTATTAGTCTTCAAGCGTATGTGTATGCGGAGATGGGCTAAAACGCTTTTCATAGAATCTTTTTATTGAAATTTTTCTCACGACTTGGTGTAAATATCGAATATTGCTTTAACTTACAAATATTGCCTCGATATTAAAAAAATTAAAAAAACAGGCTCTTTAAGATCAGAATCGTCGTACCAAAAGTATTGTTTGTGTAGCATGCTTTCTAATGTACTACCGATATGAATTTCTGCTAGACCTCAGTGTGCGTCTCTCTGCCGTGACTGGACACAATTCAAATGTTATTGGGCCGTGCTGACAGATATTCCACTGAACACGTCAACTTTATCCCCCGTTGCAACGCACGGGCATATGTGCTAGTAAACCCTTATACACTTTAATAACACATAAATCACTAGATGATAATAAAACTAGACAAATAAATCACTAACAAGCGAATGTTTTGTCTCATAAGCAAAGGTAGCGTTCACGCATTGCTAGTTAATACTTACGACTTCACCCATAAATCTGGTTCGGAAATTAAAAGGTCAGATTATCTGCCTGGAAAAATGAATTATCCTCCGGCGTTGTATATTAGTAATACCATATCCTATCAACCGGACTTGGATTCGGATCAGATTATTGTGGGATGTAGAAAATCTGTTACCGTATCTTAAAATAATTGATTCGGAACGGTTTCATACAGAAAGTAGAGAGCAACTAATTAACGAGTACTCCCTCGAAATCCTCCCAACGATCACTCCCATGCGCCGTCACTTAGTGCGTTCTCAGCCGCTGCCATGTGTCGCACTCTGAGCATTCCTTTCGGATTTTTTTTTCACACGCGTTTTCGGTTTTTTAGATTGTTTTTTTTGGGTTTTTTCGGTGTTTCGGTTTTCCACCGGTCTTTCTTAACTTTTGGACGGAAAAACAAATTAAAAAAATTGCGCGAAAAAACGCGTTTTTTTGCGAGAGGCACGGTTTTGCTTCCGCGAGAGGTACGGCCGTGCCTCTCGGAAAGGAAAAAAAACATGTTTTTTTTGCGAGATGCACGGTTTTTCTTCCGCTAGAGGAACGGTTTTACTTTCGCGAGAGGCACGGCCGTGCCTCTCGGAAAGGAAAAAAACGCGTTTTCTGTTTTTTTTTCGCGAGAGGCACGGTGTTGCTTCCGCGAGAGGCACGGTTTTGCATTCGCGAGAGGCACGACCGTGCCTCTCCGAAAGGGAAAAAACGTGTTTTCTGTTTTTTTTCTATCGCGAGAGGCACGGTTTTTTCGTCTCTCGTAGGAATTAATCCACGCATCAAATGGATTTGGTCCCGTGGGATAAAATGAAGTTTGTCAAGTGTACTCTGTGCCCATATTATTTTTATCCATATTAGAATTTGTTTTGTCGCTGTTTAGGGGCTGTTTAGAGGGCTAGTCAACATGATTTTGCGAAAGCTAGCTACTGCCACAGTAACATTCGGGCGCGGGCGGCAGCAGCCGCGGACGGCGGCGAGTGCGGGCGAGGCCGGAGGTGGGCGCGACAACACTCAACGCGCACACACACACACATACTCGCACACACACAGCACGCACCTGGCCATGGCCATTGCCATGACCAGCAGCAGCAGCAGCAAAACAGCGCGCACGTACGCGTACGCGCACGCGGGAGCTCGGGCGAGCTCGGGGACGGCGGCCTACGTCAGAGGAATCGGAAGGAGAGTAGGGGGATCGAAGGGGGGCCTCACAGCGGTGCCAATGGTGACCTCGGGGGAGTCGGGGAAGCTCGGGTTGCGACGAATCGACGCGGGTGACCGGCGGCCGTGGCGGAGGGAACAGGTCGGGGGCGATGTCTCCGCGGCGCTCCTGCTCGCATGGGTGGATGTAGTCGATGGAGACGACGATGGCGCTCCAGCTGGACATCTCTGTGCGACCCGGGGCTGCTTCGGTGCACGACAATGGCGAGGCGGCGGCGACGAGCTCGTTCAGACGAGCTCGGGAGGGAAAGAGAGTGGGGGCATGAGGGGGGGAACCGATCTAGGGTTCGTCTACAGGATCGGGGCGGCCTCCTTATCCCCTCCCCGGTGTTCTGTAGCGCCAGGCGTCGAGCATCGGTGGCCATGGCACCGTGGAGGGCCGCCACGCCATGGCTCTGCCTCCTTCTCTGTACTGAGAAAGGAGAAGGCCTGGGGTGGGCTAGGCCGTGCACTGTAGCAATGGGCTACAAGTGCACAGTGCAGTTCTTCTATTTTTCCTTTTCCTTTTTCTTTTTTGTTTATTCCTTCTCTTTTGCATTTTCTTTTTGCTCCAAAGGACTTTTGTAAAATGAGTAACTTGTCTCAACAAATATTATGCAATGCATAGCACTGCTTAGCAAAAGGTTTGGAGGTAAATGGATTTCATTTGAATTTTTGGATTAATTATAAAGGGGTCAAAGGTTTCTATTTTGGCACTGTTTTAATTAGTTAAGGCCACTTAATTATTTCAATTAATGTTGGCTCCTTCATGACAATTACCTACTAATTATTTGCAAAAATATGAACACTTTACTTTTCATGTTTGAAGAAATAATAATTTGGCTTATACTTAGAATTTTAAATTTAAGTTTGAATTGAGACTAGAGGCATTTTGGTTTAGTAAAATAAGATGACATGGCACCATTAATCTGACGTTACTGTGGCCTAACTCTGGGGGTGTTACAACTCTCCTCTACTAACAAGAATTCTCGTCCCGAGAATTAAGAAGTACAGTAAGGGGAAAGTTCTGGTTACGAAATTCTAACGAGTCTTCTTGTTCTTGTTGATCTCATCGAAGAGGCTGGTCCCCTTATGTTGAAGTCTTCAATTCTCTATTCCGGGTCATCCTGATGAAGTCGTCATCCTTTCTTCGGGATCTTCATCGTCCTACGAATGCGATTAGAGGGGGTGAAACTCTGAAAGAACGTATCTCCACCAAGTTGGGCACCTGACAGTGAACTCAAGGAAGAAGACATGAATTATTTCTCGAGTTGTTACTCAGGGAATTTATTGAGAGCAATATGCGATGGTTCAAAAGTTTCAAACGGGTAGGCAATCATTTGATGCCTGATCAGAAGGTGAATAGGGGTTCAGAGCAACGAAATAAATACTGCGTCTGACACAAGAATAGATCATCCCTTAGGTGGTGGCTCAGGAATTACATACGAAGCCAAGTGCAAAAGATACCTTGGAATCAAAGTGGTACAGGGGAGTCAGGTTTCGATCCTGTGGAACTGAGGGTTATGGGCCCATCATGTGGGTTAAGAGTAGGGAGAACGGTGACATCTTGCACGGTCATGTTAGCAAGACATGTCAGAGGAAAGTCTGTCATTTATGTCGGCAACAACATCGGCACCAAGGGCGAGGGACGAAGAGAACCATCTTCCTGCTCGTCGAAACGAGGCGGACCAATAGGCAAAGTTCTCGTCCACCGGCGGTTACCGAAATGTTAACAATAATAGTAACAGGGTCTTACTGACAGAGTAGTACACCAAGGTATTTACCTAAGCAGGGAATTATGACTGCTTAGATCAAATAAATCTCAAGAAAGGTTAAACAGACCAATGGAAAGGAAAATGTGATTATCACATTAAACAGACCAATGGAAAGGATAATGTGTATACACGAGCATTAGGTGTATATCCTTTCCAAGAGCAAGCAGAGCGAGACAATCATGACAAGGCTCCAGGTAGGTAACCATTAAGACAAAGGGCAACGAAATTATGATGTTTACCCATACAACAATGTTTGGATAATTGATCAAGAAACATTTAGCATTATGCCTCCAAGGTTCTTGTTTTGATGATTGGTGTACCACAGACATGCTTCGAGATAGCAAAGACATGGTCACCAGGTAAAGGTCAGACTTTGGTTACACAAGGATCCAGTAGGAACAACTTATAAAATAAGTCTTATAATTTCCCCATGGAAGAATTGCAATTCTTGTTGAACAAGGCATTATAACAATAGGTCATCCGGCCACGCGCGTCTGACATGACATCACCTTATCGGGTACCTAGAGACCAATGTTATAATTCTTGGAAGATGTTCCAACCATCATATATGTTCGAGATTCAGATATGGTTGGTGTCAGGATACTTCAGACAAAGAAGGCCTGAGGAGAAAAGGATGCAACACAGACCTACGAGGTGGTGTTGCAAGTATCTCGGAATGAACAACAGAAGCAAGACTTGAATCATTAGCCAGACTACAAGACATCTGAACACAAGGTCAAGACATTCTTGCCCACCTGGAAGTTTCTAGAATGGAGGGCAATCAAATTCTGATTGGGGACCACCATAGAGGATATCAAAGTTCCATGTGTAAGTCTGGACTAGGACAAATCAAATCAATCAGTGGCCTGGTGTGCTAGGAAATACATATGGAGTGAATGTATCAAATCTATCAAACCATAGAATACTTCGCACATGCCTGAATGAATTGGACGATTCCAGAGGAAGCGAGACAAAAAAATTCCCATAAGCACGGTGGAAAAAATGCACGTGAACTTATAGAAAAACACTTTCTTTTATCAAACATATTCTTCATGAACTAGGCACAAAGATAATGCTTTCAAGGTTTCCAACACTAGCTTAAATGTTCATCATGAACCACGAAGGAGAAGGCGATGTGGCTGATGGTCTCAGCAACAATTCGTCGAGATTCCCACAAAGAAGGATCTCCACGATTGAGTGAACAAAACCAGATGATATATTGAGGTATGCCCGAAGGAAACATCCACAATTAAACATTAATCGAAAGGTGCACCCGAAATACAGACTAAGTAGCACGAACAATGTTAGAGTGCTGACTCAACAGCCAATACACTAAGAATGGACTTATTGTTCATTAACTCCAAGGTGATAGAGTTGGTATGCCATAAGTATTGAATTTACACATCACATTCCATTTGTCAGTATTCCGGTTAGAAACAACACGGGAACCAAGAAATGAAAGGTGATGGCAAGGATGTCGCCAACGACAACACCAATTACCACGGACAAGGATGCTACTCTCGTCATGAATTTAATTGATATCCTGGAAGAGCCCAGAATGTTGATGAGGATCTCGACACATTTGCCAAAAAGTCTCTTGAAGATGTAATCGATCAGCGACGACATCAAGCAAAGAAATGATGAAGCGAAGGGTGGTCGGAACCACAGTTTAGAGTGCTAGCTCAGAGTCGAAATTGCCTTCAAGACAACCAACATGACGTTGCAAACTCGATGTAAGCTTAGAGCACTGTTGGAATTGTGTTCCGGGGATGAAGGATATAAATAGCATGGTCAAGCCTTAGCATGACGATGATGATGTAGCCAAACAGCTTGGTAAGACATGATCGAGCACAAACTCATAAGCAAAGAAAATCTACTAAGAGTTGTTGAATCGCAATGCGGACTCGATTCAATTATCGGTGTCCTTGAGTGTTCAGCAATTTAGAACACGAGGAAACTGGAAACAGTGAAGGAAACATAGCTGATGAGGAGCATTATAAGAAGCTATGTAGCTCCATAATTTTCTCGAGATACCAGGGGTAATACTCGGAGATAGATCAGAATAGAGGTTAGACTATCGTATTGATCGATGGAAGACAATCACTTTAACTTGTCTGAGAAAGAAGTCAAAGTAGAACAACATGATCGGAACCACGATTGCAAAGAACAAGGTCAAGGATACAATATCAAATCATACAATGAATGATTATATGAAAGGAGAAGCTTGTATGATAAGATCAACATCGTTTCCATGGGCATGAACACAAGGTTCAAGGTCGACTCCCACTTCATCAATGCATCACCTTCCATTTACACCTCGCCTTTGATGAAGTTGTAGCTTTGAAAGATTATCTGGCAAAACACCAGAAGAGTATGACTCGTGAAAACTTTCGGGTTCTCACGGATTAGGGAGGGCATAGGTTCAACCCATCGGGGTATCTTAGGAACATATACCACAAGCTTTAGGAGTAATTAACACATGCTTGACAACAGAGCATGGCTGACAAAAGCATAGGATACAACTTACCAGAGGAAGAAGACACAATTTACCAATGGCATCATGCATAACATCACGAATATTTGAAGGGGAAGGACACTGTCGGATAATAATCCAACAATGGTTTTGGCGGTCCACAAAGGAATCTGATGTGAGTATCGGAACCCAATCAGTGGAAGAAAGAATGCAGGGCATTAGATCATAGAATATCCAATAATTCGATGCTTAAATAACCAAAGGAATTAAGATTCCCAATTTGGTGTAACAGAACCAGATGCTCCGATCAAATATAAGTAAGATGAATGGACTTAGATGGACAATCAATCAAGGTTGATTTGTCGAGAACCAACTCAGGTTTGGAAGGATGTCTCGGCCGAAAGATAATTTATGAGAAATAACTAATGACTGTGTGTATTCCCACACAGGTTGAATCAATAAAATCAAATGACAACCACAAAGGATTTTAATGAATATTGCTAGACATATGGGATTAACCAAAATGCAAGCAGGCAAGGAAGGTCAAGAGAAATAGGCTACTGGGGATTTCGGAAGGTCGAATAGCCATTCGAAGGATTTTGTGAAACCCATGACAACTGAGGATGAACAAATCCCCGATAAATGTGAGGAATTATTCGTAGGTGTCTTCGTGCGACTAGAACTGCCAGATAGTGGCACCAGGGATAATTAAAAGTCAGAGGATAATTCGATGAATCTTGTTACAACAAGAGCAACAAGGAATGAGTATGAACAACAGTCATATTTAGTTATCCATAGGGGTTGACGGTGGAAGGGAATCACAAAAGCGATGGGCACAAGTTCTCGGGAGGACATCGGAGAGTATCTTCGAAGTCTTCTGAGGAATCGAGCCATCGTATGGAATGAGGGGCTCTCCGGGGAGGTAGTTACGAGAACCTAAAGTTAGAGTTAATAAAATCTTTAACCCGAAAGAGAAGAGAGATCAGAACCCAGAGTATAGACGAGGAATAAAAGATCCTAATACCACCCGATTGAGATGTGGGCCCGTAAGCCACAACATCAGTGTTAGTAAAAGTTTTTCAACGTCTAGACTCAACTTCGGCCAAGGAGTTGGAAAGGGGGCTACCTACAGGCAGTCGGCTCTGATACCAACTTGTGACGCCCCCAATTTCGACCGTACGCTAATCATACACACAATGCGTACGACCAAGATTAGGTACTCACTGATTGATATCACAACACAACACTAGACACAAATTAAAGTCATACAGCTTCATATTACAAGCCAGGGGCCTCGAGGGCTCAAATACAAAGCTCGACAAGCACGAGTCAGCGGAAGCAAATAATATCTGAGTACAGACATAAGTTAAACAAGTTTTGCCTTAAGAAGGCTAGCACAAACATAAGCAGCGGATCGAAAGAGGCGAGGCCTCCTGCCTGGGAACCTCCTAACTACTCCTGAGCGTCGGCACTCTCCACGTAGCAGTAGGCTCCAGCGGTGGTGCAGTAGTCGTCTCCGGCGAACTCCATCTCCTGGGCTCCATCGACTGAACGCGGAATCGTATCGAGTGGGAAAGAGAATGCAAAGCAGCGGTGAGTACTCATCCAAAGTACTCGCAAGACTGACATCAGAACTATGCTAAGTATGCATCAGTATCAAGGAATGGGGTATCTCTGGACTGACTGCAGAAAGCAAGAATAGGGAGAAGGCCTAGTCCTATCGAAGACTAGCATCTTCAGCATCTTCCAGCATTAGAAGAGAGTAGACTGGTATCTCATATATAGTCATATTATTGTAGCAGTTTTATTAAATAACCACGCCCAGAGATTCTTCCTCGACTCCCTGCGAGGAAGCAATCTCGGAGCCACAATTCATTTCAAATTAAATCACAATTATAGTTGTATAAGGTCAAGGTACAACTCCAAGTTGTCCTGTTACCGTGGACACGGCTATTTGAATAGATTATTCATCCCTGCAGGGGTGCACCACATATTCCCCAACACGCCTGAGTCACCTCCGTCCGGACACACTTTCCTGGGTCATGCCCGGCCTCGGGATATCAGCACGTCGTCGCCCCACCTAAGCTCAACGAAGAGGCCAGCCCGCCGGTCTAAATCCTAAGCGTGCAGGTTCGTGGGCCCACTTGCCCTTGCAATCCTGCACGATGCGAACGCGGCCGGAAACAGACCTAGTACACTCCAGTCCAAGAGCTGCACCGTCCAGTCCAATCCGTCGCGCGCCGCTCCATTGCTGACGTCCGAAGAGCTTCCCCTGTTTGTGCTGCAGAGGTTGCGAAGTCCTACTCGATACTCACCATATTTATCATTATGTTGCATCATATGTAGCTAGTTACGTTCACTTGATGGTTTTAATTACAAATTTATTGGTTAAATTCTTATCGTCTTCCCAGGCAGTTCCACCCGAAGGGAACACTTCTCTACGGCAACAAGGTTCTCATTCAACGCCACTCTGGGCTACACAGAGAACAAACACGCAGAGGTTTCTCCTATAGGGTCCCTAGCATAAGAACTCTTCCCATAAATTCATAAATAGAAACGCCAAGTGAAACCAAGAAACTACATCATTTCACCAACATAATTTACATATGGTTTTCCCTTTCGGAAAACCCCGAAGGGATTACACACAAACTAAAGAGATTACCTTACAAATCTTGGCGATCGGAGCGCCTTCTTGGCTATACTACCAAGTGGTGGTGGCGGCTAAAACTACTAAGGAGTGCCCTGGCTCTTGCTCGCTTTGCTTCGCTTCTTTCGACTGAGGTGCTGCGTGTTTGCTGCGTGTGTTCTCTCTGTGCTCTCTTCCTCTCCTTTTATAGCTATGAGACGGCTGCCAGCGATGCCTTCGGGAGCCTTCGCTCGACTGCCAGCGATGCCCTCACTTATTTATTTTACATACGGTAGCATGCACGCGTGTCCTACTAGGGCACATGCATGTCCTTCAAGGGTATGGATAAGCGCGAGAGAGAGTGCCCGACAAACTTCAATCTTCAGGAATCTTCTCTTTTTTCACGTGGGCATTGTCTCTCGGTGGATAATTGGCTTGCCTCCAGCGTCTTCTAACATATGAGCAATATACAGGGATTGCTCATACCGTTGGCTCGATCTTGAAGTCCGTCTTCTTCTTTTATGCAATATACTAGCATCTGGTGTATGACAATATTTTTTTTTACACAAGGGGGGGGGGGGTTTCCCCGCCAATATTATTGATATACCATATCAATATTCATATTCGCGTATCATTATTCGGGGGGGGGGGGGGGGAGGTCCTCCGCGCCCGAAAAATTGATAGCTATATCAATTCAATTATATGGCCTATTGATTAATACCAATATTCTCGTATCATTAATTGCTAATCAATATGTTGTCCATGCCCAGCGATGTCCATATGATCATCGTCAGACAAATGAGAAACATATTTTTGATCACATTCTTTCTTTATTTCTTCAACTATTTCTTGTCTTAATTCCTTTAATATTTCTTCTTTCAATTCTATTTTCAATTCTTCTTTCCACACTTTCGACATATCTTCCCATTTTTCATCTATTTTCATATCTATATATTCCCCATCCAAAGGATCCACTCCTTTGACAAGGCATTCTTTATATGTTTTATATTTTGGAGAAATATCTTCTTTTTCATAAGCGGAGCTTGATTCATCTATTTTTAAGTTCCTGAGAACTGTTGTTGCCAGATTGGCATTATTTATTCTATTGACGTTCTGGATATATTCTTTGGCTGATGGCTGAATATAATATTTGGGTCCTATGACAGCCTTTGCATATTTTAAAGCTTCATCTACACAGGCATAACTTTTCCAGTTTATGCTATCTCCATTTTTCTTTGCTATTAGCCTTTCTATGCTTATTTCTTCATATGAAGTATATATTCCTGGCTTGTTCCCTTCAAACAAGACATATAGCGTCTTGTGTTCTGGATATTCCATATTTTCTGTGGACGTTTGTCCTTTATTCATCATCTTTCCTTTATTTAACATATTGAAATACTCTGCTAAACTATTCAGGATTGATAGCATATATCCTTTATCCTCTCTTTTGTTATTATATTGATTCCAGAAATTATCAAGTATGCATCCTTGGATTTCATCTAGATATATATACTTCTTGGGCCTAAAATTAAAGGTATTTGGCTCAAATATTTTCAAACTATTTTCAGTCCCAAAGCTGATTGCTTCAAACCAATGGGGGTGAAGTTCTTTCTTCATATCTGTAAAAATTAATGATTAAGAGGATATATTAGATACAACATTATTCTTTCATATTTAGGGGAATATTCTTTGTATCGCTTCTCGATACTTGAAATAACAACTATTCATTATCTTTGCCTGATTCGAGGCATAATTAATTTTATCATGCCTTATTTGGATTTCTTCCGATGTCATAGGTATTCCATTGAACATAATATATGTTGGTCTTGGTATATTTTTGTTCATCATATTAAAATATTCTGCAGGGCTATTGTAATAAGATCGCATATAACCTTTCTGTTGCCTATTGATTATGCACTTAATATTCAATAAGCATCTTTCGATATAATCAACATGCATATGATTCTTTGGTTTGAAATTTAATGTATTTGGTGGAAATTTGTTATTATTTCGAAATATGCAGCATTTACTCCCGCCTGCGAGTGTACTTTCCTTCATTTCTGTAGAATTGATTATCGAGAGGATATGTTAGATAAACTATTATTCTTTCATATGCTCAACTATTATTTTATAACCATTCATTCTTTTATTTCCGTGCTTCCAGCATCATATTCTTTCTCTTCATTTTCTTTCAACCTATCTTTTAGTACTTCTAGCTCTGCTTCCAATATATTTATTCTATTTTCTAGATTTCTCACCCTACTAGCTAATATTCTATCTTCTGGTTCAAATTCTATTTCCTGTCTCCATATTTGATTTTTGGATTTTAGACAGGAGGCACAAGCTTGCCTTAGGCATAAGCTGCATGTGGACCTATTATCTTGGCTTGGATAATATATCCAGAAAGCACATTTGATATTATAATCACCTTTCCCTTGAATCCAATCATGCTCACAATCTACTTGGTTCATCATTTCTATTTTTAAACCTGATAATTCATCTATTAAGTCTATCTCATCTTCACTTGAATCATATTCTCGAGTCTCATTTTCTACTTCATATGTTTCAATAATTGAATATATTGACTCATCATCTTTTATTTCTTCATCACATGTTAATATATTTTCATTAACACTATCTATAATTAAAACTCTTTCTTGTACTTCATATTTACTAGAGTATCTTTTCTGGTCTTTATTAGGGCAAGTTCTACTTAGGTGATCTGGAGAGTTGCATATGAAACATCTGCATGTTTTTTCATAAGGCTTTCTAGGATTATATCTTCTTACATTTCTTTTATGTAGGAATGGGGCTCTATTATCTGACCTTCTTAAGAAGAATCTTTTCTTGGTTCTAAAATTTCTATTATCTCTTCTTTGAGATTTATAATACTTTTTATTCTTATACCTTTCTTCTCCATATGTTAATGGTATTTGGACAATATTATTGCAGAAACTATAATCTGTTTTCTTCATAGATCTTTGAGCTTGTATACCTGTGCATACCTTTCTTAGCTGTTTAACGACAAATGTTATGGCTTGGGATATGTTTACAATATTTCCTGCTGGTTCTTTTTTATATTCCTCAAATATTATAGACCCTAGAGGGTCAGGCAACTTATTAAAATATCTTTCTACTACCCCTATATTTAAGCCTTGCTTAGCGGTGGTAGCATTATATAAGTAATGCTGAGAGAATTCTTTTATACCTTTCCAGCTTGTCAGCGTTAATTTTTCTATTTCTCTCAATCTTTCATTTTGTAAAGAGGTATGTCCTAATTCTGGATCTTCTGCTATGATCATATTTGATATAACATTTGCAAAGTTATTAGGATTACTTCCTGCTCTTTTTAATTCTTGATATTGATTAGGGCATGTTTCTACCCATTGTTCCCATAGGACTTTTACAGATTCTCCTAAAAATGTTTCAAGATATGTTATCATATCGTCTACCTTAGTGCCTATATTATGCTGGTTTTGTATATATTTTTGAACTATTAAGCCTTTCCATATGCTAATTATATTCGGCCAATCTATCGGGTCATGGGTTGCCAAATTTAATATAGCACCATCATTTTTATAATTTTGAAATTGCACTGTCCTTTCAAAATCTCTTCTCTTAGTACCCATATATTTATATTGTCCAGGGATATATGTGGGTTGGTATTCATCTTTTTTTGGGGGCCATTGTCCAGCTGATCTGGTAGGTCTCTCCCTTTCTTCATCTCTTTTTACTGGAGATTCCCCATATCCCTTTCTTCTTTTATGGCTACTTTCTACTCCCATAGCTTCCATTGCATTCTCTAGATTATGTAGTCCCACATCATCTAGTGAGTTATAAAAATCATTATTTTGTTCTGAATTATCATAATTTTTATCTTCTAACTCTTCTTCATAACTTTCTAGCAATAGCTTATTATTTATATCCCATTGCTCTTCTTCATCCACAATTTCAACTTGGTGGCTCTGAGTAATATTCTTATTTTTATCATTATTATCGATGGTAACAATATTAACACTATTGTTATTGTCTTTCTTTTCTACTGATGCTTTCGTATTATTTATTATGCAAGGACTACTAGTGGTTGGCTTTTTCTCGCTTTTTAATCTTTTTAATCTAGCAATTTCTCTAATGAAAAATAATTCTCTTTCTCTTATTTTGGGCCAATCTGTTGTCCAAGAATTATTATATTCCCATTCTATATGCTTAAGTTTCTTTTCCCAATGGATTATTTCATCATCTATATTAGTTTTTTCCATGCATTCGGTTACACCTTTGTTCTTGTCATTGCTACTTTCTGTTTCTGACATAAAAGATTATGTGCCTTCTATGGATGCAGATTTATAATTCATGAATCTGATGCTACTACTTCCTTCACAATTTTGATAACTTATGTAATTTTCAGGTTGCTTTAATTCCTTCTTTTCTATTAATTCACCTATTTTCCATTCTTCTCCTGCTCTTTCTTCAGAACTAATTGTAAGAGGATTCATAAACTGTATACCTTGTGATTGCATGCTATCGATTACGTTATTAACATTTACTCTATATCTAGAATTACTTCTGTTAGTGAGCCTTCCTATAAATTCTATGCTTACTAACAAATTTGTTCCTTTAAAATCTTCATATCCTTTGGTTTGAAACCAAAACTCATTTTTTCAATAAATTCTTTTACAGGCATTATTAAATCTGGGGCTATGTATGTTATTAACCTATTTTCATTCATATCTCCTTCCAGAAAGCCTAATGCCGCTTTATCAATTGATCCCCATCTTCTGTCTAATAGCGTTATTAATACCTTTGCTCCTAATTTATTTCTTGTCATGCCTTTAATTCCAATGATATACATACCTTGATGAATATATTTATAACCACAATATCTTAATTCATTTTCAATATTCTTGCTCACAATTCGTAAATCTACTGGATGCGTTAATACACTTAACTCTACTTCTCTAGATATTCTATATAAACCACTCTTGCTTTCAAACATACCCATGTGATATACTTGCTGCGGTTTTATTTTTCTTAGGGTATCCTTTTGATATCTTTCTAAGTCCTTTTGCAAATCTATAACTTCTTCTATACTATCAATATCATCAGCTTTGCATGATAATCTATGCTTTATTGTAAGAGGTTTTGAGTCTTGCCTTACTACCTGGAGGAACTTGTCTCTTCTGGAGAGGCTATTAGGTACTTCCATTTTTCTCAATTAATGCTTCTTGATGAAGATACTATTCCAGATGAAGATAAAATAATATCTTTGTTACTTTGAATACTATTTAGCTTATCCAGAACCTGGATTAAGAGCTGTAGAATTGTATTATTTTGCCTTATTATGATTTTAGAGTCTTCTTTTGGTGAGTCGTGATCAGAAAATCCGACAGGGGGTGACAAGTATTTAGCAACTTCGTTTAACGCTTGGCTATATTCGCTCATATAACTATGAGAGGATAAGAGTTTTTACCTCTTGTACTAACCTTTTTATTTCAGGAATATCTTGCCTTGAATCGGAGTGTGGGAGCGAGTCTTTGCCTTTACTTAGGCAGCGGCCTATTGTCAACACTTCTTCTTTAATATAGTCGTTATTTTTGCAAATTATATTCTGTCTAGCTTTTGCTTCTTCTAGCTTATGCAGAATGATATCTATTTTATTATTTAACCCGGAGCACTTGTCTGCGAGTTTTTGATATTCTTCGAATATGCTTTCAAATTTTTGTTCAAGTATATCTTGCCTTTTTCCCCAAGATATATAAAAATTATATATCAAATCGACGATCGTATTTAGCTGCCTATGCGGTGTATGCCAAATATGCTCCTCAAAAGGATTTATTCTGCACCTTAATTGAATATTTTCTTTAGTATTTATTACCTTAACTTGGCTAACTTCTAAATTTAAATATTTTCACCTATCAATGATTATATCCTGGACCTGATACCAACTACACTATATGAAATTCGGGTATATAATGGGTATCTTATATTTGATCGCTAAACGCGGTCTTTATTAGCATATGTGGTTATTAAATTCAAATTTCGGTATAATTTTTATATATCTTGGGGAAAAAGGCAAGATATACTTGAAGAAAAATTTGAAAGCATATTCAAAGAATATCAAAAACTCGCAGGCAAGTGCTCCGGGTTAAATAATAAAATAGATATCATTCTGCATAAGCTAGAAGAAGCAAAAGTAAGACAAAATATAATTTGCAAGAATAACGATTATATTAAAGAAGAACTGTTGAGAATAGGACGTTACCTAAGTAAAGGTAAAGACTTGCTCCCACACTCCGATTCCAGGCAAGATATTTCTGAAATAAAAAGGTTAGTACAAGAGGTAAAAACTCTTATCCTCTCATAGTTTTATGAGTGAATATAGCCAAGCGTTAAACAAAGTACAAGAAATAGTTGAAGATATAGACACAGAATCTTTCATGACAGAAAGAGAAATTAGCAATAATAAGAATAAAGGTGTAATTGAATACATAGAAAAGGCTATATTCGATAATGAAAGAATTTATTGGGAAAATAAACTAAAGCATATGAAATGGGAATATAGTCATGTTTGTACAACAGATTGGCCTAAAATAAGAGAAAGAGAATTATTTTCCATCAGAGAAATTGCTAGATTAAAAAGATTAAAAGACAAAAACGAGTCAGCCATTAGTAGCTCTCAACTAGATAGTTATAAAAAGGAAAAAGAGAAGGAAGATTTAAAAATAGAAATGATGAATCAGGTAGATTGTGAGCATGATTGGATTCAAGGGAAAGGTGATTATAATATCAAATGTGCTTTTTGTATATATTATCCAAGCCAAGATAATAGGTCCACATGCAGCCTATGTCAAAGACAAGCTTGTGCCTCCTGTCTAAAAGCCAAAAATCAAATATGGAGACAAGAAATAGAATTTGAACCAGAAGAAAGAATATTATATAGTAGAGTTAGAAATCATGCTGAAGAAGTAAGAGGAAAATCCAGAATGGTAATTAATTTTAAAAGGCTCAATGATAATACGATAGATGATGCATATAATATACCTAATAAGCAGGAATGGATCAATAGAATACAAGGAAGCAAATATTTCTCTAAGTTCGATTTAAAAGCAGGATTTTGGCAAGTGAAAATGGCAGAGGAATCTATTCCTTGGGCAGCCTTTACTTGTCCACAAGGCTATTATGAATGGCTAGTTATGCCATTGGGCCTAAAGAATGCACCCACACTATTTCAAAGAAAAATGCAAAATATATTCAATGAGAATCAAGCATTTATATTGGTCTACGTTGATGACCTATTAATATTTTCCAAATCATATAAAGAGCATATTGCCCACCTTGAAGTGTTCTTTAGAAAGGTAGAACAAAATGGGCTCATATTATCCAAAAAGAAGATGGAAATATGCAAAGAAAGAATAAATTTCCTTGGTCATGAAATAGGAGAAGGAAAAATATATTTACAAGATCATATTGCAAAGAAAATATTAGAATTTCCTGACAATATGAGTGATAAAAAGGTTCTGCAACAATTCCTAGGAATTGTAAATTATGCTAGGAATTATATAGACAATTTAGCAAAGCTAGCTGGTCCATTATATGCAAAGCTAAGAAAAAATGGTCAAAAATACTTCAATTCTGAAGACATAAGATTAGTAAAAGCCATTAAGGAAAGAGTCAAGAATTTAGAACCCCTTGAGTTGCCTTTAGAAGATAAATATTTTATAATAGAAACAGATGCATCTAAGGTAGGCTGGGGTGCTATATTAAAACAAAAACCTAGTAAATATTCCCCGAAAGCAGAAGAAAAAATATGTAGATATGCTTCAAGAAGCTATAAATTAAAGACAGTAAATAATATTGATAGGGAAATATTGGCAGTAGTAAATGCTATAAATGCATTCAGATTATATCTAGGATTTAAAAAATTTACTGTTCGAACAGATTATGAAGCCATATGCCAATATTACAATAAAATAAATAGTAAGAAAATCTCGACCAGAAGATGGGTCTTATTTGAAGACACCATAGCTGGGAATGGATATAAAGTAATATTTGAGCATATTAAGGGAAAGGATAATAGTTTACCTGACATATTTTTCCGCTCATCAATTTTACAGAAATGAAGGGAATAGCAAAAGGAACTCTCGCGGGCGGAAATGAATGTTTCATATTTGGAGATGACAATAAATTAAAAATATTCTCTCCAAATACATTCAATTTCAAGCCAAAGAGCCATATTCGTCTTGATGAAGTCCAAAGATGCATATTGGATAATATGCGGTTTCAATATGCGGTAAAAAGGGAAGAAAAAGGATATATGCTATCTAATCTGAATAGTCTTGCAGAATATTTCCATATGTTCAATACGTTGAACAAAATTAGCCCAAGACCATCAAAAATTGAGGTAGAAAAAAAAGAACCTCTATATATATTGTTTAATGGAAATAAACCAGGAATATATATGCATTGGGAAGATATTCAAATAGAAAAGCTTGCAGCAAAGAGCACAGACAAAGATTTATCATATAACAAATATGATAATATAGATGATGCCTTGAAATGGGCACGAAAAGTAATAGGACCAGATTATTATATGGATCCCGAAGCCAGAGAATATATTGAGAAGGTAGGGGGCATAATTAAAAATATACCTCCTTCAGCAGTTCCCTCAAAAGGAGAAGCTTCGAGCTCAAATACTCCAATAAAACAAGGATCACCAAAATATCAGTCATATCAAGAATGCCTGCTAAAGGGAGTTGCCCCTTTAGACAAGGAATATATATATCAAGAAATCGACAAAAGATTTGAAGAATTGTCAAAAATATTGAAGAAGGAATTAAAGGACGAAATATCAAATGAATTGAAGATTGAAATGGACATAAGATTGGGAGAAATAAAGAAAGAATATGATGCAAAATATGATTTTCATCTCTCAGATGAGGATCATATGGATATCGCGGGGCATGGGCAGCAGCCTAAATATTAAGGTATTACTCAATAGGCCATATACTTGAATTGATATAGCTATCAATTTTTCGGGCGCGGAGGTCCCCCCCCCTCCCCCCCCGAATAATGATACGCGAATATGAATATTGATATGGTATATCAATAATATAGGCGGGGAAGACCCCCTCTTGTGTAAAGAAAATAAAAAAATATTGTCATGCATCAGATGCCAGTATATTGCTTGAAAGAAGAAGACAGACTTCAAGATCGAGCCAACGGTGTGAGCAATCTCTGTATATTGCTCATATGTTAGAAGACGCTGGAGGCAAGCCAATTATCCACCAAGAGACAATGCCCACGTGAAAAAAGAGAAGATTCCTGAAGATTGAAGTTTGTCGGGCACTCTCTCTCGCGCTTATCCATACCCTAGTAGGACACGCGTGCATGCTACCGTATGTAAAATAAATAAATGAGGGCATCGCTGGCAGTCGAGCAAAGGCTCCCGAAGGCATCGCTGGCAGCCGTCTCACAGCTATAAAAGGAGGAGGAGAGGAGGAGAAAAACACATGCAGCACCTCAGTCGGAAGAAGCGAAGCAAAGCAAGCACTCGAGCCAGTGCACTCCTTAGTAGTTTTAGCCACCACCACCACTTGGTAGTATAGCCAAGAAGGCGCTCCGATCGCCAAGACTTGTAAGGTAATCTCTTTAGTTTGTGTGTAATCCCTTCGGGGTTTCCCGAAAGGGAAAACCATATGTAAATTATGTTGTTGAAATGATGTAGTTTCTTGGTTTCACTTGGCGTTTCTATTTATGAATTTATGGGAAGAGTTCTTATGCTAGGGATCCTATAGGAGAAACCTCTGCGTGTTTGTTCTCTGTGTAGCTCAGAGTGGCGTTGAATGAGAACCTTGTTAGCGTAGAGAAGTGTTCCCTTCGGGTGGAACTGCCTGGGAAGACCATAAGAATTTAACCTATAAATTTGTAATTAAAACCATCAAGTGAACGTAACTAGCTACATATGATGCAACATAATGATAAATATGGTGAGTACCGAGTAGGACTTCGCAACCTCTGCAGCACAAACAGGCCGCATATTTGGTCTCGGCAACCAGCTAAGATCATGCATATAAATATAAAGTCCTGTTAAAATTTGAAATAGTAACGAATAGTAAACGAATAACTGACCAGACACGCGCATATTATTGAAATAGTAATGAATAGTAACGCCAATAGTGTTGTATAGTAAATACTGTGGTGAATAGTAAACGGAAATTTGAATTTAATAACCGCATACGCTAATAAAGATCGCGTTTAGCGATCAAATACCCATTATATATCCGAAATTAATATAGTGTAGTTGGTATATATATATATATATATATATATATATATATATATATATATATATATTCTTCTAGATAGTACTTCCTCCGTTCCTAAATATAAGTTTTTCTAGTAATTCCATTATAGACTACATACGAAGCAAAATGACCGAACCTAACTTTAAAGCATGTCTATATACATCCGTATGTAATCCATAGTGAAATATCTATAAAGACTTATGTTTAGAAACGAACAGAGTATATGTATACATATATTTTTGGCAGGGTGTGATAGTACGTTGCAATACATCACGTAGAATAACAAGCGCTAGCTAGAGTAGAATAGGCACCGTGGGTGTCGTCTCCGGGTCGAGTTTGGCAACCCTGAGCTTAAGCCTATGTATGGCAGTACGAATCCGACGCATCTTAAGGAGAAAGAAGACTACTGCTCCATAGACATGGCCCAAAGTTGTGAGATGCAGCTCCAAGTCCAAGACAGATAAGTCGGCGGCAACCTCCATCCACAGATGTTGCTCTACTTGCCGCGCTTTATCTTGCGTCCATGAAGCCAAGGCACGAAAGTTGTTCTGCAAGCTCGAGCAAACAATTCTATCATAAAATCATATGTCCGTCCTCAACTCCTCATATAAAATCAGGACCGCGCTTCACTTAAGGCACCTGTCTTTGAGTCTATGACATGTGAGCCCAACAGGTGGCTGGCCCACATGTCACGGATCCAAAGGCAGGTGACTTTAAGGCACGGAAGCTGCGTCCATAAAATCACCTTGACAGAGTACGGGGAGGAGGAGGGGACTAACCTTGACAGCATCTAGGCGCAACACCGGAGGTCGTGGTCTCTCTGCCGCTGTCGTCCTTGGCGCCGACAGCAAGCTCACCATCTCGAGTGTCCAGTAAGAAGATCTTGTTAAGCTAATGATGTCCACGTCTTATGTCTTGACTTAGTCGTAGCGGTTTTTGTAACCATTACTGCACGACCTGTGCACACGATGTATTGCAACTGCTGCTAATCAGCCTATATGTACTACTGTCACTCAATCAATACTATATGATTTACAGTTTCAGTTAACATCCCTTTTAGCATGGTATCAGACGCTTCAGGCTAGCTTCCTCCCCTTCCGCCCAAATGAGTCCCGCCGGCGCACATTCTGCCGCCGCCGGCAACACCACAAACCTCGGCCCTCTTGGCCATCTCCCTCCCCCAACTTCCCAAACTCTCTCCAATCCCCTCCCTCCAGCTACTCTTCTAGCCCCCACCTCCATCAGCGACACCATCACCGATGTTTCTCCGTTCATCCCGCTCGTCCTCGACCTCGCGGCGCACAACTACTACAATTGGCGTCACCTGTTCATCGTCCATCTCGGGCGCTGCGGTCTCCGCAGCCACATCGACCTCGACACGCCGGCAGCCACGCACGACCCGCTCTGGGTCAAGGACGACTTCGCCATCCTGAAGTGGATCTACACGCGGATCTCGACGGAGCTTTTCGGTCTCCTGCCCAAGGATGCCACCGCCGCCGTCGTGTGGGACGAGCTGCAGCGCTTGTTTCAGGACAACCGCGACGCCCGCATTCAACATCTGGAGACGGCGATGCGGACCATTCGACAGCATGACGAGCCGGTTTGTTACTACTGCCAGCGCCTCAAGGCGATAGCAGACGAGTTGCGCGAGCTCGGCGTCGCCGTCACCGACCGCACCCTCATCACTGCCCTCCTCGCCGGCATCACCGACAAATTCGCGAACCTGAGATCCGTCATCCCCATCCTTCGACCGCCGCTCTCATTCTCGGAGGTGCGGTCCATGCTGCAATTGGAGGACGGCAAGGAGGTGCAGACGGCTTCCCAACCCCAACTGTTCTACTCCAGCACTCGTCCCTCTGGCTCCGGCACCGGCGGCGCTGCACCACCTCCTCCTCCGGCCCAACCGCCTCCTCCGCGCCCTGCTTGGCAACCCCGACCTGCCGGCGTCAGCCCCAACTACAAGGGGAAGAAACCAATTCCTGGCTTTCAGCACAGGAACGCCTCCGGCTCTGGCAGCAACTCCGACAACGGCGCTCCTTCGGCTCCGGCAACGGCTACTACGTGGCGACCGGCGGCCGATCCTTGGACCGGCCTTGTTCAGGCCTGGCAGGTCCCATGGCAAGCGCCTGCAGGCATGGGCTCCACGCCATGGCCTCCACAGAACGCACCCGCTCCGCCCTGGCTCCACACGATGGCTCCTCATCATCCAACAGGTGGCCCTGGGATCCTTGGGCGGCCACCTGCGCAGGCGTACACATCCTATGTGCCGGCTCTGCAGCAAGCGCCTCCACAACACCTCGTCCCGGCGTACCAGGCTCCCATGGCGTATCCCGCGTTCCAGACTCCATCGCCGTACCAGCTCACACCGGCGCCGGCTCCGCCCGCGCCCTCTGCTCCCCCGACGGCTCCTACGCCCTCAGCACCGACGCAATGGGACCAGGCCTCTTTCTTGCAGGCCATGAACAACTTCACCATTCACGGCGACGACGGCTGGATCGTCGACTCAGGTGCGTCCGCTCATATGTCTGCTAATCTGAATTCGCTGTCAAAGTTAACACCCATCAATTCGATCCCACCCATCACCGTAGGCAATGGATCTCTTATTCCTGTTACCCATATTGGCCAATCTCACATTAACTCTGGCGATCATTCTCTTGCTCTTAAAGACATACTTGTTGCTCCCCATCTAGTCCAAAACTTAATTTCTGTTCACAAATTTACTACTGACAACTGGGTTTCTATTGAGTTTGATCCCTTTGGTCTCACTGTGAAGGATCTGGCAACACAAGCAGTGATCGCTCGGTGCAATAGTCTTGGTGATTTATATCCATTCCATGATGCTTCAACCTCCAACCGCGCGGTTACCTTCATCGCCTCTGTCAACCTATGGCATCGGCGCTTAGGCCATCCAAATCACACCATTGTATCTAGTTTACTTACTGAATTTTCCATTCCTAGTTGTAAAGCTGACCATGAACCGGCTCTCTGTGATGCCTGTCAACGTGGAAAGCATGTTAGACTGCCTTTTTCTTCTTCCTTAACCTCCACTTCGGCTCCTTTTGAGCTGATGCACTGTGATGTCTGGACTTCTCCTCTTAGTAGTGTGTCGGGCTACAAATACTACCTTGTACTACTTGATGATTACACACACTATTTATGGACTTTCCCCTTGCGTGCCAAGTCTGATGTTCACTCTGTATTTATTTAGTTTCATGCCTATATATCTACTCACTTCACTACACCTCTAAAGTTCCTCCAGTGCGACAATGGCCGCGAATTTGACAACCTAACCAACCGCCAATTCTTCCTTTCTCACGGTGTAGTCCTTCGCTTCTCCTGCCCCTATACCTCACCACAGAACGGCAAAGCAGAGCGAGCTCTGCGCACCATTAACGATATTCTGCGTACTCTTCTTCTTCAAGCCTCCATGCCCCCTGTTTATTGGGCAGAGGCTCTTCATACCGCAACCTACCTCTTAAATATTAGACCAACTACTAAGCAACCTCACACCACTCCATTCTTCTCCCTTCATCAAACAGTTCCACCCTATGACTCTTTACGGGTTTTTGGTTGTCTCTGTTATCCCAACATCAGCGCAACTACTCCTCACAAATTAGCTCCTCGATCTATTCCTTGCATTTTTCTCGGTTATCCTAGTGAGCATCGTGGTTATCGCTGTCTTGATCCAGCCTCTGGTCGCGTCCTTATATCTCGGCATGTTACCTTCGATGAAAATACTTTTCCCTTTGCTCACCTCACCAAATCGCTTCCGCAACCACAACACACTCCTTCTCCTGTTCATGCTCCTATTTTCCTCTCCTCTCCACTACATCCTACTCAACCCACCTCTACCACCGTTCCCATACAGCCCACACCAGCTCCCTCCTCTACATCCTCATGTCCTACCTCTCCTGCCTCTGCCCATGATAATACCTCTCCATCTTCATCTTACCCTGATTCCCCGTCCACACCCCCACCTTTGCCTACTAATGCCATTCCTGTTGTTGCTCCCTCAAACCCCCATAAAATGCAGACTCGTGCTAAGGATGGCTATCGCATTCCTGCTCGCCGCCTCAACCTCAGTGCCACCACCACCTCTGTATCTCCTTTGCCTTCCTCTTATCGCACTGCACTTCTAGATACTAACTGGAAGATGGCTATGCCTGAGGAATATGATGCTCTCGTGCAAAACTCCACATGGGAGCTTGTTCCTAAACCTTCTCATGCAAACGTGGTCTCCGGCAAATGGGTTTTTCGCCACAAGTACAACTCTGACGGTACACTTTCCAGATACAAGGCTCGCTGGGTTTGTCGAGGATTTTCTCAACAGGCAGGCGTAGACTACGATGAAACCTTTTCACCTGTTGTCAAGCCCAGCACGATCAGAGTCGTTCTGTCCCTTGCTATCTCTTCTGCTTGGCCTATTCATCAACTTGATGTCTCTAATGCTTTTCTTCATGGCACCCTCAAAGAGACTGTCCACTGCGACCAGCCACAGGGTTTCGAGGACCCAAATCTTCACCAACACGTTTGCCTGCTCAAAAAGTCTCTTTACGGCCTAAAACAGGCTCCGCGAGCCTGGTTTCAGAGATTTGCTACATTTATTCAAACCGTTGGTTTTCTTCCTTCACGTTCTGATAACTCTCTTTTCACTTATCACCGCGGCGACCACACCGCCTACCTTCTTCTTTATGTCGATGACATCATACTCACTGCTTCTAGCACTGCTTTTCTTAACAATGTCATTTCTTCTCTCGGTTCTGAATTTGCCATGAAGGACTTGGGCGCTCTTCATCACTTCCTTGGCATCTCAGTGACTCGTTCTGCATCAGGGCTCTTTTTATCTCAGCGGCAATACATTTCTGACCTCATTGCCAAAGCTGGCATGTAGGACTGTCACATCGCCCCCACTCCTGCTAGCACCGGCGGCAAACTTTCCTCTACCGGCACCCCTGTCGCTGATCCAACCATTTACCGTAGCCTTGCAGGTGCTCTTCAGTATGCCACCATTACTCGCCCTGACATAGCCTATGCCATCCAGCAAGCTTGCCTATTTATGCATGATCCCAAAGAAGAACACCTGACCCACATCAAACGAATCCTCAGATATCTCAAAGGAACCATCGACCATGGCCTTCACCTAAACAACTCAAAACCATTAACTTTGACAGCTTATTCCGATGCAGATTGGGCGGGTTGCCCAGATACTCGACGCTCCACCTCTGGTTTCTGTGTTTTTCAAGGTGACAATCTGGTGTCGTGGTCCTCAAAGCGGCAGCTAACAGTCTCCCGCTCCTCCGCCGAAGCAGAGTACAGAGCCGTGGCCCATGCTGTTGCTGAAACCATTTGGCTTCGCCAATTGCTGACCGAGCTGCATCAACCAATCCAGCAAACCACGATCGTCTACTGCGACAATGTCTCTGCATGTTACTTGTCAGCAAATCCGGTGCAGCACCGCCGGACCAAGCATATCGAAATTGACATTCACTTTGTGCGTGAGAAGGTGGCTCTGGGTGAAGTCAGAGTGCTCCATGTTCCAACTACTTCGCAATTTGCAGACATATTTACTAAGGGCCTCTCCACTGCAATCTTCAACGACTTCCGCTCCAGCCTCAACATCTTGCCAGTCGACGCTGAGACTGCAGGGGGATGTTAAGCTAATGATGTCCACGTCTTATGTCTTGACTTAGTCGTAGCGATATTGTAGCCATTACTACACGACCTGTGCACACGATGTATTGCAACTGCTGCTAATCAGCCTATATGTACTACTGTCACTCAATCAATACTATATGATTTACAGTTTCAGTTAACATCCCTTTTAGCAGATCTATCGTCGTCATCCAGCAACCAAATCTTATAATCGTAACGGCAGCGCCACGATAAAGTTTCCGCCATGGGCGCCAGGACGGAGACCCTGAGGCGGGAGACGGCAAGGGCGGACACGGTCAGCTGCTCGAGCCTGGGTGTGGCTACGTCGATGCGGTGTACCCATGATTGGGTCTCCTCCACGACGAGCTCCCGTAGCGACGCGGAGCGGACCGTGATGTCGAGCGGGACGCGTGCGTTGCATGAGGAGCCCGGGCGGGAGAACCTGAGCGTGCGCAGGCAATGACAGCGGGCCACCAGGACGGCGAGGCAGTCGGCTGTACAGCCCGAGAGCACGAGCGTTGTTAGGGCGGGCAAATTTTCACCGTCGGACGGCACGCGGAGGTTGATGGGGGACCATGACGTGAGCGAGATTGAGGTGGCACGTTGGAAGCTCGGCAGCTCGACCTCCTGAAACATGGCGGCTGCGCCCCACGGGAGGACGAGGACGAACTGCTCCGGCGAGAGCCGCGCGGCTGCACCCAGCAGCGAGGCGACGCTGACGGGGGGCGCCGACGCGCGGAGCGACCACTCTCACTTGGGGAGGTGGATGTCGACGAGGGACACCCCATCGGTGGAGGCGGAGCTAGGAGACCACATGGGCAAGCGCCGGTTCGACGGAGCGCAAGGCGACGTCACGGAACACGAGCACCGGGAGACGTGTCCAGAGGTTGCGCCACCGGCGGGAGAGGACGCCAGCGCGCGCGGCGGTTCGGACGCAGTGCAGTCGGGCGAGGACCAGGAGCAACAGATCATCCGGGAGGGAGCTAATGCGGTCTGCTCCGCCGCCTGGGCCACCGACAGATCGCGCTCGTCGGCGGCGTTTCGATCGCAGCTTCATCGATTTCTGATCTCTTTGTACGTATCGATCTGGGGCAAGTATATATACGTACTGTATATCTTTTCGCAAGAAGCGGAGATAGCCCCAATTATTTTTATGGAGGAAAAAGATATACCTAACCTTACCATTTTGGTCTTATGGTGGCTGCTACAAATCATAGGAAATCATCCGCCTCGCTAGCCGTACGATCTATGTGTTGATGGCCGTTCAATCACAACGCCACCGCAGCATCAAGATTCAAGAACAGTTACAACCCAACGCTGATAGGATCCAGTAAAGCTTCATTCTAGTCTCGTTGCAGCAGCATCGACGGCGCCCGGCGAAGCTCCGTTCCAGCCCCGGCAGAGCTCCAAGGCAGCACCGACAAAGTTCCGTTGCAACTCCGACGAAGCTTCATTGCAGTCCCGGGAAAGCTCCAACGCAATGTGTTTCGGCTCCGGGGAGCATATGCTCCTTCTTATTGTGACCAGCTATTTAAAGGCTATTTAAACCCGAAGGGAGGTAGGAGTGTGCAACATTTTTTGGGTGTAGGAGTGTGCAACTTGGCCTCGTCGTACGTATTCTGCACGCCAAATACATGCATGCATGGTCATTGGTCAATCTATCCGGCCACGTGGACAAAGTTTAAAAATGGTTGTCACAGTCCGGATCATGTGCACTGGATATGTTCATTATTTCTGATATAGCTTACCACTATTGTCAAAGAATGGTAATGAGACTACGCGGTCCCCGACGATGTTTTGTTGCAGCACCGACGCCTGGAGACGAGGGCTTCATTGCAGCACCGGTGACCCAACTGCAGCAGCGCCGCTGCTCGCTCCATTACATTACCACCGGCAGCAGCACGCCTGTCCTCGACTTGTCGCACCGACGGTAGCAGCGCCTGTACCATTGCAGCGCTGTCGTCGCGCCGCTGGAAGCATCGCCCACTCCATTACAACACCGGTGACCAAACGGCAGAATCGTCGTGGCCCGCTCCATTGCAGCGTCGCCGTCCTCGACTTGTCGCACTGACGCCGGCAGCGTCGCCGCCTGCTCCATTGCAGCGCAGCTGGCAACAACAACGCCGTCCTAGACTTGTCGCGCTGACGGCAGCAGAGCCCGCATCATTGCAGCCCCGTCGTCGCGCCGCCAGAAGCAGCGCCCGCTCCTTGCAGCGCCGGTGAGCAGTGTCGCGCGACCCGTTGCAGCACTCCTACAGCAAAAAAAGCGGCAAGCAGTGGTCGTCTCCTTTTTGCTCTGCAGCTGCGGGCAGAAGCAGCAGCGGAGGGGAGCACAGCTTGCGGCAGCTGTGGCCGGTGTTGGCCTCGATCTAGAGGGAGGAGAGGAAGACGACGGACGATGTGGCAGGAAAAATGCGTGTGGCTGTGACTCTGCGTGGGGGGGGGGGGGGGGGATAAGGCAGATGTTCAGCGACGCGTGGGCCCAGTTAGAGATGCGGTATGTGAATGTGGGCTGGGCGTGGGAGTACACGTGGCACGCAGATGACGCGGATGATTTTCTACAGAAATCAGCCGGATGAATTTAAGAGTTTTTCCTAAAAGAAACCTTGCTTTGTTGGGAACTTCTCTAACATCATTTTTTTTTGAGACAAACTCGCAATCTTTATTATACCCGTCACATTATTTACAGGGACGAAACCAAGATCTCCGGGTTGGCCTAACCATACATGGCGACCAACCCCTAAAGTAAGACCATGCTTTGCGAGATTGTGAGCCTCAACATTTGAGGTTCTAAATTCATGACTAAAAATGCTAGAAACAAAATCTACTGGACGTTCTTGTATTTCTTTAATCACAGCCCCATAAGTCGCCGAGCTCCCCGCAATGATTTCTCTAACATCATATGGTAATGTGAGTTCTAGGTGCCGGCCGGCCGGCCCAATTTTGGGCCGTTCACGGCGCTATCGTTGGATTTGAATGCTTTTGGCCATCGGATCAGGTGCCCGTATCGTTTTTTTTTTAAGAAAACACATCCGACAAAAACGCATGGGAAATAGGGAGCGACGGTCGCCATCGACATCGACATGGATGAACGAGGCGACCAACCTCGAAGCACCGCTGCCCTTGCCGCCGGCCACTGTCCACACCATCGCTACGTCGTCGTTGCTACCGGATGTAGCGTCGAAGGAGTCCTGTTCCAGCACCTCCATACACCGGTAGTAGGACAAAAACACACGGTAGTAAGAAAATGTCGTCGTCCGCCGTAGTAGCAAAAATGCCGGCAGTAGCAAAAATCGCCGACACAAAAAAACCCATCGCCGTTTTGAGGTTGCCAGCAAAATTAATGAATGGTTCCAGCAAATGCTCTCTCTACTAGCAGCAAATTTGGTCGCAGGTTGCGGCTCCTCGATCCCCACGACTCGCTCAACGATCCCAACATTTCCATTCGCCGGTTCCAGCAAATCCGCATGCCGACTGCAACAATCAAACGCCCGCCAGTCCCCGCCAGCATCCGTCGACCTCCATCACCGTGAAAAAGAGCCATTGCGGCACGAAGGCATCCAGGGGCAAGCAATCCCGAGCATCTCTGAAGAACACACATGCACGAGTGAAGAGTCTCTGCGGTGCTCGGCTGAGCAACTCAGCTTCCCCGCTTTGTGATGAGAAAGCACCTAGCCATGGCAATGGTGAGACATATGTATGCGAGCTAGGGAGGTGGAGATGGACGGAGCAGCAACAGGTGTGGAGATAGAAGGAGGTGGGAATGGAAGAAGCAGTAGTAGATGCGTTGAACTATAAAGGAGGGGAACGAGTGGTCAGCAATGGTGACGGGGAAAGGATAAGTGACGGTGTCCTGGACTAGGGGGTCCCGGCCTAGCCGGCCTAGTCCATGGACCGGACTGATGGCCCGTTAAGGAGGAAGGACTCCAGAGGCCTTTAACCCTTCATCGAGGATTTGGCATGTACTCCAAGATTCGACATGTAACCCCTAGCTGGCAACCGACCAGGTGTAACCCTAGTTACCCCTGATGCCTATATAAGCCAGAGGGTTTAGTCCGTAGAGGCATTCATCATTCACTCATCATTCATTCATCATTATCATTACCCCTAGAGTTTGGTCCACAACTTACCATCTCGAGGTAGATCAACTCTGTATTTTGATACACCCATAGTATAAGCACGAGTAGGATGTAGGGTTTTACCTTCTTAAAGAGGGCCCGAACCTGGGTAAAAGCATCGTGTCCCTTGTCTCTTGTTAACCATCAATCCGATCTCACAGCTCGCCCCCCTACCCTAGGACTACCGGTTTTAACACCGACAATAAGGTTGCGAGCGAGCAGTGTGTATGGAAGCTGCGCTAGGAGAGCGAGCGGTTCGACCAGCTGAACGTTCAGCCGGTCCGCCGCCCATATAGCAACGTTTGCATTTAGATGATGTCCATATGTTTTTAAGAAAATAGACACACACACGCACGCGCACGCACACGCGCACACGCACACGTCGCTAGCCGCATCAATGAGGTACAAAAGCGAGTTCGATCCCTAGTGGGCTGGATATCACCATCCTCCTAACAATTCATGAACATAAATATAAGCAAAAATTAGTATAGCTAAAACAACTCATATTACATTAAATATTAAACATATACAAATAAATTTCTTCAGCATATTTATTTACATGTTATAACCTCGTGTCGTTGGTGCCTTGCCATATTATCCATTACACAAGCTAATGCTTCCAACCCCTCGAAGACGTTGTACATTTTCTATGTCATGTCCTTCTTTCTCATGTTGCCATCCTAGTTTATCACTCTTCATTAACGGTGTTTGGCTCGCCAGTTACTCTGTCCTTTTGATAGTCCTTGACATAGTGGGGGGGGGGGGAGCATGAGGGGAAGGACCACTTTGGCATTGCGAGCACACCACACTAGCCACACCGCCACAAGCCTTGACTAATTGACTACCCGAGTGTAGCTAGAACGCCCAGGGGAGCAACAACACAGGAGGGGGCAATTGGAATATCAAATACGAAATCACAAGCTCGAGGATCCATTGCCACCGACCACATATGAAAAACGACCGGTTTCCCGTGACATCCATTGTGTCGCTACTATCGAGAAGGGGACCATGATCGCGTACCACTGGCTCAAAGGTGCCACACAGCCGGAACAAGGCCATGCACGCCGTTGCCGTGGAACAACATCCAACATGAATGAGGGGACACACCGAGCACAACCCAACATGATGACACCGGTGCCACTTAAGACACTACAACATCTGGAGCCCCTCCGCACTCGACATCCCAAACCGAACCCCAAATCACCCTCAAACAAAGACTCCAAGGAGGGCACAATGCATAGTGTGCCGCCGTCACCCAGTATGATCAGATTTTGGCTTTCACACGGGATAGGGGACGGGGTGGAGAGAAGGGACCACGACCAAGCTGTTGGGGAACGTTGCATGGGAAACAAAAAATTTCCTACGCTTCACCAAGATCAATCTAGGAGATGAGCATCTACGAGAGGAGAGTTCGGATCCACATACCCTTATAGACCGCTAAGCGGGAAGCGTTAAGAAACGTGGTTGATGTAGTCGAACGTCTTCGCGATCAAAATCGCAATCCGTCCAGCGATCCAATCACGATCTAGTGCCGAACAAACGGCACCTCCGCGCTCAGCACACGTACAACTCGATGACGTTCTCCGCCTCCTTGATCCAGCAAGCGAGGGCGGAGATGTAGATGGGTTTTTCGGCAGCATGACGGCGTGGCGGCGGCGGTGGTGGAACTGATCCGACAGAGCTTCGCTAAGCAAAACCGAACCAATCTAGAGGAGAAGCAATCTATGAGGGAGGGAGAGGCTGCGCCGTGGCTTAGGTGGATGCAGCCCTCCCTCCACCCACATATATATAGGGGAGAGGAGGGGGCCGGCCGCCCTAGGGTTTCCCCTAGGGTTGGGGCGGCGGCCAACGGGGTGCCTTGCCACCCAAGGCAAGGGCCGGCGGCCTCCTTTGGCTTGGCCCCCACCCTTCCAGCTGCATGGGCCTTCGTGGGAGGGGCGGCCAGCCCACCAGGGGCTGGTGCGCCCCCACTCACAGCCCATGGAGCTCTCCGATCAGGCTCGTGGCCCCTTCCGGTGGACCCACGGAACCCTTCCGGCACCCCCGGTACGCTACCGGTGACGCCCGAACCTTTTCCGGTGACCAACACGAAACTTCTTATATATCAATCTTTACCTCCGGACCATTCCTGAACTCCTCGTGACGTCCGGGATCTCATCCGGGACTCCGAACAACCTTCGGTCACCAACATATATAACCCAACAATACCTAATCGCCACCGAACGATAAGTGTGCACACCCTGCGGGTTCGAGAACTATGCAGACATGACCGAGACACCTCTACGGTCAATAACCAATAGCGGGACCTGGATGCCCATATTGGCTCCTACATATTCTATGAAGATCTTTATCGGTTGAACCTCTATGTTAAGGATTCAGTTAATCCCATACGCAGTTCGCTTTGTTCATCGGTATGTTACTTGCCCGAGATTCGATCGTCGGTATCTCCATACCTAGCTCAATCTCGTTACCGGAAAGTCTCTTTACTCGTTCCATAATACAAAATCCCGTTGCTAAGTCTTTAGTCACTTTGCTTGCAAGGTCATTACGATGTTGTATTACCGAGTGGGCCCTGAGATACCTCTCCATCACACGGAGTAACAAATCCCAGTCTTGATCCATGCCAACTTAACAGACACCCTCGGAGATACCTGTAGAGTACTTTTATAGTCACCTAGTTACGTTGCGACGTTTGATACACACAAGGTACTCCTCCGGTGTCAGTGAGTTGCATGATCTCATGGTCATAGGATCAGATACTTGACATGCATAAAACAATAGCAATAAACTTGACACGATCATATGCTACGTTTATAGTTTGGGTCTTGTCCATCACATCATTCTCCTAATGATATGATCCCGTTATCAAATGACAACTCATGTCTATGGCCAGGAAACCTTGACCATATTTGATCAACGAGCTAGTCCTATAGAGGCTCACTAGGGACACGGTGTTGTCTATATATCCACACATGTATTTGGGTTTCGAATCAATACAATTCTAGCATGGATAATAAATATTTATCATGAACAAGGAAATATGATAATAACAAATTTATTATTGCCTCTAGGGAATATTTCCAACAGTCTCCCACTTGCACTAGAGTCAATAATCTAGTTCACATCGTCATGTGATTTACATTGTAATGAATAACACCCAAACAGTTCTGGTGTTTATCATGCTTTGCTCGTTGAAGAGGCTTAGTCAACGGGTTTGCGACATTCAGATCTGTGTGCACTTTGCAAATATTTATGTCCTCCTCTCTCATGTAATCACGGATGGAATTGAAGCGTCGCTTTATGTATCTGGTCCTCTTGTGAAACCTTGGTTCCTTGGCTAGAGCAATGGCACCAGTGTTGTCACAGAACAGAGTCATTGGGTCCAGTGCACTGGGCACAACTCCAAGATCTGTCATGAACTGCTTCATCCAGACACCTTCTTTTGCCGCCTCCGAGGCAGCTATGTACTCCGCTTCGCATGTAGAATCAGCTACCACGCTTTGCTTGGAACTGCACCAGCTTACCGCTCCTCCATTGAGAATAAATACATATCCGGTTTGAGACTTAGAGTCATCCGGATCAGTGTCAAAGCTTGCATCGACGTAACCCTTTACGACGAGCTCTTGATCAGCTCCATAAATGAGAAACATTTCCTTAGTCCTTTTCAGGTACTTAAGGATATTTTTGACCGCCGTCTAGTGTTCCACTCCATGATTACTTTGAAACCATCCGGCCATACTTAAGGCAAGGCTGACGTCAGGTCTTGTGCACATCATTGCATACATGATAGAGCCTATGGCAGAAGCATATGGGATGCCACTCATCTTTTCTCTATCCTCTGCAGTCACTGGGCATTGAGTCTTACTCAACTTCACACCTTGTAATACAGGCAAGAATCCCTTCTTAGACTGATCTATTTTGAACTTCTTCAAAACTTTATCAAGGTATGTGCTCTGTGAAAGTCCTATTAAGCGTCTTGATCTATCTCTATAGATCTTGATGCCTAATATGAAAGCAGCTTCTCCTAGGTCCTTCATTGAAAAACTCTTATTCAAATATTCCTTCATGCTTTCCAAAAATTCTACATCATTTCCAATCAGCAATATGTCATCCACATATAATATTAGAAACGTTATAGAGCTCCCACTCACTTTCTTGTAAATACAAGCTTCTCCGTAAACTTGTATAAACCCAAACGCTTTGATCACCTCATCAAAGCGAAGTTCCCAACTCCGAGATGCTTGCACCAGCCCATAAATGGATCGCTGGAGCTTGCAAACTTTGTCAGCATTCTCTGGATCGACAAAACCTTCTGGTTTCATCATATACAACTCTTCCTTAAGAAAACCGTTAAGGAACGCTGTTTTGACATCCATCTGCCAAATTTCATAATCGAAAAATGCAACTATTGTTAGCATGATTTTGACGGACTTAAGCATCGCTACGGGTGAGAAAGTCTCATCGTAGTCAACTCCTTGAACTTGTGAAAAAACCCTTTGCCATAAGTCGAGCTTTATAGACGGTGACATTACCGTCCGCGTCCGTCTTCTTCTTAAAGATCCATTTATTCTGAATGGCCTTTCGCCCTTCAGGTAATACTTCCAAAGTACACACTTTGTTTTCATACATCGATCCTATCTCGGATTTCATGGCCTCTAACCATTTGTTGGAATCCGAGCCCACCACCGCTTCTCCATAGCTCGTAGGTTCATCGTTGTCCAACAACATGACCTCTAAGACAGGGTTACCATACCATTCAGGAGCAGTATGTGTCCTTGTCGACCAATGAGGTTCAATAGTAACTTGATCCGAAGCTTCATGATCACCATCATTGGCTTCCTCTTCAACTCATGTAGGCTCCACAGAATCATCTTTCTGCGTTGCGCTACTCTCTGATTGAAGTAAAGGTTCAACAACCTCATCAAGTTCTATCATCCTCCCACTAAATTCTTTCGAGAGAAACTCTTTCTCAAGAAACGATCCGTTCTTAGCGACAAACACTTTGCCTTCGGATCTGAGATAGAAGGTGTACCCAACCGTATCTTTTGGGTATCCTATGAAGACGCATTTTTCCGCTTTGGGTTCGAGCTTTTCTGGCTAAAGCCTTTTGACATAAGCATGGCAACCCCAAACTTTAAGAAACAACAACTTTGGTTTCTTGCCAAACCATAGTTCATACGGCATCGTCTCAACGAACTTAGATGGGTCCCTATTTAAAGTGAATGCAGTTGTCTCTAACGCATAACCCCAAAATGATAGTGGCAAATCGACAAGA
This sequence comes from Elymus sibiricus, assembly GCA_039707655.1. Classification (NCBI taxonomy): domain Eukaryota; kingdom Viridiplantae; phylum Streptophyta; class Magnoliopsida; order Poales; family Poaceae; genus Elymus; species Elymus sibiricus. Next base: position 489,921,730 of record CM077675.1, read on the forward strand.
GACATCATAGAACGCACCATATATCTAATAAGGTTCGATTATGACGTTCGAACACACCATTACGCTTTGGTGTTCTAGGTGGCGTCAACTGTGAAACAATTCGATATTCTCCTCATCGATCAGATCGTAGGAATTTAATCTTCTTGTTATGATGATTCTCAACTTCACTCTGAAATTGCTTGAACTTTTCAAACGTTTCAGACTTGTGTTTCATTAAGTAAATATAGCCATATCTACTTAAGTCATCTATGAAGGTGAGAAAATAACGATATCCACCGCGCGCCTCAATGCTCATCGGACCACACACATCAGTATGTATGATTTCCAACAAGTCACTTGCCCGTTCCATTGTTCCAGAGAACGGGGTCTTAGTCATCTTGCCCATGAGGCATGGTTCACATGTGTCAAGTGATTCAAAATCAAGTGATTCCAAAAGTCCATCAGCATGGAGGTTCTTCATGCGTTTTACACCAATATATGACCTAAGCGGCAGTGCCACAAGAAAGTGGTACTATCATTATCAACTCTACATCTTTTGGCATCAATGTTATGAACATGTGTATCATCACTATCGAGATTCAATAAGAATAAACCCCTCACATTGGGTGCATGACCATAAAAGATATTACCCATATAAATAGAACAACCATTATTCTCTGAATTAAATGAGTAACCGTCTCGCATTAAACAAGATCCAGATATAATGTTCATGCTCAACGCAGGCACTAAATAACAATTATTCAGGTTCATCACTAATCCCGATGGTAATCGAAGAGCGAGCGTGCCGACGGCGATCACATCAACCTTGGAACCATTTCCCACGCGCATCGTCACTTCGTCATTTACCAGCCTCCGTCTATTCCACAGTTCCTGTTTTGAGTTGCAAATGTGAGCAACTGAACCGATATCGAATACCCAGGCACTACAACGAGAGTTGGTAAGGTACACATCAATAACATGTATATCATATATGCCTTGTTTGGTGTTGGCCGCCTTCTTGTCGGCCAGATACTTGGGGCAATTCCGCTTCTAGTGGCCAGTACCCTTGCAATGAAAGCACTCAGTTTCTTGCTTGGCTCTAGCCTTGGGTTTCTTGGAGTTACCCTTCTTGCCCTTGCCTTTCAGCATCGCAAACAGCTCGGCGACTAACTTGTTCATCCCTTGCATGTTATAGTTCAACACAAAGCTTTTGTAGCTAGGTGGCAGTGATTGAAGAACTCTGTCCGTGATCGCCTCTGGTGGGAGAGTAATTCCCAACTCAGCCAGACAGTTGGAATACCCAGACATTTTGAGTATGTGTTCACTGACATACCCGTTCTCCTCCATCTTGCAAGCATAGAACTTATCAGAGGTCTCATACCTCTCGATCTGGGCATTCTTTTCAAAAATAAACTTCAACTCCTGGAACATCCCATATGCTCCATCACGTTCAAATCGTCTTTGAAGTCCCGGTTATAACCCATACAACATTGCACACTGAACTATTGAGTAGTCATCAGAACGTTCCTGCCAGGCGTTCGCAACTTCTGCAGACGATACTGGAGCGGGTGGCGCACCGAGTGGTGCATCAAGGACATAAGCCTTTTGGGAAGCCGTGAGGATGATCCTCAGATTACGGGCCCAGTCTACAAAGTTACTTCCATCATCTTTCAGCTTGGCTTTCTCTAGGAACGCATTGAAATTCAGGGGAGCTACTGCGCGAGCCATTGATCTACAACATAAATTTTGCAAAGATTACTTAGACTATTGTTCAAGATAATCAGTTTAGTTAATCATATTACTTAAAAACTCCCACTCAAATTGACATCCCTCCAGTCATCCGAGTGCTACATGATCCAAATTCACCAACCCAAGTCCGATCATCATGTGAGATAAGGTTGTTTCAATGGTGAGCATCTCCATGTTGATCATATCTACTATATGACTCATGTTCGACCGTTCGGTCTCTTGTGTTCCGAGGCCATGTTTGTACATGCTAGGCTCGTCAAGTTTAACCCGAGTGTTCCGCATGTGCAAAACTGGCTTGCACACGTTGTATGCGAACGTAGAGTCTATCACACCCGATCATCACGTGATGCTTCGAAACGACGAACTTTCGCAACGGTGCACACTCGGGGAGAACACAATTTTATCTTGAAATTTTAGTGAGGGATCACCTTATAATGCTACCATCGTCCTAAGCATAATAAGATGCATAAAAAGGATTAACATCACATGCAAATCATAAGTGACATGGTATGGCCATGAACTTGTGCTTTTGATCTCCATCTCCAAAGCACCTGTATGATCTCCATCGTCACTGGCATGACACCATGATCTCCATCAACGTGTCGCCATGAGGTTGTCGCGCCAGCTATTGCTTCTACAGCTATTGCGATCTCATGGTGATAAAGTAAAGCAAATGACACAAATTAATTAAAGACAACCCTATGGCTCCTGCCGGTTGCCGTACTCATCGACATGCAAGTCAATATAACTATTACAAAAACATGATCATCTCATACATCACATATATCACATCATGTTTCTGGCCATATCATATCACATCATACCCTGCAAAAACAAGTTAGACGTCCTCTAATTTGTTGTTGCATGTTTTACGTGGCTGCTATGGGTATCTAGCAAAAATGATTCTTACCTACGCAAAACAACAACGGTGATATACAAGTTGCTATTTCACCTTCTACAAGGACCGCCTTTGTCGAATCCGATTCAACTAAGGTGGGAGAGACAGACACCCGCCAGCCATCTTATGCAACAAAGTTACATGTCAGTCGATGGAACCGGTCTCTCGTACGTGGACGAGTAAGGTTGGTCCGAGCCGCTTCATCCGACAATACCGCTGAATCAAGAAAAGACTAAGGTGGGAAGCAATCTGAATATCAACACCCACAAATTCCTTTGTGTTCTACTCGTGATGTCATCTACGCATAGACCTAGCTCATGATGCCACTGTTGGGAACGTTGCATGGGAAACAAAAAATTTCCTACGCTTCACCAAGATCAATAGGAGATGAGCATCTATGAGAGGAGAGTTCAGATCCACATACCCTTGTAGATCGCTAAGCGGGAAGCGTTAAGAAACACGGTTGATGTAGTCGAACGTCTTCGTGATCCAAATCGCAATCCGTCCCGCGATCCAATCACGATCTAGTGCCGAATGGATGGCACCTCCGCGTTCACACGTACAACTCGATGACGTTCTCCGCCTCCTTGATCCAGCAAGCGAGGGCGGAGAGGTAGATGGGTTCTCAGGCAGCACGACGGCGTGACGACGGTGGTGGTGGAGCTGATCCGGCAGAGCTTCGGTAAGCAAAACCGAACCAATCTAGAGGAGAAGAAATCTATGAGGGAGGGAGAGGCTGCGATGTGGCTTAGGTGGTTGCAGCCCTCCCTCCACCCACATATCTATAGGGGGAGAGGAGGGGGCCGCCTTAGGGTTTCCCCTATGGTTGGTGCGGCGGCCAAGGGGGTGCCTTGCCACCCAAGGCAAGGGCCGGCGGCCCCCTTTGGCTTGGCCCCCACCCTTCCAGCCGCATGGGCCTTCGTGGGAGAGGCGGCCAGCCCACCAGGGGCTGGTGCGCCCCCTCTCACAGCCCATGGAGCTCTCTGAGGCTTGTGGCCCCTTCCGATGGACCCCCGGAACCCTATCGGCACCCACGGTACGCTACCGGTGACGCCCGAACCTTTTCCGGTGACCAACACGGAACTTCCTATATATCAATCTTTACCTCCGGACCATTACGGAACTCCTCGTGACTTCTGGGATCTCATCCGGGACTCCGAACAACCTTCAGTCACCAACATATATAACCCAACAATACCTAATCGTCACCGAACATTAAGTGTGCAGACCCTGCGGGTTCGAGAACTATGTAGACATGACCGAGACACCTCTACGGTCAATAACCAATAGCGGGACCTAGATGCCCATATTGGCTCCTACATATTCTACGAAGATCTTTATCGGTTGAACCTCGATGTCAAGGATTCAGTTAATCCCATACGCAGTTCCCTTTGTTCATCGGTATGTTACTTGCCCGAGATTCGATTGTCGGTATCTCCATACCTACGGGAAGGTGCCCATATATCCAAATTTGCCGAGGAATAGAGAGCTCCATGTCGCAGCCACCTGCCGCCTCTGATCCGTTACCCAAGTAGTCACCTTCCCATGAAAGATGTCTGCCGCGAAGATGATGTTCCTCACCAACCGAGCCGCCGCCCTAGGATCCCAAGTCTTGCATGGGAGACGGAGCAACGATAGACTCACCGCGGCCATCATCGGCGCCCTCACGATCTTGCCCAGAGACCTCCTTGGATGGCAGTGAGGGGAACGAAGGGGAGTTAAGCTAGGGGTGCTTGTGAACCCTAGTCGCCACCTGAGTCGCTCTAGCAGACGATGCAAGGGGCTTTTTTTAAGTTCAATCTCCACTCATATCAAGAGAGCTTCATATGCAAAAAAAAAAAAAACATTCTTGTGTCATTTGCAGGCAGACATTTTGAATTCAACCACGATGTTTAGAATGTAGTGGAAGAAGAGCAACAACCCATACACAATTTGTTAAAATTACAGAATTGCCAATCAATGATTAGATGCTGTGCTAATCAGTTATAAACACTGCCATGAATATGGGATAAAGAGACAGAGCGTCAACACATCACTCATAAAACAAGAAAACACCGGTAACGAGATGTAAGCAGCTCATGGAAATCGGATAAAAACCACTCTCCTACGAACATATAGCTAACACATGGTCACAAAACTGTCTAAACACTCAGAAATCACAGCTAAACAACATGCAATGTTATGTGAACAGGACGTTGAATGAGAACCTTGTTGCCGTAGAGAAGTGTTCCCTTCGGGTGGAACTGCCTGGGAAGACGATAAGAATTTAACCTATAAATTTGTAATTAAAACCATCAAGTGAACATAACTAGCTACATATGATACAACATAATGATAAATATGGTGAGTACCGAGTAGGACTTCGCAACCTCTGCAGCACAAACAGGCTGCATATTTGGTCTCGGCAACCAGCTAAGATCCTGCATATAAATATAAAGTCCTGTTAAAAATTTGAAATAATCACGAATAGTAAATGAATAATTAACCAGACACGCGCATATTATTGAAATAGTAACGAATATTAACGCCAACAGTGTTGAATAGTACGCGCATATCATTGAAATAGTAACGAATAGTAACACCAATAGTGTTGAATAGTAAAGTGTATAGTAAATACTGTTGTGAACAGTGTTTGCTACCCCGTGGTGAATAGTAAGCCGAAATTTGAATTTGATAACCACATACGCTAATAAAGACCGCATTTAGCGATCAAATATAAGATACCCATTATATACCCGAAATTTATATAGTGTAGTTGGTATCAGGTCCAGGATATAATCATTGAAAGGTTAAAATATTTAAATTGAGAAGTTAGCCAAGGTAAGGTAATAAATACTAAAGAGAATATTAATATAAGGTGCAGAATAAATCCCTCGGAGGAGCATATTTGGCATACATCTTATAGCAAAGTAAATAAATTGGTCGACTTGATATATAATTTTTATATATCTTGGGGAAAAATGCAAGATATACTTGAAGAAAAATTTGAAAGCATATTCAAAGAATATCAAAAACTCGCAGACAAGTGCTCCGGGTTAAATAATAAAATATATATCATTCTGCATAAGCTAGAAGAAGCAAAAGTAAGACAAAATATAATTTGCAAGAATAACGAATATATTAAAGAAAAAGTGTTGACAATAGGATGTTACCTAAGTAAAGGTAAAGACTTGCTCCCACACTCCGATTCAAGGCAAGATATTTCTGAAATAAAAAGGTTAGTACAAGAGGTAAAAACTCTTATCCTCTCATAGTTTTATGAGTGAATATAGCCAAGCGTTAAACAAAGTACAAGAAATAGTTGAAGATATAGACACAGAATCTTTCATGACAGAAAGAGAAATTAGCAATAATAAGAATAAAGGTGTAATTGAATACGTAGAAAAGGCTAATTTAGATAATGAAATAATTTATTGGGAAAATAAACTAAAGCATATGAAATGGGAATATAGTCATGTTTGTACAACAGATTGGCCTAAAATAAGAGAAAGAGAATTATTTTCCATCAGAGAAATTGCTAGATTAAAAAGATTAAAAGACAAAAAAGAGTCAGCCATTAGTAGCTCTCAACTAGATAGTTATAAAAAGGAAAAAGAGAAGGAGGATTTAAAAATAGAAATGATGAATCAGGTAGATTGTGAGCATGATTGGATTCAAGGGAAAGGTGATTATAATATCAAATGTGCTTTTTGTATATATTATCCAAGCCAAGATAATAGGTCCACATGCAGCCTATGTTAAAGACAAGCTTGTGCCTCCTATCTAAAAGCCAAAAACCAAATATGGAGACAATATATAGAATTTGAACCAGAAGAAAGAATATTATATAGTAGAGTTAGAAATCATGCTGAAGAAGTAACAGGAAAATCCAGAATGGTAATTAATTTTAAAAGGCTCAATGATAATACGATAGATGATGCATATAATATAGCTAATAAGCAGGAATGGATCAATAGAATACAAGGAAGCAAATATTTCTCTAAGTTCGATTTAAAAGCAGGATTTTGGCAAGTGAAAATGGCAGAGGAATCTATTCCTTGGACAGCCTTTACTTGTCCACAAGGCCATTATGAATGGCTAGTTATGCCATTGGGCCTAAAGAATGCACCCGCACTATTTCAAAGAAAAATGCAAAATATATTCAATGAGAATCAAGCATTTATATTGGTCGACGTTGATGACCTATTAATATTTTCCAAATCATATAAAGAGCATATTGCCCACCTTGAAGTGTTCTTTAGAAAGGTAGAACAAAATGGGCTCATATTATCCAAAAAGAAGATGGAAATATGCAAAGAAAGAATAAATTTCCTTGGTCATGAAATAGGAGAAGGAAAAATATATTTACAAGATCATATTGCAAAGAAAATATTAGAATTTCCTGACAATATGAGTGATAAAAAGGTTCTGCAACAATTCCTAGGAATTGTAAATTATGCTAGGAATTATATAGACAATTTAGCAAAGCTAGCTGGTCCATTATATGCAAAGCTAAGAAAAAATGGTCAAAACTACTTCAATTCTGAAGACATAAGATTAGTAAAAGCCATTAAGGAAAGAGTCAAGAATTTAGAACCCCTTGAGTTGCCTTTAGAAGATAAATATTTTATAATAGAAACAGATGCATCTAAGGTAGGCTGGGGTGCTATATTAAAACAAAAACCTAGTAAATATTCCCCGAAAGCAGAAGAAAAAATTTGTAGATATGCTTCAGGAAGCTATAAATTAAAGACAGTAAATAATATTGATAGGGAAATATTGGCAGTAGTAAATGCTATAAATGCATTCAGATTATATCTAGGATTTAAAGAATTGACTGTTCGAACAGATTGTGAAGCCATATGCCTATATTACAATAAAATAAATAGTAAGAAAAGCTCGACCAGAAGATGGGTCTTATTTGAAGACATCATAGCTGGGAATGGATATAAAGTAATATTTGAGCATATTAAGGGAAAGGATAATAGTTTACCTGACATATTTCCCCGCTCATCAATTTTACAGAAATGAAGGGAATAGCAAAAGGATCTCTCGCGGGCGGAAATGAATGTTTCATATTTGGAGATGACAATAAATTAAAAATATTCTCTCCAAATACATTCAATTTCAAGCCAAAGAGCCATATTCGTCTTGATGAAGTCCAAAGATGCATATTGGATAATATGTGGTTTCAATATGCGGTAAAAAGGGAAGAAAAAGGATATATGCTATCTAATCTGAATAGTCTTGCAGAATATTTCCATATGTTCAATACGTTGAACAAAATTAGCCCAAGACCATCAAAAATTGAGGTAGAAAAAGAAGAACCTCTATATATATTATTTAATGGAAATAAACCAGGAATATATATGCATTGGGAAGATATTCAAATAGAAAAGCTTGCGGCAAAGAGCAAAGACAAAGATTTATCATATAACAAATATGATAATATAGATGATGCCTTGAAATGGGCACGAAAAGTAATAGGACCAGATTATTATATGGATCCCGAAGCCAGAGAATATATTGAGAAGGTAGGGGGCATAATTAAAAATATACCTGCTTCAGCAGTTCCCTCAAAAGGAGAAGCTTCGAGCTCAAATACTCCAATAAAACAAGGATCACCAAAATATCAGTCATATCAAGAATGCCTGCTAAAGGGAGTTGAGCCTTTAGACAAGGAATATATAGATCAAGAAATCGACAAAAGATTTGAAGAATTGTCAAAAATATTGAAGAAGGAAGTAAATGACGAAATATCAAATGAATTGAAGATTGAAATGGACATAAGATTGGGAGAAATAAAGAAATAATATGATGCAAAATATGATTTTCATCTCTCAGATGAGGATCATATGGATATCGCGGGGCATGGGCAGCAGCCTAAATATTAAGGTATTACTCAATAGGCCATATACTTGAATTGATATAGCTATCAATTTTTTGGGCGCGGAGGACCTCCCCCCCCTCCCCCCCCCCCCCCCCCGAATAATGATACGCGAATATGAATATTGATATGGTATATCAATAATATTGGCGGGGAAGACCCCCCCCCCCTTGTGTAAAAAAAATAAAAAATTATTGTCATGCATCAGATGCCAGTATATTGCATCAAAGAAGAAGACGGACTTCAAGATCGAGCCAACGGTGTGAGCAATCTCTATATATTGCTCTTATGTTAGAAGACGCTGGAGGCAAGCCAATTATTCACCGAGAGACAATGCCCACTTGAAAAAAAAGAAGATTCCTTAAGATTGAAGTTTGTCGGGCACTCTCTCTCGCGCTTATCCATACCCTAGTAGGACACGCATGCATGCTACCGTATGTAAAATAAATAAGTGAGGGCATCGCTGGCAGTCGAGCGAAGACTCCTTTAGGCATCGCTGGCAGCCATCTCGCAGCTATAAAAGGAGGAGGAGAGGAGGAGAGAAACACACGTAGCACCTCAGTCGGAAGAAGCGAAGCAAAGCAAGCACTCGAGCCAGTGCACTCCTTAGTAGTTTTAGCCACCACCATCACTTGGTAGTATAGCCAAGAAGGCGCTCCGATCGCCAAGACTTGTAAGGTAATCTCTTTAGTTTGTGTGTAATCCCTTCGGGGTTTCCCGAAAGGGAAAACCATATGTAAATTATGTTGTTGAAATGATGTAGTTTCTTGGTTTCACTTGGCGTTTCTATTTATGAATTTATGGGAAGAGTTCTTATGCTATGGATCCTATAGGAGAAACCTCTGCGTGTTTGTTCTCTGTGTAGCCCAGAGTGACATTGAATGAGAACCTTGTTGCCGTAGAGAAGTGTTCCCTTCGGGTGGAACTGCCTGGGAAGACAATAAGAATTTAACCTATAAATTTGTAATTAAAACCATCAAGTGAACGTAACTAGCTACATATGATGCAACATAATGATAAATGTGGTGAGTACCGAGTACGACTTCGCAACCTCTGCAGCACCAACAGGCCGCATATTTGGTCTCGGCAACCAGCTAAGATCCTGCATATAAATATAAAGTCCTGTTAAAATTTGGAATAGTAACGAATAGTAAACGAATAACTGACCAGACACGCGCATATTATTGAAATAGTAAAGAATAGTAATGCCAATAGTGTTGTATAGTAAATACTGTGGTGAATAGTAAACGGAAATTTGAATTTAATAACCGCATACGCTAATAAAGATCGCGTTTAGCGATCAAATACCCATTATATATCCGAAATTTATATAGTGTAGTTGGTATATATATATATATATATATATATATATATATATATATATATATATATTCTTCTAGATAGTACTTCCTCCGTTCCTAAATATAAGTTTTTCTAGTAATTCCATTATAGACTACATATGAAGCAAAATGACCGAACCTAACTTTAAAGCATGTCTATATACATCCGTATGTAATCCATAGTGAAATATCTATAAAGACTTATGTTTAGAAACGAAGAGAGTATATGTATACATATATTTTTGGCAGGGTGTGATAGTACGTTGCAATACATCACGTAGAATAACAAGCGCTAGCTAGAGTAGAATAGGTACCGTGGGTGTCGTCTCCGGGTCGAGTTTGGCAACCCTGAGCTTAAGCCTATGTACGGCAGTACGAATCCGACGCATCTTCAGGAGAAAGAAGACTACTGCTCCATAGACATCGCCCAAAGTTGTGAGATGCAGCTCCAAGTCCAAGACAGATAAGTCGGCGGCAACCGCCATCCACAGATGTTGCTCTACTTGCCGCGCTTTATCTTGCGTCCATGAAGCCAAGGCACGAAAGTTGTTCTGCAAGCTCGAGCAAACAATTCTATCATAAAATCATATGTCCGTCCTCAACTCCTCATATAAAATCAGGACCGCGCTTCACTTAAGGCACCTGTCTTTGAGTCTATGACATGTGAGCCCAACAGGTGGCTGGCCCACATGTCACGGATCCAAAGGCAGGTGACTTTAAGGCACGGAAGCTGCGTCCATAAAATCACCTTGATAGAGTACGGGGAGGAGGAGGGGACTAACCTTGACAGCATCTAGGCGCAACACCGGAGGTCGTGGTCTCTCTGCCGCTGTCGTCCTTGGCGCCGACAGCAAGCTCACCATCTCGAGTGTCCAGTAGGAAGATCTTGTTAAGCTAATGATGTCCACGTCTTATGTCTTGACTTAGTCGTAGCGATATTGTAGCCATTACTGCACGACCTGTGCACACGATGTATTGCAACTGCTGCTAATCAGCCTATATGTACTACTGTCACTCAATCAATACTATATGATTTACAGTTTCAGTTAACATCCCTTTTAGCATGGTATCAGACGCTTCAGGCTAGCTTCCTCCCCTTCCGCCCAAATGAGTCCCGCCGGCGCACATTCTGCCGCCGCCGGCAACACCACAAACCTCGGCCCTCTTGGCCATCTCCCTCCCCCAACTTCCCAAACTCTCTCCAATCCCCTCCCTCCAGCTACTCTTCTAGCCCCCACCTCCATCAGCGACACCATCACCGATGTTTCTCCGTTCATCCCGCTCGTCCTCGACCTCGCAGCGCACAACTACTACCATTGGCGTCACCTGTTCATCGTCCATCTCGGGCGCTGCGGTCTCCGCAGCCACATCGACCTCGACACGCCGGCAGCCACGCACGACCCGCTCTGGGTCAAGGACGACTTCGCCATCCTGCAGTGAATCTACACGCGGATCTTGACGGAGCTTTTCGGTCTCCTGCCCAAGGATGCCACCGCCGCCGTCGTGTGGGACGAGCTGCAGCGCTTGTTTCAGGACAACCGCGACGCCCGCATTCAACATCTGGAGACGGCGATGCGGACCATTCGACAGCGTGACGAGCCGGTTGGTCACTACTGCCAGCGCCTCAAGGCGAGAGCAGACGAGTTGCGTGAGCTCGGTGTCGCCGTCACCGACCGCACCCTCATCACCGCCCTCCTCGCCGGCATCACTGACAAATTCGCGAACCTGAGATCCGTCATCCCCATCCTTCGACCGCCGCTCTCATTCTCGGAGGTGCGGTCCATGCTGCAATTGGAGGACGGCAAGGAGGTGCAGACGGCTTCCCAACCCCAACTGTTCTACTCCAGCACTCGTCCCTCTGGCTCCGGCACCGGCGGCGCTGCACCACCTCGTCCTCCGGCCCAACCGCCTCCTCCGCGCCCTGCTTGGCAGCCCCGACCTGCCGGCGTCAGCCCCAACTACAAGGGGAAGAAACCAATTCCTGGCTTTCAGCACAGGAACGCCTCCGGCTCTGGCAGCAGCTCCGACAACGGCACTCCTTCGGCTCCGGCAACGGCTACTACGTGGCGACCGGCGGCCGATCCTTGGACCGGCCTTGTTCAGGCCTGGCAGGTCCCGTGGCAAGCGCCTGCAGGCGTGGGCTCCGCGCCATGGCCTCCATAGAACGCACCCGCTCCGCCCTGGCTCCACACGATGGCTCCTCATCGTCCAACAGGTGGCCCTGGGATCCTTGGGCGGCCACCTGCGCAGGCGTACACATCCTATGTGCCGGCTCTGCAGCAAGCGCCTCCACAACACCTCGTCCCGGCGTACCAGGCTCCCATGGCGTATCCCGCGTTCCAGACTCAATCGCTGTACCAGCTCACACCGGCGCCGGCTCCGCCCGTGCCCTCTGCTCCCCCGACGGCTCCTACGCCCTCAGCACCGACGCAATGGGACCAGGCCTCTTTCTTGCAGGCCATGAACAACTCTCTGTGAAGCTGACCATGAACCGGCTCTCTGTGATGCCTGTCAACGTGGAAAGCATGTTAAACTGCCTTTTTCTTCTTCCTTAACCTCCACTTCGGCTCCTTTTGAGCTGATGCACTGTGATGTCTGGACTTCTCCTCTTAGTAGTGTGTCGGGCTAGAAATACTACCTTGTACTACTTGATGATTACACACACTATATATGGACTTTCCCCTTGCGTGCCAAGTCTGATGTTCACTCTGTATTTATTCAGTTTCATGCCTATATATCTACTCACTTCACTACACCTCTCAAGTTCCTCCAGTGCGACAATGGCCGCGAATTTGACAACCTAACCAACCGCCAATTCTTCCTTTCTCACGGTGTAGTCCTTCGCTTCTCCTGCCCCTATACCTCACCACAGAACGGCAAAGCAGAGCGAGCTCTGCGCACCATTAACGATATTCTGCGTACTCTTCTTCTTCAAGCCTCCATGCCCCCTGTTTATTGGGCAGAGGCTCTTCGTACCGCAACCTACCTCTTAAATATTAGACCAACTACTAAGCAACCTCACACCACTCCATTCTTCTCCCTTCATCAAACAGTTCCACCCTATGACTCTTTACGGGTTTTTGGTTGTCTCTGTTATCCCAACATCAGCGCAACTACTCCTCACAAATTAGCTCCTCGATCTATTCCTTGCATTTTTCTCGGTTATCCTAGTGAGCATTGTGGTTATCGTTGTCTTGATCCAGCCTCTGGTCGCGTCCTTATATCTCGGCATGTTACCTTCGATGAAAATACTTTTCCCTTTGCTCACCTCACCAAATCGCTTCCGCAACCACAACACACTCCTTCTCCTGTTCATGCTCCTATTTTCCTCTCCTCTCCACTACATCCTACTCAACCCACCTCTACCACCGTTCCCATACAGCCCACACCAGCTCCCTCCTCTACATCCTCATGTCCTACCTGCCTCTGCCCATGATAATACCTCTCCATCTTCATCTTACCCCGATTCCCCGTCCACACCCCCACCTTTGCCTACTAATGCCATTCCTGTTGTTGCTCCCTCAAACCCCCATAAAATGCAGACTCGTGCTAAGGATGGCTATCGCATTCCTGCTCGCCGCCTCAACCTCAGTGCCACCACCACCTCTGTATCTCCTTTGCCTTCCTCTTATCGCACTGCACTTCTAGATACTAACTGGAAGATGGCTATGCCTGAGGAATATGATGCTCTCGTGCAAAACTCCACATGGGAGCTTGTTCCTAAACCTTCTCATGCAAACGTGGTCTCCGGCAAATGGGTTTTTCGCCACAAGTACAACTCTGACGGTACACTTTCCAGATACAAGGCTCGCTGGGTTTGTCGAGGATTTTCTCAACAGGCAGGCATAGACTACGATGAAACCTTTTCACCTGTTGTCAGGCCCAGCACGATCAGAGTCGTTCTGTCCCTTGCTATCTCTTCTGCTTGGCCTATTCATCAACTTGATGTCTCTAATGCTTTTCTTCATGGCACCCTCAAAGAGACTGTCCACTGCCAACAGCCACATGGTTTCGAGGACCCAAATCTTCATCAACACGTTTGCCTGCTCAAAAAGTCTCTTTACGGCCTAAAACAGGCTCCGCGAGCTTGGTTTCAGAGATTTGCTACATTTATTCAAACCGTTGGTTTTCTTCCTTCACATTCTGATAACTCTCTTTTCACTTATCACCGCGGCGACCACACTGCCTACCTTCTTCTTTATGTCGATGACATCATACTCACTGCTTCTAGCACTGCTTTTCTTAACAATGTCATTTCTTCTCTCGGTTCTGAATTTGCCATGAAGGACATGGGCGCTCTTCATCACTTCCTTGGCATCTCAGTGACTCGTTCTGCATCAGGGCTCTTTTTATCTCAGCGGCAATACATTTCTGACCTCATTGCCAAAGCTGGCATGCAGGACTGTCACATCGCCCCCACTCCTGCTAGCACCGGCGGCAAACTTTCCTCTACCGGCACCCCTGTCGCTGATCCAACCTTTTACCGTAGCCTTGCAGGTGCTCTTTAGTATGCCACCATTACTCGCCCTGACATAGCCTATGCCGTCCAGCAAGCTTGCCTATTTATGCATGATCCCAAAGAAGAACACCTGACCCACATCAAACGAATCCTCAAATATCTCAAAGGAACCATCGACCATGGCCTTCACCTAAACAACTCAAAACCATTAACTTTGACAGCTTATTCCGATGCAGATTGGGCGGGTTGCCCAGATACTCGACGCTCCACCTCTGGTTTCTGTGTTTTTCAAGGTGACAATCTGGTGTCTTGGTCCTCAAAGCGGCAGCTGACAGTCTCCCGCTCCTCCGCCGAAGCAGAGTACAGAGCCGTGGCCCATGCTGTTGCTGAAACCATTTGGCTTCGCCAATTCCTGACCGAGCTGCATCAACCAATCCAGCAAGCCACGATCGTCTACTGCGACAATGTCTCTGCATGTTACTTGTCAGCAAATCCGGTGCAGCACCGCCGGACCAAGCATATCGAAATTGGCATTCACTTTGTGCGTGAGAAGGTGGCTCTGGGTGCAGTCAGAGTGCTCCATGTTCCAACTACTTCGCAATTTGCAGACATATTTACCAAGGGCCTCTCCACTGCAATCTTCAACGACTTCCGCTCCAGCCTCAACATCTTGCCAGTCGACGCTGAGACTGCAGGGGGATGTTAAGCTAATGATGTCCACGTCTTATGTCTTGACTTAGTCGTAGCGATATTGTAGCCATTACTACACGACCTGTGCACACGATGTATTGCAACTGCTGCTAATCAGCCTATATGTACTACTGTCACTCAATCAATACTATATGATTTACAGTTTCAGTTAACACCCCTTTTAGCAGATCTATCGTCGTCATCCAGCAACCAAATCTTATAATCGTAACGGCAGCGCCACGATAAAGTTTCCGCCATGGGCGCCAGGACGGAGACCCTGAGGCGGGAGACGGCAAGGGCGGACACGGTCAGCTGCTCGAGCCTGGGTGTGGCTACGTCGATGCGGTGTACCCATGATTGGGTCTCCTCCACGACGAGCTCCCGTAGCGACGCGGAGCGGACCGTGATGTCGAGCGGGACGCGTGCGTTGCATGAGGAGCCCGGGCGGGAGAACCTGAGCGTGCGCAGGCAATGGCAGCGGGCCACCAGGACGGCGAGGCAGTCGTCTGTACAGCCCGAGAGCACGAGCGTTGTTAGGGCGGGCAAATTTTCACCGTCGGACGGCGCGCGGAGGTTGATGGGGGACCATGACGTGAGCGAGATTGAGGTGGCACGTTGGAAGCTCGGCAGCTCGACCTCCTGAAACATGGCGGCTGCGCCCCACAGGAGGACGAGAACGAACTGCTCCGGCGAGAGCCGCGCGGCTGCACCCAGCAGCGAGGCGATGCTGACGGGGGGCGCCGACGCGCGGAGCGACCACTCTCACTTGGGGAGGTGGATGTCGACGAGGGACACCCCATCGGTGGAGGCGGAGCTAGGAGACCACATGGGCAAGCGCCGGTTCGACGGAGCGGAAGGCGACGTCACGGAACACGAGCACCGGGAGACGTGTCCAGAGGTTGCGCGACCGGCGGGAGAGGACGCCAGCGCGCGCGGCGGTTCGGACGCAGTGCAGTCGGGCGAGGACCATGAGCAACAGATCATCCGGGAGGGAGCTAATGCGGTCCGCTCCGCCGCCTGGGCCACCGACAGATCGCGCTCGTCGGCGGCGTTTCGATCGCAGCTTCATCAATTTCTGATCTCTTTGTACGTATCGATCTGGGGCAAGTATATATACGTACTGTATATCTTTTCGCAAGAAGCGGAGATAGACCCAATTATTTTTATGGAGGAAAAAGATATACCTAACCTTACCATGTTGGTCTTATGGCGGCTGCTACAAATCATAGGAAATCATCCGCCTCGCGCCGTACGATCTATGTGTTGATGGCCGTTCAATCACAACGCCACCGCAGCATCAAGATTCAAGAACAGTTACAACCCAACGCTGATAGGATCCAGTAAAGCTTCATTGTAGTCTCGTTGCAGCAGCATCGACGGAGCCCGGCGAAGCTCCGTTCCAGCCCCGGCAGAGCTCCAAGGCAGCACCGACAAAGTTCCGTTGCAACTCCGACGAAGCTTCATTGCGGCCCCGGGAAAGCTCCAACGCAATGTGTTTCGGCTCCGGGGAGCATATGCTCCTTCTTATTGTGACCAGCTATTTAAAGGCTATTTAAACCCGAAGGGAGGTAGCAGTGTGCAACATTTTTTGGGTGTAGGAGTGTGCAACTTGGCCTCGTCGTACGTATTCTGCACGCCAAATACATGCATGCATGGTCATTGGTCAATCTATCCGGCCACGTGGACAAAGTTTAAAAATGGTTGTCACAGTCCGGATCATGTGCACTGGATATGTTCATTATTTCTGATATAGCTTACCACTATTGTCGAAGAATGGTAATGAGACTACGCGGTCCCGACGATGTTTTGTTGCAGCACCGACGCGTGGAGACGAGGGCTTCATTGCAGCACCGGTGACCCAACTGCAGCAGCGCCGCTGCTCGCTCCATTACATTACCGCCGGCAGCAGCACGCCCGTCCTCGACTTGTCGCACCGACGGTAGCAGCGCCTGTACCATTGCAGCGCCGTCGTCACGCCGCTGGAAGCATCGCCCACTCCATTACAACACCGGTGACCAAACGGCAGCATCGTGGCGGCCCGCTTCATTGCAGCGTCGCCGTCCTCGACTTGTCGCACTGACGCCGGCAGCGTCGCCGCCTACTCCATTGCAGCGCCGCTGGCAACAACACCGCCGTCCTAGACTTGTCGCGCTGACGGCAGCAGAGCCCGCATCATTGCAGCCCCGTCGTCGCGCCGCCGGAAGCAGCGCCCGCTCCTTGCAGCGCCGGCGAGCAGTGTCGCGCGACCCGTTGCAGCACTCCTACAGCAAAAAAAGCGGCAAGCAGTGGTCGTCTCCTTTTTGCTCTCCAGCTGCGGGCAGAAGCAGCAGCGGAGGGGAGCACAGCTTGCGGCAGCTGTGGCCGGTGTTGGCCTCGATCTAGAGGGAGGAGAGGAAGACGACGGACGATGTGGCAGGAAAAATGCGTGTGGCTGTGACTCTGCGTGGGGGGGGGGGGGGGGATAAGGCAGATGTTCAGCGACGCGTGGGCCCAGTTAGAGATGTGGTATGTGAATGTGGGCTGGGCATGGGAGTACGCGTGGCACGCAGATGACGCGGATGATTTTCTACAGAAATCAGCCGGATGAATTTAAGAGTTTTTCCTAAAAGAAACCTTGCTTTGTTGGGAACTTCTCTATCATCAATTTTTTTTGAGACAAACTCGCAAGCTTTATTATACAGTCACATTATTTACAGGGACGAAACCAAGATCTCCGGGTTGGCCTAACCATACATGGCGACCAACCCCTAAAGTAAGACCATGCTTTGCGAGATTGTGAGCCTCAACATTTGACGTTCTAAATTCATGACTAAAAATGCTAGAAACAAAATCTACTGGACGTTCTTGTATTTCTTTAATCACAGCCCCATAAGTCGCCGAGCTCCCCGCAATGATTTCTCTAACATCATATGGTAATGTGAGTTCTAGGTGCCGGCCGGCCGGCCCAATTTTGGGCCGTTCACGGCGCTATCGTTGGATTTGAATGCTTTTGGCCATCGGATCAGGTGCCCGTATCGTTTTTTTTAAGAAAACACATCCGACAAACACGCATGGGAAATAGGGAGCGACGGTCGCCATCGACATCGACATGGATGAACGAGGCGACCAACCTCGAAGCACCGCTGCCCTTGCTGCCAGCCACTGTCCACACCATCGCTACGTCGTCGTTGCTGCTGGATGTAGCGTCGAAGGAGTCCTGTTCCAGCACCTCCATACACCGGTAGTAGGACAAAAACACACGGTAGTAAGAAAATGTCGTCGTCCGCCGTAGTAGCAAAAATGCCGGCAGTAGCAAAAATCGCCGACACAAAAAAACCCATCGCCGTTTTGAGGTTGCCAGCAAAATTAATGAATGGTTCCAGCAAATGCTCTCTCTACTAGCAGCAAATTTGGTCGCAGGTTGCGGCTCCTCCATCCCCACGACTCGGTCAACGATCCCAACATTTCCATTCGCCGGTTCCAGCAAATCCGCATGCCGACTGCAACAATCAAACGCCCGCCAGTCCCCGCCAGCATCCGTCGACCTCCATGACCGGCAAAAAGAGCCATTGCGGCACGAAGGCATCCAGGGGCAAGCAATCCCGAGCATCTCTGAAGAACACACATGCACGAGTGAAGAGTCTCTGCGGTGCTCGGCTGAGCAACTCAGCTTCCCCCTTTTGTGATGAGAAAGCACCTAGCCATGGCAATGGTGAGACATATGTACGCGAGCTAGGGAGGTGGAGATGGACGGAGCAGCAACAGGTGTGGAGATAGAAGGAGGTGGGAATGGAAGAAGCAGTAGTAGATGCGTTGAAGTATAAAGGAGGGGAACGAGTGGTCAACAATGGTGATGGGGAAAGGATAAGTGACGGTGTCCTGGACTAGGGGGTCCCGGCCTAGCCGGCCTAGTCCATGGACCGGACTGATGGCCCGTTAAGGAGGAAGGACTCCAGAGGCCTTTAACCCTTCATCGAGGATTTGGCATGTACTCCAAGATTCGACATGTAACCCCTAGATGGCAACCGACCAGGTGTAACCCTAGTTACCCCTGATGCCTACATAAGCCAGAGGGTTTAGTCCGTAGAGGCATTCATCATTCACTCATCATTCATTCATCATTATCATTACCCCTAGAGTTTGGTCCACAACTTACCATCTCGAGGTAGATCAACTCTATATTTTGATACACCCATAATATAAGCACGAGTAGGATGTAGGGTTTTACCTTCTTAAAGAGGGCCCTGTTGGGGAACGTTGCATGGGAAACAAAAAATTTCCTACGCACACACAAGATCTATCCATGGTGATGAGCATCTACGAGAGGGAGAGTGAATCTACATACCCTTGTAGATCGCTAAGCGGAAGCGTTAAGAAACGCGGTTGATGTAGTCGAACGTCTCCGCGATCCAAATCGCAAGTCGTCCCTCGATCCGATCACGAACTAGTGCCGAACGGACGGCACCTCCGCGTTCAACACACGTACGGCTTGATGACGCCTTCACCTCCTCGATCCAGCGAGCGATGATGAAGTAGTAGATGAGTTCCGGCAGCACGACGGCGTGGTGATGGTGGTGAGGAACAATCTCTGCAGGGCTTCGCCAAGCACTACGGAGATTATGACGGGAGAAACTAGAGGGTTAGGGTTGCCGACACACGGCTTGGGAAATCTTAATGTGTCCCGTGTGCTAGCCCTTCTCCTCTATTTATATGTTGAGCCTTGGGGTCTAAACTTGGAGTAAAAGCCTCCTCCAGGTCGGTTTTGCCCGCACAAGGTCGGTTTGGCCCGCAGGGAAAGAGTCCAACTCGGATTCCAGCAGTATCGCGCACAAGCGGTAGTACCGCTCACGAGCGGTAGTACCGCTTTACAGCGGTAGTACTGATTACGCGGTAGTACTGCCTTACCAGCGGTAGTACCGCTTAAGGCAGCAGCAAAACTTCCTTTTGCACTTTCCAATACCTCGTGGGCTTTACCCCTTTGGCCTATATAAAGTGTTGCTGCACCCGAACACTTCGGTAAACATCCGGAACCTCTTCCGGTGAATTCCGGAACCCTTCCGGAGATCAAAACACTATTATCACATATATTAATCTTTACCTCCGGACTCTTCCGGAGACCCTCGTCATGTCCGGGATCTTATCCGGGACTCCGAACAACCTTCGGTCACCAACACAATAACTCAACTATACTAATCGTCACCAAACGTTAAGTGTGTAGACCCTGCGGGTTCGAGAACTATGTAGACATGACCGAGACACCTCTACGATGAATAACCAATAGCGGGACCAGGATGCCCATATTGGCTCCTACATATTCTACGAAGATCTGTATCGGTCGAACCTCTATGTCAAGGATTCAGTTAATCCCGTATGTTGTTCCCTTTGTTCTTCGGTATGTTACTTGCCCGAGATTCGATCGTCGGCATCTCTATACCTAGTTCAATCTCGTTACTGGCAAGTCTCTTTACTCGTTCCGTAATAAAAGATCTCGTGGCTAACATTTTAGTCACTTTGCTTGCAAGGCTCATTGTGATGTTGTATTACCGAGTGGGCCCTGAGATACCTCTCCGTCACACGGAGTAACAAATCCCAGTCTTGATCCATGCCAACCCAACAGACACCCTCGGAGATACCTGTAGAGCACCTTTATAGTCACCCAGTTACGTTGCGACGTTTGATACACACAAGGTACTCCTCCGATGTCAGGGAGTTGCATGATCTCATGGTCGTAGGAACAGATACTTTGACATGCAGAAAACAATAGCAATAAACTGACACGATCATATGCTACGTTCGTAGTTTGGGTCTTGTCCATCACATCATTCTCCTAATGATGTGATCCCGTTATCAAATGACATCTCATGTCCATGGCTAGGAAACCTTCACCATCTTTTGATCAACGAGCTAGTCAACTAGAGGCTTACTAGGGACACAGTGTTGTCTATGTACCCACACATGTATTTAAGTTTCCAATCAATACAATTATAGCATGGATAATAAACGATTATCATGAACAAGGAAATATAATAATAACCAATTTATTATTGCCTCTAGGGCATATTTCCAATAGTCTCCCACTTGCACTAGAGTCAATAATCTAGTTCACATCACTATGTGATTTACATTGTAATGAATCGAACACCCATGCAGTTCTGCTGTTGTTCATGTTTAGCCCTTGGAAGAGGTTTATTCATCAGATCAGCAACATTCAGATCCGTGTGTACTTTGCAAATATTTATGTCCTCCTCCTTGATGTAATCGCGGATGGAATTGAAACGTCGCTTTATGTGTCTGGTCCTCTTGTGAAATCTTGGTTACTTGGCTAGAGCAATGGCACCAGCATTATCACAAAACAGAGTCATTGGGTTAAGCGCACTAGGCACTACTCCAATATCTGTCATGAACTCCTTCATCCAGACACCTTCCTTCGCCGCCTCCGAGGCAGCGATGTACTCCGCTTCGCATGTAGAATCAGCTACCACGCTTTGCTTGGAACTGCACCAGCTAACCGCACCCCCTACGTATCCGGTTTGCGACTTAGAGTCATCCGGATCAGTGTCAAAGCTTGCATCGACGTAACCTTTTACGACGAGCTCTTGATCACCTCCATAAACGAGAAACATGTCCTTAGTCCTTTTCAGGTACTTCAGGATATTCTTGACCGCCGTCCAGTGTTCCATTCCTGGATCACTTTGAAACCTTCCGACCATACTTATGGCAAGGCTGACATCGGGTCTTGTGCACAGCATTGCATACATGATAGAGCCTATGTCTAAAGCATAGGGGATGACACTCATCTTTTATCTATCTTCTGCAGTCACTGGGCATTGAGTCTTACTCAACTTCACACCTTGCAAAACAGGCAAGAACCCCTTCTTGGACTGATCCATTTTGAACTTCTTCAAAATCTTATCAAGGTATGTGCTTTGTGAAAGTCCTATTAAACGTCTTGATCTATCTCTATAGATCTTGATGCCTAATATGAAAGCAGCTTCTCCTAGGTCCTTCATTGAAAAACTCTTGTTCAAATATTCCTTCACGCTTTCCAACATTTCTATATTGTTTCCAATCAGTAATATGTCATCCACATATAATATTAGAAACGCTATAGAGCTCCCACTCACTTTCTTGTAAATACAAGCTTCTCCGTAAACTTGTATAAACTCGAACGCTTTGATCACCTCATCAAAGCGAAGATTCCAACTCCGAGATGCTTGCACCAGTCCATAAATGGATCGCTGGAGTTTGCAAACTTTGTCAGTATTCTCTGGATCGACAAAACCTTCTGGTTGCATCATATACAACTCTTCCTTAAGGAAACCGTTAAGGAACGCTGTTTTGACACCCATCTGCCAAATTTCATAATCGAAAAAGGCAGCTATTGCTAACATGATTCTGACGGACTTAAGCATCGCTACGGGTGAGAAGGTCTCATCGTAGTCAACTCCTTGAACTTGTGAAAAACCCTTTGCCACAAGTCGAGCTTTATAGACGGTGACATTACCGTCCGCGTCCGTCTTCCTCTTAAAGATCCATTTGTTCTGAATGGCCTTACGCCCTTCAGGTAATACTTCCAAAGTCCATACTTTGTTTTCATACATGGATCCCATCTCGGATTTCATGGCCTCTAACCACTTCTCGGAATCCGGGCCCATCATTGCTTCTCCATAGCTCGTAGGTTCATCGTTGTCCAACAACATGACCTCTAAGACAGGGTTGCCGTACCACTCAGGAGCAGTACGCGTCCTTGTCGACCTACGAGGTTCGATAGCAACTTGATCCAAAGCTTCATGATCATCATCATTAACTTCCTCTTCAGCTGATGTAGGCTCTACAGAAACATCTTTCTGCGCTGCGCTACTTTCAGGTTGAAGTAAAGGTTCAACAACCTCATCAAGTTCTATCTTCCTCCCACTCAATTCTTTCGAGAGAAACTCTTTCTCAAGAAATGTTCCGTTTTTAGCGACAAACACTTTGCCTTCGGATCTAAGGTAGAAGGTATACCCAACTGTCTCTTTTGGGTATCCTATGAAGACGCATTTCTCCGCTTTGGGTTCCAGCTTTTCAGGCTGAAGCTTTTTGACATAAGCATCACATCCCCAAACTTTAAGAAACGACAGCTTTGGCTTCTTGCCAAACCAAAGTTCATATGGCATCGTCTCAACGGATTTCGATGGTGCCCTATTTAAAGTGAATGCAGCTGTCTCTAATGCATAACCCCAAAACGATAGTGGCAAATCGGCAAGAGACATCATAGATCGCACCATATCCAATAAGGTTCGATTACGACGTTCGGACACACCATTACGCTGTGGTGTTCCAGGCGGTGTCAGTTGTGAAACAATTCCACATTGTCTTAAGTGACTGCCAAACTCATAACTCAGATATTCTCCTCCTCGATCAGATCGTAGGAATTTAATCTTCTTGTTACGAGGATTCTCAACTTCACTCTGAAATTGTTTGAACTTTTCAAATGTTTCAGACTTGTGTTTCATTAAGTAAATATACCCATATCTACTTAAGTCATCAGTGAAGGTGAGAAAGTAACGATAACCACCGCGCGCCTCAATGCTCATCGGACCGCACACATCAGTATGTATGATTTCCAATAAGTCACTTGCCCGTTCCATTGTACCAGAGAACGGCGTTTTAGTCATCTTGCCCATGAGGCATGGCTCACATGTGTCAAGTGATTCAAAATCAAGTGACTCCAAAAGTCCATCAGCATGGAGCTTCCTCATGCGTTTTACGCCAATATGACCTAAACGGCAATGCCACAAGAAAGTGGTATTATCATTATCAATTCTACATCTTTTGGCATCAATGTTATGAACATGTGTATCATTACTATCGAGATTCAATAAGAATAAACCCCTCACATTGGGTGCATGACCATAAAAGATATTACTCATATAAATAGAACAACCATTATTCTCTGATTTAAATGAGTAACCGTCTCGCAATAAACAAGATCCAGATATAATGTTCATGCTTAACGCAGGCACTAAATAACAATTATTCAGGTTCATCACTAATCCCGATGGTAATCGAAGAGCGAGCGTGCCGACGGCGATCACATCAACCTTGGAACCATTTCCCACGCGCATCGTCACTTCGTCCTTTGCCAGCCTCTGTCTATTCCGCAGTTCCTGTTTTGAGTTGCAAATATGAGCAGCCGCACCGGTATCAAATACCCAGGCACTACAACGAGACTTGGTAAGGTACACATCAATAACATGTATATCATATATACCTTGTTTATTGTTGGCCGCCTTCTTGTCAGCCAAATACTTGGGGCAGTTCCGCTTCCAGTGTCCAGTTCCCTTGCAATGAAAGCACATAGTTTCTGGTTTGGGTCCAGCCTTGGGTTTCTTCACGAGAGGAGCAGCTGCTTTGCCACTCTTCTTGGAGTTACCCTTCTTACCCTTGCCATTTTTCTTGAAACTAGTGGTTTTATTGACCATCAACACTTGATGCTCCTTCTGAATTTCAGACTCAGCGGCTTTCAGCATCGCAAACAGCTCGGCGACTGACTTGTTCATCCCGTGCATGTTATAGTTCAACACGAAGCTCTTGTAGCTAGGTGGCAATGATTGAAGAACTCTGTCAGTGATAGCCTCTGGCGGAAGGGGCATCCCCAATTCAGCCAGACGGGTGGAGTACCCAGACATTCTGAGTACGTGATCACTGATAGACCCGTTCTCCTCCATCTTGCAAGCATAGAACTTATCGGAGATCTCATATCTCTCGATCCGGGCATTCTTCTGAAAGATAAACTTCAACTCCTGGAACATCTCATATGCTCCATGACGTTCAAAACGTCTTTGAAGTCCCGGTTCTAAGCCATACAATATTGCACATTGAACTATTGAGTAATCTTCAGAACGAGCCTGCCAGGCGTTCACAACGTCTAGAGACTCAACTGGAGCGGGTGGATCACCAAGCGGTGCATCAAGGACATAAGCCTTCTGGGAAGCCGTAAGGATAATCCTTAGATTACGGGCCTAGTCCACAAAGTTACTTCCATCATCTTTCAACTTAGCTTTCTCTAGGAACGCATTAAAATTCAGGGGTGCTACTGCGCGAGCCATGATCTACAACATAAATATAGCAAAGACAATTTAGACTATTGTTCTAGATAATGAGTTTAGTTAATCATATTACTTAAAACTCCCACTCAAATTGACATCCCTCCGGTCATTCGAGTGTAACATGATCCAAATCCACCAACTCAAGTCCGATCATCACGTGAGTTGAGGTGGTTTCAATGGTGAACATCTTCATGTTGATCATATCTACTATATGACTCATGTTCGACCTTTCGGTCTCTAGTGTTCCGAGGCCATGTCTGTACATGCTAGGCTCGTCAAGTTTAACCCGAGTGTTCCGCACGTGCAACACTGGCTTGCACCCGTTGTATGTGAACGTAGAGTCTATCACACCCGATCATCACGTGGTGTCTCGAAACGACGAACTTTCGCAACGGTGCACACTCGGGGAGAACACAATTTTATCTTGAAATTTAAGTGAGGGATCACCTTATAATGCTACCGTCGTCCTAAGCAAAATAAGATGCATAAAAGGATTAACATCACATGCAAATCATAAGTGACATGATATGGCCATGAACTTGTGCTTTTGATCTCCATCTCCAAAGCACCGGCATGATCTCCATCGTCACCGGCATGACACCATGATCTCCATCATCTTGATCTCCATCAATGTGTCACCATGAGGTTGTCGCGCCGACTGTTGCTTCCACGACTATTGCTAACTCATAGCGATAAAGTAAAGCAAAACGGCGAAAATAATTAAAGACAACTCTGTGGCTCCTGCCAGTTGCCGTACTCATCGACATGCAAGTCGTGATATTCTATACAACACATGATCATCTCATACATCACATATATCTCATCATGTAATTGGCCATATCACATCACAACATATCCTGCAAAAACAAGTTAGACGTCCTCTAATTGTTGTTGCAAGTTTTACGTGGCTGCTACGGGTTTGCAAGAACCGTTCTTACCTACGCAAAACCACAACATGGTGTAGTGATTGCTTTTTGATCTTCTAAAAGAACCCTATTCATTGAAATCGATTCAACTAAAGTGAGAGAGACAGACACCCGCTAGCCATCTTTATGCAACAAAGTTACATGTCAGTTGAACGAACCGGTCTCTCGTAAGCGTACGAGTAATCTTGGTCCGGGCCGCTTCATCTCACAATACCGCCGAATCAAGTATCAACTAGTAACGGCAAGCACGCACAAGCGGTAGTACCGCTCACGAGCGGTAGTACCGCTTGAGCGGTAGTACTGCCTTACCAGCGGTAGTACCGCTTAAGGCAGCAACAAAACTTCCTTTTGCACTTTCCAATACCTCATGGGCTTTACCCCTTTGGCCTATATAAAGTGTTGCTGCACCCGAACACTTCGGTAAACATCCGGAACCTCTTCCGGTGAATTCCGGAACCCTTCCGGAGATCAAAACACTATTATCACATATATTAATCTTTACCTCCGGACTCTTCCGGAGACCCTCGTCATGTCCGGGATCTTATCCGGGACTCCGAACAACCTTCGGTCACCAACACAATAACTCAACTATACTAATCGTCACCAAACGTTAAGTGTGTAGACCCTGCGGGTTCGAGAACTATGTAGATCAACTCTGTATTTTGATACACCCATAATATAAGCACGAGTAGGATGTAGGGTTTTACCTTCTTAAATAGGGTCCGAACCTGGGTAAAAGCATCGTGTCCCTTGTCTCTTGTTAACCATCAATCCGATCTCACAGCTCGCCCCCCTACCCTAGGACTACCGGTTTTAACGCCGACAATAAGGTTGCGAGCGAGCAGTGTGTATGGAAGCTGCGCTAGGAGAGCGAGCGGTTCGACCAGCTGAACGTTCAGCCGGTCCGCCGCCCATATAGCAACGTTTGCATTTAGATGATATCCATATGTTTTTTAAGAAAATAGACACACACACGCACGCGCATGCACACGCGCACACGCACACGTCGCTAGCCGCATCAATGAGGTACAAAAGCGAGTTCGATCCCTAGTGGGCTGGATATCACCATCCTCCTAACAATTCAAGAACATAAATATAAGCAAAAATTAGTATAGCTAAAACAACTCATATTACATTAAATATTAAACATATACAAATAAATTTCTTCAGCATATTTATTTACATGTTATAACCTCGTGTCGTTGGTGCCTTGCCATATTATCCATTACACAAGCTGATGCTTCCAACCCCTCGAAGACGTTGTACATTTTCTATGTCATGTCCTTCTTTCTCATGTTGCCGTCCTAGTTTATCACTCTTCATTAACGGTGTTTGGCTCGCCAGTTACTCTGTCCTTTTGATAGTCCTTGACATAGTGGGGGGGAGCATGAGGAGAAGGACCACTTTGGCATTGCGAGCACACCACACTAGCCACACCGCCACAAGCCATGACTAATTGACAACCCGAGTGTAGCTAGAACGCCCAGGGGAGCAACAACACAGGAGGGGGCAATCGGAATATCAAATACGAAATCACAAGCTCGAGGATCCATTGCCACCGACCACATATGAAAAACGACCGGTTTCCCGTGACATCCATTGTGTCGTTACTATCGGGAAGGGGACCATGATCGCGTACCACTGGCTCAAAGGTGCCGCACAGCCGGAACAAGGCCATGCACGCCGTTGCCGTGGAACAACATCCAACATGAATGAGGGGACACACCGAGCACAACCCAACATGACGACACCGGTGCCACTTAAGACCCTACAACATCTGGAGCCCCTCCGCACTCGACATCCCAAACCGAACCCCAAATCACCCTCAAACAAAGACTCCAAGGAGGGCACAATGCATAGTGTGACGCCGTCACCCAGTATGATCAGATTTTGGCTTTCACACGGGATAGGGGACGGGGTGGAGAGAAGGGACCACGACCAAGCTGTTGGGGAACGTTGCATGGGAAACAAAAAATTTCCTACGCGTCACCAAGATCAATCTAGGAGATGAGCATCTACGAGAGGAGAGTTTGGATCCACATACCCTTATAGATCGCTAAGCGGGAAGCGTTAAGAAACGCGGTTGAAGTAGTCGAACGTCTTCGCGATCGAAATCGCAATCCGTCCCGCGATCCAATCACGATCTAATGCCGAACGGACGGCACCTCCGCGTTCAGCACACGTACAACTCGATGACGTTCTCCGCCTCCTTGATCTAGCAAACGAGGGCGGAGATGTAGATGGGTTTTTCGGCTGCACGACGGTGTGGCGGCGGCGGTGGTGGAGCTGATCCGACAGAGCTTCGCTAAGCAAAACCGAACCAATCTAGAGGAGAAGCAATCTATGAGGGAGGGAGAGGCTGCGCCGTGGCTTAGGTGGTTGCAGCCCTCCCTCCACCCACATATATATAGGGGAGAGGAGGGGGCCGGCCGCCCTAGGGTTTCCCCTAGGGTTGGTGCGGCGGCCAACGGGGTGCCTTGCCACCCAAGGCAAGGGCCGGCGGCCCCCTTTGGCTTGGCCCCCACCCTTCCAGCTGCATGGGCCTTCGTGGGAGGGGCGGCCAGCCCACCAGGGGCTGGTGCGCCCCCTCTCACAGCCCATGGAGCTCTCCGATCAGGCTCGTGGCCCCTTCCGGTGGACCCACGGAACCCTTCCGGCACCCCCGGTACGCTACCGGTGACGCCCGAACCTTTTCCGGTGACCAACACGAAACTTCTTATATATCAATCTTTACCTCCGGACCATTCCTGAACTCCTAGTGACGTCCGGGATCTCATCCGGGACTCCGAACAACCTTCGGTCACCAACATATATAACCCAACAATACCTAATCGCCACCGAACAATAAGTGTGTACACCCTGCGGGTTCGAGAACTATGCAGACATGACCGAGACACCTCTACGGTCAATAACCAATAGCGGGACCTGGATGCCCATATTGGCTCCTACATATTCTATGAAGATCTTTATCGGTTGAACCTCTATGTTAAGGATTCAGTTAATCCCATACGCAATTCCCTTTGTTCATCGGTATGTTACTTGCCCGAGATTCGATCGTCGGTATCTCCATACCTAGCTCAATCTCGTTACCGGAAAGTCTCTTTACTCGTTCCATAATACAAAATCCCGTTGCTAACTCTTTAGTCACTTTGCTTGCAAGCTCATTACGATGTTGTATTACCGAGTGGGCCCTGAGATACCTCTCCATCACACGGAGTAACAAATCCCAGTCTTGATCCATGCCAACTTAACAGACACCCTCGGAGATACCTGTAGAGTACCTTTATAGTCACCCAGTTACGTTGCGACGTTTGATACACACAAGGTACTCCTCCGGTGTCAGTGAG
The DNA here is from genome assembly GCA_039707655.1 of Elymus sibiricus. NCBI lineage: Eukaryota > Viridiplantae > Streptophyta > Magnoliopsida > Poales > Poaceae > Elymus > Elymus sibiricus. The sequence continues at coordinate 489,951,054 of CM077675.1, forward strand.
TTGCATGATCTCATGGTCATAGGATCAGATACTTGACATGCAGAAAACAATAGCAATAAACTTGACACGATCATATGCTACGTTTATAGTTTGGGTCTTGTCCATAACATCATTCTCCTAATGATATGATCCCGTTATCAAATGACAACTCATGTCTATGGCCAGGAAACCTTGACCATCTTTGATCAACGAGCTAGTCCTATAGAGGCTCACTAGGGACACGGTGTTGTCTATATATCCACACATGTATTTGGGTTTCGAATCAATACAATTCTAGCATGGATAATAAACATTTATCATGAACAAGGAAATACGATAATAACAAATTTATTATTGCCTCTAGGGCATATTTCCAACAGTCTCCCACTTGCACTAGAGTCAATAATCTAGTTAACATCGTCATGTGATTTACATTGTAATGAATCTAACACCCATACAGTTCTGGTGTTTATCATGCTTTGCTCGTTGAAGAGGCTTAGTCAACGGGTTTGCGACATTCAGATCTGTGTGCACTTTGCAAATATTTATGTCCTCCTCTCTCATGTAATTACGAATGGAATTGAAGCGTCGCTTTATGTATCTGGTCCTCTTGTGAAACCTTGGTTCCTTGGCTAGAGCAATGGCACCAGTGTTGTCACAGAACAGAGTCATTGGGTCCAGTGCACTGGGCACAACTCCAAGATCTGTCATGAACTGCTTCATCCAGACACCTTCTTTTGCCGCCTCCGAGGCAGCTATGTACTCCACTTCGCATGTAGAATCAGCTACCACGCTTTGCTTGGAACTGCACCAGCTTACCGCTCCTCCATTGAGAATAAATACGTATCCGGTTTGAGACTTAGAGTCATCCGGATCAGTGTCAAAGCTTGCATCGACGTAACCCTTTACGACGAGCTCTTGATCAGCTCCATAAATGAGAAACATTTCCTTAGTCCTTTTCAGGTACTTAAGGATATTTTTGACCGCCGTCTAGTGTTCCACTCCATGATTACTTTGAAACCATCCGGCCATACTTATGGCAAGGCTGACGTCAGGTCTTGTGCACATCATTGCATACATGATAGAGCCTATGGCAGAAGCATATGGGATGCCACTCATCTTTTCTCTATCCTCTGCAGTCACTGGGCATTGAGTCTTACTCAACTTCACACCTTGTAATACAGGCAAGAATCCCTTCTTAGACTGATCTATTTTGAACTTCTTCAAAACTTTATCAAGGTATGTGCTCTGTGAAAGTCCTATTAAGCGTCTTGATCTATCTCTATAGATCTTGATGCCTAATATGAAAGCAGCTTCTCCTAGGTCCTTCATTGAAAAACTCTTATTCAAATATTCCTTCATGCTTTCCAAAAATTCTACATCGTTTCCAATCAGCAATATGTCATCCACATATAATATTAGAAATGTTATAGAGCTCCCACTCACTTTCTTGTAAATACAAGCTTCTCCGTAAACTTGTATAAACCCAAACGCTTTGATCACCTCATCAAAGCGAAGTTCCCAACTCCGAGATGCTTGCACCAGCCCATAAATGGATCGCTGGAGCTTGCAAACTTTGTCAGCATTCTCTGGATCGACAAAACCTTCTGGTTTCATCATATACAACTCTTCCTTAAGAAAACCGTTAAGGAACGTTGTTTTGACATCCATCTGCCAAATTTCATAATCGAAAAATGCAACTATTGTTAACATGATTTTGACGGACTTAAGCATCGCTACGGGTGAGAAAGTCTCATCGTAGTCAACTCCTTGAACTTGTGAAAAACCCTTTGCCACAAGTCGAGCTTTATAGACGGTGACATTACCGTCCGCGTCCGTCTTCTTCTTAAAGATCCATTTATTCTGAATGGCCTTTCGCCCTTCAGGTAATACTTCCAAAGTCCACACTTTGTTTTCATACATCGATCCTATCTCGGATTTCATGGCCTCTAACCATTTGTTGGAATCCGAGCCCACCACCGCTTCTCCATAGCTCGTAGGTTCATCGTTGTCCAACAACATGACCTCTAAGACAGGGTTGCCGTACCTTGTCGACCTATGAGGTTCAATAGTAACTTGATCCGAAGCTTCATGATCACCATCATTGGCTTCCTCTTCAACTCATGTAGGCTCCACAGAAACATCTTTCTGCGTTGCGCTACTCTCTGATTGAAGTAAAGGTTCAACAACCTCATCAAGTTCTATCATCCTCCCACTAAATTCTTTCGAGAGAAACTCTTTCTCAAGAAACAATCCGTTCTTAGTGACAAACACTTTGCCTTCGGATCTGAGATAGAAGGTGTACCCAACCGTATCTTTTGGGTATCCTATGAAGACGCATTTGTCCGCTTTGGGTTTGAGCTTTTCTGGCTAAAGCCTTTTGACATAAGCATCGCAACCCCAAACTTTAAGAAACGACAACTTTGGTTTCTTGCCAAACCATAGTTCATACGGCGTCGTCTCAACGAACTTAGATGGGTCCCTATTTAAAGTGAATGCAGTTGTCTCTAACGCATAACCCCAAAATGATAGTGGCAAATCGACAAGAGACATCATAGAACGCACCATATATCTAATAAGGTCTGATTACGACGTTCGAACACACCATTACGCTTTGGTGTTCCAGGTGGCGTCAACTGTGAAACAATTCCACATTGTCTTAAGTGATTGCCAAATTCATAACTCAGATATTCTCCTCATCGATCAGATCGTAGGAATTTAATCTCCTTGTTATGATGATTCTCAACTTCACTATGAAATTGCTTGAACTTTTCAAACGTTTCAGACTTGTGTTTCATTAAGTAAATATAGCCATATCTACTTAAGTCATCTGTGAAGGTGAGAAAATAACGATATCCACCGCGCGCCTCAATGCTCATCGGACCACACACATCAGTATGTATGATTTCCAACAAGTCACTTGCCCGTTCCATTGTTCCAGAGAACGGGGTCTTAGTCATCTTGCCCATGAGGCATGGTTCACATGTGTCAAGTGATTCAAAATCAAGTGACTCCAAAAGTCCATCAGCATGGAGCTTCTTCATGCGTTTTACACCAATATATGACCTAAGCGGCAGTGCCACAAGAAAGTGGTACTATCATTATCAACTCTACATCTTTTGGCATCAATGTTATGAACATGTGTATCATCACTATCGAGATTCAATAAGAATAAACCCCTCACATTGGGTGCATGACCATAAAAGATATTACCCATATAAATAGAACAACCATTATTCTCTGAATTAAATGAGTAACCGTCTCGCATTAAACAAGATCCAGATATAATGTTCATGCTCAACGCAGGCACTAAATAACAATTATTCAGGTTCATCACTAATCCCGATGGTAATCGAAGAGCGAGCGTGCCGACGGCGATCACATCAACGTTGGAACCATTTCCCACGCGCATCGTCACATCGTCCTTTACCAGCCTCCTTCTATTCCACAGTTCCTGTTTTGAGTTGCAAATGTGAGCAACTGAACCGATATCGAATACCCAGGCACTACAACGAGAGTTGGTAAGGTACACATCAATAACATGTATATCATATATGCCTTGTTTGGTGTTGGCCGCCTTCTTGTCGGCCAGATACTTGGGGCAATTCCGCTTCCAGTGGCCAGTACCCTTGCAATGTAAGCTCTCAGTTTCTTGCTTGGCTTCAGCCTTGGGTTTCTTCACGGGAGGGGCAACTGCTTTGTCACTCTTCTTGGAGTTACCCTTCTTGCCCTTGCCTTTCAGCATCGCAAACAGCTCGGCGACTAACTTGTTCATCCCTTGCATGTTATAGTTCAACACAAAGCTTTTGTAGCGAGGTGGCAGTGATTGAAGAACTCTGTCAGTGATCGCCTCTGGCGGGAGAGTAATTCCCAACTCAGCCAGACGGTTGGAATACCCAGACATTTTGAGTATGTGTTCACTGACATACCCGTTCTCCTCCATCTTGCAAGCATAGAACTTATCAGAGGTCTCATACCTCTCGATCTAGGCATTCTTTTCAAAAATAAACTTCAACTCCTGGAACATCCCATATGCTCCATGACGTTCAAAACGTCTTTGAAGTCCCGGTTATAACCCATACAACATTGCACACTGAACTATTGAGTAGTTATCAGAACGTTCCTGCCAGGCGTTCGCAACTTCTGTAGACGATACTGGAGCGGGTGGCGCACCGAGCGGTGCATCAAGGACATAAGACTTTTGGGAAGCCGTGAGGATGATCCTCAGATTACGGGCCCAGTCTACAAAGTTACTTCCATCATCTTTCAGCTTGGCTTTCTCTAGGAACGCATTGAAATTCAGGGGAGCTACTGCGCGAGCCACTGATCTACAACATAAATTTTGCAAAGATTACTTAGACTATTGTTCAAGATAATGAGTTTAGTTAATCATATTACTTAAAAACTCCCACTCAAATTGACATCCCTCCAGTCATCTGAGTGCTACATGATCCAAATTCACCAACCCAAGTCCGATCATCATGTGAGATAAGGTTGTTTCAATGGTGAGCATCTCCATGTTGATCATATCTACTATATGACTCATGTTCGACCTTTCGGTCTCTTGTGTTCCGAGGCCATGTCTGTACATGCTAGGCTCGTCAAGTTTAACCCGAGTGTTCCGCATGTGCAAAACTGGCTTGCACACGTTGTATGCGAACGTAGAGTCTATCACACCCGATCATCACGTGATGCTTCGAAACGACGAACTTTCGCAACGGTGCACACTCGGGGAGAACACAATTTTATCTTGAAATTTTAGTGAGGGATCACCTTATAATGCTACCATCGTCCTAAGAATAATAAGATGCATAAAAAGGATTAACATCACATGCAAATCATAAGTGACATGGTATGGCCATGAACTTGTGCTTTTGATCTCCATCTCCAACGCACCGGCATGATTTCCATCGTCACCGGCATGACACCATGCTCTCCATCAACGTGTCGCCATGAGGTTGTCGCGCCAACTATTGCTTCTACAACTATTGCGAGCTCGTGGCGATAAAGTAAAGCAAATGACACAAATTAATTAAAGACAACCCTATGGCTCCTGCCGGTTGCCGTACTCATCGACATGCAAGTCAATATAACTATTACAAAAACATGATCATCTCATACATCACATATATCACATCATGTTTCTGGCCATATCATATCACATCATACCCTGCAAAAACAAGTTAGACGTCCTCTAATTTGTTGTTGCATGTTTTACGTGGCTGCTATGGGTATCTAGCAAGAACGATTCTTACCTACGCAAAACCACAACGGTGATATACAAGTAGCTATTTCACCTTCTACAAGGACCGCCTTTGTCGAATCCGATTCAACTAAGGTGGGAGAGACAGACACCCGCCAGTCATCTTATGCAACAAAGTTACATGTCAGTCGATGGAACCGGTCTCTCGTACGTGGACGAGTAAGGTTGGTCCGAGCCGCTTCATCCCACAATACCGCTGAATCAAGAAAAGACTAAGGAGGGAAGCAATCTGAATATCAATGCCCACAAATTCCTTTGTGTTCTACTCGTGATGTCATCTACGCATAGACCTAGCTCATGATGCCACTGTTGGGAACGTTGCATGGGAAACAAAAAATTTCCTACGCTTCACCAAGATCAATAGGAGATGAGCATCTACGAGAGGAGAGTTCGGATCCACATACCCTTGTAGATCGCTAAGCGGGAAGCGTTAAGAAACACGGTTGATGTAGTTGAACGTCTTCGCGATCCAAATCGCAATCCGTCCCGCGATCCAATCACGATCTAGTCCCGAACGGATGGCACCTCGGCGTTCAGCACACGTATAGCTCGATGACGTTCTCCGCCTCCTTGATCCAGCAAGCGAGGGCGGAGAGGTAGATGGGTTCTCCGGCAGCACGACGGCATGGCGACGGTGGTGGTGGAGCTCATCCGGCAGAGCTTCGGTAAGCAAAACCGAACCAATCTAGAGGAGAAGAAATCTATGAGGGAGGGAGAGGCTGCGCCGTGGCTTAGGTGGTTGCAGCCCTCCCTCCACCCACATATCTATAGGGGGAGAGGAGTGGGCTGGCCGCCCTAGGGTTTCCCCTAGGGTTGGTGCGGCGGCCAAGGGGGTGCCTTGCCACCCAAGGCAAGGGCCGGCGGCCCCCTTTGGCTTGGCCCCCACCCTTCCAGCCGCATGGGCCTTCGTGGGAGAGGCGGCCAACCCACCAGGGGCTGGTGCGCCCCCTCTCACAGCCCATGGAGCTCTCTGAGGCTCGTGACCCCCGGAACCCTACCGGCACCCGCGGTACGCTACCGGTGACGCCCAAACCTTTTCCGGTGACCAACACGGAACTTCCTATATATCAATCTTTACCTCCGGACCATTACGGAACTCCTCGTGACTTCTGGGATCTCATCCGGGACTCCGAACAACCTTAGGTCACCAACATATATAACCCAACAATACCTAATCGTCACCGAACGTTAAGTGTGCAGACCCTACGGGTTCGAGAACTATGTAGACATGACCGAGACACCTCTACGGTCGATAACCAATAGCGGGACCTGGATGCCCATATTGGCTCCTACATATTCTACGAAGATCTTTATCGGTTGAACCTCGATGTCAAGGATTCAGTTAATCCCATACGCAGTTCCCTTTGTTCATCGGTATGTTACTTGCCCGAGATTCGATCGTCGGTATCTCCATACCTATGGGAAGGTGCCCATATATCCAAATTTGCCGAGGAATAGAGAGCTCCATGGCGCAGCCGCCTGCCGCCTCTCATCCGTTACCCAAGTAGTCACCTTCCCGTGAAAGATGTCTGCCGCGAAGATGATGTTCCTCACCAACCGAGCCGCCGCCCTAGGATCCCAAGTCTTGCATGGGAGACGGAGCAACGATAGACTCACCGAGGCCATCATCGGCGCCCTCACGATCTTGCGCAGAGACCTCCTTGGATGGCAGTGAGGGGAACGAAGGGGAGGTAAGCTAGGGGTGCTTGTGAACCCTAGTCGCCACCTGAGTCGCTCTAGCAAACGATGCAAGGGGCTTTTTTTAAGTTCAGTCTCCACTCATATCAACAGAGCTTCATATGCAAAAAAAAACATTCTTGTGTCATTTGAAGGCAGACATTTTGAATTCAACCACGATGTTCAGAATGTAGTGGAAGAAGAGCAACAACCCATACACAATTTGTTAAAATTACAGAATTGCCAATACAATGATTAGATGTTGTGCTAATCAGTTATAAACACTGCCATGAATATAGGACAAAGAGACAGAGCGTCAACACATCACTCATAAAACAAGAAAACACCGGTAACGAGATGTAAGCAGATCATGGAAATCAGATAAAAACCACTCTCCTACGAACATATAGCTAACACATGGTCACAAAACTGTCTAAACACTCAGAAATCGCAGCTAAACAACATGCAATGTTATGTGAACAGGACGTTGAATGAGAACCTTGTTGCCGTAGAGAAGTGTTCCCTTCGGGTGGAACTGCCTGGGAAGACGATAAGAATTTAACCTATAAATTTGTAATTAAAACCATCAAGTGAACATAACTAGCTACATATGATGCAACATAATGATAAATATGGTGAGTACCGAGTAGGACTTCGCAACCTTTGCAGCACAAACAGGCTGCATATTTGGTCTCGGCAACCAGCTAAGATCCTGCATATAAATATAAAGTCCTGTTAAAAATTTGAAATAATCACGAATAGTAAATGAATAATTAACCACACACGCGCATATTATTGAAATAGTAACGAATAGTAACGCCAACAGTGTTGAATAGTACGCGCATATCATTGAAATAGTAACGAATAGTAACGCCAATAGTGTTGAATAGTAAAGTGTATAGTCAATAATGTTGTGAACAGTGTTTGCTACACCGTGGTGAATAGTGTTGTGAACAGTGTTGTAGTGAATAGTGTTGCATCAAAAAATCACTAATTATTTTCTATCATTGTTTTAAATACTGTTGTGAACAGTGTTTGCTACACCGTGGTGAATTTAATAACCACATACGCTAATAAAGACCGCGTTTAGCGATCAAATATAAGATACCCATTATATACCCGAAATTTATATAGTGTAGCTGGTATCAGGTCCAGGATATAATCATTGAAAGGTTAAAATATTTAAATTTAGAAGTTAGCCAAGGTAAGGTAATAAATACTAAAGAGAATATTAATATAAGGTGTAGAATAAATCCCTCCGAGGAGCATATTTGGCATATATCTCATAGCCAACTAAATATATTGGTCGACTTGATATATAATTTTTATATATCTTGGGGAAAAAGGCAAGATATACTTGAAGAAAAATTTGAAAGCATATTCAAAGAATATCAAAAACTCGCAGACAAGTGCTCCGGGTTAAATAATAAAATAGATATCATTCTGCATAAGCTAGAAAAAGCAAAAGTAAGACAAAATATAATTTGCAAGAATAACGATTATATTAAAGAAGAAGTGTTGACAATAGGACGTTACCTAAGTAAAGGTAAAGACTTGCTCCCACACTCCGATTCAAGGCAAGATATTTCTGAAATAAAAAGGTTAGTACAAGAGGTAAAAACTCTTATCCTCTCATAGTTTTATGAGTGAATATAGCCAAGGGTTAAACAAAGTACAAAAAATAGTTGAACATATAGACACAGAATCTTTCATGACAGAAAGAGAAATTAGCAATAATAAGAATAAAGGTGTAATTGAATACGTAGAAAAGGCAAATTTAGATAATGAAATAATTTATTGGGAAAATAAACTAAAGCATATGAAATGGGAATATAGTCATGTTTGTACAACAGATTGGCCTAAAATAAGAGAAAGAGAATTATTTTCCATGAGAGAAATTGCTAGATTAAAAAGATTAAAAGACAAAAAAGAGTCCGCCATTAGTAGCTCTCAACTAGATAGTTATAAAAAGGAAAAAGAGAAGGAAGATTTAAAAATAGAAATGATGAATCAGGTAGATTGTGAGCATGATTGGATTCAAGGGAAATGTGATTATAATACCAAATGTGCTTTTTTGTATATATTATCCAAGCCAAGATAATAGGTCCACATGCAGCCTATGTCAAAGACAAGCTTGTGCCTCCTCTCTAAAAGCCAAAAACCAAATATGGAGACAAGATATAGAATTTGAACCAGAAGAAAGAATATTATATAGTAGAGTTAGAAATCATGCTGAATAAGTAAGAGGAAAATCCAGAATGGTAATTAATTTTAAAAGGCTCAATGATAATACGATAGATGATGCATATAATATACCTAATAAGCAGGAATGGATCAATAGAATACAAGGAAGCAAATATTTCTCTAAGTTCGATTTAAAAGCAGGATTTTGGCAAGTGAAAATGGCAGAGGAATCTATTCCTTGGACAGCCTTTACTTGTCCACAAGGCCATTATGAATGGCTAGTTATGCCATTGGGCCTAAAGAATGCACCCGCACTATTTCAAAGAAAAATGCAAAATATATTCAATGAGAATCAAGCATTTATATTGGTCTACGTTGATGACCTATTAATATTTTCCAAATCATATAAGGAGCATATTGCCCACCTAGAAATGTTCTTTAGAAAGGTAGAACAAAATGGGCTCATATTATCCAAAAAGAAGATGGAAATATGCAAAGAAAGAATAAATTTCCTTGGTCATGAAATAGGAGAAGGAAAAATATATTTACAAGATCATATTGCAAAGAAAATATTAGAATTTCCTGACAATATGAGTGATAAAAAGGTTCTGCAACAATTCCTAGGAATTGTAAATTATGCTAGGAATTATATAGACAATTTAGCAAAGCTAGCTGGTCCATTATATGCAAAGCTAAGAAAAAATGGTCAAAAATACTTCAATTCTGAAGACATAAGATTAGTAAAAGCCATTAAGGAAAGAGTCAAGAATTTAGAACCCCTTGAGTTGCCTTTAGAAGATAAATATTTTAGAATAGAAACAGATGCATCTAAGGTAGGCTGGGGTGCTATATTAAAACAAAAACCTAGTAAATATTCCTCGAAAGCAGAAGAAAAAATATGTAGATATGCTTTAGGAAGCTATAAATTAAAGACAGTAAATAATATTGATAGGGAAATATTGGCAGTAGTAAATGCTATAAATGCATTCAGATTATATCTAGGATTTAAAGAATTTACTGTTCGAACAGATTGTGAAGCCATATGCCGATATTACAATAAAATAAATAGTAAGAAAAGCTCGACCAGAAGATGGGTCTTATTTGAAGACACCATAGCTGGGAATGGATATAAAGTAAAATTTGAGCATATTAAGGGAAAGGATAATAGTTTACCTGACATATTTTCCCGCTCATCAATTTTACAGAAATGAAGGGAATAGCAAAAGGAACTCTCGCAGGCGGAAATGAATGTTTCATATTTGGAGATGACAATAAATTAAAAATATTCTCTCCAAATACATTCAATTTCAAGCCAAAGAGTCATATTCGTCTTGATGAAGTCCAAAGATGCATATTGGATAATATGTGGTTTCAATATGCGGTAAAAAGGGAAGAAAAAGGATATATGCTATCTAATCTGAATAGTCTTGCAGAATATTTCCATATGTTCAATACGTTGAACAAAATTAGCCCAAGACCATCAAAAATTGATGTAGAAAAAGAAGAACCTCTATATATATTGTTTAATGGAAATAAACCAGGAATATATATGCATTGGGAAGATATTCAAATAGAAAAGCTTGCAGCAAAGAGCAAAGACAAAGATTTATCATATAACAAATATGATAATATAGATGATGCCTTGAAATGGGCACGAAAAGTAATAGGACCAGATTATTATATGGATCCCGAAGCCAGAGAATATATTGAGAAGGTAGGGGGCATAATTAAAAATATACCTGCTTCAGCAGTTCCCTCAAAAGGAGAAGCTTCGAGCTCAAATACTCCAATAAAACAAGGATCACCAAAATATCAGTCATATCAAGAATGCCTGCTAAAGGGAGTTGACCCTTTAGACAAGGAATATATAGATCAAGAAATCGACAAAAGATTTGAAGAATTGTCAAAAATATTGAAGAAGGAATTAAAGGACGAAATATCAAATGAATTGAAGATTGAAATGGACATAAGATTGGGAGAAATAAAGAAAGAATATGATGCAAAATATGATTTTCATCTCTCAGATGAGGATCATATGGATATCGCGGGGCATGGGCAGCAGCCTAAATATTAAGGTATTACTCAATAGGCCATATACTTGAATTGATATAGCTATCAATTTTTTGGGCGCGGAGGACCTCCCCCCCCCCCCCCCCCCCCCCCCGCCGAATAATGATACGCGAATATGAATATTGATATGGTATATCAATAATATTGGCGGGGAAGACCCCCCCTTGTGTAAAAAAAATAAAAAAATATTGTCATACATCAGATGCCAGTATATTGCATCAAAGAAGAAGACGGACTTCAAGATCGAGCCAACGGTGTGAGCAATCTCTATATATTGCTCATATGTTAGAAGACGCTGGAGGCAAGCCAATTATTCACCGAGAGACAATGCCCACGTGAAAAAAGAGAAGATTCCTGAAGATTGAAGTTTATCGGGCACTCTCTCTCGCGCTTATCCATACCCTAGTAGGACACGCGTGCATGCTACCGTATGTAAAATAAATAAGTGAGGGCATCGCTGGCAGTCGAGCGAAGGCTCCCGAAGGCATCGCTGGCAGCCGTCTCGCAGCTATAAAATGAGGAGGAGAGGAGGAGAGAAACACACGCAGCACCTCAGTCGGAAGAAGCGAAGCAAAGCAAGCACTCGAGCCAGTGCACTCCTTAGTAGTTTTAGCCACCACCACCACTTGGTAGTATAGCCAAGAAGGCGCTCCGATCGCCAAGACTTGGAAGGTAATCTCTTTAGTTTGTGTGTAATCCCTTCGGGGTTTCCCGAAAGGGAAAACCATATGTAAATTATGTTGTTGAAATGATGTAGTTTCTTGGTTTCACTTGGCGTTTCTATTTATGAATTTATGGGAAGAGTTCTTATGCTAAGGATCCTATAGGAGAAACCTCTGTGTGTTTGTTCTCTGTGTAGCCCAGAGTGGCGTTGAATGGGAACCTTGTTGCCGTAGAGAAGTGTTCCCTTCGGATGGAACTGCCTGGGAAGACGATAAGAATTTAACCTATAAATTGGTAATTAAAACCATCAAGTGAACGTAACTAGCTACATATGATACAACATAATGATAAATATGGTGAGTACCGAGTAGGACTTCGCAACCTCTGCAGCACAAACATGCCGCATATTTGGTCTCGGCAACCAGCTAAGATCCTGCATATAAATATGAAGTCTTGTTAAAAATTTGAAATAGTAACAAATAGTAAACGAATAACTAACCAGACACGCGCATATTATTAAAATAGTAATGAATAGTAACGCCAATAGTGTTGTATAGTAAATACTATATAGCGATCAAATACCCATTATATATCCGAAATTTATATAGTGTAGTTGGTATATATATATATATATATATATATATATATATATATATATATATATATATATATATCCTCCGTTCCTAAATATAAGTTTTTCTAGTAATTCCATTATAGACTACATACGAAGCAAAATGACCGACCCTAACTTTAAAGCATGTCTATATACATCCGTATGTAATCCATAGTGAAATATCTATAAAGACTTATGTTTAGAAACGAAGAGAGTATATGTATACATATATTTTTGGCAGGGTGTGATAGTACGTTGCAATACATCACGTAGAATAACAAACGCTAGCTAGAGTAGAATAGGTACCGTGGGTGTCGTCTCCGGGTCGAGTTTGGCAACCCTGAGCTTAAGCCTATGTACGGCAGTACGAATCCGACGCATCTTAAGGAGAAAGAAGACTACTGCTCCATAGACATGGCCCAAAGTTGTGAGATGCAGCTCCAAGTCCAAGAAAGATAAGTCGGCGGCAACCTCCATCCACAGATGTTGCTCTACTTGCCGCGCTTTATCTTGCGTCCATGAAGCCAAGGCACGAAAGTTGTTCTGCAAGCTCGAGCAAACAATTCTATCATAAAATCATATGTCCGTCCTCAACTCCTCATATAAAATCAGGACCGCACTTCACTTAAGGCACCTGTCTTTGAGTCTATGACATGTGAGCCCAACAGGTGGCTGGCCCACATGTCACGGATCCAAAGGCAGGTGACTTTAAGGCACGGAAGCTGCGTCCATAAAATCACCTTGACAGAGTACGGGGAGGAGGAGGGGACTAACCTTGACAGCATCTAGGCGCAACACCGGAGGTCGTGGTCTCTCTGCCGCTGTCGTCCTTGGCGCCGACAGCAAGCTCACCATCTCGAGTGTCCAGTAAGAAGATCTATCGTCGTCATCCAGCAACCAAATCTTATAATCGTAACGGCAGCGCCACGATAAAGTTTCCGCCATGGGCGCCAGGACGGAGACCCTGAGGCGGGAGTCGGCAAGGGCGGACACGGTCAGCTGCTCGAGCCTGGGTGTGGCTACGTCGATGCGGTGTACCCATGATTGGGTCTCCTCCACGACGAGCTCCCGTAGCGACGCGGAGCGGACTGTGATGTCGAGCGGGACGCGTGCGTTGCATGAGGAGCCCGGGCGGGAGAACCTGAGCGTGCGCAGGCAATGGCAGCGGGCCACCAGGACGGCGAGGCTGTCGGCTGTACAGCCCGAGAGCACGAGCGTTGTTTGGGCGGGCAAATTTTCACCGTCGGATGGCGCGCGGAGGTTGATGGGGGACCAGGACGTGAGCGAGATTGAGGTGGCACGTTGGAAGCTCGGCAGCTCGACCTCCTGAAACATGGCGGCTGCGCCCCACGGGAGGACAAGGACGAACTGCTCCGGCGAGAGCCGCGCGGCTCCACCCAGCAGCGAGGCGACGCTGACGGGGGGCGCCGACGCGCGGAGCGACCACTCTCGCTTGGGGAGGTGGATGTCGACGAGGGACACCTCGGTGGAGGCGGAGGAGACCACATGGGCAAGCGCCGGTTCGACGGAGCGGAAGGCGACGTCACGGAACACGAGCACCGGGAGACGTGTCCAGAGGTTGCGTCACCGGCGGGAGAGGACGCCAGCGCGCGCGGCGGTTCGGACGCAGTGCAGTCGGGCGAGGACCAGGAGCAACAGATCATCCGGGAGGGAGCTAATGCGGTCCGCTCCGCCGCCAGGGCCACCGACAGATCGCGTTCGTCGGCGGCGTTTCGATCGCAGCTTCATCGATTTCTGATCTCTTTGTACGTATCGATCTGGGGCAAGTATATATACGTACTGTATATCTTTTCGCAAGAAGCGGAGATAGACCCAATTATTTTTATGGAGGAAAAAGATATACCTAACCTTACCATGTTGGTCTTATGGCGGCTGCTACAAATCATAGGAAATCATCCGCCTCGCTAGCCGTATGATCTATGTGTTGATGGCCGTTCAATCACAACGCCACCGCAGCATCAAGATTCAAGAACAGTTACAACCCAACGCTGATAGGATCCAGTAAAGCTTCATTGTAGTCTCGTTGCAGCAACATCGACGGCGCCCGGCGAAGCTCCGTTCCAGCCCCGGCAGAGCTCCAAGGCAGCACCGACAAAGTTCCGTTGCAACTCCGACGAAGCTTCATTGCAGCCCCGGGAAAGCTCCAACGCAATGTGTTTCGGCTCCGGGGAGCATATGCTCCTTCTTATTGTGACCAGCTATTTAAAGGCTATTTAAACCCGAAGGGAGGTAGGAGTGTGCAACTTTTTTTGGGTGTAGGAGTGTGCAACTTGGCCTCGTCGTACGTATTCTGCACGCCAAATACATGCATGCATGGTCATTGGTCAATCTATCCGGCCACGTGGACAAAGTTTAAAAATGGTTGTCACAGTCCGGATCATGTGCACTGGATATGTTCATTATTTCTGATATAGCTTACCACTATTGTCGAAGAATGGTAATGAGACTACGCGGTCCCCGACGATGTTTTGTTGCAGCACCGACGCCCGGAGACGAGGGCTTCATTGCAGCACCGGTGACCCAACTGCAGCAGCGCCGCTGCTCGCTCCATTACATTACCGCCGGCAGCAGCACGCCCGTCCTCGACTTGTCGCACCGACGGTAGCAGCGCCTGTACCATTGCAGCGCCGTCGTCGCGCCGCTGGAAGCATCGCCCACTCCATTACAACACCGGTGACCAAACGGCAGCATCGTCGCGGCCCGCTGCATTGCAGCGTCGCCGTCCTCGACTTGTCGCACTGACGCCGGCAGCGTCGCCGCCTGCTCCATTGCAGCGCCGCTGGCAACAACACCGCCGTCCTAGACTTGTCGCGCTGACGGCAGCAGAGCCCGCATCATTGCAGCCCCGTCGTCGCGCCGCCGGAAGCAGCGCCCGCTCCTTGCAGCGCCGGCGAGCAGTGTCGCGTGACCCATTGTAGCACTCCTACAGCAAAAAAAGCGGCAAGCAGTGGTCGTCTCCTTTTTGCTCTGCAGCTGCGGCCAGAAGTAGCAGCGGAGGGGAGCACAGCTTGCGGCAGCTGTGGCCGGTGTTGGCCTCGATCTAGAGGGAGGAGAGGAAGACGACGGACGATGTGGCAGGAAAAATGCGTGTGGCTGTGACTCTGCGTGGGGGGGGGGGGAGGATAAGGCAGATGTTCAGCGACGCGTGGGCCCAGTTAGAGATGCGGATGATTTTCTACAGAAATCAGCCGGATGAATTTAAGAGTTTTTCCTAAAAGAGACCTTGCTTTGTTGGGAACTTCTCAAACATCATTTTTTTTTAGACAAACTCGCAAGCTTTATTATACCGTCACAATATTTACAGGGACGAAACCAAGATCTCCGGGTTGGCCTAACCATACATGGCGACCAACCCCTAAAGTAAGACCATGCTTTGCGAGATTGTGAGCCTCAACATTTGAGGTTCTAAATTCATGACTAAAAATGCTAGAAACAAAATCTACTGGACGTTCTTGTATTTCTTTAATCACAGCCCCATAAGTCGCCGAGCTCCCCGTAATGATTTCTCTAACATCATATGGTAATGTGAGTTCTAGGTGCCGGCCGGCCGGCCCAATTTTGGGCCGTTCACGGCGCTATCGTTGGATTTGAATGGTTTTGGCCATCGGATCAGGTGCCCGTATCGTTTTTTTTTAAGAAAACACATCCGACAAAAACGCATGGGAAATATGGAGCGACGGTCGCCATCGACATCGACATGGATGAACGAGGCGACCAACCTCGAAGCACCGCTGCCCTTGACGCCGGCCACTGTCCACACCATCGCTACGTCGTCGTTGCTGCCGGATGTAGCATCGAAGGAGTCCTGTTCCAGCACCTCCATACACCGGTAGTAGGACAAAAACACACGGTAGTAAGAAAATGTCGTCGTCCGCCGTAGTAGCAAAAATGCCGGCAGTAGCGAAAATCGCCGACACAAAAAAAACCCATCGCCGTTTTGAGGTTGCCAGCAAAATTAATGAATGGTTCCAGCAAATGCTCTCTCTACTAGCAGCAAATTTGGTCGCAGGTTGCGACTCCTCCATCCCCACGACTCGCTCAACGATCCCAATATTTCCATTCGCCGGTTCCAGCAAATCCGCATGCCGACTGCAACAATCAAACGCCCGCCAGTCCCCGCCAGCATCCGTCGACCTCCATCACCGGCAAAAAGAGCCATTGCGGCACGAAGGCATCCAGGGGCAAGCAATCCCGAGCATCTCTGAAGAACACACATGCACGAATGAAGAGTCTCTGCGGTGCTCGGCTGAGCAACTCAGCTTCCCCCTTTTGTGATGAGAAAGCACCTAGCCATGGCAATGGTGAGACATATGTACGCGAGCTAGGGAGGTGGAGATGGACGGAGCAGCAACAGGTGTGGAGATAGAAGGAGGTGGGAATGGAAGAAGCAGTAGTAGATGCGTTGAAGTATAAAGGAGGGGAACGAGTGGTAAGCAATGGTGACGGGGAAAGGATAAGTGACGGTGTCCTGGACTAGGGGGTCCCGGCCTAGCCGGCCTAGTCCATGGACCGGACTGATGGCCCGTTAATGAGGAAGGACTCCAGAGGCCTTTAACCCTTCATCGAGGATTTGGCATGTACTCCAAGATTCGACATGTAACCCCTAGATGGCAACCGACCAGGTGTAACCCTAGTTACCCCTGATGCCTATATAAGCCAGAGGGTTTAGTCCGTAGAGGCATTCATCATTCATTCATCATTATCATTACCCCTAGAGTTTGGTCCAATACTTACCATCTCGAGGTAGATCAACTCTGTATTTTGATACACCCATAATATAAGCACGAGTAGGATGTAGGGTTTTACCTTCTTAAAGAGGGCCTGAACCTGGGTAAAAATATCGTGTCCCTTGTCTCTTGTTAACCATCAATCCGATCTCACAGCTCGCCCCCCTACCCGAGGACTACCGGTTTTAACACCGACAATAAGGTTGCGAGCGAGCAGTGTGTATGGAAGTTGCGCTAGGAGAGCGAGCGGTTCGACCAGCTGAACGTTCAGCCGGTCCGCCGCCCATATAGCAACGTTTGCATTTAGATGATATCCATATGTTTTTTAAGAAAATAGACACACACACGCACGCGCACGCACACGCGCACACGCACACGTCGCTAGCCGCATCAATGAGGTACAAAAGCGAGTTCGATCCCTAGTGGGCTGGATATCACCATCCTCCTAACAATTCAAGAACATAAATATAAGCAAAAATTAGTATAGCTAAAACAACTCATATTACATTAAATATTAAACATATACAAATAAATTTCTTCAGCATATTTATTTACATGTTATAACCTCGTGTCGTTGGTGCCTTGTCATATTATCCATTACACAAGCTGATGCTTCCAACCCCTCGAAGACGTTGTACATTTTCTATGTCATGTCCTTCTTTCTCATGTTGCCGTCCTAGTTTATCACTCTTCATTAACGGTGTTTGGCTCGCCAGTTACTCTGTCCTTTTGATAGTCCTTTTTTTAAAAAAAATAGCACTTTATTAAAATGAAATAACGGTTACATCGTCTGTAATAAGAGGTACAATCTCATCCATAGGCTCCTCAAACCAGTCCCTACTATCTGAAAATTTTGCTAATCTAGCAAGTTCGTGAGCTACCTTATTCGCCACCCTATTACAATGCTCAAAACTAGTAAGAGGAAAATCACAAGCCAGGAAAAAACAATCATCAAAAACCGCTGCCGCCGCTCCAGCAGACTGTCCTCCATTCTTCATTGTATCGATTACTTTCATATTGTCTGAATTAATAACCAGCCGATTACATCCCGCCTTTTGTACGAGAGGTAAGCCCAACCTAAGAGCCAAAGCTTCTGCTGTCAGAGCATCCGCGCACCAATCAATCTTCCAGAATCCGCCAACAATAAATGTCCTTTATCATCTCTAAGAACTGCTCCAGCTGTGCCCCTAAGCAAATCATGATCAAAAGACGCATCCACATTAAGCTTGACAAAACCCGTTGGTGGTCTAACCCACCCTCCCTTTTTCCTGGCTGCATTAGGGGCCTGAGCCTTAACAAAGTTTGTCGCTATAGCACGAACCCCCATAGATGTCTGGTTAGCATCTTGAGCTTTTCCTTCATGGACCAATTTACGTCTATCCCACCATAAGTACCATGCCGTGATGGCAATCACTTCACGAGCATTGGTGAGTCCCGGTACAACAAGATCCTGGTCTGGCAACAGGAGCAGGAATTCAAGTACTGCCTCTCCCGCACGATCAACAGCGCAGGCTCTAATAATCCGCTCAAACAATCCCAGCTTATTCCAAACCTCCTTTGCTTTTTGGCATAGGAACTACACATGCTTTGTATCTTCTGGCCCGTTTGAACAGTATGGGCAAAAATGTGGAACTTTCATGTGTCAATTGGCTAGCGTAACACGACACGGAAGAGTTCCATGCAAAGTCCACCACACAAATTTTTTTACTTTAGCTGGACACGATAATTTCCAAATCTTACCCCAAATGAGGGTGAAGTGCAGCGTGGAGCAGTCCCGGACGCCGTAGTCGGCAAGAGTGTGGCCGTCCTCCAGCTGCATGCCGGAGAAGGTGAAGCGCTGCTGCGCCGGAGGGCACCCCATCCGCTCGTGGAACCTTGCCCGGAAGCTCTCGACGGTGTCGCTGCTTGCGATGTCAGAGAAGGAGACCAACTTGTGCGTCCGGACGAACACCTGCATGCTCGTCTCCACGAGCCGCACCGTGGACGAGTTGACGACGCCGAGCTCAGCCAGCGTCGCGCGGCCGTCAGGCAGGACCGAGCCATCAAAGACGAGGCGCTGCCGCCACGGCTGGACCCCCTCGGCGTTCTCGATCCTGGCCTTGAGGCTCGCCACCGTGTCTCCGGCAGAGACCTCCAGCGCGATGCGGTTGGGGTGCTTGTGGTGGTTGCGTTTCGGGAGGACCACCAAGATCTGTATCGTCTTCAGCTCGCACAGCTTCCTGCAAATCGCATCGGCCTCGGCAAGTCGTCTATGAGATGTATTTGTTGTTCACCCAGATTATATTAGGATATATTAATGGCAAGTCTCTTAGAGTCCTAACCTCTCACGGTTGTCTCTTAGGATATAATAACGGAATTGCTAATTTACATTCGACTGAAAACAATTAGGCTTCATTCGAATTTTTCTGACGTTCGATCTTGCTCAGAGATGCGTGCTTGAAGTTGACGTTTTCTTTTTATCAGGCTCTCTTAGCCACCCATTTACCCTCTCGTTACCTGTCTTTATCCTGTTATTTTGATTATGTTTTTCTGTTCCTCGCTTACCTCCTCACATTTTGCCCGCTGTTGTTCAAGCAGAGGCAACGAGAGCAGGGGAGAGAGAAAGAGGAGCTCCTCCATGGTGATTTCATTCCGAGCTCTCCTTCCTTACTTGCTTGAGGATTTCATTGCTTCTAGTCGACTCGTTGGCGATTTGAGTTGCTCTTTCAAGCGGCTGGATGCTGTATCTCTTCCTCTGCTCAAATTCTCTACCTAGTTTATCTCATCATTTACTCTTGTAGTCATGTTTATTTTCCAGTAGCGTGTAGTTCCATTTTTTATTTCGAGCTTAGTCTCGTCCTAATGTTGGATTCTTCTGCAGGTGGACAATCTGAAATGAAGAAGGCTTGTTTCAGAAGTAGTTGTATCTATGTAGTTTATCTGTCTACACTTTGTCTAAGGTTTAGTTTTCTTTTTCGTATTCCCTTTGTCACTGTTGTAGCTTTACTTTGTTCAGCACTCCTATATATGATTTATAGCATGTATGAGTTCAGTTTACTGTATGTATGCTGGGTAATAGGCAGCCCTTTTATATTCTCTTTTTTCGATGTGTGTGTGTGTGGGGGGGGGGGGGGGGGGGGGGGGAGGGGGGATCTATGTTGGGTAACAAACTATCCCTTTACATTCTATTTTTTTTCTGGTGTGTGTATGTCTGTCTATGTTTTACAGTGATACGATCCTTCAGTTTGTGGGTGTTTATGCTGTTTGGAAGAGGGAGTTGCATGTCAGTTGAAATTCTAAGTGGCATTTACTGTAGAATTACTAGTAAATTACACTGTAAATCTATTGTAAAATACTTTCTTATTCAACTGCAATACTACTGTATTTACACTCTAATTCTACTGTAAAATGTCACTGGGAATTCAGCCGTAATTATATTGTATTCACAGTGTCATTCTAGTGTAAATTAAGGTGGAAACCTACTGCAATTACTGTAAAACTCACTGTCATTTGCACTATAATGCAACTATATTTTACATTGTAGTTCTACTATAACATACACTGTAACTCTACTTTATTTACATTGTAGTTCCAGTGGTCTAGCACTGTAATTATCATTTTGCTGACCACTGTAATTCCAGTGGTCTAGCAATGTAATTCAAACTGTAATTACATTTCACCCTGGTCAATTACTGTAATTTTTATTGCTTACCAATGAAATTTTAGTGGTCTAACACTGTAATTATAGTTTTCCTGCAACTGTAAATTCCCTTGCGTGCCAGTGTAATTTAATTCGACAGGTTATTTTCCGTTCCTCTGCAACTACAGTGTAAAAACACTTGTTAGATTTTGCTTTGTATAGGATCTAGTCATGTGTACATGTTGTAACATTCAGTGAACTAGTGAATGCTAGTTCTTATTGGTTTTCTTTGGTGATCTGTGGATTTCAAGTTCATAACTAGAGTGCCCTGTGGATTGTGATTTGTGGCTTCTCTCTGCTAGCAACCCGTTATGAGGTTGTTAAGCCTGGCCGTTTAGGTAACAAACATACAATCGGTGCTTTTAGTCATTGACATACAGAGAGGGAAACGGATGAATGAGAAACGTTCTGGCACACAAAAATAACGGACATACAGGCAGCGTGCAATACCTACACACATGTCATTTTCCTATTGGTTGTAAATTCGAATGAGACCCAATTGATTTTTAGTCAGATGTCAATTAGACACTCCGTATAATAATTATGTACGCGGCTAAACATGGAGTACAAGCCATGGGTAAACCGCTAAACTAGAACTGCGTCCATGCAATAAAGAAAAAGTAGTGGCTGAACCCCATTTTGATGCACTCACACCCACGCAAGAAAATATAGCAAAACATTTATAAAAAAAAAGAAATTTTATGGAATGATTATGAACAAATGTTATGAATGCTTGTAAAATTTGATAGTCAAATGACATCCGAGGAGCTTTGTACAAAATAAATAAAAAATTACAAGTTCTGCTCAAACGGTGCACATACATTTTGAGTAGTTTTGTGTGATTTTTTTAAAGAACTTCTCAAATATCATTTGACCACCAAACTTTGCAAGCACCAATAAATTTTGTTCATAATCATTCCTACAAAGTTTCAGTTTTTTTTTTCAAAATGCTTTCATATGTTTTCTTGCGTGGGTGCACCGTGGGTACACCAAGCTAGGGTGTAGAAAACCACTCTTAAAAAAAAACTAGGACCGCGAAAAATCACTTTCCATTTTATCCTAGACAGCGATATTCATTTAGTAGTTGGAGATTTGTGATGATGCATCCAACAGAGTTAATGTTACGTTTTAGCATTTAGGGACAAAAATGCATGCGTTGTTTAGCAGTCGGTACTTTTTTAATAAAATTTAGCAATTGAGATTCTTAGATACATTCCTTAAATCACTAAGTAGCCCTTTATTTGCGAACCAACCTGTGATTAAATGGTTACTAGCAAATATGCCCGTACGTTGCAACGGGAGAAAAGGTAGATTTGATCATCATGCAAAGTGATTGCAAGATAACATTTGCTATTGATCAAGCTTTCTAGCTATAACAGGCAAAATAGTGCAAAATTTCAGTAATCTTATCAGATGGGTGAATTCATGTGTAATGGTAGGTGTCAGTGGCAATATTTATCCCATATCATGAAGTGTAATAGTAACATACGATAACTTAGTCACTCGTCAACCACCGACAACAATTCAAGTATGCTCAAGCCTCATGTTTTTGAAAAAAAAAACATTTCATGTAGCATGCATTTTTGTATATAAAAACTGACAATTTCAGCTTGTTAGAATAAATCGCTAATGCAAGATCATAGACAACACACCGAGGCACGATATTTATTAACGAGGTTGACCAATATGGCTACATCCCCGGGGCATGACTACGGGCGCTCCTCCCCAAGATACCGCAACACCGGCCGCCCGGGCGCCGGCACAAGCCGCCGGCTCCCCCGCGTACCTATTGCTATCAGGTCGTCATGGGTTACAACGTGTGGTGCCCCTCGATATATAAGAGGCCTAGGATACAAGTGTCCTATTAGGACACGACTCCATATCCTATGTAAACACAATTCAACTACATGTCCAACTGTAACCTACCTTGTACACTATATTCGACACAACTCTAACACAAATCTGGTTCAATATGATAGCGAAGTGTTCCTATTCTAATCTTCTAGAAGTTCTCCAAAATCGCATTCTAAATGTTCAGAACTGGGAGAGCAAGAACTCGAATTGAACAAAAAGAGACACATTTTCTTCAAATAGAAATTTGAGTTGCTTTGTATTACTCCAAAGAGAAAAAGATGAAGGCACCGTGCACTCCCGCCACCTTATGGCGTGCATTGTTCCGGAGGCCATATTCCACCGACACAAGAATTCCTGACCTTTCTTGCCACAAAATCGCAAACAATATGCACAAAATTATCCAAATTGTTACTAAGGGCTACAAGCCAACAGCAAGAAGAACTAAAAATTAAGTAATGATGGACAATGTTAGATGTGAACAAATCCAGCAGTCCTGTATTATTATTTTTCGAAATGGCAGTTATCCTGCATTCATTAAGAAGAAAAGAGTTGCTCAGTTAATTAGGGAAAACCGAGCGAAAACCAGATTGCCCAGTTAATTTTGGAAAACCGGACAAAAACCGTTACAACCGTTGAGCGGCACACATAGAAAAGCTCACGCACTCCACTCCAATGAGGGTCACGGCGAGACAGCACGCAGGCGTCATCGTCATCACTGCTCCCCTAGAGGCGTCATCGCCATCCCTACACTCTGAGCAAACGACTCTGACTCCGCCGTAGGCGATCGTCGACCCAACCCACACTGTAGCGGACACGTAAAGCTGCATAAAGATCTATGCCAAAATCTCAACCACCTGCAGCCAGACGACGCAACTCCGATTCTGACGGAGAACTCTGTAGGACAAAACCAGGCACGGCTGGCGCCACGGGAGATCGCCGAACGGGCCACCTGCAGCCAGTCATCGTATACCGCAAGGCCCCGCCTCCGCAGCTTCAACTCCATAGCAACAAACAAACCGAGGCAAAACCGCGGACACGCCGAAGAAGAGCCGACTACCGCAACCATTGCCGCGTCGCCGACATCGCTCCCACCAACATCGTTGCCGCAGAATTCTGGACGCCACACCCGCCGCCAGCCGCCATCCACCGGACCCACTAGCCGATGCCAAGCTCCCAAAACGAAGCCCCCAGGGGGGAATACGACACCAAGGCATCGCCATCGTCCGATCATAGATCAAGGTTTCCCCCGGAGAGGCCGAAATGGCCGATCCGCGCAGGAGGGGTGGGAGAAACAAGCAACGATGCCTCCATGAAGGTCAACGACGGCCACAGCCGCCGCCATCGCTGGTCACGACACGAGGCCAAGACATGGTTTTCACCAAGCTCCACACCACCTGAACCGCACATCATCCCACATTGGCGTCGGAAAGCCCACCAAACATCACCACCATCGAAGTTGCCCGTCGACGAAGAGGCACCACTATCCGCCGCAGTCAACCGCACCTCGCGGAGACCACCGACAGCCGGAAACCAGATCCGCATCACACACCGCCGGAGCACACATCCTCGCTGTCATGGGCCTTCGATCCGCGCACCCCCAGGGGCGTCCACGCAATGCCAGACCGCGCAGACACCAACCGGCCGCGCCCCTCGCGGCCGAAGCCGCCGCTCGAACGCCGTACAGGCCGTTCAAGCCCCTCCACCATATGCTCCGCCAGGGCCTCGCCGCCGATCTCCAGCGCTCCCCTGACACGAACCAGCACCCCGCCTGACCTCGCGCGAGCCATAACCTGCGCCATCCCAGCCTGCTCTCCACGCCTGCGCGCCTCGCTGCGAGCCCGTGCCGCACCTGGCCGCCGCCTGCCCGCAGTGCGCCTTGCCGACCGCCCGCCGCGCCCCTCGCCGTATCTGGCCGCCGCGCCCCTCGCCGTGCGCCCGCGCCGTATCTGGCCGCTGCGCCCCTGGCCGTGCACCCGAGCCGCACCTGGTCGCCGCGCGCCGCCCCCATCCCCGGACCACACCGCGCCTCCACGCCAGATCCGCCCGAGCGCCATCCAGAGGGATGCCCCGCCGCCACCCTCCCTGCACTACTAGAAAAAAGGCTATTAGTGGCGCACCATATATTGCTATTAGTGGCGCACTATGGGTGCGCCACTACTAACACGCCACTGGTAATGGTTAGCAATGGCGCACCTCTGGTGCGCCACTGGTAACCCAAATACCAGTGGCGCACCTACTGGTGCGCCACTGGTAACACTGCTGGTGTGCCACTGCTAACACTACTTGTGCGCCACTGGTAACACTACTGGTGCGCCGCTGCTAACCCTACTGGTGCGCCACTGCTAACCGTACTGGTGCGCCTCTGGTAATGTAGCAGGGCCCCTACTGGTGCGCCACTGGTAACCCTATGGGTGCGCCACTGGTAAGGTAGCAGGGTGCGCCACTAATGTGAAAGGTGGTGCGCCACTACTATTAATTCAAGGATTTTTTTTTCTGCTTTTCTAGTATTTGCACAGATTACAGAATACAATAATACAGCACAGAATATACAGTTTGCAATACAGTATTAACTACAATTAGTCAAGTATAAACATCACATAATATATACAATTCATCACATTAGTCTCCGAATTCGAAATAGCGAACAAAGTTCAAACATTAGCGAAGTTTAGGTCTCGAGACCGCGAGTAGCGAGTTTGTCGTCATATTACAAAGTCGATATCGATCATCTAAACTACCATCACATAGAAGAGAGATGCGGTCACGATGAGCATCATCGCGATGAAACTGGTCTTCATCCGGTTCCTCCTCCGCTCCCTCCTCTCTCCCGCTAGATAGCGCGCGTATCTAGATTCCGCCTCCGCCCTAGTGGGGTACCCTTTGTAACTGTTCCCGCTGAAACGGTGAACCTGTCTCCGACACTCCTCCCAGTCGTCGTAGACTCCGGGAACCTCACCCTTGTACACGACATACGACGGCATCTCTATGCACTAGACAAACAAAACGTTAGTAGCAATTCACAGATAATATATAAGCAATATATAAGCATGCAACAAAAGGATCGAAAGAGAAAAGCAACACATTAATAGCACGGTTCATGGTCCTACTAATAAATAGCATCGATTACATATAAGTTGAACGAATGTCCAAACTGAAGAGACATACAAGTTCATTAAAGTTTAATTACAACATGAGCTAATCGATATTTCAGAACTACATAGCATCAATACTTTCGACTCGACTCAGGGACCGGAGCATGGATGAAGCCGCCGTCTTTCGTGATGGTCATGAATGTGCGGTCGTTGTCAGCCTGCATTTGTAGCGTTGTTTCTATGTCACTGTTGGACGGTTGATAGTTGAGGTAGAACTGCCCCGAGGTACGAAGGACATCTTCATAGATGATTTCCGCCAACTCCGACTGGATGCGAAAGAATTCTTGTCTGATGTCCTCGTCCTGGATTGCCGACAAGCGTGCGGCCCATTCTTTGAGCTCATTTGGTAGCATACGCTGATGATGGTTCCGTACGATCGCCCGCATGTGATGGAGGGCGTAGTAGGCATCCTTCTGACTGCCAGGCGGCTGCTTGACGCAGGGGAACGTCGTTGTGTGGGTGAACACGTGCTTGCCGTACCTACAAATTGGCCTCTTGAAGGTGCCTCCAGATTTGGCGTAGACGGGGAGAACATCATCAAGAACTTTCTTAATATTTGTGTAGTCTTTCTTCGACTGACGGTCCGAGTCGAAATACGTGGCCGTGGAATATTTCGGGCTTAAGAGGATGAGTGTGCAATGTGTGTCACTGCACAAAACACGGAATGTTAGAAAAAAAAAGAACGATCGAAATCTAAGAAATCATATGTTACGGGGCGGTGAGGGGATGACTTACTCGGAAAAGTAAGGCACGAGGAAGTTATCCTTATCCTGGTTCGCCAGGATGACGCCTTCGAGGTATGAACTCGCGACTTGCCGGTCCCCAGCGCTGCCCAAGATCTTGGCACGCATGTAGAAGGGGTCGACTATCACGATGTCCGGGGTCTTGTCTCTAATGATCCGCATCTCCATACTGAGCGAAAATAGCCGAATGAAGGTGTAGTGCAGCGGATAAAGGTTAAACATAGCGAAGATGTCATCAAACCGCAGGACGATCATACGCCCCATGGTGCTATCGACAAAGCCCCTGCCCTCTGGCACCTTGGCCACGAAAACCGGGTATGCCACATCTTTCTCGGAGAGACGCCGCTTCTCCATAGTAAGAACACCGTCATGCAGATTCCGCATAGCAGGGGTTGCAGCATTGAGCAGATTAGTCGGTAGCATCGGCCTACCCGCCACATGCACCCTCCTCGAGATATCCTTGGATATTGGTGGCCCGTCCTGAGCACGGATCGTAGTCGGTGCCGGCTGGCTCGCACCCTTGCCACTTTTTCTTTTCCGTCCCTTCTCCTTCTTCTTCTGCTGTAATGGGATCGAGTTCTGCTCAGAGACCACCTTCTTGAGTGTGTTGGGGCTGATAATGTTTCGCACCTCGGCTGTTTGAGTCTCAGTGAAGGCGTCAGCTGGAGGCGTCTCCTGAGAACTGAACAGACGACGCCTGTTGCAATTGGGTTTCTCCGCGGTACCAGCTAGATCGCGGTCGTCTTTTGCAGGGTTGGGTTCTTGAGAAGGAGGCCCCGCCAAGAAGTCGTCATCGTACCCATGTTCGTTAAAGTACTTATCGACGTTGGAAACTGTATCGTCGTCGCCGTCCGGATCCTGTGCCATATGCATGTCCGGATCAGCTGACGGCGGTAGCGTTGCGGCGGTCTTGCCATGGCTTGGCGACGGCACGACTGGTGGTGTTGTCTGTGGGGTGGTGTCCCCCGCCCCCAAACGAATCTGGCTCTTCGGCCAAAGCAAGGACCAGTTGTAGGAGGCGCTGAGGGTCATCACATCATCATCGTCGGCCCCAGGGGGTCGATACGGAGGTAACACGTCGTCGCAGCCCCGCAGCACCCGAACCAGTTGAACCCTATACACGGCGGGTGGCATCGGATTACCGTGGAACAAGCGGTTGCCCGGTTCAACGATTTTGGCCTTGGCGACATCGATCAACTCGCCATTCACGAAGTGCAGGAGAGTGCATGGAACGTTGGCGGCGCCCTGCGAAAACATGTAGGGCGTCAGGGATGCCCAGTCAAAGGCAAGGAGAATGCACCCGAGTTGTGCCGCGTACCCACCGACTAATTTTTTGGGCGCCGTTGGATGCCCAGTGGAGGACACTTCAGTAAATTCCTCCTTGACGGTGCCGAGCACGTTCGGGCGCCGGTCCTTCCGTTGCCTCTTCGGTTGGCTGCCATCTGTGCGTTCACTGCCATCATCAGTGGTGGCATCCCCGGTGGCACCATCAGTGGTGTCATCCCCGACGCCACTAGGGGTTGTGTAGTCGGGATCGGTGTCTTCCGCGGCGTCCTCATAGCGGTGAGGTTCTTCCTCCATCTCCTGGGACAGCTCCCAGAATTGCTTGCCCGAACCGCCGGCCTCATCGTTGTTGGCCATGTTCGCACTAAAATAGGAAAAAATGGATAACTTAGCTAAACAAACATGGGTCATTTTAGTGGTAATGGGTGGATAACTTAGCCCAATGGATAACTCTTAATAGTTAATAGCATGCCTAGGACCAGTCGGAATAAGATAAGGACTGATGTGATATTAGCAAGCATTTTTTTTGCGAGGATATTAGCAAGCATTGTATAGATATTTATTATCCTAAGGGAAGGGATTTGGAATAAAGGAGAAGTTGGTTGATTTTGTTCCAAGGAGAAGTTGTTTGTTGTCTATATGTTTATTTGAAGCAAGTGAATTGATGCAAGTCTGCATTTTCCGGATTTCTTCTTGTTTAAGTAGTTGAGTAGTATTTGTCGTTGATGATGTTGCCATGGGCCGGCCTTTATGAATTCGCAGCGCGCGGTCGCGGCTTAATTTGTGGCGGCTTAATTTTCCGCTTCAGTTCAATTTTTGTTTCGGTTGAGAATCGGGCACCTTCTAGGTCAAGAAAATTGGGCATGACCTTTGCTAATTTTCTTGACCTAGGAGTGCCCCATTCTCAACCGAAACGGAAATTAATCAACATTTCAGGAGAAAGGGGTCATTTCAGAAGATCACAAGTAGCAGCAGCATCACAAGTTGACAAAATCACAAGTAGCAGCAGCATCACAAGTAGTACATCAGCAGCAGCATCACAAGTAGTACAGCAGCATCATCACAAGTAGTACAGCAGCATCATCACAAGTAGCAGCAAAATCACAAGTAGCAGCAGCATCACAAGTAGTACAGCAGCAGCAAAATCACAAGTAGCAGCAGCATCACAAGTAGTACAGCAGAGAAAGGAGAGGAAGTACCCTAGCAATTTATGAAAGTGTCCAGTACACTAAACTCCAACTCCAGTACCAGAGGAAATGGGCAGTAGATGGGCAGCCTACAACAGATGCAGCTCCAGCTCCTTGACGTGCAGATGCAGCTCTAGCTCCCTGGAACCAACAAACAAAATACAATTATCGAATGCCAAAAGAGAAAAGGGATGAAGCTTTTGAAATAATCCTAGGTTACTTAATAATGCCATAAGTAGCAGCTAGACCATTTTTGCTGGATATGGCCTCGACAGGTTCGTCATACTGTGCTGTGCTGTGAAAACTGATTTAAAATAGTAAACATTCATAAGTATTTATATAGGATTGTTAAACCAAAAAAGACCCACCCAAACATTAATATCCAGTCTCCCTCCAACAACTAATTCAGTACATGTTAGGAAAAGATGCCTACATCATTATCTATTAGCAAAGAGAACGATAGTACATGGAAGAAAACATCTCTTTTAATCAAATGTCTATTAAATAAGAGAAGTTTCAAGCCCTACAAAAAAATCTCTAGGTCTGCAGCTTGCGCAAACTGCAGTCTCCGCATGCTTTTGACCTTCAAATTCAGCTAGCAATCAAAGTTTAATTCAGAAAATTATTAATAAAGTAGGAGATTTCTGCAGGCAGGATGGATCTACTACTATACAAACAGAGTAAGGTCGATGCTCAGAAACCCTCCCAAACACTACTTTCAGTCTCCCCTCCAACAACTAATTCATTAAAATGTTAGGAAAAAATGCCTACATACAGGGGACAGATCACGAAACCTAGGCCGAGACGTCCCGAGCGGCGAGCCGGCGTAGACCTCCTTGGAGAGCGACCCCGCCTCGATCACCACGGCGATCTCCTTCAGATCTGGAGCACCAGCAAATCAGAACACTGCGTCGGAGGGAGAGAGAGGGGGAGGGGGGAGGGAGAGAGAGAGAGAGAGGGAGGTGACGGCGCACGGAAGGTATTGGGGCTGGGGACGCGGCGTACCGGCGGGGAGAGAGAGGGGGAGGGGGGAGGGAGCTCACCTGCGTCGCCGCCGACCTCCTCCTCTGCGTCGAGTGGGGAAAAGGGGTGAGGGGCTGGGGGCGGCGGCACTGGAGGGTGGGTGGGGGGCTGGGGGCGGCGGCACTGGAGGGTGGGTGGGGGGCTGGGGGCGGCGGCACTGGAGGGTGGGTGGGGGGCTGGGGGCGCGGGGAGCGGCGGTGGCACTGGAGGGTGGGGGCGCGGGGAGCGGCGGCGGCAGCGGCACTGGAGGGTGGGGTACTCGTGCAGTGGCGTAGTGGTAGCAGTGCGGGCGCGCAACCAGGGGGTCGTGGGTTCGAGCCCCGTTTCCCCCAACCTTTTTTTTCTTGCTGTTGTTTTAATTTTTGCAACAGTAGTACAAATATACATAGTACATGAATATACATAGTATAAATAACTTTTTTTTTGAATTTTTTTGAGAAAGTTCATAAATATACATAGTACAAATATTCACTAGATGTGCCCACCTTTGTAGCAATGTCATGCAATAAAACAAAGATGACCAGATTGGTCAATAGCCTATAACTCACTAGAACTCGTCCACAGAAATGAACAAGGGGGTCGTGGGTTCGAGCCCCGTTTCCCCCAACCTTTTTTTTCTTGCTGTTGTTTTAATTTTTGGGCAAAATAGCCTACAATTCTGGAGCAGTATAGTGCACTAGCATAACATCAATTCTAGCATAACATCAATTCTACTACTAACATTTTTTCACAATCTTCTTGCCCTTCTTTCTCGCGGTTGAATAATTTAGCCCCGGAACCCCTTGATTTCTTCTCTTGAACGGACGTCCTTTAGGTAGGGTGGTCCGGCTTCTTCTTGTGGTGTGTGGTACTTCATCGTCGTCGTCATCTTCCATCTTCGGGTCGCCGTACTTGTCGAAGTCTTGCTCATTGGCGACTCCATCCATTCCGATGATGTTCCTTTTGCCTCTCCTCACGACAACACGACTGGGCTTTGACGGGTCGGTAATGAAGAAGCATTGGTCCACTTGGCACGCCAGTACCCATGGCTCATTTTTCGCGGTGACGTTTGCGCCCGCGGTCTTGGATTTGGCTTCGGGTATAACCATGGTGGTGAAATACCGGTCTTCTTTTAGGACGCTCTTGGCCCATCTGACACGGAACATCGGGACCTTCTCTCCAGCGTAGCTCAGCTCCCAGATCTCCTCGATCCTTCCGTAGTATCTGTCCTTGTCGTTACCGGTGTAGGATTCCATCGTTACCGCGGAGTTCTGATAATCGCTCTTCATGTCCTTTTCCTCGGTGTAGAATGTGTAGCCGTTGATATCGTACGCCTCATAGGTCATCAGGTTGTGCTCGGCGCCCTGTGACAAGGCGAATATGAGTTTTTCTTCCGCGGAAGAATCCTCATGTAAAGGGTACGACAGAAGCTTGTCCTTGAACCAACGCGTGAAACATGAGTTGTGCTCTTTGAGTACATCTCCGTCCGTCCACTGTTGACCTCGGTCATTGTATGTCTTCTCAATAGAGGTTTTGTGCTCTACCACCCAAGGATCGACCACGTCAATGTGTTGCAGCGCGACTAGGTTTGCTCTTTCAAAGTCGGCGAGTCGACCCTTGAAGTCTACATGCATTTCGCGGCGACCCTCGCGGTGACCACATCCAGCGAGCCTGCCGAGGTGCCTGTTGACGGGCAGACCAACGGGGTTCTCGATGCCTAGATAATTCGTGCAGAAGGAGATGCACTCTTCGGTCAGAAAGCCCTTGGCTATGCTTCCATCTGGACGTGCCCTGTTGCGAACGTATCCTTTGATGACACCATTCATCCTTTCGAACGGCATCATGCTGTGCAGGAACGTCGGCCCGAGTTGGATGATATCCTCCACGATATGGACCAGCAGATGCACCATAACGTCGAAGAATGCGGGCGGGAAGTACATCTCAAGCTCGCATAGTATCACCATGATCTCTTCCTGTAGCCTTCTGAGTTGCCTCATGCCAACCGACTTCCGAGAGATGACGTCGAAAAAGTTGCATAGGCCAAATAGCGTTTCACGGACGTGCGCGTCCATGATCCCACGGATTGCAACTGGAAGTATCTGCGTCATCAGCACGTGACAGTCGTGAGACTTCATCCCGCTGAACTTCTGCTTCGCTGAGTCTAGGTATCTGCTTATCTTCCCCGCGTAACCGTAAGGAAGTTTTACTCCTACGAGGCAGGCGAAAAACTGCTCGATCTCCTTCTGACTTAGAGTGAAGCACGCGGGAGGGCAGTCATATTCGATCTTCTTGGCCTTTTTGCCTTTGCGACGACTTTCCGTGTCCTTCGCCTCATCATCATCATCATCATCATCATCATCATCATCATTAGGGCGTTTTGCGTGAAGCTCCTCCCTGATGCCCATTGATTGCAAGTCTGCCCTTGCTTTCGGCCCATCTTTGGTCCTCTCTGGCATGTTGAGCAGGGTACCAAGCAGACTCTCGCACACGTTCTTCGTGATATGCATGACATCAAGGCTGTGAGGCACACGGAGGATCTTCCAGTACGGCAAGTCCCAGAAAACGGACCTCGTTTTCCATACCTTCAGCAGCGGCTCTGGCGCCTTTCGCTTCTTTCCCGGCGGTGGGCACTCTTTCCAATTTTCCAACAGCTCATCTATTTCCTCGCCGCTCCTCGTACGTGGGGGTCTTCGGGGTTCGGTTTCACCATCGAACAGATCCTTGCGTTTTCTCCATGCGTCATCGTCGCGAAGCCACCTTCGATGTCCCATGAACACGGTTTTCGAAGACCCGGGATCTCTATCTAGCTGGCGATACGTTGTGTCATCCATGCACCTGACGCATGCACAAAATCCGTGGACCACCTGCCCCGCGACATATCCGTAACCGAGATAGTCGTGCACCGTCGTGAGCAGTGCGGCTCTCATAGGGAAATATTCTTTCGCTGCGGCGTCCCACGTATTGGCTGGCGTTTTCCACAGCGTGTCTAGCTCCTCTTTCAGCAGCCCCAGATACAGATTGATGTCGTTCCCTGGTTGTTTCGGCCCTTCAATTAGCATACTCATGTGAATGTACTTCCTCTTCATGCACATCCAGGGGGGAAGGTTGTACATCCACACAAACACAGGCCAGGTGCTATGTGTGCTTCTCTGGCTGCCAAACGGATTGACTCCATCGGTGCTCGCGCCCAGCATGATGTTCCTTGGATCGTCCCCAAATTCTGGGTGTTCGAAGTTCAACGCTTGCCACTGGCTCGCATCCTTAGGGTGACTCAGCATCTTGTCTTTTTTATTTATCTCCGGATCATTTCCGTCATCTTCTCGCTTCTTCTTCTCCCTATCCGCGTGCCAACGCAGGAGCTCTGCTAGCTTAGGGTCCGCGAAATACCTCTGCAGACGAGGAGTGATCGGAAAGTACCACACCACTTTTCGAGGAGCTTTCTTCCTCTTCTTGTATCGAGTGACGCCGCACACCGGACATATGGTAGACTTCGCGTGCTCGTCCCGATAAATGATGCAATCGTTCATGCACACATGGTATTTCACGTGCGGTAAATCCAGAGGACACACGATTTTCTTCGCCTCCTCGAAACTGGTCGGGCACTTGTTCCCCTTGGGAAGACGTTCGTGCCAGAATGACATGTTCTCGTCGAAGCATGCGTCGGTCATTTTGTGTTTTACCTTCATCTCCAGAGCCATGAGCGTTACTTTCAGGCGGGTATCCTCGGGCCTGCATCCTTCATACAATGGAGTAACCGCGTCTATCTCCAGTTGATCCAGCTTGGCTTTCTCTCGGGCGGCAGCTCTTGCGTTACCCGTCTGCTTGAGAAGCAGCTCTTGAATATGAGGGTCCTGCACCCAGCCCATCGATGGTCCATCGTCGTCTGCTCCGGCATCTTCATCTTCATGATCATGCCCTTCGTCTTGATCTTCCTCATCATCATGTCCGGCATCTTCTACATGATGACTGTGCCCTGCATCTACTTCGTGATCATGTCCTGAAGATTCTTCGTCTTCTCGCCCGCCCTCGCCGCTGTTGTATTGCTGCCCTTCCTTATTTCTTGCCCGGCCCCCATGGACGACTTCATAATCATCTTCATCACCTTGCCACCGATAGCCATCCATGAAACCACGCACGAGCAGGTGGTCCCGCACCTGTCTGGAATCCGGGTCCATAAGGCCCGTCAGCTTGCATCTTCGACACGGACATCTTATCTCCGTCTCGTTCTTTTGAAGCATCTCGGCCTTCGCGGATTTCAAAAACCTATTCACGATGCCTTCGGTCATCGTGCGGACCATGGTCGCCTGCGGGGTAGAGCAAAACGATATTTTAGAACCAAAAAAAATTTGGCATGACTTTGCCTAAAAATAGGACCTATGCGTAGTGCCCGATTTTCGCCGAAACGGAAATCAATCAACATTTCGGCAAAATATTGGTAACTCGCATTTCAAATCCCTGCAAACAAAAACACATGCAACACCTTGATCACATAAAACATGTGCAAGCTTCGCACACAACACACGTGCAAGCTTCGCATAACATATAACATGTGTGCAAGCTTCGCATGCATACAATTAACGTACACGTACACGTGCAAGCTTCGCATAAAATCAACACACGTGCAAGCTTCACATACAACACACGTGCTAGCTTCACATAAAGTTACCGATACGATCGCGAGACCGAGAGAGAGTGTTGGAGGTAGAAAAGAAAGTAGATCTAGGATTAAGAGAGCTTCCCCTTGCTTACCTATCAATAAAAGTAAGTTTAACAACTCAAATTGGGTGAATCAAGGGTGGAAATGAGGTGAGGAGGAGGAGCAACACGACCAGATTTGGTGGGAGGTGGTGAGTGATGGGGGGGGGAGTGAGTGTGTGTGGTGGCTGCCCATATAGTGCTCCCAGATTACCAGTGGCGCACCAATAGTAAATGCGCCACTAATAGCCAGGCTTACCAGTGGCGCACCGGGAGTGGAGTGCGCCACTGCTATTTTTTTTGGGCTGGGGCCACCCCTCCTAGGGTTACCAGTGGCGCACCACTTCACGGTGCGCCACTGGTAAGCCTGGCTTACCAGTGGCGCACCGGTAGAGGCGTGCGCCACTGCTATTTATTTGGGGTTGGGACCACCCCTCCTAGGGTTACCAGTGGCGCACCCCCGGTGCGCCACTGCTATAATTTTGGGCTGTGGCCACCCCTCCCCAGGCTTACCAGTGGCGCACCAGAATGACAGTGCGCCACTAGTAACTTACCTAGTAGTGGCGCACCATATACTGGTGCGCCACTGCTATATAGCAGTGGCGCACCAGAGTCACAGTGCGCCACTAGTAGGGATATTGGGGATAGCCATTTTTCTAGTAGTGCTGGATCCTGACCGGGCTTCGCCGGCGGTCACCTCAGGCGGCGGCGAGGTGGGCTAAGGGGGGGGGACAGGCGGCAGCGCCGGAGGGGTTGCCCCCGTGACGCCCGAGAGAGGCGACGCGGGGGGGGGGGGGGCAGTCCTGTATTATCATTATAGGCCCTCAATGGCAAGTTATGGGCTCATTCGTTTTACAGGAAATGTTAAATTTTAGGAATAGGCAAAGTAAAGGATTGAGCTATCGTGTCCACACCAACCCTTAGGAAATTTTCACCTGATGCTAAGAAACCTTAGGAATTAGGAAAATATGGGCACAATCCTTAGGAATCTAGCACCTCTATTCCTATGAAAGCAGGCTCAAAATTCCTCCAAACCGAACAAGCCCTATAATCACCTACAATTTTGGCACCCTGTAGCTCCGTCCAGCAGCTCTACAACATATATGTCACAAATCTTCTGACCTGACTGCGTGCGGACTTCTTTAATTGGAGTCATAGTCTACTCCCATAAATTTTCACAAAGCTCTTTAAATATTTTAAGTGTTATGGTTCTCCTGTAACGAAAAGCATGCAAGTCAACATGTAGAACCTTGTCAATTTTCCTAACGATGATTTAAGATTACATATTCACTCTATACTGAGAAGGGAGAACAGAAAGCATGAGCTGGGCAAGAAGATCAACCATTACATAACAAAGTGGGCCTATTGCAAAAATTAACAATGAAAAGCTAAGAAGCCGGTATGAATCAGTCTTGCAAGTTCCACATAACGATGAATAAGCGAAGATAATGGATGCAAAACTTCAGTGTAGTAGAAACTACCCACAAGTTTTAATACTTTAATTATAAGAGACAACGAAATCAATTGTATCCACCATAGGTCAAACCATTTGACACATATGAAATTATAGGGCATGTGTTCAGGGGCGAAGCCAGGATAATTGGTCGCCGGGGTCAACATAAACAAGTAGCACTAATGTATCTCTTAAAAAATAAAGTAGCAATAATAGATGACCAAAAATGCGTAGCTCGTATTAAGTAACATGTGTATAATGTTCTTTTAGTAACCTCACATAAAAAATAGTTACCAATGTATCATAAAAAAATAAGCTCCAATTACAAAAGTAGTTACCTCTGTTTTTCTTGACCTTTACATTCTTTCATCTTCAAAAAATAATCTATCACAGCTTATCATGCTTGGAGTTGAAGTCGCCGGCAAAGGACATGGGCGTTTAGCACGTCTAACATTTGATGGATCTTCGTCATGATCAAAGTCATTGCTTGACAGTGGTGGTGATTTTCTTTTCAAATTCAAAAAACGCTCCAGTATACAATTACTACCTGGAATTTAAAATAAGCAAATAACAAAACATAGTTAAATAGTACTCCCTCTGTAAACTAATATAAGAGCGTTTAGATCACTAAAAATAGTGATCTAAACGCTCTTATATTAGTTTACGGAGGGAGTACTAACATAAAAAAATACAGTACAAAGAGATTATAAATCTTTCTTACTAGCTTATCTGACATTATGTGAGTTGAGGCCTAATCCAAATTGCAATCCCCCTGATTAGATTACCACACAACCTTCAAGCAGTTATTAAAAAAATCAACACGTCAAAACAAACCCTAATATAATAGGACAGTAGGGATTAGATGAAGAATATGGCTTTAGTACCTCTTACGGATCAAATCTGTGAAACAAATCTTATTTTTTTGGAGTAGAGGCTAGAGGACTGGAGATTAGGAACGGCGGCGGCGACGCTTCTGGAGAACACAGGGACCGTCGGGCGCACACTTGAGAATGAGCGAAAGAGATCTAAGATCGATCGGTAGTTTTTTTGTCTATAAGCGAAATCAATTGGAAGGGTCGACTGGGCCTGCGTGCTCCTGCCGACCCAAAAGTACTGCAGGAGTGCGTAACTCCGATCTATTTTTTAAGATCGATCGGAAAATTATTTGGAAGGAGATCGATCATGAAGTGTGCAGTTGGATGCGAACTACAAAGTGGCAATGGGCCTACGTGCATCAGTATTGGGCTCCTATGAGCTGGGCCTTTTGTGACTGGGGTCAAAAACAATTCATTGCATCATTTTACCTTATGGGCTGTATATATATAACTGGGTCTGGCCGAGGTCATCGGGGTCAATTGACCCCGGCCCAACACTGTAGCTCCGCCCCTGGTTCAATGTACTCCAGAATCCATATTAGGTTTGCTTAAAAGCAAGAAGTTCATGTGTTCAGAATCGACCCAACTCGACACATAGCAATCTCAAAGGTGATCGTGCAAGTAAATTAGATGTACTAAATCTCGCTCCACTGCTCTGATCTTAAGCTTATGTTGTATTTCTCTTCTGCACACTGCTTCCAGACCAATTAAGCCGAAAAAAAAGATCAAAGAATTTTGGTAGTTCAGAAAAAGCATTAACTGTATATTTCTAACCAGAGGAACCTCCTTGTTCAGTAATCACTGACCTTGCCAAACTTGATACATGTGACACCTACATAGAGCAGCAAGACCGGAAGATGTAAGATTTCAGAGATGATGCAGAATATATTAACAACAAAAGGAATTGAGCATCAGGAAGCACACGTTGAGGCTGTGATGGTTAGAATAATCTGTTTCCGGAGGTAGTGAGGCAGCGTTCTAGCCGGCATGGCAAGGGCGTGCAACAGATGCCGACGAAGTCCTCGGTGATCACCTCTTTGGTCAGCGTGATGGAGAAACCGCCCCTCCTCAGTTTCGCCGACGGTGACGCAGGCTGGAGTATATCCCAAAATCCTATGATCAGTGTTCTGAACTGCAATGTTTATTCCCAATTCATGAAAGCCCTGTTGAAAACAAAATAGCAATACTTTTATTGCAAAATCCGAATAACCTAAACCACTTTGACATAGCATGATTTGCAGTAATAATTGGCAAAGATTGGCATGTAAAGATGAGGTATATCTGGGATACATGGGGTGATGCTCACGACAAGGTTGGCCGCATGGCTGGGGAGCAGGGGAGACGCCTCTGCTATTGCTAGTAGCTATCTCATCGAGCACACAGTCCACGCTACATCTTGAGGCTTTGTTGTCTTGCTACCGAGGCCGCGTCCGCTATTCCCTAGCGCGAGGGAAGTTAGGAGGGGACGCTCGCCTGAGCGCCACCATCTCCTTTGTCTGCATCTTCCGTTTGACACCGAGGGCGTTGTGCAACCGCTGTGTAGACATGCCATCGTCGAAGTGCAGGGAGGCCGCCGGCGGGCGCTGGGTAATATGCCGGGATCCACCGATGGGGAGTCTGCATGGTGGGAGGGCTCCGTCGTTGGCGGGTGCGTAGAGACGCGGGCACGCTGCATCACGGGGTCAATAGCTCCTGTGCGACACATTTCATGTGAATTGGAAGGAGTGCGACGTACTTGCCAGAAATAGCTCGTGTGTGCCGTTTTACATGGCAATAATAGCCCCAATACGACCAGGTGGTTAAAACACGGGTATGGTCGTCAACGGGACTGCGGTTAAGGTAACAACAGGGGGTCAAACTAATCAGTGCGTCTGGTGGTGGGTCCCACTTGGCAGTGCATCGATTCCCCTCCTGACTGAACACGTGCTTTTCCCCGCTTCCCCCTGCTTCTGGTTGCTGCTCTCTTCTTCGTTCTCGCCGCCGGCGGCGGCGCGGATCTTTCGTTCACGGCCGCGGCTGCGCATGTGGTGTGTATTCGGCACCATTCCCCTCCGTCTTGAGTTAGATCTGACCAAGTGAGCCTCTGTTTGCCCCTGTTTTCCACGGGATCCAGACTACGGAGGTGGGTGGGACTGGGGAGCGGCGGCGGGGCGGCGTTGGGCTGAACGAGACGGAGCCACGAGAGACAACGTCGAGCAGGTAATCACCCTGTCCAACCTCTTCAACCCTGCGATGTGTGCCTCGTCTGCTTTCGCTGCCTCATAATGCCCGCCATTGATAAACAGGGGCAATGTTGCTCGGACCACCTTCGAATTCAGTGTTGAATTCTTACCATCTAAAGCAAAGCTAGTTGATGGTAGCGTGCGAGACATAGAGAGAGATACAATTGTGAAATGGGAGGTTGAATTTGAAGAGATTGATCCATGGAAAATACAAAGCATGGAAGAGAGGGCCGTGAGGAATGTTGTGGAGAAAATTGGGGAAAGCATTTTTTGGGGTCCAGAGCAAGAGGTAGCATTGTTACGGTTTGATAATTGGAAGGATGAGTATGTGAGAATTGAGAATGGTGAAGAGATGGTTGATGAAATCGATCGACAAGACGGCTGGGCAAGAAAACAGACTACCTTTCATGCAGAGCTCGTTGATCTGAAATCAGATTCTAAGGTTGGATATGTGCCCTCAAAGTTGGCTTCGCAGATGGTAGATGATGATTGGGCTTCACAGAGACAGATGACACCCATGTGTATGGGTGAAGTGACAGTAATAGAGGGGGCTGATCAAGATGCAGAAGAGGGCTGTGATGGTGCTGCAAGGGTTGTTTGTGTTGATTGGAATTCAGTACAATTAGAAGACACTACTGATTTGTTCATTGCACCAATGGCTGACACTGAGATGGCCAATTTTTTTGGCATTCCAGTAGATCCAGTAGATGATCAAGATGAGGAAGAGAGGGGTGAATCGAGTTTGCCTAATGATGCTAACATAGATGCTTGTGAAGATGTGGATGGACAGCTGATGAAAGATGCTGCAGATGATGTAGATGATGCACATAATGATGAGCTTGTAAGTGTGTATGACAAAGAAAATCATGTTATTGAAGTAGGCAATTTGTTCCCAAGCATGAAGGAGTTTAGGATGTGTTTCAAGACTTATGAAGTCAAACATGAGTTTGATGCCAAGACTATGTGGACTGATAGAAAGAAATTTTATGCAAGGTGCAGAGGTTTTGATGGAAGCCTCAGGCCTTGCAAGTGGTACATATCCGCTAGAATTCAACCTGATGGAAGTACCATTAGGGTAAATCAAATCCCAAATCCACATACTTGTATTACAAGTTCACAGACAGTATCGACCATGACATCACAGCTTTGGATTGCAGAAAAGATCACTCCAATTTTAGCCAAGAAACCAAACACTACAGCAAAGAAACTTAAAGTGGACTTGGAAAAGCAGTACCCCATTAAGGTGAAGTATACCACAGTGTGGAAAGCAAAACAGAGGGCAATGAAAGAATTATATGGTGATTGGGCAAATACTTTTAGGATGCTTTATAACTTCAAAGCAGAGGTGGAGAAGAGGTCACCTCGCAGTGTTGTGGAGATAGATACTGAGGTAACAGAGGATGGTAGAGTTCTTTTCTCCAAGTTCTTTATGGCTTTAAAGCCTTGCATAGATGGCTTCAAAGCAGGGTGCCGTCCATATTTGAGCATAGACTCATCTTTTTTTACTGGCAAATGGAATGGTCAATTGGCAGCATGCAATGCTTTAGATGGACACAACTGGATGTTCCCTGTTGCTATTGGTTTGTTTCAGTCAGAGACAGAGGTTTCATGGACATGGTTCATGATGCAGTTGAAAAGATGCATAGGGCCAGTGTCACCTTTGGCAGTACACACAGATGCATGTAAAGGGCTAAAAAATGCAGTGAAGAATGTTTTTCCTCATTGTGAGCAGAGGGAGTGCTTCGGCCATATGTGGATGAATTTGATCAAAAAATTAAGAGGAGAAGAATTTGGGAGAATGTGGCCAGCAGCAAGATCTTACACCAAACAAACACATTCATATCATCTTGATAAGATAAAAGCAGCATGTAGTGAGTTTGGTCCATGGTTGAACACCTATCATTCTCTATTGTGGTACAGGTCAGGATTTAACACTGCCATCAAGTGTGATCATATCAACAATAACTTGGCAGAAAGTTTTAACAACAAGATAAAGCAGTTAAAGAACTTGCATGTGATGACATGGTTGACCAAATGAGGATCATGATCATGCGCATGTGGGAATTGAGAAGAAGGCACTACTAGGGAAAACCTTATACATAGAACCTTAGCAGTAGCGCTGGATAAAAAGAGGCGCTACTGCTACATAGCCGTAGCGCGCGTTCAGGAGAAGCTAGTTAGCAGTAGCGCGGCAGCAAAAAAAAGCGCTACTACTAATATTGCCCCACCGTTGCCACCAGGCTAGGTTTAGTAGTAGCGCGCCCAGGGTAAACGCGCTATTGCTAACATAATAGTAGTAGCGCGTTTTTTGGGTAGGGCGCTACGGCTAAGTTTGAACCTGGACACATGGCGGGCCCCACTTAGCAGTAGCGCCTCTCCCAGAAGCGCGCTACTGCTAGCTTTTTAGCAGCAGCGCTGTTTACTACCCAGCGCTACTGCTAAAACCGCACCCACCACCTTTTCCCTCCTCCCTCCCCCTCCCCCATCCTCTTCCTTCACTTTCCCCTAGCTCCCACCTCCTCTCTCCCTCACTTTGCTTCTTCCTCACTACTTCTCCCCCCATTACTCTCCTTCTTCTACCTCCCTCTCTCTCTCTCTTTATTGCTCCTACCTAACTACACCACCTCCATTAATGCATCTCCTTTCTCTTTTTCCTTCCCCCTCCACTAGGTAGTTGAACTCATCTCCTTCCCAAACTAGCTAGGTAGATCTAACATTTAGTGAAGTGACCTATGTACCTCCCTAACTAGATCTAGCCATGTCAAGAAGTTAGCTTTGTCCACTTTTGATCATTCCCTAGGTGTGTGGTGACACCGATCGAAATCATCATCACCATGCTCGATCTCGAGATAGGTGATTAAAAATTTGTGCTTTTGCAAGAATGGAAATATGTGTATGTGTGCGATATGATGGAAATTGTGTGTGTGGCATGAGTTGCCGCCGATGTGTGCTTGAGTTGCCTATGTTTTGCCGAAATGTCGATTTATTTCCGTTTCGGCGAATTTCGGGCAAACTCTATATGTCCTATTTTTAGGGAAGGTCATGCCGAATTTTTGTATGACTTTGATGCATGCATGCATTTTTATAATCAATTTTTTTATTATTACCGTGCAAGCGTTCATGATGGTCAGTGGAACGATGGTGGAAAGGTGGTGGCGGTCGGCGGTGCAGGACATGAATGAAAATAACCGGACAGAGATTATATGTTCGTATCGAAGATGCAAAGGAGGAGTTTGGCTCGACCCCTACGAGGATGGTCGTGTGATGGCGCACCTGCTCATGACTAGTTTCATGGATGGCTATACTCGGTGGATAATTGAAGATGATGATGAGGAGGAGGAGGACGCCGACGGGGCAGGCAATGACGACACGGGGCAAGACGAAGAGATGACCGATAATGGGGGCGGAGAAGGGGCCGGACATGGCGGTGGGGAAGAGGCCGGACATGGCGGTGGAGAAGAGGCCGGACATGGCGGCGGAGAAAACGTGGACTCCACGCCGCACACTTCGTCGATACTAAGTTCAATCGTGCGGGACCCTCATGTTCAAGAACTGCTTCGCAAGGAGACGAGTACTGACAGAGCTACTTCTAGAGAGGAGGCCAAGCTGCAGCAACTGGTGGTAGACTCGAACACTCCATTGTATGATGGTTGCGATCCCGAGGTGACCCGCTTTAGTTTCAAGCTCGAACTTCTGAAGACGAAGGCTAAAAACAAATGGACCGACACTAGCCTCGATGAGCTTCTCAAGTACCTAAAGGATGTTCTTCCTGCGGGAAATCTATGTCCTACTAGTGTGGATGAGGCCAAGAAGATCGTGTGCCCTCTTGATCTGCCGCACGTTAGATACCATGCATGCATCAACGATTGCATAATTTTTCGGAAGGAGCACGCAGAAAAAACCAGCTGTCCGGTGTGCAATGCTTCTCGATACAAGAAGGCCGAGAAGAAATCTCCCCAGAAAGTTGTATGGTACTTACCGCACACTCCCCGTCTGCAACGTTATTTTGTAGATCCCAAGGAAGCAAAGCTCATGCGTTGGCACGCGGAGAGGACAAAGCCCGGCGATGGAGATGATCCGAAGCTGAGACACCTCGTGGATGGAAGCCAGTGGAGAGCGTTCAACGCCGAATATCGATATTTCGCATGTGATGCAAGGAACATCGTGCTTGGCGCGTGTACCGATGGCATGAATCCATTTGGCAACCAGAACACCAACCATAGCACATGTATGGATGTACAACATCCCCCCCTGGTTGTGCATGAAGTCGAAGTACATACACATGAGCATGCTGATTCAAGGGCCGAAACAACCGGGAAATAATATTAATCTGTATCTGGGGCTACTTCAAGAGGAGTTAGACACGTTATGGAAAACACCAGCCAAGACATGGGACGCCAGCAAAGGCGAGTATTTCGATATGAGAGCCGCGCTGATCATGACGGTGCACGACTATCTCGGTTACGGATATGAGGCCAGGTGTGCCACGGATATTGCGGATGCACGCGGTGCATGGATGATACGACATCTCAGCAGCTAACGTCAACGAAAGATGGCGGGTCTGGGAAAATCGTGTACATGGGGCATCGAAGATGGCCCGAGAAGGACGACCCGTGGAGAGACCGTGGAGATCTATTCAATGGTGAGGCTGAGCATCGAGGACCTCCACGTAAGCGGAGCGGCGCCGAAATCGATGAGCTCTTGAAAAACTGGGAACAGTGCCCCGCGTCGGGAAAGACGATGAAAAAGACGCCGGATCCGCTGCTGAAGGTATGGAAGACGAGGTCTGTTTTCTGGGACTTGGAGTACTGGCACAAACTCGACACGCCACATTGCCTTGATCAAATGCATATCTGTAAGAATGTCCTTGAGAGCTTGCTTGCGACACTAATGAACATGCCGGATAAGACCAAGGATGGGCCGAAGGCAAGAAGAGACTTGCAAGATTTGAATATCAGGGCAGATCTGCACATGCCGCCCGGTAAAAAGTCAGAGAAGACAGAGACGGAGATGGAGGCGCGGGAGAAGAAGGGCAAAAAAGTGAAGGAAGAGGATTATTGCCCCCTTCTTGCTTCACCTTAAGTCCGGCTGAGATCGATCAATTCTTCAAGTGCCTTACTGGAATCAAAGTTAGTTCCGGTTACTGTGGGAAGATAAGCAGATTTCTAGACACGAAGAAGAAAAGGTTCAGCGCGATGAAGTCCCATGACTGTCATGTGATGATGACGCAGATACTACCTGTTGCCCTTAGAGGGATAATGGACAAGCACGTCCGTGATACGCTTATTGGTCTCTGCAACTTTTTCGACGTCATGTCTCGAAAGTCGATCAGTGTGAAGCAGCTCCGAAGGCTACAGGAAGAGATCGTTGTGATACTAAATGAGCTTGAGATGTACTTCCCACCCGCGTTTTTTGACGTCATGGTGCATCTGTGTGT
Source organism: Elymus sibiricus (assembly GCA_039707655.1). Taxonomy (NCBI): domain Eukaryota; kingdom Viridiplantae; phylum Streptophyta; class Magnoliopsida; order Poales; family Poaceae; genus Elymus; species Elymus sibiricus. The sequence goes on from CM077675.1 coordinate 489,995,834, forward strand.
CCATATTGTGGACTACATATTAGACCTGGGGCCGTCATTCCTGCACAACATGATGCCGTTCGAGAGGATGAATGGGGTCATCAAAGGATTCGTTCGTAACATGTCCCGTCCGGATGGAAGCATCGTCCATGGCTATCTGACGCAAGAGTGCATCTCTTTCTGCGAGAATTATCTATATGGCGAAGACCGGCCTGTTGTTGGTTTGCCCGTTAAGAAGCACCTTGGGAGGCTCAAAGGAGAAGGTCACTCCAACGCTCGCAGGGAACTGCATGTGGCCTACTCGGATCGACGCAACGACTTTGATAGAGCAAACTTAGTAGTGCTACAACACCTAGACGAGGTAGATCCTTTCGTTACACTGCACAAAGAAACCATCGCAAAGAAGTATCGTGACCGGGGGCTATGCAGGACGGATGCCGAAGTTACTAGAGAGCACAACTCCACTTTCCTGCATTGGTTCAAAGAGCATATTCTTGCTAAGCCCCCGGAAGAGGGCTCTAAGGACGGATTGCTCATATACGCCTTAGCACATGGCCCCTCGGCCAACCTCGCGACCTATCAGGCATACGATATCAACGGATACACGTTCTACACGGAGGCTAAAGATATGAACAGTGATTTTCAGAACTCAGGGGTGACGATGGAATGCATGACCGGCAGCGACAACGGCACAACTGAGAGATTTTACGGAAGGGTCGAGGAGATCTGGGAGCTTGACTACTCTGGACTGCACACCGCGACGATGTTCCGTGTTAGATGGGCTAAGAATGTCAAAAGAGAAAACCGGTATTTCACTACCATGACTATACCCGACGCCAAGAGCGCTACCGTGAACGCCATCGCAAAAAACGAGCCATGGGTACATGCTAAGTACATGAAACAATGCTTCTTCATAACCGACTCGAGCAATCCCAGCCGTGTTGTCATGAGGAGAGGCAAAAGGAACATCATAGGAATGGATGGAGTCGCCAACGAGGAAGACTACGACCAGTATGGCAACCCGATGAGGGAAGATGACGATGGGGATGAAGTATACGTCAAAAGAAGAATCAATACTACATTACCTAAGAAAGATCGTACTCCATGGAAAAGGAAAAGTCACAATGAGGGGCTCAATTATTCGTCAACGAACAAGAAGGGAAAGAAGCTCAATCAAAAACGAAAACGTCGACGCTGATCGAGAAACCGTTATCGGTCAAATGATGTAATATATATGTTCCTATTTTGTGTACACACTTAACCGTTATGCATGGGTCAAATGATGTAATGTATATATATGTTCCTATTTTGTATACACACTTAACCGTCAAATGATGCAATATGTATCGCCTTAGTTATATACATTGTATCACCTTTCCTTCGTTCCTGCTCTTGGAAAAAAAAGAAAAATAAGAAAAGAAAAGGAAAAGAAAATAGAAGAAACAAACAGGAAAGGAGTGATAGCAGTAGCGCGTTTCTATAAAACGCGCTATAGCTATGTCAAGTAGCAGTAGTGCGTTTTCATAAAACGCGCTATAGCTATGTCAAGATAGCAGTAGCGCGTTTTCTCAAAACGCGCTAAAGCTACTTTAGCTATAGCGCGTTTTATAGAAACACGCTACTGCTATCTTGACATAACCCCCACGCGGGCTTCCTCCTCCATCCCATTCCCCATTCGATCCATCTCCTCCGCGCGACGCCGCCGTCGCCCTCCGTCGCCGCCCTCCGTCGCCCCTACCCGCGCCCTCCGTCGCCGCCCTCCGTCCGTCGCCGCCCGCGCGCCCTCCGTTGCCGCCCGCTTCTCCACCCGCACCCGTCTCCCCGAGCTCCACCTCGCCGCCGGCATCTCCCCCGAGCTCCACCTCGCCGCCGACGTCTCCCCTAGCCCCTTGTAAGTCCTCTGCCCCTCCTTCTCTCTCTCTGCCTAATTAATTAGTATGAATCCTAGGACAGATTAGGTAGTATGAACCTAGTTAATTAGTATGAAATTAACTAGGTTTTCAAATTAGGACACAAATTTAGCTAGGTTTCAAATTAGGACAGAAATTTAGGTAGGCTGAATTTAATTTCAAATATTGTGAAGAAAAAGGAGTTATTGCATTTTCTTCAAGTTCTATATTTTTCTTGCTGTTATATGCAAATTTGAAGTGGACATCTGATATGTGGACATGTGATTTGGACTTGTGATGTTTGGAATTTGGACATGTGATGTTAGGAAAATGATGGTTATGTGCAGGGTAAATGATCCGAGTGGCCTATGTTTCACCGGAATGTTGATTCATTTCCGTTCCGGTGAATTTCAGGCGCTCGATATGTCCACTTTTTAGCAAAGGTCATGCCGAAATTTCCCATGAATTTTGGCATGACTTCTGCTAGAAAGTAGGCATATCGAGTGCCGGGATTCGCTGGGAAACGGCATTCCGGCAAACCATAGACCTTTTTTATGTCATTAATCATTTTTATTATAGTTTAAGAATTAAACAAGGAGACTTAATCGTAGGAAACATGTCGAACAACGAAGAAACAGGGCCTTCTGACCATGATGCAGATGAGGTGGATTATGAGGGTGAACAACAGTACCTCGACTTTTTGTCTGCTAAGCACAATCAAGGTTTGCAAGACGGCCTCGATGATGGTACTGACGCCGACATCGACACCTACGGCGCCGGCACCGATGGCGGCGCCGACACCGGCGGGGAAGGTACCGGCGGGGAAGATACCGGCAGGGAAGATACGGCGGGGAAGGTACCAGCGCCGAAGCCGCTACCGAAAAGAAGAAGCAGAAGAAGCAGAGGATACGAAAACCTAACAAACTCAGCATCGGACGACTGATGATCACAAAGATGGCCCCTGGCAAGTTTGAGCCATTAGAGCCGGAAGAACCTCGCAAGTGCTACGGGAACCAAGTCGGATGCATCCTACGGGAATGCACGAGCATCAACGACGATGACATAAGGGGTAAAGAACATTTGATGCAGTTGCTCCTGACGAAGCTGCACAAGAGATTCAAGTTCCCCGACCGGGATGACGCCATAGAACACCCGTGGGATGATCCGAAGATGAAAAAGATTAACAATCATGCCCTGGGCATGTTCAACAATGATTTGGCCTCCTCGAAAGGGAGGGTGAAACGAGCTATTGAGGCTGAGGAACCCCTGTCCAAGATTCTGGAGGAAAATCCGACACTACGGAAGAGGAGTTCCAGAAGTTCAAGGACAGTTGCGCTACCGAGGCAACCAAGGCTAAGGCTGCGAAATTCAAGAGCCTTCAGCAAAGGAACATGGGGAACCAACGCCTCAGAAGCCGTGGCTACCTTGGCAAAAGGCCCATATGGGATAAGGAGGACGCGGAACGTGAATCCGCGGGTCTCCCAGACCCCTTCGCGAAGTTCACCAACCCCTTGGAGCGTGACTTCATCAGGGCCCGCTACAAGTGGGACAAGGAAAAGAAGGTTTTTTACACGGACAAGATCACAAGGAAATAGATTAGAATACTGGTAATTATTCTTTTACCACCTTACATTTAGCTTCTGATCAAGTCGACTACACATTCGTAAACGGTTCACGTTCCTTCTGCAGGACAAGCAACACAAGCTTGCAGTCGAAAGCCAGTCTTCGTCGATGAGGCCCAAGTGGGACACCCCTCTCAACCGGGCCTTGAACGAACTTAAGGGACTCCCTTTGGACCAGCAGCCGCAATATGGACGTGTGCACGGCGCCGGAGACGGTGCCACGTGGAAGGTCTTTTACAACGAGGGCCCGGAGGCCAAGAAGCAGAAAAAGAAGTTCAGTCAGGCGAACATCGACGAGAAGGTGAAGCTTGCGTTCGAGAAAAAAGCAGCTGAGGACGCGAAAAAAGCAGCCGAGGAGAAAAATGAGTTGCTACAGCAGGCAGTCACTGCAGCTGTAGATGCCTGCAGAAATGATTTCGCTACTAACTTGATCCCGGCTATCATCAACTGGTTGAAGGAAAATCCAGACAAGACGGTAGATGATTTCCCCATGCCCAGCTTCGTCGGGAGCAACTCGGTGAACAACACAACCGCACCATCACCTGCTCACGCAACCGCGCCTGCTCCCGCACCCGCTCATAGCAGCCCGTCCTCAGTCTCTGGCGCGCTAGGCGGGCCTTTGTCTTTGGCTGAGCTCGACGCCCTCACGGTAATTACATGTCGCACCAACATATATGTAGAATATTCCGTTTTCGTTGCCTTTCGGATGTTTTACACCGCATACATGTCTTTGCGGGCTGACGAAACCCCGTGCACCGTACTCTACTTGATCAAAGGCCAGAAGGTGGACGTGGGAAAGGCGGTGATAACGAAGCCCTTGGAACTCACGTTCCACGGCCAGCCGATGCCCGGTGGGCACTTCAGGGTTACCTTGTCGAGTGTGAAATCGGGGCACGAGGATTTGTCTCCTCCAGTACGGCTAAGGGGAGAGGACGACGAGACCCCACCACGGCTAGGAAACTGCAAGGGTTGGGTGCCGCTATGGCCGAAGAATCTTCTTCATCTGGAGCCGGCCGAGAGCACACCAATAACCACACATCAGCAAGGAGGTATGAACACCACCACCCCGCCTACGCAATTACCAGCGCATGTAGTGCCGGGTGAGAGCGGCGGACGATGCGAGGAAGGGGGTCCAATAGTGGCTGATGTAATCGCCCCCGTAGAACAAAGAATGGATGATGAGATGGACGAGGACCCTCTTCGGTTCCTCAATACAGGCGCCTATGACGATGACTTCGAAATGATGAGTCAGCCATATGACGACTCGGGCTATCAGCATGCTGATGAGATGGATGATCTGCCCTGGCAGGAACATCCTTGCAGGGTTGATTGCAAGAAGTCTCTCTTCATGCAATCCTCACAGGACACGCCTGAAGATGCTGCCTCAACACAGGCTCAAATAGCCGAGGGTCGTATAGTGCTTAGCCCGACAACACTGGGGCAGGGGTTAAGGAAGGGTCTGGAAGGTCAGGCCAAGAAAAAGGAGAGGAGGAGACCGGCGGGGAAAGGCTCTGGTGCCTACAAACAAGCCAGAGCACATAGCAGCCAGACGGCGGATTTTGAAGAGCGTGTACCCGTCAAAGGTGTGGCCATGTTCCAAGTCACGGGCGAGCCGATCCTACCGACGAAACCGCTGGAGGCAATATCAGGGGATCTCAGGAGACTGCACGGCCATGTGCTGTCGACTGAGAAAAGCCTACTAGCCTCGAAGGATCCAAGATATCCGACATACGCGGCTCTTGTGCCTGAGGGGAGGTGCTACGTCGACACACGGACCGCGGAGGTGTTCTTCCCGCGGTTTGACCATATCTTCGAGATGTTTCTGACAAGGCGGCTTGATTTTACAATCGTTCGGCTTTTTGCGCTACATATGAGCTTCCTCATGAAGAGAGAAGAAGTCTCGCAAATCTGTGTGGCGGATCCATACTACATGCACGAGTCCTTCTTGAGTCTCGGCGACTTTGAGCGTAAAACTGCTAGGGAGTACCTTGAAAACTTCATGGTACAGAATAAGGACCAGGAAATTGTCCTCCTGCCTTATCATCCAAAGTAAGTCAGTGCCGGACAACCCTTTCATACATTTCAATCATTCTTTACCCGCGAGTCTCCCATATGGAGAATAATTTGAGGTGTTCTTTTCCCCGCAGCAACGGGCGCGCCATCCTTATCGTTCTTTACCCGCGAGTCCCCCACGCCGTGTATTTTGACCCTACCAGAAACTACGAGAAGAAGGACTACACCCACGTAATGAATATTCTAGATGATGCTCTCCAAGGCTTCAGCTTGAGGGGTGGCCACCTGCAGATCAGGATACAAAGGAACCACAAGACGGGTTTCTCGCATAAAACTAACTTCTGCGGCATCCATGTCCCAAAACAAAGTAGGAACGATGGATTCTACCTCCTCCATCTCATGATGGAGTTCAGAAGGGATCACCAAAAGCTTCGCATGACAACCAGAAATGATGATCATATCCGCAAGTGGGTAGAATCTCAAGGAGAAGCGGATTATAAACTTAGAGATGAATTCTTTCGCATCCAGAGGGACATTGCGACAATCATCATGAAAGAAGTCGTCAAAAAGAAGGGGATGTTCCACCACGGCCCTATATCACGAGCTGACGTCCGAACTCGCATAGGCATGCAACGTCAGGACCTCACGTCGTTCAAGAAGCTAGAGTGCATCCTCGATGATCTGGAAGGATGGAAGTTCTAGTGATTTACGATGCCGATGATGATGATATGTGTCGGTTGAACTTGTATACTTTCTGTAGCGATGAAACTTTGTGATGTCCACGGACCCTGCCGAACTTGCGTAACGCTACTTTGTTAGTTTGGGTACGATGACATGCGTACCTCTACTTAATTAGTTTACGTACGATGAAACTGCGTTGATTATTTATGTTTACTATATGTTGCATCTAGTTGCTAACCCTTTCTTTTCGTGTTGCTCAAGTATATTTTGTTGCATATGATTGTACATTCTCTTTATGAAGATGCATCTCTAACAGGTACCTAGATCCTTGATGGCGAAGAAGAAGTGCTATGTCGTGTATATAGGAAAGGTTCCGGGAGTGTACGACGAGTGGCACGAGTGTCAGGCGCAAGTGGATGAGTTCTCGGGCGCCAGCCATAAAGACATCAAAAGCAGACAAGAAGCAGAAGCTAGTTACTTGAGGTTCACGCTAGCGCGCGAGAGGACTCATAACCGCCTCCTGTACTGCATAGTTCCGCTCTCACTCATAGTGATAGCTCTTCTCGTGTATATCATTGTTTACATGGATGACGATGTAGTTGCAAGTATTCGAGACTTATATCGCTATTTTCGAGATGATGATGAGAGACCACTTTGTGTTGGATGATGATTATGATGATGACATGATTTGATGAGACTATTTGTATGTGTATGCTATGATTACATTTGTATGTGTATGATATGCTAGAGATTATTGTATAAAGCCTGTACAAATACAAAACAAATATGCAGAAAAAAAATCAGAAACTAAAAAAACTAGCAGTACCGAGGGGAGTAAAGTTAGCAGCAACGCGCACTTAGCAGTAGCGCGGGTTACTGTAGGCCGTTGCAGCTATTAGCAGCAGCGCTTCCTGGTGAAGCTCGCTACTGGTACCCATGTATAGCAGTAGCGCGTTTCAACACGCGCTACTGATACAAGTTAGCTGTAGCGCCGTATCAGTAGGGCGGGTACCCGCGCTACTGCTAGGCTTTTCCCTAGTAGTGAGTATTGGTGATTGTCTGCAAGGGGGTAAGCTTCCTGCAGTGGTACAACAGGTGGTGAACAGGAGCAGAAATCTTACACATTTGTCTGTTGAAAAATCTTCTGTCGTCGTTTTCTCACAACAGATGCCAGGGGGTGGCTAATCGAGGTGAGAGCAAGGTTGCCGTGGAAGATCCGGGACGGGATAGGGTAGTAGCACGCGGTGGTTTACCCAGGTTCAGGGCTCTCCGGAGAGATAATACCCCTACTCCTGCATGACTGTATATATGGTACATATCTGGTACAGAGTTGCTCCTGGAGCTGTATTGGACTGAGAGCAGTGGCAGAGCGCCTACTGTCTCGTATATGTCTCATATGTATGTGTGAGCTAGCTAGCAAGTGGGCATGAGAGAGCTCCACCGTGACTGAGTGTGAATGAGAGGGGGCTTGGTACCCTTTTATAGTGTGGGCATGGGCTTTGTGGGTGGTGGCCCACCCACCAACTACACTATTCCAGATGTCAAGTGAGATGACAAGTGAGGTAGGCACTAGTACACCACTATTGGAGGTGACACGTGAGGTGACGCATGATGCAGTCAATATTGCACCACTATTGGGGTGCAGTGAGGTGACGCGTGATGCAGGCAATAGTGTCTTCATGTCGTGTCCGACGAGACGTGGCGGTTGACCTCGCGCAGTAGGCCGGCTGGAGCAGCCGGGCAGGGCTCGGTCGGAGCAGTCGGCTGGCGCCGCCGGGCAGGGGGTCGGCTGGCCTTAGGAGCCAGCCGGACCAGGGGGCCAGCCGGAGCAGCCGGACAGAGGGGCGTTGGCCGCCCCGTTGTTTTAAAATGTTGAGTCGCCTCCATGAGCCTACCCGGGGGTAATCCCCCCGACAGTAGCCTCCGAGCCTCCGGGCGACTTGGAGAGTCGGGTGGAGGGTTTTTGCCGTTGGGGTTGTTGTTGCAGAAGTTGTTGATGACGGTTGATTGCGGGTCGGGGACGACACGGCTTGCTTCCAGCGGGGGCGCGCCAGCGCACCCGCTGGGTGTAGCCTTCGAGCCTCCGGGCGACTCGAAGAGTCGGGCGGAGGGTCTTTGCTGTTGCTAAAATAGATATTGGCGTCGAGGACGTCGGGCGTGGATGCAGAGTCCGCCAACTGACGGGCGCGGGGTCCTGCCTGGCGCGGAAGCGGAGTCCACTGGCTGGCTGTTTCCAGCGGGGGCGCGCCAGCGCACCCGCTGGGTGTAGCCTCCGAGCCTCCGGGCGACTCGAAGAGTCGGGCAGAGGGTCTTTGCTGTTGCAGAAACAGACGGTGGTGTCAGGGATGTCGGGCGCGGACACAGGGTCCGCTGGCTGATGGGCGCGGAGCCCTGCCGGAGGCGGACGCGGGATCCGCCGGCTGTTGGGCGCGAGGCGCTGCGGAGGGCGGACGCGGGGTCCACCGGCGGATGAGCGCGAGGCGCTGCCGAGGGCGGACGCGGGGTCCGCCGGCTGATGAGCGCGAGGCGCTGCCGAGGGCGGACGCGGGGTCCGCCGGCAGATGAGCGCGAGGCGCTGCCGAGGGCGGACGCGGGGTCCGCCGGCCGATGAGCGCGAGGCGCTGCCGAGGGCGGACGCGGGGTCCGCCGGCTGATGAGCGGGAGGCGCTGCCGAGGGCGGACGCGGGGTCCGCCGGCCGATGAGCGCGAGGCGCTGCCGAGGGCGGACGCGGGGTCCACCGGCTGATAAGCGCGAGGCGCTGCCGAGGGCGGACGCGGGGTCCGCCGGCCGATGAGCGCGAGGCACTGCCGAGGGCGGACGCGGGGTCCGCCGGCTGATAAGCGCGAGGCGCTGCCGGGGGCGGACGCGGGGTCCGCCGGCGGATGAGCGCGGGGCCCTGCCGGGAGTAGCCTCCGAGCGAGGAGGTTCCTCATGGAAATGATCGTGCAAAAGACAAGTTTAGTCGATGCAGATATATCAAATATTTGATTTTAGTAGTGCAAGTTTATGCAGAGGGTGCCGACTCGGTTTCGTCCGAGCCCCCTTCAGTCTTTTGCATGTTCTCTCCGATCTTTGGCTTTTGCTCTTGCTAGCCGGACAGCCGGGAGCCGGTCTGTAGCTGAGGCGAAAAGTAGGCCACGGAGTGGAGCGTACAGTACTCGGATTCTGGGAGCAGACTCGACCGAGCAGATACTCATAAATGAAACGACAGGATCGCCCAAGCCGTTTTCCCTCGGGACGTTTTTCGCGTGGGGTGACCTCCAGCTTGTGCTCTCGCTAGCCGGACAGTCGCGGTGCGAGCTGTAGCTGAGACAAAGAGTGGGCCTTCGGTACCGTACACGCTACTAGGCCGTCTCGTGGGAACGAACGAATGGTGCCGAGCGGCCAGCCTCCGGGCCGAGACTAGCCGGCACCGGGGCAAATAGTAATGCAACTGATAAAAATGCGAAGATAGCCCCCCGAGGTCGCTCGGGGTTATCCGTGTTTGCACGTGGTGCGACAGTATGCGGGTGAGGAGCTCACATTGCCTTGACGCGCACGAGGCGGAGGGTGCCGAAGACAGCCAGCGCGGCTTGGCGCTTGCGGAGCGTGCCGGCGCACCCGCTGGGTGTAGCCTTCGAGCCTCCGGGTGCTCGATGGGGGGTCCAGCCGGAGCAGCCGGACAGAGGTCCAGCCGGTCGGGCCCGACCGACCAGGCATCGAGGCGGACGGGTAGTCGGGCGGGCTCTCCAGCCGGCCCGATGTTGAACCGGGTAGGCAGGCCGGGTCGTGTCCGGCCGTCTGAGTGGCGAAGCAGGCGGACGGGCAGGCGGACGTCTTTTTCTTCTCTTCTCTTTGGCCGGCTGTGGGCAGCCGGACGCTTCTTTTTTCTTTGTTCTGGGCAGCGGCACATGCCTTTCCTTTTTCCACCAACCGGTCCCCTCCCCCTCCCCACGGCAGCCGGCGCGGCGCTGGAGCCGGACCGGGCGCGCGGGCAGGCGGGGAGGAACCAGCGAGCGCCGGCCGGAGCCGGGCGACGGGGAGGCGGAGCCGGGTGCGCGCCTGCGGGCGGAGCAGTGGAGCAGCGCAAGGACGCGGCACGGCCGGCCAGCGCGCCCAGCCGGCAGGTGGAACGCAGCGGCGACCGGCCAACGCAGCCGGAGACAGTGATGGCGCGCGTAGGGGCGAGGCAGGCGCCGGTCGGAGCCTGAGCAGGCAGGCGCCGGGAGCCGGCCAGCGCGAGGCGGCGAGCCGGAGCAGAGGGCGAGCGCGGCTGAAGGCGCGGCCCGTCGGCGCGGCGCTGGAGCCGGCGCGAGGAAGGGCGGAGTCGGCCCGGGGCGGCGGGCCATGCGAGCGTCCGGGCGGAGCCGGCGGCGGGCCGGGTCGCAGGTGGAGCGGCGGGGCGCACGCTGGCCAGCGTCCGGACGCGTAGGCGCGCGCGGAGGAGCCGGGAGTGAGCGCGGGGACCGGAGCAGCAAGCCGGCACGGAGGCTGGACGCACGAGCCGGCAGGGGGCGCGCACGAGGAGGGAGCGGAGGCAAGACGGGCGCTTAAGCGGGCGCAAGGGCGGAGCAGGCATGCAGCCGCGGGCGCCGTGGCCGGAGCCAAGGGGCGCGAGCCTGCGCGTGGGCGCAGCTGTCGTGCGGGGCCGGCCGGGACCTGGGGGCTACGCGGACGGTGCGGAGCCGGCCACCGGGCGCAGGGCAGCAGCCGGCGTAGGGCGGTGTGTGGTGTGCCGGCGCGCGTGGGGCCGGCTAGCGTGGGAACTGGACGGAGGAGCAGACCGGCCGGCACAGCGCGGAGGCGGTCGGAAGGGGCACGGGCGCACCGAGGCGGAGAGGGTCGGGCGCGGCCAGGGAGCCAGCGTGGAGCCGACGCGCGCGGGCGCACGGGCGCGGAGCGGGGCGTGGCCGACGGCGAGCGCCGGGACACCAGGAGGAGGAGTCGGCGGCGCCGGGCGGCCGCGGGCGCGCGACCGTGCGGGCGGAGGGGCGTGCGGCGGGGAAGCACGGGGGCGGCCGGGATGGCGACCGGCGAGCGAGCGCGCGTGCGCAAAGTTGGAGCAGGGTGAGGCAGCCTCGGCTTGACTTTTCCTTGGGGATCGTAGATGCGCGGAAGACGCCGCAGAGGGCGCATACGTCGGGTTGAGGAGCGGCTCGAAGGGCGGACAGTTGAGTGGCGGCCGCACCAGTCGTCGGTACGCGACCACGCCAGCGCGAGCGCGACGGCCCGACGCAGCGCCAGCGCGCGGAGGATGCGGCGGCCCGCACTGGGTTGGGGAAGCGGTCGTCGAGGCGAGCGCGCCGAGGGCGACGGCCGGAGGGACGCGGGAGCGGCGCTGCGGCGGTCGTGACGAAGGGGGGCGCCCGGTATGCGGTCGACGAGCCCGAAGACCCGCAATGGCCGTGGGTGGAGATGATGGCGATGGCGAGCGCACCGGCCACCCTGGTCTGACTTGCGGCTCGGGGGAACCGGAATCGTCGGTGGAGACGAACGATGCCGAGGTCGATGGAGAGGACGCGACCGGCGCCGGCTCGAGCGCCCGGGGCCGTGTTGATGTCGAGCCCCCGAGTGCCACCGGAAAGACGACGGTGACGTCGTGGTGGTGACGACGAAGATGGTCCCGCCCGGACCGCGGTTCCAGCAGCAGCTTGCCCCACGGTGGGCGCCAACTGTCGTCGTTTTCTCACAACAGATGCCAGGGGGTGGCTAATCGAGGTGAGAGCAAGGCTGCCGTGGAAGATCCGGGACGGGATAGGGTAGTAGCACGCGGTGGTTTACCCAGGTTCGGGGCTATCCGGAGAGATAATACCCCTACTCCTGCATGACTGTATATATGGTACATATCTGGTACAGAGTTGCTCCTGGAGCTGTATTGGACTGAGAGCAGTGGCAGAGCGCCTACTGTCTCGTATATGTCTCATATGTATGTGTGAGCTAGCTAGCAAGTGGGCATGAGAGAGCTCCACCGTGACTGAGTGTGAATGAGAGGGGGCTTGGTACCCTTTTATAGTGTGGGCATGGGCTTGGTGGGTGGTGGCCCACCCACCAACTACACTATTCCAGATGTCAAGTGAGATGACAAGTGAGGTAGGCACTAGTACACCACTATTGGAGGTGACACGTGAGGTGACGCATGATGCAGTCAATAGTGCACCACTATTGGGGTGTAGTGAGGTGACGCGTGATGCAGGCTATAGTGTCTTCATGTCGTGTCCGACGGGACGTGGCGGTTGACCTCGCGCAGTAGGCCGGCTGGAGCAGCCGGGCAGGGGTCGGTCGGAGCAGTCGGCTGGCGCCGTCGGGCAGGGGGGGCAGCTGGCCTTAGGAGCCAGCCGGACCAGGGGGCCAGCCGGAGCAGCCGGACAGAGGGGCGTTGGCCGCCCCGTTGTTTTAAAATGTTGAGTCGCCTCCATGAGCCTACCCGGGGGTAATCCCCCCGACATCTTCATTGTGGGGTGCTGAAGTTAGAGATACCAAGACTGGATGGAGGCACGTTGTTAACACTGAGTTGCATGAGTGCACTTGCCTAGAGTGGCAACACACCGGGAAACCATGTGACCACGCCATACTTTTCTTGGCCTCCCAACCCAAGATAAACATGCACCCATATTTGCATGAATATTACTCAGTGGCAAGATTCAAGGCTGCATATGCAACTCCAATTCCAGCACTTACAGATCAGTCTCAGTGGCCTGAAGTGGAAATTGAATTTTCCATGTGTCCTCCCCTAACAAAAAGAAAGGTTGGCAGGCCTAAAGAGAGTAGATTCAAGGCATGGTTTGAGAAAGGTGGGAGTAGTATAAAGGGGAAGGGGAAGAAGGATGCAAAGCCAAAAAGGTCCCAAAAAGGTAACAAAAATAGATGCAAGCTATGCCGGGAACTTGGGCACCGAAAAAGATCTCCAAAATGTCATTACACTCCTTAAAGGCCAAAGTATGTTTATGTTTGTGTTTTTTTATTTGGATGTTGTTTTTAATTACTAGCGAAATTACAAGCTTTGTTTTCCAGGAGGAAGCGTGGAGGTCAACCCCTTGTTGTTGAAGATTGCTGGGCAATCAAAAAGGCAAGAATCAATGGTTGTAGAAAAAAGAGAAGTTTTGGTGAAAGTGTGCAAGATGAGCCAAACTTGGATGGTGTTGTGGTGCAAGATGAGCCAAACTTGGATGATGTTGTGGTGCAAAATGAGCCAAACTCGGATGATGTTGGGGTGCAAAATGAGCAACATTCGGATGAAGTGCACAATGAGCATGATTTGGATGTGGGGCAAAATGAGCAGAATGTGGTGCAAACTAGAACTGAAGTTGATGTGGCTGATGTGCAAACTGAACCTATATTGGAAGTTGTGTTACAAATTGAAGCAGCTATAGTTGATGTTGTGCAAACTAAGCCTCATTTAGATGTTGTGGTGCCAACTAAATCTGTCCTAGATGGTCTAGTGAAGAAAACCAGAAGCTTGAGTGAACTGGGTGTCATACCCGTCGTAGGACCAACAAGTACCAAGAAAAAGAAGAAGAAATCGAGTGGTAAGAAGAAGTAGAAGTGAAATATTGTTCTTGTCTGAATAAAAAAAACTTACCTGGATTTGTGTAAAAAACTTTCCAGAATTTGTGTAATGGTAATTTTACTTTGATGGGTATTTGTGTAACTCTATTCAAATTTTGGCCGAATTTCAAATTTGAGCCAAAATTCAATTTTGAAGCTGTCTAGTTTGGGTATTGATGTTACAATGCTTTCTCAAATATTATGCATGTTAGGTGATCAATCCGATGACTTTTTGTTGAGTGAAACACTAGTCATGAAAAATGTACTCCAAATGAGCTCCAAAGCTAGGATAAACACCCCATTTGCAAGCAAGTTTTTTCCGACCTTCTCTAAATGAGCCAAAAATCAAAACTTGACTTCCAGTGTGCAAATATAGGATCCATGCCCAATATTGGATCGTTTGGATAAACTATGACATACTTAACCGTAACCCCTAACCTGAATCCCACACAACCTCGTTCGTGATAGCTAGGTTTTGTGAAGGGTTTTTCATGAATATACCCGTAGACCAGGTTTCTTATTTTTCCCAGCAACCTAGTAACATAAAACGATGATGGGTGCAAGTTTCATATTTTTCTGTTTTTTTAATTAGTTATGGTCAACCCTAGCCCTCATACCCCGCTCAAAACCCCTCATAACCTCTTCAAAACCCCTCAAACCCTAGCCAAAACCCCGCATCCTTCTGGTCCGATGGATATCTGCGAATGGACGGTGTGGATCAGGTGCTAGGGCAACGTACGCGATCGAGTGAGGCGCTCTGATTGGCCGTATTCGAGAACGCTGGATCACTCCCCCCAACCATTTCTGGATGTTGGATCGCTGCGCGTCCAACAGTGTGGATCAGCCTGCAGCGCCTGTTTTTTTGCGCTGGGTTTGTTCTGCGCTCGAGGTTGGGCTACTGCGCGCCGTTGGGCCGTTGTGCCGTGGTAAAGAAGCCAACCCGTTGGTCCTTTGGACCGAACGTTGCCACGCCTCCCTCCAGCCAGGCCCTAGCTAGCAGACTACATTGCCATGCATGCGAGCGAACAGCCTACAATGCATGCATGCACGGGCGGTACACGCACAGAAGAACGAGCACTGAAACGTCGCATCCTGGCTATTGATGCAGCCTTTGGTCTCCCATGTGTGTACACAAACCCCACCCCTCCCGTTCCCGATGCCACCCAACGCCGCCCGCTCATTATTTCCACCGGTGAAACCAGTCAAAAAACACGTCGCACTTGGGCTATTTAAGCAACCTATCATCTTCCTCCTCCTCTCACACCCTCATCCATCTCCCATCCTCTCCCATCTGTATCTGTCCTTCTTCTTCTCACTGCAAACAACCCCAAAACCAGGCCGCCGCAGCCATGCAGTACACCAGGCCAACCTACCGCTTTCCCCCCACCGTGCCGGAGTGGCTCTACCCCGCCGGAGTGTACGTCGAGAGCACACTACATGTGTGGGCGATGTCAAGATGTAGGGGCACAAGGGAGTTCACCGACACCTTCCTTGCGCTCGGCGTCGGCCACCTCCCCCGGGGATCTCCAAGGATGTACCGAGTCGAGGAGGTCATCCACAACGGGGTTGTGGTTGCTATCCTTGCTCACTTCACCAACCCCTTCGACGCGTTCTACCTCCTCGGCCGCGTGTTCCGGTGTGGCTGCGAGTTCATAGCTTTCACCACCCACAACATCTTCACGGACTACACCAACATCTTCCCCACCGCGGAGCGCATGCACACTCTGTCGTACCCCATCGACAACACCCCGGAGGAGCAGTGAAGGGCACCCGGAGGAGGAGCGAGGTGGAGCAAGGAAGGCAACACACATCTATCTATCTTTTTTAGCTAAATCTATCTATCTATATTTGTGTTATGTTATTTAAGTTGTAAGCGTACTATGGGTACCAGCTATGGGCTTGGTTGGTCCGAACTATCTATATTATGTTTCTTTCTATTATTAAGTTCTTGCTACTTATTTAAGTTGCACGGTGTTTTGGCTTGTAGGTCTAGATACACCCGTTATTAAAAAATGCATTTCAAAACGTCAAAAAAGTCATTTTTTGTGGACTGTAAAAAGGACAAAAAATGACTCGTGAAAAGTCATTTTGTAGCAATGAAATTTCTCTTTTATACACAAGCCACAAATAATTTCTTTTTAGTGGATTTTTTTTGCAAACAATACTCTATATTTAAAACTTTTTTTAATACAGTACACTATATTTAAAACTTTTTTTAATACAATACATAGTGGAATTGTTATGAGTTTCCATGAACCATTCAACACTTAACAGAAGTATTATTTTTCAAAGGTTTAAAGAAGAAAAGTTTCTGTTTGAGTTAAGACAAGTAAAAGAAGTAAAACATGTGCTACCTCTTTGCATTTGGCCGCATTTTGATTTACATTATTTCATGAACATTTTGATTTACATTATTCCATGAACAAAAACAAGTAACAGATTTTTTGAAATGTTAAAAGAAGTAAATTTTCTATGAGCTAACACAAGTAAAACGGGCCCAAGTAAAACATGTGCCATGTGCCACCTCTTTGCATTTTGCTGCATTTTTATTTACATTGTACCATGAACAAAATTTTGGCCAAAGTAAAGACAAGTCAAGAAGTATATGTTTGTTAGAGGTTTATTTAGTCGAACCATTTTTCGTTAAACATGGGTGACTCTATGCTATAAAAAGGGCTGGTGCCCCTACGTGGGCGGGCTGGTTTCTCTTTGGGCCTGGTTATTTACTCACGGCCCAACATCTATTCGGCAGCCCAATTTTTTTTTACTAGAAACTGAATTTGGGAGGGGTGCACTCTGTTAACTGAAGAACAAAAACACGGGCATGAACACTGAATAGCTTCGATTCAGTTACATGAACTTGGCATGGCGCACAGATCGCGTCATATCCCCTGACAGGCCTAAATGCCCTTTCTAATGACTGATGAACAACAAGTAAAATAAAAACAGAGCAATGATACAACAATAGAACCCCCTGCCCTGATATTTGCTTGCTTCTGCAAATCGATCATCTGCATTAGATGTTTGTTGATCTTCTTCAGTTCCTCGTTCAGTTCGGACTGCGGGTGCAGTTCAGCATCGTGCGCATACCTCGCCATCGACAGGACTCTGCCCGCCCCTCGCCCGTCCGAGCTCCCCAAATTCTCCACAGCAATCGGCGGCACTCCGCCCAAACTGAGCTCCTAGGTTGTGGCCCCGCTCGAATCAATGTAGCCCTCAAACTGAATCCTCTCAATATAATCATCTATCCACTCGAAATGGGTACATTTCTTCAGGATCTGAAAACAACAACATGAACCCTAAATCCCAAATTCGACGAGAAAAAACGAAATCTGGAGAAATTAGAGAAAACGGCAGCAAAAGAACGGGCTAAGAACTGAGATCTAACCTTGCCATCCCTTCCTGCCAATGTTTAGCTCAAGCATTTCACAAATTCACGCCCAAGATTGCCATTCTCATCAGTCTTACTGACCAACCGTTTAAGAGGCTCTAGGCGTGGGCAGTCAGTTCAGTTTAAGGGCCATGTCGTGCCTGGGCTATTTACACGCTCAAATGTATCGCACCACGACCATTCTGTCGAACAAAGTCGCACTCCTTCCAATTCCCACGAAATGTGTCGCACAGGAGCTATTGACCCGAATCACGGGGTAGACGGCCGGGGCCGCTGCCGGGAGTTGGCCGACTGATGAAGAGTCGTGGCGGTAGAGGAGCAGGAGAGAGAGGAGATGGGGCAAGGTGCGGCGCCAGCGTTGAGTGTCGCCGGTGGTGGAAAGCCGCAGTGCTGGGGGCGGCACACGGCGGAGGGGCGGTGGCCGGCAGTGGCGGCGCGCGGCGGAGGGGTGAGGGGCGGTTCCGGCGGCGCGTGGCTGGGGCCGGCGGTGCGTGAGAGTGTCGGTGGCGTGTAAGGGGGTGGCGTCGTAGTGGAGGTGGAGATGCGCTGGTAAGAGCATCTCCAACAGGCACGCTACGGCGCGGCACGCTATAAATTTTTTGCAGCGTCGAAATGCACTTTTTTAGTGCGCAGCGCGCCGCCCGCGCTAGCAGGCGCCGTAAAATGAGGCGCGGCGTTGTCGCTTCAGCAGGCGCTGCAAAATGCAACGCGCGCGAGCAGGCAAACGCTATGCAATATTTCAAATGTAAATAAAATCAAGAAGATCAAATAAAGAAAAATAAATCAATAATAAATAGTTCAATTATTATTACAACTCAAACAAATAGTTTATTTTTGAATACAACAAATAGTTCAACAATACAACATGAAACATACAACATCAAACTAATTTGGGCGGCCATGCCATGCCCACCACTCCTCGATTAGATCCTTCTCAAGATCATCATGCGTTTCGACACGTCGAATGGCATGATATGAGGCAACAAATCAGGCTACCCTCGCAGCACTCCTCCACATCTTTCCTAGCTGCCGACTGAGCATTGTGGAAAAAAAGTTTTTTCTTACCTTGTGGTTTCGACAACGGCTTTACAAATGTTTGTCACCTTGGGTAGATGACATCCGCATAGTAGCCATAGTTGTAAGTATGGCCATTTGCTACAAACTCCACCGGTGTAGCTTCACCATTTGCAATCTTATTCATGAGTGGTGACTGATTAAGAACGATTGATGTCATTCAAAGATCCAGGCACTCCAAAAAAGCATGCCATATCCAAGTCTCCTGATCGGCCATTTCTTCAAGGATTATAGTGGAACCTTTTTTTGGCCGTGGAATTGACCATGCCATGCCTTAGGGCAGTTCTTCCAACTCCAATGCATGCAATCTATTGAGCCAAGTATACCTGGAACCCGCGAGCTTTGTTCATCTCCAAAATTCTTTCAATGTCTTCAGCATTGGGAGCTCTCAAATATTCCAGACCAAACACTTGCACAATTCCGACTGCAAAGCGCTTCACACACATGATGGCTTGACTCTCACCCATGGCCAAGTGGTCATCAACGAGATCTGCCGGAATACCGTATGCCAACATACGCAAAGCGGCAGTCACCTTTTGAAATGTGCTATGCCCGAGTTCTCCGGTGGCATTCCTCCTTTGCTGAAAAAACCAATCATGGCTCACCAGTTTCTCTG
This sequence comes from Elymus sibiricus, assembly GCA_039707655.1. Taxonomy (NCBI): domain Eukaryota; kingdom Viridiplantae; phylum Streptophyta; class Magnoliopsida; order Poales; family Poaceae; genus Elymus; species Elymus sibiricus. The sequence goes on from CM077675.1 coordinate 490,014,624, forward strand.
CAATGCGTTTGAACAGCTCGATGCTCATCCTAAAACGACGTCGAAAGTAGGACTCGGGGTATGTGGCATTCTTCGCAAAATAGTTCCTTATCAATCTGTTGTGGGCATCGATCTTATCCCTCCACAATTTCTGACGACCCATAACCGAACCACCGTGCCTCGGTTTTTATTGACGTGCATAGCTACGATTATTGCGAGGTCCTCCTCCTCTTGAATACCAAATTCTTTGTCGGAAGAATCGTAGGACGAACTCATCTACAATATTGTATTTAAACTAGTTTAAAACAAAGGACAAAATGCATGAAATTCATCTACAAAATATAAAGTTGAAGTATACATACCTTGCAAGCGTTTTGTCGAACACCTTGTGGGCGCCGAGCTCCAAAAGGCCGCCGGGCGCTGTTCGTCGGAAGGTTGGTGCGCTCGAACGGCGGCGGCGACCGGGGGAGGTGGAGAAAGCTTCGGCGGCGCGCGGGGAACGGTGGGGAAAGCGGCGGCGGCGCGCCGGAGAAAGGAGGAAAGTATCCGGGCGGCGGCGGTGGCGCCTGCAAGTGAGATCTCGCGGTGTGTGTGTGGGGGGGGGGGGTAGAGGAGAGTCGCGCGCGTGTCGTCGCTCTCCAGCGCGCGGGAGCGGGCACACCAAATGCACCGCACGCGATGCGGTTTTGGCCCGCGCGCTGGAACGCTTTTAGCGTGCGCGAAATTTTGCGGCGCCTATTGGAGCGCCCAACTCGGCTCCGCGCGCGCTATAAGCTGCTTATTTGCAGCGCGCCGCTAGAATGGCGCTCCTGTTGGAGTTGCTCTAAGGTTCTCGTGTGGATTCTTTTTTTTCTTTTGCCTCGCCCATACCGGTTTCGGTTGACTTATTAAAGGGACTACGGGTCAAATTACAAAAAAAATGCAAGGACTTTTCTATAAAATTGTTGCGACGGTGAGCGGGCAGAAGTCATAGGTGCTTTATTATTAGGTAAAAATTACGAGGACATTGGTATCCCCTGCACACGAGAGTTCTCGGACATCTGTGTTGATGTCATCAATCCCAGCCGATGAATAGAGCATCCCCTAGCAGCCACACGAACAAACAAGAGGAGGATCTCAGCCGAAGCTTAGCCCTCCAACGGCCCTCCGACCGAGGCAACACCCCGGACACGTCATCGAACTCTAGATTTGTCACCCCTGCACGACTAAGACGTCGGAGGAGGAAACCACACGTTCCTGCCACAAACCACGAACCCAACACAGATCCACCATCTTTCAAATGCCGATGATACAGACCACAATTTGCATCCGCTCCTGTACTACCTTCAAAGCTCTGCGCCGGCGCCGGAGCAAACTTCGTCGCAACGACGGAGCCCGAGTACCCCCCCCCCCCCCCCCCCCCCCACCATCCTTACTTGAACGGTCTAGTTTCCAAATCCAACCCCAATATGGATCGCCTCATCGGGGAAGTATCTGAAGATTTTTTTTTTATTCGGCGCCGCCATCACCACCGCTAAAGCCAAGACGATGGACATCCCAAAACCTATAAGCTACTAAAGATTAAAACGATTCACACGCGTGAATCCGACGTCCCCCGTCACCACCGACGATCGAGGTCGTCTGCAGAGGTGCTTGTGTTAGATACAATAAGAACTGATATCGCTTAGGCATGCATCAGATTCATCTGTCTTTCTTCCTTCATGGGAGTTGGACGACACATTCTTAGATGACTGTCAGCTGCCCAGTGAATCATGATGGAATCATTGTTGCATTTTCCTGTAGCTTATTGCCTTGTGCTACCTGTATATGCTATTTGTTGGGATTTGGTAACCATTTTAGGGTCTTGGTATGAAACTATCCTGAGGATATAACTTGATAACAGATTTGTTTCTTTAGTTGCCTGACCATAGAGGATTTGTTGGCCCTTCCTTCCTGGTTGCATCCTTCTTATAAGAACAATTACTATGTTTTATCTTTTTTACGCCATACAGAAGTGCAATTATTTGTTTGTACGCCATGTTCATTCTTATAAGCTGTCTAATGCATAGTCCATTTGGCATGGTAATATCTATCTATGTATAGTCACATTATTGATGCCGATCTATTATGTGTGGTCTTGGTCTAGCTTATTTTGGGTTCATGATGGAATTATGGTTCCATGTTCATGTAGCATGGCTGTGTGTTTGTGTTGCTTAATCTCAAATATCGGTATGCTACTATTTTGTACCATGTCCATTCAAGAGACTTGACTTGGTTTTGGCGTATTGCACGAGAGCATAACTAAGAAAAAGAAACATACCTTTGAAGTCATGATTGCCACAGGTTGAGGACCCTCGATTCACTAAGGGCCAAATGGAGTAGGTTGTCAAGCTGAAGGGGCTTGACACCCAGCAGGTCCTACACGTTACGATATCGATGATCTGGGCTCCCACGACTACCTTCTTGACTAGCACAACTCAGGTGAGTCCCTGGTCTCTCCTTTCTCCTCTCTCTGCTCTGGGACCTAGCCTTCGAGCTATGGCCTAGTGTGCTCTGCCCTGACCGTCGAGCTGATGGTCTAGTGCTTTCCCACATGGAGACATATCTCAAGATTTCTTATTTCTCCTATCCTTGTGCCGCAGGGAGGATTCTATGCTGCAAATTTAGTTTGAATTGGTACTGCAACTACCAATTTAGCTTGATTTGGGCCCATATGCTTGCAAGTCGCAGTGAACCATTGTGTGATGCAAACTATTTCATGTTCTGCCAAAATTCATGCTACTATGATCCTGATAGGATTCAGTGCATTTATATTGTTTCTCGCATGATACTATCTATATCTACTCAGTTTTATTTGTAATTTATTTTGTGTGATGATGTTCTAGCTTATCTGGGTTAATGGTCGTTGCATTTACATGTAGCTTATGCCCTTGTGCTACAAGAATATCTATTTGTCTCAACTAGGACCTATGTCACAATTATCTGATTCTTTGTTCTTTTTTATCTTAAACTCACACATAGGATTACATTTGTTCGCTACTTCAGGGCCTTTACATTTTTTTGCTTAGGTCAGATTACATATATTTGTTGCATTTGCCTGCAGGTTATGCCCTTGTGCTACCTATATATGCTACTTGGTTACTTCATGCATGTGTTTTGCTTCAAATGCATGACAGTGATAGCTTAAGGCGGGAAATGCCCTGACATTTGCTTTGCAGTATTAGAGAAAATAAGTGCCAAAGTTCATACTTGTAGCCTGAAATGTTATAGAATATCTGTAATTATTGACAAATGCAGTAAATGAAACTCATCTTTTACCTTTTTGCAACTTTCCTCTTGATGGCCTTGTGCAACTCATGGGGTAGTGATTTATAAACACTTGTGATATTATCTTCCTTTTTGCACTAATTAATTGTTCTTTGGTAGATGTGTTTGTTACTCCTGTTCAATTTTGGATGATGCCTACAACATGTGGCTTTGTCATCTACACAAGTACAATTGTTAACACTACACTCCTTTGGCCAATGTATGAGCAGCAAATTTGACTTCTCTCGGGCAAAAGAAATACAAAACTTTCACAAAAGAACAAGCTTGAATGCTTTAGATAAGCATGATATATGATCAAGTATGATGTATGATGTATGATCAAGTATGATATAAGATCTTTAGATAGCCTTGGTTTGGAGGTAGGATAATCTTATTGTGAGAATCAAGTATGATGAAAACAATTTCATATAAAATAGGTTGATGTAGTGCGCTACCCGTTAAGGTTTAAGAGTTGTTGAGTCTAATCTTGTTTTGGGATTTTAGCTCATATCAGTATAATTAACGGGTTAAGTTTTCCTCTTCCATTCCCATTTTTTAAATATTGTTGCATATATGTTGTCAACACTGTCGATTGATGGTGTATGTCAGCCTTAGGCCTGAACAGAATTGATTTTTATTAATCATTCGGTGATCCGATGTTTGATCATAATGTCGAACTTTTCCATTTTGTTTCCGTAAACAAATACGATGGTTTCTGTTAGCAATTCTCAACACCCTGGTTGTTTGAATCATGATCTGTTTTGTTTTTACATTTGTCAAAATGCTTAATTGTTAACTACAGTAATCAACAAAGAATAGCGTGATTTAATTCAGGTCTTAAGAATTTTTAAATTTTCTTAAGGGCGTCCATGTTCAGAAGGGGGAGCACGACGGTGGGGAGGGATGCGGGGGTGCAGTCGGAGGGGGAGGGGGCATGGGATGATTTGTTGGGGCTCATATGCGTTTAGGGGCATGTTTGCCTGAGGTGTATCGTAAAGGGGCAGGACGTGTGCGGGGTAGTCTGTCTGGCAGAGCATTTAATCTCGAGCTTTACTTTGTGTGACAGACCCTTGATTGCAATATGAATTTTTGGATATGATTTAATTTAGTTGATCTAACGTCTCTGGAATTCCTGTTTACATTTTGTTGTGTGGCTTCACACGACTAGATTGCCATTAAGTCTTTGAAACTCGACAGACCCACATTAAACGCAGCAAAATGTTCGTCGAGTTTGAACCTCGGCGGAACACGGTCGGCTCGACGGCCCCTGTGAATTTAAGTTTGCTCTCTTTTAATAGTAAGTGAAGAATAATAATATAGAAAAAGTGTATCAAGTCAAACATGTGAAGTTTTTTTAAAAAAACTATCAATATCTACAGTATCAAATTTGTATCATTAGATCCATCACAAAAAAATATATTTCTCAATTAATAGTGGCTATTAATAATAATAAAATTCTCCAAAGAAAGAAGCACTGGGTACTAAAAACAAAACTATGGTAGCAGCGGATCCCGAGCTTGAAGATGGACATGGAGGGTGCGGCTCGTCCGCGGCTGGGGCGGCGGGTAGTACGGAGCCAGCCCCGTCAGCTTGCTCTGCCTGCTGTAGTACGCGTTCAGATCGCCCCTGAAGAAGACGTACGGCACTCGGGTCCGCTTCACCGTCTTCTCAGCACCGTCCGCCGGCCGGTACTCGACGGTCAGCATGGGCGGGTAATATTCACAGTGGTCCATGACGCCGAGGTCGGCCATGGTGCGGTCGTCCTCCAGGTCCTCCCCGTAGACGTCGCAGTTGCTGAAGGCGCGCTGCCCGGCCACCGGCACCCCCTCCGCGGTTTCCATGAGCTCCTTGACACGCCGCACCGTGTCCGCGCGGTAGACGCGCATGACGACCACCCTCGCGAGCGCGAGCGCGGCGTTGGTATTATACCACGGAATCTGGTCGGCGCACAACGTGTCATGGTGCCCGACGCCGCAGTCGCCGAGCGTCTGGCTGTCGTCCATGAGATACCGCCCGGGATACATGGCGTACAGCCGGAGCCGGTCCGCCGGGATGGTGCCATCTATCGCCCGGTACCTGGCCTTGAGGGAGCCCACGGTATCTGTGCTCGACAGGCCATTGATCCAGCGCGGCTGTTCGTAGTACCTGCACGGGTCGCGGAACATTACCTGCATCCTCGTCTCTACGAGCTGCACCGTGGACGAGTCGCCGACGCCGAGGTCGGCCAGCGTCGTGGCGCCGCCCTCTCCGTCGTCCGGCAGGTCCGAGCCGGAGAACACGAGGCGCTGGCGCGCCGGAGAGACCCCAACCACCTCCTCAAGCCTGGCCCTGAGGCTCGCCACCGTGTCGCCGGCCGAGACCTCCAGTGCGATGCGCTCGGGGTCGTTCCCGCGATTGTAATTCGGGACGCTGAAGAAGATCTGCATCTTCTCCGTGCCGTTGCCAGCGACAGCTTCGGCTGCCATGGCTGGGAGCTGTTGCGGTCAGGCTTTGGTTGGATCGATCGGTGGCCCGGTGCAGACCTTTTAAGATGGACTCCGCGGCGCCTAGTCCGGACTCTGCAAGAGATCATGAACGACTACCCTCTTGGAAATAATCTAAACTTGTAATCCGTTTTGTGTTCGTATCGAGCTAGGCTGATTAGTTTATGCAAACGTGAGTAGTCTAGAGTTTGATAGTGCTTGGTTAAGTTTTTTTTTTTGTCATGTTTTTCTTGGGCATCTTGCCATAATGTCCAACCTGTCATATTCACTAATGGAATTTCCCTTTACGCCGAGTGCCAGGCCCTTCTCCGACAGCCAAACATCGGTCTCTCGGCAAACACACATACGTCTAGAGTAGCTCATGACAAAGATGAGGACACGACAACGATATATTGTTGCCGAAAATAAGACCTGGCGAAGAAGGCAGACTCGACAAACTCTATTATTTACAAGTGTCAGACAGCGAACGCACGGCAAAGTGGTGCCATGTGGCACATCCGGCAGCGGCTAATGGCTCGGTGATGGTGGCAATGCTTTGCCGAGAGCCCGTGACTTGGCTCTCTCATAGGATTGTTTTGTTGTGGGAGCTTAGTTTAGTCCCACCTTACCTAGGGATGAGCTTCAGGAGTGGTTTAAATAATAGGATGATCGAGAGGCAGTAAGCTTCGAACTGTTGGAAATATGCCCTAGAGGCAATGATAAATTGGTTATTATTATATTTCCTTGTTCATGATAATCGTTTATTATCCATGCTATAATTGTATTGATTGGAAACTCAAATACATGTGTGGGTACATAGACAAACACTGTGTCCCTAGTAAGCCTCTAGTTGACTAGCTCGTTGATCAAAGATGGTTAAGGTTTCCTAGCCATTGACATGAGATGTCATTTGATAACGGGATCACATCATTAGGAGAATGATGTGATGGACAAGACCCAAACTACGAACGTAGCATATGATCGTGTCAGTTTATTGCTATTGTTTTCTGCATGTCAAGTATCTGTTCCTATGACCATGAGATCATGCAACTCCCTGACATCGGAGGAGTACCTTGTGTGTATCAAACGTCGCAACGTAACTAGGTGACTATAAAGGTGCTCTACAGGTATCTCCGAGGGTGTCTGTTGGGTTGGCATGGATCAAGACTGGGATTTGTTACTCCGTATGACGGAGAGGTATCTCAGGGCCCACTCGGTAATACAACATCACAATGAGCCTTGCAAGCAATGTGACTAAAGTGTTAGCCACGAGATCTTGTATTACGGAACGAGTAAAGAGACTTGTCGGTAACGAGATTGAACTAGGTATAGAGATACCGACGATCGAATCTCGGGCAAGTAACATACCGAAGAACAAAGGGAACAGCATACGGGATTAACTGAATCCTTGACATAGAGGTTCGACCGATAAAGATCTTCGTAGAATATGTAGGAGCCAATATGGGCATCCAGGTCCCGCTATTGGTTATTGATCGTAGAGGTGTCTCGGTCATGTCTACATAGTTCTCGAACCCGCAGGGTCTACACACTTAACGTTTGGTGACGATTAGTATAGTTGAGTTATTATGTTGGTGACCGAAGGTTGTTCGGAGTCCCGGATAAGATCCCGGACATGACGAGGATCTCCGGAATAGTCCGGAGGTAAAGATTGATATATGTGATAATAGTGTTTTGATCTCCGGAAGGGTTCCGGAATTCGCTGGAAGAAGTTTCGGATGTTTACCGAAGTGTTCGGGTGCGAGAACACTTTATATGGGCCAAGGGATAAAAGCCCACGAGGTATTTGAAAGTGCAAAAGTAGTTTTGCTGCCGCGTAAGCGGTACTACCGCTTGTTGAAGCGGTACTACCGCCCGAGCGGTACTACCGCTTGTGTGAAGCGGTACTACCGCTTGTGCGCGGTACTGCAGGGATCCGAGTTGGACTCTTTCCCTGCGGGCCAAACCGACCTTGTGCGGGCAAAACCGACCTGGAGGAGGCTTTTACTCCAAGTTTAGACCCCAAGGCTCAACATATAAATAGAGGGGCAGGGCTAGCACACAGCACACATCAAGATTTCCCCAAGCCGTGTGCGGCAACCCTAACCCTCTAGTTCCTCCGTCATAATCTCCGTAGCGCTTGGCGAAGCCCTGCAGAGATTGTTCCTCACCACCATCACCACGCCGTCGTGCTGCTGGAACTCAACCACTACTTCACCATCGCTCGCTGGATCGAGGAGGTGAAGGCGTCATCAAGCCGTACGTGTGTTGAACGCGGAGGTGCCGTCCGTTCGACACTAGTTCGTGATCGGATCGAGGGACGACTTGCGATTTGGATCGCGGAGACGTTCGACTACATCAACCGCGTTTCTTAAACGCTTCCGCTTAGCGATCTACAAGGGTATGTAGATTCACTCTCCCTCTCGTAGATGCTCATCACCATGGATAGATCTTGCGTGTGCGTAGGAAAATTTTTGTTTTCCATGCAACGTTCCCCAACAGTGGCATCATGAGCTAGGTCTATGCGTAGATGAGATCTCGAGTAGAACACAAACGAGTTGTGGGCGTGGGTGTATACATATTGCTTGCCGTTACTAGTTGATATTTGATTCGGCGGTACTGTGAGATGAAGCGGCCCGGACCGACATTACGCGTACGCTTACGCCAGACAGGTTCCTTCAACTAACATGTAACTTCGTTGCATAAAGATGGCTAGCGGGTTTCTGTCTCTCTCACTTTAGTTGAATCGATTTCAATGAAGAGGGTTCTTTTAGAAGATCAAAAAGCAATCACTACACCACGTTGTGGTTTTGCGTAGGTAAGAACGGTTCTTGCAAACCCGTAGCAGCCACGTAAAATTTGCAACAACAATTAGAGGACGTCTAACTTGTTTTTGCAGGGTATGTTGTGATGTGATATGGCCAATTACATGATGAGATATATGTGATGTATGAGATGATCATGTGTTGTATAGAATATCACGACTTGCATGTCGATGAGTACGGCAACTGGCAGGAGCCATAGAGTTGTCTTTAATTATTGTATGACCTGCGTGTCAATCATTAAGCGCTATGTAATGCTTTACTTTATCGCTAAACGTTAGCAATAGTCGTGGAAGCAACAGTCGGCGCGACAACCTTATGGCGACACGTTGATGGAGATCATGGTGTCATGCCGGTGACGATGGAGATCATGCCGGTGCTTTGGAGATGGAGATCAAAAGCATAAGTTCATGGCCATATCATGTCACTTATGATTTGCATGTGATGTTAATCCTTTTATGCATCTTATTTTGCTTAGGACGACGGTAGCATTATAAGGTGATCCCTCACTTAAATTTCAAGATAAATTGTGTTCTCCCCGAGTGTGCACCGTTGCGAAAGTTCGTCGTTTCGAGACACGCCGTGATGATCGGGTGTGATAGACTCCACGTTCACATACAACCGATGCAAGCCATGTTGCACACGCGGAACACTTGGGTTAAACTTGACGAGCCTAGCATGTACAGACATGGCCTCGGAACACAAGAGACTGAAAGGTCGAACATGAGTCATATAGTAGATATGATCAACATGAAGATGTTCACCATTGAAACCACCTCAACTCACGTGATGATCGGACTTGAGTTGGTGGATTTGGATCATGTTACACTCGAATGATCGGAGGGATGTCAATTTGAGTGGGAGTTTTTTAAGTAATATGATTAACTAAACTCATTATCTAGAACAATAGTCTAAGTTGTCTTTGCTATATTTATGTTGTAGATCATGGCTCGCGCAGTAGCACCCCTGAATTTTAATGCGTTCCTAGAGTAAGCTAAGTTGAAAGATGATGGAAGTAACTTTGTGGACTGGGCCCGTAATCTAAGGATTATCCTTACGGCTTCCCAGAAGGCTTATGTCCTTGATGCATCGCTTGGTGATCCACCCGCTCCAGTTGAGTCTCTAGACGTTGTGAACGCCTGGCAGGCTCGTTCTGATGATTACTCAATAGTTCAATGTGCAATGTTGTATGGCTTAGAACCGGGACTTCAAAGACGTTTTGAACGTCATGGAGCATATGAGATGTTCCAGGAGTTGAAGTTTAGCTTTCAGAAGAATGCCCGGATCGAGAGATATGAGATCTCCGATAAGTTCTATGCTTGCAAGATGGAGGAGAACGGGTCTATCAGTGATCACGTGCTCAGAATGTCTGGGTACTCCACCCGTCTGGCTGAATTGGGGATGCCCCTTCCGCCAGAGGCTATCACTGACAGAGTTCTTCAATCATTGCCACCTAGCTACAAAAGCTTCGTGTTGAACTATAACATGCACGGGATGAACAAGTCAGTCGCCGAGCTGTTTGCGATGCTGAAAGCCGCTGAGTCTGAAATTCAGAAGGAGCATCAAGTGTTGATGGTCAATAAAACCACTAGTTTCAAGAAAAATGGCAAGGGTAAGAAGGGTAACTCCAAGAAGAGTGGCAAAGCAGTTGCTCCTCTCGTGAAGAAACCCAAGGCTGGACCCAAACCAGAAACTATGTGTTTTCATTGCAAGGGAACTGGACACTGGAAGCGGAACTGCCCCAAGTATTTGGCTGACAAGAAGGCGGCCAACAACAAACAAGGTATATATGATATACATGTTATTGATGTGTACCTTACCAACTCTCGTTGTAGTGCCTGGGTATTTGATACCGGTGTGGTTGCTCATATTTGCAACTCAAAACAGGAACTGCGGAATAGACGGAGGCTGGCAAAGGACGAAGTGACGATGCGCGTGGGAAATGGTTCCAAGGTTGATGTGATCGCCGTCGGCACGCTCGCTCTTCGATTACCGTCGGGATTAGTGATGAACCTAAATAAGTGTTATTTGGTGCCTGCGTTAAGCATGAACATTATATCTGGATCTTGTTTATTGCGAGACGGTTACTCATTTAAATCAGAGAATAATGGTTGTTCTATTTATATGAGTAATATCTTTTGTGGTCATGCACCCAATGTGAGGGGTTTATTCTTATTGAATCTCGATAGTAATGATACACATGTTCATAACATTGATGCCAAAAGATGTAGAATTGATAATGATAATACCACTTTCTTGTGGCACTGTCGTTTAGGTCATATTGGTGTAAAACGCATGAGGAAGCTCCATACTGATGGACTTTTGGAGTCACTTGATTTTGAATCACTTGACACATGTGAGCCATGCCTCATGGGCAAGATGACTAAAACGCCGTTCTCTGGAACAATGGAACGGGCAAGTGACTTATTGGAAATCATACATACTGATGTGTGTGGTCCGATGAGTATTGAGGCGCGCGGTGGTTATCGTTACTTTCTCACCTTCACTGATGACTTAAGTAGATATGGGTATATTTACTTAATGAAACACAAGTCTGAAACATTTGAAAAGTTCAAACAATTTCAGAGTGAAGTTGAGAATCATCATAACAAGAAGATTAAATTCCTACGATCTGATCGGGGAGGAGAATATCTGAGTTATGAGTTTGGCAGTCACTTAAGACAGTGTGGAATTGTTTCACAATTGACACCGCCTGGAACACCACAGCGTAATGGTGTGTCCGAACGTCGTAATCGAACCTTATTGGATATGGTGCGATCTATGATGTCTCTTGCCGATTTGCCACTATCGTTTTGGGGTTATGCATTAGAGACAGCTGCATTCACTTTAAATAGGGCACCATCGAAATCTGTTGAGACGACGCCATATGAACTTTGGTTTGGCAAGAAGCCAAAGCTGTCGTTTCTTAAAGTTTGGGGATGTGATGCTTATGTCAAAAAGCTTCAGCCTGAAAAGCTGGAACCCAAAGCGGAGAAATGCGTCTTCATAGGATACCCAAAAGAGACAGTTGGGTATACCTTCTATCTCAGATCCGAAGGCAAAGTGTTTGTCGCTAAAAACGGAACATTTCTTGAGAAAGAATTTCTCTCGAAAGAATTGAGTGGGAGGAAGATAGAACTTGATGAGGTTGTTGAACCTTTACTTCAACCTGAGAGTAGCGCAGCGCAGAAAGTTGTTTCTGTGGAGCCTACATTAGCTGAAGAGGAAGTTAATGATTATGATCATGAAGCTTTGGATCAAGTTGCTATCGAACCTCGTAGGTCGACAAGGACGCGTACTGCTCCTGAGTGGTACGGCAACCCTGTCTTAGAAGTCATGTTGTTAGACAACGATGAACCTACGAGCTATGGAGAAGCGATGATGGGCCCGGATTCCGAGAAGTGGTTAGAGGCCATGAAATCCGAGATGGGATCCATGTATGAAAACAAAGTATGGACTTTGGAAGTATTACCTGAAGGGCGTAAGGCCATTCAGAACAAATGGATCTTTAAGAGGAAGACGGACGCGGACGGTAATGTCACCGTCTATAAAGCTCGACTTGTGGCAAAGGGTTTTTCACAAGTTCAAGGAGTTGACTACGATGAGACCTTCTCACCCGTAGCGATGCTTAAGTCCGTCAGAATCATGTTAGCAATAGCTGCCTTTTTCGATTATGAAATTTGGCAGATGGATGTCAAAACAGCATTCCTTGACGGTTTCCTTAAGGAAGAGTTGTATATGATGCAACCAGAAGGTTTTGTCGATCCAGAGAATGCTGACAAAGTTTGCAAAATCCAGCGATCCATTTATGGACTGGTGCAAGCATCTCGGAGTTGGAATCTTCGCTTTGATGAAGTGATCAAAGCGTTCGAGTTTATACAAGTTTACGGAGAAGCTTGTATTTACAAGAAAGTGAGTGGGAGCTCTATAGCGTTTCTAATATTATATGTGGATGACATATTGCTGATTGGAAACAATATAGAAATGTTGGAAAGCGTGAAGGAATATTTGAACAAGAGTTTTTCAATGAAGGACCTAGGAGAAGCTGCTTTCATATTAGGCATCAAGATCTATAGAGATAGATCAAGACGCTTAATAGGACTTTCACAAAGCACATACCTTGATAAGATTTTGAAGAAAGTTCAAAATGGATCAGTCCAAGAAGGGGTTCTTGCCTGTTTTGCAAGGTGTGAAGTTGAGTAAGACTCAATGCCCAGTGACTGCAGAAGATAGAGAAAAGATGAGTGTCATCCCCTATGCTTCAGCCATAGGCTCTATTATGTATGCAATGCTGTGCACAAGACCCGATGTCAGCCTTGCCATAAGTATGGTCGGAAGGTTTCAAAGTGATCCAGGAATGGAACACTGGACGGCGGTCAAGAATATCCTGAAGTACCTAAAAAGGACTAAGGATATGTTTCTCGTTTATGGAGGTGATCAAGAGCTCGTCGTAAAGGGTTACGTCGATGCAAGCTTTGACACTGATCCGGATGACTCTAAGTCTCAAACCGGATACGTGTTTATTCTTAATGGGGGTGCGGTTAGCTGGTGCAGTTCCAAGCAAAGCGTGGTAGCTGATTCTACATGCGAAGCGGAGTACATCGCAGCCTCGGAGGCGGCGAAGGAAGGTGTCTGGATGAAGGAGTTCATGACAGATCTTGGAGTAGTGCCTAGTGCGCTTAACCCAATGACTCTGTTTTGTGATAATACTGGTGCCATTGCTCTAGCCAAGGAACCAAGATTTCACAAGAGGACCAGACACATAAAGCGACGTTTCAATTCCATCCGCGATTACATCAAGGAGGACGACATAAATATTTGCAAAGTACACACGGATCTGAATGTTGCAGATCCGATGACTAAACCTCTTCCAAGGGCTAAACATGAACAACACCAGAACTGCATGGGTGTTCGATTCATTACAATGTAAATCACATAGTGATGTGAACTAGATTATTGACTCTAGTGCAAGTGGGAGACTGTTGGAAATATGCCCTAGAGGCAATGATAAATTGGTTATTATTATATTTCCTTGTTCATGATAATCGTTTATTATCCATGCTATAATTGTATTGATTGGAAACTCAAATACATGTGTGGGTACATAGACAAACACTGTGTCCCTAGTAAGCCTCTAGTTGACTAGCTCGTTGATCAAAGATGGTTAAGGTTTCCTAGCCATTGACATGAGATGTCATTTGATAACGGGATCACATCATTAGGAGAATGATGTGATGGACAATACCCAAACTACGAACGTAGCATATGATCGTGTCAGTTTATTGCTATTGTTTTCTGCATGTCAAGTATCTGTTCCTATGACCATGAGATCATGCAACTCCCTGACATCGGAGGAGTACCTTGTGTGTATCAAACGTCGCAACGTAACTAGGTGACTATAAAGGTGCTCTACAGGTATCTCCGAGGGTGTCTGTTGGGTTGGCATGGATCAAGACTGGGATTTGTTACTCCGTATGACGGAGAGGTATCTCAGGGCCCACTCGGTAATACAACATCACAATGAGCCTTGCAAGCAATGTGACTAAAGTGTTAGCCACGAGATCTTGTATTACGGAACGAGTAAAGAGACTTGCCGGTAACGAGATTGAACTAGGTATAGAGATACCGACGATCGAATCTCGGGCAAGTAACATACCGAAGAACAAAGGGAACAGCATACGGGATTAACTGAATCCTTGACATAGAGGTTCGACCGATAAAGATCTTCGTAGAATATGTAGGAGCCAATATGGGCATCCAGGTCCCGCTATTGGTTATTGATCGTAGAGGTGTCTCGGTCATGTCTACATAGTTCTCGAACCCGCAGGGTCTACACACTTAACGTTTGGTGACGATTAGTATAGTTGAGTTATTATGTTGGTGACCGAAGGTTGTTCGGAGTCCCGGATAAGATCCCGGACATGACGAGGATCTCCGGAATAGTCCGGAGGTAAAGATTGATATATGTGATAATAGTGTTTTGATCTCCGGAAGGGTTCCGGAATTCGCTGGAAGAAGTTTCGGATGTTTACCGAAGTGTTCGGGTGCGAGAACACTTTATATGGGCCAAGGGATAAAAGCCCACGAGGTATTTGAAAGTGCAAAAGTAGTTTTGCTGCCGCGTAAGCGGTACTACCGCTTGTTGAAGCGGTACTACCGCCCGAGCGGTACTACCGCTTGTGTGAAGCGGTACTACCGCTTGTGTGAAGCGGTACTACCGCTTGTGCGCGGTACTGCAGGGATCCGAGTTGGACTCTTTCCCTGCGGGCCAAACCGACCTTGTGCGGGCAAAACCGACCTGGAGGAGGCTTTTACTCCAAGTTTAGACCCCAAGGCTCAACATATAAATAGAGGGGCAGGGCTAGCACACGGCACACATCAAGATTTCCCCAAGCCGTGTGCGGCAACCCTAACCCTCTAGTTCCTCCGTCATAATCTCCGTAGCGCTTGGCGAAGCCCTGCAGAGATTGTTCCTCACCACCATCACCACGCCGTCGTGCTGCTGGAACTCAACCACTACTTCACCATCGCTCGCTGGATCGAGGAGGTGAAGGCGTCATCAAGCCGTACGTGTGTTGAACGCGGAGGTGCCGTCCGTTCGGCACTAGTTCGTGATCGGATCGAGGGACGACTTGCGATTTGGATCGCGGAGACGTTCGACTACATCAACCGCGTTTCTTAAACGCTTCCGCTTAGCGATCTACAAGGGTATGTAGATTCACTCTCCCTCTCGTATATGCTCATCACCATGGATAGATCTTGCGTGTGCGTAGGAAAATTTTTGTTTCCCATGCAACGTTCCCCAACACGAACTTCATTATGTTCTTTCTAGGAAAACTCACAATTAATATAAATCCTCACCTGATCCGGGCAGATTCACTGATGACGGTCCATCTTCCTAATGATGAATGCCGTCACTTTTTATTAATTTAATTATTTTTTTACTTTTTGGTCTCTGTGAGAGCAACGATACAACCATTTAAATCAACATTATATAAAGGAAGTGCAGGTCATGTTGCTCCGTTGACCTCAGAACTTCTCGTGTTCTCGAAGGAGCCCATTGGATGACACGTCGAGACCCGCACTTCCTTCATGTGGCTTGGGCCGTTGCGGGAGCTCGTCATGGCTGCTGCTACTAGTGCCTACCTAGTACGACGAGCTCTCGCACGGGCGCAACCCACATCATGGCGCTGCGGGGGGTCTGGTATGTGGCGCCGTAAAGTGGCACATGAAATCATGTCCAATGGCCGGTTTGGTATGTCGCTCCGTAAAAATTTAGGCACCACGATGGAGGGGCAGGCGAGGGTTTCAGCGTCTGGAATTGCAGATTTGCGAGGCGGCACATAAAATCATGCCTAGACGCAGAATGGAAAATACTATGGGATGTACTTGCGACATGCGTAGGCCATGTGTAGACGAGGGAGGGGCAGGTCGCGCCTGCAGGGGTTGAAATTACCTCGACAACATGCATGATCCAACCGTATGAATCTCCGAAAAATCATACAATGCCGGAAGTCCTTGGGATCTGGCACGACGTCATCAGATGGCCCCCGTAAGTTGTGGTAAAAGTTTCGGCGCGTTTCGAATGAGCCTCACCTAAGGTCGTTTGTAAACTACAACATCTCCTACCTAGTATGTGGGTATCCAGAGGAAACTTGCCAGGTTTGTGAAGGAAGTACGGGTCATGTTGCTTCCATGCCCTTGAAACTTCTCGTGCACTCAAAGGAGGCTGTCACACACTAATAGGGAAAACCCAAGCATAACGCGGATCTATGGGCTAGCAGTAGCGTGGGTACCGGCGTTACTGCTAGGGCGCTACAACTAATTTTAGCAGTAGCGCAGACCTAGCCCACACTGTGGGTACTTGTTTTAGCAGTAGCGTGGGTCAGACACGCATAACACGTTCATTCTGCATCATGTTTTTCTACTGTTATTTATAATGTTTTTGGTCATTATTTCACCTCATGATGTAATTCTAATGTCTTTTCTTTCTTTATTTGCAAGATTTACATGAAAAGGGAAATTACCGGCAGCTGTAATTCTGGACCTAAAAGAGCTACAACAGAAATAGCTATTCTTTAGAGCTTCAAATGACCTGGAACTTCGCGGAGATTTTTTATTGAATGCATAAAAAAATAGTCGAACAAAGAACCACCCGAGGGGGCCACCTGCTGTCCACAAGGCAACAGGGCGCATCCACCCCCAGTGTGTGCCTTGATGTCTTGTGGGCCCCACAGCAGCCCTTCCGTGCCCTCCTTCCGCTATATGAAGCCTTTTTCCATAAAAAATAAGGGGATGACTTTTGAGACGAAGCATCGTCGTCTCGAAGCAGAGGATGACTTTTCCTCTCCGACGGAGCGATTTCGCTGGGGATACTTCCCTCTGGGAGGGGGGAATCGAAGCCATCAACATCACCAATGCTCCTCTCATCGTGGAAGGACCAATCTTCATCAACATCTTTACCAGCACCATCTCAACTCAAATCCTAGATCATCTCTTGTATTCAATGTTTGTCCCACCTTAGATTGGTACATGTGGGTTGCTAGTAGTGTTAATTACATCTCGCAGTTGATGCAAGTTGAATTATTTGGTGGAAGATTATATATTAAGATTCTTAATCATATTCAATACCCCTCTTATATTGAACATGAACATCATTTGTGAGTAGTTACTTTATTTTTGAGGACTTAAGAGAAGTCTTGTTATAAGTAATCATGTGAAGTTGATATTCGTTTAGTATTTTGATGATATGTATGTTGTTCTTTTTCTAGTGGTGTTGTATGAACATCGACTACATGACACTTCACCATATTTAGGCCTATGGGAAGGAATTGGGGCATAATAAGTACATGATGGGTTGCGGTAGTGACATAAGCTTAAACCCTAGTTTATGTATTATTTCATAAGGGACTGATTTGGATCCATATGTTTCATGCTATGGTTAAATTTATCTTAATTCTTTTTTCATTGTTGCGGATGCTTGTGGGAAGGGGTAATCATAAGAGGGTTGCTTGTTCAAGTAAGAACATCACCCTAGTGCTGATCCACCCACATATCACATTATCAAAGTAATAAACGTGAATCGACTAAACATAATGAACGTGACTAGACGACAATTCCCATGTGTCCTCGAGAATGCTTTGCTCAGTATAAGAAGTACATATCCTTTTGTTATAAAAAGGATTGGACCACCTTACTATACTCTTGTTACAATTGTTACTTGTTATTTGTTATGAATTATCTTGCTACAAAACTATCTGCTATTACTACTTACAACACTTGCAGAGAATACATTACTGAAAACCGCTTGTCATTTCCTTCTGCTCCTCATTGGGTTCGACACTTCTACTTATCGAATGGACTACGATTCCTCCCCTATACTTGTGGGTCATCAGTCCTATATGTGTGTAAGTCATTCACTGTGAGTCCTATCTATGTCTGACCAGACCGTGTGAGCAGTTGATTCATGCCACATAGGCAAATATTTTGTCAAAACCTCCTAGTAGGCTATTTTCTCCCACTTACGGTCCCTCTTCTTTTATTCTTCTCACGCACGTTGCCTCCTGCTACTCGAGCAGCAGCCTCGATAGGGGTGAGCAGAGAGAGGGCACCAAGAAGCAGGTTTGTCACTTGTGCCGCCACCTCTCAGGCTGTATAACTTGGTCTCCAGTATCCACACCAGCACCGGCGTGCACCGTGGTCGCCCACCAGGCGCTTCATCTCCCGAGACTTGTGGATCCTGTAGATGTTCGCCCCGACCGACTGCCACACGCGAACAGAGGCATCCCAGAGCATGTGCGCGAGCCACGGGGACACGCCGAGAGACACGTGGCTGATGGTTGAGACGGCGGGCAGAAGGTTGCTGATCACACCCACAACAGACTCCTGTAGCAATGGGCCACATAGGCATCGCACCCTCAGACAACACGACGCTTTTAGGCT
This sequence comes from Elymus sibiricus, assembly GCA_039707655.1. Classification (NCBI taxonomy): domain Eukaryota; kingdom Viridiplantae; phylum Streptophyta; class Magnoliopsida; order Poales; family Poaceae; genus Elymus; species Elymus sibiricus. The sequence continues at coordinate 490,033,111 of CM077675.1, forward strand.
ACCACGCTCGACGCTCGACGTGAAGTTCCACTGGCACTTCGCCACATAGCGCATACTCCATGGAACAGAGCACGACGCCATACTCGAGGAGGCTGATCATAACACGCACGATGCCTTCCTCGGCTAGCGCCTGAGGAGGAGAAAAGAAGAGAGGCCAAAACTGAGAAGAAGCAGCCTGGGGTGCTTAGCAAAATATTGCTTATGTGGTATGAGTCAACGGGCCACTGGTCGGACACGGTTATGACCTGCAATGAACGACTTACATACATATAGAACCCACATATGCGTTTTCAAAATTTTAGAACCTACTCCCTCCATCCCATAATATAAGAATGGACGGAGTAGTTGTCTCACCAAGAATATTTTTAGCAACGCCAATGTATTTTGCTAAAAAAAAAGTCGGTCAGAACCTTTTTTTTAGAGTATTAATATTGGACGGTTGCATTGCACGAAAACGGAAACGCAAGTGCTGCACGCGCGCGCCTGCGTTTGCGTGCGCCTGCGCGTATCTTACAGTTCAGTGCATGCGCCTAGCTCTTAAATTTCTAACTGCATCCTTGTCCTTGGCCTGCACGATCAACGTGATGCCTGCTGCTGCGTGACGGACGGATGGATTGCTCAGCATCGAGATCGCTAGCTTCAATTCCTTGCGTATGAGTGTGGTGTGGCAGGCTTGCGTGTGTGTAGTGTTACCCAGCCACAAGGCAGAGCACGTACGGTGGGCAGCTGATCATTCGCCGATAGGATCGCCTGCATGTTGCGTGCTGCTGGTGCACTGCTGCTCATACATTAATTGGTATGCTCGATATGCATTTCTCCTAATTTCTACTTCAACGATCCATCCAGAGTGAAGAGTGAACGCTTGCAAGAGTGTGAGAGACTAACGAGTTAACCTATGAGCTTTTCTACAGTTGAGCAGTGACAAGTAGCTACACAATGAGTTGTGAAAATATGACAACCCAGCTGCATGCTACAGGAACATTTGCTAACGGGCGCTACAAGACATGCTCAAGCTCACACATTAATTAACCTTAAAACGAACAAACACACACACAGTCTGTCTAGCTCTAGCTCTAGCTCTAGCTGAGCTCACTGCTCACGCACGTACACAAAGGGCCTCAGGGACAGTTATTGAACTGACAGGCCTAGTTGATTAAGCAAAGAATAGAGGTTAGCAAGCACGATGGAGCTACCAATAGAGGAATGCAGTACTGGAGGAATGTAGCTAGTACTAGCAGCACTTCATCAGATCTCCTCGGCGCGCTCGAGGAGGCGGTAGTAGAACCGGTTGGCGTGGATGCACCTGTCCAAGTCCTTGGCGACGTGGGTGCAGATGTCGCCAGGGTGTACGCCGGCGTCGAGGGCCACCTGGGAGCAGTGGTAATTCGTGATGTACTGCTCCCTGCACGGGCTGGCCTTCATGACCCCGCAGTTGTCGCAGGGGCAGGCCTCCACAGCGGCGGTGGCGGCAGCACGAGACCGCCGGCCGCCCTGTGAGGATGAGGACGAGGGCGCCGGAGCAGCGGCGGCGCCTCCTCCTCCCTTGGCGTCACGAGCGGCGCCGGAGCCGCTGCCGAACTTGGAGCGGGAAGACCAGGCGGATCCCATGGCTTGCCGCGCACGAACGGGCGAGGGGGTGTGCGCTAGCCTCTTGCTACTACGGTCTGTCTCTCCCTCTGCCTTGCGCGTGTGTAGTATGGTGGTGCGTGTGAGAACTGAGAACTGAGAAGTGTGTGTTACGTATGCTTTGTTGCTTGGTTTTAAGCAGCAGCCGGGGAGTGAGCGAGATGTTTTTTCGTTTCTTTTGCACGGAGCGCCATGACTTTGGCGTTCTACCACTGACATATGGGCTTGTTGGGCGCCTGGTCCATATGTCAGTTGCCTAACGGCACATAGCGCATGACAGAGGAGCCGTTTCCCATGACTTGGGGTGGTACTGTTGCTAGTCAATGCCATTGGCGTTGTGTGTACTGGTCTTGCAGGTTGAATGACCCGCCTTTCTTTCTAACAATGCGACAAGCAGCTATATATAGCTAACAGTTGTGCTAGGTTTAAGTCGATTAAGACTTCGTTATGTCTCAATCGATGTTATATTCTTTTGGTCTTGCATGTAGATTCGTATAAGTTGTTTCTTTTCAATTTTTCTTTTTCTTTTAAAATACTATTTCACTTGACTGAGACTTGATTAAGTCTTAGTTGACTGAGACATGGACACACCCTATAGCTAACTAAGAGGGAGCATACTTACGGACAATAGCTACAAAACTCTCTTACTCGCGTAAGTACCTTTCTACACCTGGGCTCAAATGCTCCTTGTGTGAATAATACGATCAGAATAATAGAAAAGAATTCAAACTTTTTTGATTTTTTTTCGTGGCGTACATTAAGAAATGTTCCGATGAGGCGGAGGAGGTGGAACAGGATGAGTAGGAGGAGGAGGAGGAGTTGGCCCGGCTCCGGTCTATAACATGGAGGACGCAGAAGCGGAGTTCACCGTCGCTCAATGGGCTGAGATGGCGGAGCAGCAGGCTATCCTGGAGTCCATCCAGGATGAGGCCTATGTGAAGGCCAACCGACAGTTCGCCCGGTAAGAGTGGGCGGCGACCGATGCACTTTTCACCGAACTCGATGCGGAGGCGGAGGCGGCGCCAGCTCCGGAGCACCTGGAGGAGCCGAAGTTACATCTGCCCCCCATGTATCCAGAGCCCGGAACGAAGTTAGTGGACATATGCGACGACAACGAGTAGCCGGAGGCGGATTTAGTTGATCTAGTAGATGTTATTTGCATGATTTATATGGTTTTAGGATTTCATATATGAAAAGTTCAGATGCACAAAGAGGTATTTGGAGAGTGCTCGATAAATGCTTGCGGACGCGTTCGGACATGTTCGCGGGCGTTTGAAGGGCCAGATTAGCCAAATCCGGCTGTAGATGCTCTAATAGAACCAAGGCTTTGAATTTCAGTAACTGAAATATTTCTACTCTAAACAAAAATAGTAAAATAAAAAATTCATGTTTTCAGCAAAGTAATCCTCGAGTGGACAACACTTAACACATCTATCCTAATCAAATTTATCCTTTTAATAATACCTTGGACGCTTACGTATGGCCGTAGGGGCCACCGCCCATCGTAGAAGGAACTGTAGCGTCGAATGGTGCCGGACACCGAAGTCGGCCAGCATGTGGCCGTCCTCCAGCTGCGCGAAGCCATAGCCATAGCTGAACCATTGTTGCACCGGCGGGCATCCCTCCCGCTCCTCGAACTTGGCGCGGAAACTCTCCACTGTGTCGCTGTTCTCGAGGCCGTTGAATGCGAGGGTGCGGTGCGCGCGCACGAATACTTGCATCTTCGTCTCCACTAGCTGCATCGTCGACGAGTCCCTGACGCCTTGGTCGCCCAGGGTTGTTTCGTCATCGTCCGGCAGGGCCGACCGGCCGAGTCGCCAAACACGAGGCGCTGCCGTTCCGGCGGGATGCCCTCCATGTCGTGGAGCCTGGCCTTGACGTTCGTCACGGTGTCGTCGGTTGAGACTTCTAGGGCGACTAGGGTGACAGGTCACCACCACGAAGACCTGGATCTTCTTCGCTCTCGTCTTCTCCTTTCTGCCTTTTGCTGCCATTACATTTACGGCAGAAAGTGCGGCTAGAACTCACCGTGGTAGCCAACTATTAGACTTTGTCGTGTCGAGAGAGTCCTTGAAATTGTGATGCATGTCAGACGGAGTCACCGGCACCGGCACCTCGATGACATCACTGACGACAATGACATCGCACCAGACGGTGAAACTGTCATCCTTGATGTGTTTCTCCAAGGAGTTTTCTTGGACGAACCTACCGTATCCGTAGGCCCCGTCCAACCCTGTGAACTCGAATATTTGGTTATGGCGACGGATACGTGTCGGCTCCTGCTTGAAGCTCTCGTCCACGAAACTAAACTCGAACTGCGCCTTCACGGGAAGCTTTGCAGCGGTGCTCTCAGCGAGGAAAACAACCAATGATATGGAGCCTGGCTTGTATAGGTGATTGCCTTCAGGTAAGTAGAGGATGCACCAGCGATGGCCTCCGACTGTGAAGTTGCGAGATCTGATGGGTGTGCGGGTGCGCGAGTGGCCTTCGACGACATGCAGGTGGTACCCGCTGGCCTTGGCAGCGCTGGAGGTGGTCGGGGAGGTGGGAGATTGCAGGAGCTCACCGTCGGCGACGACCGAGACACCTGCGAAGGACATGATGAGCCGATTGAATCATAATGTGTATGGGCAGCCAATCTGCCCCGTAATTAATTAGGATCCAAAACTTTCACGGTTGGAAACCATAACGTGCATATACGTAGCTAAACAAGGCATCGTAAACCTGCCTCATAATTAATATCTAGGATGGTTTTCTCTTTATTTTTTTGAAATCATTCGAGATGTATTTTTTCTTTTCTTTTTGCGGAGTATAAATAAGAGTTCATGAATTATAGAGTTACAATCGACGAGAGGCACAAGTCGCTCAATACAACGAGCATTATGGTCGAGCCACGCCGAAGTAGTACACTCTGTGGCACTGTAAGTTGCCACTCTATCTGTTCCCTACAGAGCATTCATGGAATATACTCCCCCAATCATCAATGATTTAATCTCTGCCGCCAGATGCCCATACACCGAACGATCCCGCCTACCATGTGATAAGGTAAATAAGGCCTCCGAGGAATCCGACTGAACAATGACGGGAAGCTGTAAGGTCAAACCTCCTCTGGTAGGGTAGCGGAGACCGCTGCGTGTCGGTTGAAAGTTGTAGTGATCGTTTGGTGGTCGAGAGACCTCAATGTAATTTTTTACTTTGCTTGAGGTGCTTTGTACTTTTGATGAATTTGTATCATAGATCTGGATATTTATACATAAAATAACCAAGAACAAGACCCAAAGACTGAACAATACTAGGGACTCACTAGTAGAAAACAGGGCATCAGTCCCGGTTCCAGAGGGCCTTTAGTCCCGGTTCTGCAACCGGGACAAAACGATCAAGACTAATGCCCATCATTTTTAGTCCCGGTTGGCTTACGAATCGGGACTAAAGGAGCTCCACGTGGCCGCCCTGGGGCGCCCAGGCAGGAGGACCTTTAGTCCCGGTTGGTAACACCGACCGGGACTAAAAGGCAGCCACGCGTCAGCAACTGCCAGGCGCTGCGGTTTTTTTTTTGAAAGGAGGGGTTTAGGGGTTTTCCTATTGTGTTTCCCTCTTTTATTTTTGTGTTTACCATTTTTATTTTACGCTTTTCATTCAATTCGATGCTAGCTACTACATATAGCAACGAAGGAACCATTACACAACATCGTCATGATCAATATATAGAGAGAAGTGACCTCTCTTTCTTCGTGCTTGGTCGAACAATATGCAACAAGTTTTCGTAAATCTATTCGACGCTATTACATATAGTACACGTTCATGCATACATACAATATAACATCTCTTACGATCCTAATGTCAATTACCTAAATCGCATTCGAAATCCTTATGGCATTCTCCGTCTTTAGGTATGACATGCTCAACAAAGAATCCCGCCAATTCCTCTTGAATTGCTCGTACGCGATCAGTTGGTAGGAGTATGTCCCGCTTCTGCCAGGTCTAATTTAAAGAAGGGGGTCAATAAAACTCAACACAATTGATGGTAATAAAATAAAAATGTGAATATTGTTTACGTACTTCAAATTGTTCTAAAGATATGCCCCGGCCCCGCTCAGAGGTCGAGTGGCGAATGAACTCGCAAACGTAGTATGCACATAAATTAGTCCCGGGTGCCTGCCACAAGCACTTTACGAGAATAGAGTTCAATCAAAATGATAATCAAGCATGATAATGGTATTGAAACTAGAATCAATGCATGAGAGATGCGCGGTACTAGAGTAGTACTTACTTTGGGGTGTAAAAATTGCAGCTGTTTTTTCCAGCTGACACCCTTAACCTGTTTGGTGAACTTTTTCCAAACCCTGCCCGGCAAAGAAAATGATTACTTGATATCAGGAAATGAACGAAAGTTGCCGATATGGTGCGATAATGATCGAACTTACTTTTGAAGCATTTGACTCATGTCCGTCCACTCCTTAGGGTCTTTACGTCTCGAGTCCAAGACAGTTACTTTTCCCTCTTCAAGCTGAATGTCTAGCAGAATAAAGTGGAAACTGCACACGCATAACTCATTAATTGCACTTAACCTCGAGTAAGCGAAACAGAATGTGCACAAGATAGTAACACTCACTTGAAGTTGTAAGGAAATAGTATTTCCCTTTTGATTTGTTGTCCAAGTAACGCATCTAGCAAAATTTTCTCTGTTTCATCGGGAATTTTTTTTAACGTATGTTCATTTATGAAATTTGGGTCAATGAACCCAATGTCATAGATTTGTAGTTGTTTGCATTCGAGGATCTTCATTCTGCATAATATAGTGTGAGGATAATTAATACATGCAATAAACGAGCTGAGCTAGAGACTTAATTACAGAAAAAATACTTACAGACAATAGGAACTGACGATAGTTTTGTCGAGCTCCTTTTGGTTGTATAACTGAAAATTTTCTTCAAATTCAACGAACAACACCTGGTCTCCATTGAAGAAGTGCTCATTTTTTATTCCCACCAAGATATTGTCGGTCCCGTCCTTGCAGGCTTTCAAGTACCATTCATGCAAATGTCACATTCTCGTTGGTAGACCCTTGAGCTCCTCACGTGTGACGAGAGGCTTCCCGTGCTCGTATCTTAAGGATGGTACTACCTCAGCCTTTTCGAACTGTACCGAATCGGGTAAGTAATCACCGGCAGTGATAGCAAGACCACCGGCCGCTTTCTCTAGATCATTAGCGATATCGGTAACCACCTTGAGCGGAGGGCACGATTGCAGTTCTTGTTCGCCGAGCTGGGAATTGCTTTCCCACTTCTTGCGCCACTTCTACTTAAACTTCCCGGCCGCCTCGCTTGATCATATGTCTTTTGAATACAACGGTCATAGTTTGATGGCGGCGGAGGCGATGGTGGTCGCCTAAGGGCAGCCAGAGTTCGCTTCGCTTTCACCGGATCTATTTTGTCCTCTGGAGGTGGGCGTTTCGGTGCAAGCTGACGTTTCACTTCGGCATCCACGATCTTGTTGTTTTCCTCCTCAGTCAACTCGTATGGTAACTTGGGAGAAACCTTAAGGCTTGGGCCTGCTCTGAATCTCCTCGTTTTCGTACTGCTGCTAGCCGCCGAAGCGGTGGCGGCTCTCTTCCGATGTTGCTGAGGCGGCGGAGGAGGCGGAGTCCGATGACGCGGCGGAGACAGCTGAGGCGGAGGAGGATTCTGCTGAGGGGCCTCCTCCGTCAGAGTCCACTGAGGCGGCGGAGACGGTTAACGCGCCGGAGATGACTCAGACAGCGGAGACAACTGACGTACCGGAGATGGTTGACGCACCGGAGACGGCTGACGCACCGGAGACGATGTGTTCCTTTCTCCATAGACAGGTAGTCCTTAAGGCATATCGAAGAAGAATCTCCCCTTCACCTGTAGCGTACTCAAGCTCCAGCCTATCAAATCCGTCCATTATTTCATCCACCCCGACAATAGCAAAGCCAGCTGGAACCGGAGTGCAATGGAAAGTTGCATCAGGTCGAGGAGGTAATACATAGCCGACCGCCGCCTTCAAGGTCAGGTTATGGCATTTTGCCATTAGCACACAATGTTCATTATCCGTGATACCATCCACGGGGTAGCGAGGAGTCATGCTATCAGGATGAATGAGCTGCGTGGAAGCCACGCTGCTTCTCCGCTGAGATGGTGGGGTAGCATCGTGGGTAGTCTCCAATGAAGGATCTTCGTGCCGTTGAGATGGTTGGCCAGTAGCTCGCTGGCTCTCAAGTGCCTCTAGTTTCGCTAATCTTTCATTGATCTTCTGCATTTCGCTTGCTTCCTCTTTCTTCTTTCTCTGTCGGCTTCTGTAACTAGTGCTGTCGGGAAACCCAACCTTCCACGGAACGGAGCCTGATGTGCCTCGTGTTCGTCCAGGGTGTTCAGGATTCCCGAGGGCCGCTGATAGCTCGTCTTTCTCTCTGTCGGGAACGAACCTCCCTTCCAGCGCTTCATTGATTACTTCCTCAAGCTTTGTGACGGGTGTTTGAAGTTGAGCTTTCGTCCAGACACACTTCCCTGTGACTGGGTCCAAAGTTCCCCCAACCCCGAAGAACCAAGTCCTTGCACGATCTGGCCAGTGCAAAGTCGCTGGTTGGACATTTTTAGCAAGCAGGTCTTGCTCAGCTTTGTCCCACGTAGGTCGGGCTTTGCTGTAGCCACCTGACCCCGTAACATGGTGATACTGCTTCTTTGCAGCATTTTTCTTATTTATAAGTGACCTCTGCTTGGCCTTCTCCGATTTCTTGTAGGCCACAAATGCGGCCCAGTGATCTTTTATCTTGAAGTATTGACCTTTGAACTCTGGAGTCTCGTCTTTCTCGACAAACTTTTTGTTCAATAGTTTCTTCCAGTTCTTGAATAGTTCTGCCATTTTCTTAAGATCAAATGCCTTGACCTTTTGCTGTATAACTGGGTTATTCGGATCCTCCTCTGGCGGTAGGCTGAAATTTCTCAACATCGAGTTCCAAAGATCATCTTTCAGTCTATCGTTGACATAAGGAACTTCAGGGTCCTTCTTCTTATTCCATTCTTGGATGCTGATCGGGACGCTGTCCCTAACAACAACTCCGCACTGATGTATAAATTTGTCCTTGGTCCGCTTGGGAGCAATCGGTTGGCCTTCTGGAGAGACTTCTTCGATCGTGAACCTTTCATCCGGGTCCAACTTTTTCTTCGGGCCTCGTCTCCTTACCGAAGTTTGGCTCGATCCGGAGGGCTAAAAGAAGAAAGAAGCGTTAATATATGTACATACAAAACAATTAATGCATCTAGTCAACAGAGGCTTAATTAATATATATATATATATATATATATACCTCGCCGGACTTTGAAACAGTTAATGCTTCCTTCTCCATTCGATCACCGGAGCCGTCATGATCTCCTTCCTCCTCCATTCCATCACCGGAGCCGTCATGATCTCCTTCCTCCTCCATTGGATCACCGGAGCCGTCATCCTCTCTTCTATCACCATCGTTGTCGTTGAGCCACGACAAGATATTATCATCACCTCCGTCGCGGATTATATTCCCCAACAAGTCTTCTTTTTCTAAGTCTCTGTGATCCATAGCTTCTGCACATAAAGCATTGACACTTCAAACTAGCTATCACATAAACCAAAAAAGAAGTATATTTGTCACCAAAATACAACACTTGACAGAGTTTCCTCTATTTAAAAAATAGTTCTCTGTTTTCAAAAATCATTCCCTCCATATAGAAACTTGCGGACCCCCCCCCCCTCATGTCGAAGTTATCGGGGATATGTTGAATTCCCGAGAGAGTTAGGGGTGTTCTAACGCGGCACTACACGATATAGGTGAAGGGGGATAACATCCGGGGAACCCATGGGGAAACCATCACATTGAAACAAACATTGTAGCAACACAAAATCGCGAGATGAAGGCTGTGGGAGGCGAGATCGGGCGTCGGCAATGGGATTGCTAGGTTTAGTGAAGGCGAGATCAGGCGTAGTATTTTGACGGGGATGGCGGGTTTCGGGTTCGGGTATTACTGAAACGGGTTTGAACCCGCGAAACGTGTCGGGTTTTATACTTTACCCAATGACAGCCCCACGGGGTTAAAAAGGCGCCCATCCCCGTCCCCTAATAGGGTAAAAACCCGCGTGGGACCCGGGTTTTGGGGCCCATTGCCATCTTGATACACATATAGTGCCATACATATACATGAACATATACATACATACATACATGAAAAAAATAGTGCCATACATATACAGAACATATACATACATACATACATGAACATACATACATACATTGAAAAAAATATAGTGCCATACATAAATATAGTGCCAATGGCGGCGGCAGCGCAGGGCGGCGGCGGCGGCAGCGTAGGCCTTGGGAAAGGGGGGGAGCTCACTGGGGGCGCGGCGATGGAGCTGGAGGCCGGCGACGTCAACGAGGGCCGGCTCGGGGGCACGCGGCGACGGGGCGGAGAGCGCGCGAGGAGGTCCGGCGACGGTCAGCGGGCTCGGGGACGGCAGGGCGTCGGCGAGGGCGACGGCAAAATCCGGCAGCCTGGCGGCGTCGATGTCGTCGTCGGCGCCGTCGGGGGAGAGGAGAGAAGAAACTGCAGATGGATTGGAAAAACTGCTAAGTCCCGCTTATATAGCCCCCCTTTAGTCCCGGTTGGTGGCTACAACCGGGACAAATGCTCCCCCTTTAGTCCCGGTTGGAGCCACCAACCGGGACTATAGGTAAATTTCAGCAGCCCAAAGGGCGGGAAGCAGAGACCTTTAGTCCCGGTTGGTGGCTCCAACCAGGACTGAAGGGGGGCATTAGTCCCGGTTGGAGCCACCAACCGGGACTAAAGGGTTGTGCTTCCCGCAGCCAAAAGTTTAGTCCCACCTCGCTAGTCGAGAGGGGCTCGGAGTGGTTTATAAGCCCTGCTGCCGCTGCCCTCTCGAGCTCCTCTCTAATGCGGGCTGTACATGCCCATCTCACGCCTTGTTGGGCCTCCTAGCACTGCGGGCCTGCATCCTGGCCCATTTGTAGGGTTTCTAGTCGTATGCAGGCCGTGGTGCCAAGTAGGCGGGTCTTTTTTTGCATATATTATGTTTTTAAATTTTTAATGTTATTTTTTGCAAATGTTATTTTTAGTTATATAATTTTAGTTGCATAAATTTTATATAATTTTAGTTGCATAAGTTTTATTTTTTATTGATTCTTTTTAGTTGATTCCTTTTGCTATTACAGTTTTATAAAAGCTTTTTAGTTTCTATTAAACCTTGTAACAAAATATACTTTATGAAAATTCATTTTACTATTAAAGTTTTTAACAAATAAATACTTTGATAATTGTAGTTAATATTATTTTGATTCTTTTTGCTAATGAAGAATATTATATTTAATTGATTCTTTTTAATTCATTCTTTGTGCTATTACAGTTTTATAAAAGACTTTTTCTGCATATTTTTAAACATATTTTAAGTCAAGACTTTTTCTGCATTCAATATGCACCATTTAAAGCCACATCGTCACTTTTCAACCCTTTTCTGACTTCATTTGCTATTTTTCATGCATTTCATGATTTATTTTGAGCTAAAATGACCCTGAAATTGAAAAGCACTGCAAATGAACTCTGAAATGGTTGAAACTTGGCATGGTATCATAATTTCACCCACATAGCATGTGGTAAAAAGTTGAGAGGGTTACGGGAAAAACTGGAAGTACTTCGTGTACAAACTGGACAATCTCCTTCGAAGTATCAGGGTTTCGGACGAAAACTTGTCTATTACAAAGGGATTTCATTTTTTAAACATATTTTAACTCAAGACTTTTTCTGCATTCAATATGCACCATTCAAAGCCACATCATCACTTTTCAACCCTTTTCTGACTTCATTTGTTATTTTTCATGCACTTCATGATTTATTTTGACCTAAAATGACCCTGAAATTGAAAAGCACTGCAAATGAACTCTGAAATGGTTGAAAGTTGGCATGGTATCATAATTTCACCCACATAGCATGTGCTAAAAAGTTGAGAGGGTTATGGAAAAAACTGAATGCACTTCATGTACAAACTGGACAATCTCCTTCGAAGTATCAGGGTTTCGAACAAAAACCCGTCTATTACATAGGGATTTCATTTTTTTAAACATATTTTAACTCAAGACTTTTTCTGCATTCCATATGCACTATTCAAAGCCACATCATCACTTTTCAACCCTTTTCTGACTTCATTTGCTATTTTTCATGCATTTCAGGGTTTCGGACGAAACCATTACAGAACATCATGAATAGAGAAGTGACCAAATTAATACAAGTTCATCATCACATTAAAACCAAAATACAGTAGTGATCAAATGTTATTACTGAAAAAATAAATACATAAAGTTCATACATAGTTCTCATAGAACAACCTATAACTCTCTAGAGCATCTAATTAAAACATAAATTGAAACTAACGTACAACTATGTAAAACATTTAAATACAACAACAAATGCGATCATAATCGCAACTAAGGTAACAATTGATCCAACAACATAATGATACCAACCTCATTATCAATGGCATATTTTCTTATCTTTCTAATCTTCAAGCGCATTGCATTCATCTTGATCTTGTGGTCATCGACGACATCGGCAACATGCAACTCCAATTTCATCTTCTCCTCCTCAATTCTTTTCAATTTTTCTTTCAAATTCTCGTTTTCTTTTTCAACTAAATTTAACCTCTCGACAAGAGGGTCGGTTGGAATTTTTGGTTCACATCTCTCCTAGATAAACACATCTATGTCACATTGGTCGGCACAATTGTCATAAACACTAAATGAAACAAATAGTTATAAAAGATAATATACCACATCCGAATCATAGACCGGACGAGGGCCGACGTGGCCGGATACCATGACCATGGCACTATATAATAACAAACAATAATAAAAGTAAGAAATTTATACAAGTATCTATGTAAATCATACAAGTAAGAATTTTTTCTTTCAAAAAGAAGATAAGAACAAGAGGCTCACCACGGTGGTGCCGGCGACGAGATCGGCGCAGGCGATCGACGACGGTGAGGACGGGGACGGGACGTGACGGACCGCCAAACCTAGACAAATCTTGGGGAAAATGGAGCTTGGAGGTCGAGCTTGGAGAGGAGAAAGCTTAAGCGTTGCTCGGGCATTTCATCGAACACCTCGTGTGCATAGGAGGTGAGAGCAGAGCAGCACACACCTCCCACACGCCGGCCGTCCAAAAAACAGAGGAGTGAGCGGGCAGGGGTAAGCATATATATAGACATATCTTTAGTCCCGGTTCAGACGAACCGGGACTGGTGCCCACCGAGGCCCGGCCGGCGTCCTGGCCTCACGAACCGGGACTGATGCACCCATTAGTCCCGGTTCGTAACACGACCGGGACTAATGCAATATTCTGGCCTGGACCAAAGCCCTGTTTTCTACTAGTGACTAGACATGACATCTTACAATATGACATACAAAACTAGCACAAGGAAAATACAAAGGGGAGCACAACTAGAAAATGCAGAAGATCGCAACACTCGCGCACCAAGGATAGTGAGCACGAGATGCACAACAAGGATCAGCCTATTATGAAAATAGAAATCTTATCATGAGGAACCCAACATCTTCCTCCTCGAACACTGAAGGGCAACCCAACCCTCTCGCCTTGGCTCAAAAGGCATCATACCGTGGGTCATGAGAGATGCTCACCCGAGAGCTAAAGGGATACCTACCTCAGAGACCAGAGCAGCCACGAAGCATGACCATCTTGGCATTGAGAGGATACCACATCGACCACAAGCCATGACCTCTTGGGTTCAGCAGGAAAGCCACTGGGAGCAGCCGCATAGGAGTAGGTGGCTGGAATCATGAGATGAAATGAAGACCGTCGAGGAGCCATCCCCTCCGGCCACATATGAAAAACGACCGGGTGCCCATGATAGCTACAATGATGTTATTGTCGGTAAGGGTACCGCAATGCCCTATCGCCGAATCAAAGACTCACACCACCAAAACAAAGCAATACACACCATCACAGTGGAACACCATCCGACATGAATGCGAGGACAAAGCAAGCACAAGCCAACATGATGATATCGCTGTCGCTAGAGACCCGATGCCATCCAACCTCAGCAGTACCCTAAGCAAGAACACAAATGTCGGATTTGTGTTCTTGCTTAGGGTGATTTGTGTTCTCGCATTAAGCTCAATTAAAAAATCGTTTTTATCATTTTATCTTGTGTTCTAAATATAAATTGGGAACACTGCTACATTTGTTTTTCATTACTTTTAGTTGCTTTTAAGCACCTATTTATGAATTTGGTTTAGCATGATTCTCAAAACAACTTTCGGGGCATCAACTAGTTTAGTCGAAATGCTATTTTTTTCTCCATCACCTGAAGTACTTCGATCCAATGGAAATCTAATAAACCACCATGTTGGGATCGTAGTGCCAGTTCTGATGGTGAAAAATTGCTATCCCAACCGATATTTCTTCATCGGTTATTAAATATCATTTCTAGGGTGAGTGGTTATTGCGGTATTTGAAGCCTGATATTATGAGGACATTTGCAGGTGTTCTTTATTCTAATAGTTGGTTAAGTGTACTCTCTAAACTCCACCTCGTCCAAGTCCAAGAAAGAAAACAATCAACATGCATGGTTTTTGATGTAATTTCGTTTTTGCTCATCTTTGCTATGTAATTATTATGAGGACAGTTTTGTTTTCTTCCAGATAGTGGTAGAAGATGGCTCCCCCGTCGAGGTGTGAATTGGACGAAAACCGGAGGGGGGGGAGGGGGGGTGTACATGGGGATGTCGGACAAAATGGACGAGGGGAACGCTCCGAGGCAAATAGAGATAGAGAAAAAAATTGACGCATGCAGGCCCAGACATGCAAGATTAGTGATTTGAGCGAGACAGATGATTTTTTCCAAACATGGGAGGGGAGAGATGCGCGTGACGGAGGATTAACGGGAATAAGATGATTGCATCGCGATTAATAGGAGATTTACCCGTCTGGAGAGATTAATTCAAGGTTGCATTCCTTTTTTTTCTCACGGGGGAGACACACAGGAGGTTAGACGAAAGCTGAGACGAGATTTGGACGAAGTGAAACGCACGGGAGAGGAAGCCCGACGTCCTTTTTAGATAAGTAGAGATTTCATTTTTGCTCATCCTTTTTATCTTGTTTGCTAATTTTCCATGGGGGGGCAGAGGTGAGAGGCGTCGAGAAGACATGTTATGTACTTATGTATACCTTTGGTGTTAGAATTCAAATTTGTCAAAAAAAGATATCAAAAAGTAATTAGCATGATGAATTCGGATTCAAAAACCGGCGATAACCGTATTTACCATTCGGTTACCAGAACGTTGTTTGTGAGATGCTACCGATAAGTTCGTAGCACCGCGCACATACGAGTCTTTTGCACCTTTTTTTTTTGTGTTTGGTACTTTGGTTGCACATTGATGTTACGACGGCGCGAACCGCACGATCTCCATCTGATGGATTGCAGTTTTCGCCAAAAAAAAACTTCAAGGAAATGCCATGGTGATGAAATATCGGGATTACCTGATAGTGCGTGCGCGCTAGACCGCTGAAACGAGCGGCCGGTCTCACGTGCATGTATGTGAAAAAAAATTGTCTGCTAGCGCATGTATACTATGGCATTAAATGCGTTCACATTCATTATTTTTCTTTTGAAAAAACAGATCATGTGCATTTATTTTGGATTTTCATTTTTTTTAAAGTCATATCTTTTGAACCGTGTGTCCGAATTCAGATTCGCTTTCACCCTTGGAATCCTTACGACGATATCTTTGAAACTAGATTTCGCATGGGTATATTTCGACGAAATTTTTTCGATGCCAACTTTAATACTATATGGTGCAATTCTGTTATTACATGGTGCAACTTTAGTACTGGTTGGTGCAATATTTTTCAAAACCAATTTTTCGAGCTACATGATCCAACTTCCTATGAGGTTGTAACCTAGCAACCATGACAACCAACCTGTTTTGATGTGCAAGTAGTCCACTGGCCCCACCAACTACCTGGTAGTTGATGTGCACCCCCTTCTCTACTCGTGGTAGTGTAATTCTTCATGCACTCCGAATTCCACCCACCTTACCAGCAATATATGTGCAACTTAGTCTATTGTTCCAGCCAACTGTCTAGTTGTCGATGTGCACCTCCTATTCTCTTCATACATGTGGATGTGCAGTTTGAGTTGGCAAGGGTAACATATGGAGTTGCACATAGTCTGCTAGGCAGTTGGCCGGGGCAACAGACGAAGTCACACATCTCACTGGCAGGAATAGTTGGATGGTGAAAACTGGACATCCAGGGGTACCGAAAAGATGTATACAAATGGGGCGCTAAAGTGACCCATCTCACTAGCAGGGGTGGTTCGGACGGGGTCCAATCCAGGAAAACTACACATCCACGGGGTACAGGGGGAAATTGCACATCACTGTTAGACAGTTGGCCGAGGAAGCATCCGAAGTTGCACATCCACTGTTAGTCAGTTGGCCGAGGCAGCAAATATTGAAATCCACATATCCACGGGCAGAGGGAAGTTGCACATCAGCTACCAAGCAGTTGGCCTGGGCAACATATGAAGTTGCACATCTCACTGTTAGGGGGTAGGTTGGGGTGGACGTGCCATCAGTGAAACTGCACGTCCATAGGTAAGGAGAAAGTTGCACATGGACTCTTAGATAGTTGCACATTGACTACTAGGCAGTTGCACCCGATGAGGATTAAGTTGCACACAATAAAATCTGTCAAAACATACCCATGCAGTATCTAGTTTAAAAAAGCATGCCGCGCAGGTTTCGACGGTGAAAGCGGATCTTAGTTCCGATGTCCGACTCAAAAGTTATGACTTTTTAGAAAAATGAAAACCCGAATTAAATGTATTCACATCTGTTCGCATAAGTGAAAAATGCACGTTCACAAGTAGGGGAAAAGTTGCACATAGACTGTCATGTAGTTGCACATTGACTGCTAGACAGTTGCATCAAACGGGGATTAAGTTACACACACAAAAAAATCGTCGAAACATATCCATGCGTGATCTTGTTTTGAAGAGCACGTCACAAGGGTTCTAACAGTGAAAATGAATCTTAATTCCGACGCGCGATTTAAAAGTTATAACTTTTTAAAATTTCTGAAATCTGAATTAAATGCATTACCTTTTAAGGACTAGGGACCAGGTGATACCTTTTTGGTCAGCCGCTCGCTAACTCTCCCAGGCGGCTGAGCGCTCTCTAGACGCGTCCATGAAATATATGGCTTCTAGATGTTATATAGGTGGAGGCGGATGGATCGGAACAGGATAGGACGCCGCGCAGTTCTCCGCGGCGAATGTGACAGTGTGCTTGTCGAGGTCGTACCCGACGTGCATGTTCTGCTGCGCGATGTTCCCGAGGATCGATGCCGGCAACCGCTCCGGCACCGCCGATACCGCCAAGCACATCGTTCCCTCCTCCACGACCACGAAGGTGTTCTTAGCCTTGAGCGTGACCGCCGCGCCGCCGCCCAGCCCCAGCGTCACGTCAGGCACCATCGCCTTCGCATGTTGTTCCCCTACCCGGCTCACGTCGAAGCACAGTGTCAGGAGCTTGTAGGGCGATGGCGCCCGCGGGAGCTTGATCCGCCGGCTCAGTTCCTTCACCATTGGGTCTAGCAGCGCCTTGGCGAGGAACGTCAGCGTGGTGCCGGAGTCGACGATGACGTTGTGGTGCCCGTGCGGCGCCGCGATGGTCGCGTTCCCGATCTTGACGGACTGGAGGTCGACGGTGTAGTAGGTGTCCCCTAGGGATGGGATCAGCGGCGTCGTCACAGCGCCCGGCTCCTTCACGTCGGCGTTGGCGCCGAAGTTGAGCGCGGAGGAGGCGTTGACGGAGTAAGGCACGAGACAGTAGGAGAACCTCCGGCCGCCGAGCGACTTGTGGGTGCCGAGCTGCGTGACGAGGGAGAGGGCGCCGCCGCCGAGGCCCACCACGCCGTCCGCTTGGAACGTGCCGGCCGTGGCCGTGGAGCAGCCGAAGTTCACGGTGGCCACGCGCTTCCTCCGGCCCCGATGGCCGCGGGCGGTGCCGGGGACGTGGGCGAAGGTGAAGGTCTCGGTGGAGATGAGGCCGCTCGTCCTGGAGCCGTCTCCGTAGGAGTAGATGTACTTGCAGTTGGAGGCGATGGTGCAGGTGGCGCCGTCGGGGAGCGCACGGCATGCGCTGGACTTGCAGCCCACGAGGCCGAACGTCGACGAGTTGGTCGGGTCGAACATGACGACGCTCTGCGGACGGACAGGGGCGCCGCCGGTGCCGTTCCTGCAGTTGAACCAGACAAGGTCGCTGCCGGTGTCGGCAATGGCGAGCATCCGTGTGGGTGGCGTGCCGATGCCCACGGCCATCAGGTACTCGAACGACCTGTGGACGGCCTCGGACACGATGCCGTCATCGATGGCGCGGGCGCGCGCAGTGGATCGCCGCGCGGCCGCCAGCACGCGGCTGTGGGCGGTGAGCGATGGGTCGTGGAACGGCGAACTGACGGAGTCCCGGTGGATGAACTCCACGCTAAACCCATCGTCGCCGCGGCTGCCAACGTACGGTTGTGCCGTGCTCGCACAGAGCTGCGCCGTTAGGACGACGCCGACGAGCAGGAGAGCGCGGGGTATGGTTGTCCCCGGCATTGTGTCCTACTCCAACTCCCTGAACTCCAAAGGATTTGCTCGGCATCTGCTGTGTGCTGCAGCTATGGAGATCGCGGGATATTAATTAATTTCCAGCTAAAAGATCGATGATGACGATTAAATTAATTACCTGCCAATCCTGTACTGTACGTACAAGGAGATATCCAGAGGATTGGCCATTCGAGTAGCAAGAGATAGAGTGATTCATTGCTTGAAATTGCGGGGTATTAATTAACTGCCAAGAAACGCTTAATGTATATATAATGAAACAATCTCTATCCATCCAGCTTTGATATATATGCTGTGTTTTGATTCTCGGACGAGAAAATTGGATTTCGGCATCCTCGTCTAGGGCGAAAAGTACCTATCAGACGAAAAAATAGATTTTGATCAACTTTCATGCAAATTTTATTCAAATGTTGGTCAAATTTCAGCTGAAACTTTTGAAAATGATCGAAATTCGGCCATCTCGATCTAGGGCGAAAAAAGTCTCAAACCGAAAATCAAAACTTTGTATATATGATCTCATGAATCACCTTGTGCCTTGCATTCCAGATTGCCCACATTGTCATCCCAATTCTTGTCGTCTCTTCACGAGTGAGCTTCTCGATGATGTTAAATAACCCAAAGCTTAGTACTTGCCTTCGGTGAGTGCTTAAGCACACCGTAACATGGTGAACTCCAGTATGGAGTGCCGCCATGACGACAACAAGATTGTGGGTTGAAAGCCCAAATTTTTTTCTGTGGAAGAGAGATTGAATGCTTTATTAGGGCTAATGGGCCGAAGAATGATGTGACCCATTTGATGGATGTGTTGCATTTGAACCTTACCATAAATTTGCATAACTTCTTAGGGTGATTGAATTATGCGAGCATGAGGTAGTCTTCGTCGACATCTCGAGATAAATGGGCCGAATATAAAAAAATATTGAAGTACATGAAAAAATCACGTACTTTAAACAGGGACATAACAATGTTAGTGATTTTTTAAAAACAAAATCTCATGTATTATAGTGATTACAAAATGTGCTCATGCATTTAAAAATATTCATGTAAGTAAAAGTGTTCTTGTATTCTAAATATTTTTTGTGTGATAAGTCTCTATATATAGCTCAGCTCTTTCATTGCATGTATATATAATTATCCTCACTATATTATGCAGATTGAAGATCGTCGAATGCAGAAAAGCACAAATCTATGACATTGGGTTCATTAACCCAAATATCATACATGAGTTTACGGTTAAAAATAATGTCACACAAACCGAGGACAACTTGCTACAATCGTTGCTTAAAAATCAAAACAAAGAGACAATACTCTTTCCTTACAACTTCAAGTGAGTGTTACTGTCTTGTGCATATTCGGTTTCGCTTATTACTCGAGGTTATAGTAATGTAATTGATGAGTTATGCATGCGTGCGCAAGTTCCACTTTATTCTGCTAGAGATTAAGCTTGAGCGGGGAGTAGTAATCGTCTTAGACTCGAAACGAAAAGATCCACAGGAATATGCGGACATGACTGAAATGCTCCAGAAGTAAGTTCAATCGATCATTATCGCATCATATCGGCAACTTTATCAAGTAATTATTTTCTTTGTCTGGCGTCGCGGTGCTGCCCGAGCGAGTACCACGGAAGCCAAGGTGGTCGACACGAATGGAAGGCGACCATGTGCCACCAGCATTTGATGATATGGTCTGGATCTTTATAGTGTCCCTACAATCTGCGTAGCCGCTGAGATCTGTGACCAACAATATGAAGGAGCAGTCTGTGTAGATTCCGTCTGCGGTAGTAAATAGGACGTGCGTGCTGATCTCGCTGCGAAGATATGGGATGTCTGGTGGCTCAGAGAAGAAGGTGCGGCCACCAGTTACGCAGTCGTAGACGCACACGTCAGAGCGGCGCTCGGATCTCTTGCGTCCGTTGATGTGTCGCGAGCGGCGGCGTAGGAGGCTGAGACCGCCACGCGACGTCACGAGTCTGTATTTGGCAAGCAGACCAGCCGCATTGCGCGACACGAAGGGAGACAGATGGTTCACGGAGAAGGACATGGCGGCGGGCGTGGTTGGGTGCACCAGAGTGAGTGGTGGCGGCGGAGCATCGACGTCTTCATGGACGTGGAGGTAAGCAAGGATGCCGGGTGGCAGAATGCCTCCATGTTGGGTCACGCGGCGGATGAACGGTGGGCTGAGGATCTCACGGCCGGCGGAGGTCCTTGCAGGCGGCAGCGCAATGGAAGAGGGTGCAGAGGTCGGAACGTGCGACGATCTCGAGCATGAGGTCCGTCGGAAGCATCATGCATGTGACTCGGACGTGCACGTGTTGCTCCGTCGACGCTTCCGGGGAGCGGGCGCTGAGCGTGGTGAGACAGGAGCGACCGCCGTCTGGAGGTTGAGCTTGCGGACGAGCGTGCACGCATGCATGCGTGCGTGCTCGCTCTCCGCCGACGCCTCCACCTGGTGGACCTCGCCTCACTCACTGCAGCGCCGGCCATCCATTCTATTCCGTTCATATAAAAGCAACTCTAACCGCCCGACTCATTTCGTCTACGCGTGTCCGTTTGGGGTCACCGTGGACACAAAACTCGGCCTAACGCGGCGACCCAAATGGACGCGCGTTTGGGCCAGATTTGCGTCGCTGCGGACATAAGACGGACGCGCCCGACACCCGCCTTTCTCCTTCCCCCTGGCCTGTCAGTCGATGGCACTTCAAACCATCCACTTGGGTCGCCGCGCTCCTCTTCTTCTAGCGGCGTCGCCTGCATATATACCGCCATTCCTTTCCCGAGCTCCTCGGTGCAGGCCGACGGCATGTACGAGGGCGCCTAGAGAGAGCCTCGCCGCGCTGTCGCCATACGTGTCTACTCTAGCGCCCTCGTCGTCGCTTGATTACAACACAACACGGACTTCTCCGATCGACCGAGAGCAATTTCTTTCGTCTCCGCCACATCCTCCATCAGAGATTGCAAATTTACGTCACCGAGCGAGCAACCAACAGACAATCACCGCTGCAATGCAAAAGAGTCGAGAAAACCTGGATGCATGGACGGCTCGGTTGACGTCTCCCCACGGTCCTTCTCCCGCTCCCGCTGAAAAGTTACAAGTTGGAATGAAACGAAAATATTTGGTGGTGGCGCCGACCCATACCGGTCCCAATTGAAACCCCGTCGCGCCGGTGTCTCATGTGATATTTTCAATGCCAGCGAAATATCCTGCAAAAATGCCATAATTTCCACGCCAGCCAAATTTTGTTTTTGATCCCACTAAATTCGAGTTTTCTCCTCTTTTTTTTTTTTTGCATCGCATTAAATTCGAGTTCCGGTCCAAGTTTCCACATTTGTTTAACCACATTAAATTCGAGTTTTCTCCCTTTTGATCCTACTGCTCGGTCAAACCAGGCCGTTCGCTCTGGTCCGTCGGATGGATCTGGATGAACGATTGGATGTGCTGCAGACGGGGATCGATCCGTGGGAGGCGTGAATGGACCAATCAGCGAGCAGCAGAAGCCCAAAACAAAACAATCTGATCACATCCACTCGTACGAAAAGGAATCCCTAATCTCACCTCCATCTTTTCCTCTCCCTCCTTCCCTCCCTCGCACGCCGCCGCCGTTTCCTCTGCCTCCTCCACCCCCAAGCGATGGATTGGCGACGGCCGACGGCGGCGCCCTCGTCCGCCGTCTTCTCCCCGAGCCACCATGGCCGGCCGTCTAATCCGCAAGC
Source organism: Elymus sibiricus (assembly GCA_039707655.1). Classification (NCBI taxonomy): domain Eukaryota; kingdom Viridiplantae; phylum Streptophyta; class Magnoliopsida; order Poales; family Poaceae; genus Elymus; species Elymus sibiricus. The sequence goes on from CM077675.1 coordinate 490,055,141, forward strand.
TTGGATGGATCTCGTTCCATCCTGGGTGGAGGAAGCTGCAGATCCCATACGGCCCGCTGGAGCCGGCCATCTTTGCCTCCTCGCCGCCGCCATAGGGGTTCACGTCGTCACCAAGCGCGAGCTCACGCCCCATCCGTCCAACCGGAAAGGGGTCAGCTTTCTTCCTCCCGAATCCTCTTGATTTGCTTGCTGCACTTCCAATCGTAATGGTAGTCTCGCGTGTGACAGAGAACTCAAGCTTTTCTTTGCGGCCGCAGTCTTGCGCCACCTCACTGATCCTTGCGGCCGCAATCGTAATCGTAATGGTAGTCTTGCGCCACCTCACTGATCCTTGCGGCCGCAGTCTTCTCCCTCTCTCCACCATGCCTTCTGCTAAAATCATCTCGATATCTATATATACTAGAGACGGTCATTCATCCGCGTGCGGGATGCGCGTGCGACTTATGACTTTAACCACCACAAGACATGATTTCTTCCTCCGTTGGCGGCGAGCCTGGCATTGGCGACGCGGTTCATGATTCAGGACGCCAGCGAGGTGCGGACTGCGGACCAAGAGACCAAGAGGCGCCACCGGGCGGCAAAGCCCTGGCCAGGCAGCTCTGATCCACTCGTGCGTGGCCTCGGTTAGATGGCATCACAGTCTGGCCATGACGGGCGTAGGCGCGAACGTTGGCGCCTCCGGCCTCCGCACGTGCGGTAACAGGTACACAATCTAGCCCCTCGAAAGAAAGCAGTGGCTACTAAAAACAAAACTATGGTAGTACGTGTGTACAGCAGTTTGGGATGGAGGGAGGGAGGATGGACATGAAGGAGGCGGCTCGTCCGCGGCAGGGGTGGCGGGAAGTACGGAGCCAGCCGCGTCCGCTTGCTCAGCGTGCTGTAGTACGTGTGCAGATCGCCCCTGAAGTAGACGTTCGGCACTCGGGCCCGCTTCACCGTCTTCTCGGCACCGGCCTCCCGCTGGATCAACTCCTCGTCGCGGCGGACAGGTACGACCTCCCGAGGCTAAAGGCGATTTGCAAGAAGAAGCTGCGCGATCTGAGGAAGATGCAGCTCTTCGTTGCCGTCCCGAGGCTGTACCGCGCCCCCGTCGCCCTGGAAGCCTCACGGGACGACACGGTGGCGAGCGTCAAGGCCAGGCTCCACGACATGGAGGGCATCCCGCCACACCGGCAGCGCCTCGTGTTCGCCGGCATGGCCCTGCCGGACGACGACGGCATGACGCTGCTCGACCACGGCGTCTACGACTCGTCGACGATCCAGCTCGTGGAGACGAACATGGAGATTTTCGTCCGGTCGAACAAGTGTGTCACGATCTCCGGCATGGCAAGCAGCGACACCGTGGAGAGCTTCCGGGTAAGGTTCCAGGAGCGTGAGGGGTGCCCTCCCGCGCAGCAGCGGTTCAGCTACGGCAGCAAGCAGCTGGAGGACGGCCACACTCTCGCTGACTACGGCATCCGGGACTGCACCATGCTGCATTTCACCTGGCGGCCTGCCTACCGGAGAAGAAGGATGGTAGAGCTGTACATTGATGTTAGAGACACAGTGGGCAGGATCAAGGAGCGCCTGGAGGTGGCTGAGGGGATCCCGACGGAGTGCCCGAAGCTCTTTTTCCATGGCAAGGAGCTGGACGACGGCCGTGCGCTCGCCGACTCAGACGCCCTGGAGAGAGGTAGTTCGGTGGTTGCTGAATACCAGCGGTGCTGGTCAGAGAATGAGGACGCAGAACCGTTGAAGAAACGCGCCAAGCAGCGGAGAAGGAACTGGTAGCGAGGGCAGAGGAGATCCCTGCCATGCAGCGAGGCGCTTCCCGGTCTTTCTAATCGATATGGGGCCGGAAAAATAACCAAGCCGCTTTGCTCTATTAATTTTGTCCAATGTCATAAAGCCATAGGACATACTCCCTCCGTTTCATAAAAAAAGCGTTTGTTAGCACTACACTAGTATCATCAAAAAACTAATATCAAAAAGCGTCTTACATTATGAAACAGAGGGAGTAGATATGAATGTCTGTCAGTTGACCTAAAATGTGAGACATGGTGTTATTTTCTGTCAGAGGACAGATCGAGTTGAGCTTGGTGCCCTTTTTTTAAAATCAAAAAACATATTTAAATGTTTCAAATATAATTATGTTGAAACTTCTATATATCCACTATGAATCCATTGATATTTTTTTTGAAAAAGATGTAATTTTTATGCTGTATGAAAAAAACAAAAGTTTGGCCTAATAACAAAATGGAAGAAGCCCATTTGAGAAAAACATATTTGTTTTTTTTTTGTATAACACGTGTGAAAGTAAAATGAAATGAAATTTTGCAGATACATAATATGTGTGTGTGTGCGCGTGTGTGTGCGCGTGCGTCAGGAAAACAACAGCCGTCAGGAACACAAAATCGATGGGATGCAACCTCCACATATGAAGTCTGCATGGTGGACACTCCCAACAACGGAGGAGGAGACAACCCCAAGCGCAAGGGTGGAGACCCTCATAACGGTGGGGTTGGCAATAGTAACAATGGTGGAGGCGCCAATGGCAATGCTAATGGGGTGTGTGTGTGTGGGGGGGGGGGGGGGGACGAGGACATCGAGGATTAGGGACTATAACCCCGACGATGATGAGGGGAGGAGCCTCAGCACCGACAACGAGAACGCCCTTAAATAATCCCTTAACAACCCTAACCTTGATGACCTGCGTAAATGGTTGGTTAGAACCGCTAAGAGAATAAAGAGCAAATCTCAGCGTCTTAAAGATGACAAGAAGTACTTGAACGAACGATGGAAAGAGCTCTTTTGAGCCGAGGAGGCATTCGAGGATAAGTTGCAGCTGATAGAGGCGAACAATGAACCACCCTGCCATCACCGTAGGGGGCGATCACCTAAGATTTCCGACCGTCAAGTCGTTACACGCGCTCCCGAAAGTGCAGGGGCACAGAGGCGGATTGGATCCACCACGAGTCGGCTCAAGGCCGGATCCCGGAGACAATAGGCCCCAACGGCCGAAGTTACCACCTCAGTCGCTTAATCAATCCAAACAACACCCACCTGTTGGACATGCGGGACGGTTGGCTTGGTTAGCCAAATATGGGGTGCGCGTGACTATACTTTTAACCGAGGTGTGACCATGTCGGATGTGAGGCACGCCTTTGGACGTGTCCGAGGAGATATCCACCCGCACTGTTACACCGATGCGGTGATGCAACACCAGTTCTCGGAGGGGTTTAGACGCGCAAACATCGAGCGGTATGAGGAGACTATGACCCCTTAGTATGGATTGAGGATTTCATCCTCGCAATGCACATAGTAGGTGGAGATAACATCCACGTCCTCAAGTACTTGCTGCTAATTCTAAAGGGCTCAGCCCGTCACTGGTTTAACAGGCACCCACCCAATTCGATCAATGAGTGGGATGACCTTGAGGCTGAATTCCTGGTAAACCTCCAGGACACTTATGTCAAGCCACCAAACTATGAGATCTGGTCCACATCATACAAAAGGATGGCGAGTGAGTCCGCAAATTGTGGAATCGTTGTATAACGAAGAAAACAAGATAGTCAACTACACTGATGCAGAGGCCATTGCGACATTCCGGAATAACATCAATGATGAATGGCTAGCCAGAGAACCAGGACATGTCAAACCAAGAAGATGTCTCTGTCCCTAGGAACGTGATGCTTAGGTGCGAGACTAGTGTCATATGCATGACACTAGTGTAAGTTACTGCCCACAATGAGTAGCCTGAGTTAGCCTGGAGAACTGGATCGATCGGCGCGGCGCTTTTTAATGGACTGTCTTCCGATCGTACTGGGACAAGGAACCGGCCATATAATCGGCGCTGCCTGAAACCGAATTTGAATCAAGTTCATTCATTACTGGTGCATCCCCAACATCATCTCTCCTTTTCCCCTGCACACAGGACATCACCATCCCTGTTTTTCCTTGATTGGCTAGCATATAGTATGTAGAGCTTAAGTTATGGCCAATATCTTTGATTTATTTTATCTTTTTGCCGGAACACAACAGTAGGTCCCTAAAACACTGATTTATATCAATTCTAGCCTGGTTTTCCACATTTAAATGGGTGGTTTTCTTTGGGTTAATTTTTTGGGTGTGGCTAGATCTCAATCGATTAAGAAATACCTATATTTCTCAACACATTATCATAGTCGTCGCAAAAAAGAAAACACATTATCATAGGACATTTTTCTTTTCTTTATCTTTTTTGAAATCTCAAAAAGAAAAAATCGGCACTAATTACTACGTGGATCAAATGGTTGGAGTTGATTCAAAAATAATGATTCTATATTATTTTTTGCGAAACTCAACTGGTTACTCATAAATAACTAAACAGTGTTCTCCATTACTTTCATTTCTCCCGACATGCACACATTCCACCTCGCGATAACTGCCACTTATGTCATCTCATCAAAGGGGCACCTTAGCATGCATGGAAAAAAGCAATCCAATATTTTATGCTATTTACGTTAAATAAACCTTTTTAAACTATACGAGAATCAAATACAATAGATAATTATATTTCACTTTTATTCGCATATGTTAATCCAAAATATTAATCTTTCACACAATCAAATCTTATTGAAATATATTGCAACTGATCCCGCAAAAATGTGTGGGGTAAAGAATAGAGGAAAAGGGGCGAGCGATTTGAAAATGGCTAATGATTCTCTTTGGTCGACCAGCCTCAGCCATTGCCGGTCGCGTCCTACGCGCAGCCCAGTTGCGTCTCGGAGAATGGAGAAGACATAGCAGCGAGGGAAACAAATCTGAACCTGGTGCGCCGCCGACTGCCGCCGACAGCAAACAGAACACGAACATGAAGAAGTCTGAAAGAAACCATGCCGCAATGAAAAGAGAGTGTCGTGTCAGGCGACACCATAATCTAAACCTCAACTGCCTCAACTGGCACGGCCAACCAACGGAACGCCGTTCATCACCGTCGCCGGTAGGCGGAGGACGTCCCGACGAAACCGAAAAGCTCTATGGAACCGAGCTGACAAACTAACTTATTGCAGCATACACTACGCGCTTAACTTAATCGTGGACGGACGACGTCGATCACAGTGCGGCTGGACAAGCATCCGCTCTCACCCTTCTCACGGCTACCTCCTAAACCTTTGCTTCATCCTTGACGATGTAAACGCCGTCTATTCCTCTTAGATGACTCCTGCTCCGTCTTAGACGACGCAGCACACACGTCCTACTTTTTCTATGATGACAACGCCAGATTCCTATTATATATACTGAAAAAACCATCCGGCCGGACGACGCGCTTCTACCGGGGAGGGGAGAATGTCAATGGTTTGGTGGCGTTGCCGGTTCAGTCCATTGTTTTTGTTTTTAATCTACAATTTTCAATTTTACTTTTCCCTCTCTGATCGCTACAAATCTCCAGCATCCCCTCCTCCTTATCATCAAATCAAAACACAAAAAGTCTCCAGCATCCCCAGCCCATCCCCTTGCTTCACCCCGGCTGAGGCTGGTCGACCAAAGAGAATCATTAGCCATTTTCAAATCGCTCGCCCCTTTTCCTCTATTCTTTACCCCACACATTTTTGCGGGATCAGTTGCAATATATTTCAATAAGATTTGATTGTGTGAAAGATTAATATTTTGGATTAACATATGCGAATAAAAGTGAAATATAATTATCTATTGTATTTGATTCTCGTATAGTTTAAAAAGGTTTATTTAACGTAAATAGCATAAAATATTGGATTGCTTTTTTCCATGCATGCTAAGGTGCCCCTTTGATGAGATGACATAAGTGGCAGTTATCGCGAGGTGGAATGTGTGCATGTCGGGAGAAATGAAAGTAATGGAGAACACTGTTTAGTTATTTATGAGTAACCAGTTGAGTTTCGCAAAAAATAATATAGAATCATTATTTTTTAATCAACTCCAACCATTTGATCCACGTAGTAATTAGTGCCGATTTTTTCTTTTTGAGATTTCAAAAAAGATAAAGAAAAGAAAAATGTCCTATGATAATGTGTTTTCTTTTTTGCGACGACTATGATAATGTGTTGAGAAATATAGGTATTTCTTAATCGATTGAGATCTAGCCACACCCAAAAAATTAACCCAAAGAAAACCACCCATTTAAATGTGGAAAACCAGGCTAGAATTGATATAAATCAGTGTTTTAGGGACCTACTGTTGTGTTCCGGCAAAAAGATAAAATAAATCAAAGATATTGGCCATAACTTAAGCTCTACATACTATATGCTAGCCAATCAAGGAAAAACAGGGATGGTGATGTCCTGTGTGCAGGGGAAAAGGAGAGATGATGTTGGGGATGCACCAGTAATGAATGAACTTGATTCAAATTCGGTTTCAGGCAGCGCCGATTATATGGCCGGTTCCTTGTCCCAGTACGATCGGAAGACAGTCCATTAAAAAGCGCCGCGCCGATCGATCCAGTTCTCCAGGCTAACTCAGGCTACCCATTGTCGACAACCATGCAATGGTGTATGGTTGAGTCTCCTATCATCCCTTCTTGGCACGTCATGTCCTGTTTTGACTGCGTGCGCGGCTGCTTCTACTGGACAGACCCTTATGGCTGGACTGACCATTTGATGGTGCTGGACACACGCACTTTGAGGTTTTCAACCGTCAATTTTCTCACCGGCTACCATTTGCAGCTCAGAGATGCCGAACCGAGCATTGATCATGCTCGGCGTCCAAGTGCTGTTGTTGTGGGTAGGGAAGGGGCCATTGAGATGTTTTCTCTAGTCTCTCAGCACGGCTCCTTTGCTCTCCATCACACCTCTCTGCAGTATAATACTCAGGAATGGAAGCTGGAGAAGATCGTGCAGCTACCTGGGCGGCAGGGTCATGGCTATTCCATTTCCACAGTGGGAGCAGCCGAAGGATTCTTGTTCGTCCAAAGCTTTCCTGCTGGCATTAAGCTTGAGAATTTTGATTGTTACTCAATGGAGGTCAAGACCTATGAAATTACCAAGGTCTGTACAAAGGAATTCTTTGATCGTGAACGAGCTCTCCCCTACTTTAGCTTCCCACCGGTGTTATCGGAACCAACTGTTTGATCAACTGGTAAGCCTAACTATTTTATTTTATTTATGTTGCCATTGGGTCCACGGTTTGCTTGTTCTACTCACATGCTTATGTAGAAAGCTAATTATTCGTTCTATTGGGCTTGATTACCTTGTCAAACTAGCTTGGAGATGTGGCTAATTCATGGTTTGTCTCTGCATGCTTGTTTAACAAGTGTATGTGATTGAGAAGGTTAATGAGAATTAAAAAAATGACATGCTATTTTGGAAATCTAATTCTTAGTGCTCCATATGTTAGGAGAGCAAATGGCTTTCACGCTTGCATCTTCATATGGTACTGAGTCATACTTAGCACGTAGATATGGAGTGAGCCTAGCTCAACTGGTTGGGGGAGTGGATGTACAAGCCCAACACCTGGGTTCAAATCCTCACAGAGGCAAATTTAGGTTCCTATTTATTCTTGAGGACCAGGCTCTCCTGATACTCACACATTTATTGAGGACTAGGCTTGGTGTGTAACCGAGACTAAAAATCCTAGTACTCATACTTAAAAGGCTGTGTGCATCCCTAGTTGGTCCCTAGTTGGTGCAGAGGACGGGGAAGTGAAATTCTCCCCCAATTTTAAAGCTAAATTCATAGTGATTCTGCATCGCTATTTGCCCCGACCCCCGACCCCCTCGCGCCGCCACCCAGGGGGACCAACTCCTTCACGCCGCCGGTCCTCCCGCGAGGCAGATCCCTGCCGCCGCTGCCGCCGGCACTAGCCACGGTGGTGGCGGCGCCCGACGCCAGAAGGGCTAGGGCAGGAGGGTTGCGCCGGATCTCCCATGAGGCGGTTGGGGCGCCTCGTGTAGGATGTCCGTGCACGGCAGCCATGGCGGCGTCCTGGCTGTGCGGCGGCAGCCGGCGAACCTATGGCTAGCGAGGTGCTCCGGTGGGATCCTCCGCTATGCGATGGACGGCGGCGGTGGCCGTGGATCTGGCTTCCTGGCCAGATCCGTCGTGGTTCGGCTTTTGCCGGCCGGCGGCGCGTGATAGGGCCGGGGTGGGGCGGCCGGAGGTCCTCAACCGGCTTTCCGATGACACCGTACGTCTACATGGCGAGGGTGAGATCGGATCCAGTCAGCGGCGAGATCATGGTGGCGCTCCTTCCGGTGAAAATCGCGCAGACTTTGGTCATAGCGGACGGTGACGGCGTCTCCGACGTCATTCCCCTGTTGAGGCATCGTCGTTGCAAGTTGCGTCAACATGATCGGGATGTTCCGGGGGAAACCCTAGATCTGGGTCTACCGGATCGGACGATGACGGCGCCTTCGATGCCGTTCTCCCTTCTGGGGGCATTGTTTTGGAGCAGGAGCTGGCTGGAGGGGACAAGAGGAGGAGCGGTGTTTCATCTACCGCAAGGCCGACGATGGATCCCGGCGGCATGGCGCTGCGGAGTTTCAGCGACATGCGCGTGTGGATGGATACGTGAAGGATGGTGGAGTTGTCTGGCGCCGTGGTGGCGTCGACGGCAGGCCTGGCAAGGTCGGTGCGTCAGTACCTGCTCTGGAGATGGATCGGTGGAAGACGGCGGCGGCGGCCTCTGAGAGTGCGCCAGACCGGTGTGACCTAGTCCCGGTATGTGGCTGGGCTAGGGCATCCGGCTTTAGATGTTAGGCTTTGGTGCGATGTCTGTTTGGTATTTGGCTCGGACATTCGGCACCCCTTCATCGAGGGATAGGAGTAGCGACAACTGTTGCCAAGATGGTGGTTTCAGACTTACTGATGTATTACTTTGTAAGGTCATTGTGAATAATTAATAAAAATGGCTGCATGCATCGTCCAGATGCAGAGGCCGGGGGTATATCCTTCTTTTTCAAAAAAAAAATCCAATTGAACGATGATGTTCAAAACAAGAATGTTGCATAAGCAGTAATTTGATGTATGCAGGTGTTGAGTCTTGTATTTATGAGTACCATTTACGAATAAGCAGCTTCTGCGCCTCTATTCTTAAGGTATGATGTAAGTCGTAATTTAGCACATGCCTCCTTGCAAAGGAAAATGGGATAGTAAAGATTCCTGCTGCATCAACTACAGTTGATTCACATTTCTTACTAAGTACATGCATGCAGATCTGAGCTCACTCGCTAGTTGCTCATTGGTCTTGCTTTGGGCCATACATCTGGAGTTGGATGACGGATGTTCAAGACGGCGCTGGTGTAGTTTGGTATGTCTGCATTAAGCAAGCTGTTTGTGTTGGAAGATTGGCCGATTGTGCTGGCTTTGGTTATGTTAGTCTAGATGGTTTGTCGGCAACTGAGAGTGCTAGCTTTTCTCTATATGAGTGGATGCGTTGGTTGATTTCTTCTATATTTCTATTAAGATGCTTGTGATGGGTTCATCCGTAATGCCTGCCAAATTCTGTATGAGCTGCTGGAGTTCAGTTTCTTGAGCAATGAATATCGATGTTTTTGTTGACACTCATCTAGCTGAGTTTTAGTTATGTCTCATTCGCCTTTATAGCCATTGGATGTGATACTTTAAGATGCGTGTGTGCTGACGCGCGTTGTAGTACTATTTTATATGTTTTTGTTTTTCAGGTGAATGAGTCCAAATTATATCTCATCTAGATGAGTTCTAGACACTCACATGTTTTTTACATAGAACATGATGCATACAACCTGATGTTTTTGTTGTTTGGCCTTTCATGATGCACAGAGATGATATCCTACAGCCTGTAGCAACTTGCAAGCAAACATGGATTTCTCACAAATTTCAGACTAGCAGGATGGATGTTCTCAAATTCAAGTTGAGACTTGAGGGCATCATATTTCTATTAATATGTGCACAGATTCCGGAAACCTGTTTGTCCATGTTTAAAAGGCTGCAAACAGGAGCCATAAAAAAGGCACTAGATACTGAAGAAAAAGAGCATGTTAACACAGGAACACATCCACAAATTTGCCAGCTATTCTAACAAATCAACCAACTTCCATACTTTTCTAGCAAACAAATCACTGAAAGAAAAGAGCATGTTCTCTGTGTTTTATGGCACAGTTTCAACGAACACTGTATTGACCCCTCGATAAAACCCAATACATTTCTGCTTCAGTACAACCCCTAAACAAATCAATACACAAGATCTCTTCATACCCCTTCATCATAAAGGATAGGATGGGATTGAAACAAAACCCATCAGCTGCGATTGGATGTAGCCCAACCCGAGCGACCTCGCTCTCGCTCTCGCCCCCGCGGCAGCGGCGCCACCGCCCTGATCTCCTACCTACAGCCCCCCTGTACCTGCTCTGTCCAAATCCGAGATTCTCTCCACGTCCTCTCTCCGTTCGTGTGCTTCTCTTCGCGGAGCGACGCCATGGCCGCTGATCCTCGACCTCGGCCCGCATCCATGTCGGCCGCGACGGCGGCAGCCTCTCCTGTCGTGTCATGCGTCGGCTCCCGGCCGCCCACTGCTCCAGCAACCGTCGCCGCTCTCGCCGCCGCCGCCCTCGCCTCCCGCCGCTCCGACCCAGCCATTCATGGGAGGATGGTGCCCCGCGCGCTGCTCACCAAGGAGGCGACGACGTTCACAACTTCAACCGCGCCCTTTGTTCCGGCTCCACTTGCTGCTGCCGCCTCCATCCTACCACCAACGTCATCGGCACCGCCCCACTCCGGCTCATCCCAGCCCCCGGCAGAGCCCCACTCTGACTCGTCGCCTGCAGCGACCCATCTTCATCCGGAGCTCGCCTCGCCGCCTTGCGTCCAGTTCTTCAATGATGACGACCGTTGGTTTGAACTCTGGGCGGCCTGTGTCCTGGGCCTCCCTCGTCGACGAGGACAATGAAGATGACGAAGAAGAGTTGGCTCCGCTGACGCCGCCGGCTTCCAAGAGCCCGGTCCCGGCTACTCACCCATCTGTTCCATGCGTTCGGCACGAGGAGGAGACGAGTGGTTGATGGCAAGAGGTACTGCCTCAGCGCGGTCGGCGCTGTCAAGCATCACCAACACCGGCATCTTCTCCTCGTCCCATCCCCGCCTGGCTCCATGGTCGATGTTGTCGATGCCTCGTCCCTGGACACCGTGCGGCAGTTTGCAGAGATCCCTTGCGATTGTTGGGGAACGTAGTAATAATTCAAAATTTTCCTACGTGTCACCAAGATCAATCTAGGAGATGCTAGCAACGAGAGAGAGGGAGTGCATCTTCATACCCTTGAAGATCGCTAAGCGGAAGCATTGCAAAGAACGCGGTTGATGGAGTCGTACTCGCGGCGATTCAAATCGCGGAAGATCCGATCCAAGCGCCGAACGGACGGCGCCTCCGCGTTCAACACATGTACATCCCGGGGACGTCTCCTCCTTCTTGATCCAGCAAGGGGGAAGGAGAAGTTGAGGGAGAGCTCCGGCAGCACGACGGTGTGGTGGCGGTGGAGCTCGTGGTTCTCCGGCAGAGCTTCGCTAAGCACTACGGAGGAGGAGGAGGTGTAGGAGGGGGGAGGGCTGCGCCAGGGGCAAGGGGTGCGGCTGCCCTCCCACCCCCGCCCCCCATCTATTTATAGGCTGAAGGGGAGATCTTGCCCCCCAAGTTGGTGGGAGGCGCCCCCACCCCCTAGGGTTCCCAACCCTAGGCGCCTTGGGCCCTTGGGGGGGGGGGGTGCACCAGCCCACTAGGGGGCTGGTTCCCACCCATATTCAGCCCACGTGGTCCTCCGGGGCAGGTGGCCCCTCCCGGTGGACCCCCGGAACCCTTTCGGTGGTCCCGGTACAATACCGATAAACCCTGTAACTTTTCCGGTGACTGAAACTGGACTTCCCATATATAAATCTTCACCTCCGGACCATTCCGGAACTCCTCGTGACATCTGGGATCTCATCCGGGACTCCGAACAACTTTCGGTAACCACATACAATTCCCATTACAACTCTAGCGTCACCGAACCTTAAGTGTGTAGACCCTACGGGTTCGGGAACCATGCAGACATGACCGAGACACCTCTCCGGCCAATAACCAATAGCGGGATCTGGATACCCATATTGGCTCCCATATGTTCCACGATGATCTCATCGGATGAACCACGATGTCGGGGATTCAATTAATCCCGTATACAATTCCCTTTGTCCATCGGTATGTTACTTGCCCGAGATTCGATCGTCGGTATCCCTATACCTTGTTCAATCTCGTTACCGGCAAGTCTCTTTACTCGTTCCGTAACACATGATCTCGTGACTAACTCCTTAGTCACATTGAGCTCACTATGATGATGTATTACCGAGTGGGCCCAGAGATACCTCTCCGTCACACGGAGTGACAAATCCCAGTCTCGATTCGTGCCAACCCAACAGACACTTTCGGAGATACCTGTAGTGCACCTTTATAGTCACCCAGTTACGTTGTGACGTTTGATACACCCAAAGCATTCCTATGGTATCCGGGAGTTGCACAATCTCATGGTCTAAGGAAATGATACTTAACATTCGAAAAGCTCTAGCAGACGAACTACACGATCTTGTGCTACGCTTAGGATTGGGTCTTGTCCATCACATCATTCTCCTAATGATGTGATCCCGTTATCAACGACATCCAATGTCCATGGTCAGGAAACCATGACCATCTATTGATCAACGAGCTAGTCAACTAGAGGCTCACTAGGGACATGGTGTGGTCTATGTATTCACACATGTATTACAGTTTCCGGTTAATACAATCATAGCATGAAGAATAGACAATTATCATGAACAAGGAAATATAATAATAACCATTTTAGTATTGCCTCTAGGGCATATTTCCAACAGTCTCCCACTTGCACTAGAGTCAATAATCTAGTTACATTGTGATGAATCGAACACCCATAGAGTTCTGGTGCTGATCATGTTTCGCTCGTGGAATAGGTTTAGTCAACGGATCTGCGACATTCAGATCCGTATGTACTTTACAAATATCTATATCTCCATCCTGAATGTAACCACGAATGGAGTTGAAGCGGCGCTTGATGTGCTTGGTCTTCTTGTGAAACCTGGGCTCCTTGGCAATGGCAATAGCTCCAGTGTTGTCACAGAAGAGAGTCATCGGGCCCGACGCATTGGGAATCACTCCTAGGTCGGTGATGAACTCCTTCACCCAGACTCCTTCCTGCGCTGCTTCCGAAGCAGCTATGTACTCCGCTTCACATGTAGATGCCGCCACGACGCTTTGCTTGCAACTGCACCAGCTGACTGCTCCACCATTCAAAATATACACGTATCCGGTTTGTGACTTGGAGTCATCCGGATCTGTGTCGAAGCTAGCATCGACGTAACCCTTTACGACGAGCTCTTCGGCACCTCCATAAACGAGAAACATATCCTTAGTCCTTTTCAGGTACTTAAGGATATTCTTGACCGCTGTCCAGTGTTCCATTCCGGGATCACTTTGGTACCTTCCTACCAAACTTATGGCAAGGTTCACATCAGGTCTGGTACACAGCATGGCATACATAATAGAGCCTATGGCTGAGGCATAGGGGATGACACTCATCTTTTCTCTATCTTCTGCCGAGGTCGGGCATTGAGCTGTGCTCAATCTCACACCTTGCAATACAGGCAAGAACCCCTTCTTGGACTGATCCATATTGAACTTCTTCAATATCTTGTCAAGGTATGTGCTTTGTGAAAGACCAATGAGGCGTCTCGATCTATCTCTATAGATCTTGATGCCTAATATGTAAGCAGCTTCTCCAAGGTCCTTCATTGAAAAACACTTATTCAAGTAGGCCTTTATGCTTTCCAAAAGTTCTATATCATTTCCCATCAACAATATGTCATCCACATATAAAATGAGAAATGCTACAGAGCTCCCACTCACTTTCTTGTAAATACAGGCTTCTCCATAAGTCTGTATAAACCCAAACGCTTTGATCACCTCATCAAAGCGAATGTTCCAACTCCGAGATGCGTGCACCAGCCCATAGATGGAGCGCTGGAGCTTGCATACCTTGTCAGCATTCTTAGGATCGACAAAACCTTCCGGCTGCATCATATACAATTCTTCTTTAAGGAAACCGTTAAGGAATGCCGTTTTGACGTCCATTTGCCAGATCTCATAATCATAAAATGCGGCAACTGCTAACATGATTCGGACGGACTTCAGCATCGCTACGGGTGAGAAAGTCTCATCGTAGTCAACTCCTTGAACTTGTCGATAACCCTTAGCGACAAGCCGAGCCTTATAGACGGTCACATTACCATCCGCGTTAGTCTTCTTCTTAAAGATTCATTTATTTTCTATGGCTTGCCGATCATCGGGCAAGTCCACCAAAGTCCATACTTTGTTCTCATACATGGATCCTATCTCGGATTTCATGGCTTCAAGCCATTTGTTGGAATCCGGGCCCGCCATGGCTTCTTCATAGTTCGAAGGTTCACCGTTGTCTAACAACATGATTTCCAGGACAGGGTTGCCGTACCACTCTGGGGCGGAACGTGTCCTCGTGGACCTACGAAGTTCAGTAGTAACTTGATCCGAAGTTTCATGATCATCATCATCAACTTCCTCTCTAGTCGGTGCAGGCACCACAGAAACATTTTCCTGCGCTGCGCTACTCTCCGGTTCGAGAGGGGGTACAATTACCTCATCAAGTTCTACTTTCCTCCCACTTAATTCTTTCGAGAGAAACTCTTTCTCTAGAAAGGATCCATTCTTGGCAACAAAGATCTTGCCTTCGGATCTGAGGTAGAAGGTATACCCAATAGTTTCCTTAGGGTATCCTATGAAGACGCACTTTTCCGATTTGGGTTCGAGCTTTTCAGGTTGAAGTTTCTTGACATAAGCATCGCATCCCCAAACTTTCAGAAACGACAGCTTAGGTTTCTTCCCAAACCATAATTCATACGGTGTCGTCTCAACGGATTTAGATGGTGCCCTATTTAAAGTGAATGCGGCAGTCTCTAATGCATATCCCCAAAATGATAGCGGTAAATCAGTAAGAGACATCATAGATCGCACCATATCCAATAGAGTGTGATTACAACGTTTGGACACACCATTACGCTGAGGTGTGCCAGGCGGCGTGAGTTGTGAAACAATTCCACATTTCCTTAAGTGTGTGCCAAACTCGTGACTCAAATATTCTCCTCCACGATCAGATCGTAAGAACTTTATTTTCTTGTCACGTTGATTCTCTACCTCACTCTGAAATTCCTTGAACTTTTCAAAGGTCTCAGACTTGTGTTTCATTAAGTAGACATACCCATATCTGCTTAAGTCATCAGTGAGGGTGAGAACATAACGATAGCCACCGCGAGCCTCAACGCTCATTGGACCGCATACATCGGTATGTATTATTTCCAACAAGTTGGTTGCTCGCTCCATTGTTCCGGAGAACGGAGTCTTAGTCATCTTGCCCATGAGGCATGGTTTGCACGTGTCAAATGATTCATAATCAAGAGACTCCAAAAGTCCATCTGCATGGAGTTTCTTCATGCGTTTGACACCAATATGACCAAGGCGGCAGTGCCACAAGTATGTGGGACTATCATTATCAACCTTACATCGTTTGGTATTCACACTATGAATATGTGTAACATCACGTTCGAGATTCAATAAAAATAAACCATTGACCAGCGGGGCATGACCATAAAACATATCTCTCATATAAATAGAACAACCATTATTCTCGGATTTAAATGAGTAGCCATCTCGCATCAAACGAGATCCAGATACAATGTTCATGCTCAAAGCTGGTACTAAATAACAATTATTGAGGTTTAAAACTAATCCCGAAGGTAGATGTAGAGGTAGCGTGCCGACGGCGATCACATCGACCTTGGAACCATTCCCGACGCGCATCGTCACCTCGTCCTTCGCCAGTCTCCGCTTATTCCGCAGCTCCTGTTTTGAGTTACAAATGTGACCAACCGCACCGGTATCAAATACCCAGGAGCTACTACGAGCGCTGGTAAGGTACACATCAATAACATGTATATCATATATACCTTTGATGTTGCCGGCCTTCTTATCCGCTAAGTACTTGGGGCAGTTCCGCTTCCAGTGACCGGTTCCCTTGCAATAAAAGCACTCAGTCTCAGGCTTGGGTCCATTCTTGGGCTTCTTCCCGGCAACTGATTTACCGGGCGCGGCAACTGCTTTGCCGTCCTTCTTGAAGTTCTTCTTACCCTTGCCTTTCTTGAAACTGGTGGTCTTATTCACCATCAACACTTGATGTTCCTTTTTGATCTCCACCTCCGCTGATTTCAGCATCGAATATAACTCAGGAATGGACTTCTCCATCCCTTGCATATTGAAGTTCATCACAAAGCTCTTGTAGCTAGGTGGAAGCGACTGGAGGATTCTGTCAATAACCGAGTCATCCGGAAGATTAACTCCCAGCCGAGACAAGCGGTTGTGCAACCCAGACATTTTGAGTATGTGCTCGCTGACAGAACTATTTTCCTCCATCTTACAACTGAAGAACTTGTCGGAGACTTCATATCTCTCGACCCGGGCATGAGCTTGGAAAACCATTCTCAGCTCTTGGAACATCTCATATGCTCCGTGTTGCTCAAAACGCTTTTGGAGCCCCGGTTCTAAGCTGTAAAGCATGGCGCACTGAACCAGGGAGTAATCATCACTACGCGACTGCCAAGCGTTCATAACGTCTTGAGTTGCTGCGAAAATGGGTGCGTCACCTAGCGGTGCATCAAGGACATATGCTTTCTTGGAAGCTATGAGGATGATCCTCAAGTTACGGACCCAGTCCGTATAGTTGCTTCCATCGTCTTTCAGCTTAGTTTTCTCTAGGAACGCGTTGAAGTTGAGGGCAACATTAGTGTGGGCCATTGGATCTACAAGATAGATTGTAAAGACAATTTTAGACTAAGTTCATGATAATTAAGTTCATCTAATCAAATTATTTAATGAACTCTCACTCAGATAGACATCCCTCTAGTCATCTAAGTGATACACGATCCATATCGACTAGGCCGTGTCCGATCATCACGTGAGACGGACTAGTCATCAATGGTGAACATCTCCATGTTGATCGCATCTACTATACGACTCATGTTCGACCTTTCGGTCTCTCGTGTTCCGAGGCCATGTCTGTACATGCTAGGCTCGTCAAGTCAACCTATGTGTTTCGCGTGTGTAAATCTGGCTTACACCCGTTGTATGCGAACGTTAGAATCTATCACACCCGATCATCACGTGGTGCTTCGAAACAACGATCCTTCGCAATGGTGCACACTTAGGGGGAACACATTTCTTGAAATTTTAGTGAGGGATCATCTTATTTATGCTACCGTCGTTCTAAGCAAATAAGATGTAAAAACATGATAAACATCACATGCAAATCATAAAGTGACATGATATGGTCAATATCATCTTGCGCCTTTGATCTCCATCTTCGGGGCGCGGCATGATCACCATCGTCACCGGCATGACACCATGATCTCCATCATCGTGTCTTCATGAAGTTGTCTCGCCAACTATTACTTCTACTACTATGGCTAACGGTTAGCAATAAAGTAAAGTAATTACATGGCGTTTTTGATTGACACGCAGGTCATACAATAAATTAAGACAACTCCTATGGCTCCTGCCGGTTGTCATACTCATCGACATGCAAGTCGTGATTCCTATTACAAGAACATGATCAATCTCATACATCACATATATTTCATCACATCCTTTTGGCCATATCACATCACATAGCATGCCCTGCAAAAACAAGTTAGACGTCCTCTAATTGTTGTTGCAAGTTTTACGTGGCTGCTATGGGTTTCTAGCAAGAACGTTTCTTACCTACGCAAAAGCCACAACGGTGATATGCCAATTGCTATTTACCCTTCATAAGGACCCTCTTCATCGAATCCGATCCGACTAAAGTGGGAGAGACAGACACCCGCTAGCCACCTTATGCAACAAGTGCATGTCAGGCGGTGGAACCAGTCTCACGTAAGCGTACGTGTAAAGTCGGTCCGGGCCGCTTCATCCCACAATGCCGCCGAATCAAGATAGGACTAGTAACGGCAAGCAAATTGACCAAATCATCGCCCACAACTACTTGTGTTCTACTCGTGAATAGAATCTACGCATAGACCTAGCTCATGATGCCACTATTGGGGAACGTAGTAATAATTCAAAATTTTCCTACGTGTCACCAAGATCAATCTAGGAGATGCTAGCAACGAGAGAGAGGGAGTGCATCTTCATACCCTTGAAGATCGCTAAGTGGAAGCGTTGCAAAGAACGCGGTTGATGGAGTCGTACTCGCGGCGATTCAAATCGCGGAAGATCCGATCCAAGCGCCGAACGGACGGCGCCTCCGCGTTCAACACACGTACAGCCCGGGGACGTCCCCTCCTTCTTGATCCAGCAAGGGGGAAGGAGAAGTTGAGGGAGAGCTCCGGCAGCACGACGGCGTGGTGGCGGTGGAGCTCGTGGTTCTCCGGCAGAGCTTCGCTAAGCACTACGGAGGAGGGGAGGTGTAGGAGGGGGGAGGGCTGCGCCAGGGGCAAGGGGTGCGGCTGCCCTCCTACCCCCGCCCCCCCTCTATTTATAGGCTGAAGGGGAGAGGGGGCCAGCCCCCCTAGATCCATCTAGAGGGGGGGCGGCCAAGGGGGGGATCTTGCCCCCCAAGTTGGTGGGAGGCGCCCCCACCCCCTAGGGTTCCCAACCCTAGGGGCCTTGGGCCCTTGGGGGGGCGCACCAGCCCACTAGGGGGCTGGTTCCCACCCATATTCAGCCCACGTGGTCCTCCGGGGCAGGTGGCCCCTCCCGGTGGACCCCCGGAACCCTTTCGGTGGTCCCGGTACAATACCGATAAACCCCGAAACTTTTCCGGTGACTGAAACTGGACTTCCCATATATAAATCTTCACCTCCGGACCATTTCGGAACTCCTCGTGACGTCCGGGATCTCATCCGGGACTCCGAACAACTTTCGGTAACCACATACAATTCCCATTACAACTCTAGCGTCACCGAACCTTAAGTGTGTAGACCCTACGGGTTCGGGAACCATGCAGACATGACCGAGACACCTCTCCGGCCAATAACCAATAGCGGGATCTGGATACCCATATTGGCTCCCACATGTTCCACGATGATCTCATCGGCTGAACCACGATGTCAGGGATTCAATTAATCCCGTATACAATTCCCTTTGTCCATCGGTATGTTACTTGCCCGAGATTCGATCGTCGGTATCCCTATACCTTGTTCAATCTCGTTACCGGCAAGTCTCTTTACTCGTTCCGTAACACATGATCTCGTGACTAACTCCTTAGTCACATTGAGCTCATTATGATGATGTATTACCGAGTGGGCCCAGAGATACCTCTCCGTCACACGGAGTGACAAATCCCAGTCTCGATTCGTGCCAACCCAACAGACACTTTCGGAGATACCTGTAGTGCACCTTTATAGTCACCCAGTTACGTTGTGACGTTTGATACACCCAAAGCATTCCTATGGTATCCGGGAGTTGCACAATCTCATGGTCTAAGGAAATGATACTTGACATTAGAAAAGCTCTAGCAGACGAACTACACGTTCTTGTGCTACGCTTAGGATTGGGTCTTGTCCATCATATCATTCTCCTAATGATGTGATCCCGTTATCAACGACATCCAATGTCCATGGTCAGGAAACCATGACCATCTATTGATCAACGAGCTAGTCAACTAGAGGCTCACTAGGGACACGGTGTGGTCTATGTATTCACACATGTATTACGGTTTCCGGTTAATACAATTATAGCATGAACAATAGACAATTATCATGAACAAGGAAATATAATAATAACCATTTTATTATTGCCTCTAGGGCATATTTCCAACAGCGATGCTCCCGCTGCTTGGAGAACAGACATTGGGCGCGCGGGTGCCGCAATCCTTGGCGTCCACTCAGCTCTTTGGCATGCCTTGTCTCGCCACCATTGTCTCGCCTCAGCACCACCGAGCATTGTCGAGCTCCAACTTCTTGTGAGGGTCTGATGAAATCCATGCTCCCTTACAAGGCGCTTCATCGTGGGTCCTGGGCGTCGATCGTTTCTGATGATGTTGGCTTGGCACCCCCCAACCGATGTGCTGCTGCAGTCCACTCTAGCATCTCAGGCTAAGCTGTTGATGCGTGTTGGGAGCTTTCTGGAGCGGGAGGAGGTGGCCCTGGACAAGCTCTCTCATGTGTCGGTTGTGTTGCAGTCCACTCCTACGTCGCATCCTTCTAGTCAGGTTGATGTTGGCGGTGGCTCAGTGGAGAACAGGGATGAAGAGCTCTATGGTTGTTTCTCCCCTCGAGCTGGAGACAACCTGTCGTCGACGTTTGTCGCTGTAAGTGAGGCCATCGCTGTGGTTGTCGCCCCTGTGTTGCAGATTATGTCGGAGCTTCAACAACTATGTGCGACACCTGCTTTGCCGCAGCCTATGGAGCATGTGTAGGTCGCCTCGCCGGTGACCTCGGGTGAGGGGCATGATTCGCCTAGGTCATGTGAGCAAATAGAAGCGTCTGAGTCCATCGTGTCTGTGGTATCTGTGACTGATAATGTTGAGGCGGTCAATATGTTGGCGTCTGATCCTTTGGAGCCCAGCCAGCCGCTCGCCATTGAGCGTGAAGGTTCTGATGTTACAGTCACTCACCCACACGAGAGCGTTGGGCAGGTTTCTGTGCGTGACAAGGTCAATGGTATTCTCTTCAAGATAGAGATTCACAGCTTGCTCAAACGCTTGGAGGCTGCTAGCCTTGGATCTGGCAAGGCGATTGTGGAGAAGGCTCTCGGGAGTAAGAGAATGAAGAGTGGCGCCACAAGAAAGGCGTCCGCAGCTGCTTGATGGATGGTCACCAGTCTCTTGGGTTGTCCTTATGGTTTGAGTTGTCACCGCGGATTTGGTTGTGCATGTGGCCTTCGGACGGGTTACTCTCATCGGGGATTTCTTTGCGGTGTAGCAGTGCCAATGTGGGGGTTGATGGTCGTTATGTGTTGGGTGGTTGTTGGGTTGCTCGCGTGTTTACAGGGTTGCATGGTCCGTGGGTAATCCACATGTGGTTGGTTTGTATCGGTTTTCGCTCGATTTTCCTTTGATTAACTGGGCACTTCTCCTCTGCTTAACTGAACGACGAGGCAAATCTTTGCTTCCATTTTGAAAAAAAATAAAGGATACGATGATCCTTTTCAAAAATGTGTAGCCCGCGCCGACCATAGCCTGTACCTATCGCCTAGACCGGCCCGTTGGCTGCGTTGCGCAAACACGCCACAATGGTGTGAAATAAAATATACTAGTAGAATGCCCGTGCGTTGCCATGGGCTCTTGAAATATTTTGCAAGAGTTATATAAAGATAATGCATGCTAACTTTCACACATACAAAAAATATAGCATGTACACAATTAATTAATAATTAAAGTCAATTTCACTTGCAATATAAATTGATAACAAAAAGAAAAATTGACGACATGTCCGTGTAACAAATTGAGCGATGTTCCAACTAAACATCTATTACAAATTATTAAGATCTACTTAATGCGCTTCAGAAATTCTTGCACAATATCAGGGAAATTGCCTTTAGCTTCATTCCCACGATGTTTTAGCAAGTATAATAGAAAGTGCTTTCTCAACTCATACCCATCCTGCACAAATAATATATATAGTTATTATGAATATTTCACGTCGAATGTCTTAAAACGTGTAACAGACAATACTCACCGCGCACGGCTTGACCAGTTCTTTACCGTTCCACCAGAGCATAAAATGAAAAACAAAATAGCCAGACACATCCCTGCAATTTTCTAAATTAATAATATAAAAAATAAATTGATAAGAAAAATAAATGTTTTATTATGAACTTATTACCCGTCTATACTCGTTGGAATACCAGACGGAAATAAACGTTGCCATTTAGATATATCGGAATTCCAACCGGGTAGCTTAATTTTGAGTGCTTCTTTGAATTCCCTCACAAAACTTTTTAGTTTCACTACGTGCCTCAGATTTGTAATCTCTGACGACTGTGATGTATAAATAGGGTCCATAATATATACACGACGTGCCTCTTTGTCGATGACGTACAAGATGTATCGGCCGATGAATGCATACGGAAGATAAATCTACAAGTGATAGCTATTAGAAAAACAATAAACCATGTCAACAATAGACAAAATACCTTACTTACCATGTTGCACGATGATATGTTGTTGTCTATCCCAGGCCAGCTATCAAACAATGTTGCCAACGTCTGAATAGTTTCCTTCTCGCAGAACTTTTGACCTCGTGTTGACTCTAGCATCATGGACTGAGTAAAAAAAGCAATATTTATTTTAACATGTCGATATTAATGACACAGAATGAAGAGTTACGATAACTTACACAAAATCTTAGATCCATGTAGTGTATAGGAGGGTCTGTGAACAATACTCACTCGTCACATGCCAGTAAACGCATGGCGGTGTTGAAGCAATCATTGTCCATAGGCTGCTCCATGTTAAGTATGCCCTGAAGTTTCTTGAGACTTAAACCCATTGGACGGGGTGTCGAGCTCCGAACCCATTCCTTCCTGAAAATTGGATGGTAAGAATAATAATAATGTATATGCGCACATTAAATATTGATAAATTATACTTACTCCAAAAACCCAGCATCATCGATCGACATGACGTAGATCCTTGAATACCACCTTGATCAACACATAAACTCCTTGTAACCAACAAATGGACTTCAAGAAAAGCCTATGGACAAACCCTTTAAATATAACTCAAGGCAATGGTTAGTCCATAGAGATTGTCATCAATTACCAAAACCAAACATGGGGGCACCGCATGTTCTTTCACCAAGAACACAGCATATCCCCCCGTAGATCGCCTGTCGTCTGGACACCCAGCCCAATCAGCATCTGAGAATGCAGAAAGAACTCCAGAGGAATTGGGGCGCAGGTGGAGACCATAGGAGACAGTGAGACACACATAACGCAGTATGCGCTTCACAGCAGACCAATGCATATCAGTAGGGGCATGAAGATACTGGCACACCCTGTTAACCGCAAAGGAGAGATCAGGACGTTCGAATAGAACGCGGTGGTTTACCCAGGTTCGGGGCTCTCCGGAGAGATAACACCCCTACTCCTGCATGTCTGTATATATATGGTATATCTGGTACAGAGTTGCTCCTGGAGCTGTATTGGACTGAGAGCAGTAGCAGAGTGCCCACTGTCTCGTATATGTCTCATATGTGTGAGAGCTAGTGTGTGGCGCGGTGGAGTTCCACCGTGTGAGTGTGTGGGCATGGTGCCCTGTGAATGAGGATGGATGGATGTGGTGGTGGGCATGGCCCCTTTTATAGTGTGGGAGTGGGCATGGTGGGTGGTGGCCCACCCACCAACTACACTATTGGAGATGTCATGCGAGGTGACATATGACACAGGCTATAGTGCGCCCCTATTGCTCAGCAGTGCACGGGTACAGCCATCACGTCCATCACATCTCTTTCACCTCATTGTGTCTCCTCCATCACCACCTCATAAGGTGACTCGGGCTTGTCTCCTAGTTCCCTTACTTTCCGCAAACCCCTTGATATGTACTCGCATATATCATCATAAAATTAAGGATAGCACATAAAATGTCTTGGATTCTAAATTTTGCTTACTTTACCGAATCTCTAAAATGAAGATGAATGTGTTCTCTTTCTGAATAGTATGTAATCTGATTTAGCAATGCCCGTTACTTTAGAACCCGCTGTTACCCAGAAATACTAAAGAAATCTCAGAATTGCCATTTCCTTTTTGATTATGTTTTCCCTGTCAAAAGGTTGGCACTTCTTATTGTGAAAGTCCTTTGCACCCACCAATTCCAAAATATAATTTGCTATGGAATAATAAAATAGTAGGAGTAAACACACTTCAAAAATAAATTAGCAAACATAAATTTGATCAAGTCAAGGGCGCATGATTTCTTGATCGGTGCAAGCCTCATAATAAGTTGAGAAACTGAACATTTAAAACTGGACAAAGTACTACTACATAAATAATCCAAGCAATCCTACTATACTATCGAGGCATGCGTATAAGTGGTTGTTTTCATGCAAACTTATTTGTTGGCCCGTGACAAGGTTGAAATGTAAATGGTTTCTTAAAAAAAGAAACATGAAAAATCTATTACATAACAATGACCCAGCATATTACCAAATGCGGCTAAATCCGAATTCATATGCACATGCACTGCAGTTTTCCCTGAACAAACAGATATTTCCAAAATCAACATACAGCCTCCTGCCCACCCACATAATGCTATCAGTTTTAAGCCCCGGACCAATCAGCAGGCAATTATAAGATCCACAGGGGGACATTAAAAATGTCAAAATACCTCAAGGAGACCATATAGAATATTTTTTCTGTATTCCTTCTCCAGCAACTGATTTATTTCTTCTGTCAAACATTCATATTCCCTGATTCAGTTGGAGCATTCTCAATAGTAGCAATTCCTTCAAGATTATACATAGAGATGTCCCATCAATTCTGATGATTCAATGTACTGGATGTAATGCTTTATTTTCCTCTGCAACTATTTCGGATTGTATACCACATACGTCTAGGTATCCTAGATGAATAACATGGTTAGAATTCACAAGAGTTATAGAAACTTCTACAGTCAATGTCTGGTAAGTTACTCATAGTACTGACTATACCTTGTAGGGTGCACCAATGATGGTCAATAGTAACTTTTAGAGACCAGACATGTCAAAGTTGATCTTGATGGTTAGCACATCAAATTGCTGTCTCAAATATTAGCGTTCATAAAAGATGCAGAAAATCTCCAATAAAAAGAAAATACATCACTCTTGCAGTAGATATGATTACTCCAGTATCCTTGCCAAAAAGTGTTGTATTCTTCAACTGCAGGCCCTCAAAATGAGCCAACTCGGTAGCAAATTCAGCCAAATGAGCTCCATCTGCAACAGTTTGTGAGGATCAAAAGAATATATTATCTCTCTTATGATGATAACGTATGTACAACAACGGTTATTACAAAACTTCCAGCGCCCACAAACAGTCCAGCTTATAAAGGTTATCACTAAATTGCAGATTTCAATAAACAGCAAGCATCATACACATAACGAAAGCACTGCCCTGTAACAGAATGAATGAGCTAAAGTGAATGCAAGCATGCTTTCAGTGCTTAGTCTATAACAGGCAGGTAAAGTTCCTCCTTGTTCACATGTTGTTCATCATCCCCTGTTAAAGAAGAAACATCATCTCGATATAAAATCATGGTGATTGACTCAAGGGAACAGAGAGCAAACACACCTCCTTGAATCGGCTTCTGTTGATGTGCCGCAGCGAGCAGTGGTTTATGATCTCCCTCGTCACATTCTCATCAAGCTTTAATCCATCGCTTCCTAAAGTAACAATGGAATTGATATGGTACTTAAATACGACACTTTATGGACAATAAACAATAAGAGGATCTAGCTCTGTGTTCAGCTACATATCTTTAGTTCGTACATACAATATATAAGGATTTGGCAAGAACCAGTAGGATAGCTAAATTTGAGGGAGAAATTCATGCCAAAATTAAAAATCTAATCAGTTGGATTAATAAACCTATGATTTGACCGAATCTAAAGGGTTGAAATCATCAATCTCGCCTTTCGATTGGGCTCCACAATGATCTAATTTCTAAATCCATGTGATTAGCGTTGCTCTGTTTAACTGGTCTTCACTATAGCTTTATCCATTTTTCCTTGAAACTAAGCTACATGAAACCAGACATGCCTCCAATGCTTACCTTTCTGGATGATCGCCTTCTATGTGGACTACACAAACCGAAGGAAGCAAATAGTACAATGACAACAAGGAAATAAAAGTAGCATAGGAAGATGCAGATCTTGCAAGCTATCAGCCAACCAAAACATAACTCCTGACGAAACTGAAAAGTAAAACAGCACCACGTAAGGTTCAGAACAAGTGCACCCAGGAACACAATAAACAGGACACTAATGAACAAATGAACAAATTGACCAAACAATTAGGAACCAGATTCACTCAGTAAAAGGAAGTAAACTGCAGGCACAATTAAAGTAAACAAAAACGATCGACAGTACTAAGAACTGAAACAAAAGAAGAGAAGCAAAGTTTTAGATAGAATAGCAGGGATAACAGGATTACAGAGCAAGGCTGAGACCGCCTCAGAAGACGAAATTTCGCTGTTACCTTGATAAGCTGCCATGTAGCAAGATCATCATCAGGTGCACCCTGTTCATGGCAGACATGCTCCACTACATCATTGTGCTTTTCAGCAATGAAATCAGACCGTGTCGCGGGTCCTTTGCTCCAGCATGTTCCCTTCAACATGAATACCATCCATGTCCTTGCCTGCTACATTGATGCATTGCTCAGCCTCATTCATTTGATCTTCCAAAGCAGTAGCAGTAGCATCACTGGATAAGAGGTAGGGCTACATGGACCAGAGTCGATTAACAAGGTAGAGTCTTATTAGTTCAACCTACGTACATGTCTTGGAGTATGAAAGTCACTCAATTATTTATACTCCATGCGTCGGTTACGTGACGAGGTGGAGCCCTGAGCCAGACTCGACGGGCTGGATCCCTCTGGCTGATTACATCACCTAAATCAGATTAAATTGTATTAGTTTACCCATGTTAAATGTCTAAGATCAGGCTGTTTCATGACAGAAGTAGGTCATATATGTCTTGGGCTGCATAATTAATAAACAATATGGATGCCAGGAACAATACAATGGTAAGGCATGACAACAAAGAAGGGAACCAATCATCAACTGTATAACTGTACTTCCATGAACCCACAACAATAATACATATGGGTAAGATCATGTACAAATTCACAGTGCTCAAGAGATGAAAGTAATATGCACTGGTCTAAATAAAGCTGTACAAGTTTATAGTGCTCGGCTGTGACCTAGACATTGAGATATGTGGTGGATATGCCGATGTCCTTGTCGAACTTCTACAGGAGAATGCAAAACTCGAATCCAACATGGCAGGACCATGGGTACTGACAATTGTCGTCTTAAATGTCTCAGTTCTGAAAGAGTAAATAAACTTTGAACAAACATTAATATTCTGTCTCGTATCTGCTATTAGCTAATTTGCTGCTTCCTATCTGTATAGAGTGCAAATGTGTTACACACGTTAGAGCAGATTCGAGTTTGACATGAATCTGCAATAAATCACCAGGTATAAGTTAGACCATGTACGAGTTAATTTGCTGCTTCCTATCTATATGCATGTTCTGATCGATTGTGAGTTTTACACGAATCCTCATGAATTGAATATATAGATTTGTAATCCCAAAATTGAAACTTCCTGTACCAAACATCCTTCTTCCAGCAGCTGAAGTAGTACGTGAATAAAAATGGGCAAACTGTACCTGCCATCACAAGGCAATGAAGGAACCGCAGCCCCGGATCCCAACTGTACCTGGCCAACGATGCCACCCACGTTGATCCACTCCACCGCGTCGATGGCTGGAGAATAACTGGCACATCAGCGCCGCAGGATGTGTGGGGCGTCGATGCAGGCGCTGCAGGTGGGCTAGACGGCGGGAGCTGTTGGCGATCTCGCAGCGAGAGCTGGTGGTCGCTCGGTTGTGGGATCTGGTCGTGGAGGGAGGGCAAGGCAGCGAGATCGGCTTTTGGGATCGGCGGCTTTGGGATTGGCAGCGGGGTCGGCTTTGGGATCGACGGCGGCAGCGAGAGACGTAGACCCCGTACGTCGCCGGCGGAGATCTCCTGGGTCGGCGGCATGAAGATCGTACATCGGCGGCGGCGTTTCCCGTGGGAGTTGGAGGGGATCGAGAGTGGGAGTTGGAGGGGATCGAGAGGAGCGGCGCTCGTCTCGTGTACGGGTTTTTTTCCGTTTCGTAGGTTAACCGTCGTAGATTTTTTTAGGACGATTTTCTGTCGATGAACCGTAGTGTTTCACAACGGGCCTCGTGGTAGGAAGGGGGGAATCGCTGGGTAGCGGGAGGTGGGATCGAGGACGAAAATTAACCGTATCTGGTGGGACGAAAATTGACCGGCGGAGACTACCAACTGCTCCATTAGGAGTAGAGATAAAAAAAGGTGTGCCTGGGAATCAAACCCCAGACCTCACACTTGTTAAGGATAGTTCACAGCCACTAGTACCAAACAGGCCAAGTGAAAAATGAGCTGCGCAATCCTATAAGAACTAGGGACGGATCTGTTTTTTAAAAATAATTTATGAAATGTTTCCAAAATACAAAGACTTCTTAAATTATTCGAAAGTCTGAAATTTTTTGGCAATCAGAAAACAATTTTGGAAAAAGCAGGACCAAAATTGAAAATGCAAACATTTTATGAACAATTTTTAGAAAACGCGAACATTTTGTAAAACTCTCCAAACATCTTTTGAATTTGCTAACAAATTTTTAAAACACTATTTTTTTAGAAATTCCTGAATTTATTTAGAATTTGGGAACAAATTATAAAAATGCGAACATATTGGAATTTCAAAAAACTAAATTTTCGAATATTTCCTTACAAGAAGCGATTAATTGTTAAAAGACTACTTTTTCTGAATTTTTCAACACATTTCAAAAAAGAAGCTAATAAGTTTTTAAGTTATAAACATTTTAGGAAATTCTAAGCAAAAATTCAAATAGGAAAAATTTCAAAAAAATGAACTTATTTGAAAAAGGGAGAGCGCTTTTTTAAAATTTCTGAACATTTGTTGAAAAACAAAATTAAAAATGAAAAACAGAAATAAAAAGGAAACAGAAAATTAATAAAAAAATAAGACAAAAGAAAAAAGTGAAAAAGCAAAAATGAAAAAGAAACAGAAAAAAGGACACTAAGGCCAGCTCAACAGGCACCCGGCGGAAGCAATGTTGTCGCCTAATTGGGCCAATGCCTAAGTGTTATTTTTTTCGTTTTTCTTTTTTGATATAATTCATTTTTCTCCTCATTAAACTTTATCATTACAACAACAACAACAACAAAGCCTTTAGTCCCAAACAAGTTGGGGTAGGCTAGAGGTGAAAACCATATGATCTCGCGACCAACCCATGGTTCTGGCACATGGATAGCAAGCTTCCACGCACCCCTATCAATGGCTAGTTGTTTGGTGATGCTCCAATCCTTCATCTTTTTGGGTTTCATCTCCATAAGAGTGGCTGAGTTTTGACGTTGGCTCGCCAAGCCTATCACAACCCTCCTCCTTTACCCGGGCTTGGGACCGGCTATGTTGAGACAACATAGGCGGAGTTTCATTAAACTTTATTATTATTTTAAAAATATTTTTAAATATTTTAAATATTTTTTCTAATACCAGAAAATATCTTTTCTTCAATTATTATCTACAATTTTAAAAAATGTTGTGGATTTGTAAAAATGTTTCCGTTTTCGTATTTTTTGTTCAAAAATTTCAGTAATGCTTGCGTTTCAAAAACATTGATAAATTTAAAAAAGGTATGTGATTTGCTATATGTGATCAAAATTTTCATCAATTGTTGAGAAATTGTTAACAATTTTAGGAAATGTGTTCAAGTTTATAAAATTTTCATGCATAATTTGAAATTCCAAAATTATTGACAAATTTCAAGAGACGGTCAAGACATAATAAAATGTTAATGTTGATTAATAATGATGGAAATTGCAAATAATAGAAGAATTCAAATTGGGAAAAACTACAACCTCATGGATGCACCCGTCTGGCTTAGTCTCTCACACCCCTATCAACCGGTGTTTTGTTTGGACTATGGATAAATGACACAATTTCTTGCAGTAGGATGGCATGGACATACGAGGCATCTGTGACAGGTTTGAACGACTTTCGAGACCGTTTGCACATTGCGACACGTACGACTATTTATCGACTCTTTTTCACCGAGAGAACTCTAGAAAACTCAAAACTTGTCAAAAGACTAAACAACTTGGCATGATGCTTTGAATTAGTCATAGAAGCTGGTGAGAAAAATTTAGGGTCATTTGATTGATGTTGAAAAACAACATGCTTTCAAATGGACCCTTCTGTCATATAGTCTCTTTTTTAGAAGAACAACACACTTTATTTCAAATTTGCACAGGGATACAAATGCCCGGAGGAGGCTCGAGCAGCCAAACATGGTGCCCTAAACTTAAGGAAGTAGCTAGTTTTGCTAAACGGCGAGCCTCCACATTACAAGTGCGTCGTTCATGGCTAAATTCACAAGCCAAAAATTGTGTTCCTCTAGACTGAATCTCTGGAAGGACCATGCAATAATCACCAAGGTGTGAGAGAGATTTCAAATCGTTGACAACTCTCATACAGTCAGAAGCAACCATTATCCTGGTCAACATTAAATCTTGAGCAAGCACCAAGGCTTCCCTGCACGCGAACGCTTCTAGCGTCCCTGGTTCAGTGACCCCATCGTATACGATAGCCGAAGCACCAAGGAAAGTACCTGTTTCATCTCTAAAGATAACCCCAACAGCTCCCTTATTCAGTAGCTTGGCAACAGCCCCATCCACCTCTGCGACGCCCATCCCTGCCGCCGCCACCAGCCCTTGCGCCGCCCATCCACGCCGCTGCCACGCCGCCGCCCATCCCCTGCTCCGCGCCGCCAGCCCTGCACCGCCCATCCCCGACGCCGCCACGCCGCCGCCCAGCCCTTGCTCCGCGCCGCCATGTCCGGCTCAGCCCCTGCGCCGCCCATCCCCGCCGCCACGCCCCTCCCAACCCCTGCTCCGCCCAGCCACGCCGGTTCTTGCGCCGCCCATCCCCATCTCTCAACGGAGGAATCCCCTCCCTTCTCCTGATCCCATCTGTCTACCGAGAAAAACTGCCGCGCCGGTGAAGGAACCCACACCGAAGGGTCCCTCCATCCAATCCTCGCCGCCATCGCCGGCGGCCCCGGTCGCCGCCCCGCCCCGCCCAGCTGCTCGACCGCCTCCTTGCCGCGGCCTTCGGGAATGAGCTCCTGCTCTTCGCGCACCGCCAACGAGCATGGTGGCGCCGCCCATCTGCCTCGACGCCACCATGCTCGTTGCGCACCGCCAGGGGGGCGCGCCGCCGGCCTGGCCCTGCAGGGCACCTGGATGATGCAGATGGGCTTCTCCTTCTTCACGGACGCCATCGCGAGCGGCTGCGCACTCCACGCGCAGAGCCGGGCGGACTACACCATCAAGTGCCGCACCCACGAGGACTACCACCGCGCGCGCCGTCGCCACGCTGCAGTTCAACGGCCACCTCGCGCTGCTGGTGCTCGCCCGGGCGGCGACTTACGCCGTTGTCATCTCTAGAGGTAACGACAGCCCACCGAGCGGCTACAGGATGCTGGACAAGGAGGTTCTGCTGGAGGGCATGCCACTGTCATCTCAGTTCACGGTGGAGTCGGATGAGGAGAGGGAAGATGAAGAGATCACGACCGCAGCGCCACCGGTGGCGAATGGGGTGCACTCCCATCACCAGATCTCCGTGCAGACACCTGAGGATCCCAAGTGACGGGGATGGAGTTAGGTGCTTTTGAGTATAGAATATCATAGCCAAACTAAAGAATGATACGGCATCATGTTTGCATGTTCTCCACTGCATTTTAGTATGGTACCCTCTTTTCGATTCTTGAGACCTTTAGGACACTTTCTAGGACACAGTTAGATAAGGAGGCATTTAGGGAAGGCGAGAGAAATCAAGGTTTGCATGCAGAACGGCGATTTGGCGGACGGGCGCGCGTGCTCACGCTATGTGGCACGTAGGTACAGGTGGAGCAGTGCGGCACCAGTCAGGGCTGTATGCGGGAGCGATGTGAAATCAAGTGGGGCCAGATGTGGGAACGACGTCTTCGTGACCGCGAGTGTAACGGGGCCAAAGTGTACCAGTGGTACATGTACATGAATGGGCATGCAAGCCGTGCCGCTATCGTCCCACAAAAGAAAAAGAAGCTTGGACGCGTCCAACCTTTACCTACAGACAGGATCCCTACGAGAGTTGCTACGAGCCTACGATGATGCAGTGCAGGCCGGCATGGAGGCGGCGCTGGGAATAGCTAATGGTTTCGAGTTCTTATCAAATCTGATGGACAAGTGAGTGACTCCGCCTTGAGCTTGCTCCGCTGATTTTTCATGTCCCTCGCGCCTGTCGTTGCACCCCCTGGTCATGTGGGTTTCCGTCCCAGGTTCCCCCATGCCGTCGGCGACCGGGGAATCTGGGAACATTGGTTGTGCGCCGCCGTGGTTCCATGAATGACTGATGAGGTTTCGGCAGCGGCAAGTAGCTCTTGCGGAGAAGTTCGCCTGGTGTCCTGTCGCACGTCCTAGATCTGAATGGGTCGCCGGACGACGGTTGGCGACTCTGTTCAATCGAAGGGGAAAGACGACCCACAGGCACCAGGGCGGACTCGGAGGTCAGTTCTCCGTCCGCAATACATATGTTAATCTGTGTATATGTGCAGGGATGTTGCAGGTCTGACCTTGTAGTACATAAGAGGGGGCGTGATTTTTCGGTGTTTTGGTGCAGAGTTCGTGTTGGGAGAGGACTGGATTTCTTGTGTTGCATTTTCTGTTTCTGTAGAACCTGCTTGTGTGGGTAACTGATGGACCATGTTATTCGATGCACAGATCAGTGACGTGCAATGCAGTTAGCTATCAAGAGCGTGTTGCTAGACAACACTGGTGCAAATGGCACATCCTGAAGAAAATGAAAAAGAATCAGTGGCCACTGTACACGAAAAGGAGTAGTTCAGGGCAGACTTTCACAAGATTGTGAACCCATGTTGATGATATATAGATGAATTCGAGAGGGCTTGGGACGACCTGACAGATACGCTGGACGGAAGCATCCATGATCCATACCTGACACAGATTTTCGAGGTTCGGGGGAAATGGGCAAAACCATATTCCAAGGTCAAGTTATGCGCCAAATGGACCAGCACACAATGGACCAGCAAGCTGCGTGATGCACTAATTTGTCCGTCAATACGTGAAGGTACTGCACGACAGAGATGCAAACAAAAATTATGAAGAACGAAGGAGCAAAATAGTAAGCACCGCGCTAACCACACTTGCAGCGATCCTAACATAGTGGTTCACAAATTGCAAGTGCCCGATTTAAACGATGGTGTAGAGTAGGGCAATGATTTGTAGAAAAAGGTGTATCAATTTTCCTGTGTGGTCTGAGGAATTTGCTGGCTGAATAAACCTGTAACTTCAAGAAGCATAGTACATGCAGTGGCGATCTGTACGAACAGGGTTGTCAAAAAAAATTTGCGGACCGGCCAAACTGCCCAAGTGCAACCCGCCTCAAACTGGGCCCTGAATACAAAGTCACAAACTCCCCCCGTCAAATCTGGACGACCATCCAAACGCCGTTAAAAGCAAAGTTCCCCACCCGTTAGGACATTAAAAGCAGCTCTGCCCCACAACCTACGATGTGTCAGATCGCAAAGATGTTGGACGGTACATGATAACGTGACCAGGCGAGGACGAGCGCTCCTTTGTATTTTCGGGTTTGCATGGTGGTAACTACAAAGGCGGAAGGGATCACCAGGTGTCAGTTTCGTTTCGTGGTCGAAATCATGGTAGCATGCGGTTTTGCAAAACTGTAACGATAGTTGAATAAATATATCCATATATTGTCCTCGTTTCATAATACATTACTTTTTACTATGGGTTTACAATATTGGAGAAATTACTAAATACACTTAACGACCTCATACAGGAAAATTATAATACACTCCGAGAAATTAACTGAACAGGAGTTGCAGTGGTACTCAACGGAAGGCTTAGCTGCTACAATTTCAGGATCAGGAAGCAAGGTGGGCAGAGGCACTGGAATTTCCACCTCCCCTTTATTTGGTATAAGTGAATCATGTATGACTGAGTTGGTTCTAAATCAAACAGCTTCTCAATGAGAGAAGCTTTCTCCTCATTGCGAGAATCACTTTGGTTCTCCTCTGGCTTACTCTCTTCTAGGACAGCAGGTGGAAAAAGGGTGGAAATTGATCAGGCCCCGGTGATACAAGAAATCAAACACTTCCTATCGAGCATCGACCTCCCCAACTGACAGCTCAACCAAATCTTTCGGCTCCAGCTGCAGCTGAGTATTGGCATGATATTTCATCAAGATAGAATTTCTAATCCCCAAGTATATCTCCGGTGTCCGATCTCAGACTTGCCATTAAAAAAATCAAGGCAGGGTTTGCTTCTCAACTTGGTGGATTTCCTTCCACTAGTAAGTATGCACGTGCAACGCACGTTTCGACTAATATTATAACCATACATGATACCCCCTCCATTCACAAATATAATATGTGTTTGAATATTTTAATATAGATTACATACGGATCAAAATAAGTGAACAAACACACTAAAACATGTATATATGCATCTGATTCACAAAACATAGTTCAAAAACCAGTATGTAGACAAAGAGGAAACAAAATAAACAGAAGAAGAACTGAAAACACTGGTTGACAAAGAGAAAATAAAAATAAAACAAGAGGGTCTGAAGACTGATATATAACTAAAATCTCAGGACAAAAAGACTGAAGAATGATGCATTTGTTGTCTCAACACTTCTACATTCAGTCAAGGAAGCGTTCTGATATCCAGATACAACAGATGGATTCCATGTCCCCGCAACATGCGTTCCTGCGTGTCGATCTGTGGTGATGGCGTCGCTGCCATGACCGTCCCTTCCGTAGATCCAAGTGGTCATAGACGTATTCGTGCAGATCGAGGTCACCGTCACCGGATCCGTGCAGATCGAGGTCATGTTCACCAGATCCGTGCACATCCAACTCTCCAGAGGCCTCTTGACAATGGTATAAACTCTTGTCCTTTTCTGACTGTTTTTATGGAGCACAACATTTAGTTATATCCTTGTTATCAAAGTGAAACTACAGAATATGCCTCTTCTGTATGCGTTCCTCACAGCTTTGACTGGCCTTGTTATTCTCCTTGTAAGTATAAGGAATCTGTTTAGTCTTGCAAGTTGCTCTTTCCCAACACACAACCGGGCTGTTATGAATATTTACTTGCTTCTTATACCATACATTTTCTTTTACGCAATGCAGCAAATGTTTGTGTTGTAACTAACATGTTTGAAGCAGAAATTATTGTTTTCCATGCACCCATTGCATTTTCCTCACAGTAATAATATTTTTTGTTGCCTGTGAACAAAAAAAATCGATATAATTTACATATCTATGTGAGAACAGTGTCATTGACTATTTCACACTGGATCAATTATTCCTTGTCTTGGACCTATTCTTAAATTTTGCAGTGTAGTTTGTTGCTTCCTGGGTTTATCTATCGTGTCAGAAAATTTTCAGCATGTATCACTGGTATTGCTGCAGAGTCCATTTCTATCCTGAAAAGCATGCACTCTAAATGGTAAACATGTATTTCCTTACCTGCCCCGCTCTTGGCCATCTTTGAGTTGCTTGCTTGCATGGGATCGAAGCCGCGCACCCCACCAGCACAACCCATGGCTGCTGTTGATTTAGGTGATTTATCTGCATAATTTTTTCTAGGCTGTAAATTTTTGGTTGATTCAATCGATGCACTCAGGGCACTAACAGATTTCTGCTCGATTGGAATGTTCAGACCATCAAAATAGAGAATGAAAAGCTTTGTAAGCATAAACACAAACACTTGGTGGTCAGATTTTTTATTGGATTATTCTATTTATGCTAGATCCGAGGCATGAATAAACAAAAAGAATGCAGGTCCCAGCTCATTCCACGGGATGGTATAGTGGGCGAGATAATTTATTAATCTTCTCTCTGCACCAAAGGAAAACGGAATGAAACTACTAACCTTTCTCTGGCCAGCGGGCTGGGGGCATGGGATGGTGTTGTGCATGTCCAGCGGCGGGAGGAAGGAGGAGCTGGCATCAGGGAGCACGACGACAGCAGGGAGGCCCTCATGCTGCGGCACGCCGGAAGCGGGAGGAACGCGCCGCCTTCACGCACGCGCCCTCCACCCCGCAGCCGCCCTGGCACCGTCGCGCACCCGCGCCACAATGGCCGGCTCCTGTAGCTTCGCCGCCGCGCCCCGCACCCAGCGCAGTCCCTGGCCGCCCGTTGCTCTCACGCTGCCGCCGATGGTCGAGGGAGGAGAGGGACCCTGCCGCCGATGACGAAGGCCGAGCCCGCTGCGTCCCGTGTGGCCGCCGCTGCTCAATGGAGGAGAGGGACCACGCTGCCCGTCGACGTAGGCCGAGCCCGCTGCACCCGCTCCGCTGCCGCTGCTCGAGGGAGGAGGGTTGTGTGCCGCCGGGCGTGTGGGTTCTTTTTTAGCGAGGGCGACGACGATTGGTGCGAGGAGGCAATGGGGAGAAGAGATGCGATCACGGTCTGCGTGCATGCAGGTGCAGTACGACGGGTAGGGGACGTTCAGTCAATGTAGGTAGAATAATTAGCGATGAAAAAATAATTAGCGATCAGAGTTGCGTGATTGTAGGGGACGTTCGACGGGTAGGTAGAATATTTCTCCGCTGGTGAAGGACGGTCAGTCAATGAAAATTGCTAAGTCCACACCGTAAAACTATTAAATCATTGATGGCTGTTAGATTGAGATTTGTGGGGTTAATCGTACGGTGTTAATCAATTCATGCGGTGTTTTGGGACAATTGGTTGGGTGCACCTAAGAAAGTTCTTGTTTGCTTGTTTAATAGTAGTAGAGATGAGATGAAAACCATCCCGTAGAAGAAAATGATTTGAGACAATTAGTTCAAAAAACTTGAAAGGGAGCATCAAGCCAGAAAATATATCTTCTGCTAAATAGTATTTACAGCCCTCTCTACCTTCATAATTTTGTACTATATTAATTTTTTGTTTTGCCCCCAAAATTCTTTTTGATGGTCATAATTTTGCTGCTGTATACAGACAGATAATAGAAGCTATGGCAAATGGATCTAAAATCTGGTTTCCAGAGTTCCCCAATATAGGCTGGACTATAATTGATAGTTTATCCAAACCTTCATTAATGTGCTCACCTATATGTGACTTGCTCCAAATTTTTGGATTATACTCCTTCACCAGATCCATTAATTATATGGGTAGTAGATATATGTGCCCTGCGGTTGACGGCTGCTGCCAACTCCTTACGCCATGTGGTTCCTGGCTGAGGCCGTCGACATCTGCCGCCTCTGAATCTTTTACTGTAAGCAACCTTGCTTTCTCTGTTCTCTTCCTCATCTATACAACAAGATTCAGTACAAACTTGTGTAAATAGGAGCAGCTCAGAACCACTGCCTGAGGGAGTCCCGGACTAAGGGGTCCTCGGGCTGCCGGCTTATTTCCCGATAGGCCAGCTCGACGGGCCGTTCTCTGATGATCTGGACTTAAGTCCGGATCCGGCTATAGCGCCAGATCGCCGGGCACCAACTCCTGCCGAATACACTTCTCGTGCGGACGCGGCGGAGGTTAACTTCGAACACGCCGGGCAGATTGACCCGATCGAGCTCTCGGCGCTCTGCGAAGCTCTAGATCGGATCTCCTTGATAAAAACTACTGATGACCCAATCCCGATCCACACTCAGATCGGTCTTGAGGCGGGTCAAGAGGGATTTTTCGTCCCACCCACCGCCCACTTAGTAGCCACTATCGAAGACTTAACCGATATGTTGGACTACGCCTCCGAGGAGGCAGAAGACATGGAGGAGGAGGATCGCGTTCCCACCCCCGTCAACACCGGGCGATGGACCGCCACCTCCATCTATGACGTCTACATGGTGGATACGCCAGCCGGTAACGGCGAGCGCACACCAACAAACAATGGTGAGGATTCAGGCGAGGCGCCGTCAAGACGCCGGAAGCCACGTAAGCGATCAAAGACAAAAAAAAAAGGGAAGGGAAGCTATTGCCGGCACCAGGGAAAACGATACCCCGGAAGACCTCGGCGATCTCGATATCCCCGAGTATCCGTTGGAGGACCAGGAAAGACCGGAGGACCAGCGTGACCCCGAAGATCCGAACGACTCCGAGGATGACAACTACCTCCCCCCTGTAGAGGAGGAGCATAGCCCGGACGACGAGGACATCATCGTCCCCGAAACCATTGAGGATCATGAACGGTTCAGACAACAGCTTTTAGCGACTGCCCGAAGCCTAAAGGCAAAAGCGCGGCAACTCTAGGCCGAACAAGACACCCTCAACGATAGATGGACAAGGGTTCTATCAGCCGAAGAAGAACACGGCGCCGGTCTATGGGACCAACCCAAGAGTTACCCCCGCCGGCGGCTACTGCCACAATTCGACAACGAGCTCTCCAATACGCCCTCCCCCAAGCACACTCCGTACGACCAGCCGGACCGCCCTCCCCAAGGACGGGATAGGACGGCTGGCGAGGCCGGTTATAGGCCGGCGGTACCCCGCAGAAGGGGAAAGGAGCCAATGGAGCCTGAGGACAGGTATGACCTGCGACGCGACCTGGATAATAGAACAGGCCGCACAAGATCCATCTACGGATCTAGAGGATACTCCCCTGGTAGAAGGGACGAGTACCGGCCCTGGCTCGACCGAACCAACGGAGTTCGGGAACAAAACCGGGCCAGAATAGAAGCCGACCACCGGCGCGATATAGCCCGGGTCAGAGGCGCTGCCCACCCACTCTGCTTCACGGACGAGGTGATGCAGCATCAGTTTCCGGAAGGGTTTAAACCCGTGAACATCGAGCAATACGACGGAACAACTGACTCAACAGTGTGGATCGAGGATTTCCTCCTCCACATTCACATGGCACGAGGAGACGACCTCCACGCCATCAAGTACCTACCCCTCAAACTTAAGGGGCCAGCTCGGCACTGGTTAAACAGTCTCCCCGAAAACTCTATCGGGAGCTGGGAGGACCTCGAGGATGCATTCCGATCTAACTTCCAGGGCACCTATATACGGCCCCCGGACTCCTCCGACCTAAGCAATGTCGTGCAAAAGGCAGGAGAGTCCGCTCGACAATTCTGGAACCGGTTCTTGACCAAGAAAAACCAGATCGTCGATTGCATAGATGCCGAAGCTATAGCCTCTTTCAAGCACAATATTCGGGACGAGTGGCTGGCTCGCTAGCTTGGTCAGGATAAACCTAGGACCATGTCCGCCCTCACATCGCTCATGACCCGCTTTTGCGCGGGCGAGGATAACTGGCTAGCAAGGCGAAGCCACAACCCCGAAGACCCCGGTACTTCCGAAGTCCGGGATGGAAACGGGAAACCACGACGTAATAAAAACAAACACCGACACAGCACTAGCGACGCCGATGACACAGCCGTTAACGCCGGTTTCCGCAACCCAAGATCCGGGCAGCGGAAGAAGCCTCCTAAAGGCAACCGCGACAGACCCACCCCGCTGGACAAGATAATGGAGAGGCCTTGCCAGATCCATGGCACTCCTGACAAGCCCGCCAACCACACCAACCGTAACTGTTGGGTGTTTAAACAGGCCGACAAACTCGCAGCCGAGGACCAGGGCAAAGGCCCACGCAGCGAGCACGACGAGGAGCCCCACGGTCCGAGCAACGGAGGTCAGAAGAAATTCCCTCCAGAAGTAAAAACGGTGAACATGATATACGCCACTCATATACCTAAAAAGGAGAGGAAGCGCGCCCTTCGAGAGGTCTACGCCGTAGAGCCTGTAGCCCCGAAGTTTAACCCACGGTCGGCCTACCCGATCACTTTTGATCGACGAGATCACCCGACCAGTATCCGTCACGGAGGTTCGGCGGCCCTCGTCCTAGACCCCATTATCGATGGGTATCACCTCACTAAAGTCCTAATGGACGGAGGAAGTAGCCTCAATCTGATCTACTCAGATACGGTGAAAAAGATGGGCATAGATCCGTCAAGGATAAAGCCTAGCAACACTACCTTTAAAGGAGTGATCCCAGGTGTCGAAGCCCGGTGCACAGGCTCTGTTAGCCTGGAAGTAGTGTTCGGTTCGCCCGAGAACTTCCGCAGCGAGGAATTGATCTTCGACATCGTCCCCTTCTGCAGCGGTTATCACGCCCTGCTGGGCCGAACAGCGTTCGCTCGCTTTAACGCCGTCCCACACTACGCATACCTCAAGCTCAAGATGCCTGGTCCCAAGGGGGTCATCACCGTCAACGGCAACACAGAGCGTTCCCTCCGAACTGAGGAGCATGCATTGGCCCTGGCGGCCGAATTCCATTATGAGGATGGTCGGCAAACACCCAAATCGGCCATAAAGGCCCGTAAGGTCGACAAACGAGTTCGGTTTCAATCCGAACTCCCAGACTCTTCTGCTCCCCAGAAATAGGGATACACCCCCCATTGCACAGCCCTAACGACCGCCAAACACGTGCCAAGACGGCACAACTTCGCGCTCAAGATTCCATGGGTAGCAATGGGGAGCAACCATCAAGTGGTAAGTGTTCGGCTGGACCGACCAATACCAATACACGTCCTTGGACAAAACACAGGTACCATCAAGGACCTGTTAAAAAGCGTAAAGCTCATCGATCCTTCGGCGACTTCTCAAGACCTTTTTTCCCAAGGTCCGCTTAGCGACAGCATCACCCTTAATGGGATGCAACCCCCACAGAGGAACATGAACGGATGGGCTACAAGGCACATCGAGGACGTTGTGTCATCAATCGAAGACTCTTGGTACAGCCTCCCCTCTGTAAATTTTATATTTTCATCTACGTGTAAACAGTTGCTTCGGCAATCCAAGTTATAAGAATTATTGAGCAAGTGCAAAACCATTATATATATGGCCGCTTCGTTGTCTTTTATACATCCTCTGTTCTTTACTTGGTCACGCTTCTTGCGAAAACTGTTCGGTATATATTATGATGCAACCGGCTAATAGACCGGGGGCTCGAATTTAAAATCGCCTTGAACATCACCCTAGTCCAACTGGTTGTGTGTTCGGCATCTTTGGTTTTGCTTTATATGCATCGGATCCGAACTATGTCTTGGGTCAATAGTTGGGTTGCCCGGCTCCTGTGCTTGCCCTCTTACGTTCCGCTCGTTCGGCTAAAGGGGCAAAGGGAGAACCACTGTGATTGTGCTTCCAGCTCATCTGGTCAAGCACCTCAGGGGAGAAAGCCGAAAACTGACCGTCATAGTAAGCGAGAACCGGTCTGCGAATCCGAGCATAAGTGTCATACTAAAAGATCGATAGAGGTTCTTCCGTGTTATACGATGGGTTTCGTTCTTGTACAAACCATGTGATGCTGGCATCGGCCCCGAACATCACACTGGGGGCTGGTTATCAGCCCCCGCATTTTTTCTACACTCCCACGGCTAAGTGAAAGCGATAGAGCACCATAGTCCGATTGCCTTGTCCCGCTCGCACTACCGCCTTCGGGCGCCGATACCTCGGCTAAGGGTAAAAGTGCGGATACAGAGACACCCCGCGTAGTATCTACGCCGGGGCTGAAGCCGATGACTCGCTGCTTTCAGATGAACCGGCCACATAGGAGTCTAAATAAACATAAACTATTTATAAGACATGATAAACCATGCAACACTAATTATAAAGCGTTAAAGTCTTCGGACATATTACATCGCGCTCATTCATACAAAACATCCTTGGAGCACTGGGCCTCTATTGCCCGAGCACCCTCCATTACATGAGGAAAGTAAAGCTCGGGGCACCTATGACTCTTGTCCGGAGGCAGAGCTGCGGTGGCCATCTTGGTCGGCTGGAGCTTTGGCCAGTGCACCATGGTCCTTGCAAAGGCCATCCGCGCGCCTTCGATGCATGTAGAGCGCTTCAGCACGTCAACCCGAGGCGCAGCATCATGTAGCTTCTGCACCAGGCCGAAATAGTTGTTCGGCAACGTCTCATCGGGCCACAGGCGGATGCAGAGGTCCTTCATGGCCGGCTCCGCCATTCTGTGCATCTCCATCAGTTGCTTCATGTGGTCAATGAGGAGAGGAGAGCGCCCGGGGGACTCAAATTGCGCCCAGAATAGCCGGGCCGCATCATCCTCCGCCCGCGAAGCATAAAGCTTGTTCGCATCCGCCGCACTCTTTTGGATATCCGCACGAATGCCTAAGGAATGCCACACCTGGGTGAGCAAAACAACTTTGCTACCACCGAAGGTGCATCGCAGCGAATATGGCTTACCATCGATGACAGCCTTGACCTGGCGAACCTCTTCTTCGAAGGACCGCCTGTCCACCCGCTCCTTCTGGAGCTCGGATTTCAGCGCGGCTAGCTCGGCGGCTCGTTCCTTGCCTTTCTGCTCAAGGGCCTCGCACTTCGCGCCGGCATCCTTGAGCTCTTGCTGCACCTCCTCCACCCGAGCCCCGTGCTTGGCGCTTGCAGCCTTCAAAGTGGAGAGCGCGGCTGCCGCCTGTTCGGCGGCCGTCTTCTTCTTCTCGGCCTCTTGCTTCATTCTCTGGAGCTCGGTCTTGAGTTTCTCAACCTCCGCAGCTGAAGCTGTGGAAGCACTCATAAAAAGGTCACACTAGGTCGCCAGTGCGGATCATCTTCAATATATAGCTTGGATATTAGAATTCGGCTTACCTTGCGCCTCATCGAACCGTTTGTTCAGGCTATCAAGCTCCTCTTCGGAGATTTTGAGCTTCCGATTTAGTTCGGACAGCTCAGCGGCATTACCGGCCGCCGCCGATGACGAGGCCTGCAAGAAATACGCATCCAGTTATGTGCGTTCAAATGCCCCGAACTATGAAGGATATGACTCCCTGTTCGGTCCCTTCAAAGACTCTTAGAACAGGGCAGGATTAATTGGTGACTTGTACATCATTATTCATTCCGTCTTGTTGGACCCCCGGATGCGTTTTTGCAAACCCATCCGGGGCTCGAGAGCTAGCACATATATAAAGATAGCACAAAACTTAAAATTAACATTGTTCGGGAAAAGGGTATTACTTGACTCACCTTGAAGCCCGCCAAGAGACCATTGAAGGCCTCCTTCAGTCCGTTATCAACGGACTGAATTCCTTGCAAAACCGCACCCATAAGAGTGCGGTGATCCTCGGAGATGGGGGCGCTCGCTAGCGCCTCCTCCATAACCGGCCACCCAGCCGTTGGTGGCATCGGTGGTGACCGGGCAGTCCGATCTCTGATCGGGGACTGAGCCAGTAACTCCGGATGCACTGAGTGCTGCGGAGACGTCCTCGGAGGGGACTGGGCATTTCTTCGCCCCTCCTCTTCGGCGACCAGGGGAGCATTCTCCCCCTGGTCCTCAGTAGCCGGGGGAGTTTTCTCTCCCTGGCCTTCGGCGGCCGCGGCATCAGCCTCGGCCATGGCATGGTCACCCCCTCCGCCCGTGTTCGGCTCCAACGGAGCCTGGCTGGATGATACCTCCACGGTATCCTTCGCGATCCCTGGAGGTGTAGGGTGCGATGCGGTCCCGCTCTCTGCCAGCTCGGTGGGTGGAGACTACCCATCCGATATTTGGTCGGTAGGGAGGATGCGTGAGGGGCTGCGAGACATTCTTGTACTTAAAACATTGTAGACTTTGCATAAATGACCCAGGGAGTCTTCGGATTCATACCTTTGAGCGGGGGGCTTGACCCTTGGGTTCCTTTGGGGAACCCTCTCAAATTCCTCGGATCCTGTGTTAGAATCCGAGCTGTCAGGCAGAATCAACCTCGCCCGGCACGCCCTCTTCGGGGCGGGAGGAGCAGCCTCTTCCGCGGCGTCCGATGATGCCGCCCTCTTTCTTGTGAGGGGGGAAACGCCTTCCCCCCCCGTCTTCGTGCTCCTCCTCATGACTAGAGGAGGCATGGGTCTCCTTGGACGCAGCGTCTGGCTGGTCCTTTATGCGAAGGCCCTCTCTGGCCTTCTTTTTCTTCTCCTTCTTCTCGGGCGCCGAGTACGGCGCCACAACAAGCATCGCCGCCAACAGCTCCGACCTGGGGTCTTCGGGTTGTGGAGCCGGGCAGTTAACCTTTGCGGCTTTGCTCAGCCACTTCTGCGAAAGTAGGGGAGAAGGCGTTCAGGCTTTTTGCCGAAGAAACCGAGTCAATGAATTGAAATTATACCATACCTTGGTCGGTGGGTTGACGGTGCTTAGGCCCGTATCCTCTTCCTTGGCCGGCCAGCTCTTCTGAGGCTTGAACAAAGCCTTCCACAGCTTCTCTGGAGTGGTGCGGAAGAATTGACGCACGATAGGCTCGTCGTCAGGACGGTAAGCCCACATGGGGGATGCCCGGCGCTGGCAAGGGAGGATACGGCGGTGGAGCATGACCTAGACCACATTGACCAGCTCCACCTTGGCCTCGATCACCGAAGTAAGGCGCTTCTGCAACAGCTTCACCTCAGCATCCGACCCCCAGTCAAGACCCTTACTGAGCCACGAGGTCAATCTTGTTGGGGGTCCGGATCTGAATTCGGTAGGCGCCACCCAGCTCTCATCCCTTGGCTCGGTGATGTAAAACCACTCCTTCTGCCAGATCTTGATTGTGTCGATGAAGGTGCCGGTAGGCCACTCGACACGGGGGAGCTTGCTGATTACCGCTCCTCCGCAGTCTGCGTGCTTGCTGGCCACGATCTTCGGCTTGACATTGAAGACCTTGAGCCATAAGCCGAAGTGCGGTTCGACCCGCAGAAAGGCCTCGCAGATGATGATGAACGCCGATATGTGCATGAAAGAGTTCGGCGGGAGGTCATGGAAGTCCAGCCCGTAGAAAAACATGAGACCCCTGACAAAGGGGTGGAGCGGAAAGCTCAGTCCCCGGATAAAGTGGGGGACGAACACCACCCTCTCGCCTGCTTTGGGGGTGGGAACCACCTGGTTCTTCTCCGGGGCGCGGTGGAAGACGTTGGTGGGGAGGTAGCCGGCCTGCTTCAGGTCCCGGATATCCTGGTCGGTGACCATGGAGGCCTCCCACTTGCCATTGGAGCCCGAACCCGCCATTGCTAAGCTCGGAGGAAAGGGCGAGGAAGAACTGGATCTGGGCTCTCGGA
The DNA here is from genome assembly GCA_039707655.1 of Elymus sibiricus. Taxonomy (NCBI): domain Eukaryota; kingdom Viridiplantae; phylum Streptophyta; class Magnoliopsida; order Poales; family Poaceae; genus Elymus; species Elymus sibiricus. The sequence continues at coordinate 490,099,991 of CM077675.1, forward strand.
GCTTGGAGAGCTTGAGAAGGCGGAGGATGCGAATGGGAAGCGTGGATAGGCCTTGGGGTTTTTTCCCTTTTTATGGGACGTGTCACCGATTAGCCTCGCTTACCGCGCCACGAATCCCTCCGCTTCCCAAGACATGCGTGCCGTTATGCACGTATGGAGATTAATCATATCCCGTGTGAAACGGAGCACGATCTGCGCATTGATAAGTCGTGTCGCTGAAAAAACGGCCCCGAACCGCGAATCGAGTTTTCGTAACTGGTTCAGTGGTCATGGTAGGCCACGACCCTTCGTCAGAGGGGGCTGTCAGAAAACACTGTTTACACTTTGGCGATTGGCCTTCGGGGCTAAGCAACTCATGGTGTTCGATCAGTCATATGATCTGGAGAAATACGTGTCATTGGAAGCCGAACTAGTCTCAGCCGATCATGGAAAGGGAAGAAGAACTCACCCCGCAAGCTGAAGACTCTGATCATACGAAGCAGCTGGAGCTGAGACCTTTGGCGTTGGGGGCTAGTTCGGGGGCTACTGAGGGAGTCCCGGACTAAGGGGTCCTCGGGTTGCCGGCTTATTTCCCGATAGGCCGGCTCGATGGGCCGTTCTCTGAAGAAGGGCTGGACACATCAAGACTCCACGTTCCAGAAGGAAGCCCCGAAGGCGCGTCGTGCACTCCAAGTCAAGATGAGGAAATCGCCATCTCCATCCTCGACAGGAGGCCCACCATGTGTAAACCCTAGTACCCCCCGGTGTCTATATAAACCGGGAGGGTTTTAGATCATAGGACAGAAAAAACTCATCTAGGGTTTTAGTCAGTCGATCTCGAGGTAGATCAACTCTGTAACCTTCATACCATCAATATAATCCAGCAGGACGTAGGGTTTTACCTCCATAGGAGGGCCCGAACCTGGGTAAACATCGTCTCCTTCGTCCCTTTGTTACCATCGATCCTAGTCTCACAGCTCGGGACCCCCTACCCGAGATTCGCCGGTTTTGACATAAAAATGTTTATATATCCTAGTTAGGAGACTAGTAAGCGTGCACGTGCAACCCACGAGCAACTTTACATAAAAATGTTTAGTCATCCTAGTTAGGAGACACATAATCTGTTATATTATATCTGATCATTACTCATGTGTCGATAGAGCATACAGAGAAGTATGTTTACATATTTCCAAAAGTTGCTACTATGAATAGATTTACGAAAATCTTGTAAGCTATATATAACTCAACACCATGTGCATCTACATCATAGTGCTAGAAGCAATCAAAGCACTTCTGCACACCAACTGCCGTATCTTCCTTCACTTTGTCTACTCCCCACCGCCGTCCGTGTCACCACCATTGACGGCAGCTTCACCTTCGACACACTGCAACATCTGTGAAAGTCATGATGGTGACCACAGGTTTTGAGGCACTGCTTGCATCATACCAGGCCACAGTGCTCTCCACTTGAACCATGAAAGCGAGGACCTATTGCAAAGTGATGAAATGGTCGGTACATGCTGCCATGTTGCTCAAGGAGGTCAATGATTGGTTGAAGCTTCGGATGAATGTAAATAAACATGAACATTGATATGAGAACCTCATTGTTTGGTAACAGATTATAAAAGCAAACACATTCGTTCAATTTGCTGCTGGTTTTAAAGTGTAATGAACGCATCCGATTATCAAATTGTTGGCGATTTCCTTATATACATAATTTTTTTGGCTAATGACATGTTGGAAATTGCATTTGGAAACAGAAGTTCTAGAACAGGACAATACGATGTTCTACAAGAGAAGTTCTAGAACATGTTGGAAATTGCATTTGTTAACTAAAACTTGTTGGCTGCAAGGTATCAGCCTTTGTTTGGTCACAACATCAGAGACTCGATGAGTCTTCTTGCTACCCTCCGAACCTGCATCACACCCTGTTCGAATATTTGTGAGATAATGAATAATAACAAGCACGAAAACTATTCCCTTTCTAATGTAACTTGGACCTAAGAGCCGATGACGAAACAGTCACCTAACCTGCAACTCCAGTGAATTGATGTTGGTGTGCGGCCGCAGAACCGCCGGCTCCATGACGTCTACTCCTCCCGGTGCCTCCCTGCTGCCAAAGCTCCACCGGAGGATCCTCCTTCTCATCGCACCAGCAGGCGGCAGTGTCGGTGTCAAAACCGGCGGATCTCGGGTAGGGGGTCCCGAGATGTGAGACTAGGATCGATGGTAACAAAGGGACGAAGGAGACGATGTTTACCCAGGTTCGGGCCCTCCTATGGAGGTAAAACCCTACGTCCTGCTGGATTATATTGATGGTATGAAGGTTACAGAGTTGATCTACCTCGAGATCGACTGACTAAAACCCTAGATGAGTTTTTTCTGTCCTATGATCTAAAACCCTCCCGGTTTATATAGACACCGGGGGGTACTAGGGTTTACACATGGCGGGCCTCCTGTCGAGGATGGAGATGGCGATTTCCTCATCTTGACTTGGAGTGCACGACGCGCCTTCGGGGCTTCCTTCTGGAACGTGGAGTCTTGATGTGTCCAGCCCTTCTTTAGAGAACGTCCCATCGACCCGGCCTATCGGGAAATAAGCCGGCAGCCCGAGGACCCCTTAGTCCGGGACTCCCTCAGTAGCCCCCGAACTAGCCCCCAACGCCAAGGGTCTCAGCTCTAGCTGCTTCGTATGATCAGAGTCTTCGGCTTGCGGGGTGAGTTCTTCTTCCCTTTCCATGATCGGCCGAGACTAGTTCGGCTTCTGATGACACGTATTTCTCCAGATCATATGACTGATCGAACACCATGAGTTGCTTAGCCCCGAAGGCCAATCGCCAAAGTGTAAACATTGTTTTCTGACACCCCCCTCTGACGAAGGGTCGTGGCCTACCATGACCACTGAACCAGTTACGAAAACTCGATTCGCGGTTTGGGGCCGTTTTTTCAGCGACACGACTTATCAATGCGCAGATCGTGCTCCGTTTCACACGGGATATGATTAATCTCCATACGCGCATAACGGCACGCATGTCTTGGGAAGCGGAGGGATTTGTGGCGCGGTAAGCGAGGCTAATCGGTGACACGTCCCATAAAAAGGGAAAAACCCCAAGGCCTATCCACGCTTCCCATTCGCATCCTCCGCCTTCTCAAGCTCTCCAAGCTCTGAGAGCCCAGATCCAGTTCTTCCTCGCCCTTTCCTCCGAGCTTAGCAATGGCGGGTTCGGGCTCCAATGGCAAGTGGGAGGCCTCCATGGTCACCGACCAGGATATCCGGGACCTGAAGCAGGCCGGCTACCTCCCCGCCAACGTATTCCACCGCGCCCCAGAGAAGAACCAGGTGGTTCCCACCCCCAAAGCAGGCGAGAGGGTGGTGTTCGTCCCCCACTTTATCCGGGGACTGAGCTTTCCGCTCCACCCCTTTGTCAGGGGTCTCATGTTTTTCTACGGGCTGGACTTCCACGACCTCCCGCCGAACTCTTTCATGCACATATCGGCGTTCATCATCATCTGCGAGGCCTTTCTGCGGGTCGAACCGCACTTCGGCTTATGGCTCAAGGTCTTCAACGTCAAGCCGAAGAACGTGCCAGCGAGCACGCAGACTGCGGAGGAGCGGTAATCAGCAAGCTCCCCCGTGTCGAGTGGCCTACCGGCACCTTCATCGACACAATCAAGATCTGGCAGAAGGAGTGGTTTTACATCACCGAGCCAAGGGGTGAGAGCTGGGCGGCGCCTGCCGAATTCAGATCCGGACCCCCAACGAGATTGACCTCGTGGCTCAGGAAGGGCCTTGACTGGGGGTCGGATGCTGAGGTGAAGCTGCTGCAGAAGCGCCTTACTTCGGTGATCGAGGCCAAGGTGGAGCTGGTCAACATGGTCCAGGTCATGCTCCACTCCCGTATCCTCCCTTGCCAGCACCGGGCATCCCCCATGTGGGCTTACCGTCCTGACGACGAGCCTACCGTGCGCCAATTCTTCCGCACCACCCCAGAGAAGCCGTGGAAGGCTTTGTTCAAGCCTCAGAAGAGCTGGCCGGCCAAGGAAGAGGATACGGTCCTAAGCACCGTCAACCCACCGACCAAGGTATGGTATAATTTCAATTCATTGACTCTGTTTCTTCGGCAAAAAGCCTGAACGCCTTCTCCCCTACTTTCGCAGAAGTGGCTGAGCAAAGCCGCAAAGGTTAACTGCCCGGCTCCACTACCCGAAGACCCCAGGTCGGAGCTGTTGGCGGCGATGCTTGTTGTGGCGCCGTACTCGGCGCCCGAGAAGAAGGAGAAGAAAAAGAAGGCTAGAGAGGGCCTCCGCATAAAGGACCAGCCAGACGCTGCCTCCGAGGAGACCCATGCCTCCTCTAGTCATGAGGAGGAGCACGAAGATGGGGGGGAAGGCGTTTCCCCCCTCACAAGAAAGAGGGCGGCGTCATCGGACGCCGCGGAAGAGGCCGCTCCTCCCGCCCCGAAGAGGGCGTGCCGGGCAAGGTTGATTCTGCCCGACAGCTCGGATTCTAACACAGGATCCGAGGAATTTGAGAGGGTTCCCCAAAGAAACCCAAGGGTAGTCTACAATGTTTTAAGTACAAGAATGTCTCGCAGCCCCTCACGCGTCCTCCCTACCGACCAAATATCGGATGGGTAGTCTCCACCCGCCGAGCTGGCGGAGAGCGGGACCGCATCGCACCCTACACCTCTAGGGATCGCGAAGGATACCGCGGAGGTGTCATCCAGCCAGGCTCCGTTGGAGCCGAACACGGGCGGAGGGGGTGACCATGCCATGGCCGAGGCTGATGCCGTGGCCGCCGAAGGCCAGGGAGAGAAAACTCCCCCGGCTGCTGAGGACCAGGGGGAGAATGCTCCCCTGGTCGCCGAAGAGGAGGGGCGAAGAAATGCCCAGTCCCCTCCGAGGACGTCTCCAGAGCACTCAGTGCATCCGGAGTTACCGGCTCAGTCCCCGATCAGAGATCGGACTGCCCGGTTACCACCGATGCCACCAACGGCTGGGTGGCCGGTTATGGAGGAGGCGCTAGCGAGCGCCCCCATCTCCGAGGATCACCGCACTCTTATGGGTGCGGTTTTGCAAGGAATTCAGTCCGTTGATAACGGACTAAAGGAGGCCTTCAATGGTCTCTTGGCGGGCTTCAAGGTGAGTCAAGTAATACCCTTTTCCCGAACAATGTTAATTTTAAGTTTTGTGCTATCTTTATATATGTGCTAGCCCCCGAGCCCCGGATGGGTTTGCCAAAACGCATCCGGGGGTCCAACAAGACAGAATGAATAATGATGCACAAGTCACCAATTAATCCTGCCCTGTTCTAAGAGTCCTCGAAGGGACCGAACAGGGAGTCATATCCTTCATAGTTCGGGGATTTGAACGCACATAACTGGATGCGTATTTCTTGCAGGCCTCATCATCAGCGGCGGCCGGTAATGCCGTTGAGCTGTCCGAACTAAATCGGAAGCTCAAAATCTCCGAAGAGGAGCTTGATAGTCTGAACAAACGGTTCGACGAGGCGCAAGGTAAGCCGAATTCTAATATCCTTGCTATATATTGAAGATGATCCGCACTAGCGACCTAGTGTGACCTTTTTATGAGTGCTTCCACAGCTTCAACTGCGGAGGTTGAGAAACTCAAGGCCGAGCTCCAGAGAATGAAGCAAGAGCCCGAGGAGAAGAAGACGGCCGCCGAACAGGCGGCAGCCGCGCTCTCCACTTTGAAGGCTGCAAGCGCCAAGCACGGGGCTCGGGTGGAGGAGGTGTAGCAAGAGCTCAAGGATGCCGGCGCGAAGTATGAGGCCCTTGAGCAGAAAGGCAAGGAACGAGCCGCCGAGCTAGCCACACTGAAATCCGAGCTCCAGAAGGAGCGGGTGGACAGGCGGTCCTTCGAAGAAGAGGTTCGCCAGGTCAAGGCTGTCATCGATGGTAAGCCATATTCGTTGCGATGCACCTTCGGTGGTAGCAAATTTGTTTTGCTCACCCAGGTGTGGCATTCCTTAGGCGTTCGTGCGGATCTCCAAAAGAGTGCGGCGGATGCGAACAAGCTTTATGCTTCGCGGGCGGAGGATGATGCGGCCCGGCTATTCTGGGCGCAATTTGAGTCCCCCGAGCGCTCTCCTCTCCTCATTGACCACATGAAGCAACTGATGGAGATGCACAGAATGGCGGAGCCGGCCATGAAGGACCTCTGCATCCGCCTGTGGCCCGATGAGCCGTTGCCGAACAGCTATTTTGGCCTGGTGCAGAAGCTACATGATGATGCGCCTCGGGTTGACGTGCTGAAGCGCTCTACATGCATCGAAGGCGCGTGGATGGCCTTTGCAAGGACCATGGTGCACTGGCCAAAGCTCTAGCCGACCAAGATGGCCACCACACCTCTGCCTCCGGACAAGAGTCATAGGTGCCCCGAGCTTTACTTTCCTCATGTAATGGAGGGTGCTCGGGCAATAGAGGCCCAGTGCTCCAAGGATGTTTTGTATGAATGAGCGCGATGTAATATGTCCGAAGACTTTAACGCTTTATAATTAGTGTTGCATGGTTTATCATGTCTTATAAATAGTTTATGTTTATTTAGACTCCTATGTGGCCGGTTCATCTGAAAGCAGCGAGTCATCGGCTTCAGCCCCCGCGTAGATACTACGCGGGGTGTCTCTGTATCCGCACTTTTACCCTTAGCCGAGGTATCGGCGCCCAAAGGCGGTAGTGTGAGCGGGACAAGGCAATCGGACTATGGTGCTCTATCGCTTTCACTTAGCCGTGGGAGTGTAGAAAAAATGCGGGGGCTGATAACCAGCCCCCAGTGTGATGTTCGGGGCCGATGCCAGCATCACATGGTTTGTACAAGAACGAAACCCATCGTATAACACAGAAGAACCTCTATCGATCTTTTAGTATGACACTTATGCTCGGATTCGCAGACCGGTTCTCGCTTACTATGATGGCCAGTTTTCGGCTTTCTCCCCTGAGGTGCTTGACCAGACGAGCTGGAAGCACAATCGCAGTGGTTCTCCCTTTGCCCCTTTAGCCGAACGAGCGGAACGTAAGAGGGCAAGCACAGGAGCCGGGCAACCCAACTATTGACCCAAGACATAGTTCGGATCCGATGCATATAAAGCAAAACCCAAGACGCCGAACACACAACCAGTTGGACTGGGGTGATGTTCAAGGCGATTTTAAATTCGAGCCCCCGGTCTATTAGCCGGTTGCATCATAATATATACCGAACAGTTTTCGCAAGAAGCGTGACCAAGTAAAGAACAGAGGATGTATAAAAGACAACGAAGCGGCCATATATATAATGGTTTTGCACTTGCTTAATAATTCTTATAACTTGGATTGCCGAAGCAACTGTTTACAGGTAGATGAAAATATAAAATTTACAGAGGGGAGGCTGTACCAAGAGTCTTCGATTGATGACACGACGTCCTCGATGTGCCTTGTAGCCCATCCGTTCATGTTCCTCTGTGGGGGTTGCATCCCATTAAGGGTGATGCTGTCGCCGAGCGGACCTTGGGAAAAAAGGTCTTGAGAAGTCGCCGAAGGATCGATGAGCTTTACGCTTTTTAACAGGTCCTTGATGGTACCTGTGTTTTTTCCAAGGACGTGTATTGGTATTGGTCGGTCCAGCCGAACACATACCACTTGATGGTTGCTCCCAATTGCTACCCATGGAATCTTGAGCGCGAAGTTGTGCCGTCTTGGCACGTGTTTGGCGGTCGTTAGGGCTGTGCAATGGGGGGTGTATCCCTATTTCTGGGGAGCAGAAGAGTCTGGGAGTTCGGATTGAAACCGAACTCGTTTGTCGACCTTACGGGCCTTTATGGCCGATTTGGGTGTTTGCCGACCATCCTCATAATGGAATTCGGCCGCCAGGGCCAATGCATGCTCCTCAGTTCGGAGGGAACGCTCTGTGTTGCCGTTGACGGTGATGACCCCCTTGGGACCAGGCATCTTGAGCTTGAGGTATGCGTAGTGTGGGACGGCATTAAAGCGAGCGAACGCTGTTCGGCCCAGCAGGGCGTGATAACCGCTGCGGAAGGGGACGATGTCGAAGATCAATTCCTTGCTGCGGAAGTTGTCGGGCGAACCGAACACTACTTCCAGGCTAACAGAGCCTGTGCACCGGGCTTCGACACCTGGGATCACTCCTTTAAAGGTAGCGTTGCTAGGCTTTATCCTTGAAGGATCTATGCCCATCTTTTTCACCGTATCTGAGTAGATCAGATTGAGGCTACTTCCTCCGTCCATTAGGACTTTAGTGAGGTGATACCCATCGATAATGGGGTCTAGGACGAGGGCCGCCGAACCTCCGTGACGGATACTGGTCGGGTGATCTCGTCGATCAAAAGTGATTGGGTAGACCGACCATGCATGGGTTAAACTTCGGGGCTACAGGCTCTACGGCGTAGACCTCTCGAAGGGCGCGCTTCCTCTCCTTTTTAGGTATATGAGTGGCGTATATCATGTTCACCGTTTTTACTTCTGGAGGGAATTTCTTTTGACCCACGTTGCTCGGACCGCGGGGCTCCTCATCGTCCTCGCTGCGTGGGCCTTTGCCCTGGTCCTCGGCTGCGAGTTTGCCGGCCTGTTTAAACACCCAACAGTTATGGTTGGTGTGGTTGGCGGGCTTGTCAGGAGTGCCATGGATCTGGCAAGGCCTCTCCATGATCTTGTCTAGCGGGGTGGGTCCGTCGCGGTTGCCTTTAGGAGGCTTCTTCCGCTGCCCGGATCTTGGGTTGCGGAAACCGGCGTTAACGGCCGTGTCATCGGTGTCGCTAGTGCTGTGCCGGCGTTTGTTTTTATTACGTCGTGGTTTCCCGTTTCCATCCCGGACTTCGGAAGTACCGGGGTCTTCGGGGTTGTGGCTTCGCCTTGCTAGCCAGTTATCCTCGCCCGCGCAAAAGCGGGTCATGAGCGATGTGAGGGCGGACATGGTCCTAGGTTTATCCTGACCAAGCTGGCGAGCCAGCCACTCGTCCCGAATATTCTGCCTAAAAGAGGCTATAGCTTCCGCATCTGGGCAATCGACGATCAGGTTTTTCTTGGTCAAGAACCGGTTCCAGAATTGTCGAGCGGACTCTCCTGCCTTTTGCATGACATTGCTTAGGTCGGAGGAGTCCGGGGGCCGTACATTGGTGCCCTGAAAGTTAGATTGGAATGCATCCTCGAGGTCCTCCCAGCTCCCGATAGAGTTTTCGGGGAGACTGTTTAACCAGTGCCGAGCTGGCCCCTTAAGTTTGAGGGGTAGGTACTTGATGGCGTGGAGGTCGTCTCCTCGTGCCATTTGAATGTGGAGGAGGAAATCCTCGATCCACACTGCTGGGTCAGTTGTTCCGTCGTATTGCTCGATGTTCACGGGTTTAAACCCGCCCGGAAACTGATGCTTCATCACCTCGTTCATGAAGCAGAGTGGGTGGGCAGCGCCTCTGACCCGGGCTATATCGCGCCGGTGGTCGGCTTCTGTTCTGGCCCGGTTTTGTTCCCGAACTCTGTTGGTTCGGTCGAGCCAGGGCCGGTACTCGTCCCTTCTACCAGGGGAGTATCCTCTAGATCCGTAGATGGATCTTGTGCGGCATGTTCTATTATCCAGGTCGCGTCGCAGGTCATACCTGCCCTCAGGCTCCATTGGCTCCTTTCCCCTTCTGCGGGGTACCGCCGGCCTATAACCGGCCTCGCCAGCCGTCCTATCCCGTCCTCGGGGAGGGCGGTCCGGCTGGTCGTACGGAGTGTGCTTGGGGGAGGGCGCATTGGAGAGCTCGTCGTCGAATTGTGGGTTGGTCCCATAGACCAGCGCCGTGTTCTTCTTCGGCTGATAGAACCCTTGTCCATCTATCGTTGAGGGTGTCTTGTTCGGCCTTGAGTTGCCGCGCTTTTGCCTTTAGGCTTCGGGCAGTCGCTAAAAGCTGTTGCCTAAACCGTTCATGATCCTCAATGGTTTCGGGGACGATGATGTCCTCGTCGTCCGGGCTATACTCCTCCTCTACAGGGGGGAGGTAGTTGTCATCCTCGGAGTCGTTCGGATCTTCGGGGTCGCGCTAGTCCTCCGGCCTTTCCTGGTCCTCCAACGGATACTCGAGGATATCGGGATCGCCGAGGTCTTTCGGGGTATCGTTTTCCCCGGTGCCGGCAATAGCTTCCCTTCCCTTTTTTGTCTTTGATCGCTTACGCGGCTTCCGGCGTCTTGACGGCGCCTCGCCTGAATCCTCACCATTGTTTGCTGGTGTGCGCTCGCCGTTACCGGCTGGCGTATCCACCATGTAGACGTCATAGGTGGAGGTGGCGGTCCATCGCCCGGTGTTGACGGGGGTGGGAACGCGATCCTCCTCCTCCATGTCTTCTGCCTCCTCGGAGGCGTAGTCCAACATATCGGTTAAGTCTTCGATAGTGGCTACTAAGTGGGCGGTGGGTGGGACGAAAAATCCCTCTTGACCCGCCTCAAGACCGATCTGAGTGTGGATCGGGATTGGGTCATCAGTAGTTTTTATCAGGGAGATCCGATCTAGAGCTTCGCAGAGCGTCGAGAGCTCGATCGGGTCAATCTGCCCGGCGTGTTCGGAGTTAACCTCCGCCGCGTCCGCACGAGAAGTGTATTCGGCAGAAGTTGGTGCACGGCGATCTGGCGCTATAGCCGGATCCGGACTTAAGTCCAGATCATCACCGGAATTGGTCCCGTGAGCGGGATTGAAAGCGTCATCCGAGGTTAAGGCCCCGGAGTCCTCGGGCGCGTCAGGTGAGACTGCGAGCCCGGTGAGCAAGAGATCGCCCCGAGGGTCGACGGAGAACTCTAAGTTCCCGAATCTGACTTCTTGATCAGGGGCGAAACTTCCGACCCGGCCAAGGTGGCCGGTCGGGTCAGCGTGCAGCACGATGCTGCCGAAAGCGAAGATCTGTCCAGGGACAAAGGAGTCCATGCTGCGGACCTCTTCGTTGATGAAGATGCGAGCCATCGATTCCTTGGGCGATCACAGCGGAACTCTCAATGAAAGCACCAATGTCGGTGTCAAAACCGGCGGATCTCGGGTAGGGGGTCCCGAGCTGTGAGACTAGGATCGATGGTAACAAAGGGACGAAGGAGACGATGTTTACCCAGGTCCGGGCCCTCCTATGGAGGTAAAACCCTACGTCCTGCTGGATTATATTGATGGTATGAAGGTTACAGAGTTGATCTACCTCGAGATCGACTGACTAAAACCCTAGATGAGTTTTTTCTGTCCTATGATCTAAAACCCTTCCGGTTTATACAGACACCGGGGGGGTACTAGGGTTTACACATGGTGGGCCTCCTGTCGAGGATGGAGATGGCGATTTCCTCATCTTGACTTGGAGTGCACGACGCGCCTTCGGGGCTTCCTTCTGGAACGTGGAGTCTTGATGTGTCCAGCCCTTCTTCAGAGAACGGCCCATCGAGCCGGCCTATCGGGAAATAAGTCGGCAGCCCGAGGACCCCTTAGTCCGGGACTCCCTCAGCTCTTAGTAGGAGGACGACTAGTTTTTATTAACTCTGTCCTCACAAATAGGTTTCCCTATATGTTTTCTTTCTTCCAACTCCCAAAAGGGGTCCTGCAAAGACTGGACTATTTTAAATTCAGATTCTTTTGGCAAGGAGACTGTGAAAATTAAAAATATAGGTTGGCCAAATGGAACGTCGTTTGTAGGCTGAAAGACCAAGGTGGCCTTATAATTCATGACCTGCAGGTAAAGAATGTGGCCCTACTTAGTAAATGGTTGTTCAAACTTCTTACCGAGGATGGTGTTTGACAAAACATGTTGCACAACAAGTCTCTAGGCAAAGGAAGTGTCTCACACATATTGAAAACCTGGCGACTCACATTTTTTGGCTGGCCTAATGGTGAGAAATAAATATCTCTTTCGTTTTGGGTCTTTCGCAATAAAGGATGGGTCGAAGATTCGTTTCTAAGAAGACAACTGGCTAGGCAATGCCAGTCTCCGAGAACAATATCCAACCTTGTATAACATTGCTTGTGATAAGAATATTAGTATTGTGCAGGTGCTCAGTTCATCCCCGCCGAATATTTCATTCAGGCGGGATTTGATTGGCTCCTGACTTACGTCATGTCATAATCTTTTGTCCCGCCTGGATTCGATTAATCTGACACAATGACAGGATGTGTTTCGCTGGAACCTTACTACATCGAGGTATTTCACAGTAGACTCTATGTAACGCGCGCTCACGCATTCTGAGGCACCGATGAGTAATAACATGAAAATATGGAAGTTGAAGATCACACTAAAAGTTACAATTTTCATGGAAAGTTGTTCTAATCAAAGACAATCTCGCATGGAACAACTGGCAATGAAGTAAAATGTGTTGTTTTTATACTCGGGACAAACACCTCTCTTTTCAAAGCAAAATTGCACGTTCAACGTGGTTAGTCATAAAAATAGCGTCAAATTTGTATCTGCATTTTTGAATACTTTTGGTCATTGATTGGACGGTATTCCAAATAAGTTCAAAATGTTAATGAGGGTCGGAGGGTATGCCTTACTATGATCGTTTTGCTTATGCAAAATGATTTGGTTTTTTAATGACAAAAATGCTACGCTACAACGAACTAAGTACCAACCGCTGTTCAATGTGGTTTGTACGCGGTTGGAGCCGCCGGTGGCTACAGAGGTTTGTACCAACATGGATGAGAATATAATCACCGGGCCGGTCCACCACCCCTTTCGCCACAGGCATAGTGTCGGTTTATATGGCTCTATTGTTGCTCTGATTTGTCGGATTTTTCCTTTCTCATTATCAGACTTTTGATGGTTGATTGTGTGTATCTTACTTATGCAGAGGTCAATGCTACTCATCATGATTTGTATTCGTTTGATGCTAGTATATTTTAACATACTCCCTCCGTACCGGTGTATAAGTCATCTTACATTGTGCACCGCGACCAAGGCGGAGAGAAAAACGAGAGAATTTAACGATTATTTGCTAATTAATATCATTGCATGCAATGATCTGATCACTGCATGCTATGCTAGGTAGTAAGTCATTAAAAACATACACATTCCACGTCTTTTATTGGTTGAATCTTTTATTTATGTAAAAAACATTAAAAGAGGTGACAGTTAATGCACCGCGTTTAAATATTTTGAGATTATTTGGTTTTCGTACTCATTCACCGGGACCGAGGGAGTAATAAAAGAGCCATCTATCCAAAAAGTAAAGTAAGATGAGGTTAGCCAAAGATATTAGACTCGGCCGGTCCGTCGGTCGCAAGCCGCACCCGAGTCGAACAGCAGGGGCCTCCGGTCCGGCGGCTCGGTGGCACCGAACCGAACGGCTCTTCTTCATCTTGCTCCGCAAGAAGCCCACCCTGGCCGCATAAGCCCACTTCCCCCGAGCACCAGCGGCGGCGACCCCTCCTCCTCCCCCCAATCGAACCCGGCGCCCTCCGTCCCGGCGACCTCGCGACTCCGGCCGGCCATGTCGGTGAGTGCCCCTGACCTCCCCCGCGCTCCCCTCGCCGCATATCTCGATTTCCCAGCCCGCCTGACGGCCCGCTCCCCGCGCAGATCTTCGAGTACAACGGCTCCGCGGTGGTGGCGATGGTGGGGAAGAACTGCTTCGCCATCGCCAGCGACCGCCGCCTCGGCGTGCAGCTGCAGACCGTGGCCACCGACTTCCAGCGGGTCTTCAAGATCCACGGCAAGCTCTACATCGGCCTCTCCGGCCTCGCCTCCGACGCCCAGACGCTGTGAGCCGCCCTGCCCGCCAGATCCTCCCCCCCCCTCTGTTGATGTCGATTTCCCGCGGCGGCGGTCTTGCTTAACCTAGGGTTTGTTTGTTTGCTGGCGTCGGCGCGCAGGTACCAGCGGCTCGTGTTCAAGCACAAGCTGTACCAGCTGCGGGAGGAGCGCGACATGAAGCCCGAGACCTTCGCCAGCCTAGTCTCCTCCATGCTCTACGAGAAGAGGTGAGGGTTTTAAACTGAATTGAATTGTTTGACGTGCGAAGAAATTAGAAGAGTAAGCTGGATGACTTGCACACATATAATTTGAATGCCAATTGGGGTCTAGTGCTATGCAGAAATATGGAAATTTGGATGTAACTGTCTAGTGTTATATATATAGGTGTAACAATTTGTTCTAGGCTCCATTTATTCCCTTAAGACCTCCGTTATACAAACTGAAGAGTGATTAGAGGCAGCTACTTGTATAACAGTATAGACATTTGCAATAAGTATCATCACCGTAAAGCTTATGGTTTGTCTAATATTTACGACCTGTAAAAACATATAGGGATTTGTACTAAGAAGAAAGAACACAGCTGCAAAGCAGGTGCCATTATAACCTTGATTATCGAGTGAACATTTAGTGCCAGAAATATATTTAGCTTCACCGGGTTTATAGCTTGCTAATTTGCTCAAAAATACTATCCAGTATTTTACAGTGTAGTGACCTTTTGGACATTGTAGTACTTGTACTTCGGAGCTACATGTGGATATGCAATGATGTACATGTAATTTTAGATTCCCCCCATCACATATTAGTTAGGATACTCTTCACATATTAGTTGTGATATATGAAAATATTCTTTCTCTTATTTACAATCCAGGAGTAGGAAGTTAGTTTAGCATCAATTGAATTTATAGATGTCTTATAAAGTAAATCTGGACACTTCTGGAATTAGAACCATAGGTCCATAGCTTCCTTTTTCCTACAGTGAAAATTCTGGTGATTAGCTGGTCAATTGTGTTATATATGAACCACAATTTCTGATTGATAAGCATGATTCTTTAATGTTTCTACCTATGCAGTAATTATGACTTCTGGCATCATGATAGTTAGCCTTTGCATATAGTAATGAGCTCAGTTGTTAGCCTTTCATACATATTGACCTATGTCTTATCTATGCTAAACCGTGTGTCTTCATTATATATGATTTGATACCGGAGAGAGGTTAATCTAACTTTTTTGGGCTAATGAAACACTCCAGATTTGGGCCGTACTTCTGCCAGCCTATTATTGCTGGACTTGGACAGGACGATGGGCCATTTATTTGTACCATGGACTGCATTGGTGCAAAGTAGGTATCATTTTTTGTGTGTGCGCGCTTTTGCCTTCTGCACATATATTTTTCATGTATTTCATACACATGGTATTCTGGTTGATTATCTGGTTCTCATGCTACCATTTACTTTGTTGAGTACTATGCCTGGTTTGGTTCATGGGGTAAGGGAAAGTTCCCTTTACAAATTTTTAAATTATATATAGGTCCGTCAACTTTGCCAAAAGTGATCCGACTTTGGAAAATCAGTAAATCGTCAACAAATTGGCTCATATGACTACTCATGACAGGAGGTTATTTTGCTTCCATTGCCAAAGTGAAAAACCTGAATTTAAAGCACATACAGGATTTGATTCGTATGCCCACATGAGTAGCAATATGGCTAAAAATATTTGGGAGATTATGTTTTTTGTGTTAACATATCACTACCCAGAATGTTGTTCATTTGACTCGCCAACCAATACACTTGGTCACTTTGCATACAATTGACACAATCTCTCTGTCCCATATAATTGGCATGATTTGCATTGGTTAACTCCCTTGCTTGGCAGTGGTTAACTCCCTTCAACTGTCTCTTTACTAAAGCTGGCAATCATTTCCTCTTCTCATTCCATACGTTTCTTAGCCATATTGAAATGAGACGTTGGTACTTCCATCTGTTTCATAGAGTACAGCGCTTAATTATGCTTTCCTCTGGGTATCTCTATGGTTTGTAGATCTCGTTATGCCTTCCACTCTCATCTAGTCATCTTCTTGCAAGCTAATAGTAGATATTTATTCATATGCAGGGAACTTGCTAAGGATTTTGTTGTCTCAGGGACAGCATCAGAGTCTCTATATGGTGCTTGTGAATCCATGTACAAGCCGAACATGGTATGCGTTTGTATTGCCAACTTTAGCAAGTGCAACATGCTTTATCTACTTGTTCTTGCGAGATGAAATCGTGGATGCGCCTATTTCACATTTCTCTCATGGGCTTACCACATTTTATGCAGTTCTTTCGGTGACCATTGCCTTGCACTTTAGGCTGCAAACATTTCTACTTATTTTGCGTGATACCAGCTGCCTGACACCATCTTATTTTCCATGGCAAAAGGAACCCGAGGAACTCTTCGAGACCATATCACAAGCTCTGTTGTCGTCAGTTGATCGTGATTGCCTCAGTGGGTGGGGAGGCTATGTTCTGATTGTGTAAGTTCACTACTCGATTCTTTTATCTGCTCTCTGAATTGAACCTTTTTTTAGTGTTGACGTGTTACCCACCTCGCGCGTAAACAATTCGTCAGTAGGAAACAGTGGACAAGAGTGCCTGGATAAATAGCTCAAAGCTGCACTGCATGCCACTCCTGTTAGCTGGCTATTGATCTAGTTCCTTGACAACTTGTCCTTTGGGTTTGCAGGACACCGACCGAAGTTCAAGAGCGAGTGCTAAAGGGCAGGATGGACTAGATTATGTACGGCCTAGAGTTCTTCAGCCGCTGTCCGATGCTTCTATGCTTGCTGTTTCGACATCCCTGTTGTGCCCCTGGTTCTGAAGTAACCTTGTACTGTCAAAATCGATGATATTTGTCCGTAGAAGAAACATTTGTTTTCTTTTGCTTTACATGTGCTTTTTATATGAAGTGAATGGCAAGACATCTCCGTCGTGGTGAAACATATCGAAATTGTCATTTCCTCTTAAGGTTAGGGATAGTAACGATAAACCTTACACTGCGTAAGGCACGAGAAATATGTTACAACAGAGGATTGCACTGCAAAAGTGTATCTAATCCCTCTCTCTGTTTCTAAATATAAGTCAAATATATTACAATAGGGGATTGCACTGCAAAAGTGTATCTACTCCCTTTGTTTCTAAATATAAGTCTTTTGAAGATTCCAATATGAACTATATACGGAACAAAATAAATGAATCTATACTTTAAAATATGTTTATATACATCCGTATATAGTTTATATTAAAATCTTTAAAAATATTTATATTTAGGAACTACTCTTTTCAGGAATCCACCTATACACATCCAAAGCCTGGCTCTGGTATTTCCTACTGCAGGGAGGAGGGGAGCAGGCACGGAGTGGCCGACGACACCGGTATGGCCGTATGGGCCGGTGGGTGTCGGAGGTCGTGAGAGCTCATTGGCTAGTGCACGGATTTCATTGCCTATTTTTTTTCCATCTAAATGAATGTGATTGTTGGTCGAAGCGAACTAAGTTGGTTATCAGCATGTTAAAAGCGAACCAATCCAGACCCCTGAGAGAGCCGCAATCTCTATTAAGGGTTTGGCAACGAACTATACTCGGGCTTATACGGCTGGGCAGCCGATGAGGACCCATGATCATATGTGGAAGAAACCGACTAGCGATGTGGTTAAAATCAACGTCGACGCGGCGTTCCAAGCTGAAACTTTATCCGGTGCAACTGGCGCTATTGCTCGGGATGGGAGAGGGAATTTTATTGCGGCTGCAACATGGTTTGTTCCTCATGTGGTCGGTGTTGATTCTGCGGAGATGACAGCAATTCGGAACGGACTATATCTAGCAGAGAGGATCGGTTGCAACAAAGTGATCATTGAGTCCGATAGTAGCTTTGTGGCGGAAGCGGTGCAACAACCAGATACATATGTTGGCTCAGATGTTGCTATGGTGCTCGAGTGCAAACAGTTAGCGATGGACTTCGCAAGTGTTTCTTACACACAGTGCCCACGTGAAGCAAATGAAGTGGCTCATAGCCTAGCCAAGAACTCATTTAGTGAAAAATCCTCTCTGTTTTGGGAATCTGTAATCCCTGATTTTATTTCTCATTCACTTGTAAACGATATGTCCATTATATGAGGAATAAAATCTGTTGCTTTCAAAAAAAAAAGTTGGTTATCTCTTTTTCTTTTTTGAAGAAAAAGTTGATTGTCAAACAGAGTGTCGGAGGACACCAAATGTGTCTTTTTTTTGTCCATTTGCGGACACCAAAAGTCCAACCTTGTTCGCCAGCCCAAATGTGTGCCCAAAACCATGGCCACATTCTAGTTTTGATTTTTTTTTTGAAATGATAATATACTATTGGATAAATCGGTTTGGGTGTCAAGATATTCCGGACGGAGGAGTATATAAATTGCCGCAAAAAGTCTGATACATTAATTAAAGTAGAAAACATAACTAAAAAACAGGTTGGCCGCTGCCCTTGCCCTCAACGCCGTCCTCGATCCCCTCTACTGCTCGTCGCCCTTGTCCTTGTCCCCGTCCTTGTCGACAAGTTTGATGTACACCGGCACCGACTATTGATATGGTCACGATGCCGGTCCTGCAGCTGGTGGTGGCGTAGCTGCTCCGGCTGCTAGCTGCTGCTGGTACTCCGGCTCCACCCACTCGGTATGCAAGGCACCATGCATGTCCACGCCCATGAGTGCCCCACCAGCGGCGCCAGTGATACTCTGCATCATTTGTACATTAATAAGTTTAAAGACAGGTAAATGAATTTAAAATGATGACATATGTTTTGATTAGGGGACCATTGATCGTTTACTAACCCTCAACCCTTGGTGAAAACAGTTCATAACAAAGCCTTTTTCATACACTGTCGCTGTGGCAGATTACATGCAAAATTGAACCCAACTAATGCACACCTCTTTCATTACTTACAAAGTAACCGAAAGGAATTATGGATCTATATACCAAACATAAAACATACACAAATCTAAACATAAAGAGGTAATCCATCACATGATCTATATCCCCACTACAAACACATATGATAAACCATAATCATGTAGGAAGCTCATATGGTCATTATTGATCACCACAAACAACTCTAGAAGGAATGAAGGATAGATTACAACATTGACTACGACCATGAAACCATAGTCAAGGGGACGGACTACTCACAACTCATCTTGGAGTAGGATGATTGAGGTTGACGACGATGGAGATGAATTAATCCTTCGACAGAGTTTTGGGTCAAGACTGAGAACGAAGATTGCCTCGGAAACATGATGCGACAGCAGCGAAAAAATACTAGATAATTTTGAGGTAAAAATGGAGGTATACATGGACCTTCAGGCAGTGGAGGTTAGCCAGGAAGGGCCCACAACCTATAGGCACCCATCATATAAAAGATAGATACTAGATACCATCACATGTTGTACTCATACATATTGATGGTATATTTCATGCAGGAGCTTCGCCCATGCTAGCCTGATGAGTGGGACCCATCAGTCAGGTTTTGCGTCAAACAACTATGATTGACCGATCATTTTTTTTTGCAAACTGTCAGCAGAAAACTAGATGTTTTTTGCAAAAAATATATGTGAAAAGTGATAGTTTTTTCATTTAGGGTCCACAAATATGATGGATTTTTGCAATTTACTCCACATTCCATTATGTCTAAGAACAACTGGCGTTGCATCCATTATCAACGACGAAAATAGCGTACGAATATCGCATGGGGCGCAGTGTTGTTCATGTGGAGATCAACATGCGTCGTGCTCAACGCCCATTGAAGACTCGATGTCCCTTTGTTGAACCCTTGAAGTTGAGAACAAACTCGTCCTCATGCTTCCTTTCTTTAAGATTGCCATCATCATCGCCATTTCATCCTTATCTAGATGAAGATGAATCCATGAACTCGATGCAGATGTACTCTGAATACACCGTGCTTGCTTCAAAGTAAACCACGCGAACGTTAAAAAAATTCACTATAACATTTAACTGAGCACTTACCTGGCGTGTTGACTGCCATGAACGGCATCAGCAGGGACAGAGGTTACTTGGATGGTGATGGTCGGCGAGGCTTGGGCGGCGTTGGCGGTTGGGGGGTCCGGCAAGACTTAAGCGGCGAACGTCTCTGAAAGCATGGGTAAGATTACCCACAATGGGAGTAACATAAGTAGTAATATAGATGTCACCTAAGCGAAAAAGATGATGTGATAGATAATTAATGAGGAGAGAGTCAAATTCAGTAACATGAGAGTGGTTTTTCTAGCCGGGTTCCTACGGGGTAGGCGTATGCCACACGATCCAGCGATCAGATTCGTGCCGTATTCATCGGTCAACATGTATAGGGTATTGTGTACCGGAGTGCAACCCACGTGTACAGCCGTACATGTTGCGTACCATTTAATTCAATACAATATTGTTGGTTGCGGGGCCAGGCGTTGTTTAGGTCATAGCATTGAAGCTGGGCATATCTCTTCCCTACCATAGCCTATTCAGGGTGGCTTCGGAGGGGAGCTACAGCTACCGACGGCGGGGACATGGATCCGGAGATGGACATCGACCGGGTTAGTCCATAAGCATTCTTCTAGTGTTGTTCTATTCATGTTATAGTATTGTTCGGTTCTTGCAATACTGTTCGAATGAGATAAATCAGTTGTGAAGGATGTATTCTGAAATTGCAGTATTTGCCATCCGTATTTTTATATTGGCTCCATTCATGAGAGAAATTTGCTTGATCCATCTATGACTTGCACTCAGTTGATGCAAAGCCAGATATATTCACCATCGCAAAAAGATCAGATAGAGATGTGTGTGTACCATGGTACATTTTTTCTTTCTGTGCACATACGTTTATTAACTGACTAAACTGGTTAGACTGGTTTTCCATTACATACATTCAGGTCCAACTAGAAGGATGAATCTCTTACTGGGTAGACGGATGACTGTCGAGAATGGGAGCAGGTCGAAGTCTGCAAGCATACATCAATGAAGCCAATGAGTAAGTGTGTTCATGTATATAATTCTGTAATGTAAGAACTCTGATTACACAACTCTGGAGCGATTTGATTGCGATCGTCTTGCAGACAATGTAATGTTGGTGCAACTGAAGATAAAGAAGGGTTCGTACATAATGTACTGACTGAACCTTCTGAACATTCAGAAGCATCCCGATGTTATTCATCTTTCAACTGTGTTGACGATAATGAACAGAAAGGAGAAGTTAATTCAAACAACAGGTATCAACTGCAATATATTTTCATAGGACATGAATACGGCAACTTCCAACCCAGAAGATGATACTAATAAGTGAATTGTCATGTTTGTAAACACATATTACAGGCAGGGGAGAGCTAGCGTCATTGAAGATTCGATGAGAAAGTTCTGCGAGGACAGATCATACAAAATGTTTAAACCAGAGATCGGAGTTAAGTTTGAATCATTGGAAGAAGCCTATCAGTTCTATAACATGTATCCCTGGGTTACTGGGTTCAACATCAAGTGTGGTGACAATTATACCAATGGTAGGCGTGTGAGAACGATGCAAGATTATAGAACTGATAGGCAGTGGCTGCAAATCTGCAGGTCACGACATCCGTACATGCCCAAACAGGACAATAGAGTAAAACTATATTGCGTGCATTATTAAGATGCATTTGTGTGTAAATAAATATGATGCTGGTTGCTACATGTTTCCACCTGACTATACTGTATCGCTGGTATTGGAATCTTTAAAGGGGCTTATATTTAGGAACGGAGAGAGTATAATGGAACAGATTGAAAATTAATTGTGTTTTACATAATCAGAATGATGCATACAAATAATTGTTCTTCTATATCACTAGTAGAAAACAGGGCTTTGGTCCAGGCCAGATAAGTGCATTAGTCCCGGTCGTGTTACGAACCGGGACTAATGGGTGCATTAGTCCCGGTTCGTGAGGGACGCCGGCCGGGCCTCGGCGGGCACCAGTCCCGGTTCGTATGACTCCTTTAGTCCCGGTTCCAGACACGAACCGGGACTAAAGGGCCTCGCTCCTGGCCCAGCCCCTTTAGTCCCGGTTGGTGGCTGGAACCGGGACTAAAGATATGCCTATATATATGCTTGCCCCTGCCCGCTCACTCTGTTTTTTTGGCCGGCCGACGCGTGTGAGGTGTGTGCTGCTCTGCTCTCACCTCCTAGGCACACGAGGTGTTCGATGAAATGCCAGAACCATTCTTAAGCTTTCTCCTCTTCAAGCTCGACCTCCAAGCTTCATTTTCCTCAAGATTTGTCTAGGTTTGGAGGTCTGTCACGTCCCATCCCCGTCCTCACCGTCGTCGATCGCCCGTGCCGATCTCGTCGCCGGCACCACCGTGGTGAGCCTCTTGTTCTTATCTTCTTTTTTAAAAGAAAAACGTTCTTATTTGTATGATTTACATAGATACTTGTATAAATTTCTTACTTTTATTATTGTTTGTTATTATATAGGTCCATGGTTATGGTATCCGCCCACGTCGGACCTCGTCCGGTCTATGATTCGGATGTGCTATATTATCTTTTATAACTATTTGTTTCATTTAGTGTTTATGACAATTATGCCGACCAACGTGACATAGATGTGTTTATTCTAGGAGGTATGTGAACCGGAAATTCCAACCGACCCTCTTGTCGAGAGGTTAAATTTAGTTGAAAAAGAAAACGAGGATTTGAAAGAAAAATTGAAAAGAATTGAGGAGGAGAAGATGAAATTGGAGTTGCATGTTGCCGATGTCGTCCATGACCACAAGATCAAGATGGATGCAATGCGCTTGAAGATTAGAAAGATAAGAAAATATGCCATTGATAATGAGGCTTGGTATCATTATGCTGTTGGATCAATTGCTACATTAGTTGCGATTATGATCGCATTTGTTGTTGCCCTTAGGCGACCACCACCGCCTCCGCCGCCATCAAACTATGACCAATGTATTCAAAAGAAATATGATCAAGCGAGGCGGTCGGGAAGCTTAAGTAGAAGTGGCTCAAGAAGTGGGAAAACAATTCCCTAGCTCGGCGAACAAGAACTGCAATCGTGCCCTCCGCTCAAGGTGGTTACCGATATCGCTAATGATCCAGAGAAAGCGGCCGATGGTCTTGCTATCACTCCTGATGATTACTTACCCGATTCGGTACAGTTCGAAACGGCTGAGGTAGTACCATCCTTAAGATACGAGCACGGGAAGCCTCTCGTCACACGTGAGGAGCTCAAGGGTCTAACAACGAGGATGCGACATTTGCATGAATGGTACTTGGAAGCCTGCAAGGAGGGGAACAACAATATCTTGGTGGGAATAAAAAATGAGCACTTCTTCAATGGAAAGCAGATGTTGTTCATTGAATTTGAAGAAATTTTTCAGTTATACAACCAAAAGGAGCTCGACAAAACTATCGTCAGTTCCTATTGTCTGTAAGTATTGGTTTCTGTAATTAAGTCTCTAGCTCAGCTCGTTCATTGCATGTATTAATTATCCTCACACTATATTATGCAAAATGAAGATCCTCGAATGCAAACAACTACAAATCTATGACATTGGGTTCATTGACCCAAATTTCATAAATGAACATATGTTAAAAGAATTTCCCGCTGATACAGAGAAAAATTTGCTAGATGCGTTACTTGGACAACAAACCAAAAAGGAAATACTATTTCCTTACAACTTCAAGTGAGTGTTACTATCTTGTGCACATTCTGTTTCGCTTACTCGAGGTTAAGTGCAATTAATGAGTTATGTGTGCGCGGTTTCCACTTTATTCTGCTAGACATTCAGCTTGAAGAGGGAAAAGTAACTGTCTTGGACTCGAGACGTAAAGACCCTAAGGAGTGGACGGGCATGCGTCAAATGCTTCAGAAGTAAGTTCAATCATTATCGCACCATATCGGCAACTTTCGTTCATTTCCTGATATCAAGTAATCATTTTCTTTGCCGGACAGGGTTTGGAAAAAGTTCACCAAACAGGTTAAGGGTGTCAAATGGAAAAAAGAGCTGCAATTTTTACACCCCAAAGTAAGTACTACTCTAGTACCGCGCATCTCTCATTGATTCTAGTTTCAATACCATTATCATGCTTGATTATCATTTTGATTAAACTCTATTCTCGTAAAGTGCTTGTGGCAGGCATCCGGGACTAATTTATGTGCTTACTACGTTTGCGAGTTCATTCGCCACTTGACCACTGAGCGGGGCCGGGGCATATCTGACGAACAATTTGAAGTACGTAAACAATATTCACAATTTTATTTTATTACCATCAATTATGTTGAGTTTTATTGACCCCCTTCTTTAAATTAGATCTGGCAGATGCGGGACGAACTCCTACCAACTGATCGCCTACGAGCAATTCAAGAGGAATTGGCGGGATTCTTTGTTGAGCATGTCATACCTAAAGACGGAGAATGCCATCAGGATCTCGATTGCTATGTTGGTAATAGACGTTAGGATCGTAAGAGATGTTATATTGTATATATGCATGAACGTGTACTATATGTAATAGCGTCGAATAGATTTACGAAAACTTGTTGCATATTGTTCGACCAAGCACAGAGAAAGAGAGGTCACTTCTCTCTATATATTGATCATGACGATGTTGTGTAATGGTTCCTTCATTGCTATATGTAGTAGCTAGCGTCGAGTTGAATGAAAAGCGTAAAATAAAAATGGTAAACACAAAAATAAAAGGGAGAAACACAATAGGAAAACCCCTAAACCCCTCATTTCAAAAAAAAAAAACCCAAGCGCCTGGCACGTGCTGATGCGTGACTGCCATTTAGTCCCGATCGGTGTTACCAACCGGGACTAAAGGTCCTCCTGCCTGGCCGCCCCAGGGCGGCCACGTGGAGCTCTATTAGTCCCCGTTCGTAAGCCAACCGGGACTAAAAATGATGGGCATTAGTCCCGATCGTTTTGTCCCGGTTGCAGAACCGGGATTAAAGGCCCTCTGAAACCGGGACTAATGCCCTGTTTTCTACTAGTGTATATATATTGTACATGAGTGGTGTATTTATATATATATATATATATATATATATATATATATATATATATATATATATATATATATATATATATATATATATTCATATTATGAGAGAGATGGAGATGGATTATGTCAATGTTCAAAAAGAATTCATTGACAATGGTCTTAAGACCATGTTGTTCGAAGGGGTAAAAAATTCACCAAGATTTATACAACAATACAAATAATATATATATATATATATATATATATATATATATATATATATATATATATATATATATATATATATATATATATATAGGGAAAATACATCCTACTACCGGGTGTAGTTACTCCCATGTCTCATATATACTACTATGTGTAGTATATATATACTATTTTATTATTTTTCGTATGTTCGTATACTATATCTAAGATACTCCAAAATGAGTTCTATGAAAAAATTGCAAGTAGACTCATATTTTTATTATATTTATAAAATACGTACATATTTGTATGTAAAAAAGTGTATGCTCAAAATATGAGACATACTACCTAAAAAGTAGTATATATACTACCTAAACATTCTTATATACTACATACTACGCATACATGCACTTCGAAATGATAGATACTACCTATAACATACTCCCTCCATTCCATAATATAGCGCGTCCTCGGTTTTCGAGCTTTAACTTTGACCACAAATTTAACTAACGAGACCGATTGCGGCGAAAGTAAAAATTGTATCATCGAAAACTTCATTCGAATACGAATTCAATGGTATAATTTTTACTCACGTCGCAATCGGTTTCGTTAGTTAAATTTATAGTCAAACTTAGATATTGGGAAGCGTGTGCGCACTACATTGTGGAACGGAGGGAGTACGAAACAAAAGTATGACAAATTTTATCTACCACCGGTGGTAGTTACCACCACTTACGTTTTGTATGTTGTATATAGTATCTATCAAATCGGAGAGTATGTACGCGTAGTATGTAGTATATAATAATGTTTAAGTAGTATATATACTATTTTTTTGGTAGTACGTATCATATTTTGAGTATGCTCTTTTTTACATACAAATATATACGTATTTTACAAATATAATAAAAACCATGGGTCAACTTGTAATTTTTTCATGTAACTCACTTTGAAAAATCTTATATATAATATATGAACATATTTAAAATTATAAACTAGTATATATACTACCACATGGTAGTATATAGAACATGTGGGTTAACTACCCCTGGGTGGTAGGATGTATTTTTCCTATATATATTCCTATATATATATATATGTATATATATGTATGTATGTATGTATGTATGTATTATGACCGGCGTGCACTACAGCCGGAAGAGGCCCAATGGCGCGTCCAGTTAGGGGCCTGGCCCAACTTATCTTTATTTTCATTGCATATAGGATTATATAAACACTTGTGAGGACTCGTTTTAGAATCAAGCAATAAGACATATCTATTGCCCGGCTCCCTCAGGAGCCGGAACCCTAAAACCATAGCCGCCGCCGCGTCTCCCCCTCCCTCTCCATCGCGCGACCACGGCGCCCCAGCGCCGCCGCTCGCGCCCATCGCCCCGGCAACCTCCCTTCCACCCCTACAACCTGCGGGCTAGACCGGGTAGGAACCTAGCTCCTACCAATCTGGTATCAGCAGTCTCGGGATCGATCATGTCCGCCCCGCTGCCCACCGCCACCCTCCCGCCGCCGATCACCACCTCACCGCCGATGACCACCTCGGCCAGCGCGCCATCCCTATCCGGGCCGGTCTCTTCTGCCACCTGGACGCCACCCGCGCCCGCCCCCGCCGTCCTCACCCCGGAGGAGATGTCGGCGGCCCTCCGTGATCTCACACAGGCGGTCCAGGGCATCCGCGCTTTCCTCGCGGGGCCGTATGGGCCGCCGCCGCCCGCCCCCTTCGCCACCGTCATGGGGCCGCCGCACCTCCCGTGGCAGCCGCCGCCCCCGGCGACATCCGTCGCCCCCGCCGGGCCGCTGCCGCAGCTGCCGCCGCCGGCACCGGCGACCTCGGGGCCGGGGCTCCCGACGACGGCGCCTGTGGTGCCCATCCACCAGGTCCGGTTCCCTCCGTCGCCGTCCCCGCTGCCGGCCTGGCTCTCCGGGTCCCTCAAGCCGGTCTACACGATGGCCTCGGGCCAACCGCACGTGCCGCCACCGCCTACGTCCCACTCGGCCCTGCAGTACGGGGGGCACTCGAGCTCCCCCGGACACTACGACAGCGTCGACGGGCCCCTGTTCCAGGGCAGCACCCTGATGCCTGCCTACCCCGGACAGCCATCCCCGCTGTTCCACGCTGACGAGGCGTCCCCGACCATCGTCCACACCCAGCCACCGCCGAGGTTCTCCAAGTTGGAGTTCGCCACCTACGACGGCACCGTGGACCCCCTGAATTGGCTCAACCAGTGCAACCAATTTTTCAGGGGGCAACGCATGCTCGCGTCCGACCGCACCTGGATCGCCTCATATCACCTTCGGGGGGCAGCTCAGACATGGTACTACGCCCTAGAACAGGACGAGGGAGACATGCCCCCATGGGAGCGCTTCCGCGAGCTCTGCCTCTTGTGCTTCGGACCGCCGATACGTGGGAGTTGGCTGGCGGAGCTTGGGCGCCTTCCGTTCCTCTCCACGGTGCAAGACTTCACCGACCGCTTCCAGGCCCTGGCTTGTCACGCTCCCGGCGTCACGGCTCGCCAGCGTGCCGAGCTCTTTGTTGGCGGTCTGCTGGACCACATCCGCGTGGACGTGGAGATGCGCGGGCCACAGGACCTCCAGACGGCCATGTACTATGCCCGCGCCTTTGAGCGTCGCGTGGTGGCCATGCAGCAGGCGCCACCGTCCCGGGCCGCCCGGCAGCTTCCCCGGCCAACTCCACCAGCATCGGGGCGTCCTGCCCAGGCTCCCGGGGTGCCCCCCGCCCCGGCCGCGACGCGGCCCTTCCGTCGGCTCACCCCGGCCGAGCAGCTCGAACGCCACCGTCAAGGGATGTGCTACAACTGCGACGAGCCCTACGTCCCGGGCCACGTTTGCCCGCGCCTCTTCTACTTGGAGGCTGCAGACTACGTCGAGGAGGACGCCGCCGACGTTGGGCCCGGCGACCCGGCCGCCCCGTTTGACGCCGCGGTCCCTCCGGGGCCCGACCAGGCAAACGCCCTCGTGGTCTCCCTCCATGCCCTCGCGGGCATATGGATGGAGAAGACTATGCTCCTGCCGGTGACGAACGGGGAACGGTTCCTCTCCCTGCTGGACACGGGCTCCAGCCACAACTTCATGCCCGGGGCCACCAAGCGCCGCCTGGAGCTGCAACCGACTGGCAGGGAGAAGCTCCGAGTTACCGTGGCCAACGGTGACCGTCTACACTGCCAGGGTATAGCTCGGCACGTCCCCCTCATCATCGGCGACGAGCACTTCACCATCACCTGCGTTAGTATTGACTTGGGCTGCTTCGACTTCATCCTCGGCATCGACTTTTTGCGGACCCTCGGACCCATCCTTTGGGATTTCAACGCCATGACGATGATCTTCTGGCGCCTGGGTCGCCGCGTCCGGTGGGAGGGCGTGGGTGGCGCCACCTCAGCGTCGCCCCGACCCCAGATGACGGCGGTCGCTGTCGACGCCGAGCACCCCCTGTTGGCCAGCCTGTTGCAGCAGCACAGCAACGTCTTCGACGAGCCATAGGGCCTCCCGCCAGTCCGGCCCTACGACCACCGCATCCACCTGTTGCTGGACACCGCCCCCGTCACCGTGCGGCCGTACCGCTACCCCCTGCTACTTCTTGAGCATGCGTTGGTTTTCCCTTGAAGAGGAAAGGGTGATGCAGCAAAGTAGATAAGTATTTCCCTCAGTTGTTGAGAACCAAGGTATCAATCCAGTAGGAGATACAAGCAAGTCCCCAATAGATGTACCTACACAAATAATCAAACACTTGCACCCAACGCTATAAAGGGGTTGTCAATCCCTTCACGGTTATTTGCAAGGATGAGATCTGATAGAGATAAATATAAAAGATTGCTAGATCGTAAAGTAAAACAAAAGTAAAAATAATGCAGCGAAGTATTTTTGGTATTTTTGGTTTATAGATCTGAAAGTATAATATGGAAAATAGACCCGAGGGCCATATGTTTCACTAGAGGCTTCTCTCATGAAGGAAAATAATACGGTGGGTGAACAAATTACTGTGGAGCAATTGATAGAAAAGCGAATAATTATGAAGATATCCAAGGCAATGATTATGCATATAGGCATCACGTCCGTGTCAAGTAGACTGAAACGATTCTGCATCTACTACTATTACTCCACACATCGACCGACTCCTTCCTGCATCTAGAGTATTAAGTTCATGAAGAACAGAGTAATGCATTAGGTAAGATGACATGATGTAGAGGGATAAACTCAAGCAATATGATGAAAACCCCATCTTTTTATACTCGATGGCAACAATACAAATACGTGCCTCGCTACCCCTACTTTGTCACTGGGTGAGGACACCGCAAGATTGAACCCAAAACTAAGCACTTCTCCCATTGCAAGAATTACCAATCTAGTTGGCCAAACCAAACCAATAACTCGAAGAGACTTGCAAAGATATGAAATCATGCATATAAGAATTCAAAGAAGATTCAAATAATATTCATAGATAAGCTGATCATAAACCACAATTCATCGGATCTCGACAAACACACCGCAAAAGAGTATTACATCGGATAGATCTCCATGAAGATCATGAAGAACATGGTATTGAAGAACAAAGAGAGAGAAGAAGCCATCTAGCTACTAGCTATGGACCCGAAGGTCTGTGGTAAACTAATCACACATCATCGTAGGGGCAATGGAGTTGATGTAGATGCCCTCCGTGATCGAATCCCCCTCCGGCAGATTACCGGAAAAAGGCTCCAAGATTGGATCTCACGGGAACAGAGGCTTCCGGCGGCAGAAAAGTATTTTCGTGGCTCTTTTTGGTATCCAGGGAATATTTGGAAATTTATAGGCCGAAGAATAGGGTTAGGAGGGCTGCCGTGGGGCCACAAGCCAGGGGGGCGCCCCCCCTAGGGCGCGCCCTGGTGGCTTGTGACGCAACGGCAGGTCTCCTGCCTTTGTCTCTAAGTCTGCTGGGTTTCTTCTGGTCCAAGAAAAATCATTCCGAAGATTTTATTCCGTTTGGACTCCGTTTAATATTCCTTATCTGCAATACTCAAAAACAAGGAAAAAACAGAAACTGGCATTAGGCTCTAGATTAATAGGTTAGTCCCAAAAATAATATAAAATAGCATATTAATGCATATAAAACATCCAAAACAGATAATATAATAGCATGGAACAATAAAAAATTATAGATACGTTGGAGACGTATCAATCATCCCCAAGCTTAATTCCTACTCGTCCTCGAGTAGGTAAATGATAAAAACGAAAATTTTGATGTGGAATGCTACCTAACATATTTATCCATGTAATATTCTTTATTGTGGCATGAATATTCAGATCCATAAGATTCAAAACAAAAGTCTAATATTGACATAAAAACAGTAATACTTCAAGCATACTAACAAGGCAATTGCGTCCTTTCGAAATAACATGGCCTTAGAAAGTTATCCCTACAAAATCATATGGTCTGGCTATGCTCCATCTTCCCCACACAAAGTATCTAAATCATGTACAACCCCGATGACAAGTCAAGCAATTGTTTCACACCTTTTATGTTCTCAAACCTTTTCAACTCTCACGCAATACATGAGCATGAGGCATGGATATAGCACTATAGGTGGAATAGAATATGGTGGAGGTTGCGAGGAAAAAGGAGAAGATAGTCTCACATCAACTAGGCGTATCAACGGGCTATGGAGATGCCCATCAACAAATATCAATGTGAGTGAGTAGGGATTGCCATGCAATGAATGCACTAGAGCTATAAGTGTATGAAAGCTCAAAAAGAAAACAAGTGGTTGTGCATAAGATGAAAAATTCCACTAGTTATATGAAAGTGACAAAATAGGAGACTCTCTATCATGAAGATCATGGTGCTACTTTGAAGCACAAGTGTGGAAAAAGATAGTAGCATTGTCCCTTCTCTCTTTCTCTCATTTTTTATTTATTTTGGTGGGCATCTTTGGCCTCTTTTTTTTTTATTTGGGCTTCGCTGGCCTCTTTTATTATTTGTAAAGTCCGGAGACTCATCCCAACTTGTGAGGGAGTCATAGCTTCCATCATCCTTTTCTCTCACGGGACAATGCTCTAATAATGAAGATCATCACACTTTTATTTACTTACAACTCAAGAATTACAACTCGATACCTAGAACAAAATATGACTCTATATGCAATATGAAAGTGATGGTGCGTGTCATGAAAAACGGAACGGTGGAAGTTGCATGGCAATATATCTCGGAATGGCTATGGAAATGCCATAATAGGTAGGTATGGTGGCTGTTTTGAGGAAAGTATATGGTGGCTATTTTGAGGAAGGTGGGTTCAATGCACCGGCGAAAGTTGCGCGGTACTAGAGAGGCTAGCAAAGGTGGAAGGGTGAGAGTACGTATAATCCATGGACTCAACATTAGTCATAAAGAACTCACATACTTATTGCAAAAGTCTATTAGTTATCGAAACAAAGCATTAGACGCATGCTCCTAGGGGAGAGGTTGGTAGGAGTTAACCATCGCGCGCTCCCGACCCTCACACAAAGGTTGACAATCATTAAACAAATCATGCTCCGACTTCGTTGCATAACGGTTCACCATACGTGCATGCTACGGGAATCACAAACGTTAACACAAGTATTTCTTCCAATTCACAATTACTCACTAGCATGACTCTCATATTACCATCTTTATATCTCAAAACTATATGCAAGGAATCAAACTTCTCATAGTATTCAATGCACTTAATATGAAAGTTTTTATTATATCCCTCTTGGATGCCCATTATATTAGGACTAAATTCATAACCTAAACCAATTACCATGCTGTTTAAAGACTCTCAAAATAATATAAGTGAGGTACGAGAGTTCAATAATTTCTATAAAATAAAACACCACCGTGCTCTAAAAAGATATAAGTGAAGCACTAGAGCAACATTGCCTAGCTCAAAATATATAAGTGAAGCACATAGAGTTTTCTAATAAATTCACGATTAATGCGTGTCCCCCTCAAAAGATGTGTGTAGCAAGGATGATTGTGGCAAACTAAAAAGCAAAGACTCGTATCATACAAGACGCTCCAAGCAAAACACATATCATGTGGTGAATAAAAATATAGCCTCAAGTAAATTTACCGATGGATTGAAGACGAAAGAGGGGATGCCTTCCGGGGCATCCCCAAGCTTAGGCTTTTTGGTATCCTTGAATATGGCTTGGGGTTCCTTGGGCATCCCCAAGCTTAGGCTCTTGCC
This sequence comes from Elymus sibiricus, assembly GCA_039707655.1. NCBI lineage: Eukaryota > Viridiplantae > Streptophyta > Magnoliopsida > Poales > Poaceae > Elymus > Elymus sibiricus. The sequence goes on from CM077675.1 coordinate 490,132,085, forward strand.
ACACCTTATTCCATAGTCCATCAAATCTTTACCCAAAACTTGAAAACTTCACAACACAAAACTCAACAGAAAACTCATGAGATCCGTTAGTATAAGAAAAATAAATCACCACTTTAGGTACTGTTGTGAACTCATTCTTTATTTATATTGGTGTAATATCTAATGTATTCTAACTTCTCCATGGTTCATACCCCCCCCCCCCCCCCCCCGATACAACCCATAGATACATCAAAATAAGCAAACAACACAAAGAAAACAGAATCTGTCTAAAACAGAATAGTCTGTAGAAATCTATAGATTTCGAATACTTCTGTAACTCCAAAAATTCTGAAAAATTAGGACAATCAGGGAAATTTATATATCAATCTTGTGTAAAAATTACAGATCAAAAGCACGTTCCAGTGAATTTACAAAATTCCTGGACTGAGAGAAAAAGTTTCTGTTTTTCAGCAAAATCAAATCACAAACACCGTAGACCATCCCAAAGGTCTTACTCGGCTCAAACACTAATTTCAAAAAGAAAACACAATTACTACAGAGGTAATAATGTGTAAAACACTCAAAAACAGAAGCAAAAACCAAAGCATAAAAGTAAAATTGGGTTGCCTCCCAACAAGCGCTATTGTTTAACGCCCCTAGCTAGGCATAACGCAATAGATCTAGGTATTGTCATATTTGGTATGCAATCCATAAGTAGCTCTCATAATAGATTCATAAGGTAATTTTATTTTATTTCTAGGAAAGTGCTCCATACCTTTCCTTAATGGAAATTGGAATCTAATATTTCCTTCCTTCATATCAATAATTGCACCAATCGTTCTAAGGAAAGGTCTACCAAGAATAATAGGACATGTAGGATTGCAATCTATATCAAGAACAATCAAATCTATGGGCACATAATTCCTATTTGCAACAATAAGAACATCATTAATCCTTCCCATAGGTTTCTTAATGGTGGAATCCACTAGATGCAAATTTAAAGAGCAATCATCAAATTCACGGAAACCTAGCACATCACATAAAGTTTTTGGAATCGTGGAAACGCTAGCACCCAAATCACACAAAGCATGGCACTCATAATCTTTAATTTTAATCTTAATAGTAGGTTCCCACTCATCATAAAGCTTTCTAGGTATAGAAACTTCCAACTCAAGTTTTTCTTCAAAAGATTTCATCATAGCATCCACGATATGTTTAGTAAAAACTTTATTTTGATTATAAGCATGCGGAGAATTCAACATGGATTGCAACAAGGAAACACAATCAATCAAAGAACAACTATCATAATTAAAGTCCTTGAAATCCAAAAGAGTGGGTTCATTGCTATTTAAAGTTTTGACCTCTTCAATCCCACTTTTATCAATCTTAGCATTAAGATCTATAAACTCCGAATCATTGGGACGCCTTTTAACTAAAGTTGACTTATCTACAGTCCCATCTTTATCAAGATTTACATTAGAAAACAAAGATTCAATAGGAGTCACATCAATCACTTTAAGATCTTCATCATTATTATCACGAGAACACACTTTTTCAAGACATTCACGCTTAGCACGTATTCTAGCGGTTCTTTCCTTACACTCATCAATAGAAATTCTCATAGCCTTTAAAGACTCATTAATATCATGCTTGGGTGGAATAGATCTAATTTTCAAAGAATCAATCTCAAGAGAAATTCTATCAACGTTCCTAGCCAAATCATCAATCTTAAGCAATTTTTCTTCAATCATAGCATTGAAACCTTTTTGCGAGCTAATAAATTCTTTAATATTATTCTCAAGATCAGAGGGCATCTTATTATAATTTCCATAAGAATTGTTGTAGGAATTACCATAATTATTAGAGGAATTACTAGGAAATGGCCTAGGAATGAAATTACTTCTATATGCGTTATTACCAAAATTGTTCCTACCAACAAAATTCACATCCATAGATTCATTATCATTTCCAATCAAAGAAGATAAAGGCATATCATTAGGATCAATAGTAGCACTCTTACTAGCAAACAATTTCATCAATTCATCCATGTTTTCACTCAAAGTGTTTATTTCTTCAATAGCATGCACTTTTTTACTAGTAGGAGATCTTTCGGTATGCCATTGAGAGTAATTTGCCATAATATTATCTAGGAGTTTAGTAGCTTCTTCTAATGTGATTTCCATAAAAGTACCACCCACGGCGGAATCTAAAAGATTTCTAGAAGCAAAATTCAATCCCGCATAGAAAATTTGTATAATCATCCATAAACTCAAACCATGCGCGGGGCAATTTCTAATCATTAGTTTCATCCTCTCCCATGATTGTGCAACATGCTCATGATCAAGTTGCTTAAAAATCATTATATCGTTCCTAAGGGAGATGATCTTAGCGGGCGGAAAGTACTTGGAAATAAAAGCATCTTTACACTTATTCCATGAATCAATACTATTTTTAGGCAAAGATGAAAACCAAGTTTTAGCACGATCTCGTAGTGAGAACGGAAATAGCTTCAATTTAACAATATCATTATCCACATCTTTCTTCTTTTGTATATCACACAACTCAACGAAAGTATTTAGATGGGATGCGGCATCTTCACTGGGAAGGCCGGAAAATTGTTCTTTCATAACAAGATTAATCAAAGCAGCATTAATTTCATAAGATTCTGCACTAGTGGCGGGAGCAATCGGAGTACTAATAAAATCATTATTATTAGTATTGGAGAAGTCACAGAACTTGGTATTCTCTTGAGTCGTCGTGACAAAGCAAGCAATCTAGCACACAAGCAAACAAAAAGCAAACGGAAAGACGAACGGAAGAAGGGCGAATAAAAAGGCAAATCTTTTTGGTTTTTCTGAAAATCGTTTTAGAAGTGGGGGAGAGAAAAACGAGAGGCAAATGGCAAATAATGTAAATGCAAGAGATGAGTTTGTGATGGGTACTTGGTAGGCTTGATGTAGATCTCCCCGGCAACGGCGCCAGAAATCCTTCTTGCTACTTCTTGAGCATGCGTTGGTTTTCCCTTGAAGAGGAAAGGGTGATGCAGCAAACTAGATAAGTATTTCCCTCAGTTGTTGAGAACCAAGGTATCAATCCAGTAGGAGATACAAGCAAGTCCCCAATAGATGTACCTACACAAATAATCAAACACTTGCACCCAACGCTATAAAGGGGTTGTCAATCCCTTCACGGTTATTTGCAAGGATGAGATCTGATAGAGATAAATGTAAAAGATTGCTAGATCGTAAAGTAAAACAAAAGTAAAAATAATACAGCGAAGTATTTTTGGTATTTTTGGTTTATAGATCTGAAAATATAATATGGAAAATAGACCCGGGGCCATAGGTTTCACTAGAGGCTTCTCTCATGAAGGAAAATAATACGGTGGGTGAACAAATTACTGTCGAGCAATTGATAGAAAAGCAAATAATTATGAAGATATCCAAGGAAATGATTATGCATATAGGCATCACGTCCGTGTCAAGTAGACCGAAACGATTCTGCATCTACTACTATTACTCCACACATCGACCGACTCTTGCCTGCATCTAGAGTGTTAAGTTCATGAAGAACAGAGTAACGCATTAGGTAAGATGACATGATGTAGAGGGATAAACTCAAGCAATATGATGAAAACCCCATCTTTTTATCCTCGATGGCAACAATACAAATACGTGCCTCGCTACCCCTACTTTGTCACTGGGTGAGGACACCGCAAGATTGAACCCAAAACTAAGCACTTCTCCCATTGCAAGAATTACCAATCTAGTTGGCCAAACCAAACCAATAACTCGAAGAGACTTGCAAAGATATGAAATCATGCATATAAGAATTCAGAGAAGATTCAAATAATATTCATAGATAAGCTGATCATAAACCCACAATTCATCGGATCTCGACAAACACACCGCAAAAGAGTATTACATCGGATAGATCTCCATGAAGATCATGAAGAACATGGTATTGAAGAACAAAGAGAGAGAAGAAGCCATCTAGCTACTAGCTATGGACCCGAAGGCTGTGGTAAACTACTCACGCATCATCGGAGGGGCAATGGAGTTGATGTAGATGCCCTCCGTGATCGAATCCCCCTCCGGCAGATTACCGGAAAAGGCTCCAAGATTGGATCTCACGGGAACAGAGGCTTCCGGCGGCGGAAAAGTATTTTCGTGGCTCTTTTTGGTATCCAGGGAATATTTGGAAATTTATAGGCCGAAGAATAGGGTTAGGAGGGCTGCCGTGGGTCCACAAGCCAGGGGGCGCCCCCCCCCCCTAGGGCGCGCCCTGGTGGCTTGTGACTCCACGGCAGGTCTCCTGCCTTCTTCTCCATGTCTGCTGGGTTTCTTCTGGTCCAAGAAAAATCATTCCGAAGATTTTATTCCGTTTGGACTCCGTTTAATATTCCTTATCTGTAATACTCAAAAACAAGGAAAAAATAGAAACTGGCACTAGGCTATAGATTAATAGGTTAGTCTAAAAAATAATATAAAATAGCATATTAATGCGTATAAAACATCCAAAACAAATAATATAATAGCATGGAACAGTAAAAAATTATAGATACGTTGGAGACGTATCACCCCCAGCTGCAGAAGGACGAGCTGGAGCGGCAGTGTGCGGTCATGCTCGCCCTGGGCATCATCCGGATCTCCACGTCACCGTTCTCCACGCCGGTGCTCCTCGTTCGCAAGGCCGACGGCTCATGGCGTTTCTGCATCGACTACCGTGCTCTCAACGCCCAGACGTCCAAGGACAAATTTCCTATACCTGTCGTTGATGAACTCCTGGACGAGCTACACAGGGCCCGCTTCTTCACTAAGCTCGACCTCCGTTCGGGCTACCATCAGGTGCGGATGCACCCAGACGATATCGCGAAGACAACCTTTCTTACTCATCACGGCCACTTCGAGTTCTTGGTGATGCCCTTCGGCCTCTCCAATGCCCCAGCGACATTCCAGGCCTTGATGAACGACGTCCTCCGGCCCTACTTGCGACGGTTTGTGCTCGTTTTCTTTGATGACATCCTGATCTACAGCTCGTCGTGGGCGGAGCATCTGCAGCATGTGGCCATCGTCTTCAACGAGCTTCGAGCGCACCAGCTGCACCTCAAGCGCTCGAAGTGCTCGTTCGGCACGACCTCCGTCGCCTATCTCGGCCACGTCATCTCGGCGGAGGGTGTCGCCATGGATGCCGACAAATTCACGGCGGTCGCGGCGTGGCCAACACCACACGCGCCGCGGGCTCTCCGTGGATTCCTGGGCCTTGCGGGCTTTTACCGGAAGTTCATCCGGGAGTTCGGCCTCATCGCGGCACCGCTCATGCGCTTGTTGCGCCGCGACGCCTTCTCCTGGGATACTGAGGCGACCGAGGCTTTCCAGACCCTCAAGCAGGCTCTCACTACGGGGCCGGTCCTCTAGATGCCGGATTTCGACAAGCTGTTCATGGTGGACTGCGACGCCTCAGGCGTGGGGTTTGGCGCCGTCCTTCATCAGGGTGAGGGACAGCTCGCGTTCTTCAGTAGGCCCTTCGCCGCGCGCCATCACAAGCTCGCGGCTTATGGGAGGGAGCTCATTGGCTTGGTGCAGGCCGTGCGCCACTGGCGGCCGTATCTGTGGGGGCGGCCGTTCCGTATTCGCACGGATCATTACAGCCTCAAGTTCCTGTTGGACCAACGCCTCTCCACCGTGCCGCAGCATCAGTGGATCAGCAAGCTTTTTGGCTTCGACTTCACCGTCGAGTACTGCCCGGGTCGCCTCAACACCGTGGCGGACGCGCTGTCTCGGCGCGATGCCAACCTCGACATGGGCGACGTCGACACAGAGGGGGCGGTCCTCTGCACCCGCTCGGGACCCTCCTTCGCCTTCATCGATGACATCCGCCGCGCCACCGCGAGCGCCACGGATGCGCAGCACCTCCGCCAGCGCCTCGAGGCCGGCGAGTTGGAGGAGCCGTGGCGCCTGGACGATGGCCTGCTCCTGCACGGGCGACGTCTCTTCGTGTCGGATCACGGGGACCTCCGCCACCAGGCCATGTTGCTGGCCCATGCGACCGGCCATGAGGGCATCCAGAAGACCCTGCACCGCCTCCGAGCTGATTTCTACATCCCCGGTGACCGTGCGCTCATACGGGACTGGGTGCGGTCTTGCGTGACGTGCCAGCGCAACAAGACAGAGACACTGCAGCCGGCGGGACTGCTACAGCCCCTTGAGGTTCCCTCCCAGGTCTGGGCCGACATCTCCATGGACTTCATCGAGGGCCTTCCCAAGGTGGGCGGCAAGTCCGTCATCCTTACGGTGGTCGACCGCTTCTCCAAGTATGCGCACTTCATCGCGCTCGGCCATCCCTACACCGCCACCTCCGTCGCACGTGCCTTCTTCGACGGCATCGTTCGCCTCCATGGATTCCCCTCCTCGATCGTCAGCGACCGTGACCCGGTGTTCACTGGCCACGTCTGGCGCGATCTTTTTCGGATGGCGGGCGTGAAACTGCGCCTGAGTACGACATTCCACCCTCAGACGGACGGCCAATCCGAGGTGGTAAACAAGGTGATTGCTATGTACTTACGCTGTGTTACAGGTGATCGTCCACGCGTTTGGGTGGACTGGCTCGCTTGGGCGGAGTACTGCTATAACACCTCCTATCACTCCGCCCTGCGTGCCACCCCCTTCGAGGTGGTCTACGGCCGCCCCCCACCGCTCATCCTGCCGTTTCAACCCGGGACGGCCCGGACGGAGGCGGCAGGCGATCTTCTACGCAGCAGGGATGAGATCCTTGCTGAGGTGCGCCAGCGTCTACTACAGGCCCAGTAGCTGTCCAAGAAGTACTACGACGCCAACCACCGCGAGATGGAGTTTGCGGTGGGTGACTGGGTGTGGCTACGTCTCCTTCATCGCACCACGCAGTCACTGGACCCGCGCGCCAAGCGCAAGCTGGGTCCTCGCTACGCCGGACCGTTTCTAGTCTTGGAACGCGTCGGCAAGGTCGCCTACCGACTTCAGCTTCCACTTGGCGCCCGCATCCACGACGTATTCCATGTGAGCTTGTTGAAGCCCTTCCGCGGCGAACCGCCGGCAGCCGCACCGGCGCTCCCTCCGACCTCCGATGGACGTCTTCTTCCAGGTCCGGAGAAGGTGTTGAAGGCCCAGCAGAGCCGCGGTGTTTGGCGCCTCTTGATCCAGTGGCAGGGACTTCCGGAGGAGGACGCCACTTGGGAGCTGCTCGAGGAGTTCCGCCAGCATTTTTCAGACTTCCAGCTCGAGGACGAGCTGTTTGCGCAGGCGGGGAGAGATGTTATGACCGGTGTGCACTACAGCCGGAGGAGGCCCAATGGCGCGTCCAGTTAGGGGCCTGGCCCAACTTATCTTTATTTTCAGCACATATAAGATTATATAAACACTTGTAAGGACTCGTTTTAGAATCAAGCAATAAGACATATCTATTGCCCGGCTCCCTCAGGAGCCGGAACCCTAAAACCCTAGCCGCCGTCGCGTCTCCCCCTCCCTCTCCATCGCGCGACCACGGCGCCCCAGCGCCGCCGCTCGCGCCCATCGCCCCGGCAACCTCCCTTCCACCCCTACAACCTGCGGGCTAGACCGGGTAGGAACCTAGCTCCTACCAGTATGTATGTATGTATGTATGTATATGTAACCGAAAAAACTAAAATTTAGAGTTCATGTACGTTCAGACAGGAATTTAAGTGACAAATAAAGCTCTTTCAACATGCTTCTATGATATGAGATATTTTTTCATATCCTCACTTGCCACTCTGGCTAGCTCCGTATCGCCACTCTCTTTTGCCTGTTTTTTGCACGTCATGCTAAGCACGAATCTGCTATGAAATTGTCACCCCGCTTACCAAACCTTGGGGCCAGCACTGAACGATCTCTCCTCTTTTCCACACCCCCTTTCGTGCTGGATCTTGTGGCCAAGAATAGACATCTCTTGTCGACTATTCCTAGCAGATCATTGCACAATCTCCTCGCAATGTGCACTGTGTTGTACTTTTTCTTGGAGGCATTCCCCTAGATATGGCCTCGTCGGCAATTTTCTGATTTGGAGCCATCGTTGTCAATGGACAAGGGCAGCTCTGTACCCTGCATGATGATCCCTGTAAAGCTGCAAAGGTTACATATTCGGACGAGGCTTTGGTTGGTAAGATCTAACTACATCCTTATCCACAGCGGAGAAAAGTCTTTGCTCGATCTAACAGCGCATTCAGAACTTGAGGTCCAGCGCCTACGGATCCAACAAGGCATTTACGGAGGGAACTTTTCCAGTTGAAATAGTAGCTAGAGAGGAGCGAAAGATGATACAAGGACACAATGATCAGTGAGAGGAAGAATCTTATCCACACTTCCTGTCTCGGGCCTTATGGTTTAGCTTACCTGTAAAAGTTGAGTAATCTGCAAGAAACTATACGTTCGACGTCTCGAGTGAAGAACTATCTTTATATCAAAATGAAGTGAAATGCACTTGTTCACTACTGGAATCCAGGTATTTGCCGTCTGCTACGTCTTTGCCGTCTGCTGGCTGACGGCAAAGATTGTCTTTGCCGTCAGCTTAAAGAAAACGGACGGCAAAGTATGCACTGATGGCAAAGGCAAAGGAACTCTTTGCCATCAGTGCATACTTTGCCGTCGGCTGGCCGACGGCAAAGTGCCCAAAAGCAGACGGCAAAGATCACGAGGGGGCCCCACTGGACCGCGGGTCAACTGGATGGCGTGGATGCCGTCCACGGCTCTTTGCCGTCAGCCTTCTCCCTCTTTGCCGTCCGCTTCCAGACGGCAAAGAGGACGGCGACCTAACGGCTAACGGCCTGCCCCGGCCGCCACCCCACCCCCTCTCTCTCCCCTTTCCCCCATCCCTCACTCTCTTTCCCCTTCCTCCCCATCTCTCACTCTCTCTCGCCGCAAACCACCGCGGCGGCGCCGGAGCCAGCCCTCCCCACGGCGAGCCCTCCCTCCCCGCGGCCCTCCTCCACCATCGCCCCTCCCCGCGGCCCTCCTCCACCACCGCCCCCTCCCCACGGCCCTCCTCCACCACCGCGGCAAGCCCCCCCCCCCCCCCGCGGCCCTCCACCACCACCGCGCCGCCCGACACCACCGCGCCGCCGCCCTCCCCTCGCCAGCTCCCCGCGCCGGCCCTCCCTGCGCTCTCTCCCCCCTCTCCTTACCTCTCCCTCTCTCTCCTCGCCACCACATCGCCGCCCCACCACCACCACATCGCCGCCCCACCACCACCGCACCGTCCCCCCACCGCGCCTCCCCCTCCCTGCCCCCCACCACCACGCCGCCCCCCCTCCCCTCGCCGGCTCCACGCGCCGCCCCTTCCCCGAGCCGGAAACCACCACGGCGCCGTCCCCCTCCCCTCGCCGGCTCCCCTCGCCCCCCATCGCCCCGGCCGCCCCCGCCGACCCGGCAGCCCCCACCCAACTCCGGTGAGTGCCCGGCCGCCCCCACCTTTTTTTTCCTGTTTTTTCTGTTAAGTTAGTTTATTAGGTTATTAGGTTAGGTTATTAAGTTAGGTTAGGTTATTAGGTTATTAGGTTATTAGGTTAGGGTAAGTTAGTTTATTAGGTTAGTTAGTTTATTAGGTTAGAAAAAACTTAGAAGAAAAGAAAAAAATTAGAAGAAAAATAAGAAGAAAAGAAGAAAGAAAAAAAGGAAAAAGGAAAAGAAGAAGACGACGAAGAAGAAGAAGAAGAAAAGGAAGAAAAGGAAGAAGAGGAAGAAGAAGAGGAAAAAAAAGAAGAGGGGTAAGAAGAAAACGACACCCCGACACCCCGACACCCCGACACGACCCCCTGACACGACACCCTGACACAACACCCCGACACCCCGACACGACGCCCCGACACGACACCCCGACACCCAGACATGACACCCCGACACCCCGACACGACGCCCCGACACCCAGACATGACACCCCGGCAACGCCCCTCCGGTGAGCCCCCTGCACGACACCCCCGGCACGATACCCCTGGCGACGCCCCTCCGGTGAGCCCCCTGCACGACTCCCCGGCACGACACCCCGGCGACACCACGACACGTCACCCCACGCAACTGTTAATGCGCCGCCCCCGACGCCACTGACCCCCGACCCCCGACACCTCTTCGGCCTCCTGTTGACCGAAAAGGTGCTCTTCGTCCTTCCAGAGGGCGACGGGGTCATAGTTTTGTAAATCATGTGTTAGGTCATATATTTTCCGATTTTGTTATGGAAAACATCATATTTGTGTTGATCGGGTGGATTTCAATGTGCAGTTGTTTCGTCGCTGCGATGGTCTGTAGTTCGACGACCTCCCAGTGCGTTGGACGAGCTCCGCCCCTGTGTTCGTGGGTGAGCACAAATGATTTCTCCTCCTCCCCCCTTAATTTGCTCTATTCCGGTCTTCGTACCGATGAAACTTGCTAGCTATAGGTGTCTTCAATCATCAGTATGCGTGACCAGTATGCGTCTCCTGTTCGAAGGGACGACATCTATAAATATGCATGTCTTTGCATATTTATAACCGCCGTCCTTTCAAATTGTCCAACGTTATCCATGGACAGCCCGAGTATGTGTAGATTGGGTTCGTTTTCCCGTATGCTCTGCTCCGGATCCTATGCAGAATTTCATCAATGCCTCCCTGTTGTTCTCCGGGTACACATCCTCTCTGCTTATTGCCGAGACGTGTATCAGGAGAACAGCGGGGAGGTGCTGTCGAAATTTTGCGTCGGATCCGGAGCAGAGCATGGGAAAACGAACCCAATCTACACATACTCGGGTGGGATTAGGACCTATCTTTACCTATTAGCGTGTAGGTTGCATGGACGTAATAAAACTGACAAACTTGATTAACCGATGAATATATATGCTGAATAATATATATATTTCTTGTGTGTCCAGTAGCTAGGCAAGATGAGTGATCGTGCGTGGATGTACACCGGACACACCAGTCAGGAAGACATGACCATTGAATGGTTAACAAAAACCAAGGGGTTTCTGAGAGCCGCATTTGCAAATGGCCAGGAAATAACCTGGTGCTCCTGTGTCCGGTGCGACAACCATAAAAAGTGGACACAGGATGAAATGGGTAAACACTTGCAGAAGTGGGGTTTTACGCCTGATTATACGGTGTGGAGATTTCATGGTGAGTCTGCCCAACGTGCCAGAGTTGAGGTTATTCATCGTCGCACCAACGAGCATGGTACCGGGATCGAAGACATGGTGCAAGACTTTGATGATGGTCGGGATTCGGACGATGAGATGGAGGAATCTGCAAAGGCCTTCTATGAAATGTTGGAGTCTTCAAAACGTCCTCTCCACGAGCACACTGAGCTTTGTCAGCTGGATGCCATCGCGCAAGTAATGGCTCTGAAGGCTCAGTTCAACCTGGGCAGAGAATGCTACGACGCGATGATGACAATATTTGGACGCTTTCTACCCAAAGGCCATGTATTGCCTGCAAACCTGTAGCAGTCGGACAAAATCCTACGTGCGCTTAAGATGCCCTATGAGAAGATAGATGCCTGTGAGAATGGATGTGCCTTATTTAGGCTTGAGTATGCGGGCTTGAACTATTGTCCCATTTGCAAGTCTTCCAGGTATGTTGTGGTAGACAACAGTATGGGTGAGAAGAGTCAGACCAAAATCCCAGTTAATGTTCTTCGGTATATGCCAATCATACCAAGACTTCAACGTCTTTTCATGGTCGAAGAGACGGCCAGACAGATGACGTGGCACAAATTGGGCAAAAGAACCGAACTAGATGCAGATGGGAATCAGATGTTGGTACACACTTCAGACGCTTTTGCGTGGAAGCATTTCGATGCATTACATAAGGATAAAGCGGCAGATCCAAGGCATCCTCGAGTCACCATCAGCACGGATGGGTTCAATGTGTTCGGTATGACGGCAACCCAATACAGTTGTTGGCCTGTATTTGTCATTCCACTCAATCTCCCCCCCGCAGAGATTATGAAAAGAAAGAACATTTTCCTGACGTTGATAATTCCAGGGCCCAACTATCCGATGAAGAATATGAATGTGTACATGCAGCCGCTTAAGGATGAATTGCAAGAAGCTTGGGATAATGGGTTCAAGACATACGACGCCGCTACCAAAAAAAAACTTCAAAATGCATGTGTGGTACATGTACTCGACGCATGACTTGCCGGCGTATGCCCTATTCGTTGGCTGGTGTGTGCATGGAAGGTTCCCGTGCCCCACATGCAAGGCAGCTCTTGAGTTCCGTTGGCTGCAGGCAGGTCGCAAGTATTCTTGCTTCGACATGCATAGACAGTTCCTGGATCCTCGCCATAAGTTCAGAAAAGACAAGAAGAATTTCATCAAAGGTAGAGTTGTCAAAAACTCTGCACCACCCGCGTTGACAGGCCAACAGATGTTGGATCAGTTAAACGCTCTCGAGCCGGATCCAAATCGTCCTGGGTATTTCAAAGGGTATAATACGGAACACGCATGGACTCACAAGTCCTGCTTATGGGATCTGCCTTACTTCAAAGACCTCCTTTGCCCACACAACATCGACGTGATGCACATTGAAAAGAATATCGCCGAGGCCATTTTTGATACATTGTTCGGCATAGAGGGGAAGTCAAAGGATAATCCGAAGGCTAGAATCGATCAGGAGGCTCTATGTGACAGACCGTTACAAAACATGCGACAAGCGAAAGGAAAGCAGAGCTGGACAAAGCCAAAGGCATGGTTCAATCTTGGAAGGCCGGCTATGAGGGAAATGATCTTGTAGGTGAAAATGCAGTTGATGTTCCCCGATGGTTATGCAGCGAATCTAAAGAGGGGAGCGAGTCTTGACAAACTGAAGATATTTGGTCTCAAGAGTCATGATTGGCACATATGGCTTGAGCGGGTAATGCCGGTGATGCTGCGTGGTTTTATCCCTGAGGATGAATGGCTAGTATTGGCAGAGTTGAGCTATTTCTTCCGTTCTCTTTGTGCGAAAGAACTATCGGCTGACGTGCTAGATGAAATGGAAGAGTTGGCGTCGGAGTTGATCTGCAAGTTAGAGAAGATCTTTCCACCGGGCTTCTTTAATCCAATGCAGCATTTGATTTTGCATCTCGCGACCGAGGCAAGATTGGGGGGGCCCGTGCAAAATCGTTGGTGCTTCGCAACTGAGAGGATGCAGAAGACGCTTCGAGCAAAATGTAAAAATAAACGTAGAATTGAAGCATCGATGGTCGAAGCATTCATTACTGAGGAGGCGGCAAACTTCGTGACAGCACACTACGAAGCCAAAAATCGTCATTTGCATAATCCGAAGCCTCGGTACAATGATGGCGACCCAAAAAAAAGTCGATCCAACCTCAGCCTATTCAAAGGGAAGCTCGCACTAGCCGGTGCTTCTAAAGCAAAAGCGTTGGATGTCGAGGAATGGCGGACCATTTCGTTGTATATCTTCAACAACCTAACAGAAGTGCGGCCGTACATCGAGTAAGTTGTCGGTACATTATTGTTTCGCAACTTGTAATTCCTTAGAACTGCTCTTATTCCCGGATATTTGATATAGTCGATACGTCGCCAAATTCTCGGATGGGGTGGTCATCCAAAAGGATTCCGTCGAAGAGTATGAGCTCCTGGCGAAGTATGGAGGCGGCTATCCCGGTTTCATCTCTTGGTTCAAACAAATGGTAATTACCATTAATGGACCATTTCATTTCTTCGTCTTATTTGCGGCTAATGCAACAATCCTTTCGTATTAAACTTGTAGGCTAATTCAGAGTCTATGGACGCCGAGCTGAGACAAGTCGCTAATGGTTTTGACTATAAGGTCCGTTCATTTGACAGATACGATATCAACGGGTATCGCTTTCGTACCTTTGGCAAAGAGCTATCTATGCCCGACTTAAAGACTACAAATTGTTGTGTCTCTGCTATCGGCGAAGGAGGTACAGAGTACTATGGAAGAGTTGAGGCAATTTATGAACTTCTATTCTATGGTGAAAACCCACGGAATGTCGTAGTCTTCAAATGTCATTGGTTCTAGCCGAAGGAGACTAGAAGGACTCATGAACATATAGGGCTAGTCGAAATCAAACAAAGCACCCATTTAGATGTGCCCGATGTCTATATTACGGCTCAACAGGCGACCCAAGTTTTCTATCTACCGTGGGCCTGCCAAACTGATCCAAATCTGAAAGGTTGGGATGTCGTTTATGAAGTGCCGCCACATTTTAGACCACCTCCCCTTAATGAAGAGGATTATGAACCTCACATTAACCAAGACACATATGAAGGAGAATTCTTCCAAGAAACACGTATTTCCAAAAAACGTTTCAAGAACCGCTCTACTTCACCCCGGAACATTGAAGTAGACAGCGACAATGAATCCGACTTAACCCCTGAGCCGGAACAGGAAGAGCCGGAACAAGAAGAGGTTACTGATGCGGATGACCTGTCAATGCTTAACCGATTACATGAAGGAGGCCTTCCACACGTTGTTCCTGATAGTGATGATGATCATGCATTTATTGATGATAGTGATGATGATGATGCATTTATTGATCCCGGAGAATATATAGACGATCAAGATTATTATTAATTCATGTCAGGTAATCAACTTTTAGTTCATGTTAGGTATATGATGATACACTTAAATTATATAAATTTTATTATTCATGTCGGTATTCAATTTTATGTTGTACTAATTTCGTTTACTATTTGTCATGGCAGTTGTTGAAAGATGGTGGGAAAGGGTCGAGAGCACTCCGCGGCTCCTTCGTCGGAGGGTGGTGGGATGGGTACTTCCATTCCTGCCGACTCTCTCCGGAGAGCGATGCTCTCTAGTCTGCATACACCGGTGGCCGCTTCTTCGTCGACCCCCGTGAGAGGAGGTCGGGGGAAGAAGAGAGGTAGTAGAGGTGGGAGAGGAGGCCGCGGCAAAGGTAGGGTGGCTGCTACGCCTTCCTCGCCGCCACCCCCAGCTGATTCACCCGAGCACAGGACTGCTAGGGTGGACCCGTCTGAGGACGAGGCTACGCAGACTCCGGTCCACGACCCTCGGGTCGACGAGCCTTCGACCTACAAGACTCCTGTCCCAGAGGCTTCGTCCCACGAGACTCCGGAGCAGAGTAGGGATGAGGGCACGTCCCGGCAGACCCCATGGGATACTTGGCCGGAGGAGCCTAGTGGCCATGCTGATGGTGGCGGGGATCGTTTTTCTGATAGCGACGAGGAGGTCACTGAGGGGGCCACCGTCTACCAGCGTGGTATGACACGGCTCCCGCCCGTGCCGGCGACCCGCGAGCTGAGGTGGTCGATTAGGCCTGATGGGGAGAGGTAAGTGCATGTACTCTTTTTAACCTTTTGCCTTCATGTTTTTTCAAATATCTAATGTGTTGGCTTTGTCATACTGCAGGGGTTGGCATCACTCCAAGGATGCCTGCAGGCCCGACAGCATCCTTGGTGTCCTTGTCAGGCAAAACTTCCCGGGGTTTGTCACGTTGCCCGGTGAGGGTCAGGTTCGAGAGTTAGGACTGACCTGGGAGCACTACTTGGCTGCACCGGCCCCGCCCGAGGAGAGGATCGGCGGTGTTTTGTGCCACACGAGGGCGGAGATGGTGATCAGACAGTTTTGGGTAATTTCTCCTTTACACAATTAAAAATCAACAATAGCTAGTTATTGTACTAATAAGTGTTGTCTCGTTTGATTGCAGACCTTCTACAGGTGTGAGGAGGGATACGAGGAGGCCGCGGCAAAGGTTATCGATCAGCAATGCAAGCGCCTACTGCAAAACTTTCGGCACGAGGCTCGGGTGCAGGCTGTTCGAGACTACTACGCCTCGCGGCGTATTAGGAAGGAGAAGTCGACGTGCCGCGGAAAGAAGATGGAGAAGGAGCATTACATGAAGGTAATTACGTATTCTTAAGGCCTTGTACTTAGTTTCCTTCATTTGATTCCTACGCGTAGCGCTCAAATATCTCTTTATTAACTTAGGTGCCCCCGAGATGGTGTGTGGATAAGATGGATTGTTGGGAGGCATTGGTGGATGGGTGGTGCTCAGAACAATGGCTAGCCGTCCACAACAATGTCAAGGACCGGCATAACAAAATGGTTGGTGTGCCACACCATCAAGGGAGCGCCAACTTAAATCAGTTTGGTCAGAACTGGGTATGTGGTTAGCTTCATGATTCATGCAATTCATTCTTGATTCTAGCTTGAGCCCTTTACTAATACTTTGCTCCTCTCTCTCTCTTTTAGGCGCATCACAACAAAACGGAGGTGCCAGAGATGTACGACCTCTATGCGATGGCCCATACTGCCTCGTACAAGAAGGTCAAGGCATTCTCTGAGTCTGACCTCGATCATCCCGATAAGTTCACCAACATCTCCTCCCACAACAAGCTCGTGAGGTACAGAGATGAGGGGAAGGCTAGGAAAGGGAGGACTTTAACCCGAGCCAGGGGCCTATTGATCCAGAGCTGGTGATGATAGCTGGCGGCGGGAGGCCCCATGGCTCGATTGCCATTGGATATGGCCTTATACGTTGTCCTAGCACTCTCCGGCAGATCAAGGCGCGCCAAACGAGCTCCTGTCCTGAGATAAGGCCTCGTCCACGGCCAGTCGAGCTCGCCATCGAGGTTAGTTATACGTACTCAGATATCTTTCCTCATTACGTTGTGTGTGTGAACAAAGAGGATTACAATGCTAACGAGGAGTTGTGTTGCAGGCTGCTATTCAGAAAGAGAGAGAGGCAACACATGCGCTTATGGTGGCGAAGGAGAAGGAGATGGAGGAGAGGATGGCTAGGTTGTTGGAGGAGGAGAGGGCACGGTCCGATGCGTCTTACCGGGCCATCTACGAGCTCTTCGTGGTAAGATTCTTCTTCATATTTGTCAAATCTTGCATTTAATGTTCGTTTCATTAATAACGAATATCATTGACTTGTGAAAACCAAATGTGCAGACTATGTGCGAGAAGAACGGCCAGACCGCTCCGTCGATGCCAGTCATTACCACGGCTGCAACGGTGAGTTTCATTTCAATGCAATGATCTTTTCAGTGTCATCATGCTAACGAGACATTGCAAATGATCTTTGGTGCAGCATAACTCCAGAGTCGCATCGCACAACCCTTCTCCAGGGCAGCCTTCTCCAGGTGAAACCGGCCCGAGAAACCGCGGTGCCTCTCCTCCGTGATGACGAGGACGGTAAGCCCCAATATGCCACTTACTTGGCTCATTTTCTCAAAGAAAGACAAACTTAGCACTTAGACAAACTTAGCTCCTTGTGAGAGTTTCATGTCTCTTCTTGATGGAGGAATCCCGACTGTTGTCGCGGGGGTCGTTTCTTCTTCTCCTTCTCTCGATATATACCTTCGTATATTGCGGGAGAGGAGAAGGGGAAACGACCATCACCGACGGTCGAAATATTAGTGTTAGGTAGTGTCCACCAACATACACCACCATATAAGTGTGAGTGAGTGTGCACCATACACACCATGAGGCAAACCTCGAAAGACCTATCCTTCTTCCAATTTTGCCCGAATGACACAAATAAGCAATAAGAAGAAGAAAACAAGAGGAGAAAGAGAGAGAGAAGAAAAATGCTTCTGCATCTTCTTCTTCTTCTTCTTCTTCTTCTTCTTCTTCTTCTTCTTCTTCTTCTTCTTCTAGTCTTCTTCATCTAACTTTCGTATTTCCCATTTTGCAGATTAGAGTCACTTCACGGAAGCTTGCATTGATGGAGTGCTTGTGGTTCATGGAGTGCTTATGATTTTGTATCGATGAATAATTTTAAACTTGCTACATATGTGAAACTTGCTACTTGTTGTTGGATGATATTTGTGCTTGTTGTTGGATGAATTGTGCTTGTTGTTGGATGATAGGATGATATTTGTGCTTGTTGTTGGATGATATTAATTTGTGCTTGTTGGATGATCATCAGCATGGCAAGAATATTGTTATTGTGAAATATATACATATATAGCATATTTTGCCTGTGAAAATTGTTGGATATAAGAAAAAATAGAAAAAACAGTGGCATTATTGCCTCTTTGCCGCCCGCCACTGACGGCAAAGCCCCTTTGCCGTCTGCCCCCGACGGCAAAGGGGACCCGTGTCACCCACCTGTACAAACTGGGAGTGCCAGGCCTCGGGCCATTTGGTCACTTTGCCGTCCGAGGGCAGACGGCAAAGGCGTGCGGGGCACGGTCGTTAGGGGGCAGACGGCAAAGGCGCACGGGACATGGCCGTCAGGGGGCAGGCGACAAATTAGTTACCGCTTTGCCGTCGGTGGCAGACGGCAAAGGATGCCGTTAGCCACTAATGGGGCTAACTCCAGTTTAGGCCGTCCAGCCGCTTTGCCGTCTGCTGCCTGACGGTAAAAACCCTTTGCCGTCCGCTGAGTAAAGGCAGACGGCAAAGCACTCCTTTACCGGAGTTCACAGTGCCGGAAATTTGGCCGTCTGCTGCCGGACGGCAAAGCCTTTGCCGTCAGTGGTCCTACCCTTTGCCGTCCGCTATGGCAGACGGCATAGTACCTGATTCCTGTAGTGGTTGTGTGTATATGGGTTGTGTTATGTGCCATAAAATATGTAACATTGAAAACTTTTCTGAATACGAATTTGATGACGTCATTTTTGTGACACGTTGCCCGAGTTTAGTTGATGGTCAAACTTAAATTTAAAATGTGTGTGCGCCACGTTGAATTAGGATGGAGGGGGTAAGGATAGAATAGTCGATTTATCTACCACACATGGGGACGAAAGAAGCTAGATTTTGAGGTCAACAGTCACAGACATTGGAGGTTCCCCTTCTATCTGGCCGCCGTGCTGTGAGGTGAGGGGGAGATTTGGATCTCCATAGGCTTATTCAAGATTTAAATTAGCATGCTTCTTATGGCCTTCATCGGCAATGTCTAGGTGGAGAGTTTGACGCGGTTGAGAGTGAAGGCATTATGGCTCTTCTTGTGTTGTGATGGTGTCTTATTGGCCAGCGGCATGGAGCCAGAGAGTTTGTGGTTATGCGAGCTTGGTGTGTCCAACATTACCATTTTAGGCATATGTCCTTGCAGAAGTGTTCATATGGATATGATGAGTTAGTGTTAGTGCTTTTCGTTGCTTTTGTTAGTATAATCCGTTATGATTTTGGAATCCTTTTTTGGAGTGAATTGTTGAAAAACCACCACATTGAAGCGCAGTATTGCAGAAAAGACTCTTCTACGATTTTGTTGCAGAAAACACTGATTTCGGGCCTAATCATTTGCAGAAAACACTGAACCGTGTGTTGGGGCATTTTAAGCACTATTATGACAGGTGGGGCCCGGTTTCGATGACGTGGCATCACCTGACGCCGTAAGGAATCCAGCGTTTTGGCCCAGAAGACGGCCTCGAATCAAAAAAAGTTCAACATGAAAGTTGTTCGTCTCGTCGAAACGGTTAAATTTGTTTTTGGTCTCATCTTCATCCGAGGTCGTTTGCAAAAGTTAGAGCAAATGGTTCGTAATACTGCGCTTCAATGTGGTGGTTTTCTTCCATTCACACCCTTTTTTGACGTCATGATGAAAATCAAGTTTTATTAACATATGCACCTTTCATTCTCATCAAGTTTCTTAAAGCCCGTGCTACGTACGGTTGTAAATCCTTCTAACTCGCTTATACAAACTCACGTTTAACTCTCGTCCAACTCAGCAAAAACATACACCTTCCGTTTCATAATATAAAAAGGTTTTACAAAATTCTTTTTTATTATGAGATCATGAGGAGTAACACTTAAATCCTTCTAATCCGGTTATATCAGTTTATTATACTTGCTTTAACAATCGTCTCTGAACAACCTTCTGGAAAGATACGTATGCAAACACGTGGCTGAAAAGGGAGTCCTTGCGGATGGTGACGTTGTTGTCGCTGTGCAAGGAGCAGCAGCTAGCGAACCGTCTGGAGAGTGTGATGCGTGGCGGAGAGAATCCAACGAGATAAGGTTGCCGGTTACCACTTGCCACCGTCCTTCTCCATCTTGGTCGCCATCACGTGGCTTACTAGTACTCTTCACGTGTTATCTAAAAGCTTGAAAGAAGCAAACCAGTGGCCACTTGCCAGTAAGCTTCACCAGTGTCCATGGAGGAGTGGTTCATAAGCTTGTGTTTCATAGCCATCGCCACGACCACGGTGGTGGCCTTTTGGTTCATCAAGCTCTCCGGTGGCAAGACCGACCGCAGGAAGAAGCGGCTGCCTCCAGGGCCATGGACACTCCGATCATCGGCAGCCTTCACCACTTCCTCAGCGCCCTCCCGCATCGCACGATGATGCGGCTATCTCGTCGGCACGGGCCGCTGATGCTCCTCAGGCTAGGCGAAGTCCCCGCCGTGGTGGTGTCCAGCGCCGAGGCCGCGGCGCTGGTGATGAAGACCAACGACCCCGTCTTCGCCGACCGGCCGCGCAGCGTGACGCTGGACATTGCCAGCTCCGGCGGCAGGGACATGGTGTTCGCCCCGTATGGCGACCACTGGCGCCAGACGCGCAAGATCTTTATCGTGCAGCTCCTCGGCTCCGCGCAGGTGGGTCGCATGGAGGGCATCAGGGCTGAGGAGGTGGGCGGCCTCCTCCGCGACATCGTGGCCGCCGCCTCCACGGGCGCCACCATTAACGTCAGCGAGAAGGTGATGGCGCTCAGCAACGACATCGTGACGAGGGCGGTTTTCGGCGGCAAGTTCGCACGTCAGTGCGAGTTCCTCCGGGAGATGGACAAGGTGTTTAAGCTCGTGAGCGGCTTCTGTCTGGTCGACATGTTCCCGTCGTCGAGGTTGGTACGGTGGCTGAGCAATGGCGAGCGCGACATGAAGAGATGCCATGGCCTCATCCATAGCATAATAGCTGAGGTCGAGGAAAATCGCAAGGCTGCGCGAGCTTCTGGCGCGGGCGGTTCCGTCCCAGGCAGAGAAAAGGCAGAGAAAACTGTTCTTCCGTTTAACCCTTTAGTCCCGGTTTGGCTTTGGTCCGGGACTGTTAGAAAGGTGAGAGGGATTTAATGGAATAGTTGTTGTATTGCTTGAACCTCGTGGGCATATATATATATATATGAGTACAATGACTAACTTGAAGTACAAGACAAGGCAGGACAAATCCTAGTCTATCTCATCTATACCTACTATTAAACTACGGAGTGCTTCTGCCCGTACGTCATTAAAATTGTCCCCGAAGTTGCAAAATATTACCCACCAATGCCACACAGAAAAATCCGAACTGGGCCGGCCCATTTCAGAATCTCCTATACTACGCCCAGCGCGCTAGAAAAAGACACAGCTCGCCTGGGCCGGCCCATATATGGGTGATCAATTTTTTATTTTTGGTTTTTCTTTTCGGTCGTTGTTTCTTTCTACTTTAAATAATTTTTCAACTTTAAAAAGTTTACAAAATTAAAAACTGGGAATTTTAAAATAATATTTAATTATTCAAAAATGTTTGTGGCTTCGGAAATTGTTTGTGATTTTTCAAAAATATTAGCAAATTTTCTAATAAATGTCCGGGAAATAAACATACATTCATGAGTTTTTCTAAAAAAGTTCATGTATTAAAAAATGTTTTAAAATTTCACAAAATTTCGCCAATTCAAAAAATATTCATGTATTAAAAATAGCATAAAATAAAACTGTTCATAAATTCAAATATATAGTTTATTGATTCACAAAATATACACTGATTCAAAAAAGATCATGCAGTTCAAAAAATGTTCATTAATTTAGAAAATTGTTTCATCAAATCCCAAAAAAATGTTAGTCGATTCTAGAAATGTTCGCCGATTAAACAAAATGTTTGCAAATAGGATAATATGTTCATGAATTCAGAAAACGTTCTTGATTTTACAAAATGTTCGTGAATTTAAAAAATGTTCACAATTTCAAATATGCTCACGAGTTTAAAAAAATGTTCATGATTTTTAAAAATTGTTCATGTTTTCACAAAAATGAGAGTGATAGTGTATATCGATGATGTAGTAAAATGTGATCATTGTCATTCGAAATTATGATTTTTTTTCGCCCGTTGCAACGCACGGGCATGTTTGCTAGTATTTCCTAATAATCAATATACTCAACATCCCCCCGCAGTCACAACGGTAGTGACGCAGACGGTGAGACTGAAGAAGAATCCGAAGGTAAGCCGACGGTCATCTCCTCACAGTCGTAACGGTCGATGCATCGCGGAAGTCGTGGCTGGAGTAGAAACCGACGGGGTTGCTCAAGCAAGGCGGTAGCCCTTTGTGTCGTTGTCGAGGTAGCCGAGAGCGTAGGGTGGTGTAGCCGTGGTCGAGGTAGCTGTGCGAAGAACGCCGTGGTCGATGTCGAGTCGGGGTAGCCGGTGTCGAGGAAGTCGCCGAGGAGCCGCGGGCGCAAGGAGGCGCCGAGTTAGTCATGGGCGCAGTGGTGTCGAAGTAGTGGTGCGCCGGAAAGAAGACGTAGTTGAGACGCGTTGCGCCGGGATTGCCAGGTCCGGGGACACGTCGTGGATGAAGGCACGCATCGGTGTTGCCAGCACCGGGCATGCGTAGACGGACGAAGTCGATGTTGACGATGCGTCGCTCCAGGCTTGCCAGACCTGGGAACACATCGGGGACAAAGGCACGCGTCGGTGTTGCCAGCACGGGCATGCATAGACGGGGACCTGCACACAACTTGTACGCCATGTCGAGGAGGCTAGCAGAGAAGGACTCGACGACGGTTGCGGCGCAAATCGGCGGGAAGCCGATGTCGCCCGCGGTGGTCGGAGTAGATGAAATGGTCGGGGTAGACAACGGCGACGCTGGCGATGAGCTGGTGCTGGACGAAGAAGAAGGGGGTGGACTGGCGGCGCGGCTCGGGTGAGCGAGCTGCAGCGGCGCCGAAGAAGAGCGGCGGCGGCGGCCTGACGGCGGCGGCGGCGGCTGGTTAGGAGCGCGGCGGCGATGCTCGAAGGAGGCGTGGAAGAACCCGACAGCATGACGAAGACCGGCGTGGACGATGGCGTTCCCGCGCCGAGGAAGGCGGCGTGGCGCATACCAGAAGAAGTCGACGCGCGGGGACGGCGGAGTGGACCGCACGCCGCGGCGCTATGCCCCGAAGGGGCGACGAAGCGGCAGCGCGCGGGTCAGGACGACGGCGGGAAGACCTCGGGGCGGCGGCATGGACCGCGTGCCACTGCGCGATGGCCCAAGGGGGCGACACAGCGGCGGCGTGCGAGTCGGTGCAGCCGCGGGGACGGCCTCGGGCGGCGGCAGAGACCGAGTGCCCCGCTCGCTACGGCCCGATGGGGCGATGCAGCAGCAGCGCGAGGGTCAGTGCGGCCACGGGGATGACCTGGAGCGGACGGCCTCGGGGCGGCAGTAGACCACGGGCTGCGACACAGAGATAGCGCGTGGGTTGGTGCAGCCGCGGGGAGAACCACGGGGCGGCGGCGCTACGGCCCGACGGGGCAACACAGCGGCAGCCCGGTGCTCGATCGATGGAGGGACGAGGTGTACTGCGGATGTCGCGAACGGCAGATGTGATGGGCCGCCGTATTGCGCGAGGTCGCCGGATTGGGGCGATCCAGGTGTCCCGATCGGAGCAGGGCGGTGACGGCCGGCGTAGATCAACAGGCGGGCCGGCGCGCGAATGACGGCGTTGAGGGGCCGCCGCGTTGCGTGAGGCCGCCGGGTCGGTGTAGAGGCCGGGTCGCGCCAATGTCGGAGTAGAGGCGCGGTGGTCGACGGCGGCGGCGGGCGACGCAACCCGATCTAAGATCGGAAAACCAAAAAGGAAACGCCGATCAATGCGACCGGCGGAAGAGAGAAAACCCGGATCAAGAGATCGGGCAAAAGACTCTCTAGGGCAGCCGGTCAACATGACCGGCGGACGAACCCTAGGTATGGGCGGCGCGGCCCCCGGCGGCGGTCATGGAGGTCGACCGCCCCGGGGGCGGCGCGCGGTGCAGAAGCGGTGGGCGGCGGCTAGGGCTAGGAACTTGCGGCAGATACCATGTTAGAAGGGAGAGAGGGATTTGGTGGAATAGTTGTTGTATTGCTTGAGCCTCGTGGGCATATATATAGGGGTACAATGACTAACTTGGAGTACAAGACAAGGCAGGACAAATCCTAGTCTATCTCATATTTCCTAATAATCAATATACTCAACAGGGACTAATGTGACCATTAGTCCCGGTTCCAATGGCTAGGAGCGGTCGTG
Source organism: Elymus sibiricus (assembly GCA_039707655.1). Classification (NCBI taxonomy): domain Eukaryota; kingdom Viridiplantae; phylum Streptophyta; class Magnoliopsida; order Poales; family Poaceae; genus Elymus; species Elymus sibiricus. The sequence continues at coordinate 490,156,216 of CM077675.1, forward strand.
GGGCACGGGCACCATTAGTCCCGGTTCATTTGGAACCTATAGTCCCGGTTTGTATCACAAACCGGGACTGAAGGGGTGGTGGCAGGCTGGTGTCAGCCTGGGGCACCCACGAGCCCTTTTAGTCCCGGTTTGTGATACAAACCGGGACTGTAGGTGGACCTTTAGTCCCGGTTTGTATAACCAACCGGGGCTAAAGCTTTCCCTATATAAGCCATTCGTCCAGCCCGACTCCATTTCTCTGTTTTCTCCATTCGAATTCCCCTCTCTGTTCTTCCCCTAGCTCGAGCTCCTTCCTCCATTTTTGCCAAGATTTGTCAAGATTTGAGGCACCCCAATCCATCCAAGTGTCCACAAAGGTTAGCAACTTTGTCCTTTCATCTCTTATTGCTAGATCAGCTCGTGCAATGCTTTATAAGTATAGTGTTTTGTGGGTTTTAGTTTGGGTGTAATTATGTGGTAGTTTTTTTTGATTTGTATGCAATTTGAGCTCAAATTAACTCCTTAGTTTGCATATGTGTAGGTGTGGTTTACTTAGTGTGCCTTCCCATCCCCGTCCTAACCACCGTCGATCGCCCGCACCGTCCCGTCGCCGGCACCACCTTGGTGAGCCTCTTCTTGTGTTCTTATCATTTATAGGGAAAAAATCTTATTTGTATGATTTAGATAGTTACTTGCATAATTTTCTTACTTGTATGATTGTTGTTATATATAGTGCCATGGTTATGATATCCGTGCCCGTCGGCCCTCGTCCGGTTTGTGGTATATTCTCTTTTATAACTATTTGTTGCATTTCGTGTTAATGACAATTATGCCCATCAAGTTGACATAGATATTTTTATCTAGGAGGTAGTTGAACCGGAAATGCCAACCGACCCTATTGTCGAGAAGTTAAATTTAGTTGAAAAAGAAAACGAGGATTTGAAAGGAAAATTGAAAAGAGTTGAAGAAGAGAAGATGAAATTGGAGTTGTACGTTGCCGATGTCGTCGATGATCACAAGATCAAGATGGATGAAATGCGCTTGAAGATTAGAAAGATTAGAAAATATGCCATTAATAAAGAGGCTTGGTATCATTATGCTGTTGGATCAATTGCTACCTTAGTTGCGATTTTGATCGCATTTGTTATTGCATTTAAATGTTTTATCTAGATAGTTGTATGTTGTTTTATGAGAAAATAAGTGTGTATGAACTTTATGTATGAACTTGTATTAATTTGGTCTTTTCGGTGTTGTGTAATGAAGATGAACCGGCAATGGATGTACGATGACCGACGCTCTCCCCAGTTCATTAATGGCGTGCAGAGTTTTTTGCGTGCGGCTGAGGCAAACAAGCGGGATGGTTTTATGTGTTGTCCATGTGGTGTGTGTAAGAATGATAAGATTTACTCTAGCTCAAAACAGATTCATGTCCACTTGTTTGCGTCCGGTTTCATGTCCGGCTATAATTGTTGGACCAAGCACGGAGAAAGAGGGGTTCTGATGGAAGAGAATGAAGAAGAAGAGGATGACGACAACTATCCTGGGTGTCCTGAATATGATGGTACTTCAATGGGGGAAGAGAATGAAGAAGAAGAAGCTGAGGCATCATATGAGCCCACTGATGATCTTGGTCGGGCCATTGCTGATGCAAAGAGAAACTGCGAAAGTGAAAAGGAGAAGTTGAAGTTGCAGCGCATGTTAGAGGATCACAAAAAAGGGTTGTACCCAAATTGCGAAGATGACAACACAAAGCTCGGTACCACACTGGAATTGCTGCAATGGAAGGCAGAGAATGGTGTACCTGACAAGGCATTTGAAAAGTTGCTGAAAATAATGAAGAATAAACTTCCAAAGGACAACGAATTGCCCGACAGTATATACGAAGCAAAGAAGGTTGTCTGCCCTCTAGGATTGGAGGTGCAGAAAATACATGCATGCCCTACTGACTGCATCCTCTACCGCGGTGAGTACGAGAATTTGAATGCATGCCCGGTATGCAATGCATTGCGATATAAGATCGGTCGCGATGACCCTGGTGATGATGTTCAGGGCGAGCGCCCCAGGAAGAGGATTCCTGCCAAGGTGATGTGTTATGCTCCTATAATACCACGGTTGAAACGTTTGTTCCAAAACAAAGAGCATGCCAAGTCGTTGCGATGGCACAAAGAAGACCGTAAGAAAGACGGGAAGTTGAGAGTACCCGCTGATGGGTCGCAGTGGAGAAAAATTGAGAGAGAGTGGCCGGACTTTGCAGATGACCCAAGAAACTTATGGTTTGGTTTAAGTACAGATGGCATTAATCCATTTGGGGAGCAGAGCAGCAAGCATAGCACATGGCCTGTGACTCTATGTATCTATAACCTTCCTCCTTGGTTGTGCATGAAGTGGAAGTTCATTATGATGCCAGTGCTCATCCAAGGCCCTAAGTAACCCGGCAACGACATTGATGTGTACCTAAGGCCATTAGTTGATGAACTTTTACAGCTATGGAATAAAAAAGGTGTACGTGCGTGGGATGAGCACAAACAGCGGGAATTTGACCTGCGAGCGTTGCTATTTGTAACCATCAATGATTGGCCTGCTCTTAGTAACCTTTCAGGACAGACAAACAAGGGATACCATGCATGCACGCACTGTTTAGATGAGACTAAAAGTATATATTTGGACAAATGCAAGAAGAATGTGTACCTGGGACATCGTCGATTTGTTCCGACCAAGCATGCCTTAAGAAACAAAGGCAAGCATTTCAAAGGTGAGGCAGAACACCGGAAGAAGCCCGTCCTCCGTACTGGTGATGACATACTTGATATGGTCAAGGATTTACAAGTAATATTTGGAAAGGGTCCTAGCGGACAATCTGTTCCAACTGACGCTGAGGGACGCGCACCCATGTGGAAGAAGAAATCTATATTTTGGGAGCTAGAATATTGGAAAGTCCTAGAGGTCCGCTCTGCAATCGACGTGATGCACGTGACGAAGAATCTTTCCGTGAAACTGCTAGGCTTCCTGGGCGTGTATGGGAAGACAAAAGATACACCGGAGGCACGGGAGGACCAGCAACGTGTGCACGAAAACAACGGCATGCATCCAAAGCAGTATCAAGGTCCTGCCAGCTACGCTCTTACCAAAACAGAGAAGGAAATCTTCTTTGAATGGCTGCTCAGTATGAAGGTCCCGTCTGGCTTCTCGTCGAATATAAAGGGAATAATAAATATGGCGGAGAAAAAATTCCAGAACCTAAAGTCTCATGACTGCCACGTGATCATGACGCAATTGCTTCCGGTTGCGTTGAGGGGGCTTCTACCAGAAAATGTTCGATTAGCCATTGTGAAGCTATGTTCATTCCTCAATGCAATTTCTCAGAAGGTAATCGATCCGGAAATCCTACCAGAATGATTTGGTCCAATGTCTTGTCAGTTTCGAGTTGGTGTTCCCACCATCCTTCTTCAATATTATGACGCACGTCCTAGTTCACCTAGTCGAAGAGATTGCCATTCTGGGTCCTGTATTTCTACACAATATGTTCCCCTTTGAGAGCTTCATGGGAGTCTTAAAGAAATATGTTCGTAACCGTGCTAGGCCAGAAGGAAGCATCTCCAAGGGCCATGAAACAGAGGAGGTTATTGAGTTTTGTGTTGACTTTATTCCTGACATTAAGCCGATTGATGTTCCTCAATCGCGGCATAAGGGGAGACTGCGTGGAAAAGGCACGCTTGGACCAAAATCAATAATATGTAGGGACGGGCATTCTTGGGCGCAAGCACACTACACAGTTCTACAGAATTCTACCTTGGTGACCCCGTATATCGAGAAACACATGGATATTATACGCTCGAAGAACCCGGAGAAGTCTGACCCCTGGATTCAACGTATACAAATTGAGGCTTTCGGCGGTTGGTTGCGAACACATCTCATGAATGACGACAATGTTGAAGATGACTTGTACTTGTTGGCCAAGAGACCATCTTCGACTATATTGACTTTCCAAGGGTACAAGATAAATGGGAATACATTTTACACGATCGGCCAAGATAAAAAGAGCACCAACCAAAACAGTGGTGTCCGCTTTGACGATGCGGCAAACAGCAAGGAGAAGGACACATATTATGGTTACATAGAGGAGATATGGGAACTTGACTATGGAGGTGATTTCAACCTTTTCAGAGTTCATTTGTGGTGCTTTTTAATTTCAGGGTCGTTTAGCTCAAAAAAAATCATTAAATGCATGAAAAATAGCAAATGAAGTTAGAAAGGGGTGAAATTTGAATATGTGGCTTAGAATGGTGCATATTGAATGCACAAAAAGTCTAGAGTTGAAACAAGTTAAAAAAAATGAAATGCCTTTGTAACAGATGAGTTTTCGTCCAAAACCCTCATATTTCGAAGGAGATGGTCTAGTTTGTACACGAAGTGCATCCAGTTTTTGCCGTAACCCTCTCAACTTTTTAGCACATGCTATGTGGGTGAAATGATGATATCATGCCAAGTTTCAACCTTTTCAGAGTTCATTTGTAGTGCTTTTGATTAAAACAAATGAAGGTTATAAAACTAAAAAGAGTTAAACAGAATCTGGTTTTGATTAAAACACCTATTTAAAATATCCTAAAAATTCCAAAATTTAACATAATGATAAACATACTAATATTAAACAACAGCAAAAACAATCACTCAAAAATCTATTTTTAAACTAAAGTTATTCACAAACTAGTGATTCACAAAAATTTCAAAAGAATTAAAATTTAAACTATTTAAATTTGAAAACTACTAGCACTAATAGAAAGTTTGTAATTGTTTTGACCTAAAGCAAAAAGATTCATTAAAAAACTATAAATATTCTAACAGTTATTGCAAATATAAAAACAGTTATTCCAAATATAAAAATAGAAAAAAATAGACCTTTAGTACCGGTTGGTATAACCAACCAGGACTAAAGGTCCCTTCCCGCACGAATTTGGGCTGCCGAAAAGGCCTCTTTAGGCCCGGTTGGTATCACCAACCGGGACTAAAGGGAGGACCTTTAGTCCCAGTTGGTGATACCAACCGGGACTAAAGGGTCTTTAGTCTCGGTTGGAGATACCAACCGGGACTAAAGGTCCTTCCTATATTAGCAACGGCTTCTTCCTCCCCCAAATCACTTCGTCTTCACTCGCTTCGACGACGCCGCCAGGCTGCCCCGCCCGCGCCCTCGATCGACGTCGCCGTCCGGCCGCTCTGCCCACGCACCGCCGCCGCTCTCCTCCTCCACACGCCGCCGCCGCCGCTCCTCCACGCGCTGCCGCGGCCGCCCGAGCCCACGCCGGCGCCGCTCCTCCCATTCGGCATCCTCCTCCGTCTGCACCAGGCCACCGCGCGTCGTCGTCGTCTTCCTCCCGCGCCGCCATCCAACCGCACCAAGCCACCTCGCGCGTCGTCGCCGTCTTCCTCCCGCGCCCCTGCTACTGCCCGCCGACGAAGAGCCCCTGCTGCCCGCCGCCGACGAGCCCCTGCTGCTCTCTCCCTCCTCCCACGGTGAGCCTCCACCTCTCTGCTTCCTTCCTCCCGTGCTCATGAAGAAGATAGGCAGGGCAGCGAAGACGGACTTAATTATTGAACATTGACTAAAATTAGATGTTTGATGTTTGATGTTTAGATATAATTTTTGATGTTTAGATGTTTGATAGATGTTGCTGATTTGTTTAGATGTGTTTAGATGTTGCTGATTTGCTAGCATTGACTAAAATTTGCTAGCATTGACTAAAATTAGATGTTTGATGTTTGATGTTTAGATATAATTTTTGATGTTTAGATGTTTGATAGATGTTGCTGATTTGTTTAGATGTGTTTAGATGTTGCTGATTTGCTAATCCCACGTTTGTTTGGATGAATCAGTGAATCTCGCTTTGCGGGCCCATTTTGGACCGAAAGTGCCCCCGCCGCCAAAGGAGAAAATACCCGACGAGGTCGTACAACACTTTATTGATGCAGCTAAACCGGCGGAGAAAAGATCGGTATCAGACTATGAACGCTGTATTACCAAGTCCTATGCATCCCAGAAAAGACAGAAGTCGAGCGATAGCAGTAAATGCGGGAAAACTGTTCCCCAGCTCGGAGAACAGGCAGTCCAATTGATCAGCCCGCTCAAGGTGAGTGCCAATAACGTGGTAATAATCGATGCTGATAGAGAGAATGCTAGAATGCTCGGTATCACCGTTGAACAATTCCTAGAGATCGAGGAATTTCCACCGTTAGATCCGAACGAAATAGAACGGCAATATGTCCCCGGGAAACCTCTGGTCAGTCCTGACGACGAGAAGCTTCTAACAACGCAAATGTACAAATTGCATGACTGGTACATGAGAGAAATAAAGGACGGACGAGAGAGCCTCATGGTGAAAGTCGAGACAGAGCATTACGTCAATGAAAAAGATTTGTGGATTGAAAATGAAGAATTTTTTCAGTTATTCAATCAAAAAGCACTCGACAAATCTATTGTCAGTTGCTATTGTCTGTAAGTGATTTCTTTCTGTAATTTAAGTCTCTAGCTCAGCTCATTCATTGCCTGTTATTATACTCACTATATTCTTTTGTGTGGTATTATGCAGAATGAAGATTTTTGAATTGAAAAGAGCTGGAGTCTATGGCATTGGGTTCATTGACCCAAATACCGTCAATGAAGAAGTGTTGAGAAGGCACCCTAAAGACACGGAGAAATTGCTTCTAAGGTTTTTGAAGGCCCTAAAGTACAAAGCAGAAATAATTTTACCTTGGAACTTCCGGTGAGTGTTACTTTCTTGTACTACAAATTCTATTTTTGCTTATATATATATATATATATATATATATATATATATATATATATATATATATATATATATATATATATATATATATATATATATACTCGATGTTAAGTGGTTGATGAGTTATGCATGCCCGCTTATACAAATCGTGTGCGCAGCTACCACTGGATCCTTCTAATCATTAGAGTTGACGATGGAACTGTTGAAGTACTGGACTCGCTAAGTAAAGACCCTGAAGATTACAAAAGCTTGCATTTGTTGCTCGAAAGGTAATTTCAATCATTGACGCACTATGTCGACTTCTTTATTAGTTCATTTACTGATATCAAGTAATTAATAACTCCTTTATTCATTTTGTTTGCCGGGCAGGGTTTGGCAAAAGTTCACCAAAGATGTTAGAGGTGAATGGAAAGAGGAGCTGAAATGGCGAAAGCCCAGGGTAATTAAGTAGTACTAGCTACGTCCGCGCATCTCTTTAATTCTAGTTTCAATACCATTGTCATGCTTCATTATTATCTGATTGAATTCTATTCTCGTAAAGTGCATGAGGCAGGCAACGGGGACTGAAATATGTGCATATTACGTTTGCGAGAACATTCGCTTTATGACCGAAAACAACAAGAGTGCAAGAGATCTTTGGGTACGTAAACACCATTCATATTTTTTTATCATGATCTAATACATATACGCACAACTAACATTTTTATATTGATCTCCTTCTTTAAAGATGCACGAGATGCGGGATAAGCTCCTACCAACGGACCGCATACGAGCAATTCAAGAGGAAATTGCGGGATTTTTGCTTCAGCAAGTCATATCTCCCGACGGAGAATACCATTACCCGACCCGCAAATGATCTGCAAATTGTACGATAAATTGTATATACCAAATTGTATATATATATATATATATATATATATATATATATATATATATATATATATATATATATATATATATATGTGTGTGTGTGTGTGTGTATGCATGTGGTCGTACGAGAAATTCTATGATATATGATTGCTTGTACGAGAAATTTTATTATATATGATCGGTTCTACGAGAAATTCTATTATATATGCATAACGTACGTGTACAGTATGTAGTAGCGTAAAATATGTTTGAAATGAAAAAGAATTAAATGGAAAACACAAAATGAAAAGGAAAAATAAACAATAAACACTAAACCCCTAAACACCGTAACCCCTAAACCCCTAAACCTTTAGTCCCGGTTGGTGTTACCAACCGGGACCAAAGGTCCCCATGCCCTGGCGCGCGCTGCCGACCACGTGGCCAGGGTTTAGTCCCGGTTCGTAGCCAACCAGGACTAAAGGCTTGGACCCTTTAGTCTCTATACTTTAGTCCCGGTTGGGGAACCGGGACTAAAGGCCCTTCCCAACCGGGACTGATGGCCTGTTTTCTACTAGTGCAGTGAGGACCTGTTGGACGTGCTGCTCAGGCTCCAGCAGGAGGACTCTTTGGAATTTCCGCTCACGACGGAGACAATGGGGGCTGTCTTGTTTGTGAGTATTTTCTCTCAGCTTCAAGTATTGAATTGTTTCTTGAGCAACCAGAATAGTAATAACAGTATTTAAATATGAAGATGATACTAAATAGATCTAGCTCATGCAACAGCAAATACGTTGTCAGAATCTTGTCAAGATGTTGAAGATGTACATGACCAAATTATTATATAAAAATTAAGAGCGACATACCAACAAAGTAGTAGCGTAATACTAATACTGTCAAAAGGTATGCAACAACAATCATCAACATTAAAACAACTCATAACAACCAGACAATGAGAAGGTTATCCTAAAATGAAGAGCCTCTAGGAAAGGAGATTATCATAGTTTTAAATAGCTGGCTATAGCCTAGTTATAGTTTTTTCAGCAGCTGCCACTAAATGGTACTCGAGAGCAGATCTTCAAACCTCTCGTAAGTCGTAACCATTCATATAGTGTTGTCCGGACGCATAGTGCCGTCCAACACGGTACCCTATCGATTCACAGAGCGGGTTGAATGTCCAAAATCCCGTAAACCGGAACCAAACTAAAGGGTTTTAGAGGAGTCCAGATATCCAGCTGACCAACGAAAGACCGTCATTTACTGCATGCGACGGGGGAAGGTGTATGCGCTATCTGCATGCATGGCGGAAGGTGTGTGCATGATGTTATCTGCATGGAGCATGGATGGTGGAAGGTGTGTGCATGTGATACATGCACGTGGCTTAGATGCCAGAAGGTGCATGCATGTGATGCATGCACATAGCTTGGATGGTGGAAGGGGTGTGTGCATTGTTAGACTTAATCTTGATTTCATGTATCTGCTTGTTTGAGTTTTGCATGTAGTTTAGTCTAGGGTGTCAAGTGTCCGGTGAAGTTTCAGCTGTACGCGTGAAGGAGACGAGATGTCAGGCCGCCGTGCGATGCGGGGAGCACGACGAGATGTCGATGGTGCCGTGCGATACGGCGACGCCGTGTGAAGCGGCAAGACGCGATGAAGCTGGAGCGTGATGGACTGCACGACCAGGAGGAGTCGGGTGATCCGGCAAGTTCGGGTGAGTCTCTGTGGCCGTTGATGAGGCTACCCAAGTACTGAACTTGGTCGTGCACGTAGCTAAGGTTGTTAGCTAGCTTCATGCATGGGTTGTTAGCTTGCTGCATGCAAGTGGTTAGCGTTGAGCGCATCACATGCTGGCCAGCAGGATCTGGCCGTTGAAGAGAGGCTACGCAAGTTCTGGACACAACTAGTGATTAGTTGGTTAGTGCATGTAGTGGTTAGTGGGGTAATGCGTAGTAGTGGCGTGAGTTTTGCATGGCAGCTGCTCAACCTTCTGTGTATATAAATACCACATTGAGTAAATGGAAAAGAAGGCCGTGAGGGCCAGCAGAAAACATGTACTCCCTCCGTCCGGAAATACTTGTCACCGAAATGGATAAAATGGATGTATCTAGAACTATAATACATCTAGATACATCTATTTCTCGGACAAGTATTTCCGGACGGAGGGAGTAGTTCATTGTGTTCACCAAGGAGATGAGGCTCTCGGCAAAGCTCTTGTGCTGCTCCTTGGTATATGTGTGCGTGTGTGTGTTCTTGTGTGAGACAAACCATGAGAGAAGAAGATAGAGAGAGTTGTGAGAGGCAACTTGAGGAAGAAGAAGCGGCGATGCGAGAGAGGCGGCGCCAACAATTGGCATCAGAGCCTTGTTGATCCGAGGCGGTGGTGGCGGCGCGGCGGACTCCATGTGAGGTGGGGGACGGCGGCGCGAGGTGGAGGCCGGCGACGGCGCGATGCCGCAGGCGGCCGGTTGCGGTGCGATGCCGCAAGATGATGATGATGGTGTGGTGATCGGCGTCGCGAGGACGTCATCCATGACAAGATGGTCCATGGTGACCGGCGCTGCGACGGCGTCGGCAGCGACATGTCGGACTCCATGCGAGATGGTGGCCGGTGGCGCGACAAGGAGGTGTTTGCCGGTGTGATGCCGCGCGAACAGGTGGTTGCGGTGCGATGCTGCTAGATGGAGATGGCGGTGCGAAGCTGCCACAAGAAGCCAACGGTGTGACGTCGTTGGGAGGTATGGCGGCGTGAAGCCGTCATGAGATCGGCATCAAGCTGGTCGACGGTGGTGGTGTGATGCCATCCACAAGATGGGTCGTTGCGATGGCGTGGTGACCGGCGCCGCGACGGCGTAGTCCACGGCTAGTTTGCTGCGGCACTGCGATGGCGTCGTCGACGGCAAGATGGTGCACGATGATCGGCGTTGGGATGGCATCGTTCATGGCAAGGTGAAGCTGCGTGATGAGTGGAGAATCAAAGATTAGGGGGGTGAATGTTAGACTTAATCTTGATTCCATGTATCTGCTTGTTTGAGTTTTGCATGTAGTTTAGTCTAGGGTGTCAAGTGTCCGGTGAAGTTTCAGCTGTACGCGTGAAGGAGACGAGATGTCAGGCCGCCGTGCGATGCGGCGAGCACGACGAGATGTCGATGGTGCCGTGCGATACGGCGACGCCGTGTGAAGCGGCAAGACACGATGAAGCTGGAGCGTGATGGACTGCACGACCAGGAGGAGTCGGGTGATCCGGCAAGTTCGGGTGAGTCTCTGTGGCCGTTGATGAGGCTACCCAAGTACTGAACTTGGTCGTGCACGTAGCTAAGGTTGTTAGCTAGCTTCATGCATGGGTTGTTAGCTTGCTGCATGCAAGTGGTTAGCGTTGAGCGCATCACATGCTGGCCAGCAGGATCTGGCCGTTGAAGAGAGGCTACGCAAGTTCTGGACACAACTAGTGATTAGTTGGTTAGTGCATGTAGTGGTTAGTGGGGTAATGCGTAGTAGTGGCGTGAGTTTTGCATGGCAGCTGCTCAACCTTCTGTGTATATAAATACCACATTGAGTAAATGGAAAAGAAGGCCGTGAGGGCCAGCAGAAAACATGTACTCCCTCCGTCCGGAAATACTTGTCACCGAAATGGATAAAATGGATGTATCTAGAACTATAATACATCTAGATACATCTATTTCTCGGACAAGTATTTCCGGACGGAGGGAGTAGTTCATTGTGTTCACCAAGGAGATGAGGCTCTCGGCAAAGCTCTTGTGCTGCTCCTTGGTATATGTGTGCGTGTGTGTGTTCTTGTGTAAGACAAACCATGAGAGAAGAAGATAGAGAGAGTTGTGAGAGGCAACATGAGGAAGAAGAAGCGGCGATGCGAGAGAGGCGGCGCCAACATGCATGTGATACATGCACATGGCTTAGATGCCAGAAGATGCATGCATCGCATAGCTTGGATGGCGGAAGGTGCAGTCATCGAAGCAATGCATTCAGCCTTAAGAGCATCTCCAACCGTGGCTGTAAAAAACGCGCGCGCACGGTAAACGGGGGTTTTAGCGCGCGCGGAGCGATTTTACGCGCTTCGACGGGCGCGGGAAAGTCGGGCGCGCGGAAAAAGATCACGCGCGCACGAAAAGGCGGCCCTGCACACGTCAGTTTTGGCGCGCGGCGTCCGGCGCGTTTTATAAATGCGGCGCCCTTCACGCGCCCTCCCACCGCTCTCCACCTCGCCACGCGCCCTTCCACCGCTCTCCACCTCGCCACGCGCGCCTTCCCACCGCTCTCTCCCCGCTCTTTCTCGCCTCGTCGCCGTCCGCGCCACCATGCCGCCGCGCCGCCGGGGAAGCTCGGGTTACCGCGGCGTCCACGTGCGCCCCTCCGGCACCTTCTACGCGGAGATCTGCTCCGGCGATATCCGCCGCGGCCTCGGCACGTTCGACACCGCCGACCAGGCCGCCCGCGCGTACGACGCGGCGGCGTGGCGCCTCCGGCGGCCTCGTAGGGAGATGAACTTCCCCGAGGTGATGACGCGGGAGTGGGCGCAACGTCTCGCGCCTCCCCCGCGGCTTGTCACCGACGAGGACCGTCACGAGAACCAGAGGCGGGAGCGCTGCCTCGGCATCGCCGAGACGGATGAGCAGGCCATGGCGGCGTGGCGCGAACGGTTCGCGCAGGACGTCGTCGACGAGCGCGAGTTCTTCGCGCAAAGAAGGGCGGAGAGGAGGGCGACGCGAGAGGAGAGGAGGGCGGAGCAAGCCGCCTATCGCGAGGACAGGCATACGCGGAAGGCGGCGCGAGAGGAGAGGAGGGCAGAGAAGCGTCGACCTGGGACGACAAAGATAACCGGTATAATGACACGTATATCACTACGTCGGAGGAGAACAACACCGAGTCGAAGTCGGAGTCGAAGGAGGAGGATCACAACGAGTAGTAGGCGGAGTCGGAATGGATGAACTATCTATGTATCGTTTTTATTTTTATCTACCTATGAAATATTATGTATCGTTTTGTTTCTATTATATATGCTATTATTTTTTGCGTACGTGTGTGTATCGCGCGTTGTAGTTTTTTGGGGTGGCCGCTGGAGCCAGCGCTCAGCCGCGCGTTAAAATTTGCTATTTGCACGCTGTAAATTCGTTTTTTGCGCGACGCGCGTTGCACGCCTGTTGGAGATGCTCTAAGGGAGGTGGAGTGTATGCATGGCATGTTGTGTGTATGCGAACTTAGGCCTCCTTTGGTTCATAGGATAGGATTATCATAGGAATAGGAAACTTGTAGGAAATAAGATGACATGCAACTCAAATTCTATGCATAGGATTAGAAAAAGAGATGTCATTTGGTTCACATCATAGGAATTTTTCCATTGAGTCTAGGCTCTTTTTTATTTTCCTTTGAAATGTGGAGGATAGGAACCAATCCTATGTAGAAATAGGAATGCATTCCTATGAACCAAAGGGCTTTAAAGGAAAAAATCCTACAAAAATCCTGTCGTATAGAATTCCTGTGAAATTCCTCCAAACCAAAGGAGGACTTAGCTATGCAATGTGTATGCAATGACGGAAGTTGTGCTGCAAGGCGGATGCAGGGATGGATGGCGATGCGTGCGACGGAAAATTTGAAGTATAAGGTTTGATGGCCGACTTTCATATCAGTGTCCGGACCCTGGTCGGAACCGAATACGGTGTCTAATTTAGGAGCCACACGTTGAAGATTTCTTTATGGCTCACTCTGTGCTTCAAAGACACGTCCATGCTTTTGGCTTTTCGGTCACGCTCCGCCACTGTTGCCAAGGTACGATGGGATATCCCCTATCGGTTTCATAAATTATTTGACTAGGACAAATGGGTTCAGAGCTTGGCGGGCAAGCTTGCGTTGGTGGTGTAAAATAGCTAGTGGAAGACTGGGAGAGGATTTGAGACACACTTGTGGGGCATCGAGTCTCTTGCACGTGCATTTAAAAAAAAGGCTTTATTTCAATTTTTTATCTTTTCAATAAAATGTTCAAATTAATTTTTGCTTCCATATTCGTGTTTCTCGTGACAAGGGCTTTCAAGTAAGATTGATTTTAAATACATGTTGACAAGTTTTAAAAAAATATTAAGTTCAACTCTTGAAACTTAGTACGAGCGACCGATAAAATCATGATCTTTTTTACCTATGACCGACAAAAAAAATGCCTTCAAGTTTTGTCCATGAAACTTTGTAAAAGCGAGTGTGAAAACGTAAGTTTTAGATGAAAAATTGTATGTTTGAACTGATAAAACTTACAACTTATTGTGTCCTCGTGCGGTATCTAACTAATTCGTGAATCGCGAGGCAATCGGGCGGCTGGGCAAGGCTTGGCAAGTGTGTGGCCATACGGATTTCTGGTGGAAGACCCAGCACAAAAGTTTTACGTGACAAAATTTGGTATGTATCTCATCAGCTATGCTTAGTTCACACCACGGCGTTAGAATGTTCACGCACTTCAAAAAGAGATGTTCCTGTATCTCACAATAAATATTCATGCATTTGAAACTAGTGATCATAGCTTTCACAGTAAGAGCATCTCCAGCCGTTAGGCGCCCTCAGGGGCTGAAATAGAGCCGTCTGAGGGCCAACCGGCGAAAAAATCGGCTTGGGGGGCTCGGGTTCCCAGCCGTCGCCCCAAGGTCGCTCCACCAGATCGTCCTGCAGTTGTTGATACAGAAATCAATACAAATCAAATAGTTCAACGAAGCAAGCTCTAATTCGAACATAAATTAAAACAAATCGAACTAGGCGTTGCCCTTGAGCCTCCATAGGTGCTCCACCAGATCGTCCTGCAGTTGTTGATGCACCTGTGGGTCTCGGATCTCCTGGCGCATATTGAGGAAGGCAACCCATGTTGCCGGTATCTGGTGATCAACAACTGCAAGAGGACCTTGCCTAAATATGGTTCAGTGTCAAACACTGGCTCTTCCTGCTCGCTCTCAATGATCATGTTGTGCAAGATGACACAGCAATTCATCACCTCCCACATCTGCGATTTCGACCAGGTCAGAGCGGGGTACCGGACAACAGCAAATCGAGATTGGAGCACACCAAATGCTCGCTCGACATCCTTCCTGCAAGCCTCCTGACACTTAGCAAAGTGTGACTTCTTGCCTCCTGGCACAGGGTTTGAGACAGTCTTCACAAATGTGGACCATCTCGGATAGATGTCATCTGCTAGATAGTATCCCTTGTTGTAGTGGCGCCCATTGACCTCAAAGTTCATCGGAGGAGCATGACCTTCGACAAGCTTGGCAAAGACATTCGAGCACTACAGGACGTTGATGTCATTGTGAGTTCATGGCATACCAAAGAAGGAGTGCCAAATCCATAGGTGTGGCCACTGCCTCAAGTACCACACTGCAACCTCCTTTGGCGTCTTTATACATCCCCTGCCAAGCAAATGGGCAGTTTTTTCATGCCCAATGCATGTTGTCGATGCTTCCAAGCATTCCAGGAAATCCTCTTGCTGCATTCTGTGTTAGGATCCGAGCAGTGTCTTCAGCATTGGGTGATCGCAAATATTGTGGTCCAAACACTGCCACCACTGCCCTGCAGAACTTGTACAAACACTCAATGATGGTGGACTCGACCATGCATCCATAGTCTTCTTGTATATCACCGGGAGCTCCGTATGCAAGCGTCCTCATAGCTGTGGAGCACTTCTGAAGTGAGGAGAATCCAACCGTGCCAGTGCAATCCTTCTTGCAAATGAAATAGCTGTCGAACTCCCGGATGGCATTCACAGTCCAGAGGAAGAGCTTCCGGCCCATCCGATAACGGCGCCGAAATACTTTCTCGACGTGCAGAGGAGCGTCAGCGAAGTAGTCGGCGTAGAGCATGCAATAGCCCTCCATTCGATGCCTCTGTTTGCTCATGTGACGGCCTGACGCCGAGCCACCTCGCCGTGTCTTGGAATCGTTCGTGAACAGGTCGGCCAGCACGGCGAGGATCATGAGGTGCTCCTCGTCGGCGGCGTCGGCCTCGGCTTCCTCCTTCATCAGAGCCGCGAAGGCCTCCTCGTCGTCTGAGTCCATGACCGAACAGGCAAATCGCCGAACACCTGGCGGGCGCGGTGGATGGGCAGACGCCGGTACCCCGCCTGCGTGGCCTCGGAGCGGCGCCGAAATCGCCCCAGGAGAGCGGGATGGAGGCGGGATGGAGATCCGGCGGGGAAAAGGCCTTTTCTAGCGGTGGTGCAACGGCTGTGGGCAGGTGGGCGGCGCCGGAATCGGCGTGGCGGCGAGGCGTGCTATGGCGCGCGAGGGCGAATCTGGTGGGGAAAAGGCGTTTCTCTCCTGACAGTGGTGTCCCACACGCCATTTTCCCTCCGCCGGAGCCCCCAAGTGCCCCCAGCGCGTTGGGTTCGGCTTGGGATCGCCGGCCCAAAAAAAGGGCCCAACCGGCGGAAATCGGCGTCCTAGGGGGCGACTGGAAGGTTTTTTCGACGCCGGCGATAAAAAAGTAGCCTGGGGGGCTGTTGGGGTGCGGCTGGAGATGCTCTAAGGGCTTCTTTGATTCAAAGGAATTCTATAAGATACATGGATCCTTTGATTCATAGAATCGGACCCCATAGGAATTTTTTCTATGGAATCTTGTGTACTATATTTCATAGAAAATCTAACATCCACTCCAACCACTTTTTACAATTCTTTTGTTTTTTCTGTGGCATCAAACACTTTTTGATAATCCTATAGGGTTCAAATGGACATATCACTCCAACCCTATACTTTTGCTATTCCTGGATTTTCAAAATCCTACGAATCAAAGAGGCCCTAAGTGTTTGTGTACTCAGGAAAAAAATGTATTCGCTGCATGAAGTAAATATTATTATTTTTTGAATAAAATGAATGATGCCCCGATTTCATTAACAAAACCAACAAATCTGCTTACAGCCAAAACACAACACCACCAGATAAAACCATAGAAAACACACCCCTACCACCTGGCTGAACAACCTAGGTAGAGTAACGACTCACAACCAAATCCCATAAGCATTTCTCCCGTTCAATGAAGCGAAAAGACTACTCAAAATAAACGCTACATCTTTCCTTCTTGGCAAGCATTATTTTCCCCAGACAACATCTCCAAGTTCAACCGTCATCCAGCCTGGGAATCCACAACACCCAATTATGTTTGCCTTGAATGATTTCAGCCGCGACTCATTCCGGGGGCTTTGCGCAATCCCAATCTTGCGTCCTCCTTCGCCTGCAAAACGCTCCAATCATTAATCCAAAGTGAAACTCTGAAAAGAATTGCACTTGGTCCAGAAGGCCATTTATTCTCTACATGAAGTAAAAATCATATAAATAATGAGTCAATCAACAAGTGAGGAAAAAAGAAACAAGAAAAGTATGGATAATAGCAAAATTTGAAACCAAGCAGTCAGCTTGGTAAGGTATCGACAAAAAATATATCAAAAAATGAAGAAAAAAAATAACATGAAAACTGAAATACTAATAGTGATACATAAAAAATAGAGGAACCACGAAAAATAACACAACAAAGGTAATAAATACACACTAGTTTGTAGGCAGGGCGGGCAACCACTCCCTCCAGCTTTATGGCGGAAGCTAAGAGCAATTTTAGCGGAATCGATATATCGACCCAATCGCTTGGACATGCAATTGGGGATTCCACTAGGACCTCGAATGAACTGTGGGAGGAAGGGCACGATCTCAGTTCTCAACACGGCAAGGGGGAGAGTTTCTCGCAGTGACTCGATGCTCCGAGTGAGATGGACTAGAGGGAGGTAGCAAGCGCGCACACGCTCGAAACTGTACCACAAGGAGGGAGGGAGGAACTCGACCTAGCGCTAAAGGTCGTTGAGTACAAGGGCGTCAGCTGTGGGGGCGATGATGGTTGCCCGATCGGTAGAGATAGCGGCTTCAACCTCGTCGATGACCTTGCGTGGAACTCCTCGGTACCGACGTACAACGAACTCCCCCGCACACACACCAGGTGATGCTGCTGCTCCAAAGGAAGGAGTCGGGAGACGAGGGCGGGCCAGTGAGGCCGGGGCGGTGGTGCATTGGTCGACCAGGGGTACAGGGAGGCGGTGTCAGATTGAAGGCTTAAAGGATTGAGGAAGAAGAGGTGAGTTTTTTTTTCTTTTTGCTATGGCCTTTTTTTTCATGCTGCCCTTTATATTTTTAGATTCACAAAAATTAGATATCGGCTTCTATGCAGGACGACTTGGTTGTAGAATAATAGTTTGTACTCCCTTTGTAGTGCTAGACACATCTATTTAAGTGACAAGTAATTCTAGATGGAGAAAGTAATATTTTACTGCCGGTTATGGAATAGCTTTGTCCTCTATATATACACAGAGAGAAGACATACTATGTGCATACATCAACGGTTTAACATTACATTTTTCATGATTTCCGTTTGCAGGATATATTTGCAGGGGGTACAGAGACCACGGGGAACAATTTGGCGTGGGTCATATCAGAGCTTATGCACAACCCTGATACTATGGCTAAAGCACAACATGAAGTACGCCAGGTGTTGGGTGAAGGACGATCTGTCATTACTAATAGCGACCTTGGTGAACTCCACTATATGCAGATGATCATCAAGGAGGCCCTTAGGTTGCATCCGCCTGGCCTCTGATTCCACGCATGGCCAGAGAGGATTGTACGGTTATGGGTTATGATATACCTAAAGGTACTAATGTTTATATTAATATTTTCGCAATTTCTCGAGATCCTAGATATTGGATCAATCCTGAAGAGTTCATGCCAGAGAGATTTGAGAAGAACAATGTGAACTAGAAAGGGACATACTTTGAGTTCATTCCCTTTGGGGCTGGGAGACGTCAATGCCCGGGGATTCAGTTTAGCTCATCAATCACTGAGATGGCATTAGCAAACCTTTTGTATCACTTCGATTGGATGCTCCCTGATGGTGCTAACCTTGCTTCGTTTGACATGTCAGAGAAATTTGGGTTTGCAGTAAGCAAAATGTATGACCTAAGACTGAGAGCTATTCCGCACGTGTGGTCCAATGCTATGGCGTCGAAGTGACAGGACGAAGCTGCATATTCAGGTTGCAATGCATGTTTACATACCTGCACTTTCAGCACATGTCAATGTGTCACTATTGCGGTGCATGGTTGTAACTTTATGCAAGCAAACATTATGGTATAATAGTGCATTTCAGAAGATATTGCATTGTACGACATGATCATATAAGACATAATTGTATTATTCTACTAGTAATTAACTATGCGATTTGCCTCTAGAACTTGCTGGATTTCAGTAGGCACAATTTATTTGTGATCAGAAACATATGTGTTTTATCGCGATTTACAAGCAAAATTTCCTATCCCGTTATGGCCACTCTGGTGTGTGTGCCTCATCGACCCAAATGCCCACTGTTAATCCTAGGTCATTGCTCGCTACTTGCCGCCTTCAATAACCATATGGCGCGTGCATCAGCGAGACATCGTGTAGGTGGCATCAACGTCACGTGGGGGCGGTGCCAAACACACCCTCGATGAGGCGTCCATGCATAAATTCTAACAATGATTAATCATGCGTGCAGTCTAAATCTTTCACTATAAAAGAAAACATACCAACGCATATACAACATTAAAGTGTGCTTGAGTTGGACAGAGGAATTAAAATAGTCCCTTAGTTTTTGGTTAATTTTGTTAAAGTTTTCCATCATAGACGACAAATAACCTTGGATGATATACTTGCTCTAGGATGTCCTCAAATCTCCATGGTGTGGCAAAGCGTGTTGTTCATGCGAGTGTTCATATATTTGCAAAGGATCGCTTTATATCCAACAAAGGATTAGATCACACTTGTATTTGCACAAGATCTATTATAAGGTGTGTTTGTCATTACCATGGCTTTCCCCAAGAACATATTTATTTGTTCCATTCAGATATACTCCCTCCGTCCCTAAATATAAGTTTTTGTGGACATACCAATAGGGGACTACGTAGGAAGCAAAATGAGTGAACCTACATTCTAAAATATGTCTACGTACATCCGTATATAGTCCAATAGTGTAATCTTGACTTATATTTAGGAACGGAGGGAGTAGCTAGTTAAACCACTCTTCATTTAAAAATGAGAGCCCCGCTTGGATACGCCTCCCCTTACTGAACGTATATGGACCTTTCAAATATCGTACACAGTTTCGTATGTGCCAAAATACTTCTTTCCTCCTTCTTAAGGCAAAGCTAATAAATAAAGCATGTGTTTTTGTTCTGATTTGTTTAAGTTTGGCTGTTTTTCTGTATTTGCTTTTTCCTTGCTTCTTTCTATTTTTTTTTATAACCCGCAAACCTTTTTAAAATTTGTTAATGTTTTCAATTTTCGTGAACTTCATTTCAAACTTCAATAACTTATTTTCAAACCCGTGAACTTTTTCAAAACTTTCAAATTCCTGAACTTTTTCAAATTCACGAACTTTTTTCATATTTCATGAATTTTATTTCAAATTACTGAACTTATTTGCAAGTTCTTGAACTTTTTTGAGATTTTGTGAACTTTTTTTCACATTTGCTAAATTTTCAAATTCATGAACTTTTTAAAATTCCTGAAAAATTTCAAAATTCATGACTAAAATCCATTTTGTGATTTTGATTACAAATTTTGTGTTTTTTAAATTCCTGAACTTTTCAATATTTTTTAACATATTTCGAAATTTCATAACCTTATTTCTAAATTCATGAACTTTTAGAAAATATTTACAAACCTTTTTGAAATATTTGAAACTTATGAACTTTTTCCAAACTCGTGATTTTTTTTCAAATTCGTTAACTTTTTTGAGTCAGTGATTATATTTCTAATTCATGATCTTTTTGTTCTATGCTCCGTCTAAGACCACGTTGTTTCTCGACATCCTTTAAATGACCCCATTTTTCAGCTTATATGACCAACTAAAGGCACCATGGCAAGTTGTTTCTGTTTTGGATGAATTTGAATTTTCTGGAGTTTTCTCGATAAAAAAAGGCCGATAAATGGCCGGACGTGTCGCAACTTGCATACGATGTCGAAAATCGTTGAAATCTGACATGGATGCCTACCATGGGCAGGCCCACTGGCTTGCAAAAGTTGGGATCATTTTAAGAACGTCCAAAACTAGATCATGTTCAATAGAGAGTGTTCGGCAAGGCGAGAATGGTCCGTTTGAGAGGAAGTTTTTCGATCCATCAAATGACCTCAATTTTTTCCCACCAGCTTCTATGATCGATTCAAGGCACCATGTAAAGTTGTTCAAGTTTTTGCCAATTCTTGCATTTTTTTTAGAGTTTTCTTTGTGAAAATTGGCCGATAAAATGGGCGGACGTGACTCAACTTACATACGGTGTCGGAATTCGTTCAAACACATGGATGCCTCATATGTATGTGCCAGGCTACAAGAAGTTGGGGTCATACATCATAGTCAAAAAAATCACCAGCTCGGAGGAGTGTGCTAGACTAGGCCAGACGGGTGCATCCGTGAGCATTTAGTTTTTCCTAATTTGAATGCTTTTGTTATTTTTAATTTCCGTGATTATCAATCAACATGAACATTTTCCTATATCCTAATCATTTGTCAAAAATTTCACAACAATTTTGTAATTTCAAATTGCGTATTAAAAATTTATAAACTTGAAGACTTTCTCCAAAAAAATTAACAAGTTCCCAACAATTGATGTTGTACACAAATTGCAAACTACGTACTTTAAAAAAACGTCTTACATTATGGGACGGAGGGAGTATTTGAAAACAGGAATTGTTTTTGGTATTCAAACAACATTTCAATTTTTTTCACATGTTTCAAAAAGAATACCAATAAAGTTCATAAATGAGAAAAATGAATTAATAAAAAAAGAAATAAAACACGAAAAAGTAGAAGAAAACGCTTAGGCCTTGGCCCAACTAAGCCACCACAATTCTCCCGTCAGGCGCCTGTTGGGCCGGCCCAAGCATTCACGGCTTCGAAAAAAAGATCATTAAATTTGAAGAAAATGCTCATGAATTTTAAAGAAATCGCAGGTTTTAAAAAAAGTTCAATTTTTTTTGAAAAAAGTTCGTGTATTTGAGAAAAAGTTCATGGATTTGAAATCAAAGTTCGAGATTTTAAGAAAATGTTCATGAATTTGAAAAGTACACAAATTTAAGAAAAAGTTAACGATTTAAAAAGAGTTCGCAAATTTTTAAAAATTGAAAGAGAAGACAAGAGCAGACAAACAAAAACCAAAAAAAAAACACAAGCTCCTATCTGTTAGATTTATATTTGAACAAGAAAGAGAAGGTAACTGGACACAATAAGAAAGTAGTCTAATTGGTTATTGTGCTTGTAATAAGTCCACATGTGCTGGATTCGAATCTCGTCGGCATTTTTTGAAGGTTTTACATAAAAGGAAAAGAAAATGTAAAGCGCTCGGCACGGGCAACGTACTTTTAAAAAAGATCATCCGACACCTTATTATGAAGTGGTATGGACAGATCTCAGCCCTCAATGTTTTTTGAAGGGTGTACCGAAGCACAAGCGTAAAAATGAATGGGAAACATAACTGGATTATTTAACATTCTTGAAACTTGCCACATTCTACAGCCTATCACTGCTAAAATCATAGTCTAATAAGTAATCTCAACCTTCTTGTTGTATGCGTCAAAATGAATGGAAAACATAACTGGATTATTTAACATTCTTGAAAAACCTTCTTGTTGTATGCCATCTAAGATTGAGGGGTGCTGCTAAGATTCAAAATTGGCGTGTTTGGATCTGTGCATAATACAGTATACGCCAAATCTCTCGTAATCTCCTGTGATTTATCTCTCGGTTTCTGTCGATGCAATATATTACTGGGCACAACAATACTTTCATGAACCCACCCAATGTTCCCAATGAACATCACGTTGATGACTGAGCTACATAGATGGCCCTATATTGATTCAACTTCTCCAATATAATCGGAGTTATCTTATTTGCATAGAACATCTTTAAAAAAGAGAGGAAAATGAAGCTCTAATAGGATGGTCCCCTTACCTCACAGGAGGGAGTCCATTAATAATATTAACCGTTAATTCTAGCAATTGCTGGCCCCAAGTAATTAGCATGTGTAAATTATCTAAGCTCAGCCGGTCACCCTCAGCTGGTTGTTGAACACATAGCTAAGAGCATTTCCAATAGATGATGTTTATTTGGAGATGTAAAAGTTGGTGTTGCATAATTTATTTCATCAAAAAATGATTTTTACATCTTCAAAAAAGAGCTAACTTCAACAGATGATGTATATTTGGTGATGTAAAACTACTACTCCAATAGATGATGCATATGTAAAGATGTAAAACGACCAACGGCCGCCCGACAACCTACAACCGCACTACTACCGTTGTACAGCCGCATCAAAATCATCATTTAGTTCAATATTTTCATATTTCTACTACCAAAAGTGCCATATCAATCATCATATAGAACATAGCACTCAATTTTTGTCCTCTCCGTTGTCACTAGTCATATTGTGGACGTTGGCATCATCATCATCAATGGCTTCTTTATCGATGTTTTCATGCGTTGATGCATCGATGTCATGACCTCCATTGGAAGCACCATCAATGCCACTCGTGTTTCCACAGAAGACACTCATGCCACTCAAGTTGCCACCAAAGGCAGCTCCCATGCCATTCATGTTGCCACCGAAGCCACCTCCCATGCCACCCATGTTTCCACCAAACCCACCTCCCATACCATCTATGTTTCCACCAAACCCACCTCCCATGCCACCGAAACCACCATCCATGTTGCCACCCCGCGAGTTGTTGCGGGTATCGATACAATATATTTTTAGAGATTTGGTTGTATGAATATTAATACTTAAGTTAATAACATGAGAATAAACAAAAAATACATATACTTT
Organism: Elymus sibiricus; assembly: GCA_039707655.1. Taxonomy (NCBI): domain Eukaryota; kingdom Viridiplantae; phylum Streptophyta; class Magnoliopsida; order Poales; family Poaceae; genus Elymus; species Elymus sibiricus. The sequence goes on from CM077675.1 coordinate 490,179,691, forward strand.
ATTGCATTTGGTTATTGTATAGTGGTGACATATTTATTAAATATAAGTTGTATAACAAAAATAGCTAGCATTTTTTTGATGCATGATTGCATGTTGTGGTGGACCTTTCTCCATTCAAGGCTGCATGGTTAGGTGGGCCTTTCCATGCATGGTTGTATGATGAGGTGACATGCTTGTATGTTAAGATAAATAAGTTAGTGGGGATTCACTATTTAGGTCTATGTAGGATAGGTTAGTCCAAATAAATATAATATAAAATCATGCCAAAAGCATATATTCCTCAAAAAATTTAGATACTTTTGAGACGTATAAGTGACCCTGGGTTAGCGAACCCACGAGTGGATGATCACTATGACAAAGGTCTAACAAGTTATTGCTAATGAATTAAATTACATTTTTTCAACCGGATCTTTAACAACCTTTTCGGGTGTAAACAATAGTATTAAACATGCATGGGTATGAAGTCTTACTCTTGCAACCTTATAATTGTCCATGGGACCTCATTTTGATAATAAACATAGCTCTTGAAGGCTACCGCTATGATGTCCTTGTGACGCGATGATGTGAGGGATGTGTCCAAAGTACGTATTGATCGGTGCATGTCTGAATCAAGAGTCAGTCGTCCAACATAGTGCCCTTACCGTTGCGCGGGGTTACCTCGGTTATTAAGAATACATATTCAGACAAAAGCATTGGGAGTTCAATTACTACACCTCAATGGTACCCAAGGAATAGCTTTCCACTGCCATACTAACCCCTTCTCTCACTGCTCGGGATAGCGTTCCATGTCCTCCTTGCTCTTTATCTTTGCCTTGATCGATCTATGGGATCCTGGGTACCTCCAGGGCCTTAGAACATGAAGAAGACAAGAGACAACTACGTTGCAATCAGACACATACAAATAACGTCAAATATGCAAAGTCATTCCAACAATTCCTCCAAATACATAGGTTTACAAGACCTTGCCTCAACCCATTGTCTTACCGAATTAGTCACACATGACAATCAGATCGCAACATAAACTCATTGAAGATGACATAAAGATGAATGATTGATTGATATATGTCATCAATAGTTACCTGATGCGATACACCAATTAGAAGTATGGTTAACTTGGAGAGAATGGTTGCGGTGATGATGATTGTGGCGGCTATGAAGATGAGATGGGAAATGGCGGCGGTTAGGGTTGAAAGATTGTTCTGATTCCCCGTTTCACGAATGGTGCTCTCTCGTGTTGACCCCATTATAAATGTTGGCCAGGTGAACCCTCTGTAGACGACAGCGAGTGGTACGAGCGACGGTACGATCCGGCGTACCATGCACCTTCTTGCGCTCTGGATTGCTTCCAGTACCTCCAATCAATTTGCCTCTTCCACCAAACTTTGTATTTCCTTCGTTGTGATGAGATACTTCCATCTTTATGCCATTTTCGCGTGAAAACACATTAAAGAAAGGATTTCGTGATCTCTTGTATTCATTAGTTATTAGTCATTAGTACCAACATCAGAATGATATTCTCAGAAATTATGGGATTATCCGGTTTTAAACAAACGGTGCGATGAGCAAAAATATCATTCATCACCCCTCGTGTGATTTGACTTGGATAATCATGGTCATGCGACAGGGATTGTGAGATAATCCGGTTTGTAGGTCGGCATCACAGGACGAGAAAGAGGTCGGACTGAAAAAGAATTGTCTATTCACATTGTGCCCAACAGCATACGCCGTGAGGCAAAAGGAATAGAAGTATGACATGTTGTACAGGTTCGCCAAACGGGCCTCACTGTCTACTTGGAGGTTGGCACGTTTTGCTAGAAGCCAGTACCAACAAAGCAGGTCAAATGTGATCTGACCTGCGACCAAACCGACTTGAACCTGACGGGTCTCACGCTTAAGGGAAGGAACTTGTGACTTCGCATCCTACTTTACTACTCAGATGTGATCCGACTTGAACTTGGACCTTGGATAAACATATTTTCGACTTTCGAATCCATACGGGGCCCATGTGATGAGCCCACAATGGATGCCTATATATATTAGTTGTGTGGCACACAATTTTAGTTGATCGCTTCGCCGTCTTGTCATTAGCTCTATGTGTGAGTTGCAACTAGCCACCTCTACTCATAGTCGGTTGTGCGATTGGACCGATAACGATCGGACATATCGGTCTACCGCACGACGTTCGTAGTGCACGCGTGGATACCACTAAAGGCAGTGCACTTGCACTGCTCCGACAAACCTGTTCAAGGGGTCCGGCGATTGGCTGCTCGAGGGAAACCGACACACTAGTAAAGAAATGGTTATTCACAATCTCAATTGGTGGTGCACCAGTTTAATTTGACGCCACCAGTAATTTTTTAAAATAGTAGTGGCATGAGCATATTTGATACGCCACCTTTAGTGAGGACGTGGCTTTTTTATAACGCGACACAAGTTTTTGGGACCAGGTGTACTAACCAGGCACAAGTTAGTAGTGATGTGTCACTTCTATACACGCCATAGGTACTTAGACTGTTGGTGGCGTACTGATACCTGACACGCCACCAATAACAAAAATAAAACCTAAAATAAAAATAAAAATAAATAAAATCTAAAAATAAAATAAACAATCTTGAATAAAAATAAAAATAAATAAAATATAAAAATAAACATGAATAAAAGCAAAAAATAAACATAAAATAAAAGTAAACATAAATAAAATTAAATTAAACATAACAAACAAAAAATAAAACCTAAATTGGAAATTAAAAAACTCACCGATGGCGTGGGCCCATGCCACATTGGCGCACGCCACCACTTCCAACCCTAAATTTCATCTAAATGAGTGTTACTAATCGAGAAAGAGTCCCCTAAGGCGGTGGCCTAGGGTTTGCTTGTCCTCCGACGAACTACCCCATGAGTTTGGCCGTCTGGTCTCCCTTGAGACTATAATCCTTCCCCTGAGCCCTTCTACCGCCCCTTCCCTTGCTTCCGGCTGATCCAGGGGGCAACGAGCTTGCTTACCCGGCCTAGGACGAGGAGGGACGAGGGTTAGGGTTTGGGGTACGGTTGCTGCTTCTGCGAGTTTGCTATGGCTGGTTCCGCAGCGAACAGCTCAGAGCGGGATGGTGGAGTTGAGAGCGCGGGAGACATTCTGGATCAGCTTACCCTCCATGAAGATGAACTTGATGATCTTGTCTAGGAAGATGAGATGGATGCGATGGAGGTGAAACCTAAGTGACTGGCTCTCCGTCGCCTCTTGACGACGAAGACGTTCAGTCAAAGTGCCCTGATTGGTGACATGAAGGCTGCCTGGAGTCCAGCTCAGGCGGTCGTGTGGAGAAGGATAAACCCTAATTTGTTCTCGATCCAATTCAACTGCCTTGGTGATTGGAACAAAGCAATGCACAAGGGACCTTGGGACTTCAAGGGCTATGCCCTAATTCTCGCTGAATATGATGGATTTACAAAACCAGAGAAAGTTAAGCTGGATAGGTTGGAGACTTGGGCTCAGATACATAGACTTCCGGATGGTGTGCTGATGAACAAAACGTTCCTGGAGAACCTTGCTAGGAGAATAGGTGAGGTGCAAGAGGTACAGACCACTCTACCCAATGGTTTCGTTGGGGAGTTTATTAGAGCTCGTGTGAAGCTTGATGTAAGCAAGAAACTTACAAGGGTGGTGCAGTTCACAAAAAATGGCGAAACAGAAAAGTATAGTGTCAAGTTTGAAAAATTACCCACCTTTTGTTATGAATGTGGAATGATGGGGCATTGGTATGAAGAGTGTGGGACAGGAGAGCATGATATGGCCAAGTGCGAGTGGGGTCCTTTCATTTTAGCCTCGAGAAGCAATGGAGCCGGTTTCGCTAGAGGTCGGTCAAATGGTGCAGGCCGTGGTAATAACGAGGAAGATGAGTTCAGAGGAGGAAGAGGCCGATGCCGAGGTAGAAGGGGCGGGTTTTTTGGAGCGGGCACCCGCACAGAAACACATGGAGCCAGCTCTGGTGCTGATCGAAGGGAAGATAATGATGATGTGAACTTGGAGCCGGTCTAGCCGGGACGTGGAGCGCTCTCAGAATATGACCCAAATAGAAGCTGGAGATTCAATGCTAACCAGGACCCCAGCAAGGAGAAATTGGAGGCGGAGATCCCAAACATTCAGAAAGAGGATCCTCTTATATTGGGGAAGAGAGTAGCAGCAGATTTCGGTACGGGACAACCGGTGCTAAGTGAACCTTTTGACCCTAACACTGCCATTGTTCCTTTGGGAAACACCGCAGCAATAGCTAGCCATTTTGGGGATGGGGGAGGAGGGTCAACAAATGGAGTAGGTACGCCTGAGAAGAATGCAAATAGGAAAAAACTGAAAGGAACGGATGGCAATGCAGTTGACACCAACACAACAAGTGAATCGGCGGTCTCCAAGGAGGAGGACTGCCGGGAGCAATGAGTATCATGTGTTGGAATTGTCGTGGGGCGGGCAACCCTGCAACAATTTGTTGGAAATATGCCCTAGAGGCAATAATAAAGTGGTTATTATTATATTTCCTTGTTCATGATAATCATTTATTATCCATGCTATAATTGTATTGATTGGAAACTCAATTGCATGTGTGGATACATAGACAACATTGTGTCCCTAGTATGCCTCTAGTAGACTAGCTCGTTGATCCAAGATGGTCAAGGTTTCCTAGCCATAGACATGAGATGTCATTTGATAACGAGATCACATCATTAGGAGAATGATGTGATGGACAAGACCCAAACTATGAACGTAGCATATAATCGTGTCAGTTTATTGCTATAGTTTTCTACATGTCAAGTATCTGTTCCTATGACCATGAGATCATGCAACTCACTGACACCGGAGGAATACCTTGTGTGTATCAAACGTCGCAACGTAACTGGGTGACTATAAAGATGCTCTATAGGTATCTCCGAAGGTGTCTGTTGAGTTGGCATGGATCGAGACTGGGATTTGTTACTCCGTGTGATGGAGAGGTATCTCAGGGCCCACTCGGTAATACAACATCACAATAAGCCTTGCAAGCAAAGTGACTAAAGTGTTAGCCACGGGATCTTGTATTACGGAACGAGTAAAGAGACTTGCCGGTAACGAGATTGAACCAGGTATAGAGATACCGACGATCGAATCTCGGGCAAGTAACATTCCGAAAAACAAAGGGAACATCATACGGGATTAACTGAATCCTTGACATAGATGTTCAAACTTCAACCGATAAAGATCTTCGTAGAATATGCAGGAACCAATATGGGCATCCAGGTCCCGCTATTGGTTATTGACCGTAGAGGTGTCTCGATCATGTCTACATAGTTCTCGAACCCGCAGGGTCTGCACACTTAACGTTCGATGACTTTTTGGTAGTATTGACTTATGTATGGTGGTGACCGAAGGTTGTTCGTAGTCCCGGATGAGATCCCGGACGTCACGAGGAGCTCCGAAATGGTCCGGAGGTAAAGATTGATATATAGGAAGTCCTGTTTTGGTCACCGGAAAAGTTTCGGGTACTTCCGGTAGTGTACCGGGGGTGCCGGGAGGGTTCCAGGGGACCATCGGGAGGGGCCACCCACGCCGGGAGGCCACATGGGCCTTAGGGGTGGCGCACCAGCCCTTAGTGGGCTGGGAAAACCAGCCCCAAAGGGCCCATGCGGCTGGGGTGTGGAAAAGGAAAAACCCCAAGTGGGGGAAGGAAATCCAAGTAGGATTGGAATCCTACTTGGAGTAGGATTGGAGGTGGACTCCTTCACCTCCTGTTCGGCCGACTCCTAGGGGGAACCCTAGGGGCGCCGGCCCCTCCCCTCCCTCCTATATATATTGGAGGGGAGAGAGGGCAGCCACACCCAACCCAAAAGCCACGGTGCAGCCCTCTCTCCCCACTAGATCATCTCCCCTAGTTTTCGGCGGTGCTTAGGCGAAGCCCTGCCGGAATAGTTCCACCACCACCGTCACTGCACCGTTGCGCTGTCGGAGAACTCATCTACCTCTCCGCTCCCTCTTGCTGGATCAAGAAGGCGGAGATCATCATCGAGCTGTACGTGTGCTGAACGCGGAGGTGTCGTCCGTTCGGCGCTAGATCGTGATTGGATCGCGGGACGACTTGCGATTTTGATCGCGAAGACGTTTGACTACATCAACCGCGTTTCTTAACGCTTCCCGCTTAGCGATCTACAAGGGTACGTTGATCCATTCTCCCTCTCGTAGATGCTCATCACCATGGATAGATCTTGTGTGTGCGTAGGAAATATTTTGTTTCCCATGCAACGTTCCCCAACAGTGGTATCAGAGCTAGGTCTATTCGTAGATGAGATCACGAGTAGAACACAAAGGAGTTTGTGGGCGTTGATGCTTAGATTGCTTCCTCCCTTGGTCTTTTCTTGATTCAGCGGTATTGTGGGATGAAGCGGCCCGGACCAACCTTACTCGTACGCTTACGAGAGACCGGTTCCATCAACTGACATGTGACTTTGTTGCATAAAGATGGCTGGCGGGTGTCTGTCTCTCTCACTTTAGTTGGATCGGATTCGACAAAGGCGGTCCTTGAGAAGGTTGAATAGCAATTTGTGTATCACCGTTGTGGTTTTTGCGTAGGTAAGAATCGTTCTTGCTAGATACCCATAGTAGCCACGTAAAACATGCAACAACAATTAGAGGACGTCTAACTTGTTTTTGTAGGGTATGTTGTGATATGATATGGCCAATGACATGACGAGATATATGTGATGTATGAGATGATCATGTTATGTATAGATAATCACGACTTGCATGTCGATGAGTATGGCAACCGGAAGGAGCCATAGGGTTGTCTTTAATTTATTTTCGTTGTTTTGCTTTACTTTATCGCTATGAGTTAGCAATAGTTGTAGAAGCAATAGTTGGCGCGACAACCTCATGGCGACACGTTGATGGAGATCAAGATGATGGAGATCATGGTGTCATGCCGGTGACGATGGAGATCATGCCGGTGCTTTGGAGATGGAGATCAAAAGCACAAGTTCATGGCCATATCATGTCACTTATGATTTGCATGTGATGTTAATCCTTTTATGCATCTTATTTTGCTTAGGACGACGGTAGCATTATAAGGTGATCCCTCACTAAAATTTCAAGATAAAAGTTGTGTTCTCCCCGAGTGTGCACCGTTGCAAAAGTTCATCGTTTCGAGACACCACGTGATGATCGGGCGTGATAGACTCTACGTTCATATACAACGGGTGCAAGCCAGTGTTGCACATGCGGAACACTCGGGTTAAACTTGACGAGCCTAGCATGTACAAACATGGCCTCGGAACACAAGAGACCGAAAGGTCGAACATGAGTCATATAGTAGATATGATCAACATGAAGATGTTCACCATTGAAACCACCTCATCTCACGTGATGATCGGACTTGGGTTGGTGAATTTGGATCATGTGACACTCGAATGACCTGAGGGATGTCAATTTGAGTGGGAGTTTTTAAGTAATATGATTAACTAAACTCATTATCTTGAACAATAGTCTAAGTTGTCTTTGCAAAATTTATGTTGTAGATCAATGGCCCGCGCAGTAGCACCCCTGAATTTCAATGTGTTCCTAGAGAAAGCTAAGTTGAAAGATGATGGAAGTAACTTTGTAGGCTGGGCCCGTAATCTGAGGATTATCCTCACGGCTTCCCAAAAGGCTTATGTCCTTGATGCACCGCTCGGTGAACCACACGCTCAAGTAGAGGTTGCAGACGTTGTGAACGCCTGGCAAGCACGTTCTCATGATTACTCAATAGTTCAATGTGCAATGTTGTATGGCTTAGAACCGGCACTTCAAAGACGTTTTGAACGTCATGGAGCATATGAGATGTTCCAGGAGTTGAAGTTTATCATTGAGAAGAATGCCCGGATCAAGAGGTATGAGACCTCCGATAAGTTCTATGCTTGCAAGATGGAGGAGAACGGGTCTGTCAGTGAGCATGTACTCAGAATGTCTGGGTATTCCAACCGTCTGGCGGAGTTGGGAATTGTTCTCCCACCAGAGGCTATCACTGACAGAGTTCTTCAATCACTGCCACCTAGCTACCAAAGCTTCGTGTTGAACTATAACATGCAAGGGATGAATAAGTCAGTCGCCGAGCTGTTTGCGATGTTCAAAGTCGCTGAGTCTGAGATTCAGAAGGAGCATCAAGTGTTGATGGTCAATAAAACCACTAGTTTCAAGAAGAGTGGCAAGGGCAAGAAGGGTAACTCCAAGAAGAGTGGCAAAGCAGTTGCCCCTCCCGTGAAGAAACCCAAGGCTGGACCCAAGCCAGAAACTGAGTGCTTTCATTGCAAGGGAACTGGTCACTGGAAGCGGAACTGCCCCAAGTATCTGGCTGACAATAAGGCGGCCAACACCAAACAAGGTATATATGATATACATGTTATTGGTGTGTACCTTACCAAGTCTCGTTGTAGTGCCTGGGTATTTGATACCGGTTCGGTTGCTCACATTTGCAACTCAAAACAGGAACTTCGGAATAAACGGAGGCTGGCAAAGGACGAAGTGACGATGTGCATGGGAAATGGTTCCAAGGTTGATGTGATCGCCGTCGGCACGCTCGCTCTTCGATTACCATCGGGATTAGTGATGAACCTGAATAATTGTTATTTAGTGCCTGCGTTAAGCATGAACATTATATCTGGATCTTGTTTATTGCGAGACGGTTACTCATTTAAATCAGAGAATAATGGTTGTTCTATTTATATGAGTAATATATTTTATGGTCATGCACCCAATGTGAGGGGTTTATTCTTATTGAATCTCGATAGTGATGATACACATGTTCATAACATTGATGCCAAAAGATGTAGAGTTGATAATGATAGTACCACTTTCTTGTGGCACTGCCGCTTAGGTCATATTGGTGTAAAACGCATGAAGAAGTTCCATGCTGATGGACTTTTGGAGTCACTTGATTTTGAATCACTTGACACATGTGAACCATGCCTTATGGGCAAGATGACTAAGACCCCGTTCTCTGGAACAATGGAACGGGCAAGTGACTTGTTGGAAATCATACATACTGATGTGTGCAGTACGATGAGCATTGAGGCGCGTGGTGGATATCGTTATTTTCTCACCTTCACTGATGACTTAAGTAGATATGGGTATATTTACTTAATGAAATACAAGTCTGAAACATTTGAAAAGTTCAAGCAATTTCAGAGTGAAGTTGAGAATCATCGTAACAAGAAGATTAAATTCCTACGATCTGATCAAGGAGGAGAATATCTGAGTTATGAGTTTGGCAGTCACTTAAGACAATGTGGAATTGTTTCACAATTGACACCGCCTGGAACACCACAGTGTAATGGTGTGTCCGAACGTTGTAATCAAACCTTATTGGATATGGTTCGTTCTATGATGTCTCTTGCCGATTTGCCACTATTGTTTTGGGGTTATGCATTAGAGACAGCTGCATTCACTTTAAATAGGGCACCATCGAAATCCGTTGAGACGACGCCATATCAACTGTGGTTTGGCAAGAAGCCAAAGTTGTCGTTTCTTAAAGTTTGGGGATGTGATGCTTATGTCAAAAAGCTTCAGCCTGAAAAGCTGGAACCCAAAGCGGAGAAATGCGTCTTCATAGGATACCCAAAAGAGACAGTTGGGTATACCTTCTATCTCAGATCCGAAGGCAACGTGTTTGTCGCAAAGAACGGGTCATTTCTCAAGAAAGAGTTTCTCTCGAAAGAATTGGGTGGGAGGAAAATAGAACTTGATGAGGTTGTTGAACCTTTACTTCAACCAGAGAGTAGCGCAGCGGAGAAAGATGTTTCTGCAGAGCCTACATTGGTTGAAGAGGAAGTTAATGATGATGATCATGAAGCTTCGGATCAAGTTACTATCGAACCTCGTAGGTCGACATGGACGTGTACTGCTCCTGAGTGGTACGGCAACCCTGTCTTAGAGCTCATGTTGTTGGACAACGATGAACCTACGAGCTATGGAGAAGCGATGATGGGCCCGGATTCCGAGATAGAGGCCATGAAATCCGAGATGGGATCCATGTATGAAAACAAAGTATGGACTTTGGAAGTATTACCTGAAGGGCGAAAGGCCATTCAGAAGAAGACGGACGCGGACGGTAATGCCACCGTCTATAAAGCTTGACTTGTGGAAAATGGTTTTTCACAAGTTCAAGGTGTTGACTACGATGAGACCTTCTCACCCGTAGCGATGCTTAAGTCCGTCAGAATCATGTTAGCAATAGCTGCATTTTTTGATTATGAAATTTGGCAGATGGATGTCAAAACAGCGTTCCTTAACGGTTTCCTTAAGGAAGAGTTGTATATGATGCAACCAGAAGGTTTTGTCGATCCAGAGAATGCTGACAAAGTTTGCAAACTCCAGTGATCCATTTATGGACTGGTGCAAGCATCTCGGAGTTGGAATCTTCGCTTTGATGAGGTGATCAAAGCGTTCGGGTTTATACAAGTTTACGGAGAAGCTTGTATTTACAAGAAAGTGAGTGGGAGCTCTATAGCGTTTCTAATATTATATGGGGATGACATATTGCTGATTGGAAACAATATAGAAATGTTGGAAAGTGTGAAGGAATATTTGAACATGAGTTTTTCAATGAAGGACCTAGGAGAAGCTGCTTTCATATTAGGCATCAAGATCTATAGAGATAGATCGAGACGCTTAATAGGACTTTCACAGAGCACATCGAGGGAGTCCGGGATTAAGGGGTCCTCGGACTGCTGGCCTATTTCTCATAGGCCGGGCTCATGGGCCGCTCGCTGAGGATGGGATTGATCGAAGGCCTCGTCGCTATGGAGGAGACCTCAGGAGTCGTGGCGTGTCTTTCAAGTTTGAGATAGTAGATTAGGCATGTTTTTTCCCTCCGGTGGGCAACCGATTATGTGTAACCCTAATGACCCTTGGTGCCTATATAAGCCGAAGGGTTTTAGATTGTAAGACAGAGAAACTCATCTAGGGTTTTAGCTAGTCGATCTCGAGGTAGATCAACTCTGTAAACCTTCATACCATCAATATAATCGAGCAGGACGTAGGGTTTTACCTCCATAGGAGGGCCCGAACCTGGGTAAACATCGTCTCCTTCGTCCCCTTGTTACCATCGATCCAAGACTCACAGCTCGGGACCCCCTACCCGAGATCCGCCGGTTTTGACACCGACATTGGTGCTTTCATTGAGGGTTCCGCTGTGATCACCAAAAGAATCGATGGCTCACCTTGTCATAAGCAACGAGATCCGTAGCCAGGATGTCCCCATCCCTGGTCAGATCTTCGCAGGTGGCGACGTCTTGTCGCACGCCGACCTGACTGACCATCTTGGCCAGATCGGAAGCTTCTTCCCCGATCAAGAAATCAGATTCGGAACCTTAGAGTTCGTCGCCGATTCACGGGGAGAGCTCGTTTGGCTGGAGCCCTCAGCTCTCATAGAGGAGCCCGCAGATCCCGATGCCTCGACGCCGGAAGCGTCGGGCCCCACCTTTGGGGCGGCCTTTACCCCCGGGCTGTCTAGAACGCCCAACCCAGTCGTTGTGCCCGGACCCGCCGTGGCCGAACGTAACCCGGATTCGCTGTCGAGCGACTCCGGAACCACGACGCTGCGGATTGACCCCGCGCGCTTCGGCGACACGCGCCCCACGGACGCCTCGTCCTTAAACGAGTTATTCGATCGGATTCAAACCATAGGCATGACCGATGATCAGACGCCGGTCTATGACCGGATCGGGCTTAAACCCGATGATAGGGAGATTCGCACCCCCTCGATCACTCACCTAGTCGCCACCGTTGAGTGTCCGGCTGGAGGTTCGTCCCCCCAACAACCGGAATTAAGGATGGTTTATATCCCAATTTCTGATCATCAGGACCCCATCTGTAACCCGGATTCTGGAGTTCGTTCCGGAAATAGTTCGGGATCGGTCCCCGATTTAGCACGCAGCTTGAACCCCGTGATTCCGGACTCACATCATGGCGCGGAACGAAATTTTTTCCCACTCACCACCCAAGTTGAGCATTCAAGCACCACAGGAGAGTCCAAGTCTTCGGACTTACGGGAGGTCAAACAATTACCAGGGGAGTCGGTTCATCATTTTTGGGCTAGACTCCTCCTCATTAGAGACAGAGTACCAAGCTCTAGTGACCAGGAGATAATGGCAACCTTTAGTCGCAATTGTCACGATGAAGGGATCCTTAATGCCCTATCCCGTCGACACATCCGCAGCTTCACCGAGCTATCGGACCTGGTACAAAAATACTGTGCCATGGAGAGCACCTGGCAAGCCGAATGGCTACTTTCGGAACCAGACTTTACCGAACACCCTAGAGGAGATCGGAAAAAGCGGATACCTCCGAAGCGGCTAGCCGAACACGAACCTGCCGAAAAGAGAAATAGACCCCCTACGGGGGCCAGAACTGTCCTTGACGGACTATTGGACAAGCCATGCCCTATACATTCTGTATTACTGAACACAAGCCCGACTCACAGCCTCAGAGCTTGCTGGGTCATCAGGCAGGTCGCAAAAAGCGGAGAGGCCATCCTCGAGGCACTACCGCCGAACAGGCGCTCCACAATGCCGCCATAATACAATGTTGAAGCCTGACGATCTACGAAACGTTCCCCTCTAGGAACAGGAGGAAAAGAGCTCTCAGAGAACTCGAACAGGTCTACCATGTGGCGGCAACAAGTTCATGGGCACACATACCAATCACCTTCGGAGACACTGACCAACCAACCATCCGTCCCGGTCAAACACCGGCCGCACTGGTCCTAAACCCCATCGTCGATGGTTTCAGGCTACAGAAGGTGCTAATGGATGGTGGCAGTGGTTTAAACCTCATCTACGAAGACACCCTGGAAAAAATGCAGTTCGACCGATCTCGCATCGAGCACAGCAACACAACCTTCCGGGGGATCATCCCTGGGAAAGAGGCGCATTGTTCAGGACGTATCACCCTGGACGTAGTGTTCGGCACACCCGAAAACTAACGATCCGAAGAACTTCTCTTCCATATCGTGCCCTTCCCAAGTTGCTACCACGCCCTGTTGGGGCGTGACGCCTTCACAAAATTCCAGGCTATACCCCATTATGGGTATATGAAGCTCAAGATGCCAGGCCCAAACGGGGTAATCACAGTCGCCAGTGATCCGAATATAGCCCTCCGAGCTGAGAAAAAAACAGCAGTGCTCGGCCTCGAGGCACTAGCTGAGACCTTTGCTGCAGAGGAATTGACCGCACTCCGGTCAACAGTGAACAAGGACGATGTGATCCTTAGCAAAAGGCCCAAACCCACGTCCTTTAAACCTGCAGAAGAAATTGTTAAATTTCAGGTGCACCCAACGAACCCTAATAAGACAGCGTCCATCGGAGCTCAGCTGGACCCCATGCTGGACGAGGCGCTGCGAGCATTCTTACGAGAAAACTGGGACATCTTCGCCTGGCATCCTTCCGATATGCCAGGAATCCCAGGGCGGCTGGCAGAACATAGTCTGAATATAATCCCAGGCTTCAAACCCGTCAAACAGACTCTACGCCGCTTTTCCGAGCCTAAACGACAAGCTATGGGTGAAGAACTAGCCAAATTACTAGAGGCCGGATTCATACGGGAGATCAAACACCCCGAATGGTTGGCAAACCTGGTGATGGTACCGAAGAAAGACAAATCCTGGCGGCTGTGCGTCAACTTCAAAGACCTTAACAAGGCCTGCCCTAAGGACCCTTTCCCCCTACCACGCATAGACCAGATTATTGATGCCACAGCCGGACACGACTCACTGTGCTTCCTCGACGCTTACTCCGGATACCATCAGATCAAAATGAAGGAATCCGATCAAGCTGCAACCGCATTCATCACCCCCTACGGGCCATTCTGCTTCAACACAATGCCTTTCGGGCTAAAAACGCTGGGGCTACGTACCAGCGCATGATCCAGACTTGTCTTGAAAAACAGGTTGGTAAAACAGTCGAGACATACGTGGACGACGTGGTCATTAAAACCAAGCCAGTTGATCGACGACCTAAGGCAAACCTTTGCCAGCTTACGCGAGTACGATATACGACTCAATCCGGAGAAATGTGTCTTCGGAGTTCCCGCTGGTAAACTGCTCGGATTCATTGTTTCCCATAGAGGAATAAAAGCAAATCCGGCTAAGATCCGCGCCCTATCGGAACTAGCAATTCCCACAGAGCTAAAGCATGTCCAAAAGTTGGTGGGTTGCGTGGAGGCGTTAAGCCGCTTTATTTCCTGTCTCGGTGAAAAGGCTTTACCGCTCTATAGGTTGCTGAAACGGACCAACAGTTTCGAATGGACCGATGAAGCAGCTGCTGCGTTAGAGGAAATTAAAACACTGCTGGCAAGCAACCCCATACTCACAGCACCAGGCGCTGGTGAACCAATGTTATTGTACATATCGGCCACCAACCAAGTGGTTAGCGCAGTGCTCGTCGTCGAACGAGAGGAGGAGGGTCACAAATTCCGGATACAGAAGCCGGTCTACTATGTGTCAGAAGTACTAACGCAATGCAAGTCCAGATACCCGCATTACCAGAAGATAGCCTATACAGTATTTATGGCATCACGGAAACTAAGACACTACTTTCAAGAGTGTTCGGTCACGGTGGCATTTGAAGTACCCCTGAACGACATAATCAATAACAGGGACGCCACCGGCCGCATAGCCAAATGGGCCATTGAACTCCTTCCTTTCGAAATCGCCTATAAGCCATGACGAGCTATTAAATCTCAGGTGTTGGCAGATTTCCTCGCTGAATGGACGGAGGCCGAGCTCCCCAAGGAATATAGTACATACTCCCATTGGACGATGTACTTCGACGGATCCAAAACACTGGCCGGACTGGGGGCTGGAGTTATTCTCACATCTCCCACAGGCGACAACGTCCGATACGTGTTGCAAATCATGTATGCCGATTCCAACAATGCAGCCGAGTACGAAGCACTTTTGCACGGTCTTCGGATGGCAGCTTCCATGGGTATACAATGGCTGGAGGTACGGGGAGACTCCAACTTGGCCATCTCTCAAATCAACGGCGAATTCGATGCCAAAAACCCGAAGATGGCGGCTTATAGAGACGCCGTCCTTAAAATATCCGCACGGTTTGAGGGACTGGAATTCCATCACGTCTCTAGAGACAACAACCAGGCCGCTGACTTACTGGCCCACATGGGGGCCAAACGCGACCCTGTCCCAAAAAACACTTTCCTTGAACGGCTCTTCAAGCCATCGGTGGTTTGGCAGGACGACAATAAGGGAGCCAGATCCATCAGCGCGGAAGAGGTTGTTCCCCCTATAAATGAACCAGACGACCAAATCATCGGCGGCTCCGTAATGGACGAAACGCCTTCGGCTCATGAGGTCATGGCAGTAATTGCACCATGGACCGAGCCCTTCCTCGCTTACCTTCTTCGCCAAGAACTCCCCGACGATCAGACAGAGGCGAGACGCATAATTCGGCGATCCAAGGCCTATAAAGTCCACGAGGGTCAGTTATACAAGAAAAGCACCACTGGTGTACTCCAGCAGTGCATATCTGAGGAAGAAGGAAGGCGGTTCTTGGCCGAAATCCACGCAGGAATGGGCGGCCATCACGCCGCGGCAAGGGCCCTAGTAAGCAAGGCCTTTCGGGCTGGTTTCTTCTGGCCCACCGCTCGAGCGGACGCCCAGTCACTTGTCCAACATTGCGTGGGATGTCAACTCTTTGCAAACCAAAGTCACATGCCCCCAACAGCTCTTCGGACTATTCCGATTACCTGGCGTTTTGCGGTCTGGGGGCTGGATATGGTCGGACCACTTAAAGGGGGGACCAAGAAGAATAAATATCTACTGGTCATGGTGGACAAGTTCACCAAATGGATCGAAGCAAAACCTGTCAAATCAGCAAAGTCCGGACCAGTAATCGACTTTATATCCGGCGTGGTACACCGTTACGGCGTCCCGCACAGTATAATAACGGACAATGGATCCAACTTCACCGCCCAGGATGTAAAGGACTGGTGCGCAAAAATGGGCATCAAGCTCGATTACACATCGGTGTATCACCCGCAGACCAATGGACAAGTCGAATGGGCCAACGGCCTCATCATGAGTGGTATTAAACCACGTCTGGTCCGATCTCTTCATGAGTCCGACTGCCATTGGGTAGAGGAGCTCGACTCCGTTCTGTGGGGCCTGCGTACCACCCCGAATCGATCAACGGGATACACACCGTTCTTCATGGTCTATGGGGCAGAAGCAGTCCTTCCTTGTGATATTATTCACGATGCACCAAGGGTGCGCATGTACGAAGAAAAGGAGGCCGAGTTAGATCGGCAGGACGACTTGGACGCCTTAGAAGGAGAGCGCGATATAGCTCGGGCTCGCTCTACTTTTTATCAACAGCAGGCCCGGCATTACCAAAGCAGGGAGGTGAGGGCAAAAGCGTATAATGTGGGTGAACTCGTCTTACGGCTCCCCGAGAAGCAAAAGCATAAACTCAATCCCAAATGGGAGGGCCCCTTCATAATCGACGAAGTACTCGCAGGAGGGGCTTATCGTCTTCGAAGCCCGCCAGATAACCGCCTCGAACCACACCCATGGAACGCAGCTCGTCTTCGGCGTTTTTACGGCTAGACCGGTGTCGTCATACTTTTTACCCTCCTTTTTCTTTTCTTTCTTTTCATTTTCCTTCCCTTCCACCTTGATGTTTGGCAGGTTCGGATTTTTTTCTCTCCCCAAGACTATGTTCGGCTAAACCGAGCTCGTGTTATGTCTTTCGGCATACATCCTCAAAAGTTAGACCCGAATAAAACACCTGGGGGCTTCTTCCCGAAGCCGATGATTATATATTTTAAGCACCTATTCACATTTCCTGTGTATGCATGTTTCCCTTGTCGATTTTTAAGCCATTATATGCATCAATTCGAACTAAGATTTTTGCCAAGCTGGGTTGCCTCGCTCCTGTGTTTACCCTCTACGTTCCCGATTGTTTGGCTAGAGGGTAAAGGGAGCACCTCTGCGATTGCTACGACCGGGTTATCCGGATACGTACCTCAGACGGGTGAAGCCAAAAGCTATCTATCCTTAGTAGAAAATTGGTCGGCTACGACGGAAGCAACAAATAAAATTATGGTTGTTATTACCATTACTCGGGCTTCTTTTCTCAAAAAGGCCATTAGTCAAATACTAGCACTATACGGCCTTACTATCCACGATTTACGTAGCAACCTAAAGGAAGGCACCGATAGAGGTACTATTTTCTTTGGAAGATGTTTCTTACGCTAAGCAGTAATATAACATATCTCCCTGTGCATCTTCTGTCTGTTCGCACCAAATGGCCGGATTGCCTGGTTCCTCGAAAGAATTCCCTCTTATCAAGGGATATTTTATACGGAACACTCCCAAGCTCTTAGCGCGGGAGGTCGAAGCCGATGGCCGGTTAAGACAAAGTTTAAAACACATACAGAGCAATTTTTTGATTTAAAGTTGAAAGGACGTGGATGTCGCCTAGAGGGGGGTGAATAGGCGCTTTAAAATAATTACGGTTTAGGCTTGAACAAATGCGGAATAAAACTAACGTTTAATATGTCAAGCACAAAACCTAAAACAACTAGGCTCACCTATGTGCACCAACAACTTATGCTACGCAAGATAAACAACTAAGTGATAGCAAGATATAAAGCATGAAACAATATGGCTATCACAAAGTAAAGTGCATAAGTAAAGGGCTCGGGTAAGAGATAACCGAGGCACGCGGAGACGACGATGTATCCCGAAGTTCACACCCTTGCGGATGCTAATCTCCATTCGGAGCGGTGTGGAGGCACAATGCTCCCCAAGATGCCACTAAGGCCACCGTAATCTCCTCACGCCCTCGCACAATGCAAGATGCCATGATTCCACTAAGGGACCCTTGAGGGCGGTCACCGAACCCGTACAAACAAGGTTGGGGCAAACTCCACAACTTAATTGGAGGCTCCCAACAACACTACGAAGCTTCACCACAATGGACTATGGCTTCCGCGGTGACCTCAAATGCTCGGGGCAATCTCCACAACTTAATTGGAGACCCCGACACTTGCCCGGAGCTTTGCACCACAATGATTGAGCTCTGAGGCACCACCAACCGTCTAGGGCGCCAAAGCACCCAAGAGGAACAAGCTCTAGGGTGCTCAAACACCCAAGAGTAATAAGCTTCTCAACTTCTTACTTCCACGTATCACCGTGGAGAACTCAAACCTATGCACCAAATGCAATGGCAAGGGCACACGGAGTGCCCAAGTCCTTCTCTCCCAAATCCCACCAAAGCAACTAATGCTAGGGACGAAAATGAGAGGAAGAACGAAGAAGAACACGAAGAACTCCAAGATCTAGATCCAAGGGGTTCCCCTCACTTAGAGGAGAAAATGATTGGTGGAAATGTGGATCTAGATCTCCTCTCTCTTTTCCCTCAAGAACTAGCAAGAATCATTGGAGGGATTGAGAGTTAGCAAGCTCGAAGAAGGTCAACAATGGGGAAAGAACACGAGCTAAAGAGATAAGGTTCAATGGGAAGAAGACCCCCTTTTATAGGTGGGGAAAAATCCAACCGTTATGCTCACAGCCCGCACAGAGCGGTACTACCGCTCCAAGGAGCGGTACTACCGCTAGGGCGGTAGTAGCCATTTGAAAAACAACAGCGAGGAGGCAAAAGGCCAGTGGAACCGCCGGAGCGGTACTACCGCTCGTCCTCACGGTACTACCGCTAGGGATAGCGGTACTACCGCAAAGGGTAGCGGTACTACTGCATGCGAGCGGTACTAAAAAAATACTTCCGTGCCTACCTCCGCTGGACTTAACGCGAGATTTTGGTCCGGAGCGGTACTACTGCTCAGGAGCCGCGCTAGTACCGCTCTGGAGCGGTAGTAAAAAAGTACATCCGCTCTAGCCGCGGTAGTACCGCTGCAGCCTTTACCAAAACAGCCACAACTTCTGCAAACGGACTCCGAATTCAACGAAACCAAGTTTGTTGGAAAGCTAACGACATGGGCTAACACAATCTTGATAGAAATATCAATAATAAGCAAATGAGAAAAGGCCCATAAGAAAATGGTGAGAACCCTTCCTCGGATAAGACCGGTAAAACCTCCAACATTGAAAACATCATAGAAGATGCATATGGACTCCGTTTTCGATGAACTTGAGCTTGTCATGAAGCTGACCATAAGCTCAAGAACCCACATAGAGAAAAAGCCAACCAAGAACCAAGAAAGATGATGATGCCAAGAATGCAATGGTTTGAGCTCTCAACGAATGATACGATCAAGCTACTCACTTGAGAGCCCCCCTTGATAGTACGGCAATCGATCCTATAACCCGGTCTCCCAACTACCACCATGAGACCGGTAAAATAGAAAACCCTATCAAGGTCAAACCTTTGCCTTGCGCATAGTCCACTTGAGCTAGATGATGACGATCTTGTCCTTCTCAAGATGGACCACCTTTCTTGATTGCGTCGGCTCGATGAAGACTAGTAGATTGCTCCCCCATACTCCACTATGGGAGAGACACTCTTCGGCACATCTTCACAAGTCCATTGTCACCATAATGGACGGCAAGCTTCAAGCATGATCTCTCCGTGATGCTTCACTTGAACTTGCACACCACAACCTTGATGACGATCACCACTTGATGTCATCCTCCATGGGTTGTATGAGATCTTCCTCTTGACGCAGACCCATGGAAATATACCTAACCCCACAATGAACTCTCACGTAGACCATGGGTTAGTACACAAAGCGTAATGGACAATGCTTACCATACCATGGGATCACTTGATACCTCTCGGTACATCTTGTACGCTTTGTGTGTTGATCAACTTGATTCACTTTTTGACTTAGTCTTGATCAACGTTGTATCTTATCTTCTCTCTTCATAAAGATGATATCTTCTCTCTTCTTTTTCTTCTTCTTCTTCTAGCTAGTCTTCTTCTTCTTCTTCTTCTTCTTCTAACTTTCTTCTTTCCCAATTTGCAGATTTGCTTTAGATGAGGAAGCTTGCGTTGATGGACTTTGTTGTTGGAAACTTGTTGTTGGATATGTTGTTGGAAACTTGTTGTTGGATATGTTGTTGGAAACTTGTTGTTGGATATGTGTTGGTATGCTTGTTGAAATTATTTTCAAATGTGTATATATATATATCTATGAAATTCTGTGAAATTGAATGAATTTAAGAAATAACAGAAAAAACAGGGGCTATACAGGCTCTTTGCCGTCTGCTGGCAGACGGCAAAGAGCTTTGCCATCAGCCAGCAGACGGCAAAGCTGCCACGTGGCAGCTACCTGTGCAACCTGGGGGGGGCACTGGGCTGGCCTACATGGCAGCTATCTTTGCCGTCTGCCAGCAGACGGCATAGCGAGCCACGTGGCAGCTACCTGGGGAACCTGGGCTGGCCTATTTGGCCACTTTGCCGTCTGCTAGCAGATGGCAAAGCACGCCGTTAACCCCTTAACGGACCTAAGCTGCCGCGTGTGCCGTCCATGCCCTTTGCCGTCTGCTGGCAGACGGGAAAGACCTTTGCATCTTTGCCGTCTGCCAGCAGACGGCAAAGTGCCCTTTACCGTAGCTTGTTCAGCCGGATGTGGTGCCGTCTGTTGGCTGACGGCAAAGACCTTTGCCGTCCGGCATGCATGCCTTTGCCGTCAGCCATGGCAGACGGCAAAGATCCTGATTCCAGTAGTGCTTGAAGGTAAACATGAATGCTTACACAATCTTCTTCTTCAAGACATGCTTGCAATAAGCTGAACTCCCACATGACCAATCTTTGGATAAACCTTGAATACCACCCTGGTCACCATATAAACTCCTTGAAACCAACATATGAACTTCAAGAAGTACCTACGGACAAATCCTTCGAATATAACTCAAGGCAACCATTAGTCCATAGGGATTGTCATCAATTACCAAAACCACACATGGATAAATGTGCTCTTACAATCTCCCCCATTTTGGTAATTGATGACAACCACTTTCAAGAGAGTTTATATAAGAAAATAAGCACAACCAAGCACACACACACATGCAGAGCAATGCATGGGTGTGAGATGCAAATGCTTAGGCAATAAAAGCAAAACTCTCTAAGCTTTCCAAACTAAACTCTCTAAACTTCTCCCCCATTGGCATCGATTGCTAAAATGGGCGAAAAGCTTAGAAAGCAAATATAATAGGTGTTCCTCCAAAAGGTGTGTATTTCTCAAAATATGAGTGCAATGAAATACACATATCCAATGATAAGTAGTTGGAGGAAAACAAACTATATTGAGGATCAAAGATTGCAAAAAGGATCGTATGGCACAAAGACATACACCAGAGTGAAGCAAGCAATCAAAAGATACCAATTGGAACAATCAATCACATGGTCCTACCAGCCACATGAATAAAAGATATTATGATATGGGCAAAAGAGTGTTTATAAAGAAACTAGAGGAGCTCCCCATGATTTGTGCACAAATAAAAAAAATGTATTTGAATACAAGTGCACAAAATAGGATCATGACTCCCCCAAAATCAATATAAACACACAACAAGTGCAAGCAAGTAGATAAGACAATGAGCATAGTACTTGTACTAAACATATGGTTGAGCAACATGTAAAAGAGGCAATCTTAAGAATAGGCTCAACCAAAATGACGTGTGTGAGTCATGGCAAAGCACTTGAGAAGACTAGTATAAGGATGAGCATTAAGCATCAACATAGTCTTGATGAAATGAGACACAAAGTGCAAACCATATCCTTCCCACAAACACAAACTACTGGCAAATGGGTCCACAAGCTTACTAAATAAGAAAGATAAAACCAAAGCTTGTGACAACCCCAGGTGAAGGTAAGAGAAAAAATAGCCTTGTCAGGAGGAGGGATACCAATCGAAATGGCAAAACCCTCATGAAGACAAGCATGAGGAAAATAATCTTCACCACCAAAGAGTGCATCAAGATGCAAGGATATAAGATCCGCACTCAAGACAAATTCTTTCACGAAACCACCAAGGAAATAAAAAAGGGAATGCAACGATGGACGTGAAAGAAAAGAGGATATCAACTAGAAATGTAACTTCTCTCATGTGTATAAGATTCTAGATAGAGGACAATCATGATGATATATCCACAAAGAATGATGTACACACGAAATAGTTACAAGAAGGAACGGACAAGATATCCAAAAGGAAGTCATAAATATACCAATAAGATCTTTGCTTGAAAGCTTAACACATGGCCTAGTATTTTCTTATTGTACATAAATGAACTCCCAGCATACGAACATCAAAGACATCACAACTAGCAACAAGAGATCATCGTTGGGATGCTTTGAGAAAGGAAACAAGTACCACAAGAATGACTCAAGAAATTCATGCCATGATGCAACCTATAAAAGGTTGAATGCGAGAAATGTATGCATGAAGTAGATACTTGTTACCGAGATAGCATTGGATTGATGTAGTAGACAATGGTTCTTCGATCATCCTAACATGGCTCCAATAAGCACATGGTGTCAACACCTTCCTTGTAAGTGAGCCGAGTGTCCAATGTATCTCCAATTGTTCCTAGAATAACACCACAAACACAGTGGTACCCAAACTTATTGGGACCAAAAAGTTAGTGGACCAACAATACATAGGACAAAACTCCACATAAATATGTGCATATAGATATGAAATTGAATTTCATGCACACTTTAGCCAATTTATGTCATAGTGGAGTTTCCCTGATATATTGGGTCAAGGAAAGAGAACATGCCAACGAAAGTACATGTAGTAAATATGCATGCTCAAAGCTTTCAAGAATCAAATCAACACACAGTTGATAAGATACCGAAAGGTATCAAGTGAAAATAAGATACCAAATGAAAAATTATCACTTGACCGATACCAACTAAAAGATACATCAAGGAATGAGATATCCATTGACACATGCCAAATAGAAGGAAACAAGATACCAGTTGAAGGAAAACAAGAGGTATGAAGTTCCCAAAAGAGAGCTAGGTTACAAACAAACCAAACCATCCGCAAATTTTCATGATGGCACAAAGCACTATAGAGAAAAGGCTTGCCTCCCACCAACACACACTTGATGAAGATCAAAAGATTTTATGATAAACACATAAAGAGAGTGTTCTAAAGAAAATAGGATAGCTCCCCCAAGAGATGTGCATTATATAGAATTTGCATTTGAATACAAAATGCACACGATGGGATCATCACTTTCCTTATATCTATAGAAACACTGGACATGCTCAAAAAGATCCACAAGAGGCAAGGAAGACAAATGACAAACGATAAACAAAATCCTATGTAAAGATGATTAGCAATCTCTACCACTTAAAAGGAATACCAATTGTCAAGGACAAGAAGTATTTGGAAATAATTCCCATTGGTAGATTGCAAATAGATCCAACATCATCTTTACTCCTAAATCACAAGCAAATGACACTTGTAGAGCTAGCATGCCACCTAGGAACAAGATAAATTATAATATCAAATCTAAGTGGCAATATCTCAAATGTAGACATTCTCTGAGCTTGTAATATGCACACAGCATATTACTCCCCCATATTGTGATAGCCCAACGTTATTAACAAGTGGTAAATGAAATCCAACAAGATGATTAATGGACCATTTAGAATTTGAATTTCTCATGAGAAGACATACCACATAGAAGCTAGATAATCTTGTAATATCAATACTAAGTGGTATTCCTCATGTACACACATTTTGAGGATCGTGAAGTGCACAAAGCACATCACTCCCCCAAAATGGGATAATCCATTAATCTCTCAAAAGAGCCGACAAAGATACAAACAAAATACAAAAAGGCTCAACACAATACGCACACGTACATGATGTGGAAACCAACATACCAATACTTGATTACTCAAGATAAGCAAGACGGAGGCACACCATATACAAACACATGCAAAGTACAAAACCACAACATGCAAAGGGGCAAGTAACTAACAATGTAAACAATTTTAAATACAAGTTACCGCAAGGAGGCACATTGGATATAAGATAGAAAATCGATAATCCAAATGACTTGGCTTGAAATAATATGAATGATGAAGATCCCTTAATTCTTCATGATGTAGCCAAGTCTCCAATGCCCTCCAACCACACGTATTGATCAAGTTTGAGCTTGTTGGTCCCCAAACAAGTTGGGTCCTAAGAGGTTAGTCACAATAGGCTTGGCTACCCAAATGGTTCTTTTCTTGACACCACATTGAGTACCAACACACTTGGCAAACACATTGCCAGCCTTATCCTTCCCAAGAGAATAGATATCGTCAATAATAATTGGGTTGGATAAGTTACCATTCGTGCATGAAGAAGCAAAGTGACCCTTCTCACGACATAAGTAGCAACATCTACCCTTTACTTTCTTCTCAATTGATTTCTCAACTTCAGGAGCGTTGACTTGGGTCTTCTTGGGAAGAGGCCTTTCTTCAACTTGAGGTTGAGCATGAGATTGAACTTGTGGCCGCTTCCCTTGTTGCTTGTCACTATGGGGCTTCTTCTTCAATGGGCAAGATCTAACATGGTGCCCTTCTATCTTGCACTTGAAGCAAATAATCTTGGCCGAATTCTTGACTTGTTCTTGGCCCTTCTTTTTGTTTCTCTTGGACTTCTTCTTATTATTGGAGTTGAATCCAAGTCCACCTTTGTCATTTGGGGATTTTTGCACACTCAAGATATTGTTGAGTGTGTACTCCCCTTCATGACCCTTTTCCAAGTCTTTCTTCAAAGAAGTGACTTGGGCCTTGAGCTCATTGATTTCCTCTACATGGTTAGTATGAACACAAGTACTAGAGGACATATAAGCTTCATCGTTAGAGCAACAAGGCAAGGAAAGTAATTCATCACAAGATGTAGCAACATTATGAGTAGATGAACTACGAGGACTAGCACATGGCAATAAATCATTTCTACTAGATGTAGTGCTAATGTCCACATGAGGCTCACTAGATGTTACCTTAGTAGTACTAGCCTCATGAGCTATCTTTAGCACATTATGGGATACTAGAAGATCACCATGAGAGCTCGAGAGCTTTTCATGACTTTCTTTCAATTTCCCATAATTGCTAGATAGCAACTCAAGTTGAGCCCTTAGCTCAACATTCTCCTTAAAAATGGATGCTTCACAAGAAATAGAGTTAGTAGCACAAGCATCATCATTAACAACAAAAGGAGAAGGCAACTTGGCAAGCTCTTTAGCATATGAAGCTTCAAGTTGAGCATGAGATTCGGTGAGTTCAATGAGCGAACTCTTAATGACCCTTGAGCCATTTTCGAGGTGCTCAAAGTCCTCAAGGAGTTTAGCATGTGCAACTGCAAGCTTATCATTTTTAGTTCTAAAATCATTAGCCACCTCGAGAGCTCTATCATGGGATTCCTTTAATCTAGATAATTCTAGAGCAAAGGTCTCCTCAAGAGATTCCTTGGTGGTTTGTTCATTTTCAAGAGCTTGAGATAACTCTGCGATCTCATTAGCATAATCACGCTCATGACCTTCCATTTTATCAATGGTGGCCTCATGCTCCTCGAGATGAGCTTCCAACTCCTCAATATATTTCTTGCCCTCAATTGCAATAGACATGATTTCCATGAAGTTGGAACGAGAAATTTTATTCTTATGAAGAGCTTTAAAAACCATTTCTCCCTTAATTTTTAAGGAAGCAATATTATCACTCTCTTCATCATCATCAACATCATCATCATGGGATATATTGGGATTCAAAGTAGGAGATACCTTTGAAGCCTTAGCCATAAGGCAAAAGTGAGGAATAATAGATGATGATGTATGATCCCTTGACGCACCATTCAAGACCACATCTTGTTCCATGGAGTGTTGGGTTTCCTCTACATTGTTAGAACAACAACTCGAGGAAAGCAATGCATTTTTATCACGATACCAAGACATGGCAAGCATATCATCATGAGATTTAGTCAAGCAATTTCTACATGATATGCAAGGACTATCAACACAAGCATGTGAAACATTTAGAGTGCTCGAAGTGTTGAAGTCCAAAGATGAAGCATTGCAATAAGATAGTGATGAAGAATCATCAACAATAAGCCCACTATCATCATTACAATGAACACCACTACACACCATAACATTACCTTGTGGCAATCCACATGTAGGTGAAGTAGATGAAGTTGAGAAGGCAACACGACCGGAGGTGGAGGGAGAACAATCATCCCTAGAAATCTTGGACACACCATATTTATCTTGAAGCTTTGTCCACAACTCATGAGCATCCCGGAATGGCATGAGTTGAAATATAACTACATTGCTCAAAGCATCAAAAAGCACATTAGAAGCTTGAGCATTGAGATAAGAGTTTTTCTCATCCTCTAAAGATATGTGTTGAGAATCCTTTGGAGGAGAAAAACCCATATCTACAATTCGCTCTAAATTTGGGTCCATGACCCTAAAGAGATTAAGCATGTGAATAACCCAAACATCAAAATTTGTGCCATTGAAACTAAGAGTGTCAGAGAATCCTAATACCCTAGTCGACATCATTACTCTCTAGGTTGTTACACCTAATAATGAGAGACCTAGCTCTGATACCA
The DNA here is from genome assembly GCA_039707655.1 of Elymus sibiricus. Lineage (NCBI taxonomy): Eukaryota > Viridiplantae > Streptophyta > Magnoliopsida > Poales > Poaceae > Elymus > Elymus sibiricus. Next base: position 490,206,278 of record CM077675.1, read on the forward strand.
ATTGAAAGGACGTGGATGTCGCCTAGAGGGGGGGTGAATAGGCGCTTTAAAATAATTACGGTTTAGGCTTGAAGAAATGCGGAATAAAACTAACGTTTAATATGTCAAGCACAAAACCTAAAACAACTAGGCTCACCTATGTGCACCAACAACTTATGCTACGCAAGATAAACAACTAAGTGATAGCAAGATATAAAGCATGAAACAATATGGCTATCACAAAGTAAAGTGCATAAGTAAAGGACTCGGGTAAGAGATAACCGAGGCACGCGGAGACGACGATGTATCCCGAAGTTCACACCCTTGCGGATGCTAATCTCCGTTCGGAGCGGTGTGGAGGCACAATGCTCCCCAAGATGCCACTAAGGCCACCGTAATCTCCTCACGCCCTCGCACAATGCAAGATGTCGTGATTCCACTAAGGGACCCTTGAGGGCGGTCACCGAACCCGTACAAACAAGGTTGGGGCAAACTCCACAACTTAATTGGAGGCTCCCAACAACACCACGAAGCTTCACCACAATGGACTATGGCTTCCGCGGTGACCTCAAATGCTCGGGGCAATCTCCACAACTTAATTGGAGACCCCGACGCTTGCCCGGAGCTTTGCACCACAATGATTGAGCTCCGAGGCACCACCAACCGTCTAGGGCGCCAAAGCACCCAAGAGGAACAAGCTCTAGGGTGCTCAAACACCCAAGAGTAATAAGCTTCTCAACTTCTTACTTCCACGTATCACCGTGGAGAACTCAAACCTATGCACCAAATGCAATGGCAAGGGCACACGGAGTGCCCAAGTCCATCTCTCCCAAATCCCACCAAAGCAACTAATGCTAGGGAGGAAAATGAGAGGAAGAACGAAGAAGAACACGAAGAACTCCAAGATCTAGATCCAAGGGGTTCCCCTCACTTAGAGGAGAAAGTGATTGGTGGAAATGTGGATCTAGATCTTCTCTCTCTTTTCCCTCAAGAACTAGCAAGAATCATTGGAGGGATTGAGAGTTAGCAAGCTCGAAGAAGGTCAACAATGGGGGAAGAACACGAGCTAAAGATATAAGGTTCAATGGGGAAGAAGACCCCCTTTTATAGGTGGGGAAAAATCCAACCGATATGCTCACAGCCCGCACAGAGCGGTACTACCGCTCCAAGGAGCGGTACTACCGCTAGGGCGGTAGTAGCCATTTGAAAAACAACAGCGAGGAGGCAAAAGGCTAGTAGACCGCCGGAGCGGTACTACCACTCGTCCTCACGGTACTACCGCTAGGGATAGCGGTACTACCGCAAAGGGTAGCGGTACTACTGCATGCGAGCGGTACTAAAAAAATACTTCCGTGCCTACCTCCGCTGGACTTAACGCGAGATTTTGGTCCGGAGCGGTATTACCGCTCAGGAGCCGCGGTAGTACCGCTCTGGAGTGGTAGTAAAAAATTACATCCGCTCTAGCCGTGGTAGTACCGCTACAGCCTTTACCAAAACAGCCACAACTTCTGCAAACGGACTCCGAATTCAACGAAACCAAGTTTGTTGGAAAGCTAACGACATGGGCTAACACAATCTTGATAGAAATATCAATAAGAAGCAAATGAGAAAAGGCCCATAAGAAAATGGTGAGAACCCTTCCTCGGATAAGACCGGTAAAACCTCCAACATCGAAAACATCATAGAAGATGCATATGGACTCCGTTTTCGATGAACTTGAGCTTGTCATGAAGCTGACCATAAGCTCAAGAACCCACATAGAGAAAAAGCCAACCAAGAACCAAGAAAGATGATGATGCCAAGAATGCAATGGTTTGAGCTCTCAACGAACGATACGATCAAGCTACTCACTTGAGAGCCCCCCTTGATAGTACGACAATCGATCCTATAACCCGGTCTCCCAACTACCACCATGAGACCGGTAAAATAGAAAACCCTATCAAGGTCAAACCTTTGCCTTGCGCATAGTCCACTTGAGCTAGATGATGACGATCTTGTCCTTCTCAAGATGGACCACCTTTCTTGATTGCGTCGGCTCGATGAAGACTAGTAGATTGCTCCCCCATACTCCACTATGGGAGAGCCACTCTTTGGCACATCTTCACAAGTCCATTGTCACCACAATGGACGGCAAGCTTCAAGCATGATCTCTCCGTGATGCTTCACTTGAACTTGCACACCGCAACCTTGATGACGATCACCACTTGATGTCATCCTCCATGGGTTGTATGAGATCTTCCTCTTGACGCAGACCCATGGAAATATACCTAACCCCACAACGAACTCTCACATAGACCATGGGTTAGTACACAAAGCGTAATGGACAATGCTTACCATACCATGGGATCACTTGATCCCTCTCGGTACATCTTGTACGCTTTGTGTGTTGATCAACTTGAGTCACTTTTTGACTTAGTCTTGATCAACCTTGTATCTTATCTTCTCTCTTCATAAAGATGATGTCTTGAAGGTAAACATGAATGCTTACACAATCTTCTTCTTCAAGACATGCTTGCAATAAGCTCAACTCCCACATGACCAATCTTTGTGTAAACCTTGAATACCACCTTGGTCACCATATAAACTCCTTGAAACCAACAGATGGACTTCAAGAAGTACCTACGGACAAATCCTTCGAATATAACTCAAGGCAACCATTAGTCCATAGGGATTGTCATCAATTACCAAAACCACACATGGATAAATGTGCTCTTACAAAAGTACATAGTTACATAAAATCATACATCTGGCTGCCGATCAAGATTGTCTATTAAGGCATCCAGGGCGCAATCTTCCTGCGAGAGACGAGCGGCAGGCATCACTTGGTCGTACACCAAGTGAAGTGGCACTTCTTGCCCATCAGGCCTTGCTAGCCCAACCCGAGCCATATGCTCGGGGTTAAGACCGGTATAACGGGTCTTGATTATCGCCCACGCCTCTCGTGCTCCCTCCCGGCAGGCCGATGTCTTCCATAGCTCGAACTGACTCTGGGCTTTCTTGAAACGATCGGCTAGTTTGGTCATCCCTTCTGGAGGCTTCTCAGCAGGCCATAGCGCTTTTATCATGCTCCTCATAGCCTTCCGAGCCCGCTCATGCACGGCGGACAGTTCCTTCAGAAGGCTCCCCCGGTAGGAGTCGATCTCTTCTTCAGGCCGCCCGGTTAGGAGACCTATACATGAGACAAGGCATGTCCATTACACTTCATGTAGGAGGGATACCCTTCGACGTTATAATCACACTTACCGAACATGCCCCTCAGTAATTTCTGGTTCTCTTCTTGGGTCTGGGCCAATTGAGTCTTTAAACTCTCAATTTCTTCGGCCTGCTGCTTATTTTCCACTTGGAGGCGTTTCTTCTCCTCCAGGTTTCGTTGCAACGAAAGGCAGCCGGCCTCATACTGGGACTCGGCGTACCTCTGAGATTCTCGGGCTACATCTAAATCTTTTTGCAACTGCCCTATAGATTCAGCTGCTAAAAAGTACCCTCGCATCAGCAGGGGATTATATACTAAGATCAGGAGAATAGATATACTCACCATGCGCCTCCCGGGTAAAATTCTTCCCTTGTTCAAGTTCGGCCTTCACGGCTTCCACCTGTGTTCGGCTCTCCTCCAATTCATTGGCCAGTTGCTCGTTCTGCTGCCTTGAGGCCTGCATCATCCATAAAACAATATGCGGATCCTTAACTCGGTCGTCCCGACCAATTCAAGGCTCAGGGGCTACTGGGTTTACATATGTGTCCGGATTCTCAAAATCAATCACTCACCTTCAGGCTGGATGATATCAGTTTCACGGCTTCCCCAAGCCCAGCTCGGGCAGCTCCGATGTGTGCGTCTGCCGAGCATAGAGCATTGAACTCTTGTTTGGAAAACGCCGGGTGGCGCAGGGTTTCTCGTCGCCGCCGGTGGTTCATCGCGCTCTCTACTTCGGATTTAGTGACTGATACCGCATCCCCGGAATCTTCAGGGGCTGGATTGACCACAGGGGCCTCCGCAGCAGGCTCAGCATGAGCAGAAGATCTTGATGCATGAGTGTTGCCACGCATCCCGGCAACGTCCTCGGCAGAAGATGGTTGTACTCGTTTCCTGAGTATTTCGACATAAGATCTTCTGTGAGATCCTATCGATCATAATAACAATAGATTAAGCGGCCGAACGAAGTACCTTTTGGTTGAACGAGTGGTCGGCGCCGTCTCCGCGACCGGCTCACATGAAGGACTCCTGTTGATGCCCGGTCCGGGCATTGCTGCTGTAGCTGATGTTCGTCGCGAGGACCGACGGCGCTTGGGATTGGAAACCGGCATATTTGGGTCGACGGAGGACGTTTGCCTTTTACGGGAAGAATTTTTCTTCTTGCCTGTAGCGGAGGAAGGGAGTGATCCGGGGTGATCGGCTATGATAGCCACCTTGGATCGATCAAGGCCCTCTTGATAAATGACCCCGTCTTTGTACTCAATTGACAGCTCCGGATCGTCATGGAATCCTGTATCGTCATCATGAGAATAGTTCTCTGGTTGGGGGGCCGGACAGTTGACTGTCTCGACAAAGCTCCTCCATTCCTATTTGCGCAGATTGAAAGCTTTGATCAAAAAGGGCAAATAAAAAACCCGAACTCAGGTCGCAAAGTCGAAAGGCTTACCCATTCGACGGGATTGTAACTTGAGTAGCCCTCGTTAACCGGTAGCCGAACGAAGTCTTCTTTTTCTCCTTTGTACATGTCGGCAAGTGCGGCTACCAATGCCGCTTGATTGGCAGGGCCCAGCCGTCGGGAGCGAGTGGTGTCACTTGTTCCGTTGTAACGCCACAAAGGATGTATCCTTTGCTGAAGAGGTTGAACGCATCGGGTGATGGCGGCAGCCATCACGTCAATCATGGTCAGCTTGTGATGAGCTAGTATCCTTGTGTGGGCGGCCAAGCGTTGAACTTCAGCACCGTCCTCTTGGGATGAACTCTTCGGTCGCCAATTGTACATTTTTTCAAAGGGGCGTCAGAGTATTCGGGCAAACCCCTCCGAGCTGGATCGAATAGGGGAATGTCCTCAATATAGAACCATTCCGAAGACCATTCTTCGGACTCCTTCTTCGGTGTCCCCACTGGATACCCTGTCCCGGCTATACGGCATACTTCGGCTCCTCCGACTTCCTGAACTGTCTCACCCTGAGTTCGGGGGACGAGGCAGAATTACTTCCTCCATAATTCAAAGTGTGCCTCACAGCCCAGGAACATTTCGCAAAGGGCAACAAAGCCCGAGATATGCAGAATAGATCCGGGGGTAAGATGATAGAGCTGGATCCCATAGAACTCCAGTAATCCCCTCAGGAAAGGATGAATGGGGAACCCTAGGCCCCGCAAGAGGAAAGGCACGAAGCATACCCGCTCTCCCTTGTTAGGATTAGGGAAGTTCTCCGCGAAGGCTTCGTTGTCAAAATAAGTCAAACCGGCGCGAGTAGCCACCAGATCCGAGGAAGAAAGATACCCTTGGGTCTCGAGGTCACGCAGCCGAAGGAGGGATACAGAGCAACTTTCCCAATCCCCGGGACGAGAGCCGTAAGGACGCGAGGAAGAGCTGGGGGCGCTCGCCATGTTTTTGTGGTGATCTCTCGCTTGAAGTTTTTTCTGATGGGGAAGAAGAGGAAGATGTGACCCAGACCACGATTCGACTTGTTTAAATAGGTGGTGCCTCCCTTGCGGGAGGGGCGGTCTTGTAAAAAGCTGTCGGGCCGCTCGTCTCCCCTCGGCGCACAAGGATCGAGAAGCTCTGAAAGTTACTACAGTAGGTCCCGCAAATTCTCAATGTTTGAGAATTCTCCGATGACGGGATGGTTGCCGAGCACGAAGGGATAGAGGGACTCGCCTCGCAAGCCAGAGACTTCAACGCGCAAGATTGTCCGGATATACCTTGGCATTGGAGGCTAGTCCGGGGGCTACTGAGGGAGTCCGGGATTAAGGGGTCCTCGGACTGCCGGCCTATTTCTCATAGGCCGGGCTCATGGGCCGCTCGCTGAGGATGGGATTGATCAAAGGCCTCGTCGCTATGGAGGAGACCTCAGGAGTCGTGGCGTGTCTTTCAAGTTTGAGATAGTAGATTAGGCATGTTTTTTCCCTCCGGTGGGCAACCGACTATGTGTAACCCTAATGACCCTTGGTGCCTATATAAGCCGAAGGGTTTTAGATTGTAAGATACAGAAACTCATCTAGGGTTTTAGCTAGTCGATCTCGAGGTAGATCAACTCTGTAAACCTTCATACCATCAATATAATCGAGCAGGACGTAGGGTTTTACCTCCATAGGAGGGCCCGAACCTGGGTAAACATCGTCTCCTTCGTCCCCTTGTTACCATCGATCCAATACTCACAGCTTGGGACCTCCTACCCGAGATCCGCCGGTTTTGACACTGACACACATACCTTGACAAAGTTTTGAAGAAGTTCAAAATGGATCAGTCCAAGAAGGGGTTCTTGCCTGTATTGCAAGGTGTGAAATTGAGTAAGACTCAATGCCCAGTGACTGCAGAAGATAGAGAAAAGATGAGTGCCGTCCCCTATGCTTCAGCCATAGGCTCTATCATGTATGCAATGCTGTGCACAAGACCCGATGTCAGCCTTGCCATAAGTATGGCCGGAAGGTTTCAAAGTGATCCAGGAATGGAACACTGGACGGCGGTCAAGAATATCCTTAAGTACCTGAAAAGGACTAAGGACATGTTTCTCGTTTATGGAGGTGATCAAGAGCTCGTCGTAAAGGGTTACGTCGATGCAAGCTTTGACACTGATCCGGATGACTCTAAGTCTCAAACCGGATACGTATTTATTCTCAATGGGGGTGCGGTAAGCTGGTGCAGTTCCAAGCAGAGCGTAGTAGCTGATTCTACATGCGAAGCGGAGTACATCGCTGCCTCGGAGGCGGCGAAGGAAGGTGTCTGGATGAAGGAGTTCATGACAGATCTTGGAGTAGTGCCTAGTGCACTAAACCCAATGACTCTGTTCTGTGACAACACTGGTGCCATTGCTCTTGCCAAGGAACCAAGGTTTCACAAGAGGACTAGACAAATAAAGTGACGCTTCAATTCCATCCGCGATTACATCAAGGAGGAGGACATAAATATTTGCAAAAGTGCACACGGATCTGAATGTCGCAGACCCATTGACTAAACCTCTTCCAAGGGCTAAACATGATCAACACCAGAACTGTATGGGTGTTAGATTCATTACAATGTAAATCACATAGTGATGTGAACTAGATTATTGACTCTAGTGCAAGTGGGAGACTGTTGGAAATATGCCCTAGAGGCAATAATAAAGTGGTTATTATTATACTTCATGATAATCGTTTATTATCCATGCTATAATTGTATTGATTGGAAACTCAATTGCATGAGTGGATACATAGACAACACTGTGTCCCTAGTATGCCTCTAGTAGACTAGCTCATTGATCAAAGATGGTCAAGGTTTCCTAGCCATAGACATGAGATGTCATTTGATAACGAGATCACATCATTAGGAGAATGATGTGATGGACAAGACCCAAACTATGAACATAGCATATGATCGTGTCAGTTTATTGCTATAGTTTTCTACATGTCAAGTATCTGTTCCTATGACCATGAGATCATGCAACTCACTGACACCGGAGGAATACCTTGTGTGTATCAAATGTCGCAACGTAACTGGGTGACTATAAAGATGCTCTACAGGTATCTCCGAAGGTGTTTGTTGAGTTGGCATGGATCAAGACTGGGATTTGTTACTCCGTGTGACGGAGAGGTATCTCAGGGCCCACTCGGTAATACAACATCACAATAAGCCTTGCAAGTAAAGTGACTAAAGTGTTAGCCATGGGATCTTGTATTACGGAACGAGTAAAGAGACTTGCCGGTAACGAGATTGAACTAGGTATAGAGATACCGACGATCGAATCTCGGGCAAGTAACATACCAAAGAACAAAGGGAACAGCATACGGGATTAACTGAATCCTTGACATAGAGGTTCAACCGATAAATATCTTCATAGAATATGTAGGAACCAATATGGGCATCCAGGTCCCCCTATTGGTTATTGACCGTAGAGCTGTCTCGGTCATGTCTACATAGTTCTCGAACCCGCAGGGTCTGCACACTTAACGTTCGGTGACGTTTCAGTAGTATTGAGTTATGTATGGTGGTGACCGAAAGTTTTTCGGAGTCCCGGATGAGATCCCGGATGTCACGAGGAGCTCCAGAATGGTCCGGAGGTAAATATTGATATATAGGAAGTCCCGTTTTGGTCGCCGGAAAAGTTTTGGGTACTTCCGGTAGTGTACCGGGGGTGCCGGGAGGGTTCCGGGGGACCATCGGGAGGGGCCACCCACGCCGGGAGGCCACATGGGTCTTAGGGGTGGCGCACCAGCCCTTAGTGGGCTGGGCAAACCAGCCCCAAAGGGCCCATGCGGCTGGGGTGTGGAAAAGGAAAAACCCCAAGTGGCGGAAGGAAATCCAAGTAGGATTGGAATCCTACTTGGAGTAGGATTGGAGGTGGACTCCTCCACCTCTTGTTCGGCCGACTCCTAGGGGGAACCCTAGGGGCGCCGGCCCCTCCCCTCCCTCCTATATATATTGGAAGGGAGAGAGGGCAGCCGCACCCAACCCAAAAGCCACGGTGTAGCCCTTTCTCCCTACTAGATCATCTCCCCTAGTTTTCGGCGGTGCTTAGGCGAAGCCCTGCCAGAATAGTTCCACCACCACCGTCACCGCACCGTCGCGCTGCCGGAGAACTCATCTACCTCTCCGCTCCCTCTTGCTGGATCAAGAAGGTGGAGATCGTCATCGAGCTGTACGTGTGCTGAACACGGAGGTGCCGTCCGTTCGGCGCTAGATCGTGATTGGATCGCGGGACGACTTGCGATTTGGATCGCGAAGACGTTCGACTACATCAACCGCGATTCTTAACGCTTCCCGCTTAGCGATCTACAAGGGTACGTAGATCCACTCTCCCTCTCATAGATGCTCATCACCATGGATAGATCTTGTGTGTTCGTAGGAAAATTTTGGTTTCCCATGCAACATTCCCCAACACAATTCGGGAGCTTCGTACCTTAACGAAGCGTTTTGCCCCATCCATTCTTTGTATCCTCGAAACTCAAATTGAGGGTTCAAGAGTGGAAAACTTATCTGTTTCTTTAAGTTTCAATAAAAGTTTTGCTATTAGTAGTTCTGGTAGAAGTGGTGGTCTCGGTGTTTTTTGGAATGATTCAATAAAGTTGGAAGTTATTGTTTACTTGAAGTATCATATAGATGTGGAGATAGATGATCTTGGCAACACTCCTTCGAGAGTTACTTTTGTTTATGGGGAAGCTCAAGTCCAAGATCGATACAAAACTTGGGACACGCCGAGAGGTATTGCCAATGCTAGTACCAGACCATGGCTGGCAATGGGAGATTTCAATGAGGTACTTCACCTCTATGAACACGACGGAATTGGCAATCGCAGTCAGACCTAGATAGATGGATTCAGAGACGCACTTGACACATGCGGACTAGCAGATATTGGATATAGAGGGAACACATGGACATTTGAGAAGAAAGTTGTAGGTGGTACCTATACCCATGTGAGATTGGATAGGGATGTGGCTACGTCTGCATGGTCGCTAGCCTATCGAAGTGCGGAGCTCATGCATGAAACTGTTGCATGCTCAGATCACGTACCACTTCTACTTAACCTGGGTTTGCATGCATGCAAGGCGGGATCCAAATCCTTTAAGTATGAATGTGCATGGGAGACACATCCAGGACTGGTAGATGCGGTGGGTTCTGCATGGGGACAAGGGTGTAATGGCACGGTAGAAGGAGTAAAGCGGAAGCTAAAGTCAATGTCTGGTGATCTGACAGTTTGGGACAAGGAAGTATTTGGCAACATAAAGAGAGAGATCAGAAAGCTGCAAAGCGATTTGGCAATCATTCGGGCGGCTCCGGGGAGATCAGGTCCATCACGCGCTGAAACAAAAATATGCGACAGTCTAGTCGAACTTTTTCATAGGGAAGAGATTCTCTGGCGGCAAAGGGCTCGGATTGAGTGGCTTGCAAGTGGCGATAAGAACACCTATTATTTCCATCGATAGATTTCAATGCAAGGAGTAGGGATTGCCATGCAAATAATGCACAAGAGCTATAAGGGTATGAAAGCTCAACTGAAGCTAAGTGGGGTGTGCATCCAACTTGCTTGCTCATGAAGACCTCGGGCATTTGAGGAAGCCCGTCATCAGAATATACAAGCCAAGTTTCTAATAATGAAAAAGTATTCCCACTAGCATATGAAAATGACATAACATGAGACTCTCTATATGAAGAACAGGGTGCCACTTTGAGGCACAAGTGTGGTAAAGGATAGTAGCAAAGTCTCTTCTCTCTTTTTCTCTCATTTTTGTTTTCATTTTTTCATTTTTTTATTTTTTTATTATGGTGGGCTCATTTGGTCTCCCCCATTTTTATTTCCTCACTGGGACAATGCTCTAATAATGATGATCATCACACTTTTACTTACTTACAACTCAATATGAAAACTCGATATGAAGAATTATGAAACAATATAACTCAATATGAATGCCTCTGGCAGTGTACCACGATGTGCAATGATCTAGCGTGACACTCCACCCATAAGTAGCTCTCATGATTGATTCATACGGTGGTTTAATTCCCTTCCTAGGGAAGTGTTCCATCCCTTTCTTTAATGGGAATTGGAACCTTATGTTTCCCTCTTTCATATCAATAACTACACCTATAGTTCGTAAGAAAGGTCTTCCAAGTATTATTGGACAAGTAGGATTGCAATCAGTATCAAGCACAATGAAATATATAGGCACATAATTCTTATTTACAACAATGAGAACATCATTTATTCTACCTAATTTTTTTTAATGATAGAATCCGCAAGATACAAGTTTAGGGAACAATCTTGAATATTGGTGAGACCAAGCACATCACAAAGAGTTTTAGGTATAGTTGAAACACTAGCACCAAGGTCACACAAAGCATTGCATTCATATTTATTTATTCTTATTTTAATAGTAGGTTCCCACTCATCATGCAATTTTCTAGGAATAGAAACTTCAAGCTCAAGTTTCTCATCATAAGCTTTTATCATCGCTTCCACTATATGATTAGTGAAAGCCTTGTTTTGTTCATAAGCATTGGGTGAGATAATAATAGTTTGTAACAAGGAAATACATTCTACTAAAGAGAAACTTTCATAATTAAAGTCCTTGTAATCCAAGATAGTGGGCACATCAGTAGTTTAACCACTCCAAACCAACTTTTTCAGTTTTAGCATTAGAATCATCACCCTCCAAGCAAATGGGACGCTCTCTAGCTAGAGTTGACTAATCTCCAGTCCCTTTATCATTTATATTCAGAGAAGTAAATAAAGATTCAATAGGAGAAGTACCAATCATTTTAAGATCTTCATCATGATTCCGGTAAAAACCGGGTGGAAGAGCCTTTTCTAAGAATTCCCGCTTAGCTTTTAACTTAGTGGTCCTCTCCTTAATTTCATTAATATATATTTGGATAGATTTAATAGTCTCATTAAAATCATGCTTGGGTGGCAAAGTTTTAATTTTAATAGTTTCAACATCAAGAGCAATTATATCCATGTTTTTAGCCAAAGTATCAATCATATGCAACTTTTCTTCTACCATAGTATTAAAAACCTTTTGAGAACTAATAAAATATTTAATTGTGTTCTCAAGATCATAGGGTATCCTATTAGCATTTGTAGAAGAATTTCCATAGGAATTACCATAAGAGTTTCCATAGTTATTAGAGGAGTTACCGGGATACGGCCTAGCATTGCAATTTCCTCTATAAGCATTGTCGTTGAAATTGTTTCGCGAGATAAAGTTCACATCAATAGCATCATTGTTTTGCTCAACCAAAGTAGACAAATTCATATCATTTGGATCAACATGAGTATTTTTGCTAGCAACCATATTCATAAGAGCATCCACTTTTTCACCCAAAGTAGCGATTTCCTTGACAGAATTTACCTTCTTGCCAGTTGGAGCTCTTTCGGTATGCCATTGAGAATAATTTGTCATGATGTTGTCCAAAAGTTTTGTGGCCTCTCCTAAGGTCACATCCATAAAGGTACCACCTATAGCAGAATCTAGAAGATTTCTAGACACAAAGTTTAGTCCAGCATAGAAGTTTTGGATAATCATCAACAAGTTTAAACCATGAGTAGGGCAATTTCTAATCATCAATTTCATCCTCTCCCAAGCTTGTGAAACATGTTCTTGATCATCTTGTTTAAAATTCATAATTTTATTTCTAAGGGAGATGATCTTAGTAGGACGAAAATGCTTGGAAATAAAAGCATCCTTACACTTATCCCATGTTCCAATACTATTGCGTGGTAAAGATGAAAACCAAGCCTAAGCTTTATCTCTTAGTGAAAAAGGAAATAATTTTAATTTCACAACATCATTATCCATATCCTTTTTCTTTTGCATATCACAAAGTTCAACAAAAGTATTAAGATGAGCAGCGGGATCCTCATTAGGACTTCCCGAAAATTGATCTTTCATCACAAGATTTAGCAATGCAGCATTAATATCAAAAGCCTCCGCACTAGTGGCGGGTGGTATAGAAGTACTAATAAAATCATTGTTATTAGTATTTGAAAGGTCACACAACTTAGTAGTATCTGGAGACATGGTGACCGAGCAAGCAAAGTAACAAGCAGGACAAGTAAACTAGCAAGGAAAGAAGTAAACTAGTAACAAGCAAAGATAAATATTTTTTGTATTTTTGATTTTTATGAAACAAACTAAATATAATAGCGAATAAAAAGAATAACAAGTGAATGATAATTTGTGTGAAGTTACTTGATAGTTGGTGATGACATTCCCCGGCAACGGCGCCAGAAATCCTTCCTGATACTTGTGATCTGTGTTGGGTTTTCCGTGAAGAGGAACGGGTAATTGCAGCACAATACGGATAAGTATTTCCTTCAGTCAAGAACCAAGGTTTATTGAACCAATAGGAATATCAATCCATAACCGTCTTCAGCGGCCGCACACAAAAGAGCAAACACTTGCACCCAACGCGGCAAGAGGGTTCTCAATCACATTGATCTCGTTATTTGCAAGCAAGTGAAGTGTGTAGATAATAGTAGATAATTGTAAATTGCAAAATAAAATAAAAAGTAAATAATGGTAGCAAGGTAATGATAGGTTTTGTAAATATATATGTGAATAGACCCGAGGGCCATAATTTTCCCTAGCGGCATCTCTGATGTAGTAGGCAACATACGGTGGGTAAACAAATTACTGTTGGGCAATTGATAGAAAAGCGCATAGTTATGTGATATTCACGGCAATGATCATGTATATATAGGCACCATGTCCATAAGCAAATAGGCCGACTCCTGCCTGCACCTATTACTATTACTCCACCCATCGACCGCTATCCAGCATGCATCTAGAGTATTAAGTAAAACAGAGTAATGCTTGGAGAACATTGACATGATGTAGACAAAGATAATTCAATTAATATGAACTAACCCCATCGTTTTATCCTTAGTGGCAACAATAAAAAGACGTGTCTTGTCCCTTTCTCTCATTGGGATATGGAGCACCGCCAGATTGAACCCACTACAACGCACCCCTCTCACTGAAGAAATATCAATCTAGTTGGCCAAACTATTTCAATAGATCGGAGAGATTTACGAAGCTATAATGATCATGCAATTAAGAATCATAATATATATCAGAGGTGACTCAAATACTTTCCATGAATAATCTGAACATAAACCCACAATTCATCGGATCCCAACAAACGCACCGTACAAAAGAATTACATCAGATAGATCAAAGTGAAGATGCGATGATCATTGTATTGAAGATCAAAAGAGAGAGATAGCCATCTAGGTACTAACTACGGACCCGTAGGTCTGTGGTGAACTACTCACACATCATCATGAGGGTAACAAGGTTGATGAAGATGCCCTCCGTGATCGATCCCCCCTCCGGCAGGGTGCCGGAACGAAGCTCCAGATGGGATCGTGGCGGAACAGAGACTTGCGGCGGCGGAAAAAGTGTTTCAGGATGCCCTCTAGGGTTTTTGGAATATATGTGAATTTATAGGCCAGAGAATGGGGGTAGGAGGGCCACAAGGGAGGGACAAGCCATTAGGGCGCGCCAAACCCCCTGGTCACGCCCTGTTGGCTTGTGCCTCCCTCGTGCGGACTCCGGTCTTCTCTCGAAGCTTCCACATCTTCTTTTGGTCCAGAAAAAATCATAAAAAAGTTTCGGGGCAATTGGACTTCGTTTGGTACTGTAAACCTGAAAAGTAAAAAAACATGCAGAAAACAGCAACTGGCACTGGGCACTGAGTCAATAGGTTAGTTCTCAAAAATAATATAAATTTGTAAATTATTACTCAAAAGTATCCTAGAATGATAATATGTCAACATGGAACAATCAAAAATTATAGATACCTTAGGGACATATCAGCATCATGTGACAGCGATATGACAACGACTTCACGTTGCGTGCTTGAATGATGTACATGTCGTAGGACGCAATGTCCTTTCGTGCATAAAATGTTTCATGCACTTGCAGCCAAAAGGGCTCCCCTATGGTCCTGCCTACGAAATATGTGGATGCGGCCAGCCACGCATCGCACAACAGCTCATCCTTCATGGTTGAATAGCTCGTCATCCTCCGAACTCTAAAAAACGACATAACATTTGAAAATAACCTCAATGGCATTTGTCCAAACACCTGTCGGGCATGGTGACCGTCATGGAGGTCGTCAACAGGGGGCAGAGTGTACCTGGGTACAAACGGCTCTAGGGTGGAAAGCTCCGTCGTAGACGGTGAGCAGGCGCATCGGTGCTGGTTGCCGACGTCCGATAATGCCTCTCTAGCAGCCGAAGACGTACAAGGAGCAGCGGCGACGGAGGTGGAGGGTGGGAAGCAAGGGGTAGAAGGGGCGGAATGCAAGGAAATGGGACCGGGGTATTGGGTGGGCCGGGATTGTCGGATAGCGATGTTTCTCGTGTCCGGACTCCCGCAAACCTCCCCCATTTTTGTCTCCAATTTGTGGGACAAATCACATCCGGACCGCACCATGGACCGATACATGACCGTGCTGGATGGTTTCCGCGGTCCGGACTGCGCAGTCCGGACCGTTGCGAGAGGTTTGCGGGTCCGCCTTGGAGATGTCCACCGAGCTAAAAGCATCTATTATTCCGATGATAGTTGGCGGGCGTTTGGCATTTCCACTAAGATATGTAAAACAAAATAAATAGAAAGTTTAGGTGCATTGCATAGGGTTCCAGAAATAAACCACAATTGCACAACAAATGGTTGGTTTCTTTTTTAGGGTTGACTATCTATATAGGTCCACCTACACTACTACACATCTAAGTCTACCTCTTCGACATTTCACCCACTGCACTCCAGTAAGTCATTCCGGCTACTCAAGCTAAAGGTCCAAGAAAGGAATAGAGTCGCAAGATTTGGGAAGTGTCAAGCATTGGAGCATTGACTTCTCTTTGATCATTTTATGAGCTTATTACTCTTGAATTTTGTAGAACCTTTTTTCGAAAATATCAATGTTAAAAATTAGGGCCTCCTGCACATATTTTGAGTCACGTAAGACCAACAAAAATTTGAGGCATGCGTTATGAAGCTGCGAGAACTTCAGCATTCACATCCACAAGAAAAGAATCACTGAAATGAGATTAATGATAAGCACATAACTTCGTCTAGAGGAAGCGTCTTGAGTGGAGCCAGATCTTAACATTTGGTGTTGGTGTTCGACTTATTGGGCCTTTAGTGGGCTGGAAAGACGAACTATGCTACATGTACACCTCGAACACGCGCACACACAACACATTTCAAGCATTTTACATTTATTTATGATTAATTATCTCAGCCCTATTTCTTGGGGAAAATCGAACATGATATCAAAAAGTTAAGTAATTGTCTAGCCCCTATTTTGGTTGTGGGAATTTCATAAGTTTCATTCACACTACACAAATCTAGCCACACTTGATCAAGAGGGGATTCATGTTCAGGTGTGAATGCAAGACTAATCATAACAAAGGTCATACAATTACAGACTAGGACAACATCATGCATGATGTTGACATGAGCACTATATTTACGCCGATGCATGAGACCTAGGAAACACAAGCGATGTTATGGTGGATGACACCAAATGAGGATAAACACATACACCCCAATCTCAAGCATCCAAATCCGCCTATCAAACTGGAATTGATATTCACCTCTTACATCCCCGTGTGTGCAGTGCATCCACCCCCCGTCTCCTCAAGCATCCAAAATCCGTTGCCCCCGATAACGACCATGGAGTGCCAGCGGAACCAGGGCGGTGACCCCGTCCCTAGCCAGAAATACACCATCCTGCCTCGCTCTCCCCTCATCCCAGCCATTCGTGCTCGTTCCCCTCTCCATCCCTATTTACACCATTGGTTGTTCCATGCAGATGACTTGAGAGATCACCACAGATGACCAATATCAGGCCTACGAAGGTCGCATGTTTGACCTGAAGTACCTCGACATGTGCAAGCGCGCCTCGGCAGTGGTAACTGGTAAGGACCCATCTAGTTTGACGGTACACCAGTAGCAATTTGTCTGAAACCCTAGAACTTGCCATGCACGTGTTTCCTAAACTTCTTCTGATTAAAACCCAAGAATTTGTTCCGTTGTGAAACCGTGTTTGTTTTTCTATACCTTGTATGTCCAAAAACTCTAGAACTTGTGCTCTCTGCTCTGTATGAGAATATGTTTGTGTCAATTCTGATAACATATTAATCATGTATAAAATTGTGAGTGTTATCTCTTGGTATATGTTTAATTCTCGAACACATGGAATTGGTGAATGTTAAGGATCCAAAATTTCGTACTAAATTGAGAGTTATCACCTATTTACACTGAACATTTTTACTTTTGTATTGGTCGTTGTCACTAAACCTTAGTGAGATTTTCCATTGGCGTCATATCATTCATTATTAATGACTACCATTGCACTTAATGATATTGTCCATAGAATTGCATTAGTAAAAATATTATTATTCAATGGTAAATAAACATGTTTATTAGTACGAATAAAGAATGCTAAGGTGAAGACATTCTAATCATGGAAACCGTGATACTTTTTAGTTTTTGACATTATGATGAAGTGCATTTTATGCAAATCTAACAAACACATAAAAGATGATAACATCACATATAATGTACTATATGGTCCTACACCTACTTTACTATCAATTAATATATTACTAGAATGTTCTACAATGCACGAGCATATAAAAATATCAAAAGAAACAATATAGTTTTGAAACATTTTTTGTATTTTTAAAAATCCTACATTAAGATAATATTGCACTAGAACATAATGATGGTACATTCTGTTTTTAGTTATATTTTTTTCTTAGCGTAGAAGAAACATGCTAATTAATAGTGTGATGTATGATGTGATGTATGCTATGCGCTTTAGTTCAACTACTATTATGTCTTTACCCAAGTAATGGTGAACAACATATATAGCAAAATAAGTCATAAACAACCAAAGAAAAGTCATAAACAACCAAACTTGGTAAGCCTACAATTATTATTCATATGCCAGGGCCAACTAGTGGGTTGACTCATCTGATGTTGGACTTATAGCGAATATCCATTTCTGAGCCTAGGCTCATCTGCACCGATCAAGACAAAAAAGGCAAATTGGGTCAAAAATTACATGAACAGTAAACTTTTTTCTAGACCCAGAATTTGTCTTTTTTGCCGAGAGCTACTCAGATGTGCAAATGATCTGAAATTTGGAGCGCACCTCACACACCAAATTATCTACCACGAAAAAATGTTTGAATTTTTCTACTATTTGTTTTGAATTTTTTTCTTCATCGCAGGTGTAGATGAGCCTGGGCACTGAATCGCTGCTCTCGACTTATTGGACCTTTAATGGGTTGGAAAGAGGAACTATGCTAGGTGTACACCTCAAGCATGTGTTGGAAATATGCCCTAGAGGCAATAATAAAATGGTTATTATTATATTTCCTTGTTCATGATAATTGTCTATTGTTCAAGCTATAATTGTATTAACCGGAAACCGTAATACATGTGTGAATACATAGACCACACCATGTCCCTAGTGAGCCTCTAGTTGACTAGCTCGTTGATCAATAGATGGTCATGGTTTCCTGACCATGGACATTGGATGTCGTTGATAACGGGATCACATCATTAGGAGAATGATGTGATGGACAAGACCCAATCCTAAGCATAGCACAAGATCGTGTAGTTCGTCTGCTAGAGCTTTTCTAATGTCAAGTATCATTTCCTTAGACCATGAGATTGTGCAACTCCCAGATACCGTAGGAATGCTTTGGGTGTATCAAACGTCACAACGTAACTGGGTGACTATAAAGGTGCACTACAGGTATCTCTGAAAGTGTCTGTTGGGTTGGCACGAATCGAGACTGGGATTTGTCACTCCGTGTGACGGAGAGGTATCTCTGGGCCCACTCGGCAATACATCATCATTATGAGCTCAATGTGACTAAGGAGTTAGTCACGGGATCATGTGTTACGGAACGAGTAAAGAGACTTGCCGGTAACGAGATTGAACAAGGTATAGGGATACCGACGATCGAATCTCGGGCAAGTAACATACCAATGGACAAAGGGAATTGTATACGGGATTAATTGAATCCCCGACATCGTGGTTCATCCGATGAGATCATCGTGGAACATGTGGGAGCCAATATGGGTATCCAGATCCCGCTATTGGTTATTGGCCGGAGAGGTGTCTCGGTCATGTCTGCATAGTTCCCGAACCCGTAGGGTCTACACACTTAAGGTTCGGTGATGCTAGAGTTGTAATGGGAATTGTATGTGGTTACCGAAAGTTGTTCGGAGTCCCGGATGAGATTCCGGATGTCACGAGGAGTTCCGGAATGGTTTGGAGGTAAAGATTTATATATGGGAAGTCCTATTTTGGCCACCGGAAAATGTTCGGGATTTTTCGGTATTGTACCGGGAAGGTTCTAGAAGGTTCCGGAGTGGGGCCCACCTGCATGGGGGGACCTACATGAACGTGGGTAGTGGGGGCAAGGCCCCACACCCCTGGTCAAGGCACACCAAGATACCCCCTTAGAAGGAATAAGATCATATCCCGAAGGGATAAGATCAAGATCCCTAAAAAGGGGGGATAACAATCGGTGGGGAAGGGAAAGGATGGGATTTCTTTCCTCCCACCTTTGACAACGCCCCAATGGACTTTGAGGGCAAGAAACCAGCCCCCTCCACCCCTATATATAGTGGGGAGGCGCATGGGAACTGCATCCCTTGCCCCTGGCGCAGCCCTCCCCCCTCCTACACCTCCTCCTCCTCCGTAATGCTTAGCGAAGCTCTGCCGGAGAACCACGAGCTCCACCGCCACCACGCCGTCGTGCTGTCGGAGCTCTCCCTCAACTTCTCCTCCCCCCTTGCTGGATCAAGAAGGAGGAGATGTCCCCGGGCTGTACGTGTGTTGAAGGCGGAGGCGCCGTCCGTTCGGCGCTTGGATCGGATCTTCCGCGATTTGAATCACCGCGAGTACGACTCCATCAACCGCGTTCTTTGCAACGCTTCCGCTTAGCGATCTTCAAGGGTATGAAGATGCACTCCCTCTCTCTCGTTGCTAGCATCTCCTAGATTGATCTTGGTGACACGTAGGAATTTTTTGA
Organism: Elymus sibiricus; assembly: GCA_039707655.1. Classification (NCBI taxonomy): domain Eukaryota; kingdom Viridiplantae; phylum Streptophyta; class Magnoliopsida; order Poales; family Poaceae; genus Elymus; species Elymus sibiricus. The sequence goes on from CM077675.1 coordinate 490,225,988, forward strand.
TTTATTACTACGTTCCCCAACAGTGGCATCATGAGCTAGGTCTATGCGTAGATTCTATGCACGAGTAGAACACAAGTAGTTGTGGGCGATGATTTGGTCAATTTGCTTGCCGTTACTAGTCCTATCTTGATTCGGCGGTATTGTGGGATGAAGCGGCCCGGACCGACTTTACACGTACACTTACGTGAGACTGGTTCCACCGCCTGATATGCACTTGTTGCATAAGGTGGCTAGCGGGTGTCTGTCTCTCCCACTTTAGTCGGATCGGATTCGATGAAGAGGGTCCTTATGAAGGGTAAATAGCAATTGGCATATGACCATTGTGGCTTTTGCGTAGGTAAGGAACGTTCTTGCTAGAAACCCATAGCAGCCACGTAAAACTTGCAACAACAACTAGAAGACGTCTAACTTGTTTTTGCAGGGTATGCTATGTGATGTGATATGGCCAAAAGGATGTGATGAAATATATGTGATGTATGAGATTGATCATGTTCTTGTAATAGGAATCACGACTTGCATGTCGATGGGTATGACAACTGGCAGGAGCCATAGGAGTTGTCTTAATTTATTGTATGACCTGCGTGTCAATCAAAAACGCCATGTAATTACTTTACTTTATTGCTAACCGTTAGCCATAGTAGTAGAAGTAATAGTTGGCGAGACAACTTCATGAAGACATGATGATGGAGATCATGGTGTCGTGCCGGTGACGATGGTGATCATGCCGCGCCCCGAAGATGGAGATCAAAGGCGCAAGATGATATTGGCCATATCATGTCACTTTATGATTTGCATGTGATGTTTATCATGTTTTTACATCTTATTTGCTTAGAACGACGGTAGCATAAATAAGATGATCCCTCACTAAAATTTCAAGAAATGTGTTCCCCCTAAGTGTGCACCATTGCGAAGGATCGTTGTTTCGAAGCACCACGTGATGATCGGGTGTGATAGATTCTAACGTTCGCATACAACGGGTGTAAGCCAGATTTACACACGCGAAACACTTAGGTTGACTTGATGAGCCTAGCATGTACAGACATGGCCTCGGAACACGAGAGACCGAAAGGTCAAACATGAGTCGTATAGTAGATGCGATCAACATGGAGATGTTCACCATTGATGACTAGTCCGTCTCACGTGATGATCGGACACGGCCTAGTCGATGTGTATCATGTATCACTTAGATGACTAGAGGGATGTCTATCTGAGTGGGAGTTCATTAAATAATTTGATTAGATGAACTTAATTATCATGAACTTAGTCTAAAATTGTCTTTACAATCTATCTTGTAGATCCAATGGCCCACGCTAATGTTGCCCTCAACTTCAACGCGTTCCTAGAGAAAACCAAGCTGAAAGACTATGGAAGCAACTATACGGACTGGGTCCGTAACTTGAGGATCATCCTCATAGCTTCCAAGAAAGCATATGTCCTTGATGCACCGCTAGGTGACGCACCCATTTTCCCAGCAACTCAAGACGTTATGAACGCCTGGCAGTCGCGTAGTGATGATTACTCCCTGGTTCAGTGCGGCATGCTTTACAGCTTAGAACCGGGGCTCCAAAAGCGTTTTGAGCAACACGGAGCATATGAGATGTTCCAAGAGCTGAGAATGGTTTTCCAAGCTCATGCCCGGGTCGAGAGATATGACGTCTCCGACAAGTTCTTCAGTTGTAAGATGGAGGAAAGAAGTTCTGTCAGCGAGCACATACTCAAAATGTCTGGGTTGCACAACCGCTTGTCTCAGCTGGGAGTTAATCTTCCGGATGACTCGGTTATTGACAGAATCCTCCAGTCGCTTTCACCTAGCTACAAGAGCTTTGTGATGAGCTTCAATATGCAAGGGATGGAGAAGTCCATTCCTGAGTTATATTCGATGCTGAAATCAGCGGAGGTGGAGATCAAAAAGGAACATCAAGTGTTGATGGTGAATAAGACCACCAGTTTCAAGAAAGGCAAGGGTAAGAAGAACTTCAAGAAGGACGGCAAAGCAGTTGCCGCGCCCGGTAAATCAGTTGCTGGGAAGAAGCCCAAGAATGGACCCAAGCCTGAGACTGAGTGCTTTTATTGCAAGGGAACCGGTCACTGGAAGCGGAACTGCCCCAAGTACTTAGCGGATTAGAAGGCCGGCAACGTCAAAGGTATATATGATATACATGTTATTGATGTGTACCTTACCAGCGCTCGTAGTAGCTCCTAGGTATTTGATACCGGTGCGGTTGCTCACATCTGTAACTCAAAACAGGAGCTGCGGAATAAGCGGAGACTGGCGAAGGACGAGGTGACGATGCGCGTCGGGAATGGTTCCAAGGTCGATGTGATCGCCGTCGGCACGCTACCTCTACATCTACCTTCGGGATTAGTTTTAAACCTCAATAATTGTTATTTAGTACCAGCTTTGAGCATGAACATTGTATCTGGATCTCGTTTGATGCGAGATGGCTACTCATTTAAATCCGAGAATAATGGTTGTTCTATTTATATGAGAGATATGTTTTATGGTCATGCCCCGCTGGTCAATGGTTTATTTTTATTGAATCTCGAACGTGATGTTACACATATTCATAGTGTGAATACCAAACGATGTAAGGTTGATAATGATAGTCCCACATACTTGTGGCACTGCCGCCTTGGTCATATTGGTGTCAAACGCATGAAGAAACTCCATGCAGACGGACTTTTGGAGTCTCTTGATTACGAATCATTTGACACGTGCGAACCATGCCTCATGGGCAAGATGGCTAAGACTCCGTTCTCCGGAACAATGGAGCGAGCAACCAACTTGTTGGAAATAATACATACCGATGTATGCGTTCCAATGAGCGTTGAGGCTCGCGGTGGCTATCGTTATGTTCTCACCCTCACTGATGACTTAAGCAGATATGGGTATGTCTACTTAATGAAACACAAGTCTGAGACCTTTGAAAAGTTCAAGGAAATTCAGAGTGAGGTAGAGAATCAACGTGACAAGAAAATAAAGTTCTTACGATCTGATCGTGGAGGAGAATATTTGAGTCACGAGTTTGGCACGCACTTAAGGAAATGTGGAATTGTTTCACAACTCACGCCGCCTGGCACACCTCAGTGTAATGGTGTGTCCGAACGTCGTAATCGCACTCTATTGGATATGGTGCGATCTATGATGTCTCTTACTGATTTACCGCTATCATTTTGGGGATATGCATTAGAGACTACCGCATTCACTTTAAATAGGGCACCATCTAAATCCGTTGAGACGACACCGTATGAATTATGGTTTGGGAAGAAACCTAAGCTGTCGTTTCTAAAAGTTTGGGGATGCGATGCTTATGTCAAGAAACTTCAACCTGAAAAGCTCGAACCCAAATCGGAAAAGTGTTGGAAATATGCCCTAGAGGCAATAATAAATTGGTTATTATTATATTTCCTTGTTCGTGATAATCCTTTATTATCCATGCTATAATTGTATTGATTGGAAACTCAAATACATGTGTGGGTACATAGACAACACTGTGTCCCTAGTATGCCTCTAGTTAACTAGTTCGTTGATCAAAGATGGTCAAGGTTTCCTGGCCATAGACATGAGATGTCATTTGATAACGGGATCACATCATTAGGAGAATGATGTGATGGACAAGACCCAAACTATAAACATAGCATATGATCATGTCAGTTTATTGCTTTAGTTTTCTGCATGTCCAGTATCTGTTCCTATGACCATGAGATCAAGCAACTCACTGACACCGGAGGAATACCTTGTGTGTATCAAACGTCACAACGTAACTGGGTGACTATAAAGATGCTCTACAGGTATCTCCGAGTGTGTCTGTTGAGTGGGCATGGATCAAGACTGGGATTTGTTACTCCGTGTGACGAAGAGGTATCTCAGGGCCCACTCGGTAATACAACATCACAATAAGCCTTGCAAGCAATGTGAATAAGTGTTAGCCACGGGATCTTGTATTACAGAACGAGTAAAGAGACTTGACGGTAACGAGATTTAACTAGGTATAGAGATACCGATGATCGAATCTCGGGCAAGTAACATACCGAAGAACAAAGGGAACAGCGTACGGGATTAACTGAATCCTTGACAAAGAGGTTCAACCGATAAAGATCTTCGTAGAATATGTAGGAACCAATATGGGCATCCAGGTCCCGCTATTGGTTATTGACCGTAGAGGTGTCTTGGTCATGTCTACATAGTTCTCGAACCCGCAGGGTCTGCACACTTAAGGTTCGGTGACGTTTCGGTATAGCAGAGTTATGTATGGTGGTGACCGAAGGTTGTTCGGAGTCCCGGATGAGATCCTGGACATCACGAGGAGCTCCGGAATGGTCCGGAGGTAAAGATTGATATATAGGAAGTCCTGTTTTGGTCACCGGAAAAGTTTCGGGTATTTCGGTAGTGTGCCGGGAGTGCCGGGAGGGGTACCGGGGACCATCGGGAGGGGTGTCTCGACCCAAAGGACCTCATGGGCTGTGGGAGGAGTCAAACCAGCCCCTAGTGGGCTGGCCTAACCCCCCCCCCCCCCCCCCACTAAGGCCCATGTGGCTTTGGGTGGAAAAAATCCAAAGGAGGAAAGGTGGAAAGGGAGGAGGAATCCTACTCCTAATAGGATTGGAGTAGGACTCCTCCACCACCAATTTCGGCCAAACCTTGAGGGTTTGAGGCTGCCTCCTCCCCTCCCTCCCTCCTATATAAACTAGAGGATTTAGAGGGAAGAGCTAACCCTAATTGCCACGTGCTCCCTCTACTTCCTCTAGATCGTTTTCTCCTCTAGTCTAATTTCGGCGGTGCTTAGGCGAAGCCCTGCCGGAATAGTTCCACTACCATCGCCGCCGCGCCGTCGCGCTGCCGGAGAACTCATCTACCTCTCCGCTCCCTCTTGCTGGATCAAGAAGGCGGAGATCGTCATCGAGCTGTACGTGTGCTGAACGCGGAGGTGCTGTCCGTTCCGCGCTAGATCGGAAAGACCGTGATCAGGATCGCGGGACGGATCGTGATGGGATCGCGGGACGGATTGTGATTGGATCGCAAGATGGATCGTGATGGGATCGCGGGACGCTCGGCGATTTGGATCGCGAAGACGTTCGACTACATCAACCGCGTTTCTTAACGCTTCCCGCTTAGCGATCTACAAGGGTATGTAGATCCACTCTCCCTCTCGTAGATGCTCATCACCATGGATAGATCTTGCGTGTGCGTAGGAAATTTTTTGTTTCCCATGCAACGTTCCCCAACAAAAAGTGCGTCTTCATAGGATACCCTAAGGAAACTATTGGGTATACCTTCTACCTCAGATCCGAAGGCAAGATCTTTGTTGCCAAGAATGGATCCTTTCTAGATAAAGAGTTTCTCTCGAAAAAAGTAAGTGGGAGGAAAGTAGAACTTGATGAGGTAATTGTACCCCCTCTCGAACCGGAGAGTAGCGCAGCGCAGGAAAATGTTTCTGTGGTGCCTGCACCGACTAGAGAGGAAGTTAATGATGATGATCATGAAACTTCGGATCAAGTTACTACTGAACTTCGTAGGTCCACGAGGACACGTTCCGCACCAGAGTGGTACGGCAACCCTGTCCTGGAAATCATGTTGTTAGACAACGGAGAACCTTCGAACTATGAAGAAGCCATGGCGGGCCCGGATTCCAACAAATGGCTTGAAGCCATGAAATCCGAGATAGGATCCATGTATGAGAACAAAGTATGGACTTTGGTGGACTTGCCCGATGATCGGCAAGCCATAGAAAATAAATGGATCTTTAAGAAGAAGACTGACGCGGATGGTAATGTGACCGTCTATACGGCTCGGCTTGTCGCTAAGGGTTATCGACAAGTTCAAGGATTTGACTACGATGAGACTTTCTCACCCGTAGCGATGCTGAAGTCCGTCCGAATCATGTTAGCAATTGCCGCATTTTATGATTATGAGATCTGGCAAATGGATGTCAAAACGGCATTCCTTAACGGTTTCCTTAAGGAAGAATTGTATATGATGCAGCCGGAAGGTTTTGTCGATCCTAAGAATGCTGACAAGGTATGCAAGCTCCAGCGCTCCATCTATGGGCGGTGCAAGCATCTCGGAGTTGGAACATTCGCTTTGATGAGGTGATCAAAGCGTTTGGGTTTATACAGACTTATGGAGAAGCCTGTATTTACAAGAAAGTGAGTGGGTGCTCTGTAGCATTTCTCATTTTATATGTGGATGACATATTGTTGATGGGAAATGATATAGAACTTTTGGAAAGCATAAAGGCCTATTTGAATAAGTGTTTTTCAATGAAGGACCTTGGAGAAGCTGCTTACATATTAGGCATCAAGATCTATAGAGATAGATCGAGATGCCTCATTGGTCTTTCACAAAGCACATACCTTGACAAGATATTGAAGAAGTTCAATATGGATCAGTCCAAGAAGGGGTTCTTGCCTGTATTGCAAGGTGTGAGATTGAGCACAGCTCAATGCCCGACCTCGGCAGAAGATAGACAAAAGATGAGTGTCATCCCCTATGCCTCAGCCATAGGCTCTATTATGTATGCCATGCTATGTACCAGACCTGATGTGAACCTTGCCATAAGTTTGGTAGGGAGGTACCAAAGTGATCCCGGAATGGAACACTGGACAGCGGTCAAGAATATCCTTAAGTACCTGAAAAGGACTAAGGATATGTTTCTCGTTTATGGAGGTGCCGAAGAGCTCGTCGTAAAGGGTTACGTCGATGCTAGCTTCGACACAGATCCGGATGACTCCAAGTCACAAACCGGATACGTGTATATTTTGAATGGTGGGGCAGTCAGCTGGTGCAGTTGCAAGCAAAGCGTCGTGGCGGCATCTACATGTGAAGCGGAGTACATAGCTGCTTCGGAAGCAGCGCAGGAAGGAGTATGGATGAAGGAGTTCATCACCGACCTAGGAGTGATTCCCAATGCGTCGGGCCCGATGACTCTCTTCTGTGACAACACTGGAGCTATTGCCATTACCAAGGAGCCCAGGTTTCACAAGAAGACCAAGCACATCAAGCGCCGCTTCAACTCCATTTGTGGTTACATTCAGGATGGAGATATAGATATTTGTAAAGTACATACGGATCTGAATGTCGTAGATCCGTTGACTAAACCTCTTCCACGAGCGAAACATGATCAGCACCAAAACACTATGGGTGTTCGATTCATCACAATGTAACTAGATTATTGACTCTAGTGCAAGTGGGAGACTGTTGGAAATATGCCCTAGAGGCAATAATAAAATGGTTATTATTATATTTCCTTGTTCATGATAATTGTCTATTGTTCAAGCTATAATTGTATTAACCAGAAACCGTAATACATGTGTGAATACATAGACCACACCATGTCCCTAGTGAGCCTCTAGTTGACTAGCTCGTTGATCAATAGATGGTCATGGTTTCCTGACCATGGACATTGGATGTCGTTGATAACGGGATCACATCATTAGGAGAATGATGTGATGGACAAGACCCAATCCTAAGCATAGCACAAGATCGTGTAGTTCGTCTGCTAGAGCTTTTCTAATGTCAAGTATCATTTCCTTAGACCATGAGATTGTGCAACTCCCAGATACCGTAGGAATGCTTTGGGTGTATCAAACGTCACAACGTAACTGGGTGACTATAAAGGTGCACTACAGGTATCTCCGAAAGTGTCTGTTGGGTTGGCACGAATCGAGACTGGGATTTGTCACTCCGTGTGACGGAGAGGTATCTCTGGGCCCACTCGGTAATACATCATCATAATGAGCTCAATGTGACTAAGGAGTTAGTCACCGGATCATGTGTTACGGAACGAGTAAAGAGACTTGCCGGTAACGAGATTGAACAAGGTATAGGGATACCGACGATCAAATCTCGGGCAAGTAACATACCGATGGACAAAGGGAATTGTATACGGGATTAATTGAATCCCCGACATCGTGGTTCATCCGATGAGATCATCGTGGAACATGTGGGAGCCAATATGGGTATCCAGATCCCGCTATTGGTTATTGGCCGGAGAGGTGTCTCGGTCATGTCTGCATGGTTCCCGAACCCGTAGGGTCTACACACTTAAGGTTCGATGACGCTAGAGTTGTAATGGGAATTGTATGTGGTTACCGAAAGTTGTTCGGAGTCCCGGATGAGATTCCGGACGTCACGAGGAGTTCCGGAATGGTCCGGGGGTAAAGATTTATATATGGGAAGTCCTATTTTGGCCACCGGAAAATGTTCGGGATTTTTCGGTATTGTACCGGGAAGGTTCTAGAAGGTTCCGGAGTGGGGCCCACCTGCATGGGGGGACCTACATGAACGTGGGTAGTGGGGGAAAGGCCCAACACCCCTGGTAAAGGCGCACCAAGATCCCCCCTTAGAAGGAATAAGATCATATCCCGAAGGGATAAGATCAAGATCCCTAAAAAGGGGGGATAACAATCGGTGGGGAAGGGAAAGGATGGGATTTCTTTCCTCCCACCTTTGCCAACGCCCCAATGGACTTGGAGGGCAAGAAACCAGCCCCCTCCACCCCTATATATAGTGGGGAGGCGCATGGGAGCTGCATCCCTTGCCCCTGGCGCAGCCCTCCCCCCTCCTACACCTCCACCTCCTCCGTAATGCTTAGCGAAGCTCTGCCGGAGAACCACGAGCTCCACCGCCACCACGTCGTCGTGCTGTCGGAGCTCTCCCTCAACTTCTCCTCCCCCTTGCTGGATCAAGAAGGAGGAGACGTCCCCGGGCTGTACGTGTGTTGAACGCGGAGGCACCGTCCGTTCGGCGCTTGGATCGGATCTTCCGCGATTTGAATCGCCGCGAGTACAACTCCATAAACCGCGTTCTTTGCAACGCTTCCGCTTAGCGATCTTCAAGGGTATGAAGATGCACTCCCTCTCTCTCATTGCTAGCATCTCCTAGATTGATCTTGGTGACACGTAGGAATTTTTTTGATTTATTACTACGTTCCCCAACAGCATGCGCATACGCATCACATTTCAAGCATTTCATATTTATTTATATTCATGGTTAATTGATGATTAATTATCTCACTGATGGGCTAATAAACATGACATGCAAGGAGGACTCAACTCGAATAAACTCGGGACGCTCATGAGAGATTGCAATAGGCAAGTCAGATATGCATCACACACAACGGCGACCACTCATACCCTGCACCTAGCGTGCTAGAGCTTCTCCTACCTCCCGCGTGGGCCAGTGCAACTATGGGGAGGACTTCGGGGCAGCGGCGTGGAACGCGCGTCGCAACATGATGGCCCGAAGGGGCGACGGCGGGGATGACGCATGGGTCGGGGCATCCGTGGGGAGGACCTCGGGGCGGCGACACTGCGGTCCAAAGGGGCGACGGAATGGCAACCCGTGGCTCAATCGGTGGTGCACGCGTGCTCAGGGAAGTTCTTGACGAAGACGTGTGCGAGGTCGGTTGATCAGACAAACGATGGTGTTGTACGCGCCATGGCGTGAACGACACGCATATCAGAGTCAAGGAACCGTTGTCGGCGATGTCCGAAGCAATGACGATGAATACGGGCCGGCAAGGGAGACCATGCGACGAGAGCGGTCAACAACAAGCATGAAGGCGTCCCTTGTGCAGCGCGTCCAGCCTTGCCATGCAGTTGATGACGAGCTGGCTAGTGTAGAGTCGACGCCGATGTCGGAGTAGAGGCGTGTGAAGACGATGGGCGGTGGGCGACTGATACGTCCATTTTGCATCATGATTTCCTACTGTTATTTATTATGTTTTGTTGAATAATAATGCTTTTGGGAGTGATTCTAATGCCTTTTTCTCTCATAATATGCAAGGTTTACACAAAGAGGGACAATACCGGCAGCTGGACATCTGGACCTGAAAAAACACATCAGAGATACCTATTCTGCACAACTCCAATGAAGCTGAAACTTTACGGATATTATTTTTGGAATTAATAAAAAATACTGGAGCGAAGAACTACCGGAGGGGGCCACCCTGGTGGGCACAAGACACCAGGGCGCGCCAGCCCCCTTGGGCGCGCCCTGGTGGGTTGTGCCCTCCTCGGCCCACCTCCGGTGCCCACCTTCTGGTATAAAATCACTTTTAACCTAGAAAAAATAGGAGGAGGACTTTCGGGACGAAGCGCCGCTGCCTCAAGGCATCACTTGGGCAAGAGCACTTTTGCCCTCCGGCGGAACGATTCCGCCGGGGGAACTTCCCTCCCGAAGGGGGAAATCGAAGCCATCGTCATCACCAACACCCCTCTCATCTTTGGGAGGCCAATCTTCATCAACATCTTCAACAACATCATCTCCTCTCAAACCCTAGTTCATCTCTTGTGTTCAATATTTGTACCGGGACCTCAGATTGGTACCTGTGGGTGACTAGTAGTGTTGATTACCTTGCGTAGTTGATTACTATATGGTTTATTTGGTGGAAGATTATATGTTCAGATCTATTATGCTATTCAATACCCCTCTGATCTTAAGCATGCTTATTATTTGTGAGTAGTTACCTTTGTTCTTGAGGTCACGGGAGAAGTCATGTTGCAAGTAATCATGTGAATTTGATATGTGTTCGATATTTTGATGATATGTATGTTGTGATTCCCTTAGTGGTGTCATGTGAACGTCGACTACATGACACTTCACCATTCATGGGCCTAAGGGAATGCATTGTGGAGTAGTTATTAGATGATGGGTTGCTAGAGTGACAGAAGCTTAAACCCTAGTTTATGCGCTACTTCGCAAGGGGCTGATTTGGATCCAAACGTTTAATGCTATGGTTAGATTTTATCTTAATACTTTTCTTGTAGTTGCGGATGCTTGCGAGGGGGTTAATCATAAGTGGTAGGTTGTTCAATTAAGAACAACACCCAAGCACCGCTCCACCCACATATAAAATTATCAAAGTAGCGAACACGAATCAAACCAACATGATAAAAGTGACTAGATGAAATTCCCGTGTACCCTCAAGAACACTTTGCCTATTACTAGAAATTGTGTTGGCCTGTCCTTTGCCACAAAAGGATTGGGCTGCCTTGTTGCGCTTTATTTACCGTTACCGTTACTTGCTCGTTACCAATTATATTGCTATCAAACTATCTGTTACCTACAATTTCAGTGCTTGTAGAAATTACCTTGTTGAAAACCGCTTGTCATTTCCTTTGGCTCCTCGTTGGGTTCGGCACTCTTACATATCGAAAGGACTACGACTGATCCCCTATACTTGTGGGTCATCAAGACTCTTTTCTGGCGCCGTTGCCGGGAAGTGAAGCGCTCTTGGTAAGTGGAAATCGGTAAGGAAAAATTTATACTACGTGCTGAAATTTATTGCTACTTGCTACTATGGAAAACAATCCTTTGAGGGGTTTGTTCGGGGTATCTGCACCTCGACCAGAACCACAATTAGTTGCCCTTCAACCTACTGCACCTGCTGAAAATATTGATTATAAAATTCCTTCGGGTATGGTAGAACAACTGCTTGCTAAACCTTATGCAGGAGATGGAACTAAACATCCTGATATGCATCTATTGTATGTGAACGAAATTTATGGATTATTTAAGCTTGCAGGTTTACCCGGAGATGAAGCTAAGAAGAAGGTTTTCCCTTTATCTTTGAAGGGAAAAGCATTGACATGGTATAGGCTATGTGATGGTCTTGGATCGTGGAACTGGAATCGTTTGCAATTGGAATTCCACCAAAAGTTTTATCCCATGCATATTGTTCATCGTGATCGGAACTATATATATAATTTTTGGCCTCGTGAAGGAGAAAGCATCGCTCTAGCTTGGGGGAGGCTTAAATCAATGTTATATTCATGCCCCAATCATGACATTCCGAGAGAAGTTATCATTCAGAATTTTTATGCTCGGCTTTCTCATAATGATCAATCCATGCTCGATTCTTCTAGTGCTGGTTCTTATATGAAGAAGACTATTGAATTCAAGTGGGATCTTTTTGAAAGAATTAAATGCAACTCTGAAGATTGGGAACTCGATGAAGGTAATGAGTCAGGTATAAAGCTTGAGTTTGATTGTGTTAAATCTTTTATGAATACCGATACTTTTCACAAGTTTAGCGCTAAATATGGACTTGACTCTGAGATAGTAGCCTCTTTCTGCGAAACATTTGCTAATCACGTTGACCTCCCTAAGGAGAAGTGGTTTAAATATCATCTCCCTATTAAAGAAGAAATTAAAGAACCGGTCATAGCTAAAGAAGAAACCATCTTTTACAATGTTGATCCAGTTGTGCCTATCGCTTATATTGAAAAACCACCTTTCCCTGTTAGGATAAAGGAACATGCTAAGGTATCAACTATGGTTCGTAAGAGTAATATAAGAGCATCTAAGCCCCTTGAGCAAATTAAAGTAGAACCTAGTGTTGCTATGGTTACAGATCTCTTGGTAGAAAATATTGATGGGCATGTTATCTACTTCTGTGATGAAGCTGCTAGAATTGCTAAACCCGATGAAAAAGATAAACATAGACCCATAGAAGGCATGCTTGCTGTCTCAGTCAAAATAGGAGATCATTGCTATCATGGTTTATGTGATTTGGGTGCTAGTGTGAGTGCTATCCCTTTTACTCTATACCAAGAAATCATGGATGAAATAGCACCTGCTGAAATAGAATACATTGATATTACTATTAAACTTGCTAATAGAGACACTATCACACCACTTGGGATTGTTAGAGATGTTGAAGTCTTGTGTGGGAAAGTGAAATACCCTACTGATTTTCTAGTCCTCGTTTCCCCACAAGACGACTTTTGTCCCATTATCTTTGGTAGACCTTTCTTGAGCACCGTCAATGCTAAGATAGATGGTGAAAAACAAACTGTCGGTGTCAGTTTTGGTAGTGTGTCTCATGAGTTTAATTTTTCCAAGTTTAGTAGACAACCTCGTGATAAAGCGTTATCTAGTAAGGATGAAATAATTGGTCTTGCTTTTATTGATGTGCCTCCCACCGATCCATTAGAACAATATTTGCTTGACCATGAAAATGATATGCACTTGCGTGAAAGAAACGAAATAGATCAAATTTTCTTTGAACAACAACCTCTCCTGAAACACAATTTCCCTATTAAAACTCTTGGAGGTCATCCACCACCTAAAGGTGATCATGTGTTTGAATTGAAACAATTGCCTGACACTTTTAAGTATGCTTATCTTGATGAGAAAAAGATATGTCATGTTATTATTAGTGCTAACCTTTCAGAACATGAAGAAGAAAGATTATTAAAAGTTCTAAGGAAGCACCGGGCTGCTATTGGATATACTCTTGATAATCTTAAGGGCATTAGTCCCACTCTATGTCAGCACAAGATTAATATGGAACCTGATGCTAAACCCGTTGTTGATCACCAACAGCGACTGAATCCTAAGATGAAGGAAGTGGTAAGAACTGAAATATTAAAGCTTCTGGAAGCAGGTATAATCTATCCCATAGCTGATAGCAGATGGGTAAGTCCCGTTCATTGTGTCCCTAAGAAAGGAGGTATTACTGTTGTTCCCAATGATAAAAATGAACTCATTCCACAAAGAATTGTTACTGGCTATAGAATGGTAATTGATTTTATAAAATTAAATAAAGCTACTAGAAAAGATCATTACCCTCTACCTTTCATTGATAAAATTCTAGAAAGACTATCTAAGCACACACACTTTTGTTTCCTAGATGGATATTCTGGTTTCTCTCAAATACCTGTGTCACAATTCGATCAAGAGAAAACCACCTTTACTTGCCCTTTTGGAACCTATGCTTATAGACGTATGCCTTTTGGTTTATGCAATGCACCTGCTACCTTTCAAAGATGTATGACTGCTATATTCTCTGATTTTTGTGAAAAGATTGTGGAGGTTTTCATGGATGATTTTGCCGTTTACGGAACTTCTTTTGATGATTGCTTAAGCAACCTTGATCGAGTTTTGCAGAGATGTGAACAAACTAATCTCGTCTTGAATTGGGAGAAGTGCCACTTTATGGTTAATGAAGGCATTGTCTTGGGGCATAAAATATCTGAACGAGGTATTGAGGTTGATAAAGTTAAAGTTGATGCAATTGAGAAAATGCCATGTCCTAAAGATATTAAAGGTATTCGAAGTTTCCTTGGTCATGCTGGTTTTTTTAGGAGGTTCATTAAAGACTTCTCTAAAATTTCTAGGCCTCTTACTAATCTTTTGCAAACGGATATTCCTTTTGTTTTTGATGATGATTGTGTGGAAGCCTTTGAAACACTCAAGAAAGCTTTCCGTAAGATGCTTGCTAAATATGATGTTAATCATAGAATTGCATCACCCTATCATCCTCAATCTAGTGGTCAAGTTGAACTTAGCAATAGAGAAATAAAATTAATATTACCAAAAACTGTCAATAGGTCTCGTAAGAATTGGTCTAAGAAATTAGATGATGCACTTTGGGCCTATAGAATAGCTTATAAAAATCCTATGGGTATGTCTCCATACAAAATGGTGTATGGAAAAGCTTGTCATTGCCTCTAGAATTAGAACATAAGGCATTATGGGCAATTAAAGAACTTAACTATGATTTCAAACTTGCCGGTGAGAAGAGGCTATTTGATATTAGCTCACTATATGAATGGAGAACCCAAGCTTATGAAAATGCCAAACTATTCAAAGAAAAAGTAAAAAGATGGCATGACAAAAGAATCCAAAAGCGGAAATTCAAAATAGGAGACTATGTTCTTTTGTTCAACTCTCGTTTAAGATTTTTCGCAGGTAAGCCTTTTGCGCATTGATAAATTCTTTAATATTACTCTCAAGATCAGAGGTGTTCCTATTATTATTGTAAGAATAATTACCATAGGAATTACCATAATTATTAGAGGAATTTCCAGGAAAAGTCCTAGGATTAAAATTACCTCTATAAGCATTGTTATTGAAATTGTTTCACGAGACAAAATTCACATCTACGGAATCACTATTTTTCTCAATCAAGGTAGACAAAGGCACATCATTAAGATCAATAGGAGCATTTTTACTAGCAACCAATTTCATCAAAGCATCAACCTTATCACTCAAAGAACTAATTTCTTCAACTGAATTAACTTTTTTACTAGTAGGTGCTCTTTCGGTATGCCATTGAGAATAATTAGCCATGATATTATCTAGCAATTTAGTAGCTTCACCCAAAGTAATCTCCATAAAAGTACCACCCGCGGCGGAATCTAAAAGATTTCTAAAGACAAAATTTAATCCCGCATAAATTTTTTGTATGATCATCCAAAGATGTAAACCATGAGTAGGACAATTTCTTAGCATCAACTTCATTCTTTCCCAAGATTGTGCAACATGCTCATGATCAAGTTGCTTAAAATTCATGATTTGCGTCCTAAGGGAAATAATTTTCGCGGGCGGAAAATACTTAGTGATAAAAGCATCCTTGCACTTATTCCAAGAATCGATACTATTGCGAGGCAAAGAGGAAAACCAAATTTCTGCACGATCCCGCAAGGAAAAAGGAAATAGTTTCAACTTGACAATATCATTGTCCACATCTTTTTTCTTTTGCATATCACTCAATTCTACGAACGTGTTTAGATGGGACGCGGCATCCTCATTAGGATTACTGGCAAATTGATCTTTCATGACAAGATTCAACAAAGCGGCATTAATATCACAAGACTCCGCACTAGTGGCGGGAGGAGCAATAGGCGTACTAATAAAATCATTGTTATTAGTATTGAAAAAATCACACAACTTGGTGTTCTCTTGAGTCATCGTGACTACGCAAACAAGATTGCAAGCAAGGAAGAGATCCGGCAAGAAAAAGGCAAACGAAAAAGAGGGCGAATAAAACGGCAAATTGGTGAAGTGGGGGAGAGGAAAACGAGAGGCAAATGGCAAATAATGTAATTGCAAGGAGATGAGATTTGTGATTAGGAACCTGGTAGATGATGATGGAGTCCCCTCGGCGCCCATGATAGGCACGTAGAAGAGACCGCTTCCTCCCCGGCAACGGCGCCAGAAATTCCTTTGACGTGGCTTGAGACTGCGTCGGTATTTCCCCAAAGAGGAAGGGATGATGCAGCACAACGACGGTAAGTATTTCCCTCAGTTATGAAACCAAGGTTATCGAACCAGTAGGAGGATCACCTCCACCCAATAAGCAGCACCTGCACACAAACAACAAATACTTGTAACCAGACGCGAAAGAGAGATTGTCAATCTCTCTACGGTAAAAAGATAGATTAGGTAGTGATAGATAGGAGAGATAGATCTCTCAAGAACACAAAATAGAAAGAGCAAATAAAATATGCAGCAATATGTTTTTGGGTTTTTGGTTTTGTAGATCTGAAAACAAAGATTGCAAAAAGGTAGATCTGAAAGCAATATGTTGCAAAAGTAGACCCGGGGGCCGTAGGGTTCACTAGTGGCTTCTCTCATGAGTATAGCTCACGGTGGGTGAACAAATTACTGTTGGGCAATTGATAGAAAATCGAATAGTCATGACGATATCCAAGGCGATGATCATTATATAGGCGTCACATCCAAGATAGGTAGACCGACTCCTGCCTGCATCTACCTCTATTACTCCACACATCGACCGCTATCCAGCATGCATCTAGTGTATTAAGTTCATGGAAAAACGGAGTAATGCAATAAGAACGATGACATGATGTAGACAAGATCTATTCATGTAGGAATAGACCCCATCTTGTTATCCTTAATAGCAACGATACATGCGTGTCTTGCTGCCCCTTCTGTCACTCGGAAAGAACACCGCAAGATCGATCCCATCACAAAGCACCTCTTCCCATGGCAAGAAAAATCGATCTAGTCGGCCTAACTAAACCCAAGATTCGGAGATGAAATATGAGGCTATAAGTAATCATGCATATAAGAGATCAAAGAAGACTCAAATAATATTCATGGATAGAAACCGATCATGAACTCAAAATTCACCGGATCCCAACAAACACACCGCAAAAGTTTACATCAAATAGATCTCCAAGATACCATTGTATTGAGAATCATAAGAGAGAGAGAGGAAGCCATCTAGCTACTGCCTACGGACCCGTAGGTCTATGCTAGAGTACTCACGCATCATCGGAGAGGCACCTATGAGGAAGATGAACCCCTTCGTGATGATGTTTAGATTGGATCTCGAGGTTCTGGAACTTGCGGCGGCTGGAATTGTGTTTCGTCGACTCCCCGAGGGTTTTTGGAAAATTTGGGAATTTATAGGCATCAAAGGCGGTGGAGAGGGGTCCCGAGGAGGGCACAACCCATCAGGGCGCGCCGGAGCCCCCCTGGGACGCCCTGGTGGGTTGTGGTCTCGTCGGCCCACTCCCCCAGAACTTCTTTGGCCCACTGGGTGTCTTCTGGTCCAGAAAAAATCTCCAAAAAGTTTCGTCGCGATTGGACTCCGTTTGGTATTGATTTTCTGCGAAGTAAAAAAACAAGCAAAAACAGCAACTGGCACTTTGGCACTATGTCAATAGGTTAGTCCCAAAAAATGATATAATGTTGTTATAAAATGATTGTAAAACATCCAAGAATGATAATATAATAGCATGGAACAAGCAAAAATTATAGATACATTGGAGACGTATCAGCATCGACAAGCTTAATTCCTACTCATCCTCGAGTAGGTAAATGATAAAAACAGAATTTTTGATGTGGAATGCTGCCTAACATGTTCATCACATTCTTTTCTTTTGTATAGCATGGACATTTGGACTTGTAAGTGATTCAAAGCAATAGTCTAGTTTTAACATAATGACTTCAATACTCAAGCATGTCAACAAGCAACCATGTCTTTCAAAATATCAACACTTAAGAAAGTTATCCCTAGCCCATCATGCTCAATCATTGATCCATTCATGAAACACACTCAAATATTAACTACGCCGAATGCTCAAGTACGATCATAGTGCCCCCTAGTTGGTGCTTTATAAGAGAAGATGGAGACTCAAAGTAAAAATAAAAATTGCATAAAGTAAAAGATAGGCCCTTCGCAGAGGGAAGTAGGGATTTGTAGAGGTGCCAGAGCTCAAGGTTTAAATTGAGTGAGAAAAAATATTTTGGGTGGCATGCTTTTCCTGTCAACAAAAACGACAAAGTAGCTCACAATACTTTCCATGCTAGATATATCATAGGCGGTTCCCAAACAAAAAATAAAGTTTATTCCTTTTTCCATCAAACTTTCACTTTCCATGGCAGGCCGTATCCACAGTTGCCTTCCATACCAACACTTTCCAAGGAATTTATTATTTGACAACATAAAGTATTTTTTTTCTTTTTCATTTCAGGAATGGGCATCCCAATTACCGCCGCACTCTCGTGCAATGACAAGTGAATAAACACTCATCTTGAGAATAACACATCTAGCATGGAAAAATATTGGACACTCCCCACCATTTCATGAGCGGTACGGGCACACAAAAGAGAAAATTTATTATGAAAATTTAGAGATGACACGTGCAAATTTGCTTGGAACGGCATGAAAATACCGCATATAGGTAGGTATAGTGGACCATTGTATTGAGAATCATAAGAGAGAGAGAGGAAGCCATCTAGCTACTGCCTACGGACCCGTAGGTCTATGGTGGACTACTCACGCATCATCGGAGAGGCACCTATGAGGAAGATGAACCCCTCCGTGATGGTGTTTAGATTGGATATCGAGGTTCTGGAACTTGCGGCGGCTGGAATTGTGTTTCGTCAACTCCCCTAGGGTTTTTGGAACATTTGGATAATTTATAGGCATCAGAGGCGGTGGAGAGGGGCCTCGAGGAGGGCACAACTCATCAGGGCGCGCCGGGGCCCCCTAGCGCGCCCTGGTGGGTTGTGGTCTCCACGGCCCACTCCCCCGGCACTTCTTTGGCCCACTAGGTGTCTTCTGGTCCAGAAAAAATCTCCAAAAAGTTTTGTCGAGATTGGACTCCGTTTGGTATTGATTTTCTGCGAAGTAAAAAAACAAGCAAAAACAGCAACTGGCACTTTGGCACTATGTCAATAGGTTAGTCCCAAAAAATGATATAAAGTTGTTATAAAATGATTGTAAAACATCCAAGAATGATAATATAACAGCATGGAACAAGCAAAAATTATAGATACGTTTGAGACGTATCACATACCTACCTATGGATCGAGAAAGATCCTTCAAGTAAGTTGTCATCAGTGCAATAAGGCAATAAAAAATGCTTCTAAAAGTGTTTTGATCAATTAGTGTAAGAGACAATTGAGCGCTATACGAACTTATGATGGCAAAGTAATAAAAGCGACGGACTGCATAATAAAGGTTGCTATCATAGGGGGCAATATAGCGTGACGTTCTTTTACATTAAGGGATTGGGCATACAAACCAATAAGCGCATGGCAACCTCTGCTTCCCTCTGCGAAGGGACTATCTTTTACTTTTATGCAAGAGTCAAAGTATTCTTCCCTATTCATTTTTACCTTTTCTTTTTGCAAGCATCATGTGGTGAGGAAAGATCTAGGCACATATATCCAGTTGGATATGAGTGGGCATGAGTTATTATTGTTGACATCACTCTTGAGCTGAATACGTTGGGAGGCGAAAATATAAGCCCCTATCTTCCTATGTGTCTGGTTGAAACTTTTTGTTCATGGGTATGTCGTGAGTGTTAGCAATCATAGAAGACTAAATGATGGTTGAGTATGTGGACTTGCCAAAAGGCTCCGACATGAGACCCTTCCTGAAAATATGATGAATTGTAGTTGCAAAGTTGACCGAAAACATAGTTTGTTGGTTTTGAATAAGATTTATGCTTCATACTTCTATGTTGTGATGGATTGTTACTTGTTCATGAGAAGTTATATGATATTGAATAAATTTTATGATAGAGTTTGTTGCTGTTATATTAATAAACATGATGCTTCTATGTCCGTATTTTGTTTTTATCGACACCTCTCTCTCAAACCATGTGGACATGCTTTTCAATATCGGTTTTCGCTTGAGGACAAGCGAGGTCTAAGCTTGGGGGAGTTGATACGTCCATTTTGCATCATGATTTCCTACTATTATTTATTATGTTTTGTCAAATAATAATGCTTTAAGGGGTGATTATAATGCCTTTTCTCTCATAATATGCAAGGTTTATACAAAGAGGGAGAATACCGGCAACTGGAATTCTGGACCTGAAAAAAGCACATCAGAGATACCTATTCTGGACAACTCCAATGAAGCTGAAATTTTACGGAGATTATTTTTGGATTAAATAAAAAATACTGGAGCAGAAAACTACCAGAGGGGGCAAACCTGGTGGGCACAACCCACCAGGGCGCGCCCTGATGGGTTGTGGCCTCCTCGGCCCACCTCCGGTGCCCATCTTCTGGTATATAGTCACATTTGACCTAGAAAAAATGAGGGGAGGACTTTTGGGATGAAGCGCCGCCGCGTCGAGGCGGAACTTGGGCAGGAGCACTTTTGCCCTCCGGCGGAGCGATTCCGCCGGCGGAACTTCCCTCCCGAAGGGGGAAATCGAAGCCATCGTCATCACAAACACCCCTCTCATCTTTGGGAGGCCAATCTTCATCAACATCTTCAACATCACCATCTCCTCTCAAACCCTAGTTCATCTCTTGTGTTCAATCTTTGTACCGGAACCTCAGATTGGTACCTGTGGGTGACTAGCAGTGTTGATTACCTTGTGTAGTTGATTACTATATGGTTTATTTGGTGGAAGATTATATGTTCAGATCCATTATGCTATTCAATACCCCTTTGATCTTGAGCATGATTATTATTTGTGAGTAGTTACTTTTGTTCTTGAGGTCACGGGAGAAGTCATGTTGCAAGTAATCATGTGAATTTGATATGTGTTCGATATTTTGATGATATGCATGTTGTGATTTCCTTAGTGGTGTCATGTGAACGTCGACTACATGATACTTCACCATTCATGGGCCTAAGGGAATGCATTGTGGAGTAGTTATTAGATGATGGGTTGCTAGAGTGACAGAAGCTTAAACCCTAGTTTATCCGCTACTTCGTAAGGGGCTGATTTGGATCCAAACGTTTAATGCTATGGTTAGATTTTATCTTAATACTTTTCTCGTAGTTACGGATGCTTGCGAGGGGGTTAATCATAAGTGGGAGGTTGTTCAAGTAAGAACAACACCCAAGCACCGGTCCACCCACATATCAAATTATCAAAGTAGCGAACACGAATCAAACCAACATGATAAAAGTGACTAGATGAAATTCCCGTGTACCCTCAAGAACTCTTTGCCTATTACTAGAGATTGTTTTGGCCTGTCCTTTGACACAAAAGTATTGGGCTACCTTGCTCCACCTTGTTTACCGTTGCCGTTACTTGCTCGTTACCAATTATCTTGCTATCAAACTATCTGTTACCTACAATTTCAGTGCTTGTAAAAATTACCTTGCTGAAAACCGCTTGTCATTTCCTTCCGCTCCTCGTTGGGTTCGACACTCTTACTTATCGAAAGGACTACGATTGATCCCCTATACTCGTGGGTCATCAAAGCACTATAGCAATTCTATAGCTCAAAAAATTTAAGTGAAGCATATAGAGCAATTCTAAGAAATCATAGCATAATTTTGGCTCTCTCAAATAGGTGTGTCCAGCAAGGATACAAGTGACAAACTAAAAAGCAAAGCAAGCAAAGAATCAAATGATACAAGACGCTCCAAGCAAAACTCATGATATGTGACGAATAAAAATATAGCTCCAAGTAAAATACCAATGGTCGTTAGAAGAAAGAGGGGATGCCACTCGGGGCATCCCCAAGCTTAGTTGCTTGTTTCTCTTTGGATATATCTTGGGGGTGTTGTAGCATCCCCAATCTTAGGCTCTTTTCACTCCTTATTCCTTCATCCATCGTAATCTCACCCAAAACTTGAAAACTTCAATCACACAAAACTCGACAAAATCTTCGCGAGATCCGTTAGTATAATAAAGCAAATCACTACTTTAAGTACTGTTGAAAACCCATTCATATTTTATTATTGCATTATAACTACTGTATTTTAACTTTACCATGGCTCGTACCCTTCAATACAACCCATAGATTCATCAAAACAAGCACACAATGCAACGAAAACAGAATCTGTCTTAAACAGAACAGTCTGTAGTAATATGTACTCTAACCATACTTCTGTAACTCTAAAAATTATGAAAAATCAGGACAACGTAAAGAATTTGTATAGAAACACTGTGTTAAAATTTCAGCTCTATATCATGTTCCAGTAAAAAATGAAAATTCGAACACTGGAGGCAAAGTTTCTGTTTCAGATTCAGCATTGTTTCTACTCATCTTATGAATCATCCTAAAGGCTCTACTTGGCACAAACACTAAATAAAACATAAAAACACAATCATAGCAGAGGCATAATTGTGTCAACACTCAAAAACAGAAAGAAAAAGACGAAAATAAATTTATTCATTGGGTTGCCTCCCAACAAGCGCTATTGTTTTGCGCCCCTAGCTAGGCATAACGCATAGATTCAAGTATTGTCATCTTTTGTTTTTGTAGACGTGTTTATGTCAAGAGGTTTTGCAAATAAAACTTGAAACACATCATCCATTGAAACCTTAGCACTATCAAGTTGTCCATCTACGTACCCTCTTTGATTCCCGGCCACAATCCAAGAATATTGTTGATTTACATCATTGAAAATTTGTTGGATCATATCTAAAACGGGGACTTCCTTTTTAAGATTCTCATAATTTTTTTGATTATTTCCAAGCAAATGTCTCAACATGTAATCACTATTGTAAAGGATCTCCCCTATTACCGGTTTTTCACGGCTCATACCATAGAAATCAAAGATCTCCCTAGCTTCCCGTACTATGTGATCAAATTCATTCATGAGAACAAGGGTAGCTAACTTCTTAGCTTTGGGATCCTTTATGACGGGTAGCTCATAAAACAATCTTTACAAGGTAGGATGGGTACGAATAAACCTATTTTCAAGTTTCAGAACTAGCGCTGAAATAGCTTCCGCATAAGTTTTAGTTCTTTTCAGTATAGGAGTATCATCGAGAGTCAAATTACCAACGAAATTGAAAAATTCTTGGATAGTTTCTTTTCCTATAACATTCCCTTGCCCCAAAACAAAAGTTTTAGCATCCAGATTACCAGAACGTCCAATATTAGGAGTCCTGCCATCATCTATTTCTGCAATACCAAAATCACTCATGATGACAAGCAAACAAGAGATCTGACGAGAAAAAGGCAAACGAAAAAGAGGGCGAATAAAACGGCAAATTGGGTGAAGTGGGGGAGAGGAAAACGAGAGGCAAATGGCAAATAATGTAATTGCAAGGAGATGAGATTTGTGATTAGGAACCTGGTAGATGATGATGGTGTCTCCTCGGCGCCAGAGATTGGCACGTAGAAGAGACTGCTTCCACCCCGACAATGGCACCAGAAATTCCTTTGACGTGGCTTGAGACTGCGTCGGTATTTCCTCAAAGAGGAAGGGATGATGTGGCACATCGACGATAAGTATTTCCCTCAGTTATGAAACCAAGGTATCGAACTAGTAGGAGGATCACCACCACCTAATAAAGCACCTGCACACAAAGAACAAATACTTGCAAGCCGACGCGAAAGAGAGGTTGTCAATCTCTCTACGGTAAAAATATAGATTAGGATATGATAGATTGGAGAGATAGATCTCTCAAGAACACAAAATAATAAGGGCAAATAAAAAGTGCAGCAAGGTATTTTTGGGTTTTTGGAATAATAGATCTGAAAACAAAAGAGGCAAAAAGATAGATCGGAAAGCAATATGTTGGAAAAGTAGACTCGGGGGCCGTAGGTTTCACTAGTGGCTTCTCTCATGAGTATAGCACACGGTGGGTGAACAAATTACTGTTGGGCGATTGATAGAAGATTAAATAATCATGACGACATCCAAGGCGATGATCATTATATAGGCATCACGTCCAAGATAAGTAGACCGACTCCTGCCTGCATCTACTACTATTACTCCACACATCGACCGCTATCCAGCATGCATCTAGTGTATTAAGTTCATGGAAAAACGGAGTAATGCAATAAGAACGATGACATGATGTAGACAAGATCTATTCATGTAGGAATAGACCCCATCTTGTTATCCTTAATAGCAACGATACATGCGTGCCTCGCTGCCCCTTCTGTCACTGGGAGAGGACACCGCAAGATCGAACCCATCACAAAGCACCTCTTACCATGGCAAGAAAAATCGATCTAGTTGGCCTAACTAAACCAAAGATTCAAAGAAGATATATGAGGCTATAAGTAATCATGCATATAAGAGATCAAAGAAGACTCAAATAATATTCATGGATAGAAACTGATCATGAACTCAAAATTCATCGGATCCCAACAAACACAACGCAAAAGTTTACATCAAATAGATCTCCAAGAGACCATTGTATTGAGAATCAAAAGAGAGAGAGAGAGGAAGCCATCTAGCTACTGCCTACGGACCCGTAGGCCTATGGTGGACTACTCATGCATCATCGGAGAGGCACCAATGAGGATGATGAACCCCTCCGTGATGGTGTTAGATTGGATCTCGAGGTTCTGGAACTTGCGGCGGCTGGATGTGTTTTTCGTCGACTCCCCTAGGGTTTCTGGAATATTTGGGAATTTATTGGCGTCAGAGGCGGTGGAGAGGGGTCCCGAGGAGGGCACAACCCATTAGGGTGCGCCCTGGGCTCCTGGCGCGCCCTGGTGGGTTGTGGTCTCCTCGACCCTCCCCTCTGGCACTTCTTTGGCCCACTGGATGTCTTCTGGCCCAAAAAAATCTCCAAAAAGTTTCGTCGCGATTGGACTCCGTTTGGTACTGATATTCTATGAAGTAAAAAACAAGCAAACACAACAACTGGCACTTTGGCACTATGTCAATAGGTTAGTCCCAAAAAATGATATAAAGTTGCTATAAAATGATTGTAAAACATCCAAGAATGATAATATAACAGCATGGAACAAGCAAAAATTATAGATACGTTGGAGACGTATCAATTACCACTTACCAAGAGCGCTTCACTCCCCGGCAACGGCGCCAGAAAAGTGTCTTGATGACCCACAAGTATAGGGGGTCAATCGTAGTCCTTTCGATAAGTAAGAGTGTCGAACCCAACGAGGAGAAGAAGGAATGACAAGCGGTTTTCAGTAAGGTAATTTCTGCAAGCACTAAAATTGTAGGTAACAGATAGTTTGGTAGCAAGGTAATTGGTAACAAGCAAGTAACGGTAACGGTAAATAAAGTGCAGCAAGGTAGCCCAATCCTTTTGTGGCAAAGGAAAGGCCAGAACAATCTCTTATAATAGGCAAAGTGTTCTTGAGGGTACACGTGAATTTCATCTAGTCACTTTTATCATGTTGCTTTGATTCGCGTTCGTTACCTTGATAATTTGATATGTGGGTGGACCGGTGCTTGGGTGTTGTTCTTACTTGAACAAACCTCCCACTTATGATTAACCCCCTCGCAAGCATCTGCAACTACGATAAAAGTATTAAGATAAAATCTGACCATAGCATTAAACGTTTGGATCCAAATCAGCCCCTTACGAAGTAGCGCATAAACTAGGGTTTAAGCTTCTGTCACTCTAGCAACCCATCATCTAATAACTACTCCACAATGCATTCCCTTAGGCCCAAAGATGGTGAAGTGTCATGTAGTAGACGTTCACATGACACCACTAAGAGAATCACAACATACATATCATCAAAATATCGAACACATATCAAATTCACATGATTACTTGCAACATGACTTCTCCCGTGACCTCAAGAACAAAGGTAACTACTCACAAATAATATTCATGCTCAAGATCAGAGGGGTATTAAATAGCATAATGGATCTGAACATATAATCTTCCACCAAATAAACCATATAGTAATCAACTACAAGATGTAATCAACACTACTAGTCACCCACATGTACCAATCTGAGGTTCCGGTAGAAAAATTGAACACAAGAGATGAACTAGGGTTTGAGAGGAGATGGTGCTGTTGAAAATGTTGATGAAGATTGGCCTCCCAAAGATGAGAGGGGTGTTGGTGATGACGATGGCTTCGATTTCCCCCTCCGGGAGGGAAGTTCCCCCAGCGGAATCGCTCCGCCGGAGGGCAAAAGTGCTCCTGCCCAAGTTCCGCCTCGAGACGGCGGCGTTCCGTCCCGAAAGTCCTCTCCTTATTTTTTCTAGGTCAAAAGACCTTAAATATCAGAAGATGGGCACCGGAGGTGGGCCGTGCTGAGCACAACCCACCAGGGCGCGCCTTGGTGTCTTGTGCCCACCAGGTGGGCCCCCTCCGGTAGTTATTTGCTCCACTATTTTTCATATATTTCAAAATAATTCTCTGTAAAGTTTCAACTTATTTGGAGTTGTGCAGAATAGGTATCTCTGATGTGCTTTTTCAGGTCCAGAATTCCAGCTGTCGGTATTCTCCCTCTTTGTATAAACCTTGCATATTATGAGAGAAATGGCATTAGAATCACTCCCTAAAGCATTATTATGCATCAAAACATTATAAATAATAGTAGGAAATCATGATGCAAAAGGGACGTATCAGTTACTTCTTAATTTTAACAATAACAAAATTCATTCATTTGTGTAGCTTTTGGGCAACTTGATTCATGTACATCGTGCATAATCTTTCAACATTGTGTCACATGTTATGAAGCCTATTAAATACAAAAAGGTCGATGCCGCAATACCTGAATATCTTAGTATGGAAGAAACTTTAAGGGATGAGTTACCGATATGTCGATCTTCTTTTCAAGTATTTGTTTGGTTATCAACTATTGTTTATGTTGTGGTATAGTTTTTTGTTGTTGTAGTTGTTGTTGCTGCTTGCATAATCGCTAGAGCTCAACCCTCCCCCTTCGAGCAATCAGAGGAATGTGTTTACACACGCATTTTGTGGTTCAAGTTGCTTTCTTCCAACATATCAAGGACAAAGGCCGGCTTCACACGACAAGTACAACTAACACTTCACTATGAAATTTGTTTACTCTAGAGTTTTGTTACTACCGTGTTGTGAAGTCTACTTTTAGACGCACGCCAAGGTACATATACACCTTCCACACAACGAGCTAATTTGTTTCTTCCGTCTCGAGGGGCGGCTCGCGGATGCAGTCCATATGAACAATAGTGTAAAGCCACATATATTTTTTTTGCCGAGATAAAGCCGCTTTCTTGACTATGGTATTATCATCAGTTGTAGACAGGAGATTCTACAAATGGAGGCTTAATCTTTCAGCACAGGACAACTATTTTAAACGGTATTGCTACGTATAGACATCACCGGATCCGTGGCGCAATGGTAGCGCGTCTGACTCCAGATCAGAAGGTTGCGTGTTCGATTCACGTCGGGTTCAAACCCCCGAACAAATATCCGTCTTCTTTTTTTTCTTCACCAATTTTTCCATAGCTCTGACTGAGATTCGCACCGCGTCACTGGTGTCACTCTCCTCCCTCCCCCGCCCACACCCCACCCCACCCCACCCCACCAGCGCGGCAGCTGCCAGCCATGGATCCACCGACCAGCGCGGCGAACCGGAGCGCCGACGACGAGGCGGCCGCCTTCTTCCGCGCGGCCCCGCCCCTCCGCGGCCGCGACGCCGTCGCCGCCAGCCTCGCCGCCTTCGTCGCCCGCCACTCACGCTCCGTCGGCAAGTCGAATCAATCCCCAATTCATCCATCAGAGACCCAGCATCCGACGGTAGATTCGCCTCGACGGAACTAAAAGACAGCTTAGCTCTCTCTTGTCTGTGCGCGCTGCAGGCGCCGGAGGAGGAGGAGGAGGGCCCCCGGCGGCGGCGGGGGTGGTCTGCGTCACCTCCGGCGGCACCACGGTGCCCCTGGAGCAGCGCTGCGTGCGCTACATCGACAACTTCAGCTCCGGCCAGCGCGGGGCCGCGTCCACCGAGTATGCAGTACCGGCAGTCGCAGTCGCAGTCGCTTCCCCTGACTGTCACGTTTCGGCTTGTTCAGACTGACAACTGTTCGTGCAAATGCAGGTATTTCCTCAAGGCCGGTTACGCCGTCGTCTTCGTCCATCGCCGGTGAGTCTTTCTCGCCCGAGATTTCTCAACTAGTTAAGCAATGTTTGATTCAGACGTTTCTAGCTAGCCGAGTTGGTTTCTAGCCATTTTTTATTCAGTTATGAACGCCACAGTGCATGAATGAGCAACGAGTCGAGAGCTGACGCTCCCTCTGCTCCTCTTTGCAGCGGGAGCAAGCAGCCTTACTGCAGATTTCTCCCGGAGGATTCGTTTCTCGACCTTTTCGAGCTCGGCGAAGAATCAGAGATCCAAGGTCTGTTGATTGCAGTCCTGAGTTATCCATGTCATGCAAACTGTACCAGAATTGCAGGCTTCTTTCTCACTCTGCTCACAAATCCATGCTGTTTCATGTTCTTTGCTTCCTGTATTCTTCTTTCTCATTTATTTATTCCGTCTTCAAAACTTCTCACCTGAATGCTTTGCAGCAGTTTTAAGTAAATGACTCTGTAAATATCCTGCTTTGGAACTTATGTGCTCATTTGAGCTACTTGTCTCAGTCCCAGAGTCTCACACCACTGTGGTCAAGACAGCGATCAGCAGTTATCGCAGGGTATATCGATAATTTACAAACACCCCTATTTATTTATGCCGAATTCACTTGTGATGCATCGGCTGCCAGTCAGGTTGATGACATGTTACCATGATCACTGGCTTGTACTCTTTGATTACAGGCAATTGACGAAGGTCTACTTCTGAAACTTCCTTTCACTACAATTTTTGAGTACCTTCAGGTATCGCACGCCTATTTCCCACCAGCACATCTTTAAATACTGCGCATAAAGCATTTTTGTAGTATGTTGGATCAAAGATAGTCTATTGTCATTTGTGGTTTCTCACGAATTCATCACAGCTTTGGTTCAGTGCCTTACCGGGTTATACTGAGGATAATGTTGGAAGAAAACTACTCCCTCTGGTCACGAGTATAAGATGTTCTAACCTTTTTCTGAATCGGATGCATAATAGACACGTTTTAGTCTGTTTGTTCACTCATTTCAGTCCCTATGTAGTCCATATTGAAATATCCAAAGCATCTTATATTTGTGAATGGAGGGAGTAGGATATAATATGTTTTTTTTAGCACTCAGTCTTAGAAATGGAATGTAATACTTGTGGCAACTAGTAATTTATTTATTCAGTAAAAGCTTAGCTACAGCTTCATGATGCGTTCACCCTGTGAATGAGATACTGATGCAATACCTGTTTCTGTTTGTATTGCGAACAGTTACTGCAGCTTGTATCCACTGCTATGAATTGCTTGGAGCACCATGGAATGTTTTATTGTGCTGCTGCAGTGTCTGACTTCTATGTTCCATGGGAGAGTATGGTAGGATCTATCTTCATTTACTTTTTGTATGCTCACTATTTATATTTAAACCAACCAATCAGTTAGTGCATAGCGCCATAGCGGATGATCACGACGATAGGTTTCTATATTGCCATCGGCAGTATACTTGGTTTATAAATTTGCTTTGTCGTTGTGTAGAGGGCATAGAAAGGTTTAACAAGTCACTTGGTCCCACGAAAATCAGTTTGTTGAAAGAAAAATTTATGCGAAAAAAATGTTCAAACTGCCTTGATGCTTAATGTTTATTGTCCTCTTATGCTGCGGTGTTGCCTGATACTTCAATAGATTAGTGTGCATCATGTTAGGGTTACCTGAAAACACAAAAATCTTGAAATCCTCCCTCCCTCCCGAGATTCGCATTTGCAGGCGGAGGGGAGTGACAGAAGTGACATGCACAAGTAGTTGCAGCCTTGCAAGCATTATGGCACACATACTTGTGGTGGTATTGCACTAGTATCTGGAGGTTAATATTTGTCGATAGCACTCAGAGCACTGGTCTGTGAAACGTCTGCTAAGATACATAATGGTTTGGCACCAATACAAGGTCCCATTTCTTATTCCTTCTGACACAATCGTTATTGCAGGCTAAACAGAAAATTGAGTCAGCAGCTGGCCCTTTGAACATGGTTTATCAACAAAACGATTATATTTAAACAAACCAATCAGTTAGTGCCTAGCGGATGTTCACGATGATAGGATTCTGTATTGCCATTGTCAGTGTACGTGGTTTATAAATTTGCTTTGTTCGTTGTGTAGAGCGTGTAGCAAGGTTTAATGAGTCACTTGGTCCACAAAAATCAGTTTGTTGATAGAAAAACATATGTGAGAAAAATGTTCAAACTGCCTCGATGCTTAGTGTTCATTGTCCTCTTATGTTGCCATGTTGCCTGATACTTCTTTAATAGATTACTGTCCATCGTTCAGCATCATGTTAGGCTTACATGACAACAGACAAATCTTGAAATGCTCCTCCCTCTCGAGGTTCGCATTTGCAGGAGGGGAGTGACATAAGTGACACGCACAAGTAGCTGCAGCCTTGCAAGCATTATGGTACACATACTTGTGGCGTTGCACAAGTACCATATTTGTTGATAGCTGTCAGAGAACTGGTCTGTTGAGCTTCCGCTAAGATACATAATAGTTTGGCACCATTACAAGGTTTCAGTTGTTATTCATCCCTGACACAATCGTTATCGCAGGCTAAACATAAAATCCAGTCAGCAGGTGGCCCTTTGAACATGCAGCTCAGTCAAGTTCCTAAGATGCTTTTCATCCTCAGAAACCATTGGGCTCCTTCTGCGTTTTGTGTATCCTTCAAGGTTAGGTTATTCGTTCTGTCTTTTTCCCCCACTTCTAAATTCTGATGTAAGATAGTAATGGCTACCCCCTTTTCTGCTTTCAAGAAAAGTAACGGAACTCAGTACTTCTTGTAAGTGTTGCCACATACTATGATCTAGATCCAGCATACTGATTCTGATTGTCCGCAATACGTACCTGCAAAACTGCAGCTCGAGACAGATCCAGACATCCTTATACAGAAGGCAGAGGCGGCTTTGAGAAAGTATGGTATGAATGTGGTGGTGGCGAACGAGCTAGCGAACTACAAAGACGTGGTTGTCATGGTCACAAGCAGCGGGAAGACGACCGTGAGCAGGCAGAGCAAGGAAGACGACCTGGAAGAGCAGCTCATTGGTCTCCTGGTTAAGATGCATTCAGATCATACTAAGAAGTCCAATCCGGACCAAGAAACATGAGTTGTTGTCTTGATGAATAAGGAGTTGCTACAAGTTATCGCGCTCATTGGTCTCGTTTAATTCACGTACCAGTAAGTGGAGTAGCATTTCTCTTGAGAATCGCACGCGCCATGCGCCATCATCTCCCTTATCGCTTATTTTATGCTACGCCAGCTGAGATGCCTGCCTTTATCGGTGTCGGCGGTGGTTTGGATTGGACAAGTCTCACCAATTCAAACTCCAATCTGAAATGTATCTATTGTGAGTGATCCAAATTCGACCAACAAAATCTAAGGCTCCTTTGCCTGGACTGCATAATCTACCATATGTAGGTTACAACAGCTTCAAATATGTACAGGGATCAGCACCATTGATGGTTCAACCAATATTATATTGAATGTTACATGGTATGTTTGGAATGTGAGAATCTCCAGTTTTTTTGTTACACATATACTACTCCCTCCGTAAAGAAATATAAGAGCAACCAATTATATAGTGAATGTTACATGGTATGTTTGGAATGTGAGAATCTCCAGTTTTTTTGTTACACATATACTACTCCCTCCGTAAAGAAATATAAGAGCGTTTAGATCACTAAACGCACAGAGGGAGTACTATAGAACTAGACCCACAAAAGATAACCATGCACATGTGTGTTAATGTGCTCCCTTGTGTCTTCCTGGGTCTTGAGTCATCCGGGTGAAAACCCGAGTTTCGACTTAGCCCAGAATGGGAGTCGACGGCGTGTACATCGCTTCCCCCTTGGGGCGTTGCCTTGGAGGTCCAATATTTTGTTAGGTGGCAGTGCCTTGTGTTTGTCTTGCAATTCAGCGTCGGCTAGGCAGGTGCGTCACATAGGGGCCAATGTGGAAGCCGGAGCGGCGGCCTCGGAGTCGGTTGGTAGGATGTCGACATTGGTCGCTAGGGTGGTAGAGTCATGGACTTGTCTGGTACGCGGCCTCGCGGCCGGTGTGTGTTCTTTGTAAGACAGAGCGGCATCTCCAGATCGTGTGGTGGTGTGTTGACGCTGGTTGCCTGGGTGATAGAGCCGTTGACTCGTTTGGTACGCAGCCTCGGGCTGGTGTGGGTGGTTCGGTTGTTGGTTTTCGGCCACTTTTCCTTATTAAATGATCAATTCTCTTCTTCTATATGAAAAGGTAGAGCCTTTGCTGGTTGCTCGAGAAAAAGAAAAACAAAAGTGCACAAGAAGGGCATAACATCAGATAATGTTCAGGGTTACGAAGCATGTTGAGTTCTATCCGAATGAATGTTCTCTTGCTTACTCAGTCAAAAAAGGGTACCCAGCAAAACTGAAGTATTCTGCTACGGTAGTTTGGTCATCATTACTTCGTTAACGATAGTAGTTTTAAGGTTTAGAGAATGCATCTTACTATTTATTAGCAAGTGTTTTCCACAATGAGAAATACAAAAAGGAAATTTATAACTACAAACAATATATATTATTAGTAATTTCAGTATTCTATACGGTGTGCTTTAACAAAAAACAAAAAGTTTTTCCAAAGCTATATGAAACTATACCTTTTTATTGACTTATTTGCATGTCCAGTACGTTTGTGCATTATGGAATAATCTAACAAGATATTTACAAATAGTAAAGTAGGCACAAAACATATAAATACCAATAGATGTGGTTTTGCCATTTTATATGTGTTGTTTAGGTTAGATAGAATTCAGTTCAACAAAATATCTGAAACTAGAAGTAACACAAATTCCATGATAAAAGGTTTATAATTTAGCATTGGTACTAATATGCATCTAATTGTAACATTTAATTAGAATATTACCAACACAATTGTGTGATTAAATATTGCTAACATATAGTAAAATATACTAGTCTGCATCAAAATATAAGACATTTTTGCAGTTTAATACAAACATGTCTTATATTTTGATACAGTGGGAGTATTTGTTAATAATTTATGATAGTTTATTAAGCTTTAATACATTGATAATAGAAAAGTAAATTTGTTTAGTATAAATAGATGATAATGTGTGCAGTAATATGTATTATGAATACCTAAATTTGTCGGTAATAAACCCTTTGGTCACTATAATTAGATAATGTGGTGTTACGGTCGTTATACATACTCACAGAGTCTGGTGTGTTCACTAGTTAAGTTTTATGTATGTAATGCATAGGTGTTTTGTTTATGTAACATGTTTTAACTACTCAACGTATTTGCGGATCCTACCTGTCATTGGCCAAGAAAATAAACGAAAAAACTAAGAGGTACGTCGTGAGTATTCGTACGGTGACATATTAAGGTCATTGCCAACTGTAGTACCCAGGGGCGGAGCTACAGGGTAGACAGGATGGGCCGCGGCCCACCCTGAGATTTTGGGCCAGTCTATATACCATAGGTTACTAGGAGGATGGGCCAAGGAAAAATAGCCCAACAACAACCTACTACATACATTTCTCGTCCCGTGCCTCTCGGCGCCAGCTGATTCCCCTGATCCCCTATGCTTTACGCGTTTCGATCCGCCGCCAGTGGCCTGCCGCAGTGCCTCGCCGACCCCTCCCGCCAGTCTCTGCCAGGTTATGATACGTCTCCGTCGTATCTATAATTTTTGAATGTTTCATGTAATTATTTTATAAGTTTTATATACTTTTGTCAACAATTTATATGATTTTTTTGGACTAACATATTGATCCAGTGCCCAGTGCTAGTTCCTATTTGTTACATTTTTTGTTTCGCAGAAAATCCATATCAAACGAAGTCCAAACGCGATAAAAATTTACGATGATTTATTTTGGAATATATGTGATTTTTGCGAGGTGGAATCAACGCAAGACCGTGCCCGACACTAGTGCAGAAAAGCCTAGCTATGGCGTGGCAAAAAGGGACCTGCTGGCGTGGACACCCGACGCCACCAATATGACGCCACCGTTAAAATTTAGTGGTGGCGTTGGAGACGACGCCAACAGTATTTTGAATATCTATGGCGTTGGACAAAGTTGCACGCCGTCACTGCCATATTTAGCTAATAAAAAAACATTGGAATTTAGTGAAAACTTCACAAACTAAACGTTCCAGCAATTCACAAAAGATACTACCAGCTTCACAAACTAAACATTTCACCAAATTCACAAAAGAAAAGTACCAACTTCTCACAATGTATCGATCTGCCCCTCTCGACACTACCTAGTTTCGTCTAAGGACTAACTTAAGCTCATGAAGCTTATTCCTATTCATCTGCCCCTCCATGATGTAATGGGCTTTCTCCGTCTTCAGTTGAGTCCTCTCGGACTTCAGGACTTGTATGTCCTTCTCGATCTCACTTATCTCAAGGTTCAGCGACGCGATCTGACCTTCGAGACTGAAAATCTTATCGTAAAGAATAACATTGTCATCGATAATCTTGTCCCTCTCCTTCTTCAGGGAGTCATTCAACTCCTTCAGGGCCTTGATGGTACTCTTACATGACACGGCCAACTCATGATTGAGCACGTCCACGTCCCATGTCTGCTGCACAATGGGTGCTGGAGAAGGCGGACCTCGTACGTATGCCTAGCAAGGGTTTCAAATCATCAGTAATTAATTAATGGTTAGATATATGGATGTTTGGGATGCCCATGCATTGTAACCTTAATTACCTGGTTGGTTATATTCGGCATACCTCGACCAGTGATCAGAGGAGCCTATCCAGATGCTAGAGTCGGCCATGCTGTTTGGCTAAAGAATAAATGCCATGGGAGTGTTTAATGCATGAAAAGAAGAATTATCTTCTAAAATTAATAAGAAGAAGCATCAAACAAATTAAATAGAAACACAAACGATTGTAATTCTTATATTTTTTCTATAGAAACAATTCTTAGCGATTGCGTGAGTTGAAAAGAAGAAGCGAGAAATCATGAAACTAATTATGTGTTCTGTGGGATGTTGCATCTAGAAATCATGAAAACATAGAACAAAACACTAATCAATCATGTGCACACATATACTACCAAACACATATTCAAAATTGGTAAGTATATTAAATGGAGCTAGATCCCATTCCATACTCATGCAATGTAGCTACACAAAGATCACAATGTAGCTACCCAATGTTGCTACACAATGTATAGTCCACTATACTCATGCAATGTGTGGCTGCATATAGTCCACTATATAAAGATCCCATGCCATAGTCATGCAATGTGTGGCTGCATATAGTCCACTACAAACCACATCTACATTACATGAACCCATTCAATCGGATAAACTACAAAAAAGAACTAAGTTTCTAGGGGTCATCTCGACTCGGTATTAGCCCTTGCATCTCAAAACTTTACTAAATTTTATATGGAAAGCCTTAATCAAGAGCCCTGACAAGTGCTTCAGCTTTACTATATTTTAAAAGGATTCCAAAAATCTCTTCGAGTTCCCATCAATATACGTATATGGGAAGCCTTAATTGAGCAACAATTTTATTATCAAGTGATGTTCTTTATTGACAGAGATGAAAATGGAATGTTTGGGTGACGTGAATGAACTTGTGGTAAATTCATTCAAACTCTTCATAATTTTTCTACCGACATTAGAAACTTTGGATCACGTTGCACATCTACAACCTAACCCTAACCCTAAGCTAAATGAGAGAGGGAGGGGTGCCGGACTTACCGCAGAGGTGCTCGGGGGCGAGGAGAGGTGTGCGGGCTGCGTCGGGCGGGGACGGGTGGCGTCGGGCGGGGCGATGGCGACGGTGGGCAGGGCAGCGGCGGGGATCGAGAGGAGGATGGGTGGAGTTGGGGATCGACAGGAGGACGAAAGGATACATTTTTTTACTGTGCCGGGAGCTGTTAAAACCGACTAGTGCTGGCGTGGGCCTAATGGGCCTAATATGTAACGCCAGGCCTAATATGCAACGCCAACACTAAGCAAATAGCTATGGCGTTCAAATTTAGCCAACGTCAGCACTATTTGAAAATGTTATTGCTGGCGTTTGTGAGAAATGGCGCGCCATGAACAAGAGTTGTGGCTAGCCATTTCTCCACTAGTGCGAGGTGGTCACAAGGCAACAGGGCGCGACTAGGGGGGCTGGGCGCGCCGTGTTGCCTCATGACTCCCTCGTAAGTCGCTTGGGGCCCTTCTTTTTCCGCAAGAAAGATAATTTCCCAAAAAAAATCCCCTCAAAATTTCAGCCTAATGGGAGTTACAGATCTCCGGGAATATAAGAAATGGTGAAGGGCCAGAAAACAGAAACGTAAAATAGAAAAGAAACAGAGAGAGAGAGAGATCCAATCTCGGAGGGGCTCCTGCCCTTCGGGAGCCATGGCGGCCATGGACCAGAGGGGAAACTCTCCCATCTAGGGGGGAGAACAAGGAAGAAGAAGAAGGAGGAGGGCTCTCTTCCCCTCTCCCCTAGTGGTGCCGGAACGCCGCCGGGGCAACCATCGTGACGGTGATCTACACCAACAACTTCGTCACCGTCATCACCAACTCTCTCCCCCTCTATGCAGCGGTGTAATCTATCTCTCCCCGCTATAATCTCTACTTGAACATGGTGCTTAATACTATATATTATTACCCAATGATGTGTGGCTATCTTATGATGTTTGAGTAGATTCCTTTTGTCCTACGGGTTAATTGTGGTATGATGTGATTGATATGAGTTGTATGTTAATATGGTGCTGTCCTATGGTGCCCTCCGTGTCGCGCAAGCATGTGGGATTACCCCTGTAGGGTTTTGCAATACTAGTACCCACCTGTGATGATGAGTTTTGTTTAAACCAAACGGAAGTCAGCTATTATATTTTGCCGTGATGTCCGATGCATTGTATGTTAGAGTATCTAGGCATATCTATGTATTAGGTAGAGTATGATTTGCAATGATGTCATACCTTATCTAAACCATGTATTTCAAGCCATGTAATCTATAAATAGTCCGAGAGACTCAATACAACAAACATCATATTCCGTCAATCCTTCTCCTCTCTCTATCGTTCTACGTGGTATCAGACTAATCCCGGTCCAAAGCCCTAGCCACCGGCACTTCCGTACTGCATAGCCCCCGAGGCATCGATCACCATGATCGCCGGCGCGGGACTGCGTGACCGCAGCAGGGTTCGTCCACTGATCTGTGATCGGCTGCCCTAGTGAGTTTTCCCGATCCCTTGATTGGTTTTCTCTCCATCGGTCACTTGGCCGTTCTTCTTTTTTGGTTCACGGATCATAGATTGGATTGCGTCGCTGATGACCCAAAATTATAGGGGATCAATCGTAGTCCTTTCAATAAGTAAGAGTGTCGAACCCAACGAGGAGCAGAAGGAAATGACATGCGGTTTTCAGCAAGGTAATTTCTGCAAGCACTGAAATTGTAGGTAACATATAGTTTGATAGCAAGATAATTGGTAACGAGCAAGTAACGGTAACGGTAAATAAAGTGCAGCAAGGTAGCCCAATCCTTTTGTGGCAAAGGACATGCCAGAACAGTTTCTAGTAATAGGCAAAGTGTTCTTGAGGGTACACGGGAATTTCATCTAGTCACTTTTATCATGTTGGTTTGATTCGTGATCGCTACTTTGATAATTTGATATGTGGGTGGACCGGTGCTTGGGTGCTGTTCTTACTTGAACAACCTCCCACTTATGATTAACCCCCTCGCAAGCATCCGCAACTACGAGAAAAGTATTAAGATAAAATCTAACCATAGCATTAAACGTTTGGATCCAAATCAGCTCCTTACGAAGTAGCACATAAACTAGGGTTTAAGCTTCTGTCACTCTAGCAACCCATCATCTAATAACTACTCCACAATGCATTCCCTTAGGCCCATGAATGGTGAAGTGTCATGTAGTCGATGTTCACATGACACCACTAAGGGAATCACAACATACATATCATCAAAATATCGAACACATATCAAATTCACATGATTACTTGCAACATGACTTCTCCCGTGACCTCAAGAACAAAGGTAACTACTCACAAATAATAAGCATGCTCAAGATCAGAGGGGTATTGAATAGCATAATAGATCTGAACATATAATCTTCCACCAAATAAACCATATAGTAATCAACTACGCAAGGTAATCAACACTACTAGTCACCCACAGGTACCAATCTGAGGTTCCGGTACAAAGATTGAACACAAGAGATGAACTAGGGTTTGAGAGGAGATGGTGCTGTTGAAGATGTTGATGAAGATTGGCCTCCCAAAGATGAAAGGGGTGTTGGTGATGACGATGGCTTCGATTTCCCCCTCCGGGAGGGAAGTTCCCCCAGCGGAATCGCTCCGCCGGAGGGCAAAAGTGCTCCTGCGCAAGTTCCGCCTTGAGGCGGCGGCGCTTCGTCCCGAAAGTCCTCCTCCTATTTTTCTAGGTTAAAAGTGATTTTATACCAGAAGATGGGCACCGGAGGTGGGCCGAGGAGGGCACAACCCACCAGGGCGCGCCCAGGGGGGCCTGGCGCGCCCTGGTGTCTTGTGCCCACCAGGGTGGCCCCCTCCGGTAGTTCTTTGCTCCAGTATTTTTTATTAATTCCAAAAATAATCTTCGTAAAGTTTCAGCTTCATTGGAGTTGTGCAGAATAGGTATCTCTGATGTGCTTTTTCAGGTCCAGAATTCCAGCTGCCGGTATTCTCTCTCTTTGTGTAAACCTTGCATATTATGAGAGAAAAGGCATTAGAATCACTCCCAAAAGCATTATTATTCAACAAAACATAATCAATAACAGTAGGAAATCATGATGCAAAATGGACGTATCAACTCCCCCAAGCTTAGACCTCGCTTGTCCTCAAGCGAAAGCCGATATTGAAAAGCATGTCCACATGGTTTGAGAGAGAGGTGTCGATAAAAATTGAATACAGACATAGTAGCATCATGCTTATTATCATAACAGCAACAAACTCTAACATAAAACTTATTCAATATATTTTCATCATATAACTTCTCATGAACAAGTAACAATTCATCACAACATAGAAGTATGAAGCATAAACCTTATTGAAAACCAACAAACTATGTTCTCAGTCAACTTTGCAACTACACTTCATCATATTTTCAGGAAGGGTCTCATGTCGGAGCCTTTTGGCAAGTCCACATACTCAACCATCATTTAGTCGTCTATGATTGCTAACACTCACGGCATACCCATGAGCAAAAAGTTTCAACCAGACACATAGGAAGATAGGGGCTTATAGTTTCGCCTCCCAACGTATTCACCTCAAGGGTGATGTCAACAATAATAACTCATGCCCACTCATATCCAACTGGATATATGTGCCTAGATCTTTCCTCACCACATGATGCTTGCAAAAGGAAAAAGTAAAAAGGAATAGGGAAGAATACTTTGACTCTTGCATAAAAGTAAATACATAAAAGTAAAAGATAGTCCCTTCGCACAGGGAAGCAGAGGTTGTCATGCGCTTTTTGGTTTGTATGCCCAATCCCTTAATGTAAAAGAATGTCACGCTATATTGCCCCCTATGATAGCAACCTTTATTATGCAGTCCGTCGCTTTTATTACTTTGCCATCATAAGGTCGTATAGTGCTCAATTTTCTCTTACACTAATTGATCAAAACACTTTTAGAAGCAATTTTTATTGCCTTATTGCACCGATGACAACTTACTTGAAGGATCTTTCTCGATCCGTAGGTAGGTATGGTGGACTCTCAAAGAATGAATTTGGCTTTGGGTTTTTGGATGCACAAGTAGTATCTCTACTTAGTGCGGAATTTTTGGCTAGCAAAGATATTGAGCAAGCACCACATGTTGAAGGATCTATGACAATATAACTTCTATGTAGATATGAACAAACATAAATCATTACGTTGCCTTCCTTGTCCAACGTCAACAATTTTGACATATAATATTTGATGGGGGCTCACA
Organism: Elymus sibiricus; assembly: GCA_039707655.1. Taxonomy (NCBI): domain Eukaryota; kingdom Viridiplantae; phylum Streptophyta; class Magnoliopsida; order Poales; family Poaceae; genus Elymus; species Elymus sibiricus. The sequence continues at coordinate 490,265,883 of CM077675.1, forward strand.
ATCATAAAAGATGTCCAAGATGGTGTATTTGCATGTGAATCTTCTCTTCCCTTATTAATTCTTTCATGAATTGCATCATTGACCAATGCTAGGTTTGTCAATCTCCAATAAATTTCACTACTTATACTTTTTCTTATGTGATGTCATTACTCACCATAAGATTAGCATATGATTCTTTTCATTTATTTTGATTGCAACAAGAAAGTAGAGAGGCAAAAACTCAAACTAAAGTTTATTATATAACTCTCACTCGATTACATAGATAGATAGGCCATGAAACTAACACATGAAAATAGATCATGCTAAACTTTTATTCAACGAAAGCAAAGGAAAACTAAAGATCGAACTAAAATAGGTGAAGATGAATAAAAGTGATGGTGATACGATACCGGGGCACCTCCCCCAAGCTTGGCTCAAGCCAAGGGGAGTGCCCATACCTGTGTGCTCAAGTCTCCTTTGGTGGTGGTAAGAAGGTGGTGGTGTAAAGGTGTCACACTTCATCCTCAGAAGGTACTCCAATTTGCGGATGACCCTCCGAAGGGTATTGATGTGCTCCTCTAGCAAAATATTTTCACGGATGAGAAATTTATTCTGAACACGGACCACTTCGAAAGCTCTAAAAGCTTCGATTTCAATAGGGGTGAGATGACTGTAATAAGGTTGAAGGATATCTTCTTCTTCTCCCTCCTTTGTTGGCATAGATTGCTCTCCTTCAGGGGGCTGATCCACCATAACCTCCTTGCCCTTGTCTTCATTGTTGGCTTCTTTTGGCTCCTCCCTCTTTAGCTCCATCTTCATTAGCCAGCCATCTTCTTCCATGTTATTAGAAGAGGGAGAGGACATGATGCCTGGCTTGACAGATCTGACAGGAAAACAACACGAAACAAGAACAGAGGATTTTTCTGCGATGCGGTCGTCAAAACAGTCGGGGGTATATATAGAGAATTTTTATTCTTGGGAAACAAGCATACAGAAGGAAAATGGAGTCGGGAAGGTGTCCGAGGTGGGCACAACCCACCAGGGGGCGCCCAGGGGGGCCTGGCATGCCCTGGTGTATCGTGCTCACCTCGATCACCTTCCGGTTTATTTCTTTATTTCCAAAATTTTCTAATACTCCAAAACTGACAAAAAATATTTTTGCGGATTTTTCGGAGTCCGTTTACTTACTGTATCATGTACCTCCTATTTTTTCAGGATTCTGGAGTGTTCCGGAAGGTTTCTTTTATGTGTTCCTCCGGTGTCATGGTTTGGATAACATTGCTTTCAACGTTAATAGGCGTACCTGAGATATAGTGCTTAATTCTTTGTCCATTGACCACCTTCGGGTTAGTACCTTCGGCATTATTAATCTTGATAGCTCCAGAACGATAAACCTCTTCGATAATATAAGGTCCTTCCCATTTGGAGAGAAGCTTACCTGCAAAAAATCTTAAACGAGAGTTGAACAAAAGAACATAGTCTCCTATTTTGAATTCCCGCTTTTGGATTCTTTTGTCATGCCATCCTTTTACTTTTTCTTTGAATAGTTTGGCATTTTCATAGGCTTGGGTTCTCCATTCATCTAGTGAGCTAATATCAAATAGCCTCTTCTCACCGGCAAGTTTGAAATCATAGTTAAGTTCTTTAATTGCCCAAAATGCTTTATGTTCAAATTCTAGAGGCAAATGACAAGTTTTCCATATACCATTTTGTATGGAGACATACCCATAGGATTTTTATAAGCTGTTCTATAGGCCCAAAGTGCATCATCTAATTTCTTAGACCAATTCTTACGAGACCTATTGACAGTTTTTTGTAATATTAATTTTATTTCTCTATTGCTAACTTCAACTTGACCACTAGATTGAGGATGATAGGGTGATGCAATTCTATGGTTAACATCATATTTAGCAAGCATTTTACGGAAAGCACCATGAATAAAGTGTGAACCACCATCGGTCATTAAATATCTAGGAACTCCAAACCTCGGGAAGATAACCTCTTTAAGCATTTTAATGGAGGTGTGGTGATCAACACTACTAGTTGGAATAGCTTCTACCCACTTAGTGACATAATCAACAGCAACCAGAATATGAGTATACCCGTTAGAGGAAGGAAAAGGTCCCATATAATCAAAACCCCAAACGTCAAAAGGTTCAAGAACAAGTGAATAATTCATAGGCATTTCCTGACGCTTACCGATATTACCAATTCTTTGACATTCATCACAAGACAAGACAACCTTATGGGCATCCTTGAAGAAAGTAGGCCAATAAAAACCAGATTGCAATACCTTGTGAGCAGTTCTATCTCCCGCATGCTGTCCTCCATAAGCTTCAGAATGACATTTCCGTAGGATTTGTTCCTGTTCATGCTCAGGTACACAACGTCTAATAATACCATCTACGCCTTTTTTATAAAGATGTGGGTCATCCGAAAAGTAATGTCTCAAGTCATAGAAGAATTTTTTCTTTTGTTGGTATGTGAAGCTAGGTGGTATATATTTAGCGACAATGTAATTAGCATAATCGGCATACCAAGGAGTATTTTGAGAAACATTTATTGCAGCTAAGTGCTCATCAGGGAAACTATCATCAATAGGTAGTGGGTCATCAAGAATATTTTCTAACCGAGACAAGTTATCCGCTACGGGGTTCTCAGCTCCCTTCCTATCAACGATATGTAAGTCAAATTCTTGAAGCAAGAGAACCCACCTAATGAGTCTAGGTTTAGCATCTTTCTTTTCCATAAGATATATTATAGCAGCATGATCGGTGTGAACAATAACTTTTGAGTCAACAATGTAAGATCTAAATTTATCACAGGCAAACACAACTGCTAAGAATTCCTTTTTAGTAGTAGCATAATTTCGTTGAGCACTGTCTAGAGTTTTACTAGCATAATGGATAACATTCAATTTTTTATCAACTCTTTGTCCTAGAACAGCACCAACAACATAATCAGTAGCATCACACATAATTTCAAAAGGCAAGTTCCAACCAGGTGGTTGAATGATAGGTGCAGAGGTTAAGGCTTTCTCGAGTGTTTCAAAGGCTTCCACACAGTCATCATCAAAAACAAAAGGAATGTCCTTTTGCAAAAGATTAGTAAGAGGCCTAGAAATTTTAGAGAAGTCTTTAATGAACCTCCTATAGAAACCAGCATGACCAAGGAAACTGCGAATACCTTTAATATCTTTAGGACATGGCATTTTCTCAATTGCATCAACTTTAGCTTTATCCACCTCAATACCTCGTACAAATATTTTATGCCCCAAAACAATGCCTTCATTAACCATAAAGTGGCACTTCTCCCAATTCAAGACGAGATTAGTTTGTTCACATCTCTGCAAAACTCGATCAAGGTTCCTTAAGCAATCATCAAAAGAAGTCCCGTAAACGGAAAAATCATCCATGAAAACCTCCACAATCTTTTCACAAAAATCAGAGAATATAGCAGTCATACATCTTTGAAAGGTAGCAGGTGCATTGCATAAACCAAAAGGCATACATCTATAAGCATAGGTTCCAAAAGGGCAAGTAAAGGTGGTTTTCTCTTGATCAGATTGTGACAAAGGTATTTGAGAGAAACCAGAATATCCATCCAGAAAACAAAAGTGTGTGTGCTTAGATAATCTTTCTAGCATTTGATCAATGAAAGGCAGAGGGTAATGATCTTTTCTAGTAGCTTTACTTAATTTGCTAAAGTCAATTACCATTCTATGGCCAGTGACAATTCTTTGCGGAATGAGTTCGTTTTTATCATTAGGAACAACGGTAATACCTCCTTTCTTAGGGACACATGTAGGACCGAAAGTATGTCTAGAGGGGGGTGATTAGACTACTTGACCAAATAAAAAATCCTACGTTTTCCCAATTTTAAGTGTTGGCAGATTTTAGCAATGATAGCAAGTCAAGCACACCCTACACATGCATGTCTAAGAGTATAGCAGCGGAAAGTAACAACAAGCATGTATAGTAGAGGGTAGGAAGGAAGATCAAACGCAATTTGTAGACACGAAGATTTTTCCCGTGGTTCCGATAGGTGGTGCTATCATACGTCCACGTTTATGGAGTCTTCAACCCACGGAGGGTAAGGGTCGCAAGAGTCCACGGAGGGCTCCACCCATAAGGGTCCACGAAGTAGCAACCTTGACTATTCCATAACGGCTTCCGTCCACGAAGGACTAGCCTCACTATGGTAGATCTTCACGAAGTAGGCGATCTCCTTGCCCATACAAACTTCTTGGTTCAACTCCACAACACGAAGTAGGAGGCTCCCAAGCGACACCTAACCAATCTAGGAGGCACCACCCTCCAAAAGGTAATAGGCTCGGTAATGTCGATGAACTCCTTGCTCTTGTGCTTCAAGATGATAGACTCCTCAACACACAATCACTCTCTCACAGATTTGGCTATGGTGGAAGAGATTGATTTGGTGGAAAGCAACTTGGGGAGGCTAGAGATCAAGATTCATATGGATAGAGTGGAATGGCTTGATTTAAACACATGAGTAGGTGGCTCTCTCTCAGAAAATTGGATGGGGCAAGTATGGAATAGTTCTGAGTGCTTCTCCTTCGAGTGGGTAGTGGTGAAGGGGTATATATAGGCATCCCCAAAAATCCAACCGTTACACCTAAAGTGACCAACTCGGTGACACCGATGTGTGAATCTCGGTGGTACCGAAGTGACCAAAAGGCAGCAACTTTTGAATCTCGGTGAGACCGATATATAATTCTTGGTGGTACCGATTAGGTGACCAACGGTCAGATTGCGCAACTCGGTGACGCCGAAACAACAAACTCGGTGGTACCGATTTTGTGAATCGAGGTAACAGAAAGTTGGTAACCCAAACTCGGTGACACCGAAGTGGAATCGGTTGCACCGATGTGCTAGGGTTTGGCATGGGTCTGTCTGAGTTTGGGAATCGGTGGCACCGAGTGGGAAGTGTTGGTTGCACCGATTTTGGATATTTGGCTTTGGACAGACTTTTGTGGAAGAGCTTGTGGGTGTTTTTGGTGACTATCACTTGTGCACGTGGATCATCTTGTTCACCAGCAGTACCTTACCCCCTTTTAATAGTATTGGCTTTCCTATGGACTCAAAGTGATTTCTCACAAAGTAAAATGTAGAGTCCTCTTGCTTGAAGCTTTGCCAATCCATTTCCTTGCATCTTGGGGTATCTCCACAATCCTTTTGCCATCCCTATCATTGAACTTTTCCTGAAATATGCTTATTGGAAATATTAGTTCAATGACATATATGTTGTTATTAATTACCAAAACCACCAAGGGAGCAAATGTGCATTATTTGAGAAGTATGTGATATAATCAATGAATATAATCATCGCTTTGAGAAGTTTGTGATAAGCAAGAGCTCCCCCTAAATTTGTGCATTATTTTAAATTTGCGTTTGAATGCAAATGCACAATCGATTAGGTACATGGGGCACTCTTTCATGTCACATACAACTTGGTGGTGTGCGAGAATAATGAGAATGAATATCATAGCACAACACAATCAAGTAACGGTGAATGACCACTTCATAAGCATAACAATGATAGGAAATAGTAGCAATACACATCAAGTGTATGATCAAACACCAACAAAGTTTAACACAAGCAAACCAAAAGATCAAATGTTTTGTAAAGCGATAAAAACCAACACTCTCTCTCTCTCTCTCGAAGCCTAAAGATCTATATACTTCTTCTCCCCCTTTGGCAACAAGTTACCAAAAAGATCAAAGGTATATAGCTAATCTTTCTTCTGGGGCTGATCTCCTCCGGTAGTCGATGAAGGAGTTGAGAGAACCGCGTCAGCGAAGATGTCGGCAGACGTCATGGATGGAGTTGGAGTAGCAACTGGAGGAACTGGAGGAGCTGATGGAGCTGAAGAGGCTGTAGCAGGTGCTGATGAAGTAGGCCTCAACTCTGGAGCTGGCACTGTGGCTGATCTGGCCTGAGTAGTGAACTGAGTGCTTGGCCTGAGAGGAGAGTCATCCTCATCATCTGTAGTGTCGGGACTGGGCACACTATCAACTTCCTTCTTGAGCTCATTCACGGTCTTGGTCAGCCCATCTACCTTGTCATTTAGGGTCTTGATCCTATTCTCCATGATCCTCACAAGACTATGCTGATTCTCCAATATGTCCTTGATATCCTTCTGCATGCCCTAAACGGTACTGATCAAGAGATCCATTTGCTCGTTCCTGGATCTAGGGGCTTGAGCACTAGTGGCTCTAGCTGCCTCTGCCTCTGCCTGTGCTGCAGCTGAGGTGGGATGATCTGGGTTCATCACCACAATGTTGTCCTCTAGATCTGGCTGTAGGGGCAAGTGTGGCCTGTCAAGAGCAAAGATGTGCTTCTCCAGCTTGGAGTTGATGAGCATCTGAATGTAGGGTGCATAGTAGCATGAGCGCTTCTGATCAGCAGCAATCCTCTTCACAGTCTCTACTATCAAGTCCATCACCCTTATCCTGGTGTGTCTATCAAGATGGATCAACATGTTGATGGAATAGCCTCTAATCATCTTCTCATCTCCAGACTTTGGCATCAAGGTGTGCCTCAAGATGGTGTTGATGGTGCGGAGGCCTGCCTGGAGGAAGTAGATGGATCCTAGCTTGTGAGACTTCACATGTGCAGCAGGGATCTCATTGTACATATTGGCCATAGCATTGTGGCTCTCCTTGGATTCAGAATAGACATCCAGATCTCCTTCTTCCAACTTTGGGACTCCTAAGATGGCAGCCCATTCCTCAACATTAGATTCATACCTTGCTCCTTCAGTCATCCACACAATCCTACCATCTCCATAGAAGTGAGCAGTGGAGTAGAATTGCATGATCATCTCATCATTCCATGCAGTGAATTCCTTGCCAACAAATTCATCTAAGCCAATGCAGTGAAAGTTGTCTTGGACACTTGGGAAGTAGTCTTCATTTGCCTTGATATACTTCCAATCAACATATCTCATGTCACTTACAGCTGGGCTCTTATCAAGCAAGATTGTCTCATAGAAATCTTGTTGCTCCTTGGTATAAAATCTGTAGTCCACAGCTGTTTTCCTCCTCTGGGCATATGGATCAATAGCTCTCCATTCCCTCAAACCAGAATCCTTCCTCTTCTTCATGTCCTCAGCAAGCAAATGGCTGGCATTGTGCTCTGGAAGGTGTGGTCTGAGCTTCATCAAAGCAGTCATATCATCATCATCCTCAGCTTCCCTAAAGGTGGAGGTCTTGTTCTTGCTGGAAGCTGGTATCTCTCTGGAGAACCTCTTAGGCTTTTCAGCAGCAGCAGCCTTCTTAGGTGCAGTCTTGGTGCTCTTGGATGTGGTAGCCTTAGGCATAGCATCGGCCATAAGCTTCTTCTTTTTCTTTGGAGGAGCCTTGACAACTGGCTCTTCCTCCTCCTCCTCAGCAGCAGCCTCTGGATCCTCATACATAGAGGTAGGCCTGCCCACAACATGTATGATCCTCTTTTTGCTCTTCTTCTTCTCACCAGCCTTCTTAGGCATAGACTTCTTGGGAGGTGACTCAAGGTGAAGAGTCATTGTTGCCCTAGCACTCTCTGGTGCTCTAGCTGACCCTTAGCTAGCATACTCCTTCCTGATAGCTTTCTTCTTCTTGGATGAAGAAGCAGCAGCAGTGGTGTTCTTTGCAGTGTCATCCTTCTTGGACAGCTCTTCAGGAATAAAGTCCTCATCCTCCTCATCTGAGTTGAGCTTCCTCCTTGTCCTTGTAGCAGCCTTGGGTAAATCAGGAGAACTAGGAACATCATCATAGCTCCCCTCAGGACTAGTGCCTGAGCTCATGTCAACACTCTGCTCTCTGAGATCATTCTGACTGTCTTCAGCATCTGACATATCTGACCCTGTGAATTAGAGTATAGAAGAGTGGAAGGGATGAGTCATCACAAAATGCAGACATTTTCAAAAGTTTGAACTAAGATTTCTTAAATTTTGCATTCTACCAAATGTATGTCGGTACAACCGAAGCAAATTTTTCGGACCCACCGAGACAGACAACCTACTTTCCAGAAACTTGGCACCATTTTCGGTCACACCGAAAATTGGCACTCGGTTCCACCGAGGTGTTCTGAGTTTGCCAGAAAAAACGTATTGGTGCTACCGATTCTTTTGCGTCGATTCTACCGAGATTCATGTGGCGGACGGCATAACCTAAAAAATCATTCGTTCGCTATTCTACTGGAGTTTCTCGTGGATGAATCAATCTCAAATTGTGGCTTATCGATGGAGAAGCCCTAATGCGCAAGAATCGGAGGTGGGAGCGCAAGAGGGGGTGAAATCGTACCCTAGCTTGGTGACGACTTTGCTACGGCGGCGACGGGGGAGAGGATTCCGTCGACGGCGGAGACTTACAACAGCGGAGGCGCTCGGGAAGACGAATGCGATGACCAGGGGCCTTGGTTCGGCAGCAAGGGTTTCGGAGGGGGCGACGGTTGAAGAATAGATTTCAAAAGTTGGGCCCGCCTCTATATAAACCCATGGCTATCGGTGACACCGATTCTAACTTTTCGGTGTCACCGAGTTCCTCAACTGTTTGCTGACAGGGAAACTCGGTGTAACCGAGAAGATGGAATCGGTGGTACCGAGATAGAAAACCAGATCAACCCTAGGAATTCGGTGAGACCGAGATTTTGGGTTGGTTCCACCGAGATGCAGTTGGGAGGTTTTAATGGTCAGTCCTTTGTCGATACGGAATTCCGAGTGCTCCTCACACAGAGAGATCGAAAAGTCCTTGTTCAAATTTTGTCATGCAGCAAGATTAGAATATGAGGTAAGAAAGCATAGATAGCTAGAGAGTGGTCCTAGGCATTCTTGTCCATCCAATTGGCAAAAGAAAAATCAAAAGCCAAATAGCAACAATTGGATGTCCTCGAATGGATAAATAAATGTAGACCAACATGCTCACACAATAAGATGTCAAATGAAATCATGGTAAACATGCACAAACATACTAGCATCTATCAAGCATTTTGGCGATGACGGAGTCATCTATATATGAGTATATTGACTTAGGAGCCAAGTAAGAATACTTGATCATAGGTCATACTCATCGTTTAAGCACAAGTGGGGTTACCACTTTTACATAAATCATTTAATGTTGTCACATACTATGAGATTCTTTAACTCAAGTCTTAGAGTAAAGCTCCCCCTTGATGTGACATTCCCCCATAGGAGGGATAAACTAACCTTGGGTTTTGTCGATGAAGACTTCATGTTGGTGAGGTAGTGGTGGATGCTCAAGGTTGATGAAGATCACCATGAGTTGGGAGCATCCTTGTTGTTTCCTTACTCTTCTCACCTACATGGGTTAGTCCCAACACACAAGAGACAAATACAAGGATATCTATGGACATGGAGTGCAAAGCATACATGATGATGTCCATGGATTTGTTGATTACCTTGTCCCTTGCTTACCTTTGAGGGAATGTGTGACTCCTTGAACTATTGTATGTTGTTGATGTTGATTGCAACTAGTTCTTGCCAATAATGAATGTGAGTGAACTTCATTGGCGGAGTCACCCCTCAAGAACTTCTCTAGTTCTTCTTCTTGGGGACCCACATCAACTTGATGGGGATCCTTGGTGTTAAAGTGGCACTTGTAGAAGTTGAGCTTGAAGTAGCCTTGGGAACCCACTCCACCAAAGCTTGGGATTCATCTTCATATGAGTCAATGTCCTCTTGAAGCTTATTCTTGCCCTTGAGCTTGTGGTCTTGTGGTGGAAGGTCATCTTGAAAGCTTGTTCCCTTGGGGAGAGTATGTTCATACTTCTCCTTTTGAGGAACAAACTTGGGCTTGGGGTATTGACCTTCTTCCCATTCAACTCCATTAGCGTTGAAGTAGCCAATGCCATGGTTCTTCCGGTATCCTCTGTGCTTGCGTACAATCTCCTCAAATTGCTTACACCCGGCAAGACTCTTGTAGATACCTTTCTCTATAATTCCTTTCAATAAAGCGTTTTCTTGCTCAAGTGTAACTTGGCTAAGAGAATTATCATTAGTGGAATCAATAGAACTACTAGAAGCAACATTATTGGATTTAGCATTTTTATTGTTGCTACTAGATGAAGAACCTTTCTTGCCTTTGTTACTAGTTTGTCTAGATTAACTTGTGGCATGAATGTAGACAAGAGTAATCGTTTGGCTAGATAAGATGAAGTCTTCTTTCGGAGATCGTCATTGATAGCTTTAAGAAACTCATGCTCTTGCTCCAAGGTGAGCTTCTCGAAGCGTAGCTTCTCATGAGTCCTTACAAGCTCTCTATGATCTTCGAGAGTAGATCCATGGGCTAACGTAAGAGTGTTTAATTCTTTAGTTAGTTGTTCTATTTTCATCTTATCATCATCAACCGACTTATCTTGACTAGCATGAAAATTATCAAGTTCATTTTGACTAACATCACTAGTTTTATCAAAGAGCAAGTCATCATCACAAAGTAAATCATCTTCATCACTATCGAAATCAAGATACTCGGGGTGTGATACCTTGAGGCCTTTAGCCATGAAGCAGCTTCCACTCCCTTCATTTGGTGAATCAAATAGATCATAGGAGTTGGTAGTCACTAGTGCAAGTCCGGCAACACCTTCATCTTGACTATAGTCGGAGTTGGAGTGATAGCTTCTCTCCGGGTTGTTGTCGGAGTCGGAGCCAGAAACCCATTCACCAACATGAGCTTGATGTCTTCTCCTTGTGTAGCTCTTGGTGTACTTGTCCTTCTTCTCCGAGTCCCTACTTCTCTTTGAGGGTCTTCGTTCATAACGATCATCTCTACTCCTTCTCTCTCTTTGAGGTGATTCATTCCTTGAGCTTCGTCTTCTTGGTGACTCTTCTCTTCGTTTGTAGGGGGCCGTGCACTCATTGGAGTAGTGTCCGGGCTTCCCACAATTGTAGCAGTTTCGGTCACGACTTGACCAACGCTTCTCTTCATATCTTGAGTTGGAGCTTCGTTCTTTGCCTCTATTCTTGTAGAACTTGTTGAATTTCTTGACCATGAGGCTTATCTCTTCATTGGTGACAAGGTTGTCGCTTGAAGTTGCGGGAGCATCACTTGTGGCTTTGTAAGCACCGCTAGACTTGTTGTGAAGCTCTTCTTTGTCTTTGAGTGTCATCTCATGAGCAACAATCCTTCCAATGACTTCCGTAGGCTTGAGATATTTGTAGTTGGGCATCATTTGGATCAATGTGCACACGGTGTCGTATCTCTCATCCAAAGCTTGAAGTATCTTCTTGATGATGAATTTGTCGGTCATTTCTTCGCTTCCTAAGCCGGCAATCTCATTGGTGATGAGAGCTAGCCTAGAGTACATCTCCGCGACTCCTTCACCATCCTTCATCTTGAACTTATCAAGATGACTTTGAAGAACGTCCAACTTGGATTCTCTCACGGATTCAATACCTTCGTGCATATCAACCAATTCTCAAGACGGCTGATTTTGTTGAATTCTTCGGGGCATATGCAGTTGAAGAGAATGTCACATGCTTGAGCGTTGTATTGTAACATCTTCAATTCATCCGCGGTCACTTCATGATCCGGTTCCTTTCCATCACCAAAGAATTCACCTTGCAAGCCAACACGAACAACAGCCCAAACGGCGGGGTTATGACTAAGAATGTGCATTTTCATTTTGTGCTTCCAACTAGCAAAATTAGTGCCATCAAAGTACAGACCTCTAAAGTGATAATTTCCCTCACTAGACGCCATACTCTCCTAGGTTGTGAGACCAATACAATGGAGACCAAAGCTTTGATACCACTTGTAGGACCGAAAGTATGTCTAGAGGGGGGGGGGTGATTAGACTACTTGACCAAATAAAAAATCCTACCTTTTCCCAATTTAAGTGTTGGCAGATTTTAGCAATGATAACAAGTCAAGCACACCCTACACATGCATGTCTAAGAGTATAGCAGCGGAAAGTAACAACAAGCATGTATAGTAGAGGGTAGGAAGGAAGATCAAACGCAATTTGTAGACATGAAGATTTTTCCCGTGGTTCCGATAGGTGGTGCTATCGTACGTCCACGTTTATGAAGTCTTCAACCCACGGAGGGTAACGGTCGCGAGAGTCCACGGAGGGCTCCACCCATAAGGGTCCACGAAGTAGCAATCTTGACTATTCCATAACGGCTTCCGTCCACGAAGGACTAGCCTCACTATGGTAGATCTTCACGAAGTAGGCGATCTCCTTGCCCATACAAACTTCTTGGTTCAACTCCACAACACGAAGTAGGAGGCTCCCAAGCGACACCTAACCAATCTAGGAGGCACCACCCTCCAAAAGGTAATAGGCTCGGTAATGTCGATGAACTCCTTGCTCTTGTGCTTCAAGATGATAGACTCCTCAACACACAATCACTCTCTCACATATTTGGCTATGGTGGAAGAGATTGATTTGGTGGAAAGCAACTTGGGGAGGCTAGAGATCAAGATTCATATGGATAGAGTGGAATGGCTTGATCTCAACACATGAGTAGGTGGCTCTCTCTCAGAAAATTGGATGGGGCAAGTATGGAATAGTTCTGAGTGCTTCTCTTTCGAGTGGGTGGTGGTGAAGGGGTATATATAGGCATCCCCAAGAATCCAACCGTTACACCTAAAGTGACCAACTCGGTGACACCGATGTGTGAATCTCGGTGGTACCGAAGTGACCAAAAGGCAGCAACTTTTGAATCTCGGTGAGACCGATATATAATTCTCGGTGGTACTGATTAGGTGACCAACGGTCAGATTGCGCAACTCGGTGACGCCGATCCAACAAACTCGGTGGTACCGATTTTGTGAATCGAGGTAACAGAAAGTTGGCAACCCAAACTCGGTGGCACCGAAGTGGAATCAGTTGCACCGATGTGCTAGGGTTTGGCATCGGTCTGTGTGAGTTTGGGAATCGGTGGCACCGAGTTGGAAGTGTTGGTTGCACCGATTTTGGATATTTGGCTTTGGACAGACTTTTGTGGAAGAGCTTGTGGGTGTTTTTGGTGACTATCTCTTGTGCACGTGGAGCATCTTGTTCACCAGCAGTACCTTACCCCCTTTTAATAGTATTGGCTTTCCTATGGACTCAAAGTGATTTCTCACAAAGTAAAATGTAGAGTCCTCTTGCTTGAAGCTTTGCCAATCCATTTCCTTGCATCTTGGGGTATCTCCACAATCCTTTTGCCATCCCTAGCATTGAACTTTTCCTGAAATATGCTTAGTGGAAACATTAGTTCAATGACATATATGTTGTTATTAATTACCAAAACCACCAAGGGAGCAAATGTGCTTTCAACACAATGAACGGGACTTACCCATCTACTATCAGCTATGGGATAGATTATACCTGCTTCCAGAAGCTTTAATATTTCAGTTCTTACCACTTCTTTCATCTTAGGATTCAATCGCCGTTGGTGATCAACAACGGGTTTAGCATCAGGTTCCATATTAATCTTGTGCTGACATAGAGTGGGGCTAATGCCCTTAAGATCATCAAGAGTATATCCAATAGCAGCCCGGTGCTTCCTTAGAGCTTTTAATAATCTTTCTTCTTCATGTTCTGAAAGGTTAGCACTAATAATAAAAGGATATATCTTTTTCTCATCAAGATAAGCATACTTCAAAGTGTCAGGCAATTGCTTTAATTCAAACACAAGATCACCATTAGGTGGAGGAGGACCTCCAAGAGTTTCAATAGGCAAATTGTGTTTCAGGAGAGGTTGTTGTTCAAAGAAAATTTGATCTATTTCATTTCTTTCACGCAAGTGCATATCATTTTCATGGTCAAGCAAATATTGTTCTAATGGACCGGTAGGAGGCACGGAAATAGAAGAAAGACCAATTATTTCATCCTTACTAGATAACGCTTTATCACGAGGTTGTCTACTAAACTTGGAAAAATTAAACTCACGAGACATACCACCAAAACTGACACCGACAGTTTGTTTTTCACAATCTATCTTAGCGTTGACGGTGCTCAAGAAAGGTCTACCAAAGATAATGGGACAAAAGTCATCTTGTGGGGAACCAAGAACTAGAAAATCAGTAGGGTATTTTACTTTCCCACACAAAACTTCAACATCTCTAACAATCCCAAGTGGTGTGATGGTGTCTCTATTAGCAAGTTTAATAGTAACATCAATGTCTTCTATTTCAGCAGGTGCTATTTCATCCATAATTTCTTGGTATAAAGTAAAAGGGATAGCACTCACACTAGCACCCAAATCACATAAACCATGATAGCAATGATCTCCTATTTTAATTGAGACAACAGGTATGCCTTCTATGGGTCTAAGTTTATCTTTTTCATCGGGTTTAGCAATTCTTGCAGCTTCATCACAGAAGTAGATAACATGCCCATCAATATTTTCTACCAAGAGATCTTTAACCATAGCAACACTAGGTTCTACTTTAATTTGCTCAGGGGGCTTAGGTGCTCTTATATTACTCTTACGAACCATAGTTGATACCTTAGCGTGTTCCTTTATCCTAACAGGGAAAGGTGGTTTTTCAATATAAGTGGTAGGCACAACTGGATCAACATTGTAAATGATGGTTTCATCTTTAGCTATGGCCGGTTCTTTAATTTCTTATTTAATAGGGGGATGATATTTAAACTAGTTCTCCTTAGGGAGATCAACGTGAGTAGCAAATGCTTCACAAAAAGAGGCTACTATCTCAGAGTCAAGTCCATATTTAGTGCTAAACTTATGAAAAGTATCGGTATTCATAAAAGATTTAACACAATCAAACTCAAGCTTTATACCTGACTCATTACCTTCATCGAGTTCCCAATCTTTAGAGTTGCGTTTAATTCTTTCTAAGAGATCCCACTTGAATTCAATAGTCTTCTTCATATAAGAACCAGCACAAGAAGTATCGAGCATGGATTGATCATTATGAGAAAGCCGAGCATAAAAATTCTGAATGATAACTTCTCTCGGGATGTCATGATTGGGGCATGAATATAACATTGACTTAAGCCTCCCCCAAGCTAGAGCGATGCTTTCTCCTTCACGAGGCCAAAAATTATATATATAATTCCGATCACGATGAACTAGATGCATGGGATAAAACTTTTGGTGGAATTCCAATTGCAAACGATTCTAGTTCCACGATCCAAGACCATCACATAGCCTATACCATGTCAATGCTTTTCCCTTCAAAGATAAAGGGAAAACCTTCTTCTTAGCTTCATCTCCGGGTAAACCTGCAAGCTTAAATAATCCATAAATTTCGTTCACATACAATAGATGCATATCAGGATGTTTAGTTCCATCTCCTGCATAAGGTTTAGCAAGCAGTTGTTCTACCATACCCGAAGGAATTTTATAGGCAAAATTTTCAGTAGGTGCAGTAGGTTGACGGGCAACTAATTGTGGTTCTGGTCGAGGTGAAGATACCCCGAACAAACCCCTCAAAGGATTGTTTTCCATAGTAGCAAGTAGCAATAAATTTCAGCACGTAGTATAAATTTTTCCTTACCGATTTCCACTTACCAAGAGCGCTTCACTTCCCGGCAACGGCGCCAGAAAAGAGTCTTGATGACCCACAAGTATAGGGGATCAATCGTAGTCCTTTCGATATGTAAGAGTGCCGAACCCAACGAGGAGCCAAAGGAAATGACAAGCGGTTTTCAACAAGGTAATTTCTACAAGCACTGAAATTGTAGGTAACAGATAGTTTGATAGCAATATAATTGGTAACGAGCAAGTAACGGTAACGGTAAATAAAGCGCAACAAGGCAGCCCAATCCTTTTGTGGCAAAGGACAGGCCAACACAATTTCTAGTAATAGGCAAAGTGTTCTTGAGGGTACACGGGAATTTCATCTAGTCACTTTTATCATGTTGGTTTGATTCGTGTTCGCTACTTTGATAATTTGATATGTGGGTGGACCGGTGCTTGGGTGATGTTCTTACTTGAACAACCTCCCACTTATGATTAACCCCCTCGCAAGCATCCGCAACTATGAGAAAAGTATTAAGATAAAATCTAACCATAACATTAAACATTTGGATCCAAATCAGCCCCTTACGAAGTAGCGCATAAACTAGGGTTTAAGCTTCTGTCACTCTAGCAACCCATCATCTAATAACTACTCCACAATGCATTCCCTTAGGCCCATGAATGGTGAAGTGTCATGTAGTCGACGTTCACATGACACCACTAAGGGAATCACAACATACATATCATCAAAATATCGAACACATATCAAATTCACATGATTACTCGCAACATGACTTCTCCCGTGACCTCAAGAACAAAGGTAACTACTCACAAATAATATTCATGCTCAAGATCAGAGGGGTATTAAATAGCATAATGGATCTGAACATATAATCTTCCACCAAATAAACCATATAGTAATCAACTACAAGATGTAATCAACACTACTAGTCACCCACATGTACCAATCTGACGTTCCGGTACAAAGATTGAACACAAGAGATGAACTAGGGTTTGAGAGGAGATGGTGCTGTTGAAGATGTTGATGAAGATTGGCCTCCCAAAGATGAGAGGGGTGTTGGTGATGACGATGGCTTCGATCTCCCCCTTCGGGAGGGAAGTTCCCCCGGCGGAATCGCTCCGTCGGAGGGCAAAAGTGCTCCTGCCCAAGTTCCGCCTCGAGGCGGCGGCGCTTCGTCCCGAAAGTCCGCCCCTTATTTTTTCTAGGTCAAATGTGACTATATACCAGAAGATGGGCACCGGAGGTGGGCCGAGGAGGCCACAACCCATCAGGGCACGCCCAGGGAGGGCTGGCGCACCCTGGTGGGTTGTGCCCACCAGGTTTGCCCCCTCCGGTAGTTTTCTGGTCTAGTATTTTTTATTTAATCCAAAAATAATCTCCGTAAAATTTCAGCTTCATTGGAGTTGTGCAGAATAGGTATCTCTGATGTGCTTTTTTCAGGTCCACAATTCTAGCTGCCGGTATTCTCCCTCTTTGTGTAAACCTTGCATATTATGAGAGAAAAGGCATTAGAATCACCCCTTAAAGCATTATTATTTGACAAAACATAATAAATAACAGTAGGAAATCATGATGCAAAATGGATGTATCATGCTTCACTTATATCTTTTTGAGCACGGTGCGCTTGGAAACTTTTGTAGAAATACTCTCATGGTTCACTTAGATTAATTTGAGAGTTAGTAAATTTTGAAGAAATCCTCTCATGCTTTACTTATACTATTTTGAGAGATGAAATCTCTATGCTCATGTGCTTCACGTAAATTTGCTTGAGCTTGTCAAAAGCAATGGCAATATATGAAACTAGTCCCAAAGTGATAGATATCCAAGGAGGATATAATAAAAACTTTCATGAAGATCATTGGACAAATTAAAATTTATTCCTTGTAATAGTTTTGAGACATGATGATAGTAATATGTGAGTCATGTTAGTGAGTAATTATGCTTTAGTAGGAATATTGGTGTTAAGGTTTGTGATTCCCTATGCAAGTACGAAAGTCAGTAGTTATGCAATGAAAATACATCCTACTTATGGTGCATTATTCGGTATTAGTTATGCTCAATGCTCGCTTATGTGAATTTTCGTTTCTTGGTTGGTTGCTTCCCAATTTATTTGCTAGCCTCCACTTGTACTAAGTAGAAATACTACTTGTGCATCCAAAATCCTTAAACCCGGTTTTGCCTTATGAGTCCACCATACCTACCTATATGCGGTATTTCCATGCCGTTCTAAGCAAATTTGTATGTGCCATCTCTAATTTTCAAAATAAATTTTCTCTTTTGTGTGCTCGTACCGCTCATGAAACTGGTAGGGGGTGTCCAATATTTTTCCATGCTAGATGTGTTATTCTCAAGATGAGTGTTTATTCACTTGTCATTGCACGAGAGTATGGCGGTAATAGGGATGCCTAGTCCCGAAATGAAAAAAAATTACTTTATGTTGTCAAATAATAAATTCCTTGGAAAGTGCTGGTATGGAAGGCAACCGTGGATACGGCCAGCCATGGATTGTGAAAGAATGGTGGAAAAAGGAATAAACTTTATTTTCTGTTTGGGAACCGCCTATGGTATATCTAGCATGAAAAGTATTGTGAACTACTTTGTCGTTTTCGTTGACAGGAAAGGCATGCCACTCAAAATATTTTTTCTCTCTCAATTTAAACTTTGAGCTCTGGCACCTCTACAAATCCCTACTTCCCTCTGCGAAGGGCCTATCTATTTACTTTATGCAATTTTTATTTTTATTTGAGTCTCCATCTTCTCTTATAAAGCACCAACTAGGGGGCACTATGATCATACTTGAGCATTGGGTATAGCTAATATTTGAGTGTGTTTCATGAATGAATCAATGATTGAGCATGACGGGCTAGGGATAACTTTCTTTAGTGTTGATATTTTGAAAGACATGGTTGGTTGTTGGCATGCTTGAGTATTGAAGTCATTATGTCAAAACTAGACTATTGCTTTGAACCATCTAAAAGTCCAAATGCCCATGCTACAAAAAAAGAATATGTGATGAACATGTTAGGCAGCATTCCACATCAAAAATTCTGTTTTTATCATTTACCTACTCGAGGATGAGTAGGAATTAAGCTTGGGGATGCTGATACGTCGCCAACGTATCTATAATTTTTGATTGTTCCATGATGTTATATTATCATTCTTGAATGCTTTACAATCATTTTATAGCAACTTTATATCATTTTTTGGGACTAACTTATTGACATTGTGCCAAAGTGCCAGTTGTTGTTTTTGCTTGTTTTTTACTTCGCAGAATATCAGTACCAAACAGAGTCCAATCACGATGAAACTTTTTGGAAAATTTTTTGGGTCAGAAGACATCCAGTGGGCCAAAGAAGTGCCAAAGGGGAGGGTCGAGGAGACCACAACCCAACAGGGCGCGCCCTGATGGGTTGTGCCCTCCTCGGGACCCCTCTCCACCGCCTCTGACGCCTATAAATTCCCAAATATTCTAGAAACCCTAGGGGAGTCGACGAAAAACACATCCAGCAGCCGCAAGTTCCAGAACCTGGAGATCCAATCTAACACCATCACGGAGGGGTTCATCTTCCTCATTGGTGCCTCTCCGATGATGCGTGAGTAGTCCACCATAGACCTATGGGTCCGTAGGTAGTAGCTAGATGGCTTCCTCTCTCTCTTTTGATTCTCAATACAATGGTCTCTTGGAGATCTATTTGATGTAAACTTTTGCGGTGTGTTTGTTGGGATCCGATGAATTTTGAGTTCATGATCAGTTTCTATCCATGAATATTATTTGAGTCTTGTTTGATCTCTTATATGCATGATTACTTCTAGCCTCGTATTCCGTCTTCGAATCTTTGGTTTAGTTAGGCCAACTAGATCGATTTTTCTTGCCATTGGAAGAGGTGCTTTGTGATGGGTTCGATCTTGCGGTGTCCTCTCCCAGTGACAGAAGGGGCAGCGAGGCACGCATGTATCGTTGCTATTAAGGATAACAAGATGGGGTCTATTCCTACATGAATAGATCTTGTCTACATCATGTCATCGTTCTTATTGCATTACTCCGTTTTTTCCATGAACTTAATGTAGGAGATATGCCCCAGAGGCAATAATAAATGTTATTGTTTATCTCCATGTTCATAATTATGTTTATGTTCCATGCTATAACTGCTATGGTTCTCGAGTCTACAATAACCACGAGGCTCGGAGGAAGACTCATATGCACGTGTGGAATAATAAACGATAAAAAGTATTCCTAGTCATCCCTCTAAGACTAGCTCAAGTGTTGCATGATGGTTCTGTTTTCCTGATCATGGGCATGACTATGTCGGCAACTTTGAGGGCACAATGTTAGAAGAACATTTGTGTTGAATCGACCCGAATTGATGTTATGCTATGAGATGCATTCATCACAAGTTAATGGTTAATAACACAGAGATAGTTAACGTTTGCATAATTCCTTAGACCATGAGAGTATCGAGTTCCTTCGTACTTGCTTCGTGAACTTTGGGGTTTGTTAAACGTCATCTGTACAAGGATGGCTATTACGGCGGCTTACGGGTTCACGGAAAAGTATGACAAGTAACTTGGTAGCTCAAGATTGGGATTTGCTCCTCCGACGATGGAGAGATATTCTCTGGGCCCTCTCGGTGTTACGGTATCCATCATCGTCTGGCCAGACACAATGTGATTCGATCACGGGGATGCCAGAACACGGGAACGAGAAAAGAGAACAATACCGGTAATGAGGTAACTGGCATAGTGGACAAGTGTTGATTCACGGGGATGCCGATAAATCTCACCTCGGGTGTTTGTAACATATCGCGAAGTAAAAGGAATAGCACACGGCAACTGGAGGTTCACTCGAATATTTATTCGTGTGGGTATAGGGGTCAATATGGGTGTCCACGGCTCCGATGTTGATCATTAATCGAAAAGTGTTCCGGTCATGTCTATACTTCACCGAACCTATAGGGTCACACGCTTAAGGGTCATCTATCTGCTAAATACTAGACAGGGAGTCTGAGAGAAAATCACCGGAAAAGTTTCGGACGCAACGGAAACGTTCCGGAGAGGACATCGGAATAGTTCCGGTAAAACTGAAAAGTTGTTTCAGGGTATACCATTAAGTCAAATTGGTTTCGGCACACGCCTGGAAATAATTGGAGGGTACCAAAATTGTTCTGGTAACTTCTGGGATTTTTCGGAGACAAAAACCGGAAATGTTTCTGACTACCGGAACCGCTTTGGTTGCTTTTCACAGATGAAAATCACTGATCTGAAAATGTTTCGGAACGTGTCCAGAATTATTTTAGTGGGTATTGGAATTATTCTAGGACCCATAGAAATATTTTTGGATTTATCGGTCACGAAAAATTGGTTTCGTGAATAGTGAAAAAGCATTTATGGTTATGGTTGGAAGTTGGCCTTCCACAAAATATCTTGAGGGGCTGACATGGATGGATGTGGCTGAAATTTCAGCCCCTTCACCCCTCCTTCTCCTATAAATAGAGGTGGAGGGGGCTGCCCAAAATCATCCCTTGCTCTCATACACATGCCATAGACTTGTCTGGCTTCTCTCTCCCTCCCAGTGAAATAGTTTCATAGAGCCGAAAGGCTGTCTGGGTTCCGGTGGGAACTAGTTCTGGACGGCGAAGCCCTGCCGGATAGATGACACCGTATGTGTGCAACTCTGTAGAGAGATCGTAGTTTCATTCTTAGTTCGAGAGTGCCTCCCGAAGGGCTGTCCGAGTGACTGTCCGAGTTTCGAGGGTCCTCCCGAAGGGCTGTCCGAGAGACCGTCCGAGGGACTGTCCGATGGCCTCCCGGAGGGCTGTCCGAGGGGCAGACAAGGGAGTACATCCTCGCGGTTGGGAGGTTGTAAATCCTAGCTACGGGGATCTGCACCGCCGATCGTCATCGACTCTACTTCCGCTGCACTACGAGTCGGTAACGAAAAGATCGAACCTTGTATGCAGTCTCCATAGTGATCCTGGGCGTGCTCGCAGTACCGATTTTTTTTGTTTTCTGTCGCGTTCCCCAACACTTAATACACTAGATGCATGCTGGATAGCGGTCGATGTGTGGAGTAATAGTAGTAGATGCAGGCAGGAGTTGGTCTACTTATCTTGGACGTGATGCCTATATAATGATCATCGCCTTGGATATCGTCATGATTATTTGATCTTCTATCAATTGCCCAATAGTAATTTGTTCAGCCACCATGTGCTATACTCATGAGATAAGCCACTAGTGAAACCTACGGCCCCCGGGTCTACTTTTCCAACATATTGCTTTCTGATCTATCTTTTTGCCTCTTTTGTTTTCAGATCTATTATTCCAAAAACCCAAAAATACCTTGCTGCACTTTTTATTTTCCCTTTTTATTTTGTGTTCTTGAGAGATCTATCTCTCCAATCTATCATATCCTAATCTATCTTTTTACCGTAGAGAGATTGACAACCTCTCTTTCGCGTTGGGTTGCAAGTATTTGTTCTTTGTGTGCAGGTGCTGTTTATTAGGTGGTGGTGATCCTCCTACTGGTTCAATACCTCGGTTTCATAACTGAGGGAAATACTTACCGTCACTGTGCTGCATCATCCCTTCCTCTTTGGGGAAATACCAAAGAAGTCTCAAGCCACGTCAGTAATCGGTAAGGAAAAACTTATACTATGTGCTGAAATTTATTGTCACTTGTTACGATGGAAAACAATCCTTTGAGGTGTTTGTTTGGGGTATCTTCACCTCGACCGGAAGCACAATTAGTTGCCCCTCAACCTACTGCACCTACTGAAAATATTGGCTATGAAATTCCTTCGGGTATGGTAGAACAACTGCTAGCTAAGCCTTATGCAGGAGACGGAACTGAACATCCTGTTATGCACCTAATACATGTGAATGAAGTTTGTGGATTATTTAAGCTTGCAGGTTTACCCGGAGATGAAGTTAAGAAGAAGGTTTTCCCTTTATCTTTGAAGGGAAAAGAATTGACATGGTATAGGCTATGTGATGATATTTGATCATGGAACTGGAATCGATTGCAATTGGAATTCCATCAAAAGTTTTATCCTATGCATCTAGTTCATCGTGATCTGAATTATATATATAATTTTTGGCGTCGTAAAGGAGAAAGCATCGCTCTAGCTTGGGGGAGGCTTAAGTCAATGTTATATTCATGTCCCAATCATGATATCCCGAGAGAAATTATTATTCAGAATTTTTATGCTCGACTTTCTCATAATGATCAATTCATGCTCGATACTTCTCGTACTGGTTCTTTTATGAAGAAGACTATTGAATTCAAGTGGGATCTCTTAGAAAGAATTAAACGCAACTCTGAAGATTGGGAACTCGATGAAGGTAATGAGTCAGGTATAAAGCTTAAGTTTGATTGTGTTAAATCTTTTATGAATACCGATGCTCTTCACAAGTTTAGCACTAAATATGGCCTTGACTCTGAGATAGTAGCCTCTTTCTGTGAATCATTTGCTACTCATGTTGATCTCCCTAAGAAGAAGTGGTTTAAATATCATCCCCCTATTAAAGAATAAACTAAAGAACCGGTCATAGCTAAAGATGAAACCATCATTTACAATGTTGATCCAGTTGTGCCTACTGCTTATATTGAAAAACCGCCTTTCCCTGTTAGGATAAAGGAACATGCTAAGGTATCAACTGTGGTTCGCAAAAGTAATATTAGAGCACCTAAGCCCTCTGAGCAAATTAAAGTAGAACCTAGCATTGCTTAAAGATCTCTTGGTAGAAAATATGGATGGGCATGTTATTTACTTCTGTGATGAAGGTGCTAGAATTACTAAACTCGATGAAAAAGATAAACATAGACCCGTAGTGGGCATGCCTGTTATCTCAGTCAAAATAGGAGACCATTGCTATCATGGTTTATGTGATTTGGGTGCTAGTGTGAGTGCTATTCCTTTTACCTTATACCAAGAAATTATGAATGAAATAGCACCTGCTGAAATAGAAGACATTGATGTTACTATTAAACTTGCTAATAGAGACACCATCACACCACTTGGGATTGTTAGAGATGTTGAAGTCTTGTGTGGGAAAGTAAAATACCCTACTGATTTTCTAGTTCTTGGTTCCCCACAAGATGACTTTTGTCCCATTATCTTTGGTAGACCTTTCTTGAACACCGTCAATGCTAAGATAGATTGTGAAAAACAAACTATCGGTGTTAGTTTTGGTGATGTGTCTCATGAGTTTAATTTTTCCGAGTTTAGTAGACAACCTCGTGATAGAGAATTATCTAGTAAGGATGAAATAATTGGTATTGCTTCTATTGCCGTACCTCCTACCGATCCATTAGAACAATATCTGCTAGACCATGAAAATGATATGCACTTGCGTGAAAGAAATGAAATAGATAAAATTTTCTTTGAACAACAGCCTCTCCTAAAACACAATTTGCCTATTGAAACCCTTGGAGGCCCTCCTCCACCTAAAGGTGATCGTGTGTTTGAATTAAAACAATTGCCTGATACTTTGAAGTATGCTTATCTTGACGAGAAAAAGATATATCCTGTTATTATTAGTGCTAACCTTTCAGAACATGAAGAAGAAAAATTATTAAAAATTCTAAGGAAGCACCGGGCTGCTATTGGATATACTCTTTATTATCTTAAGGGCATTAGTCCTACTCTATGTCAGCACACGATTAATATGGAACCTGATGCTAAACCCGTTGTTGATCATCAACGGCGATTGAATCCTAAGATGAAGGAAGTGGTAAGAACTGAAATATTAAAGCTTCTGGAAGCAGGTATAATCTATCCCATAGCTGATAGTAGATGGGTAAGTCCCGTTCATTGTGTTCCTAAGAAGGGAGGTATTACCGTTGTTCCTGATGATAAAAATGAACTCATTCCACAAAGAATTGTCACTAACTATAGAATGGTAATTGATTTTAGAAAATTAACTAAAGCTACTAGAAAAGATCATTACCCTCTGCCCTTCATTGATCAGATGCTAGAAATATTATCTAATCACACACACTTTTGTTTTTTGGATGGATATTCTGGTTTCTCTCAAATACCTGTATTACAATATGATCAAGAGAAAACCACCTTTACTTGTCCTTTTGGAACCTATGCTTATAGACGTATGCCTTTCGGTTTATGCAATGCACCTGCTACCTTTCAAAGATGTATGACTGCTATATTCTCTGATTTTTGTGAAAAGATTGTGGAGGTTTTCATGGATGGTTTTTCCGTTCACGGAACTTCTTTTGATGATTGCTTAAGCAACCTTGATCGAGTTTTGCAGAGATGTGAACAAACTAATCTTGTCTTGAATTGGGAGAAGTGCCACTTTATGGTTAATGAAGGTATTTTCTTGGGGCATAAAATATCTGAACGAGGTATTGAGGTGTATAAAGCTAAAGTTGATGCAATTGAGAAAATGCCATGTCCTAAAGATATTAAAGGTATTCGGAGTTTCCTTGGTCATGCTGGTTTCTATAGGAGGTTCATTAAAGACTTCTCTAAAATTTCTAGACCTCTTACTAATCTTTTACAAAAGGACATTGCTTTTGTTTTTGATGATGATTGTGTAGAAGCCTTTGAAACACTCAAGAAAGCCTTAACTTCTGCACCTATCGTTCAACCACCTGATTGGAACTTGCCTTTTGAAATTATGTGTGATGCTAGTGATTATGTTGTTGGTGCTGTTCTAGGACAAAGAGTTCATAAGAAATTAAATGTTATCCATTATGCTAGCAAAACTCTAGATAGTGCCCAACGAAATTATGCTACTTCTGAAAAAGAATTTTTAGCAGTTGTGTTTGCTTGTGATAAATTTAGATCCTACATTGTTGATTCCAAAGTCATTGTTCACACCGATCATGCTGCTATAAAATATCTTATGGAAAAGAAAGATGCTAAACCTAGACTCATTAGGTGGGTTCTCTTGCTTCAAGAATTTGACTTACATATCGTTGATAGGAAGGGAGCTGAGAACCCCGTAGCGGATAACTTGTCTAGGTTAGAAAATATTCTTGATGACCCACTACCTATTGATGATAGTTTCCCTGATGAGCACTTAGCTGCAATAAATGTTTCTCAAAACACTCCTTGGTATGCTGATTATGCTAACTACATTGTTGCTAAATATATACCACCTAGTTTCACATACCAACAAAAGAAAAAATTCTTCTATGATTTGAGACATTACTTTTGGGATGACCCACATCTTTATAAAGAAGGAGTAGATGGTATTATTAGACGTTGTGTACCTAAGCATGAATAGGAACAAATCCTACAGAAATGTCATTCCGAAACTTATGAAAGACATGCGGGAGATAGAACTGCTCACAAGGTATTGCAATCTGGTTTTTATTGGCCTACTCTCTTCAAGGATGCCCGTAAGTTTGTCTTGTCTTGTGATGAATGTCAAAGAATTGGTAATATCGGTAAGCGTTAGGAAATGCCTATGAATTATTCACTTGTTGTTGAACCATTTGATGTTTGAGGTTTTGATTATATGGGACATTTTCCTTCCACTAATGGGTACACTCATATTTTGGTTGCTGTTGATTATGTCACTACGTGGGTAGAAGCTATTCCAACTAGTAGTGCTGATCACAACACCTCCATTAAAATGCTTAAAGAAGTTATCTTTCCGAGGTTTGGAGTCCCTAGATATTTAATGACTGATGGTGGTTCACACTTTATTCATGGTGCTTTCCGTAAGATGCTTGCTAAATATGATGTTAACCATAGAATTGCATCACCCTATCATCCTCAATCTAGTGGTCAAGTTGAACTTAGCAATTGAGAAATAAAATTAATATTACAAAAAACTGTCAATAAGTCTCGAAAGAATTGGTCTAAGAAACTAGATGATGCACTCTGGGCCTACAGAACAGCTTATAAAAATCCTATGGTTATGTCTCCATACAAAATGGTATATGGAAAAGCTTGTCATTTGCCTCTAGAGTTAGAACATAAAGCATTTTGGCAATTAAATAACTCAATTATGATTTCAAACTTGCCAGTGAGGAGAGGTTATTTGATATTAGCTCACTAGATGAATGGAGAACCCAAGCTTATGAAAATGCCAAACTATTCAAAGAAAAAGTAAAAAGATGGCATGAAAAAAGAATCCAAAAGTGGGAATTCAAAATAGGAGACTATGTTCTTTTGTACAACTCTCGTTTAAGATTTTTTGCAGGTAAGCTTCTCTCCAAATGGGAAGGACCATATATTATCGAAGAGGTTTATCGTTCTGGAGCTATCAAGATTAATAATGCCGAAGGTACTAACCCGAAGGTGGTCAATGGACAAACAATTAGACACTATATCTCAAGTACGCCTATTAATGTTGAAAGCAATGTTATCCAAACCATGACACCGGAGGAACACATAAAAGAAACCTTCCGGAACACTCCAGAATTCTGAAAAAGAGGAGGTACATGATACGGTAAGTAAACGGACTCCAAAAAATCCGCAAAAATATTTTCTGTCAGTTTTGGAATATTACAAAAATTAGGAAAATAAGAAATAAACGGGAAAGCAACCGATGTGAGCACGATACACCAGGGCGCGTCAGCCCTACCAGGCGCGCCCTGGTGGGTTGTGCCCACCTCGGACACCTTCCCGACTCCGTTTTCCTTCCATATTCTTGCTTCCCAAGATAAAAAATTCTCTATATATACCCCCGATTGTTTTGACCACCGCATTGCAGAAAAATCCCCTCTTCTTGTTTTGTGCTGTTTTCCTGGCAGATCTGAAAATATGTCGTCCCAAGATTCATAGGGGGAGAGCTATGTTGCTGACTATATTGCAAACCCTAAGATCTATGGAGACGTGGAGCATTATGGATGGACCACAGATGAGGAGGAAGACGCTGCCATGAAGGAAACAAAGGATGATAGCTCTGAGGAAGAGGATGACCCACTACCTCAGCCCGGAGACATGCATGTGGAATTCATGAAGTCAAGCCTCCCTAAAGGATACAAACCTGAGGTTCAATTTATTCCATCTCGTTTTCTGCAGGAGAGCAAGGCGGTGTTATGCAAAAAGATATTAAAGCTTGAGTTAGAGAATGATGATCTAAGGGAGGAAAATTTTATGCTCAAATATAAGTTGAAGACGAAGACTACTTCATCACCACCACCTTCATCATCACCACCACCAAAGGAGATTTGAATACACGGGTATGGGCACTCCCCTTGGCTTGAGCCAAGCTTGGGGGAGGCACCCCGGTATCATATCACCATCACTTTCATTTACCTTTTACCTATTTTCGTTCGATCCTTAGCCCTTTCATGATTTAGTTGAATAAAAGTTTAGTATGATCTATTTTCAAGTGTTAGTTTTGTGAGCTATCTATCTATGTAATCGAGTGAGAGCTATATAATAAGGTTTAGTTTGAGCTTTTGCTTCTTTACTTTCTTGTTGCAATCAAAATAGAAAGGAAATAAATGAAAAGAATCATGTGCTAATCTTATGGTAAGTAATGACATCACATAAGGAAAAGTATAAGTGGTAAAATTTATTGGAGATTAACAAACATATCATTGGTCAATGATGCAATTCATGAAAGAATTAATAAGGGAAGAGCAGATTCAAATGCAAATACACTATCTTGGACATCTTTTATGATTGTGAGCCCCCATTAAATATTATATGCCAAAACTGTTGACGTTGAACAAGGAAGACAACGTAATGATTTATGTTTGTTCATATTCACATAGAAATTATATTGTCATAGATCCTTCAACATGTGGTGCTTGCTCAATATCTTTGCTAGCCAAAAATTCCGCACTAAGTAGAGATACTACTTGTGCATCCAAAAACCCAAAACCCAAATTCATGTTTTGAGAGTCCACCATACCTACCTACAGATCGAGTAAGATCCTTCAAGTAAGTTGTCATCGGTGCACCAAGGCAATAAAAATTGCTTCTAAATGTGTTTGATCAATTAGTGTAAGAGAAAATTGAGCGTAGTACGAACTTATGATGGCAAAGTAATAAAAGCGACGGACTGCATAATAAAGGTTGCTATCATAGGGGGCAATATAGCGTGACGTTCTTTTACATTAAGGGATTGGGCATACAAACCAAAAAGCGCATGACAACCTCTGCTTCCCTCTGAGAAGGGCCTATCCTTTACTTTTATGTATTTACTTTTATGCAAGAGTCAAAGTATTCTTCCCTATTCCTTTTTACTTTTTCTTTTTGCAAGCATCATGTGGTGAGGAAATATCTAGGCACATATATCCAGTTGGATGTGAGTGAGCATGAGTTATTATTGTTGACATCACCCTTGAGGTGAATACGTTGGGAGGCGAAACTATAAGCCCCTATCTTTCTATGTGTCCGGCTAAAACTTTTTGCTCATAGGTATGATGTGAGTGTTAGCAATCATAGAAGACTAAATGATGGTTGAGTATGTGGACTTGCCAAAAGGCTCCGACATGAGACCCTTCCTGAAAATATGATGAATCGTAGTTGCAAAGTTGACTGAGAACATAGTTTGTTGGTTTTCAATAAGGTTTATGCTTTATACTTCTATGTTGTGATGAATTGCTACTTGTTCATGAGAAGTTATATGATGAAGTTATATAATAAAAGTTTTATGAATAAGTTCTATGATAAAGTTTTTTGATGTTATAATAATAAGCATGATGCTACTATGTCCGTATTTTGTTTTTATCGACACCTCTCTCTCAAATCATGTGGACATGCTTTTCAATATCGGCTTTCGCTTGAGGACAAGCGAGGTCTAAGCTTGGGGGAGTTGATACGTCCATTTTGCATCATGATTTTCTACTGTTATTTATAATGTTTTGATGTATAATAATGCTTTAGGGAGTGATTCTAATGCCTTTTCTTTCATAATATGCAAGGTTTATACAAAGAGGGAGAATACCGGCAGCTGGAATTCTAGACCTGAAAAAGCACATCAGAGATACCTATTCTGCACATCTCCAAATAAGCTGAAACTTTATGGAGAATTATTTTGGAATATATGAAAAATACTGGAGCAAATAACTACCAGAGGGGGTCCACCTGGTGAGCACAAGACACCAGGGCGCGCCAGGCCCCCCGGGCGCGCCCTGGTGGGTTGTGCTCAGCACGGCCCACCTTCGGTGCCCATCTTCTGGTATTTACGGTCTTTTGACCTAGAAAAAAATAAGGAGAGGACTTTTGGGATGGAACGCTGTCGTCTCGAGGCGGAACTTGGGCAGGAGCACTTTTGCCCTCCAGCGGAGCGATTCCGCCGGGGGAACTTCCCTCCCGGAGGGGGAAATCGAAGCCATCGTCATCACCAACACCCCTCTCGTCTTTGGGAGGCCAATCTTCATCAAAATCTTCAACAGCACCATCTCCTCTCAAACCCTAGTTCATCTCTTGTGTTCAATCTTTGTACCGGAACCTCAGATTGGTACCCGTGGGTGACTAGTAGTGTTGATTACATCTTGTAGTTGATTACTATATGGTTTATTTGGTGGAAGATTATATGTTCAGATCCATTATGCTATTTAATACCCCTCTGATCTTGAGCATGAATATTATTTGTGAGTAGTTACCTTTGTTCTTGAGGTCACGGGAGAAGTCATGTTGCAAGTAATCATGTGAATTTGATATGTGTTCGATATTTTGATGATATGTATGTTGTGATTCTCTTAGTGGTGTCATGTGAACGTCGACTACATGACACTTCACCATCCTTGGGCCTAAGGGAATGCATTGTGGAGTAGTTATTAGATGATGGGTTGCTAGAGTGACAGAAGCTTAAACCCTAGTTTATCCGCTACTTCGTAAGGGGCTGATTTGGATCCAAACGTCTAATGCTACGGTTAGATTTTATCTTAATACTTTTCTCGTAGTTGCGGATGCTTGCGAGGGGAGTTAATCATAAGTGGGAGGTTTGTTCAAGTAAGAACAGCACCCAAGCACCGGTCCACCCACATATCAAATTATCAAAGTAACGAACGCGAATCAAACCAACATGATAAAAGTGACTAGATGAAATTCCCGTGTACCCTCAAGAACTCTTTGCCTATTACTAGAGATTGTTTTGGCCTGTCCTTTGACACAAAAGTATTGGGCTACCTTGCTCCACCTTGTTTACCGTTGCCGTTACTTGCTCGTTACCAATTATCTTGCTATCAAACTATCTGTTACCTACAATTTCAGTGCTTGTAAAAATTACCTTGCTGAAAACCGCTTGTCATTTCCTTCCGCTCCTCGTTGGGTTCGACACTCTTACTTATCGAAAGGACTACGATTGACCCCCTATACTTCTGGGTCATTGGTCACCGATAACAAAGAATGTGAATATTGGTTGGTCTGTGAGGGAGTCCCGGACTAAGGGGTCCTCGGGCTGCCGGCCTATCTCTCAATGGGCCGGCTCAATGGGCCATTCTCCGAAGAAGGGTCGGACACATCAAGACTCCACTTTGCAGAAGGAAGCCCCGAAGGCGCGTCGTGCACTCCAAGTCAAGATGAGAATGTCGACATCTCCATCCTCAGCAGGAGGCCCATCATGTGTAAACCCTAGTCCCCCCCCCCCCCCCCGGTGTCTATATAAACCGGGAGGGTTTTAGATCATAAGATAGAGAAACTCATCTAGGGTTTTAGCTAGTCGATCTCAAGGTAGATCAACTCTGTAACCTTCATACCATCAATATAATCAAGCAGGACGTAGGGTTTTACCTCCATAGGAGGTCCCGAACCTGGGTAAACATCGTCTCCTTCGTCCCTTTGTTACCATCGATCCTGGTCTCACAGCTCGGGACCCCCTACCCGAGATCCGCCGGTTTTGACACCGACATTGGTGCTTTCATTGAGAGTTCCGCTGTGATCGCCCAAGGAATCGATGGCTCGCGTCTTCATCAACGAAGAGGTCCGTAGCATGAACTCCTTTGTTCCTGGACAGATCTTCGCTTTCGGCAGCATTGTGCTACACGCTGACCCGACCGGCCGCCTTGGCCGGATCGGAAGCTTCGCCCCTGATCAAGAAGTCAGATTCGGGAACTTAGAGTTCTCTGTTGACCCTCGGGGCGATCTCTTGCTCACCGGGCTCGCGGTCTCACCTGACGCGCTCGAGGACTCCGAGGCCTTAACCTCGGATGTCATTTTCAATCCCGCTCGCGGGGCCAATCCCGGCGACGATCTGGATTTAAGTCCGGATCCGGCTATAGCGCCAGATCGCCGGACACCAACTCCTGCCGAATACACTTCTCGTGCGGACGCGGCGGAGGTTAACTCCGAACCCGCCGGGCAGGTTGGCCCGATCGAGCTTTCGACACTCTGCGAAGCTCTAGATCGGATCTCCTTGACAAAAAACTATTGATGACCCGATCCCGATCCATGCTCAGATCGGTCTTGAGGCGGGTCAAGAGGGATTTTTCGTCCCACCCACCACCCACTTAGTAGCCACTATCGAAGACTTAACCGATATGTTGGACTACGCCTCCGAGGAGGCAGAAGACATGGAGGAGGAAGATCGCATTCCCACTCCCGTTAACACCGGGCGATGGACCGCCACCTCCACCTACGACGTCTACATGGTGGATACGCCATCCGGTAACGGTGAGCGCACGCCAGCTAACAATGGCGATGACTCAGGTGAGGCGCCGTCACGGCGCCGGAAACCGCGTAAGCGGTCAAAGACAAAAAAGGGGAGGGAAGCTATTACCGGCACCGGGGAAAACGAGACCCCGGAAGACCTCGGCGATCCCGATATCCCCGAGTATCCGTTGGAGGACCAGGAAAGGCCGGAAGACCAGCGCGACCCCGAAGATCCGAACGACTCCGAGGATGACAACTACCTCCCCCCTGTAGAGGAGGAGGATAGCCCGGACGATGAGGACATCATTATCCCCGAGACCATCGAGGATCAGGAACGGTTCAGGCAACAGCTTCTAGCCACTGCCCGGAGCCTAAAGGCAAAAGCGCGGAAACTCAAGGCCGAACAAGACACCCTCAATGATAGATGGACAAGCGTTCTATCAGCCGAGAAAGAACACGGCGCCGGTCTATGGGACCAACCCAAGAGTTACCCCCGCCGGCGGCTGTTGCCACAATTCGACGACGAGCTCCCCAACACGCCATCCCCTAAGCACACTCCATACGACCAGCCGGACCGCCCTCCCCGAGGACGAGATAAGACGGCTGGCGAGGCTGGTTATAGGTCGTCGGTCCCCCGCAGAAGGGGAAAAGAGCCAATGGAGCCCGACGACAGGTATGACCTGCGACGCAACCTGGATGATAGAACAGGCCGCACGAGATCCATCTACGGATCTAGAGGGTATTCCCCTGGTAGAAGGGACGAGTACCGGCCCTGGCTCGACCGAACCAACAGAGTTCGGGACCAAAACCGGGCCAGAACAGACGCCGACTACCAGCGCGATATAGCCCGGGTCAGAGGCGCCGCCCACCCGCTCTGCTTCACTGACGAGGTAATGCATTATCAGTTTCCGGAAGGGTTTAAACCCGTGAACATCGAGCAATACGACGAAACAACTGACCCAGCAGTGTGGATTAAGGATTTCCTCCTCCACATTCACATGGCACGAGGAGACGACCTCCACGCCATCAAGTACCTACCCCTTAAACTTAAGGGACCAGCTCGGCACTGGTTAAACAGTCTCCCCGAAAACTCTATCGGGTGCTGGGAGGACCTCAAGGATGCATTCCGATCTAACTTCCAGGGCACCTATGTACGGCCCCCGGACTCTTCCGACCTAAGCAATGTCGTGCAAAAAGCAGGAGAGTCCGCTCGACAATTCTGAAACCGGTTCTTGACCAAGAAAAATCAGATCGTCGATTGCCCAGATGCCGAGGCTATAGCCTCTTTCAGGCACAATATTCGGGACGAGTGGCTGGCTCGCCAGCTCAGCCAGGATAAGCCCAGGACCATGTCCGCCCTCACATCGCTCATGACCCGCTTTTGCGCGGGCGAGGATAACTGGCTAGCAAGGCGAAGCCACAACCCCGAAGACCCCGGTACTTCCGAAGTCCGGGATGGAAACGGGAAACCACGACGTAACAAAAACAAACGACGGCACAGCACTAGCGACGCCTACGACACGGCCGTTAACGCCGGTTTCCGCAACCCAAGATCCGGGCAGCGGAAGAAGCCTCCTAAAGGCAACCGCGATGGACCCATCCCGCTGGACAAGATCATGGAGAGGCCTTGCCAGATCCATGGCACTCCGGACAAGCCCGCCAACCACACCAACCATAACTGTTGGGTGTTTAAACAGGCCAGCAAACTCGCAGCCGAGGACCAGGGCAAAGGCCCATGCAGCGAGGACGACGAGGAGCCCCGCGGTCCGAGCAATGGAGGTCAGAAGAAATTCCCTCTAGAAGTAAAAACGGTGAACATGATATACGCCACTCATATACCTAAAAAGGAGAGGAAGCGCGCCCTTTGAGAGGTCTACGCCGTAGAGCCTGTAGCCCCAAAGTTCAACCCATGGTCGGCCTACCCAATCACTTTTGATCGACGAGATCACCCGACCAGTATCCGTCATGGAGGTTCGGCGGCCCTCGTCCTAGACCCCATTATCGATGGGTATCACCTCACTAAAGTCCTAATGGACGGAGGAAGTAGCCTCAATCTGATCTACTCAGATACGGTGAAAAAGATGGGCATAGACCCGTCAAGGATAAAGCCTAGCAACACTACCTTTAAAGGAGTGATCCCAGGTGTCGAAGCACGGTGGACAGGCTCTATTAGCCTGGAAGTAGTGTTCGGTTCGCCCAACAACTTCCGCGGCGAGGAATTGATCTTTGACATCGTCCCCTTCCGCAGCGGCTATCACGCCCTGCTCGGCCGAACAGCGTTCGCTCGCTTTAACGCCGTCCCACATTACGCATACCTCAAGCTCAAGATGCCTGGTCCCAAGGGGGTCATCACCGTCAACGGCAACACAGAGCGTTTCCTCCGAACTGAGGAGCATGCATTGGCCCTGGCGGCCGAATTCCATTATGAGGATGGTCGGCAAACACCCAAATCGGCCGCAAAGGCCCGCAAGGTCGACAACCGAGTTCGGTTTCAATCCGAACTCCCAGACTCTTCTGCTCCCCGGAAATAGGGGTATGCCCCCCATTGCACAGCCCTAACGACCACCAAACACGTGCCAAAAAGGCACAACTTCGCGCTCAAGATTCCATGGGTAGCAATTGGGAGCAACCATCAATTGGTAAGTGTTCGGCTGGACCGACCAATACCAGTACATGTCCTTGGACAAAACACAGGTACCATCAAGGACCTGTTAAAAAGTGTAAAGCTAATCGATACTTCGGCGACTTCTCAAGACCTTCTTCCCAAGGTCCGCTCGGCGGCGGCATCACTCTTAACGGGATGCAACTCTCACAGAGGAACATTAACGTACAGGTGACAAGGCACATCGAAGACGTCACGTCATCAATTGAAGATTCTTGGTATAGCCTCCCCTCTGTAAATTTTATATTTCATCTACCTGTAAACAGTTGCCTTGGCAATCCAAGTTATAAGAATTATTGAGCGAGTACAAAACCATTACATATGGCTACTTCTTTGTCTTTTATACATTCTTTGTTCTTATCTTGGTCACGCTTCTTGCGAAAACTGTTCGGTATATATTATGATGCAACCGGTTTATAGACCGGGGGCTCGAATTTAAAATCGCCTTGAACGTCACCTCAGTCCAACTGGTTGTGTGTTCGGCGTCTTGGGTTTTGCTTTATATGCATCGGATCCGAACTATGTCTTGGGTCAATAGTTGGGTTGCCCGGCTCCTGTGCT
This sequence comes from Elymus sibiricus, assembly GCA_039707655.1. Taxonomy (NCBI): domain Eukaryota; kingdom Viridiplantae; phylum Streptophyta; class Magnoliopsida; order Poales; family Poaceae; genus Elymus; species Elymus sibiricus. Next base: position 490,301,066 of record CM077675.1, read on the forward strand.
TGCCCTCTTACGTTCCGCTCGTTCGGCTAAAAGGGCAAAGGGAGAACCACTGCGATTGTGCTTCCAGCTCGTCTAGTCAAGCACCTCAGGGGAGAAAGCCGAAAACTGACCGTCATAGTAAGCGAGAACCGGTCTGCGAATCCGAGCATAAGTGTCATACTAAAAGATCGATAGAGGTTCTTCCGTGTTATACGATGGGTTTCGTTCTTGTACAAACCATGTGATGCTGGCTTTGGCTCCGAACATCACACTGGGGGCTAGTTATCAGCCCCCGCATTTTTCTACACTCCCACGGCTAAGTGAAAGCGATAGAGCACCATAGTCCGATTGCCTTGTCCCGCTCGCACTACCGCCTTCGGGCACCGATACTTCGGCTAAGGGTAGAAGTGCGGTTACAGGGGCACCCCGCGTAGTATCTACGTGGGGGCTGAAGCCGACGACTCGCTGCTTTCAGATAAACCTGCCACATAGGAGTCTAAATAAACATAAACTACTTATAAGACATGATAAACCATGCCACACTAATTATAAAGCGTTAAAGTCTTCGGACATATTACAACGCGTTCATTCATACAAAACGTCCTTGGAGCATTGAGCCTCTATTGCCCGAGCACCTTCCATCACTTCTGGGAAGTACCGCTCAGGGCGCCTATACTCCTTTCCAGGAGGCGGAGGTGCGGTAGCCATCTCCGTTGGCTTGAGCCTCGGCCAATGCACCATGGTCTTCGTAAAGGCCATCCGCGCGCCCTCGATGCACGTAGAACGCTTCAACGCATCGACCCGAGGCGCAGCTTCGCACAGCTTCTGCACTAAGCCGAAGTAGCTGCTCGGCAATGGCTCATCGGGCCACATGCGTATGCAGAGGTCCTTCATGGCCGGCTCCGCCACTCTGCGCATCTCCATTAGTTGCTTCATTTGCTTGACGAGGAGAGGGGAGTGCTCGGGGGACTCAAATTGAGCCCAGAATAGCCGGGCCTCATCCTCCTCTGCCCGCGAAGCATAAAACCTGTTCGCGTCCGCTGCGCTCTTCTGGAGGTCCGCACCGACGCCTAAGGAACGCCACACCTGGGTGAGAAAAGTAAACTTGCTACCACCAAAGGCGCACTGTAGTGAATACGGCTTACCATCAATGACAGCCTTGACTTGGCGAATCTCCTCTTGTGCAGAATGCCGGTCCACCCGCTCATTCTGGAGCTCGGATTTCAGCACGGCTAGCTCGGCGGCCTGCTCTTTGCCTTTCTGCTCAAGGGCCTCGCACTTCGCGCCGGCATCCTTGAGCTCTTGCTGCACCTCCTCCACCCGAGCCTCGTGCTTGGTGCTTGCAGCCTTCAAATCGGAAAGCGCGACTGCTGCTTGTTCGGCGGCCGCCTTCTCATCCGCGGCCTTTTGCTTCATGTCCTGAAGCTCGGCCGTGAGCTTTTCGACCTCCGCAGCTGAAGCTGTGGAAGCAATAGACAAACGGTCACACTGGGCTACTAGTGCGGATCATTACCAATATATAGTTCGGAAATTACAATTCGGCTTACCTTGCGCCTCGTCGAACCTCTTGTTCAGGCTAACAAGTTCCTCGTCGGAGACCTTGAGCTTCCGATTTAGCTCGGTCAGCTCAGCGGCATTATCGGCCGCCGCCGATGACGAGGCCTGCAAACAAAAATTATGCATCCAGTTATGTGTGATTCAAATCCCCCGAACTATGAAGGATATGACTCCCTGTTCGGCCCTTCCAAGGACTTTTCCGAACATTGCAGGACTAGATGGTGCCTTGTGCATCATTGATTCATTCCTCACTATTTGACCCCCGGATGCGTTTTTGCATACCCATCCAGGGCTCGGGGGCTAGTACATATATAAAGAGATAGCACAAAACTTAAATTTAGCATTGTTCGGGAAAAGGATATTACTTGACTCACCTTGAAGCCCGCCAGGAGACCATTGAAGGCCTCCTTCAGTCCGTTGTCAACGGACTGAATTCCTTGCAAAATCGCACCCATAAGAGTGCGGTGATCCTCGGAGATGGGGGCGCTTGCTAGCGCCTCCTCCATAACCGGCCAGTCCGATCTATGATCGGGGACTAAGCCGGTAACTCCGGATGCACGGAATGCTCCGGAGACGTCCTCGGAGGGGACTGGGCATTTCTTCGCCCCTCTTCTTCGGCGATCAGGGGAGCCTTCTCCCCCTGGTCCTCAGCAGCCTGGGGAGTTTTTTCTCCCTGGCCTCCGTCGGCCGCGGCATCAGCCTCGGCCATGGCACGGTCACCCCCTCCGCCCGTGTTCGGCTCCAACAGAGCCTGGCTGGATGACACCTCCGCGGTATCCTTCGCGACCTCTGGAGGTGTAGGGAGCGATGCGGTCCCGCTCTCCGCTAGCTCGGTGGGTGGAGACTCCCCGTCCGATATTTGGTTGGTAGGGAGGACGCGCGGGGGGCTGCGAGATATTTTTGTACTTAAAACATTGAAGACTTTGCGTAAAAAACTTAGTGAGTCCTAGGATTCATTACCTTTGAGTGGGGGGCTTGACCCTTGGGTTCCTTCGGGGAATCCTCTCGAATTCCTCTGATTCTGTGTTAGAATCCGAGATGTCATCGGGCAGGATCAACCTTGCCCGGCACGCCTTCTTCAGGGAAGGAGGAGCAGCCTCCTCCGCGGCGTCCGATGACGCCGCCCTCTTTCTTACAGGGGGGAAACTCCTTCCCCCCCATCACCATGCTCCTCCTCATGGCTGGAGGAGACATGGGTTTCCTCGGACGCAGCATCGCGTTGGTCCTTAATGCGGAGGCCCTCTCTGGCCTTCTTCTTCTTCTTCTCTTTCTTTTCGGGCGCCGAGTACGGCGCCACGACAAGCATCGCCGCCAACAGCTCCGATCCTGGGGTCTTCGGGTTGTGGAGCCGGGCAATTAACCTTCGAGGTTTTGCTCTGCCACTTCTGTGGAAGTAAGGGAAAAGGCGTTCAGATCTTTTTGCCGAGGAAACAGAATCAATGAATTGAAATTATACTATACCTGGGTCGGAGGGTTGACGGTGCTTAGGCCTGTATCTTCTTCCTTGGCCGGCCAGCTCTTCTGAGGCTTGAACAGAGCCTTCCACAACTTCTCCGGGGTGGTGCGGAAGAATTGGCGCACGATAGGCTCATCGTTAGGACGATAAGCCCACATGGGGGATGCCCGGCGCTGGCAGGGGAGGATACGGCGGTGGAGCATGACCTGGACCACGTTAACCAGCTCCACCTTCGCCTCAATCACCGAAGTGATACGCTTCTACAGCAGCTTAACTTCGGCATTCGACCCCCAGTCGAGGCCCTTCCTGAGCCACGAGGTCAATCTCGTGGGGGCCCAGATTTGAATTCGGCGGGGGCCGCCCAACTCTCGTCCCTTGGCTCGGTAATGTAGAACCACTCCTTCTGCCAGGTTTTGATCATGTCAATGAAGGTACCAGATGGCCACTCGACACGGGGGAGTTTGCTAATGACCGCCCCTCCGTAGTCCGCGTGCTCGCTCGCCACAGTATTCGGCTTGACGTTGAAGACCTTGAGCCACAGGCCGAAGTGCGGTTCGACCCGCAGAAAGGCTTCGCAGACGATGATGAACGCCGATATGTGCATGAAGGAGTTCGGCGGAAGGTCGTGGAAGTCTAGACCGTAGAAAAACATGAGACCCCTGACAAAGGGGTGGAGCGGAAAGCTCAGTCTCCGGATAAAGTGGGGGATGAACACCACCCTCTCGCCTGCCTTGGGGGTGGGAATCACCTGGTTCTTCTCCGGGGCGCGATGGAAAACGTTGGCGGGGAGGTAGCCGGCCTGCTTCAGGTCCCGGATATCCTGGTCAGTGACCGTGGAGGCCTCCCACTTGCCGTTGGAACCAGAACCCGCCATGGCTAAGCTCGGAGGAAAGGGTGAGGAAGAACTGGATCTGGGCTCTCGGGGCTCGGAGAGATTGGGGAGGCGAAGGATGCGAATGGGAAGCGTGAATAGGCCTTGGGTTTTTTTCCTTTTTATGGGACGTGTCACCGATTAGCCTCGCTTATTGCGCCACGAATCCCTCTGCTTCCCAAGACATGCGTGCCGTTATGCGCGTGTGGAGATTAATCATATCCCGTGTGAAACGGAGCACGATCTGCGCATTGATAAATCGTGTCGCTGAAAAAATGCCCCTGAACCGCGAATTGAGTTGTTATAACTGGTTCAGTGGTCATGGTAGGCCGTGACCCTTCGTCAGAGGGGGGTGTCAGAAAACACTATTTACACTTTGGCGATTGGCCTTCGGGGCTAAGCGATCCATGGTGTTCGGTCACTCATATGATCGGAAGGAATAACGTGTCATCGGAAGCCGAACTAGTCTCAGCCGATCATGGAAAGGGAAGAAGAACTCACCCCGCAAGCCGAAGACTCCGACCATACGAAGCAGCTGGAGATGAGACCCTTGGCGTTGGGGGCTAGTTCGGGGGCTACTGAGGGAGTCCCGGACTAAGGGGTCCTCGGGCTGCCGGCCTGTCTCTCAATGGGCCGGCTCGATGGGCCATTCTCCGAAGAAGGGCCAGACACATCAAGACTCCACTTTCCAGAAGGAAGCCCCGAGTCAAGATGAGACTGTCGACATCTCCATCCTCAGCAGGAGGCCCATCATGTGTAAACCCTAGTCCCCCCCCCCCCCCCCCCCCCGATGTCTATATAAACCGGGAGGGTTTTAGATCATAAGATAGAGAAACTCATCTAGGGTTTTAGCTAGTCGATCTCGAGGTAGATCAACTCTGTAACCTTCATACCATCAATATAATCAAGCAGGACGTAGGGTTTTACCTCCATAGGAGGGCCCGAACCTGGGTAAACATCGTCTCCTTCGTCCCTTTGTTACCATCGATCCTAGTCTCACAGCTCGGGACCCCCTACCCGAGATCCGCCGGTTTTGACACCGACAGTCTGTATTTCTGCAATGGTGCAAGCTCTGACTGATCGATGAACAACCGATCATCAATTGCACAAGCTTGCCAATTTGTAGATGCACCAAACAAGTGTCAGGGAGAGTGTATAATATCATCAGATCATTTGCCAATCTAAATACCCGCGGTATAAAATAATAATGAGATGATAACGACTAAAGAGAGAGTAAATATTTTTTTCACATTATTACATGTTTGATTGTAACAACAAGAAAACGAGCTTGCAATATGCGGCATATCCAACAAATCTCCAAGTAAAAATTTACCACCACGTGCATTCTATGAAGTAGTAACCATAAATATATAAATCGTCATTTTTTAGTAACGTGTGGTGAACCACTATCTTGACAACATATATGAACTCAAAAATAAATAAAATGTTAATTGTTACTCTTACATGCTTGTTCCATAATGTGGTTTCTATCTAGGAAAATCAAATTATTATTCTTTGTCAAATTTTATTTTCATTAGTATATAAAATGACAAGTTATGCACATGTGACCAAAAGCCTGATTTGAAGTCCACATATTTACAATTAATTAAGTCTGTTAGTTTATGGTCTATTTGGATTGAGCCCCATTCCGCCCACCCAAAATATTGGCATGACCAAAACATTAATTGGGTCTTATACATTCTTTGGTTTGTAGCCATTGAATCTGCCAAAAGTTGGCAAGACGCCTGGCTACAATTTGGTTTGCAGTTAGATGGCTTGCCAAACATTTGGTAGTTCACATTTGTTGTTGGTTGCTTTGACTGCAGAGTTTGGTTGTGTGATCAACAAATAAGACAATAGATATGCATTTGACTCGATAATAAGATTTTTATACAACACGCAATGGGTCTCAAAAAAAAATCAAAGTAGACTAGTTTAGAGAGTCAGAATGAAAATTTTCACATATTTTTTTCCGAAAAGGAGGAATACCCCCGGCCTCTGCATCTCTTGATGCACACGTCCATATTATTAAGGGATAATTGGTTTTGTGCCCCTAGTTGGGTCACACTCAGGTGGTTTGCCCCTAGTTTCTGAAAACACGCGTTCCTGCCCAAATCACTTTGCTCGTCTTATGCTTTTGCCCTTTGACCGTTTGACCGTTATTTTGAAAACTTCATAACAAATTCATACTAACTCAGAAAATGCAAATAAGATATCACAATGTTCAGACTAACAACACCTATGTGCATGTGATTTGCATTAATGACAAAAGTGTTGGAAAGTCCCCATCACCTATATTAGCTAAAACTGAGATGGGGACTTTCCAACACTTTTGCCATGAATGCAAATATCATGCACATATAGGTGATGTTTTTATGGACATTTTGATATCTTATTTGCATTTTTTTAGATAGTATGAATTTGTTATGAAGTTTTCAAAATGAGGGTCAAACGGTCAAATGGCAAAAGCATAAGACGAGCAAAGTGGTTTGGGCAGGAACGCGTGTTTTCGGAAACTAGGGGTAAACCAGTCGAGTGTGACCCAACTAGGGGCATAAAACCAATTATCCCTATTATTAATAAAGGTCCAACTTCAGAACATAGTCTTAAACAAAACAAATAATCTCATGAAAAAAGGTTGCCACAACCGGCGAAAATAGGGTAAGATGACTAAACACTTATCCTATTATTAGACCGTCGACAAAACCGGTTGTAGGTATCCCGTGCAACCATCTTCCACCGGTTACACCCAATATCCATAAGCTCTATGTGGTCTGTATGGCTGAGTAAGGACCATGTACGGATCCAAGCAAACACCAACCTGCAAAAAAATTGTAATGGTTTATCTATTAAAGGCAACATCATTCCGGCAATTCCATATGTCCCAAAGTACTGCACACACTCCAACTCGAATATGTGTCGCAATCTTAGACTATATTTCAGTTAGCCAAGTACCAAATAAGTGTTATAGATACATCCATGAGAAAAAATGAAGTTGGCATACGAATCAACCCTCCATTAAAGCCCATCGATGAGACAAAATGAAATCCATGTGCTAATTATTCCTCCACCGACACCACCGAGGCAACTATTAACCCATCGAAGTTCAATCATGCGGATAAAATGTACAGATTGCTTCTTGATCACCACTAGGCGTTAGGTTCCTGATATGAACAAAGTTTTGAGTTTATGGAGCAGCTATAGAATGTCCATCCTCAAACTGAAGCTTGAAATAGCCAACAACCAACTCTTCAAGCGTTGCATTGTTGGCACGGTTGAGGTAACAATGAAAAACATCTTGATCTGGCTTGGAAAATGGGTTCCAACCACAAGCCGAACCTTTGCTGATAAGGGGAGCGCAATATGCCTCCACAAATTTGCACGGGACAGGAGGTGTTTCAAGAGATTTCGTTAGTTTCTTAGTACTTGATGACATCTCATCATCACATATCATGCCCTTGTTTTTTTTTGCCTTTGCTTGGCTTCTTGAAAGGTGATGACGTGACACACTTGCACTTCTTGTTTGATGGCTTGCCGTCCATATCAACTTTAGGACTACGTCGACCAATTGTATCGGAGTCATATTCATCACTATCCACTGGAATTGCATAGTTGTTGCTTCCTCTCAACTAGGAAGGTGTTGAGACCCCAAGTGCATTGGTTTGCAGTAACCAGCGGTTTCCCTCAAGTGACCTCAAGGTTTATCGAATCCACAAGAGCTATGAGATTCCAACGAGTGAGGTATCTACACACACAAAATAAAACGTCGTTGTGTCCCCAACTAAGCTAGTAAAGTTGTCAATCTCACTAGACTTGCTAGTTCAAAGGAATTAAAAGTATAAGCATATGGAAGATTTGATTACAGTAAGAAAGTAAACAAATCATAACTTGCGATAGAAAGATTATACGAAGAATATGGACTGGGATCCGTAGGTTCACTATTGGTTCTCTTCAAAAAGCTAGCAATGATGTGGTGAAAAAATTACAGTTGAGCAACAATTAAATTGTAATATTCTTCTTAATGAATGCAGGAATCCTGCCATTTCGAAAAAAACACTTGGAGGTTACCCAAACACTCATACGGGAGATCAAGCAACTCTCTACTTGGACTTGTGTTGTGCGTTCGAGAAGAGTAAGAAGAAAGTAACTGGATAAGAAATAGAAGATGCATAACTTTTATATCTTGGTAGCCCAGCTAATGCACCAATTGGCAGCTAAATCTTGGGCGGATGATTTTCGTGCCCTTGCTTCACTTGCATTTTGTGAAAATCATCAAGGGCATAGTATCCGGGCGAGCCAAGATTGTGTCTATCCAAACAAGCTCCAAAACACACGAGCACGACTTTTTGGTTTGGCTATAATTGGTGTCCATATTTTTTTTTGTACAGAGATGGGTCCAGAAGTACCCAGAGAGCTTCTCATTAATTATAAAAGCGGTGACAATACAAAGCTCCACAGAGGACTCCAAAGAAAGAAAATAACAACCAAGTCCCATAATTTTACATAAAAGACCTCAGACTGAGGATAAGAAAAGCAATCAGGTCCAAATCATAGTATCCGCTTGAATGCGTTCCGGCCGCTGCTGGGGATGCAACCACTTGAAGCCGCCGACACGCCACGACACCATAGCCAGCTCCAGAAGAAGTCAACGGGAGGGATAGACTCTAAGCAAAAACTATAGTGCCCCCATAAGGCATCGAAGCCAGGGGACGAACTTGAGCATACGCCAAATTTCAGGCGTCAGAACTCTTCGAGACCGCCCATCGACCATAATGGTCACCGGCGAGGCTTCAGAGGCCGGCAGCCAAGAACCACTTGCTTGTCCTCTAAAATAGGGAAAAGGCCTTGACCGACATCGTAGCTCTCTTGCAAAGGCCAATGAGAATGAATCTTTACACAATCGCTCACATTCAGCATCCCTCTTCTTCTCAAATCCTTATCCACCTCCATGTGACCACGGGAATAGGAGAAGAAGAGGAAGACGTCCTCCAAGAAAAGGGACTCAACGAGCTTATTTAGTGAGACTCCAGCGGCATGGCCAACACTTGTTTCTCCACCATGGAGCAGCAAGGTGAATAGAGGCTCCGCTGTAGGCCACCACGCGCAGCTCAGTTGCGCCGGCGGCAAGCTCCATACCGGCATCATGCCAACAACCATATAGGAAGATCTGAACCTAAAACTACTATACAGAAAGCTTTCTCATGCTCCTCTACCATGTTTGCTCCAGCCAGCCGCGTTGGTGGAGGAGTTCCGGGATCGGGCCGGTCTCTTCTCTTGGATGACTCTCAACGGGGCAAGTGAATGTTTCCCTTATCACGTCCCAATTGGTGTCCATATAAATAGACTCTGATCTTGTTTGGAACATGTAGCAATTTTGGCCTTGTTCACAAAATATGAAGAGGCAATCATATATTATGGTTGTTCTAGAAGTCATCTCAAATTCAGCGTTCCTATTATATACAAATCTGCTAAATCCATCACAATACATGATTGTGAAAATATTTGTATATGTACCATTTTGGTACACCTAGTGTGATTCAAAATTAAACGTCATCACATATTTATACTAAACATTTTTACCTTTGTATTGACATTTGCAACAAAATATTAATGAGATATTTCCATTGGAGCCACACTTATTGCTCTATGATATTTAACATTATTAACCATATAATTATGTTTGTAATGTTACAATTCAACATTACAATCAGATGTATATTAGTATGAATACAACAATTCTAAAGTATAAAACCTTTTACCCTAGAAATTGCCATACTTTTAGTTTTGGACTTCTAAGAAAAAGTGAGTTGTATCTAATGTAAACCACATATAAAGATGAAAAAAATTCATATATTGTATATTTATATGTATTGCACCCATTTTATGTACTTTATTATACTCCCACTGTCCGGAAATACTTGTTAGAGAAATGGATAAAAATGAATGTATATAAAACTAAAATACGTCTAGATACATCTATTCCTCCGACAAATATTTTTGGACGGATGGATTATATAAATATCTTGGTAGATTGTTCTAAACTAGGAGATATAAAAAGAGTCAAAGAAAGAAGTATAGTTCTGAATTTCAAAAATACTATTTTTCCAAGAGTGTGTTGTCAGGCTGATGCTTTGCATGCAAGCTCCCCTACCGTCCTACCCCTCATAGACATGTGTTTCCTTACATTCATGTTTACGAATAAGCTCTTAAGACCCCCCGCACCCTAAAAAAAGCTCTTAAGATAAAACTCATCGGTTAAGGGGACTAACAGACCTGGCCTATACAATAACAGGGAACAACTACAATAGAAAACAGGTTTGTGGTAGAAAAATAGAAAAAATCATCCTGGACCATCGGATCGAACATGTATGGTACAGATTTTAGTGGAGACATCCCAGGCCACTTACTGGACATTTTATGGAAAACCCCTTGCTGATATGTAGATATGAAACATGACATTTACAGTAATCACCTCGACTCTCTCATATTCAATTGTTTTGTCCTCGGCAAATAAGACTAATTTTCAAATCCTCTTCACGTTGATGATACTTAAGTACAATAGTGGCTTCTACTAGCTCACTGATTACCCAAGAGAATTGAACATGATGGTCTTAATTTTTTTGTCAATATCTATCACAATATTTATTTTCACATGAAATTTGAGCCATCTCACTCAAGTATATGTCAAACTGAACCAGAGTAGCTTTCTATTGTAGTTGTTCCCAGTAGTAGCTTCTCTCTCAAAAAAGAGAACCGGTAGCAGCTCAGATTTCAGCAAACTTACCTACAGACCGGGCCCTCTGTGATTATGACTGTCTAAAAAACCACCCCATGCAAAATTGGTACCGAATGAACATAAGTGGGGCAAGTAGAAACGTGCATCATCCAAACTAAAAAGGATATCCAGCATCCAAACATTAAAAAAAACATCTATCATCCAAACACAGTAGCTCCTATATGCAGAAACACAGTACTACTTCACAACAGCAAAAACACTGCAGGAAGCCAAGCAACCAAGATCCGGCAATAATCTGCACTTATTACAAGCAGAATTAAGCAAAAGCAAAGACAACAGCGAAACAAAAAGCATCAGAATGGTCACACATCGCAATAAAAACAAGTTGGCATACAAAATCATGTTCCAGGAAGCTGAGTAGAACATTCATACAACAGTTAACAGCTACCATATGCAGCATTACATTATTCTCATTTCAATTCTCAGGAAGAGAAACATCAAGGTCTGGTCCATGATCTACAAGTCTTGTACAAAACTCAAAGTGCAAAGCAGAGTCGAAAGACCACTCAGTTAGTTACAGGGGGTTTGTCATCAAGCAAGACTTGCTCTCTCCTTGTGATCTGGCTGCTTTGTGCTTGCTATACCTTCAGTTTTCTGCTAAGACAGTGAAAGGGAAATCTTATTCATGAATCATGATATGAGCACGTGAAAAAAAAAACTTGCCAAACAACAAGATACACAAGACACATAACATGACATAACCATGTGAGTGTCACACATCCATACTTCAAATATTTTCTCCTGAGATAATCTAATGAGTATGCATTAACAATATCATTTCACTAGCAGGAAGAGAATTGTACGCTGCATATAGTCATCTGTACACTTTACTTGATATCATAATTAAACTTGCAACAAAAAATTGATCTGGTCCAATTTCTGCCATAGGGGGGAGATGAAATTTCTTAAAGCGTTCTCTCGAATATGTTTGCGGAAAGCTGATTCAAATGCAATATAACCAGACTAAATCATTTGGATATTGCTACTATCTAGAACAAACATGATAATTTCTGCATGTGCGATACTTTTCTGCAAGGGTCAAACTAACTACAATTTGTACTACACAAACTAGCTCGGCCACTTGGTCGGGATGCCTGATACGCTAGTAGACATGTATCCTTCATACTTGAAACTCCTAAGCAGCATCGATCTCATAATAGCAAATTACACATACAGCCAGCAAGACACAATCAAAAAACTCAAACGAACAACCAGCAAAGTTGCATTTAGTTCGAGGGTTTAGAAAGCAGCAAAGAAAGAAAGGGAAAAATAGCCACATTTCGTTTAAGAAAAACGGCGGGGGACGAGCTTAGTACTAGTCAACGAGCTCTGATCTATCCAGCATACCCAAAGCAGACATTGTGTTTATGCAAAAATCCAAATCAGCTCCAATGCCAAGATTGGAAAGTTAAGGTTGCAAATTAAAAAGATGCACACAAAGAGATTTATTTATACATACAAAAAGGTAAAAAAGTTGTATTTTTTTACAATCAAAGTGTTATTACAACCGAATGAGTAAGAGCAAAGATATATCACAATTGTTTCACTAAAGCAAAACCAGCATGTTTTTTTTTCCAGTGCCGTTACTGGACAAATAGATAGTAAACTCTAAAATATCAGTGAAGCGCTACGTATTGCAAGTGTGTAATAAATTTCAGTCTTGTGCCAACAAGCACTTGACTTTTAAGTTCTTAAATAGGTAGATGACATTAGTTCTTTCTCATGTACAGTTCCAGCAAGTTAATGAAGTTTCACGATACCGAATTGCTCGAAAATCTAGTCTAAGCAAAATATAACAAACTGACTGGGAATAATAATAAAAAACATAGATCCAACTGAAAGATACTTACCCATTGAATGATGTTTTATTCCCAAAAATTGTACTCCAGTCTATTACTTTTGATGCTCTTTTCATCTACATTCCATCACATGTAGGAGGGGTCTGCAGAGGTCCTGAAAATAATCAAGTGTTTTTTTTCCTATTGCAACAACTAGAATCGACCAGTAATAACGTTTTCTACAATTTTATACTATAATGTATCTTGCTTAATAAGGTGGGCACCAGAGCTCAAGATTCTTATACGGCGGAACAAGAAAAAGGGTCATCTGGCCGATTGTACTATTTTCCTAATTTCATCTAAATTGACGAACCAATCTGGACCATGGCAGACCTGCATTCCTGAAGACTTGAGGTTCCTTCTTTGCCGTCAGAATATGTTGGATATAGGCACGCAGGGGAGGGGGAGCCACCTGTGGAGAATGGCTGGATGGGGTAAGATAAATGGTAGATCAAGGAGCGACCTGCAGGGTATGGGTGGATCGAGGTTGTCCTCTAGACATTCGAGAAAGGTACCTAGAGCTCCGCCAGCGTCGCGGCGCAGCACAGGAGAGGTCCGCCCTCGCAACCCAACCGCCGGCGACGAGACGACCTGGATTCGTTGGGGCGGCGATGTATCGTGCCTCCAGTGGCCAAGTTCGCCCAGCGAGGTACATGATCTACACCGCCATCGTCAACCGCCGCCACGGAGGAGACGGCCCCCTGGCAAGTTGGAGGGAGACGGGCACGCCATTAGGGCAATTAGGGTTGGGGATTTTTCAGGTCACGGTCGCCGCTGCTTGCATCGGAAGGAGAAAGGATGACCGGTCAAAAAAATCAGAGCAAAATAACTAGAAAAGAGGGACTATTTTGCAAAGAAGAGCGCCCAGATCCCCCACTAGAATATGGGCCGTCCATGTTTAATCCGATGGTGCAGGACGGTTTTTTCTATTTTTCTACCACAAACCTCTTTTCTATCGTAGTTGCTCCCACAATAACATACGTGTCATAGGGGCGTGGCTATCTGTAAGTTGTCTATGACGCCAGTCACTTTTTTCTCCCACTTCTCCTCTTGCTCCTTCCTTCCTTCTTCCTTCTCTTCATCCTTCTCCTCCCTTCTTTCTCTTTCGACCATTCGCCTCCATGCTTCTCCTTCGGCTATGATGGACACGCCTTGCTACCGCTCATCACCACATCCCCGCCTCTGGAAAGATTGCTGTCTAATCCAAGCAGTAGTTAAAAAACAAAGAAGCCCTATACCTGCACCTATCAAGCCCCACCTTGCCCCCACCCGAGATGCTCAATAGAGTAGGAAGTGTGAAAATGCGTTTTGGCTTTGATATCTAGTCCACACATCTGCCTCCTTATTGCGACGCATGCCGTTTTTGACCTTCGTACTCGTTGCATTATAGACCATATCAGTTACAGTTCAGGATTTTGCACAACTACATGCCCCTGCCCCGTCTGTGATTTCCTTACGTTGACAAGCTAGAGGGACATTGGACATGGCCTCATTCACAATTACGGTTTTACAACATAAACATAAACTGGACTTTAAAAGATGTTTGTGGACTTTATCGACAAGGTAACATAAAAGTTTGGACCCGATCAAAGGACTAATCAGAAGATCACGTTTAAGCATTCCAACAATTAACTTCAGAAATTAAGCGAACATTTGTTGGAACTGAAAAGGATTGTCTGTCTAGTGAACCACCAGCCGACCGCGACTCCACCAGACAGTGATTACAACTTAACCCAACACATGGAATAAATAACCAATACGAAAAACAAACCACCAAACGTCCAAAAGGGAAATAGAACCAACCAACTTCCCGCATCCGAAGAGCGCCAGACATACGAGATGCATACACCGACATGGGTTGTGAATGCCACTTCCTTTCTCGGGGCCGTGAATGCCACTTCCTTTCTCTGGCTATGGCACGGAACTCAAGCAGCGCCAACAACGTCGCCCTACAACCGACACGTGCGGGGTAGGGAGCATGAAGGACTCCCGGGTGACTGGACTGTATTTTTCCTTTTATTCTAGGGTTGCGTTTGGTGTCGGCTCTTTTGGAAAAGGATAAAAGAAAGAAAGAAAAAAAGTTTGAGCGTGGCGTGTCTGACAATCATGCCCACCTCTTCATCGCTTCCCTGCCCAACCCGCGTGGCTGGGCTGAGCCGCACCGCACGGCACGCCCGGCCGGCCCAGCTCCATCCCACTCCCACCAACGCAACGCCACGGTGAAGAAGCTGCTGGGTCTGGCGTCTGGGTGGCGTTGACAGTTAGATTCGCCACCGCCGCCTCCGTCCCAGCTCCAATCTCCCTCTCGGCACCGTCGGCGCGGAGGACTCCGCTCCGCCCCACCCCCAGCTCGATCCCGCCGCCCCGGAGGGGAGGCAGCGGGCCCGGCGATGGCGGCGTCGTCGTCTTCGTCGGCGGCCGCGAGGAGGCTGCCCAGGGGCAGCCCCCCGAAGCACCGCCACGACGGCACCTCGCCGCTGCCGCTCGGCATGGACTGGAGCCCGCCGCCCAAGCGATGGGTAAGCTCCCGCGACCCCCCTACCCCCACACCCTGAATCCCCCGACCGTCTCGATCCCGCCCCGCGCTCTGATCCGTCCGGAGGCCGACGCCGCGCCGGCCGGCCGGGGGCCTCGTGATCCCGCGCCGCGAGCGTCAGATTTGGCGCTGCCGTGTTCGATTCCGCTGCTGGATAGCTCCTGCTCTCGCGGTCGCTCTCCACCGATCGCTCCACTGGGGGGCGGCGAGCAGGGTTTCAGCTCGATTTCGTTGCGGACGCGTGGTCCGCGGCAGCAGCTGGTTACGTCAGCCGAGGAATTTAATGCGTGTGGGCTGGGGATCTGCATTGGGATTTTGCGAATTAACTGCTGCCAGGTTGTGTGGTTGCTGATTCGGTGATTTGGAGCTTGCCCTGGGTTAGGGTTAAGACCTCTGAATCTCAACAACTTGGGTTTATGAATTTTACCAGCCAGTTGGGCTTATGAATTTTATCAGCCTGAATGGGCTGTAGCTTCGCATACCGAGTGCATATCCGATAGTTCTATTTGAGTGCATAGCTAGGTTAGTTCATTTCATGGTAGATGTATGCTTTGCCCTTCTTCCGAGCGTGCTATTAAATTGACCTCTATAGCTAACTATTATACGTGATGGCTATAAGATTGACTGTACATGACATGTCAACAACCAGCAGCCGGCGATACTATTAACCATGCTCTTAGGCCTGCCTATGTTGTGTGATGACCATCCCTGTACCCTATTTGAACGACAGAGATCCTTACCGTGCATTCGCCAGAAATGGTCTTACACAACCAGCTGAATAATGCATTTGTACTGAAATACACCTTGGTTAATACACCGAGTCCCTCACCCTCATTACTAGGGATTTAGGATACTCTGCAGTAACGCACCATGCAGTATGGCCGCTGCGGTTTTCTTAACTGATCCCATGCATTGAATTTGTTTCCACCCAAAAAGGAAAGAAATTAACTGCTCTGCACAACCAATTGGATATTTTGTTTAATTAGCAAAATTTAGTAGTGCATACGCAATTAGGAAGTTGCATGAAGAGTGAATTATCTTTTAGAACAGGTACCGTTGCAAAGATGAGGGCGCTACCGACAGAATGCTCTGAACATTATCTCAGTCTTCTTACGAGCTCATATTTATTGCCTGCACGCAGGAGGGAAGGAACACCGTATGGCCACATAACCCTCGAACAGGCTGGAGTTACTGTGTGACGATACCTTCTTGGATTGCTCAAACACCCGAAGATGGTGTAGCCTCTGACAACTTCTTGAAATCTATAGTTGTGAGTATTGTTTATCTTTTACCCTCTTGTTTTTCTCACTTATGTAAGTCCAGGGGTTTAGTCAGTCAATATTGTTACATGTCTGTGGATAGGAATTGTCACGTCGCTAGTATTAAAACTTCATGCTATAACAAAATGAGCTAGGAGGGAATACAAGTGAGAAAACTTTGACAGATCAATCAAAAGAAAATAAATTGTTTGGCATTTATCAAGCCTATTTTGAAGTTTTACTTAAGGGCTATCTAAGTTCATATCATGTACTCCCTCCGTTCCTAAATATAAGTCTTTTTAGAGATTTCACTATGGATTACATACGGAGCAGAATGAGTGAATCTACACTCTAAAATATGTCTATATACATCCATATGTAGTTTGTAGTGGAATCTCTAAAAAGACTTATATTTAGGAACGGAGGAAGTAGATGTATTAATGAAATTTAGTATATTATGGAGACATGGACTTAAATTTAAGAATTCCAAGTTGTAGATGATATCTTGCATGTTAACTAATTCTATTTGTTTTGGCCTCATAGGCTTAGGAGACAAATTTGTTTGAGGTCTTGCGTCATGTAAATGTTCCTGTTTTTCCATGACCTTTCTTTAATGCCCATAAAGGACAGTTTTACAGGATACATGTTGGTATACAATCACCGGAAGGCGTTAGCTCTAGCCATGGAGTTCTTCGAAGGTTTAGTGACTTCCTAAAGTTGTGTTCTGATGTAAGTTAATATAACTGTTGCGATGTTATTGTTTTACATGTCTTGTATATTAAAGCCATGGGAGTGCATTTTGTGATTTTATGGGTGTGCTCACGCTTCTCACTCACCCAATATGCATTCAGATAGTTGGTGCAGTGTCATTTGCATTCAATTGCATGCATATTTCTTGAGTATAACAATTGTATGTCATTTTACAATTTCCATATTTGACGTGTTCCTGATAGAAGAAAGAATAACTATGTGCTTTGTAATGCTATAATGCAAGATTTTGTTTATTTCATCACTCATCATGCTACAATTCACCCATATTTCACAGCTTAAGCGTACGTTTCCCAGAAAAGACATCCCCCCTGCTCCACCGAAACATTCCTTCTTAAGAATAAATTCAAGCAGGTTGCTTCTAGAAGAGGTGAGCTGTACCCATTGTTAATTGCT
Source organism: Elymus sibiricus (assembly GCA_039707655.1). NCBI lineage: Eukaryota > Viridiplantae > Streptophyta > Magnoliopsida > Poales > Poaceae > Elymus > Elymus sibiricus. The sequence continues at coordinate 490,318,522 of CM077675.1, forward strand.
ACATTCTGTTGTGCTTTGCCTTTTGAACGTGTGGTTCTAAAAATGCTTTGGTTGCAGCGAAGGAATACTTTGGAGGAGTGGATGCAAAAGCTACTTTCTGATATTGACTTATCAAGAAGTGCTCATGTCGCTGCTTTTCTTGAACTTGAAGCTGCCGCACGCTCATGTATGTGCATTGGTCCATAATGAAGATTTTTTTTTCTGTGTGTGCATTGATCCATGTCTTAATTGTGCTTGATGTATCATAATCGACAATTAAATTCTTCCATTTTACTGAATTCAGATTTCCAAGATTGGAATCAGCGTCCCCCCGAAGCAGGTGCTTCAGTAAAAAGCAGTACAGACTCTTCTCGCCATTCGGATGATCCTGGTTCAGGTGCTCTCTCCGAGTCCAATCAAATAAATCCAGGACTTGTTCGTAGTATCAGTCTGACAGGAGTAACTGGTAACGGTGTGCTGGGAGAATCTATATTAGGTCAGCCTGATCAACATGTTGGTAGTGGGTCAAAAAGCAGGAAACAAGGTCTTGTCTTTTCGGAACATGATGGAAGGAATGGTTCGGTAGAGTCTTCCAAGGGAGTAATTTCTGAAGAGGATTGTGATTCTAATCCTGGTCATGCTCGGAAGGATTCTTCTGAAAGTTTAGGTAGTGATTTGAGTTCTTTAAGAGGCAGCGAATTATCAACCCCAGGGGCTAGTAGTTCCCTATGGGATGGTCCTGTCGATCCCCCAAGTGGTGTGGATGGACATAGTCAAACAGAAAATCTTGCTGGTGTAGATATGCAGTTTTTGTATGACATGGATGCCCAAGTCATCCTTCCTACTGATCAAAGACAGAAGTTGAGTAGACTTTTGGTAACCATGCAAAGAAGAATAGGGACAGCAAAAACCGATATGGAGGATCTCATAGCACGCCTAAATCAGGAAGTAGCAGTCAAAGAATATCTTTCCACAAAGGTATCACTTTTTATCTGCTATTTATTTATTATGCTTCAGTGTAAATCAGGCTCTTGGTATTCCAGGATCATGCCAAGCGTCTTTTGTTTCTTTTTTGTATTTTTCATTGGCATTCAATGGACTTTCTTGGGCCTCGTATATAGTTATTATGTGGATTCTAGGTTATTTCCTTGCCACTTATGACTTCTGATGCAGGTAAAAGACTTGGAGGGTGAGTTGGAAGCTACAAAGCAAAAAGGCAGAGACACATTACAGCAAGCTATCTTAGCTGAAAGAGAGAGGATTACCCAGATGCAATGGGATATGGATGAGCTTCGCAGGAAGTACTCTGAGATGGAGTCAAACCTGAAGGTGGAACAAGTCAGTTTTTTCTCTGTTCCTGTGTCTTAGCATTTCTTAATTGATCATATTATGAGGATTTTGATTATCTTACTCTATTTACTTACAGAACGAGAAAACTCGTGTGGAGTCAGAAAAAGCAACCGCCAGTGGTAATAGAGAAGAGTTAGTCGAAGAACTTGAAACGAAACGAAAAGAAGTTGAGAGTTTGCAACAACATCTTGAAGAAGTGGAGTCAAAATCTAAAACAGATATGAAGGTTCTTGTTAAAGAAGTCAAGTCCCTTCGGAATTCTCAAAAAGAGATGAAGAAAGTGCTAAATCAGTATCTCGAGGAGAAGACTGAACTAGAGGTACTCTTAAAATTTTAATCCATTCCTCCTTTGAGAACTGCAACAATAGCAATATTCAACATCGGTAGAGGCTTGCTGCTACCAGATTAACCCTGTTATGCATGTTTACACCTTTAAACCAATTAATATACCAACTCATTAATGTTTCCCTGATTCAAGCTTCTGTTCACTTATAACAGTATCCTAGTTTTATGCGATCAGTGTTTTTTTCTCTCTAATTTTTAGTTGGCTCATTTGTTCCAGAGGATTATTAATAGAGAGAAGCAGCGGTCAGCACGTGTAAAGTCATCCCGTGAAAAAATGCTTCACGAATGCCGACTGCTCCGTGAGCGTCTACAAGAATGTAGCGCTAAATTTCTTGCAGAAGAACAAGATAACTTGACTGTTGACCCATCATCTTTGCCTGATGCACTAGACCTTCTGGCGACATCGGACAATAGAATACGCCTTCTTGTTGCTCAGGTAAATTTTCTTCTTCTGGTAGTCTGTTTTCATTTGACATGAAGCCTTGCGTTGCCAAACTCCAGCTCTAGCTTCTCGTATAGAAGCCAAAGTCGTAAACTGGAGCTCCAGTTCCAGTTGAGAACTTGGACCAATGGAGTCCTGCTTTTGTATTAGAATAGAATGATCTGACTTACGGCTCATTAGTGGTTCGGAGATGCAGCCTGTCGTTGAAATAGCATTAACTTGAAAGTACTGTAGCTAGACTTCCCTCATTCCATGCCTGTATTACCTGTCATCTAATTACTAGCCTGGAACATGCACAATCAATCTCAATATTTTAATGTGGTACTTGCTATCTCTCCTGCTGACTAAAAATGTGGGTAAAATCCATGCTTTACGTCGATCCCTGTAGGCTCAGCATCTAGCACTGGACGACGAACAGGGGGGCTCTTCTGATGATGGCGAAAATTCCGATGGTAAATCCTCAATTACCATGGGCAGCGAAGACGCAAGCCTCACCGACGAAGAGACAACAAAGATGCTGTCCGACCTGCTCATCGACAACGCGCAGCTGAGGATGCACCTCAACTCCGTGATCCGCAACGCTGTAAATACCTCCGCGAAGCCGGAGAAAGAGGACACCGACGGAGTCGTCCCGAAAAAGACGGTCCTCAACTGGCTGCTGGACAGATAGAAGCACCGGTGTATATACCCTTGTGAATTAGCTCCCCCTAGTTACATGCGGCCTGATGAGAGTTGTTATGATGAGTATAGTGCCAGAGTAAACAGCAGGAGAACTCTCGCAATGTCTTCCTGCCCCCTCTGGTTTCGGCGTGGAGGCGGTACTGTCGTGGTGTTGTATTATTGTGTGTTGGCATGAAAAATCCATGGGAGGATAATATATATCTAGCTGGACATGGGGAGGGTTTTTCTGCGCGGGTGATGATAGAAAAAAAATAAACAAGTTCCTCATTTTGTGCCATGCTTCTATATATATGTAACTGCAGAGCTGGTGATACCATGATGGTTGTATCTCTAGACGTTTCAGCTGGTGAGGTGAGAACTCCAGCAGGAAGTGTGCACAGTTTGCTCTAGACCAATCTTGTTCCATGGAGTTTTGCACTGTTTAACTTTGTAACCGAGAAAGAATTGTGTTCTTCTCGTGGAGCATTCCACACTCCGCCGCTGATGTGTGCTTCATCTTGAATTCCTGAGGCAAGTTATCACTGTGTTTTCTGTTTTGTGCGAGATTTTTTTCTTCCGAAAAGGGGCGGTTTATTACTCAAAAGGTTTAAGCATTACACCCAGCCTTTGCATACTTAAGATGCATACAACCAAACAAAAGTCCTTCTACACAAAACGAAAAAATAAAATAAAAAGAAGAGATACTCAAAAACATGTCTGTATAACGCCTAAAGCGAAGGGGGGCCAATCCTAAGATCATGTTGTCATCCATGTTGGGTAAAAGTATCTCTCGCCAAAGCCTCCAATCGTGTACACACCTTCATAAACAGATCTTGATTCTCCACGCATTGGAGAGGACCATAAATAAAGAGTCTCAGTACATAACCTGCATGAGAGAAGTATCTTTACCGTTAAAAACCTTATCATTTCTACATAGACAAAGCGAACAAAAAAGGGCAAACGCTCCCACCCTGAGAAGAGTTCTAAACCTGCGATCAATCCCATGTAATCAGTTGCCAAATACATTAGCAACACTACAAGGAGGATGCAAGCCAGAAGCTATTTGGATGACCGACCATATGGAACGACGAACCATTGGTGCTGTAGTATAGCAAACGCAAGTGCGAAAGACTAAACAGAACGCATAACACAACTGCAAAGCCACAACACAAAAGGCCTATTTAGAACCGACGGAAAGGCAAGTAGAAAAACCCAAACCAAACACAAACCACCTAGAAAGAAGGATTTGAGCGGCGCCGACTCCGTTAACAGCATGCAAGAGGACAGCACATAACATCAACCACATGCACGAAGCCACGCAGTGGGGAAACACCTATGCAGGTGAACGGCGAATGAAAAGGCCCACTAATAATACCCTAAAAATGGTACGCACACACATCAAATCATGAACCTAGTTAACAAAATTTTCATCAAAGATTTACAGCCACAAGGAAAATCTACCCCATCAGCTACCAAACTAATACACGCGTCGTGCAACCTTTCACTTATCCCATCACTTTCAAACAAGTGGGTGAACGTAGGGAAAAATTCTTCATTAGAATTAGATGTTGGGGTATACAGATAGATAATGGCGTCGCGTCATCCCGCCCCCAGTTTTTTTTTTTTTTTTTTGGCTTTCCACGAGCGAGACGGCGACCGCCACCAGAGACCGACCGAAAAGGCACACGAGGCCTCCGTGGGCCCCACACGTCAGCCGGGGAAAAGCGCGTGCCCTGGCCAGGGTGGGGCCCACCTGTCAGCCGCGTTTCCACCGCTCCCCACCCCCCCCTTCCGATAAATACGAGGGGAGAGGGTCAGAAGCGGAGGAGCCTCCTCGCCATTCTCCCCCCCATCCGCCCCCCCCCCCCCGTCCGCCGTCGCGATCCACCCCGACCCCCCGACCGTCCACCCGACCAACCCGAACCCAAAAGCCCATCAATCCACCGGACCGGACCGGGCGGCGACGACCGGGGAGAAGGAGGGCGGCGGCGGCGGATCGAGGGGCGGACCACCGGATGGGCGACGGCGGAAGCGGACAGTAGGACGGCGGCGAGACGCGGCTGGAGCGGGAGGAGGAGGACAGGGGCGACGCGGCCACCAACATGTCTGCGGTAGTCTGCGGCAAGAGGTCCTCCTCCATCTTCGCGGACGACCTGCTGCTCCAGCAGACCTCCCCTCCTTCCCACCACAGCCCCGCGGCTAAGAGGTCCCGCTACGCGCACCACCACCACCGCCGGGACGGACGGGACGCGCTCCTCAACCACCTCCGGGCCGCCTTCCCAGCCATGGATCCCCAGGTATTACTTTCCCCCATCGATTTGACCTAGTTTCCGCGTCTCCGGCGCCGAAAGACGGATCATTTCCACGGATTGAGTAGGCGTTCGCTGGTAGATTCGTCTGCTGGATTTCGTGCCCATTTTGGGCGGATTCCTCCGTTATTTTACTTTTAATAATGACAGAGGAGAAGACGCGGCTTCGTCCCCTTGTTGCTAGATTTGAGATTTGCCATTTACGGGCGGGCGCCTGGATGCCGATGGATAGATCCTCCCCCCCGCCCGAAAGGTTTACGCGTGCTCGTCTCCTTGCTTGACGTGGAAGGGGATGCGTGCAAGCATCCTCAATCTGAATGAATTCAGTCAGGGTCACGCAGGGGGCAAGGCACCCCGGTGCGGTGAGAGAACACAACTTGGTTCTGAATTCGGGCAGCGTCAACCCGGTCTGAGGGGGAGCCTGCCATGCAGTTCTGGACCAAGAGGGAAATCACAGGTCTTTTTTTTTTAGACACAAATTGCAATTCAGAACACATCTCCCCTGGCCTCTGTATCCCAACAGTAAGATGCACAAATAAACCTGGAGGGCAAGTTCTGATATATCTGTCGCGTACTTAGTTGGCTTAGATTTCATCACATAGTGATGTGGACTTGTTTCGAACAAAGAGATCTCCGTAATGTCGTCTTACCATTATAGCATGGTTCCTTTATGACGCTGATTCTAACGAGTTTAGCACTATGGCATTCCTGGGAAGCTTAGGAGTGCAGACATAGGGGAACCAGCTGCCTCTACTTCAGTTTGATACGTATGTAAATGTTATATGATGCTTAGGAATCCAACGCTAGACGGTTAATAACTTGCAAGGGTTTCTTGTCCCCCAGGGACCCGGACATGGTTACCCCCCTTAGAATCCTGATAGGCTCAATTGCTTCTGTAGTTTATGAGTTCGAGCTCTGTGCCAACGACTGAATGTGCAGGTTTTTGCTATTATTTCTGTGTATATAGCTGACTGTGGTTGCTCATAATGGTTTCAGTTGCTTGAGAGAGCCCTTGAAGCGTCTGGAGATGATTTGGATGATGCAATAAAGAGTTTGAAGGAGCTGCACCTGATGGAGTCAAATCAGGCTAACCTGTCGCCCACTGGTTCCGCATTTGAAAACGGGCCGACAGCAGTTCAGCCATCTGTTGAAGGTTTGTTTTCAACTAAAAGCTATACCATTCCTAGGGTATATAGTTGTAATTGATAACATCGTGCTTCCTCATGCATTTGTCCCAGTTGCACTTACCACACACCAAACATTGCAGATACTATCTTCGTATAGCATATCTAGAAACCCTGCAGCTTGCATTTACGTCTATTTTATTGTTATATTTTGACAAGGTCATGTGCTGTCAATTCAAAATAGAGAACATGTGTGGATCCATTTGTGTCATATATGAGCATTATTTTTGTTCATTGCTTTTCATGAATGGTGTGCCATATATGAACGTTCATGCTGAATGGTGTGTCATATATGAGCATTATTTTTGTTTATTGTTTTTGATGTAGCTCACCATTCATGCTGAATGGTGTGTCATATATGAGCATTATTTTTGTTTATTGTTTTTGATGTAGCTCACCATTCATGCTGAATGGTGTGTCATATATGAACATGCATGTCACCGTATATGATTGTCTACCTGTAGATTCAGATCACAGCACCCTCGGCCACTCTTATATGCTTTGCATTGATTAGAATAACAATTCACATCTGTCTATCCAGTAGCACCAAGCACTCGATTTCTTGCATTATTACATACTACATAACTGCTCTGTATTAACTACTTGAACATTATACGAGTAGTTTTATCTCACTTATTTCCTACCGCATTTTGTTAATTTTATGAACTTAAGGATCATATTGACAAGAACAACAAATTTGCATGCCTTGGCAGGTATTGTTACTAGCAGCGGTGTGGACACAGCTACTGAACAGCAACCTGCCGCAGATAGCCATCGGCCAAGTAATAGTGGCCCTGAATGGGTTGATCTTTTTGTGAGGGAGATGTCAAATGCTTCTGACATGGACGATGCACGTGCTCGTGCGTCAAGAGCTTTGGAAGCCTTGACGAAGTCCATCCTGGAGGGTGCAGGAGCTGAAGCAGCACAGAGCTTGCATCAGGTACCCACCAAATGTCTAGAGGAAATAAATAGCCTTAGGATTAAGGGGGAAATAGTAATGCCTGACATGATCCTATTTTTTTCTTGGCGAAACAGGAAAACATGGTGCTCAAGGAGCAGATGGCGGCTGTCCTGTCACAGAACGCGGTCTTGAAGCGCGCAGTGGCGATCCAGCATGAGCGGCAGAAGGAGTTTGACGAGCGGAGCCATGAGGTGCAGGGCCTGAAGCAGCTCGTCCTGCAGTACCAGGAGCAGCTGAGGACTCTCGAGGTGACTATGGCCCTTCCTCCTCGCTTACCCCCTCCTTTCAGCGAACAATGTCGCTCATCTTTTTCTGTTTGACGGCATATGAACTGAAGAATCTATTTTGTGTTGCAGATCAACAACTACGCGCTGCAGATGCATCTGAAGCAGGCCCAGCAGAGCAGCTCCATGCCCGGGCGCTACAACCCGGACGTCTTCTAGTTTGGCCTCAGACTGATGATGATGAGTCCTGGCCCTTGAGGATTGAGACTAGTGGTGCTCTGCCGTATGATGAAGATGGCTAGAAAATGTTGTTGCCTGGGATAGTTTGGTGGATGTTGGTTTGCTGACCACCCGTTGGCCGTGGGATGGGGCGCAAGGTTCCCATGTAGATGATTTGTTGGTTCAAACGTGTCGTGTTTAAACGATTTTCGTATTTAATATATACACAAAACAATCCCGATTCTTTGCATGATTGTCATTCAGTCAGAAGCTTGCCTATTTTGCATTGAATTGTGTATATTTTCCATTACAGCAACTCATAATCTCTACTCCTAATTGGGGACTTGGTAGCTTCTGTTTCGGGTTTTTTTTCGTCTCACCTCGTGGGGTTTATTTTCGTTCGTTTTTTTCCACCCCACCTCCCCCACCCCTTCCACGAAACTCCCACGTTTTAATTGGTTTTTTTTCACGGTTCACGTTCACCTCTCCCGTGCACCAGTTCGATCTAGATCCAGAGGAGGGGTCTCCTCCCGTACGTCAATCCCCGCCTCCCCTTTCCTCCTTTCCAATCAAGGGCGGCGGCAGCCGCCGCTGCCGCCGCCGCTCCGTCTTCTATCTCGCCTCCTCCTTCCTCCTTTCCCATCGAGGGCTGGCGGCGTCGCCGCTCGGTCTTCTATCTCTCCGAGTTCCCGTGCCGCGCCCCATGTATTCTCATGTCTCTCTCTGAATGGTGGCGGTGATGGTCTCACCGCCGACGAGGTACGGGATCGCCGGCACCGAACCGAGGTACGGGATCGTCGCCACTCCTCCATCGACCGCCCTCGATCTTTTGTCTAGGTTCCCCGCCTCCGCCGCCGCCGTCAGTGCAGTTCAGGACTCCAGGCAGGTCGTGCTTGTGTGGAGTCGCCGCATGCCGCTGCCGCCGCGGATCCTCAGGGCCGTCGCCACCGCCGCTGATCCCCTCGGACGAAGCAGACGCCGCCGAACAGGGCAGGGCATGGTCGCGTTGCCCTAATTTGAGGAGACCGTGCCGGCCGTGCCCTGTTTGGACAGGCATTTTTCTGTTCGAGTATGCATGGATCTCGAAGAACAAAGCATCCCATTCATTTCAGTCATTTCACGAATTTTCTCTGTAGGGTTAAACCATGGTGCCGTCAAGGAGCAGCAGCCGGATTTGTGCACGATTGGCGGCAGATGTGCTGCTGCTAGCCACTTATCCGCTCCTCCCCAATTGAACTCAGGCCTGATGTGATGAGTTAGATATAGAGAGATGGGGAGATTTTTTGTGTGTGACTAGGTGATGCCGTTGATGTGCTGCTTCTACTAATGCCTATATAGAGAGTGGGCGGAAGATATCAGGTGCTCCAGGAGCTTCCCGGCCGTTGGATCCGAGATCCAAAGGTCAAGGAGAGAGCTTGCATATTTTTTCAAAAACCACCCCCAGAAGTCTGTTATTACAACCAGATCCAGCGCATCCGTACATGACCGTTGGATCTCGGATCCAACGGCCGGGAAGCTCCTGGAGCACCTAAACTTAGGTGCTCCCGTAGCACCTGATATTTTCCCAGAGAGTGGGTGGAGGGTGTCTAATGTTGTTGCTGCTAATGCTTACACAGAGAGAGACAAAGGTATGATGTAGCTATGTGAGCGTGTGCCAGCTCGTGCTACTGCTAATATTATTTTAGTTGCCCTGCTATTGCTTCTCATTTTGTATGTATGTGCGTTATGCAGATTGTTGTGACGGAAAACATTGAGACCTAACATAAGTACCCGTGCAGGCATTGCATTTGTTGAATGCAAAACATGAAAATATGAAAAATCTACTTCCAACTGAAAATGGTCACCGGCAAGCAGGTAGATCCACAACTTGGTGGATGGCATTTCAAGGCACACTGTTCGGGTATATACCCAGATTTCTTCTGAAAATGCTCCACAGTCAAGAAGATTGAGTTGAGTTCTATTACTTAGAATCTGCCTTGTTCGCAATGATCATTGAACTCATTACTTATGGTTGTTTCCGTCGGGTTAACCCCAATGCATGGACTGCAATCTACATCATCCGCCAAATGACGTACGTCCATGCCCCTATACTGTCAATCTGTGATTATACCTTTCTAAAAGGTGCTTGATTTCTTCCCCTTGGCTAATGTGGGCACTGATCTTTTTTCTTCCGGAATTGGTGTAGGGCATGAAAAGAGCCTTGATTGCTCGAATGGGCTGGACCAGATTGATATTTTACTGGTTAGTTAGTTCATCGCAGACTCGAAGTACAGGTGATCCGATGCCAGATTGTTCACACAACGATGTCCTTGCCACTTCTGCAGGTAAGATGCTAGCAATTGTGGCTGATGTTCGATTGTTTAACACACATGGTGTTTTCGCCTATCGTGTTGTCTGATAGTTTCATTTATTAATTCGAACAAAATAACCACGGGTGCTGTCTAGCTAATACTTGGTGCTGAACTCTACTTTATCCTCCTATTAAGGTTATCTATGTGGACTATGCAATGATTTTGTTTTTTCTAAACAAAACTTTAATTTGATACTAGTCTGTTCCCAAAAGAACACAAGATGAATGGACGGCTGGACTCGTTTCCTCACTCATGAAATGTGCCTGGCATCAGCAAACATCACAAAAAAAAGCTCATCTTAGCTAGCACATAACCTTAACTACAGTTAAAGTATTAAAATGAAGACCACTGGAAAATGCAAAGCAAATTATTTTCCTTTTCTTTGTTGCATACTTTGCATCAAGTTAAATTTCCCGTGTCTGCCTGAGAGAAAACCATACTTATATGCATAAGAAATCTAGCACGACACTGTCATTGGTAAAAAAGATACATACAGATGATTGTTTTCTCATGTTTAATGTTGGCAATCTCGAGTCTCTCTGCTGCTTTTCAGCGAGACGAATATTTTACGAGATCTGGCTCTGTCTTTCTTGAAAATACTTGAGCTTTTGTTTTCCACGAGAAAAACACACTAGGAAATGCATTTGTGAGCTGCCAACAACTTTTGTCAATGTAGCAGTATTTTTCGCAAGTCTGTCTAAAGAGGACATAATTATATTCACGCAGATAGAAATGATGGTGATAAACCGACCACCGCCACCACCACCGCCGCTGAGGCTACCTGCTAGAGCTTCACTTTAATGGTTCTGCTCATCAGTTTTTTTTGTACTTTTCTTAATGCACTGCAAAGCCCTCTCATGTAGGGTGATTTTATTCAGATAACTGCTTTAGTTAGTTCATCAGTTTACAGGTTACCCCGTCTTCGACAATGGACGTCACGGTGAAGCTACTAGGTTACCTTTCTTTCCAACTCTTCCTGAATGGTCCCCGAGCTAAACTTGCTGGGACGAGTGATCCTTGCGGAGGAGGGCCATGATGCCGCTATCTTGTGGCTCGTAGACATAACCAAGCACAATCTAAAAAAGCGTAATGACAGGATTTCACAATGTGTTATTTTTATTGCAACGAGGAGTCCGTTCAACATCTATTCCTTATCTGTCCGCTCACCAAGCTGTTTGTGGCGTTCTGTTCATGATGCTTTGGGTCTCTTATCCCTCATATCATTATTCACAAAATATTTATCAAGGTTATAAGGAAAAGGAGTGGCAGGATGATAGCTGATGCTGCTCTTTTCGCATGTAAGTTGTATGATCTTCAATCTTGGTCATGCTATTATCATGTATTGTTAAAACAAATTCATTTAAACGGAATTTAGAATTTTAGGTCACACCCGATTCCCTTGCTCATCGGAGGTACTGGAGACGTGTGCAGAGGTTTCATTCTCGTGGAGGGTGACTCCAACAATAAGAGCAGTCACGACATCCTTGGCAGCAACTCGTGCGATCGTGCATGAACGGTAGACTCGGAGGCTGAGCCAATGGTGCTACAAATAAGTCTGGACAACAGCAAGCGGACAGTGGAAGCTTACGCCTGGGATTGTCGTGGTGGTCAAATATTGATTACAACATTGAACTTTGCGATGGAATGTCGATTTATCTTCGATCAGCAACATGAAAGGTAAGTTGGGACACTCATTTGAATTTATGATGATATATATGGTCAGGCTGGTTTTCATACATGTTTTCGCACCTAATAGTATTGTAATGTGATTTGCTTGTTATATTTTCCCACTGGTTTCTAGAGATGTCCACGTTATCTCATATACTCTATCAAACTGTAATGGATAAGCTAGCGTACATGATGATTTGAAGATCCACCTCTGCAGCAAACTTGAAACAAGAACAACTGCCATTTCTGAAGTTGTGTGTATAGGATTTCTTCCAACTCCTTTTCTTTTGTTTCCCAGGACAAATCTTCCACTGTACATAATTGACCAATCTGGGGTGTATATTCAAGGGTCATGCGATGTAGATACAAATCTTTGTAATCCTCAAGTGCGTAGCAGGACATAACTTTTTATAGGTACATGAGGACGAGAACGGACGTTTGGTGTCCGAGCTCACTGGAGCTCGAAATTTTTGAAAAATTCAAAATTCATATTTTTTGGTTTCAAAAAAATCTGAAAACAATTGTACAAGTAAAGAAGGATGTTATGTGTATATGTGTAAATTTTTAGGATGAAATACCTTGAAATACCATCTGTACAAAAAAGACAAATTCATGGCCTGAGAGGATGAATAGTATCATGTGTTAAAAAGGTCTAGATTTATCTTTTTTGCACAGGCTTCATTTCAACGTATTTTGCCCTGAAAATTTACACGCATATGTGTTATACCTTCATCTATCTCTGTATTTATTTTCAGATTTTTTTTGAAATATAAAAATATGAATTTTCATGAATTTGAAATTCTGCATTTGGAGGCCTCCATGGAGTTCGGCCTCCAAAAGCAATTTCCGCAGGAGGACATACTATTGTGAAACTTTGGAATGTTGTCAAGCACCAGCCTTCAAATCTACGTGTATTTGTTCCTATTTCCACTAATTTTTTAAGAGAATACTTGATTGACCACTTTTAACGAAGTTGGTTCAGGTACGTTCATCAAGTGTCGTTTGGTTTTCTTTCAGTTTATGCATGGACCTTGTGGTACAAGACAATATTTGCTCAACTCTGGGCCAGATTGCTACTGATAAGAATCATCACAAGTTGCATCTGGGTATTATGAATTGTTCGTTAGGCCATCTCCAAGACAGACCCGCAAACCTTCCGGTAACCGTCCGGACCATGCTGTACGGACCGTGGAAGCCATCCAACGCGGTCCTGTATCGATCCGCGACGCGGTCCGGACATGATTTCTCCCGCAAACGGAGACAAACGTGGGAGAGCTTTGCGGGAGTCCGAACCGCTATTTCGCCCTATTCTGATCGCCATGGCCCACCAAAAAACCCCTCCTCCCTCCCGCACGCTTCCCGTCCGGCGCCACCTGCCCACATTCGTGCCGTTGTAGAGCGTGCCGCTCCATATTGAAGGTGGCTCAGGGCGGATGCGACCTCTCACTGCCTCTGCCATTGAAGCTGCCCGTCGGTCACAGGCGCCGCCCGCTGCACCTCCGGTTGAACACGCCTCCTCGCTGCATTCAAACGCCTCCATTAAACCCGCATGGAAGCCGAGAAACCTACTCTGACCACACCACTAGTAGAAAACAGACCTTTTGTCCACATCATTAGTCCCGGTCTGGTTTTGAACCAGCACTAATGTGACCATTAGTTGCGGTTCGTGACGGGCATCATTAGTGCCGGTTCGTTCCAGACCTTTAGTCCCGGTTCGTGCTACGAACCGGGACTAAAGGGGTGGTGGCAGGCTGGCGTCAGCCTGGGGCCCCACGATAACCTTTAGTCCCGGTTCGTGCCACGAACCGGGACTATAGGCTAACCTTTAGTCCCAGTTTGTGTCTCGAACCGGGACTAAAGGTCCCCTATATGAACCCTTCGGCCAGCCCGAGCTCTCTGTTCTTCCCATTTCCTCTCCTCTGGTTCTTCCTCTCTTCCCCGAGCTCATCCTCCATTTTTGCCAAAATTTGTCAAGATTTTGAGGCACCCCATCCATCCAAGTGTTCACAAAGGTTAGCAACTTTGTCCTTTCATCTCTCATTGCTAGATTAGCTCTTGCAATGCTCTATAAGTATAGTGATTTGTGGGTTTTAGTTTGGGAGTATTTATATGTGGTAGTTTATTTGATTTATATGCAATTTGAGCTCAAATTAACTTCTTACTTTGCATGTGTAGGTGTGGTTTACTTAGTGCCTTCCCGTCCCCGTCGTAACCACCGTCGATCGCCTGCACCGTCCCGTTGCAGGCACCACCTTGGTGAGCCTCTTGTTCTTATCCTTTTTTATAAAAAAAATCATGTTTGTAAGATTTAGTTAGTTTTCTTACCTATATGGTTGTTTGTTATACATAGTGGCATGGTTTTGATATCCGTCCCCGTCGGCCCTCGTCCGGTTTATGATTCGGATGTGGTATATACTCTCTTTTATAACTGTTTGTTGCATTTCGTGTTTATGACAATTATGCCCATCAAGTTGACATAGATATTTTTATCTAGGAGGTATGTGAACCGGAAATTGCAACCGACATATATATTCTTGTCAAGAAGTTAAATTTAGTTGAAAAAGAAAATGAGTATTTGAAAGAAAAATTGAAAAGAGTTGAAGAAGAGAAGATGAAACTGGAGTTGTATGTTGCCGATGTCGTCGATGATCACAAGATCAAGATGGATGCAATGCGCTTGAAGATTAGAAAATTTAAAAAATATGCCATTGATAGTGAGGCTTGGTATCACTATGCTGTTGGATCAATTGTTACCTTAGTTGCGATCTTGATCGCATTTGTTTTTGCATTTAAATGCTTTAGCTAGAGAGTTTGTATGTTGCTTTATGAGAACAAGTGTGTATGAACTTTATGTATGAACTTGTATTAATTTGGTCTTTTCGGTGTTGTGTAATGAAGATGAGCCGACAATGGATGTACGATGACCGATGCTCTCCCCAGTTCATTAATGGCGTGCATACTTTTCTGGTTGCGGCTGAGGCAAACAAGCGGGCGGATGGTTTTATGTATTGTCCATGTGCTGGCTGTAAGAATGATCGAAATTACTCTAACTCAAGAACCATTCACGTCCACCTGTTTGAGGCCGGTTTCATGTCCGGCTATAACTGTTGGACCAAGCATGGAGAACGAGGGGTCCTAATGGAAGAGAATGAGGAAGAAGAGGATGACGACAGCTATCCTGGCCATGGGTTCCATGAATACGATGGTACAACAATGTGGGAAGTAGCTGAGCCGGCAATGCGGGAAGGAGCTGAAGAAGAGGCATCAGATGAGCCCACTGATGATCTTGGTCGGGCCATTGCCGATGCAAAGAGAAACTGCAAAAGTGAAAAGGAGAAGCTGAAGTTGCAGCGCATGTTAGAGGATCACAAGAAATTGTTGTACCCAAATTGCGAAGATGACAAGAAAAAGCTGGGTACCACACTGGAATTGCTGCAATAGAAGGCAGAGAATGGTGTACCTGACAAGGCATTTGAAAAGTTGCTGAAAATAATGAAGAATAAGCTACCAAAGGACAACGAATTGCCCGACTGTACGTACGAAGCAAAGAAGGCCGTCTGCCCTCTAGGATTAGAGGTGCAGAAGATACATGCATGCCCTAATGACTGCATCCTCTACCGCGGTGAGTAGGAGGATTTGAATGCATGCCCGGTATGCTGTGCATTGCGCTATAAGATCGGCCGTGATGACCCTGGTGATGTTGCGGGCGAGCGCCCCAGGAAGAAGATTCCTGCCAAGGTGATGTGGTATGCTCCTATAATACCACGGTTGAAACGTTTGTTCCAAAACAAAGAGCATGCCAAGTTGATGCGATGGCACAAAGATGACCGTAAGAAAGATGGGAAGTTGAGAGTACCCGCTGACGGATCACAGTGGAGAAAAATCGAGAGAAAGTGGAAGGACTTTGCAGATGACGCAAGGAACGTATGGTTTGGTTTAAGTGCAGATGGCATCAATCCTTTTGGGGAGCAGAGCAGCAATCATAGCACCTGGCCTGTGACTCTATGTATCTATAACCTTCCTCCTTGGTTGTGCATGAAGCGGAAGTTCATTATGATGCCAGTGCTCATCCAAGGCCCCAAGCAACCCGGCAACGACATTGATGTGTACCTAAGGCTATTAGTCGAAGAACTTTTAGAGCTGTGGAATGGAAAAGGTGTACGTGCGTGGGATGAGCACAAACAACAGGAATTTGACCTGCGAGCGTTGCTGTTTGTAACCATCAATGATTGGCCTGCTCTCAGTAACCTTTCAGGACAGACAAACAAGGGATACCACGCATGCACGCACTGTTTAGATGATACCGACAGTATATATTTGGATAAATGTAAGAAGAATGTGTACCTGGGGCATCGTCGATTTCTTCAGAGCAGGCATCCCGTAAGAAAGAAAGGCAAGCATTTCAAAGGTGAGGCAGATCACCGGAAGAAGCCTCGCCACCGTACTGGTGATGATATACTTGATATGGTCAAGGATTTAAAAGTAATCTTTGGAAAGGGTCCTGGCGGACAATCTGTTCCGAATGACGCTGACGGACGCGCACCCATGTGGAAGAAGAAATCTATATTTTGGGACCTACCCTATTGGAAAGACCTAGAGGTCCGCTCTGCAATCGACGTGATGCACGTGACGAAGAATCTTTGCGTTAACCTGCTAGGCTTCTTGGGCGTGTATGGGAAGACAAAAGATACACCGGAGGCACGGGAGGACCAGCAACGTATGCACGGAGAAGACAGCATGGATCCAAAGCAGTTTCAGGGTCATGCCAGCTACACTCTTACCAAAGAATAGAAGGAAATCTTCTTCGAATGCCTGCTCAGTATGAAGGTCCCGTCTGGCTTCTCGTCGAATATAAAGGGAATAATAAATATGGCAGAGAAAAAGTTCCAGAACCTAAAGTCTCATGACTGCCACGTGATTATGACGCAACTGCTTCCGGTTGCATTGAGGGGGCTTCTACCGAAAAACGTTCGATTAGCCATTGTGAAGCTATGTGCATTCCTCAATGCAATCTCTCAGAAGGTAATCGATCCAGAAATCCTACCAAGGTTAGAGAATGATTTGGTGCAATGTCTTGTCAGTTTCGAGTTGGTGTTCCCACCATCCTTCTTCAATATCATGACGCACGTCCTAGTTCACCTAGTCGAGGAGATTGCCATTCTGGGTCCTGTATTTCTACACAATATGTTCCCCTTTGAGAGGTTCATGGGAGTCTTAAAGAAATATGTTCATAATCGTGCTAGCCCAGAAGGAAGCATCTCCAAGGGCCATGAAACAGAGGAGGTCATTGAGTTTTGTGTTGACTTTATTCCTGACATTAAGCCGATTGGTGTTCCTGAATCGCGGCATGAGGGCAGACTGGGTGGAAAAGGCACGCTAGGAAAGAATTCAGTAATATGCCGGGACGGGCATTCTTTGGCGCAAGCACACTACACAGTTCTACAAAGTTCCGCCTTGGTGGCTCCGTATATCGAGCAACACAAGAATATTCTACGCTCCAAATACCTGGAGCAGTCTGACGACTGGATTACACATGAACAAACTGTGACTTTCGCCGGTTGGTTGCAGACACGTCTCATGCATGACGACACTGTTGCAGATGACCTGTACTTGCTGTCCAAGTTACCATCTTCGACTATATTGACTTTCAAAGGGTACGAGATAAATGGGAATACATTTTACACGATCGCCCAAGATAAAAAGAGCGCCAACCAAAACAGTGGTGTCCGCTTTGATGCAGCAAACACCAATAGGCCAAAGGACACATATTATGGTTACATAGAGGAGATATGGGAACTTGACTATGGACTTGGTTTAAAGGTCCCTTTGTTTCTGTGCAAATGGGTCAATCTGAGAGGAGGCGGGGTAAAGAAAGACCCGCAGTACGGAATGACAACAGTGGATCTCAACAATCTTGGGTACGCAGACGAACCATTCGTCCTAGCCAATGATGTGGCGCAGGTTTTCTATGTGAAGGACATGTCTACCAAGCCGAGAAAAAGAAAAGATAAGGAAGCGAATACATCATACGATGAGCCAAAGCGCCACATAGTTCTTTCAGGGAAAAGAAACATCGTGGGAGTGGAGGACAAGACAGACATGTCAGAAGATTATGAAAAGTTTCATGAAATTGCTCCCTTCAGAGTGAATGTTGACTCGAGCATCAAGTTAAACGATGAAGATTGTCCATGGTTACGACACAAAGGGACACACGCGAAGAAAAAGTTTTATACCCAAAGATCCCACTCTGGGATGTGACCGGCTTCACCGCCAATTGAGCATCATCCTTTCTATTTGTCTTTTGTTTCTTTCTAAGTGTCTTTGTAAAAATGGAGTTGGAAAAATGAAATATACCGTCGGAAAATGAAAGGATTTCTAGATAGATCAACAAAACACACGGTTTCCCCTGCATACAGCCCGACGGTGGCTCGTGAGTGCCCGCATATGAAATGCACCGTCGGACCGTATGCAGGGAATCCGAATGATTTGTATTCGGTCGATGAACTAAAGGATTTCTAGATAGATCAACAAAACACACGGTTTCCCCTGCATACAGCCCGACGGTGGCTCGTGAGTGCCCGCATATGAAATGCACCGTCGGACCGTATGCAGGGAATCCGAATGATTTGTATTCGGTCGATGAACTAAAGGATTTCTAGATAGATCAACAAAACACACGGTTTCCCCTGCATACAGCCCAACGGTGGAAATATGAAATGCACCGTTGGACCGTATGCAGGGAATCCGAATGATTTGAATCCGAATGAGTACACACACTAAGTGTCGAACATGTCCGAGAGGTGGGCTATATATAGGGTCGTGTGCTTCTTTAGTCCCGGTTGCTAGCACGAACCGGGACTAGTCATTATAGTGCTGATCCAACAGCTCACAAGCGCTTGAAAGAAACACACGATCCGTGTGCTTCTTCCTGATTGGTACGACCTTCACCGCCCAAGGTGGCATGGTATCATCATTTCACCCACATAGCATGTGCTAAAAAGTTGAGAGGGTTACGGCAAAAACTGGATGCACTTCGTGTACAAAATGGACAATCTCTTTCGAACTATCAGGGTTTCAGACGAAAACTCGTCTGTTACAAAGGCATTTCATTTTTTTAAACTTATTTCAACTCCAGACTTTTTGTGCGTTCAGTATGCACCATTCGAAGCCACGCCATCAATTTTCAACCCTTTCTGACTTCATTTGCTATTTTTCATGCATTTACTGATTTTTTTGAGCTAAATGACCCTGAAATTGAAAAGCACTACAAATGAACTCTGGAAAGGTTGAAAGTTGGCATGGTATCATCATTTCACCCACATAGCATGTGCTAAAAAGTTGAGAGGGTTACGGCAAAAACTGGATGCACTTCGTGTATAAAATGGACAATCTCTTTCGAAGTATCAGGGTTTCAGACGAAAACTCGTCTGTTACAAAGGCATTTCATTTTTTTAAACTTATTTCAACTCCAGACTTTTTGTGCGTTCAGTATGCACCATTCGAAGCCACGCCATCAATTTTCAACCCTTTCTGACTTCATTTGCTATTTTTCATGCATTTATTGATTTTTTGAGCTAAATGACCATGAAATTGAAAAGCACTACAAATGAACTCTGAAAAGGTTGAAAGTTGGCATGGTATCATCATTTCACCCACATAGCATGTGCTAAAAAGTTGAGAGGGTTACGGCAAAAACTGGATGCACTTCGTGTACAAAATGGACAATCTCTTTCGAAGTATCAGGCTTTCGAACGAAAACTCGTCTGTTACAAAGGCATTTCATTTTTTTAAATAACCTAAGAATTAACAAATTGAATATAATGATAAAACACACTAATATTAAACAACAGAAAAAGAATCATGGAAAAATCTATTTTTGAAGTAAAGTTATTCACAAACTAGTGATTCACACAAATTTCAAATAATTCAAATTTAAACTATTCAAATTTGAAAACTACTAGCACTAACAGAAAGTTTATATTTTTTTTACCTAAAGCAAAAAGATTCACAAAGAAACTCTAAATAAAGCAAAAAACAACTAAGAAACAAAAGAAAATAAATAAAGAAGAAAACAAAAGAAAATAAATAAAGCAGAAAACAAAAAAAAACAAAAAATGATATTAAAAAAAGCCCACCTATTGGGCCGCCACGACCTGCATACGACCAGACAACCAACCTCTAGTTGGGCCAGGATGCAGGCCCGTACGGCCCAGTAGGCCCCACAGGGCGGGAGAGGTGTGATAGGCCCGGAAGGCCTGCTTTAGAGAGGAGCTCTACACGGTAGCCGCGGCGGGGCTTATAAACCGGTGCGAGCTCCTCTCGACTAGCGAGGTGGGACTAAACATCCACCGCGCCCCTCGCCTAGCACAAAACCTTTAGTCGCGGTTGGTGGCTCCAACCGCGACTAAAGACCCCCCTTTAGTCGCGGTTGGAGCCACCAACTGCGACTAAAGGTGAATTTCATCCAGTCCAAGCGGCGGGAAGCCAGACCTTTAGTCACGGTTGGTGGTTCCAACCGCGACTAAAGGTGGCCTTTAGTCGCGGTTGGAGCCACCAACCGCGACTACAGGTCCCTCTATATATACAATACTTACCAAATTTTCCCCAAATCAGCCTTTTCGCCATCGCCGTCCGTCCTCGCGCCCCTGCCCCTCGACGTCGCCGTCCGTCCGTCCGCGCCTCTGCCGCCGCACCTCGACGCCGCCGTCCGTCCGCGCCTCTGCCGCACCTCGACGTCGTGGCCGCCGCGCCCCTGCACCTCGCCGTCGCCGTCCGTCTGCGCCCCTACCGCACCTCGACGCCGCCGTCCATCTGCGCCTCTGCCGCACCTCGACGTCGTGGCCGCCGCGCCCCTGCACCTCGCCGTCGCCGTCGCCGCCCCTCCTCGACCTCGCGCGCCGTCGCCCCGCTGTGAGCCCCTAGGCGCCATGGCCGCCCCCTCCCATCGAGCCCGCACACACACACACATGCATGAACACACACACATACACACACACACACACACACACACACACATTTTCGATTTAGATGTTTTATTTGTTTTTCACTAGTATATATGTATGTATGAATGCATGTTAGATGGATATAATTAGTGTTTAATTAGTATAGATTTTTTTTATAATGTTGTTTTTCTGTTTTTTAATGGATGTATAGAAGTATGCTTAATTACTGTTTCTTTTTCTGTTTTTTAATTTTATATAATGTTGTATATCATAGTATAGAAAAAATTGCTATATATTTTTTTTTACTTTTAGTTATAGCTAGATAAATGTTAGATATAAAAAGATATAAAAATGTTTTTTATACTTTTTTTATTGCTATATAAATTTTAGATATAAAAAAGATATAGAAATGTTAGATGAATGTTAGATTTGCAATTAGTATATGTATGTATACAATAGATTATTCTCTTAGTCCTTTAAGGGATTTAGAAATCCCTTAAAGGTTAAGAGAATCCGTTATGATTCTGAAGGTTCCTCGTATATAAGAAATCACAATCAAGCATTTAAAAATGTTAAATTTGTATAGAATTTGTTCTCGACGTCAACGCTGCCTGGCCCCCATCCTCGTCGTCGACTCGTTCGCGACGACGTCCTGCTTCAGAGGCGCCATGTCCGGGAATGGCCTCCGCCGGGCTGGCACTGGGAGGTGCTACCTTCAGGGGCACGCAGCTTGGTGAGGAACCCGGCCCCGGGTCCCGTCGTCGACCCGGAGCTTCTTTGGTGGCATTCACGTGGGCCACTTTCGGTGCGGAGGCAGCCGGCCCCGCCGGAGGTGGTACGTCGCCGTGTCAGGGAGGAGGACGAGCACGTCCGTCGCTACATGGATGCGTTGGACGTCAGGTTCTCCAATACCTGGCAGGTTCTTCAGGGATCTCACCCGAGCTATGATCCTGTGATGGTTCCTTCTCTTTGGGTGTCCACCGTCCGCGCCTCAGGAACCGCGAGTGAACTAGATTCTTCGATAATATTCGATCTATATTAGCTAGTGATAATACTCGAGATTATATTCGATAATATTCGAGACGATTTATTCGAGATTATATTCGATGATGCATATTATATGAATTATTCGAGATGCATATTATGTACTATGATTCAGTTTTTCCTTATTGATTGCATGCATTCTAATTTGAATACTAAATTGTTTTATCTTTCTTCTGGATTAGTTAAATAAAAGCTATGGACAATACTGGCAGAGAAGGAGAAGAGGCTCTGTTCGACCTCATACGCTCCACGAGCCCAGAGCATGAACCTGAAGATGATGACGGCTCGCAATATCTGAACAATTCCGGTGAGGGTTGTATGATATTTGATGAAGACGAACGAATAGATGAAGGCGACGACAATGATGTTGACGAAGAAAATGTTCTTCAAATAACAAAGACCGGCGAGGTATATTTATTATATAAGCCATCCGGTGATCATTACATGTCTTAATTGATTTGTATGTATTAACGAATCGATCTTTCTTTTTTTAGGCCTCCGGATCGAGCAAATCTTCTACAAGCGACAGGGTAGTTCGAGGCCTGGCCAAAAAGTTGGATAAAGGCGTAAAGTAAAACATCGATTCCATCAAAACATCAACTGGCGAACCGCTTGAACCTAGGAAAAATGCGACCAAGTTCAAGAATCAATGCGGAGTTATTGTCAGGGACCAAATCCCGATTTCCGTTCAAGAATGGAAAAAGCCAGCAAAGGGAGATCGAGCAGGCCGAGTTACTTTTGTCGACGAAAGAGCAAAAGATGTGCTTTGGACTACGCTCATGGAACATTTCACCCTACCAGATAATTTGACAGATGCAGATCTGAAGAAAGTCAGAAACTATGCTCTTAAAAAGATGGCGATCGCATTCAACACCTTCAAGAAAAATACATGGGCTAAGTACGTCAAATCCGGAAAGAAGACTCCAGAATTCACGGGAGCACTGGTGAAGGCAAAAGATCACTGGGACGCTTTCATGAAGTTCAAGGAATCGGAAGAAGCTAAGGAACGATCGAGAATAAACAAGATTAATGCTGCGAAAAAGAAGTGCCACCATCATATGGGGCCAGGTGGCTACCAGGTGGCCCTTCCTAAGTGGGATAAATCTGAGCAAGAGATGATTAGTGCAGGGGTCAGTCCAGTTACATTGACATGGCCCCCCAGGTGCAGGACATGGTTTTATGCGCATGGGGGGAAGTTGGACCCAGAGACAGGGCTGGTTATGGTGAAGGCATGTCTTAAAGAAGCGACAGACGAAATACTTATTGCAATAGAATAAGCTCGAACGGGGGTGTTCACGCCCAATAGAGAGAACGACGAGCTTACGTGCGCCCTGAAGAATCCTGAACACCCGGGAAGAACATGAGGCAAAGGCGTTGTTCCGTGGTTTGAGGGGTTTGCGGATTGGAACGACGACTATAGAAGCCGTGCGAGAAAGAAGATGCAGGAGGAGAAGAAGAAGAAGGAGGAAGCACTCCGCCTTGAAGGTCTAGAATCAAAGCACCTGGAGTTGGAACGATTTGTCAGGCGGCAGCAGGAGCAGATCGACTCACTCAGCCAGGAAAGGGCATCTCAGCGGCAGCATGAGCAGATCGATCCAGCATTGGATAGCACCGTCCCATCTATGTCGAGAAGCAGCGTGGGTTCCGCCCCGGCCGATATCGATAATGCACTGCTAGCTAGCTACCCTATGGATGATATCAAATACAGGACTAACTGTGAGCTACACATGAAAGTGAAGAACTTATCCATGAAGGTGGCGGACGGCTATGCTTTAGCAAATCCCCCTGAAGCAACCTTCCATTGCAATCCCATTCCAGCAGGCTATGCTCGTGTCGGGGTTGATGAAGTGATGTCAGGATATAACGAGCTACAACCTGACATTCTTGGAGGTGACGAGGAGAGAACACTGGGAGAGGCCATACATCGTATCATTCTATGGAAAAAGGATTGCATCGTCTTCCCAAGGCCACTGACTCCTCCTCCTCCAAGTCCGCCGCCGCGTCAGTCGACTCCTCCTCCTCCAAGTCCGCCGCCGCGTCAGTCGACTCCTCCTCCTCCAAGTCCGGCACCGCGTCAGCCGACTCCTCCTCCAAGTCCGGCACGGCGTCAGCCAACTCCTCCTCCTCCAAGTCCGCTGGCACCGCATCAGCCGACTCCTCCTCCAAGTCCGGCACGGCGTCAGCCTAAGCAACAGCGGAAGAGAGAGGCCGCAGCTATGACGGCTAGCGGTACAACAGGCAAGAAATTCAAATACGCTCCATATCTCAAGCCTCTTCCGAAGTTGTCTTACCACCTGACTCAGGAGGAACTCGACGCCGCATGTGATGCCCAATTGAAGGCCCATTTTGCACCGAAACCGCCCGCGCCGCCAAAGGAGAAAGTACCTGAGCATGTCTCAGAACACTTTATTGATATGGCTGCACCGGCTGACAATCAGAAGGACTACGACTATGTGCGGTCTATCAAGAAGTCATATTTGGCAGGGCAAAAAGAGTCGAGCTCGAGCTCGAGCCAAGCAGTTGGCAAAAAAAGCGGGAAAACTGTTCCCCAGCTGGGAGAATAGGCAGTGCAATCGATCCCCCCGCTCATTGTACAAACACCTGTGAGTACCGCCGATCGGCTGGTAATAACCGACGATCTTAGAAGGCAGGCTAAAGAGGCCGGTGTCACTGTTGAACAACTCCTAGGCCTTGAGGAAATCCCCGGGATTACAGAGGAGGAAGTAAAATGGCAATATGTCCGCGGCAAACCTCTGGTCAAGCCTGACGAAGTCAAGCTTCTACCAACGAGAATGTACGATTTGCATACGTGGTACATGCAACAAACAGCAAATACCAATGAAGAGTCCCTCATGGTGAAAGTCAAGAAAAGGCATTACTTCCATAAAAAAGATGTGTGGATTCATTATTCTGAGTTGTTACAGTTATTCAATCAAGACGCACTCGACAAATCTATCGTCAGTTGCTATTGTCTGTAAGTGATTTCTTTCTGTAATTTAAGTCTCTAGCTAGCTAGCTGTGCTCTCGTTCATTACCTGTAATTATCCTCACTATATTCTTTTCTGTGGTATTATGCAGAATGAAGATGTATGAAATGAAAAAAGCTGGACGCTATGGCATTGGGTTCATTGACCCAAATACGGTTAATCAGGCGATATGGGAAGATCAATATTCGAGAAAAGACACAGAGAAATCCCTGCTAGAGTTTTTGAAGTAACTAAACACCCAACCAGAAATACTACTTCCTTACAACTTCGGGTGAGTGTTACTATATCTTGTACTACAAATTCTATTTTTTGCTTAATTACTAGATGTTAATAAGTGTAGGTGATGAGTTATGCACGTGCCCGCTTATTTATACAAAACGTGTGCGCATGCAGTTACCACTGGATCTTGTTAATCATTGAAGTTGACAAGGCAAAAGTTGAAGTACTGAACTCACTATATAAGAATCCATCCGAATACGCAACCGTGAGGGGGATGGTCGACAGGTAATTTCAATCATTATCGCACTATGTCGGCCTCTTTACTTCATTTCCTGATATCAACTAGTTAATAACTCCTTTATTCATTTTCTTTGCCGACGGGCAGGGCTTGGGCCAAGTTCGTCAAACAGGTCCCAGGCGACTGGGAACAAAAGCTGACATGGGTGCGACCCAAGGTAATTAAGTAGTACTAGCTAGCTACGTCCGTGCATCTCTTTAATTCTAGTTTCAATACCATTATCATGCTTGATTAATTATTACCTGATTGAATTTTATTCTCGTAAAGTGCATGAAGCAGGAGCAGGGGAATGCTTTATGCGCATACTACGTTTGCAAGAACATTTGCATGATCACGTCTGAAAGGAGCAGAAACGAAAGAAATCTTTGGGTACGACGTTTGCCAGAACACTATCCATATTTTTTTTATCATGATCTAGCTAATATATATACACACAACTAATATATTCATCTTGACCTCCTGATTATAGCTGAACGAGATGCGGGGCCAGCTCCTACCAACGGCTCGCGTACGAGCAATTCAAGAGGAAATAGCTGGATTTCTGGTCGACCAGGTCATAGATCCCAAAGGAGAATACCATTACAAGATCAAGAAGTAATGCCTGCATATATGTAATGATCCGCAAATTGTAGGAGAAATTGTATATACCAAATTGTATATATATATGTATGTGAATGGTCGTCGTACGAGAAATTCGATGATATATATATATAATCGGTTCTACGAGAAATTCTATTTATATATATATGCACAACGTGTACAGTATGTAGTAGCATAATATATGTTTGAAATGAAAAATAATTAAATGGAAAACACAAAATTAAAAGGAAAAATAAACCATAATTAATTCATAAACACCTGAAGGATTAAAAGGAAAAATAAACCAAAATTAAAAGAATTAAATACTTTTAGTCCCGGTTGGTATTACCAACCGGGACTAAAGGTCCCCCAGCCCACGGCGCCGGCAGGTGCCACGTGGTGGGCCTTTAGTGCCGGGCCGTGTTGAACTGGCACTAAAGGGGGGTGGCTTTAGTCCCCACCCTTTAGTGCCGGTTGGAGAACCGGCACTAAAGGCCCTTACGAACCGGCACTATAGGCCGATTCTGCACTAGTGCACGTCCGTTAATGAGCGGGATCCTCCCGTCTGCCCTCTATTTAAACGAGGCGGGCAAGAATCCACCCCTCCGCCGCTCCCCCATCTCCCCCTTCACAATTTTCTCCAGTCTCCCGATGGCTTCCGAAGAGCAGTTCTCTGACATACAAGCCGGCTGGGTGGCCCGCCGAGCCTGCCGGATACAAGCGAGGCAGCTCGCTGCTCCACCTCCCTCGCCTTGCCAAACGGAGCCAGTTGCCGCCCAAAGCCGGTACGTGGTTTAGAAACTCGCCGCTCTGAGCCAGTTGCCGCCCAGTGGCGAGTTGCTCCATGCTAGCATGGTGGGGAGCACGGCGGCAACGGCACCTCCCGTGTTTGCGACCGCGCATCCCGTGCATGTAGCCGCGCCTCACGTGCTTGCGACCACGCCTCCCATGCTTACGGTCGCGCCATGCAGAACGAGACCAAAGCCGGGTGCGCGGAAAGCGCCTCCGCATCGCCGTCATCATCGAGGAGAAGTAGAACACATGAGGCCGCCGCCGCTTGGGTTCCATGAAGGCCACCGCCGAGGCGACACCGGTGTCTTGCCCGGTTCTTCTTTTGTGAGGACCATTGTCAACCCCTCATGGGCTCCACGAAAGCGGAGGCGCTCTCTTCCCCTCCCGTTGAAGCATCAGCCGGCAGTTCCACTCTGATGAGTGGCGGGGAAGCGAGCCGTCCTTTGCGCTGAAGCATATGTCTCCGGGGTGCCTGGCAGTCCGGTGATCGAGTTGCTGGAGATGAGGAAGACAAAGGGATCCACGGGAGACCATTTAGATTAGGTATACCTTCAGAGTAGGACTAGCACCGCTTGGTTGATGTAAATGTAATGAAATCCGTCATGTTTATATGAAGATACAACATTCTTATATGAAATCCGACCATGTTTGCATGAATTTCGTCCGGTTGGTTTGAGATGTTGTCAAAATGTATGCGGCTATGGTTGAATGTCGTCCTCCCGTAT
Organism: Elymus sibiricus; assembly: GCA_039707655.1. Taxonomy (NCBI): domain Eukaryota; kingdom Viridiplantae; phylum Streptophyta; class Magnoliopsida; order Poales; family Poaceae; genus Elymus; species Elymus sibiricus. Next base: position 490,345,800 of record CM077675.1, read on the forward strand.
CCGTGTCTGCGGATTGGTCCCCTCTGTCCGCAGACGGATGCGGGGGCAATTTGCGGGTTGCCATTGGAGATGCCCTTAGGATTTTTGCTAACATGCTCAAGTAACTTTCTAGCATCAAATTCATCTTATCTTATGATGAAACTTACTCATGGCTGCTTTTATTTGCGTCCTCACACTACTTCAAACTTTGCAAGTTAGTCTATCTCTGAATCGCCAAGTGGCGTAGGGGTGCTACATAATGAAGATAACATAGTGCGTATATAGTTTGTCATTCCTACAAGTTGCTATGTTCCTTCTTTTAGATTGCAATTTTTTATTCGGGAAATACAATGTTTGCTTAAATGGACGGGTATGCAATAGCATAACACTTCAAATTACACTGTTTATAATTTATATGAAATGGATGATGTTAATCCTTTCATACTTAGTAGCGCCAGCTACAAATGTGTTTCCAACATGATTTATGCCTCATGCTGAATCCTTTCCTTAGAAAAATAAAATTTCCAACATGGAACATACACATCTCAACTTTATATGTACTCAAATCAAATTTCATTCTTTCATTCCAAAGTGTATAATGAATAGAGGCACAACACAACATTTTATGAGATGATTTATAAATTATAGACCTTAAGGCGCATTGGACCCAAACAACTTACTATTATTTTTTTGCTAAAATAAGGAGGGTGTTGCAAATAGTGGTGTGATTGTAACGTGGGTCATTAACCTCTCTGTCTGCTCATAAACCTTGTCTCTTTTGCTTCAGATCCTATTTTTCTGCACTTCTCTGTTTTGGTCCTTGTGCTTGATCCGAGCCTAGATAATGCAAAAAAATGGTTATGGAAAATGTGTGTGTTCACAACATATCTGACAGATTGCCTAACTGCTGCCTGTTAATGTTCTTCCAGGGGAGACCTGAGACTCACGGCCTAGACGACCGCGGGCAGTTGCCGCTCTCGAGTCATGCAACTCCACCACTATGGGAGAGTAATCTGATGTATTTCTACCTCTTAACTCTAGATGATGCTTACCAGTGGTCGTTCATATTCTGAAATCGTCTTGGTCCATGTTCCAACATGTATAATACATGTTTTTGAAGACAAAGGCAATTGTGTGTTTCTAATTCAGATGCAAATCAATTGGTTATCGACAGCTAATTTCAGATACTAGAGTGATTTTAGGTAATAGAGATATAGATGACAAGCAGTAAAATTTGGATAGGAGGTATGTGGTGCATGTTATTTCATCAATATATAAAGGAATATGTATATGCGTGGTTGAGGAAAAGTATGTTGCACTTATTTTGACGAATATTGTCTTTGGAGGCCGGGCTCCATGGAGCTCGGTTTTGAAAAATTCGAATTTTGTCAACCTTCATATTTTCCACGTTTTAAAAAATTCTGAAAAAAACACAGATATACATGAAGGCATAACACACATGCGTGCAAATTTTCAGGGCAAAATATGTTGAAATGAGGGCTGTGCAAAAAAGACAAATCTGAGACTTTTTAACACACGATACTATTCATCCTCCCAGGCCATGAATTTGTCTTTTTTATACAGGTCGCATTTCAATGGTTTTCATCCTGAAATTTTACACACATACACATACCATCCTTGTTTAATTGCACAATTTTTTTCAGATTTTTTTGAAACCGAAAAGTTTGAAATTTGATTTTTTTTCTTCGAAAAAGGCCTCCATGGTGGCCGAGTGCCAAACGTCCGTTCTGTTATTTTGATGCCTTCACTAGCTTCCTGCAAAAAGATAGCCTCATTTACTTTTACTGGGGTTAATCCGCACTGTTGTATATGGGAAGCAAGAAATTTTCTGACCCTATAATTTTTTGGTGAGGATAAAAAGGCAGTCGTGCAATTTTTTGATTAGGATAGAAGGATAAATGCATTGGTTGGTTGCTTCAACACTTAATTATAGGTATGGTGGTGTATCCGTTGCATGTTCAACAACGGACATCATATTTTCATTCCATGGTAATGCCCGACCTTCAACTATGTTACAACATGGCAATGGCTCAGGAGACATTAGATCTGCATTCTTGGCTCGAGGGTTGTCATGGACGGGGCATGCCTCCTCTCCCTTGATGGCGGTGGGGGATCGCCACGAACACGAGGTCGGGGTGGTTGGTGGGAGACTCCTTGGCGGTCTGTGGAAAGTACAGTGTGCCATGGTGAAGGTGAGGTGGGCGCCATTCGATTTTAAAGGAGAGGGCTCTAGCGAGCCACTATGACGGCTTTTGTGTTGGGCTCGCATGTTGGAGATAACATATTGAACAGTTCAGACAGTCACATTTCTTCCCACATATAGTTTGGATTTGGAGAAGCTCGGACTTGGGGAGCCTTGGGCGTCCGTTTGATGTCCGAACACGCCCTGTGTGTGAGGGAGAAATGAGTTTTGACATTGAAGACGACCTTAATCATTTGTTCGATTCATTTATATATCTTATAGCCCGTAGCAACGCACGGTCATTCTACTAGTACTCCTTAGAAACCGTCAAGGCCTACCTTGGTTACCCTTAGTGCCTTCTTTGGTTCATAGGAATTTTAATGGGCAGAAATTTTGTAGGAAAAATTCCTTTGGACCTCTTTAATTTGTAAGAATGTGGTAGTATGTAGGATAGGAAACAATCGTTCACGTTACAAAGGGAAAAAACATTGACCTAGGGACCTAAAGAAAAAATTCGTATCCTATTAATCAAATGAAATCTCTTTTCTTATATAAATCGAGATACATGTTATCTCACAAAAAGCCGTCATTTTGGGAGTTAGAGCATTCTGGCAGATCCCTTAAGACTACAATATTTTTTTTTTGCTTTTATTTGGCTTGTCTCCATTGCGTCCAATAGCCGCTCTGCCAGCCGCAAGCCTTCCCACCTCTTGTCGTTGAAGACGCCACCAACTCCATCTTCATGCCGCTACCATCCTCAGGGCCAGTTCTTTTGGTAGCTTTTTTGGGTTTCTAGAACAAGCTGCCCCCGCTTATTCTAGAAGCCCAACTAAAAATATATTTTTAGAATCCTATTAGTGAAGTCTTAATTAGTAGGCTTCTAAAAAAATAAATTTGGTTGGGCTTCTAGAATAAGCTGGGTAGGGGACAACTTATTTCAGCTTATTCTAAAAGCTAGGAAAAGAACTGGCCTTAAGCTCCTCCCCGCCGTCGCGCGCCCATAGTCCTATTTCGCCACACGCTCATGTGTCCACTAAGCCATCGGCGTCGCCCGTAGCCTTCTTTCCGCCGGCTAAGTATAAGGTGGGTTTAACGCAATTATACATCATTGGAAGAGCCGATGTGTGGTTGAGGCGCTCAGGTCTTTTAAAGAAGCAACTCACTTGAGCCCAAATTTGCGAGGAAGTACTACTCTTTTCTGCATCCAACTTTTACAGATAGACTAGCAAAAGGCCCGTGCGTTGCAACGGGAGAAAATAATACCACACGCTCTTAATTAAAAAAAAATGGTCTGTAATCTGAGAATTTGTAGTTACGATCCAAACAAATAAAGATGGTCTTAGCCTACAAAAGCGCAGTTTAAGATTCCACATGTCTTTAATTTCAACACGGTTTGCATGTAGATTTAATACATACAAAGAAACGGGCAAGTGACCTTCAATTTCGTCTTCAATCCTGATTTTGCTGAGGTGTTCATTCCCAATCCGGATCAGCATTGGTACGAAAGAAAGACGGATAATGCATTATTTATTAAGATTGCATCCTAGATAGTATTTTTTTCTCTAAATGGTTAACAGGTAAAATAACATCGTATTCAGATTCTATTTTTTTTTCTAATCACATTCCATATATAACATGTTAAATTTGGAGTTACGGTTTAGAAGACATGAGTATTTTAAAAAACATTTAATATGTACTGCGGGTTTAATGTTAGAAATATTAGGGGATTTCTATAAAATAGCATGACGGACTAAAAACACCTATTTCTTTTATTAGTAGGTATAGATTTAACTCCCTGAAATAGAAAACCTTAATGGTGACCTAGTATACTGACCCGTTGATGATTTAATGACAGATGTCCAGGAAGAAAGCCCTATGATCACTCAGAGTTGGTTTGTAAAATGTGAATGGGCTGAGATCTTATTTGATTGTCAGTTAGGCCAACTCCAGCGCACGACCCCAAACGGATGTTCGTTTTGCCCGGATTCTGTCCGTTTGGGTAGGGCAATGGCGTGTCCGGGCCTTTCCTGGGATGCGGTGGCCGTGCGCCCATCGCGCGGACGCATCATTTGGCCCCATCCTGTCCGCCACGGCCAATATGCCCATATATTCAATATTTCAATGTTTAAAACAAGTTTGCATGTCCAAATATTAATTGTCTCAAATAAAAATAGTTTTACAACCCAATCGAAATTGTCTCGAATAAAATAGTTTTACAACCAAATCGAAATTGTCTTGAATAAACATAATGAACCAATACATCTATTGGTTGCCAATGTGAATACACATGTGCTCAACCAAGTCATTTTGAAGCGTCAAATGAGTGTGCCAATCACGCATTTCACGATGGAATTGGGTAAACTGTTCAAACGTGGCCGGTTCTTGGTGCAGGGGCTCAACATTTTCACCTTGAAAATCAAAACCTTGGTCGAAGATGCTGTCATCACGCTCGTCCTCGACGACCATGTTGTGCATGATCACACAAGCAGTCATCACCTCCCAATGCTTCCCTTCATCCCATGTCAGTGCAGGGTTTCGAACGATACCCCATCGGGATTGAAGCACACCAAAAGCACGTTCCACATCCTTTCTAGCACTCTCTTGCATTTTGGCAAATCTCTGTCTCTTCTCACCTTGGGGGTCCGAGATTGTCTTCACAAAAGTTGACCACCGAGGATATATACCATCAGTTAGGTAGTATCCCTTGTTGTAGTGGTGGCCATTGATCTCAAAGTTGACAGGTGGGGAGTGGCCTTCTGCAAGCCTTGCGAAGACTGGAGAACGCTGCAACACGTTGATATCGTTGTGAGAACCTGCCATGCCGAAGAAAGAATGCCATATCCAAAGATCTTGCGAAGCCACCGCTTCTAATATGACAGTGCACACTTTAACATGCCCCTTGTACTGGCCCTGCCAAGCAAATGGACAGTTCTTCCACTTCCAGTGCATACAATCTATGCTGCCAAGCATGCCTGGAAAGCCTCTATCGGCCTGTATCAGCGGCATTTGGCTGCCTCAAGTACTCAGGGCCAAACACTGCCACCACGGCCTTGCAGAAGTTGTACATTGACATCAGACATGTGGACTCACTCATGCGCACGTACTCATCCACCAGATCGCCTGGAATTCCATATGCAAGCATGCGGATTGCCACAGTGCATTTCTGATAAGAGGAGAATCCAAGCTTGCCAAGGGCATCCGTTTTGCACTCGAAGAATGGGTCATGAGCAACCACTCCCTCTCGGATACGATTGAACACATGCCTTGCCATACGAAAACGGCGACGGAATTTCTCCGGTTTGAAGAGCGCGGTATTCTCAAAGTAATCGGCATAGAGCAGGACGTGGCCTCTCTCTCTCTCTGTTGCGGTTCAGGTTGGGAGCACGGCCAGGGACTGACCCCCTGTACCGAGGCCGCTGCCGTTCAATGTGGTCCTGAACGACCAGTGCAGCCACCACAAGATCTTCGTCATCCGAGGACGAATCATCCGATGAATAAATGAAGTGGTTGAAGAAAAAATCATCTCCACTGTCCATACCTTTGTGGGCAAAGTGTCAAACACCTTGCGGTCGTGGTGGCAAAGAGGCCGCGGAGATCACCTCGATGCAGCAGGGGCATTTGGCGGCCGGCTACAGGTCGCTCTGGAGCACCCGACGGAAGCTGCCGTGGTCCATAGGCGTCGCCGGCGGTCGTATCCCCTCTGGCACCGGATACGACGGCGACGGCCAAAACTCCTCCAAACGATGGCCAAAACTCCTACGAAAGCGCGGGCGTGGTGGCGGAGACGTGGTTTGGTATGGACGGCCGGGGGGTGAGCAGTGAGGAGGCGGCCGAAAAATAGTGGCGGCGCCGGCGGCGGGGGTGGGGCAGGGAGGGCGGGTGGAGGCGTTAGAGGTGAATGAAGCGCTAGTGTCCCCGACATGCGGGCCACGGGAAGGACAAGGGCGTGCGTCCCGCCCGTCCGCGCGCTGTCCGTTTCACCCCAAACGCGGCGCATGTTTGGGCCGAGAATGGGTCGAAAACGGACGAAAACCGAACATTTGTCCGTTTGGGTCCGCGCGTTGGGCCGCGCTATTCGTCCGTTCTACCCCGAACGGACTAGGACGGGCGGGATGGGGTCGTGCGCTGAAGTTGGCCTTACGTCCACTTAGACCAGTGACACTGACTGATGCATATTGGTTAGACGTGGATTTAGAGCAAGGAGCACCTGTCAGGAAACCGTTTCAGCAGTGCTGCGCTACTGCAAAATCTCATTCATTTCACAAGCAATATACTTCTAACTAGGACGAGACCACCGAGTTTAAAGCACCAGTTGTTACTCAAAGAGCTAGAGATCATGGAAAGCGTTGGAGGTGTGGACGAGACCACTCACAGTACAATGGAGAGCTAGACGAAATGGGAGCAAATGAACAAGAGAAAACCAAATGTAGAGTAAACACGTACGGAAAATTCACTACTAGCCCTGCAAACCGACAGTGTGGATGCAGTATCCATTCTGGTTTGTATTGGGGGGAAAACAAGCAACTGCTTTAGTCAGAGAAAAAGATGGCTCTTGGAGGCTATGCATTGATTACAGGAAATTTAGTGCAGCTATGACCGAGGACTTGTTAGGGCTTGTACAAGGTGATTAGGAAAAGCATTGAGAGAAATATACCAGGCTTTTTTTAAGCACCGGTGCTTATTTGTACAGAGTAGACGCTTAATTAGACACCTTTTCTATAGAAATAAGCACCGGTGCTTAAGAAAAACTTTATTTATTTTTTCTATAAACACGTCCTCCTAAGCACCTTGCATTGTACAAAGCCTTAGATGAATTACGTGGAGCAACTGCTCTCCACGACTAGGCGGTCTTCCTTCTCCTCTTTGCGGGACACAGACCGCACATTGAGAGTGAGGAACTCCACCTCCTTGATGCTCGGACAACCGGGGAAGTTGAGCTCGGACCTCGGGTGGTGGAACCTCCAAGCCACGAGGTCGTACGCGCGGTCGGCGAGCTCCAGTGTGTCGTACGTCCCGACTCCCGAGCCATGTCCACATGGTCGTGTCCTTCAAGGTTTCTTCCAAATCTGACCAAACAACCCGACCCATGAGTACACATGCCCGATACGAAACTGGCATGCGACTAAACGGGTCATGCCTGGTTTGTGGCACACCGTCGGTTGTGCTCGTCCGTCGAGGTGAGTCCTGCATGCTAGGCACGACACGACACGTTTAGTAGCGAGCTGGTACATGCACAATCGTAAATTTTTGTTCCTTTTGTAATTTTTCTTGTTCTTTTGTAAAAAATGCTTTGTAATTTAGAGCAACCTTTGTACATTTTTTTCTTCCAAGGGATGGAAGGTTTCAATGATACAACTACTAATAAAGCTCAGTATTTATCCTATATGACACTTTGCCTCATTTTCAGCTTTTTCTGCATTTTTTTTGATTTTGTTCAGAATCATTTTTCAGAAGCTTCTGGATATTTTTTGAAGTAATTACAAAAAGGCCTACGGCCCATAAGTTCCACGCGGGCCTGGGCCGGCCCTTTTAATACATGTGCCCGTACTCGCCCCAAGTCCCAACGGCCGTTCCGCCGCCACCGCCGCGTGCCCGCCTGAGTATAAACAGTCGCGACCCAAACCCGGCCGCACAGCTCGCCTCGCCCCACCGCAAACCATCGAGAGCAAAGGAGCGTGCGGCAAACTCATCGTCATCCAAACCCCGGCCCCTTTCTCGCCGGGACCCGGCCATGGCGGCGGAGGTCGCGGGCACCCGGAAGCGCGGGGCGGCGGCCTTCCTGGACGACCCCTTCGAGGTGCTGCAGGCGAAGCGGGGCAGGTGCGCGCCGTCCCCCGCCGCGGCCGCGGTCGCCGACCTCGGCATCAGCATGGAGTTCGACTCCGTCGAGGCGCTTCAGTCCGTCTTCCCCGGCGCCGATCCGCAGGTACCCGCCGCCGTCCCCCGCCCCCGCCTCTTTCTTTTGCTTATTGTTCTTTTGATTGATAGGTCATATAGAGCCCACCGATTAGGCATTTAGTTGACCGCAAGAACCAGTTGAACTTGGTTACAACGCAAGAAAGACAGTGCCTTGGTTCTTGACACGAATTTGTTCTAGGAAAGTGGGAGGGCCCTTGATTTTCTGTTGCCAATTCATATCCCCGTTCTTGAATTAGACTAGACTAGCGTTCAGAGATTAACGGGATTGGAAATCAAAAGTTCAAAAGAATCATCCACGACGATTTCCCTCTAGTTACAGAGAAGCAGGGTAGGAATCACCCATGAGATTATTCCTCTGCTGATCATTTACCGTGCACGCTTCCATGAAATTATCACATCTGATGGGTAAATTTAGGATTCATAAATAAAATGTCTGAACAAATAGCATGTGCATCTGTTTTCTCCTTGTGCACAGAAGTTCTGCCATGGTTTTCTGAAATCCTGATATAGCTTTGGTTTATGTTATGTCACAACAGTAGACTTGAGGGCCCTGATCTCTACCGTATTGCTCCGTACCCTTCTGATGAGTAATTTTGGGGGCATTTTTAGCTTCTGCGAGGCTATCTCGAGGCGTCAGGAAATGTCTTGGATGCTGCCATCAGAAGCTTCAGGGATTATTTGGCATCGGATTCAGCAATAACCAATGCTGGTACCTCCTCATCTGGAGGTATGGCTGACATGACTGAAAAATAAGCCTGCCTGATAGTAATGTCCAGAGATGTATATTTTTTATAGACCAGCACTAGTCTTACAATGTGCATCTTGTCTAACTCTTGAACGATTGTTAATCGCAGTGGCATCTGATGTGCCGGTGATGAATGCTCCAACCAACAGCACTGAATGGGCGGAGCTAATTGTCAAGGAGATACTGTCTGCTTCAGACATGAACGATGCCAGGAATCGAGCCTTCAGGATACTTGAAATGTTCGACAAATCTGCCGCAAACTGCAGTACTCCTGATGAAGCGCAGAAAATGCGTGAGGTTACTAATGCATCTGCACTTGCTTGATACCCTCCGTTCAAAAACATGACATATCATAATCATCCAAGTTCAGACATTGACAGTACAATAGTTAGAAAATCACAACATAAGAAGCAAATCTAATGATATCAAATTTGTGCCGCCATAAAGTATGTGTTATTGGATTAACTGTTTATCAGAGCTTGAACTTAGAAAATCAGAATACGCTTTATATTTCTGGAAAAGGGGGTACTTCTTAGATGTGGTCCTGGAAATATCAATATGCTAACCTGTGTGGCTTTTTATACTTTTGCTCGATCAATCCAGGAGCACAAGATACTGAAGCAGATGCTGGGAGGCCTGCTTCAGCAGGCCAGCATCCTGAAGCGAGCCGTCGTCATCCAGCACAATCGGCTCAAGGACTACCAGAACATGGTCCAGGAGCGGTCCCAGTTCAATGAGATTGTCGCCAGGTACCAGAAACAGATCAAGGAGCTACAGGTCCGTGAAGCTCGTCGAAAATCGTATCGCCTCAATCTGCGTTTCAACTCCATTATTCTCCACGACTTTGCTTGCTCATCAGCTCCTTGTGTTGCCTTTGGTTGCAGGAGACGAACTACGCGCTGTCTATCCATCTCAGGCAGTTGAATCAACGGAGTAGCATATCCGGGCACCGCAACCCTGACATCTTCTAGGCGGCCACGGCATCTGCGCTGAAGGTTATGTGCTGATTCGGACGCGGGATCCTGAGGCTGCGATTGTCCAAGGAATCATAGATACAAGAGAACATATTTGTGTAGTTTATGTTTGACACAATATGTATACACGTTTTGCACGATCTTTTCGAATTCGTGTCGGTAGCATGGAGGAGCCTGTGTGAATATGATGGTGATCACTCACTGGGGTATTATGCCTGGCAACATCACTGGTTGACAGTAAGACAATAAGACACTGATATGATGTGCAGATGCTTTTACTAACAATAAGACACTGATTGATCAGGCCTACTAAACTACTCCAACTGATGATGATTTAGACAGCTATACTACACTACTCTTAACTGGTTGAATTTTGTGTATATATCTGTTTTGGAACGGAGCTAGGAAGCATCTGCTGGCTGCTCAAATGGCACCCATCCCCTGACCATTTTGGGCGCAACAATGGCAGCAATGGCTAGCTCTTACATATAAGCTCCATCGATTGGTCTCAACTCCAAAAGCCATGGCTGCGAACCACGAGAACCATGGGCTGCTCTTGGCCGCCGCCATCCTGCTGCTCCCTCTCTTCCTCCTAGTCAAGCTCAGGCGGCGCCGCAGGAAGTACGGTGGTGGCGTGCCGCTGAACCCGAACCTGCCGCCGGGGCCATGGCAGCTGCCGGTGATCGGCAGCATGCACCACCTCGTGGGCGCGCTCCCGCACCGCGCCATGCGCGACCTCGCCCTCCGGCACGGCCCGCTCATGCTGCTCCGCATGGGTGAGCTCCCCGTCGTCGTGGCCTCCTCGGCGGCCACGGCGAGGGAGGTGATGAAGACCCATGACGCCGCCTTCGCCTCGCGGCCGAGGACGAACACCATCACCACGCTCAACGGGGACGGCGTCGGCATCGCCCTCGCACCGCACGGCGACCACTGGCGCCGCGTCCGCAAGCTCTGCGCCACGGAGCTGCTCGGCGCCCCGCGGGTCCGGTCGTTCCGGGGGACGCGCGAGGCCGAGGCTGCCGCCCTCGTCGCGTCCGTGGCCGCCGCGGCGTCGGCGTCGGCGTCCGGAGCCGTCGTGAACGTCAGCTCACTCGTCGCCACGTACGTCGTCGACGCCGTGGTGCGCATCATGGTCGGCGACCGGATCGGGAACCGCGACGCCTTCCTGGCGTGCCTGGAGGAGGGCCTCAGGGTGTCCGCCGGGTTCAGCCTCGCCGACCTGTTCCCGTCGTCGCGCCTTGCGCGCGCGCTCAGCGGCACGGCGCGCCGGGTGGAGGCGGTGGTCCGGGAGATGGCCCGGCTCATGGACGGCGTCATCGAGGAGAAACGCGCGAGGAAAGCTGCCGGCGCCGGCAGCGAGGAAGAGGAGGACATCCTGGACGTGCTTCTGGACGGCGGCGGCAGCGCGCCTCTCGACATCGGACTCATCCGTGCCGTGGTGAGGGATCTCTTCGGAGCCGGAAGCGAGTCCTCGGCGTCGACGCTGCAGTGGGCCATGGCGGAGCTGATGCGGAAACCGGCGGCGCTCCGGAGGGCGCAGGCGGAGGTGCGCGGCGCGCTCGCCGGGCAGAGCCGCGTCCGGGAGGAGGCCCTGCAGGAGCTGCCGTACCTGCGGCTGGTGATCAAGGAGACGCTCCGGCTGCACGCGACGGTGCCACTGCTGCTCCCGCGGGAGTGCCGCGAGCCCAGCCGCGTCCTGGGGTACGACGTGCCCCAGGGCGCCATGGTGCTGGTCAACGCGTGGGCCATCGGCCGGGACGCGGCGAGCTGGGGCCCGGACGCCGAGGAGTTCCGGCCGGAGAGGTTCGAGGAGGGGACCGCGGCGGCGGTGGACTTCAGAGGGGCGGACTTCCAGCTCGTGCCGTTCGGTGCGGGGCGGAGGATGTGTCCCGGGATAACGTTCGGGCTCGCCGTCATGGAGGTCGCGCTGGCGAGCCTCCTCTTCAATTTCGACTGGGAGCTCCCCGGCGGCACGGGGGAGCTTGACATGGCGGAGGCGTTCGGGATCACGGCGAGGAGGAAGAGTGACCGGTGGCTGCATGCCACCGTCGTCGTGCCACCTCATCAACGTGTGGGTGTAAGATCGATCGTCTAGGACGCGGATTTTGTCTAACCGTATGCGCGCACAACGCATATCTGCTCCACCCATCTCGCATGCACGTTGACTGATGGAGGGTCCACCACGTCTAGGGCGACTCTAAGGGCGACGGGAGGCGATCGTGAGGCGATCGTCAACTGGAGCTAGGGTTAGGGTTTCCTTGACGGGGGCGGCGAGAATACGGTGGTGCTATGGGAGGCGACGGCGCCTCTCGGGGGCACGGACCGGCGAGTCAGCAGCCTGGCAGGGGCGGAGCCATGTCGGGTAGGACTGATGGGAAGATGGCGGCAACACCAAAGGCGGCGGCGACACCAAGGGCAGATGCGAATCGGAAGAACATGCCGACGCCGGCGGCAACACCGGGTAGAGCTAGCCGGGGATCGTCCAGGTCGCCGGTCGAGAGCAAGACGCCGGATCCTGCTGCTAGCCTTTCGGCTAGGCTAGGGAGTTTGGTACTGATGGATAAGGAAGCTGAGGGCTTCATCTTCGAGGCTCCAGAACAAGCGATCCCAAAGGCGTCTAAGTGGACGGCGGTGGGCAAAGCCTGTACGTCGAGGCCACTCAACAAGATCACGCTGGAGAAGACCATGCAGCGTGCATGGGGCCTCCACAAGGAAGCACAGTTTAGGGATCTTGGGAACAATATTTTTGCTGTGCAATTTGGAAGCGAGGGCGACTGGAAACATGCGATGAATAATGGACCGTGGCAGTACGATTTTAATGTGCTAATTCTTAAAGATTATGAGGGAGACATAAGGCCCTCTGAGATGGTTTTTGACAAGATTGAAGTTTGGGTACGTGTACCTGATCTGCCACCAGATAAGAGATGTGAAGCTTTTGGAAAAGCGTTGGGAAATTGGCTCGGAGAGGTGGTGAAAGTTGATGTGGACAAAGAAGGAGTAGCCAGAGGTAAAGAGCTCCGAGTGCGTGCAAAGATCTCTGTCTATGAGCCATTAGTGAGAGGTTTTTATCTTAAAGCCTCCAAGGAGGATAAGGAAAGAACCTGGTTTGATTTTCAGTATGAAAAAATTCCGCACCTTTGCTTTGAGTGTGGCCGGCTGGTACATAAGCATGGAATATGTGACCCACCGGTTGATTCTACTTCACAATGGGGTGAATGGCTGCGTGCCTCGCCGGGTAGAAACACCGCAGCAAAGGAAGGATCATGGGGTGGGGGTACGACCAGCAACAATAGTTATGGTAGCAGCCGCACTGGTGGCAATGACAAGGGGCACCACGGACAGCCGCGTGTGCGGGATCTTCCCACAAAACGTAACCTAAACAATCAGTTTTCCCAGAGCGCCAACTCACGCACTGGCGTGGAGAATAGGCCGGGGAGAGGGGAGGTGAACAGTCCGGCCAAGGGAGGAAACATGAGGGATACTCCAGAAGAGAAGGATCTTAGGCAAGAAATTGAGCATAGAAGGGAAAGAGAGCTACGAAACAAGTGTTTTGACCAACAGATGCAGCGCCATGGATCCTGGAACAAGGAATGGGAACGAAAGGGCAGTGAGGATGCTGGTCCCTCTCATAGGACACCGTATAGAGAGCCTCGCAGGAGAGGGTATTATGTGCGAAAGCCACGACATAATGAAAATGACAAGCAGTACAGGAAGTCCGATCACTATGGGAAACCTCTTGACAGGAAAAGGGGGCAGAAGCAGATGTGGGTGGCAAAAGATGACGTTGATAGGAGAACTTATCTTGATACTTTCATTGGTGAGAAAAGGCAGAAAACTGCCTCAGTCTTTGAGCGTATCGTTGAAACAAATGACCAATCGGCGGACCCTGCAGCGCAGCAGGGCCACCGAGAGCAATGAATATCTTGGGCTGGAACTGTCGAGGATTGGGGTTGGACTCGACAGTAGGCGAACTTCGTGACCTGATACGGTCCTACAACCCAGCGGTGGTATTCTTATGTGAAACGAAGAAAAAAGCTCGTGCAATGGAAAGGCTCAAATGGAGTCTAGGGTTCAGGAGTGGGATGGCTGTAGATTGTGATGGACTGAGTGGTGGACTAGCATTATGGTGGAGGGAAAATATACATGTCAAAGTGAGACCATGGTGTCAGTATTTCATTGATGCGGAGCTAATAGTGGACGGCAAAACCTGTAGATTCACTGGTTTCTACGGGGAGCCGAGAACAGACTTAAGGAAAAAATCTTGGGATGCTCTCCGATACCTAAGAGCCCAGGATGCACTAGTACAAAACAGGGCATCGGTCCACCCCTGAGAAGCCCATTAGTCCCGGTTCACTCACGAACCGGGACCCATGAAGGCATCGGTCCCGGTTCGTGAGGCCAGGGCGCCGGCCGGGCCTCGTGGGCCATTGGTCCCGGTTCGTCTGACCCCTTTTGTCCCGGTTCTAGACACGAACCGGGACCAATGCGCCTCGCTCCTGGCCCACAACCATTGGTCCCGGTTTGTGGCTGGAACCGGGACTAAAAGTGACCCCTTTTGTCCCGGTTCCAGCCACGAACCGGGACCAATGCGCCTCGCTCCTGGCCCACAACCATTGGTCCCGGTTTGTGGCTGGAACCGGGACCAATGGTTGGCCTATATATAGCCCCCGCCCGCGAGCAGAGCAATGCATTGCTCTGTTTTTTTGCCCGGCCGTGGGAGAGCTTTTGTGGTGCTCTAGCTCACCTCCTATGCACATGAGGTGTTCGATCAAATGCCCGAGCCACACTTAAGCTTTCTCCTCTCGAAGCTCCTTGTCCAAGCTCCATTTTCCTCAAGATTTGTCTAGGTTTGGCGGTCCGTCCTGTCCCGTCCCCGTCCTCACCGCCGTCGATCGCCCGCGCCCATCTCGGCGCCGGCAACACCGTGGTTAGCCTCTTCTTCTTATCTTCTTTCTAAAAGAAAAAAGTTCTTACTTGTGTGTTTTAATTAGATGCTCTAGAGAGTTATATGTTGTTCAATAATAAGAACTATATAACGCACGCAGATGAACCGGCAATGGATGTACGGTGACCGACGCACCTCCGAGTATATTAAGGGCCTGCATAATTTTCTCGAAGCGGCTGAGGCAAACAAGCAGAATGGTTTTATGCATTGTCCATGTACTGTCTGTGAGAATACGAAGGCTTTCTCCAACTCTAAAACCCTTCACTTCCACCTGCTTGAGAAGGGTTTTATGCCACACTATAATGTTTGGACCAAGCACGGAGAAAGAGGGGTTATGATGGAAGACAACGAAGAAGAAGAGGATGATGACAACTACCCGCCCCCTGAATACGGTGATGCTGCAATGGGGGAAGCTGAAGATCAAGAGGAACCAGATGATGTGCCCGATGATGATCTTCGCCGGGTCATTGTTGATGCACAGAGAGAATGCGAAAGTGAAAGGGAGAAGTTGAAGTTCGATCGCATGTTAGAGGATCACAAAAAAGGGTTGTACCCAAATTGCGAAGATGACAACAGAAAGCTCGGTACCACACTGGAATTGCTGCAATGGAAGGCAGACAATGGTGTATCTGACAAGGGATTTAGTTCGCTGCTGAAAATAATGAAGAAGAAGCTTCCAAAGGATAACGAATTGCCCAGCAGTACGTACGAAGCAAAGAAGGTTCTATGCCCTCTAGGATTGGAGGTGCAGAAGATACATGCATGCCCTAATGACTGCATCCTCTACCGCGGTGAGTACGAGGATTTGAACGCATGCCCGGTATGTGGTGCATTGCGGTATAAGATCAGACGAGATGACCCTGGTGATGTTGAGGGCGAGCGCCCCAGGAAGAGGGTTCCTGCCAAGGTGATGTGGTATGCTCCTATAATACCACGGCTGAAACGTCTGTTCAGAAACAAAGAGCATGCCAAGTTGATGCGATGGCACAAAGAAGACCGTAAGAAAGACGGGAAGTTGAGAGCACCCGCTGACGGGTCGCAGTGGAGAAAAATCGAGAGAAGGTGGGGGGACTTTGCAGGTGACGCAAGGAACGTATGGTTTGGTTTAAGTGCAGATGGCATTAATCCTTTTGGGGAGCAGAGCAGCAATCATAGCACCTGGCCCGTGACTCTATGTATCTATAACCTTCCTCCTTGGTTGTGCATGAAGCGGAAGTTCATTATGATGCCAGTGCTCATCCAAGGCCCTAAGCAACCCGGCAATGACATTGATGTGTACCTAAGGCCATTAGTTGAAGAACTTTTACAGCTGTGGAATGGAGAAGGTGTACGTGTGTGGGATGAGCACAAACAGGAAGAATTTGACCTACATGCGTTGCTGTTTGTAACCATCAACGATTGGCCTGCTCTCAGTAACCTTTCAGGACAGACAAACAAGGGATACCACGCATGCACACACTGTTTAGATGACACCGACAGTATATATTGGGACAAATGCAGGAAGAATGTGTACCCGGGGCATCGTCGATTTCTTCCGACTAACCATCAATGTCGAAAGAAAGGAAAGCATTTCAAAGGTGAGGCAGATCACCGGAAGAAGCCCGCCCTCCGTACTGGTGATCACATACTTGATATGGTCAATGATTTACAAGTAATCTTTGGAAAGGGTCATGGCGGACTATCTGTTCCGACTGACGATGCGGGACGCGCACCCATGTGGAAGAAGAAATCTATATTTTGGGACCTACCCTATTGGAAAGACCTAGAGGTCCGCTCTGCAATCGACGTGATGCACGTGACGAAGAATCTTTGCGTGAACCTGCTAGGCTTCTTGGGAGTGTATGGGAAGACAAAAGATACACCGGAGGCACGGGAGGAACAGCAACGTGTGCATGAAAAAGACGGCATGCATCCAAAGCAGTATGAAGGTCCTGCCAGCTACGCTCTTACCAAAGAAGAGAAGGAAATCTTCTTTGAATGCCTGCTCAGTATGAAGGTCCCGTCTGGCTTCTCGTCGAATATAAAGGGAATAATAAATATGGCAGAGAAAAAGTTCCAGAACCTAAAGTCTCATGACTGCCACGTGATTATGATGCAACTGCTTCCGGTTGCATTGAGGGGGCTTCTACCGGAAAACGTTCGATTAGCCATTGTGAAGCTATGTGCATTCCTCAATGCAATCTCTCAGAAGGTGATCGATCCAGAAATCCTGTCAAGGTTAAGGAGTGATTTGGTGCAATGTCTTGTTAGTTTCGAGCTGGTGTTCCCACCATCTTTCTTCAATATCATGACGCACGTCCTAGTTCATCTAG
Source organism: Elymus sibiricus (assembly GCA_039707655.1). Classification (NCBI taxonomy): domain Eukaryota; kingdom Viridiplantae; phylum Streptophyta; class Magnoliopsida; order Poales; family Poaceae; genus Elymus; species Elymus sibiricus. Next base: position 490,362,877 of record CM077675.1, read on the forward strand.
TCGACGAGATTGTCGTTCTGGGCCCTGTATTTCTACACAATATGTTCCCCTTTGAAAGGTTCATGGGAGTCTTAAAGAAATATGTTCGTAACCGCGCTAGGCCAGAAGCAAGCATCTCCATGGGCCATCAAACAGAGGATGTCATTGGGTTTTGTGTTGACTTCATTCCTGACCTTAAGAAGATTGGTCTCCCTCAATCGCGGTATGAGGGGAGACTGACTGGAAAAGGCACGCTAGGAGCGGACTCAATAATATGTAGGGACGGGCATTCTTGGTCTCAAGCACACTACACAGTTCTACAGAATTCTACCTTGGTGACCCCGTATGTCGATGAACACAAGAATATTCTGCGCTCCAAACACCCGGAGCAGTGTGACGACTGGATTACATATGAACACATCAGGACTTTCGGCAGTTGGTTGCAAACACGTCTCATGGGTGACAACACTGTTTTTGATGAGCTGTACTCGTTGGCCAGGGGACCATCTTCGACTGTATTGACTTACAAAGGGTACGAGATAAATGGGAATACATTTTACACGATCGCCCAAGATCAAAAGAGAACCAACCAAAACAGCGGTGTCCGCTTTGATGCAGCAACCAAGAGGGGAAAGGACACATATTATGGTTACATAGTGGACATATGGGAACTTGACTATGGACATGATTTCAAGGTCCCTTTGTTTCAGTGCAAATGGGTCAATCTGTCAGGAGGCGGGGTACAGGTAGACCCACAGTACGGAATGACAACAGTGGATCTCAACAATCTTGGGTACACAGACGAACCATTCGTCCTAGCCAATGATGTGGCGCAGGTTTTCTATGTGAAGGACATGTCTACCAAACCGAGAAAAAGAAAAGATAAGGAAGCGAATACATCATACGATGAGCCAAAGCGCCACATAGTTCTTTCAGGAAAAAGAGACATCGTGGGATTGGAGGGCAAGACAGACATGTCTGAAGATTATGAAAAGTTTCATGAAATTCCTCCCTTCAAAGTCAAGGCTGACCCAAGAACCCTGTTAAACGATAAAGATTATCCATGGTTACGGCGCAATAAGCAAAGGACACAAGCGAAGAAAAAGTGAAGACTTTCTCTCCACAACTATATCATTGCAGTTACATGTGAAGAAATTAAATGAAATCCCTTTGTAACAGATGAGTTTTCGTCCGAAACCCTGATACTTCGAAAGAGATTGTCCATTTTGTACACGAAGTGCATCCAGTTTTTGCCGTAACCCTCTCAACTTTTAGCACATGCTATGTGGGTGAAATGATGATGCCATGCCAACTTTCAACCTTTTCAGAGTTCATTTGAAGTGCTTTTCAATTTCAGGGTCATTTAGCTCAAAGAATGAACTAATAGCAAAAAGAATGAACTAGAAAACCTTTATGAAACTCTAATAGCGAAAATAATGAACTAAAAATAATCAATTAAAAAATTCTGTTATGATCAACTAAAATAAAACTATAATATTCTTCAATACCAAAAAGAATCAACTAAAAAGATTTTATAAAACTCTAATAGCAAAAGGAATCAACTAAAAATATTTTATAAACCTCTAGTATTTATGAAACTAAAATTATATAAAATTTATGCAACTAAAGTTATCAAAGTATTTTTTGTTCAAAACATTAATAGCAAAAAGAATCACTCAAAATCTCTAAGTATTTAGTTGTAAGTAGAAACAAAAGAAAATAAATAAAGCAAAAAAAAACAAAAGAAAATAAATAAAGCAAAAAAAAGCAAAAAAAAGAAAAGAAAATAAATAAAGCAAAAAAAATAAAAGAAAATAAATAAAGCAAAAAAAAATGCCGGCTACTGGGCCACCACGGCCTGCATACGACTTGAAACCCGCTAGTTGGGCCAGGATGCAGGCCCGCAGAAGGCCCAGTAGGCCCACGGCAGAGAGAGTTCGTTTAGGCCCATAGGCCTGCTTTAGAGAGGAGCTCGAAACGGTGGCCGCAACCGCGCTTATAAACCAGTGCGGGCGCTAGTCAACTAGCGAGGTGGGACTAAACTTCCACGCCCCGACGCCGTAGAGCCCTTTGGTCCCGGTTCATGGCACCAACCGGGACCAATGCTCACCTTTGGTCCCGGTTGGTGGCACCAACCGGAACCAATGCCCACCTTTGGTCCCGGTTGGTTCCACCAACCGGGACCAAAGGTCTCTGCTTCCCGCCCTTTGGGCTGACGAAAAGAGACCTTTGGTCCCGGTTGGTGGCACCAACCGGGACTAAAGGTGGGCATTGGTCCCGGTTGGTGGCACCAACCGGGACCAAAGGTCTCCCTATATAAGCGGGAGTTGGGAAAATTTGCCAAAGACATCTGCAGTTTCCCCCGACGACGCCGAGCACATCGACGCCGCCAGGCTGCCCGAGCTCGCCGTCGACGCCTTCGCCGCCCTCTGCCCCGTCGACGCCGTCAGGCTGCTCCTCGTCGCCATCGCCGCCGAGCCCCCGCTGCCCCGACGCCCTCGACGCCCTCTGCCCCGACGCTGGCGCCGCTCCCCGCGCCCCTGCTGCCCCGACGCCGCCCGCCGTGCCCCCCTGCCCCTGCCCCGACGCCGCCCCCAGTGAGGCCCCCCTTCCCCCGCGCCGCCGCCACTGCTCTGCTTGCCACGCCGTGCCCCTGCTCTGCTTGCCGCGCCGCCGCCGCCACCGCCGCCTTGGCCGGATCTGCCTTTTTTTGTATGTATATGCAGTATGTATGTATGTATGGATGCTGTATGTATGTATGTATGTATATGCAGTATGTATGTATGGATGGATGGTCCATAGAAAGTTTTTATATATGCATTGATACAATTTTATTTTTGTTCATAGATTTTTTTTTGTTCATAGATGTATGTTTTTTTTTGTTTATAGAAAGTTTTTATATATGAGCAATGATGATCCATAGAAAGTTTTTATATATGCATTGATATATGAGCAATGATGATCCATAGAAAGTTTTTATATATGCATTGATACAATTTTATTTTTGTTCATAGATTTTTTTTTGTTCATAGATGTATGCTTTTTTTTTATAGAAAGTTTTTGTCATGAGGGGGGACGTCGGACATGCATGAGAGAGAGGCGGTCCGCTCGTCGGACATGTCATGTGGATTTTTTTTGTTCATATAGAAAACTCCGGTAACTTCGACATGAGGGGGGGAGACGTCGATCAACCCCCTCCCGCCCCTACCCGTAAAAGTTAAAATGTTCATATATTCAAAATGAGTTAAAATGAGTTAAAAGTTACTTACTCCCGGTCCGCTCGCCCGACCAACTCTCGAGGCCACCTGTACCCCCTCCCCGATAACTTCGACATGAGGGGGGACGTCGGACATGAGGGGTGAGCGTCGTTGTCGTCTACCCCCTCCCCGATAACTTCGACATGAGGAGGGACGTCGGACATGACATGAGGGGTGAGCGTCGTTGTCGTCTACCCCCTCCGGTAACATAGATAACTCCGGTAACATAGATTTATCAAGAATGCCCCCATTATGGATGTGCACAAGTTGATCCAATTTTTTTCTGATCTCATATATATATATATATATATATATTCTTCTATATTTGCAGAAACTATGGATCAAAGAGACTTGGAACAAGAACAGTTGTTGGGGGAGATAATCCTCGCCGGAGGTGATGCTGTCTTGTCGTTTCTCAACGACACCGATGGAACAATGGAGGAGGAAGGACATGATCATGATGGCTCCGGTGACATGATCATGATGGCTCCGGAGGTGCTGACTAGCTAATTGATGCATTAATTGTTTTGGTATGTACATATATTAACTCTTCTTTCTTCTTTTATAGCCCTCCGGATCGAGCCAAACTTCGGTAACGAGACGAGGCCCGAAGAAGAGGTTGCGCAAGGATGAAAGGTTCACGATCACAGCACTCGCGGACGATGGCCTACCGATTGAACCCAAGCGGACCAAGGACGCATTTTCTGCTCAGTGCGGAGCTATTGTTAGGGACAACATCCCGATCAGCATCAAGCAATGGAATAAGCCTAAGGACGACGCCCCTGAAGGTGATTATGTGACCGATAGACAGAAAGATGATCTTTGGACCTTGCTGAAGGCAAATTTCACCCTACCGCCAGAGGAGGATCCGAATAAGCCCGTTATAGAGCCACTGGTCAAGGCGTGTGCTCTTAAGAAGATGGCAGATCTATTCAGGAGGTGGAAGAAGGAGTTGAAATCAAAGTTTGTCGACAAAGGTGAGACTCCAGAATTCATCGGCCGATTTGAGAAGATAAGAGATCACTGGCCCGCATTTGTGGCCTACAAGACATCAGACAAGAGTAAGAAAATGTCAGAGACAAATAAGAACAACGCTGCAAAGAAGCAGTATCACCATCACACGGGGTCAGGTGGCTACCTCAAAGCCCGGCCGTTGTGGGACAAAGTTGAGAATGACCTGATTGCTAAAGGGGTCGAACCAGAGACATTGAACTGGCCAGACCGTTCAAGGACTTGGTTCTTCGGGGTTGGGGGAACTTTGGACCCTGAAACAGGGAAGTGCCGTTGGACGGACGAGCAACTTGCAATACCCGTCACGAAGCTTCAGAAGTATATCACCGCAGCGCAGGAAGGGACGTTCATTCCCGACAGAGAGAAGGACGAGCTGACTGAGGCCCTAGGGAATGCTGAGCACCCTGGACGAACACGAGGCACACCAGGCTCCGTTCCGTGGAAGTTTGGGTTTCCCGACGCAGGCGGTTACAGAAGCCGGGAGAGAAAGAGGAAAGCGGAGCTGAGCGACATGCAGAAGATGAGTGCAAGACTACAAAAGCTAGAGGAAGCTGAGAGCCAGCGAGCTGCCGGCCAACTATCTCAGCGGCACGAAGCTACCCCGTCATCTCAGCGGAGAAGCAGCGTGGCTTCCACGGAGCCCGTTCAGACTGACTTCACGGAGCCTATCTACCCTGTGGATACTATCACGGAGGCTCAAAATTGCAAGCTTATGACGAAATGCCATAACCTCACTTTCAAGGCGGCTCTCGGCTCTATTGCACCTACTCACCCCAACGGAACTTTTCACTGCCTTCCGATTCCACATGGCTATGCTGTTGTGATGGTGGATGAAGTAATGGAGGGATTTGAGGAGCTCGAGCTTTACCACTCTACAGGTGAAGGGGAGAATCAGCTGGTTCGTGCTCTGAGGAGTACATGTCTATGGCAGAAGGAGTACATTAAGCTTCCAAACTGGACGCCTCCGCCTCCCCCTCCTCCTCCGGCGAGTCAGGGCACTCCGCCTCCTCCTCCTCCTCCTCCTCCGGCGAGTGATCAGGGCACTCCGCCTCCTTCTCCGGCTCCTCCGACGCGTGAGGGCACTCCGCCTCCTCCTTCGCCTACTCCGGCGCGTCGGAGCACTCCGCCTCCTTCTCCGCCTCGTCAGCAACGACGGAAGAGAGACGCCGCCGCTCCGGCGGCTAGCAGTACAAGCAGAGGCGGGAGGCAATTCAGATACGGTCCATCTCTCAAGCCTCTGGAAAAGTTACCATATGAGAGGACCGAGCAGGAAAACGAGGACATATGTCGTGCCCAAGTGAGGGACCATTTTGCAAAGAAAACTCCACCTCCGAAGGAGAAGCTAGATCCGGTGAAAGTGAAGCGCACTATCGATGCCCTGAAGCGACCACCACCGCCTCCGCCGGATTCCAACTATGTCCGCATTCTTAAAAAGACATATGAAGAAGCGCGGCGGGCGGGAAGTACTTCCAGTGATGCAAGGTTAGCAGAACGAAGAAGTGGGAAAACAATTCCCCAGCTCGGCGAACAAGAGAAGAAATCGTGCCCCCCGCTCAAGGTGTCTAGCGATATCGTCGCTAATCATCCGGGGATGGTGCCTGGTACCAATCCTGGTGATTACTTGGGGGATGATGTAATTTTTCAAACGGCTGAGGTAACAAAAGAAGAATATAAATACGTGCACGGGAAGCCTCTCGTCAAACCTGATCATCCTCCTCTAACAACGATGATGTACAAATTGCATGAGTGGTACATGAAAACCTGCAGGGAGTCTGGGAGAGACACTATGTATATGGCAGTGAAACCAGAGCACGAATTCATTGGACTTCCCGTGATGCCTATTGAATTTGTGGAGTTATTTCAGTTATACAATCAACTGGCCCTCGACAAACAACTCATGACTTCCTACTGTCTGTAAGTATTACTTCTATAGTTAAGTCTCTAGCTCAGCTCGTTCATTGCATGTATATATAATTATCCTCACTATATTATGCAGATTGAAGATCTTCGAATGCAAAAAAGTAGGAATCTTCGACGTTGGGTTCATTAGCCCAGATGCCGTAAATGAATGGACGGTACAAAACTCAATCAAAGAGACCGAGGAGAACTTGCTACAGTCGTTCCTTATACATCAAAACAAAAGGGAAATACTCTTTCCTTACAACTTCAAGTGAGTATTGCTGTCTTCTCTGTATACTCAGTTTCGCTTACTCGAGGTTAAGTAATGTAATTGATGAGTTATATATGCGTGCGCAGTTTCCACTTTATTCTGCTATCCATTAAGCTTGACGGGGCATTAGTAACTGTCTTAGACTCGAGACGTAAAGATCCCGAGAATTATGCGGACATGACTGCAATGCTCAAGAAGTAAGTTCAGTCAATACCGGGACCATATCGGCATGCAACTTTCGTTAATTTCCTGATATCAAGTAATCATTTTCTTTGCCTGGCAGGGTTTGGAAGAAGTTCACCCGAAAGGTTCCCGGTCTAAACAAAGAGTTGCGATTTACGCACCCCAAAGTAAGTAGTACTAGCTAGTTCCGCGCATCTCTAATTGATTCAAATTTTCATCAATATATCATTACCATGCTTGCTTATCAGTTTGATTGAACTCTATTCTCGTAAAGTGCTTGTACCAGAAAGAAGGGACTGTTTTATGTGCATACTACGTATGCGAGTTCATTCGCCACCCGACCTCTGAGCGGGGCTTCTCTAACAAACAATTTGAAGTACGTAAATAATATTCATAATTTTATTTTATATATTACCATCAATTGTGTTGAGTTTTATTCATATATATGCATGTATTGACCCCCTTCTTTAAATTAGATCTGGCAGATGCGGGATGAACTCCTACCACATGATCGCATACGAGCAATTCAAGAGGAATTGGCGGGATTCTTTCTTGACCACGTCATACCTAAAGACGGGGAATACCATGCGGATTTGTGATTGGATCTTAGGTAGATGATGTTAGGGATTGTAAAAGATGTTATATTGTATATATGTAGTACCGTCGGATAGATATACGAAAACTTGTTGTTCGACCAAGCACGGAGAAAGAGATGTCACTTCTCTCTATATATGTTCAGCATGACGATCTTGTGTAATTAATGGTTTCCTTCATTTTCTTATTAGCTAGCATCGAGTTATCTCTATATGTATAGTAGCTACCGTCGACCGAGCACGGAGAAAGAGAGGACACTTCTCCCTATTAGCTAGCTAACACAATATGAAACCCCTAAATTAACCCTCCAAAACCCCCCAACCCCCCCCCCCCCCCCCCTTAAAAAAAAAAAACCCCAGCTGCTGCCAGATGCTCACGCGTGGATGACCTTTGGTCCCGGTTGGTGTGACCAACCGGGACTAAAGGTCCTCCTGCCTGGGCTCCCCGCAGCGGCCACGTGGATGCCTTTTGGTCCCGGTTGGTGTTACCAACTGGGACTAAAGGTCCTCCTGCCTGGGCTTCCCGCAGCGGCCACGTGGAGCCCCTTTGGTCCCGGTTCGTAAGCGAACCGGGACTAAAGGTTTTGGGCTTTAGTCCCGACCCTTTAGTCCCGGTTCCAGAACCGGGACTAAAGGCCCTCTGGAACCGGGACTAAAGGCCCTTTTTCTACTAGTGATGATTTACCATGGATATGTGCTGGAGATTATAACGAAATTCTTGTGCAATCAGAGCAACGTGGAGGGAACCCGAGGAACTTCGCACAAATGGAAGATTTTAAAGACTGTTTATCTGCGTGTGGACTAGCTGATTTGGGCTTCTCGGGATACCCATATACGTGGGAGAACAAGAGAGATGGTGCAGAAAATATTCAGGCGAGACTCGACCGGGCAACGTGCACGAGCAGTTCATGTCTCTCTTCCCTGAGACGACAGTGGAGCACGTTATTACTGAGGAGTCGGATCATGCTGCTCTGGTTGTGCGCGCGGCGGAGACTGCTCCTGCCGCCAGGAATCGAGGGGACCGCCCCTTCCGATTTGAAGAGATGTGGCTGAGACATGAGGGATACGAGGATATGGTTCAACGCGCATGGTCGGAGACGCACGGAACTGCATGCAATATTGAGGCCATGTGCACCAAAATCGGTGCAGTCTCCAAGGACATGCAACGATGGGGATCAACAGTGTTTGGTTCAGTTAAGCGCCAAATAAATAAACTGAAGAAGGAGCTCACAGATGCAAAAGAGAGATCGCTGGGCACTGGCTATACAGCGGAAGTACGGGACATAGAGGAGCAACTAAGGGAGGTTTATAGTAGAGAGGAGATTATGCACAAGCAAAGATCCCGGGTAGAGTGGTTAAAAGAAGGGGACCAGAATACGCAATATTTTCAGAATCGAGCTTCTCATCGCAAGAGGAAGAATACTGTCCGTGCCTTGCGAAAGGAGGATGGAACTAGATGTACGGTTGATGAGGAGATGAGGGAAATGGCAGCTAATTTTTATGAAAAATTGTTTGCTTCGGAAGGATCCGAACATGCCGAACGAATCCTGGGTCTCTTCGGTCAGGTTATCACGGAAGATATGAATGCACGCCTAACAGCTGTGATTTCCGACGAGGAGATAGAAAGAGCCCTGTTTCAAATGGGACCGACTAAGGCGCCAGGTCCAGACGGACTACCTGCACTTTTCTACCAACGACACTGGTCGTTGGTCAAAGATGATGTTTGCATGGCAGTCTGCGATTTTTTGGCAGGGGCGGCAGCGCCAAACTCCTTCAACGGCACTGTCATAGTGATGATCCCGAAGGTCAACTCACCGGAGTTACTTTCTCAATTCCGGCCTATAAGTCTATGCAATGTTTTGTATAAAATAGCGGCCAAGGTCCTTGCAAACAGATTAAAGATGATTCTTCCAGTCCTGATTTCCGAGGAACAAAGTGCGTTCGTACCGGGCAGATTAATCACGGATAACGTTCTAGTTGCATATGAATGTGTACATGCAATCCGGACAAGGAAGAGGAAGAAACCCTTGTGCGCGGTGAAACTTGATATGATGAAAGCGTATGACAGGGTTGAGTGGATCTTCCTCGAGCAAATGTTGGTAAGGTTTGGTTTTGACCAGGGATGGATAGATATGATCATGAGGTGTGTCACAACAGCCAGGTTCTCCGTTAAACTTAATGGTGGATGTTCTCGTAGTTTTTTGCCTTCCAGAGGACTTCGACAGGGAGACCCATTATCACCCTATTTATTCTTGTTTTGTGTGGAAGGTTTTTCAGCGCTACTGAGAAATGCTCAACGGGAGAACCTAATAGAGGGGGTGTCTTTTGGGAGCACTGGCCCCCATGTCACTCACCTACTTTTTGCTGACGACAGTGTGGTATTCCTGGAAGGCTCGAGGAGGAGTATGGAGACTCTAAAGAACATTCTGAATGATTATGAACTGGCTTCGAGACAGAAGGTAAATCTGCAAAAATCTTCAATTTTCTTTGGAAAGGGCTGTGGTGATGAGACCAAGGCCGAGCTGATGCAGGTGTGTGGTGTTCACTCTGAGGCGTTAAGCGAAAGGTACCTAGGCCTACCAACACTGGTTGGCAGGTCAAAGGAGGGTACCTTCAAATATCTGCGTGAAAGTGCGACAGGCAAAGTTTCTGGATGGAAAGGGCAAGGACTATCGAAGGAGGCCAGAGAGGTTCTCATTAAATCTGGTCTCCAAGCAACTCCAACTTACACCATGAGCTGTTTTCAACTCACGAAGAAAATGTGCCGGAACCTGACTTCTATCTCCTCAAAATTCTGGTGGGGTGCAGCAAATGGTGAACGCAAGGTCCATTGGATTTCTTGGGATCGGATGTGCTTAGGGAAAAGAGACGGTGGAATGGGTTTTAGGGACCCGGAGGCATTTAACCAAGCTTTGTTGGCAAAGCAAGCTTGGCGGATTATGCAAAACCCGACGTCTCTTTGCGCAAGAGTGCTGAAGGCTAGATATTTCAAAGAGGACTCGATCATGTCTGCGACATGTCCGAGTAGAGGCTCCTTTACTTTCCGAAGTATTTTGTATGGCAGGGACTTGCTGCGAGAGGGACTGCTGTGGAGGATAGGTGATGGATCGTCAGTAAAGGTGCACCATGACAATTGGATACCCCGGCGTGGTAGTCTTTCTCCACTTGGGCAAGTCTATGTTGCTGGTATTGATCGGGTCAGGGACCTGCTAAATGACCAAGGGACGGGCTGGGATGAAGCTAAAGTGGATCATATGTTCTCTACAGATGATGCTCACGATATAAAACAAATAGCAATCGGTGGCCCACATATGCAGGACTATCTAGCCTGGAATTTCACAAAAGATGGGCACTACACTGTCAGGTCTGGATATCATCTACGTATGAGTCAAAAGAGACTGAACTCCGGACGGCCGGAGCCTTCAGTTACAGCTAGACAACATAAGGGGTGGTTAGCTCTGTGGGGAACCAATGCGCCGGGAAAAGCTAAGATACACACATGGAGAGTGATAAAAAATGGGCTAGCAGTTGGTGCCGAGCTGCATCGGCGCCGAATAAAGCAGGGCATTTTCTGCGCTGCATGCGGGCGGAAGGAGTCGTTATACCACCGTTTCTGGGCATGCCCTCACTCCGTTTGCTTCTGGAAGTTTTTGTGTTCACAGCTGGGAGCCCCGGTGGTCCAACCGCCAGCTATGGACGGCTCTGTTCGTGCCATCGCAAGTTGGCTGCAGGACTGGTTCGCTGATGCAGGTGAAGTGGAGAGACAAACAATGATCCAGGGCCTGTATGGTTTATGGCTTGCAAGGAACGAAGCGAGAGACGGGAAGAGGATAGCTGATGCTCGTACTGTTGCAGAGAAGGTCCATTATCACATGCAGGAGTGACTACAGATCCATCATAAACAAGCTAAAATTCCTACGCAGAGACAGATAGAGCCATGGAAGCCCCCCGAGCTGGGATGGATAAAAGTTAACACGGATGGCGCGATGACGAAGACGCAAGATAAAGGAGGAGGGGGAGCCGTTTTTCGGGACCATGATGGTGCATATAGGGGTGGAGCTAGCTGGTTCTTCCCGAGTACGTCTGATCCTGAAATTTCGGAAGTCCTCGCGTGTCGTCAAGCTCTGCAGATGGCAGTTGAGATGGATATTGAGAAGGTTCATCTGGAGCTGGACAGCAAAGGGATTTTGGCGATGATCAATGGGGAGCACAAAAATCTCTCTGCAGTGGGACCGTACATCGAGGATATCAAACTGCTCCTCAGTGGTCGATCGTCGGCCAGGGTGTCTTGGGTTAGAAGGTCAGCTAATGCTGCCGCTCACAGGTTAGCTAGGGAAGGGATTAGTTCCGAATGTTGCAGGGTCTGGCCTGGGGCGCCCCCTGACTGTATTCTACAAATTGTAGCAGCTGAAATCCCGGACATGGGTTAAATAATTAAAGCTAAGCCTTTCACTAAAAAAAAAAAATCTTGCATGCACGTCAAATCAACCATCCAACATGCACGTCAAATCAACAGGCTGCATGTACCTCTCTCTTCTCTCTCCCAAACAAACCCACCATTTTATTACCCCTTTGTAAACTTAAATTGTTTATATCTTCTAGACCTATATTTCAATTTTATTTTTTTGTATATATTTGAACTTCTGGCGTAAAGACCTTCAGAACAAGACCAATGTTGAATATATTTGAACTAGTTTGATTTTTTATTTGAGTTTACCATAAATAAATTTTCTAGCAAAGTTCTTTAATATTGTGCGTGGCTCGAACAAGTTCCATACACTTTTCATCAAAGTTCAGGCAAGCTGTTTATAAAGTTCTTCAGTTCTAATACATTTTTCTAGCAAAGTTCTATAATATTTCTAACAAAGTGCAGACCCATTATTCAGGAAGTTCTTCGCTGTTTCAACCAAAAAAGTGTTTCAAATGTGTCTAAGACTGATCTTGCTCTAAAGAGCTTGGCTTCACGAGTTCAAATATGTAAAAAGTTTTAAAAACGCAATTTTTGTTTAAAAGATATGAGCCATCTAAATTGTCAAAAGAAAATGAAAAGTGATGGAGAAAACGATGGAGTTAGAGGAGAGAAGGAAAATAAAGTAGGCATGCATGTGTCAGTGTGAGCACTGGAAAGGGAGAGAGAAGAACCATGCACAAGCAAAGGGTTCGCATCCACATGCAGGAGCAACGACGGGGATTCGAGTTGTGCGCGTAACCAGTTGGGCATAGACATATTCGGATCGTCTAGCTTGCGTCTTGTCTCAAAATTCATACGATACCTTTTCCATTTTGTATTTTATGGAAAAATTCTTGAACTAGCACAAATTCCTACTCCCTCTGTGAAAAAATATAAGTGGTAAAAAGTAACTGCAGTACAATTTTATTTTATTTTGTGGAAAAAAAATACAGTTTTGAGTGTACATGTATATCAACTATGGAGCCGTAAAGCTGCATATTAGCGATGGAGCCGCGTCGAGCTCGGGTAAGCAAATCTATCATTTTTATTCCTTTGGTGGCTGCCGTGTTGGTGCCGGAGGTAGGTGACATGCGATTCCTTTTTCTTTTGAACCACATAAAAATATATGTTAATTTTTTAAAATATTTATGTGTATTAAAACTATGTTCATGATATTTAAAAAAAAAATACAATCTAGAAAAATGTTTGTGTAGTTTTGAAAAAATTCTTTCATATCATTAAGAAAAATCTTTCAACCTGTATCTATAGAAATCTTTAAAGTGTATTCAATTTTTAATTCAAAAAAATATAGTTGAATAATGTTCGTGTAGTTTAAAAAAGGGAAACTCTTACCTTCAGGCAGTGGATTACACGCGAGCGATCCACCGCCTTCTACGTGTGACGCGTGTACACTTTTTTTTTACGTCTCTCTTTCTGCAACATTAGACGTGTTGCAAAATTGCCTTCCGCAACAACATTTATGTTGCAAAAAATAAAAGCAAAGAAAACTGCAAACATTTTTTTTCAACATAGTCTGTGTTGCAATATTTTTCCTGCAACAACACCCATGTTGCAAAAATAGTGAAGAAAAAAAATATGCAACATCACCTGTGTTGCAAAAGATTTCTGCAACATAAGATTTGTTGTAAAATTTTCTACAACACTACCGTTGTTGCAAGATTAGAACAACGTTGGATGCTGGATAGCTGTCAATTTGACGGTTGCCAAGCCAATGGATCTTTTAGAAAGATCCGCCGGCCGACGCGTAGCTTGTCCCTTTAAAAAATCATTCATATCTTTAAGAAAAATCTTTCAACATGTATTTGTCGAAATCTTTAAAGTGTATTGAATTTTTATTTCAAAAATATATATTTGAAAAATGTCAATCATGTATTGAAATAAATGTTAAACATGTATAAAAAATGTTTTAGATCCAGAATATATCATGTGTATGAAAAACACTAGACATGAAAACATGTATTTGAAAAAAGTTGTCAATCATGTATTTTAAAAATGTTAAATGTGAATAAAAAATGTTCCTGATATACGCAAAAAATGTAAATTGTGTAAAAATGAAGGAAAAGATAAAAGAAAGAAACCATAGGAAAAATATAGTGAAAAAAATGTTCAACATGTATTTGAAAAAGGTTTACCATTTATTCAAATTTGGTCAAAACATGTATATACAAAATATACATCGTGTATTTGCAAAATGTTCAACGTTTAGCATTTCTTTTCACGTGAACAATAAAAATGTATATTTTATAAAATTAGACATGTGTAGAAAAAAAGAAAAAAGAGAAAATGGTAGAAAGCAAATAAAATCATGAAGAAACACAAAAAAACGATGAAGAAACAGAGAAAACAGAAAAAAAAAAACGGAAGACCAATGATGAAACGAAGAAAAACAAAGGAAGAACTCGCAAATATGTGAAAACGGAAAGAAAAAACGTACTAATACTTTCAAGTGGCAACCCCTCAAGTTACATTAGGGAGATATTGATTATTAGGCATTTTAGTGGGGAAATCACCTCATGGTAACCGAATCTGGAATAAATTATAATTACATAATTTCTAGAGATTCATGCATGATAAGGGGGCCTGATTTTGCTCTGACAGCTTGTGTATGTCAATATCTCTGTAGATGAACTGAACATGTATGTGCCCATCCCAACCTTTGCAATTATCACCATAGGCGGTTGTCAACAATGGCAGAAACTACATCTTTTAATGTTCCCTACAAAATTGTCGTAATTGTATCAGACATACATTTACGATACTATTGGCTCCAAAGCAAAAATGACAAACTGTCCTCAGTGATATGCACAACAGTAATAGTACATGAGAAATTCTAGGGGTTTCGAAAAGCAAAGATCAAATGTACTGCCTTCGTTTCTTTTTACTTCGCATATAAGATTTGTCTTAAGTCAAACTTCATAAAGTTTGACCGTATTTATATGCAAAATTATCAACATCTACAATACTAGAGAGATACAATATGAAAGTTAGTTCAATGATGCATCTAATGACATCGATTTTATATTTTGAATGTTGATTCCTATAATCTTACTCAAAGTTTACTATGTTTGACTTAAGACAAAACTTATATGCGCACTAAAAAGAAATGGGGAGTACGTGGTCCACATAATATGGCAGTCATAACATGGAAGTTGTTTTTATTCTTACCTGGGAATGATCCTTCAAACCAAGAGAGATCACCAACGGCCGAGCTGAGCCACTACCACTTCAAAACATGTATAACAACAATATAAGTACAAAACGGTGAGACAAAGTTAACCAACCCTGATACATAATCGTCATTTGTGTATGCTTATGTAAGCGAATGGCATGTGGTATATCAGCCCTATGAGCAAACCTGTACAGATTGTGTACTAACTTCAGCATAAAAATTGGCACAAAACTGCAGGGCGAAGAAAAGATCAATGCTTCCAACAGTGAAGGGGTGTTGGAGAACATTTGTACGAAAATTCAACAACAGTATTGAAAAAAGAGGAGCTTATTGGTGCTGCTTGCTTTCAAATTGTTGTTGCCAATACTGCTTATCCAAATGACTAAACGGAACAACTAATGGGCCATAGGTATTGGCATTGTCCCACATGGAAACTCCTCATACATGCAGTTATTAGTTATTACCGGTGCTTGACAGGTACACAGACAAAAACTTGAAAAAAAAATCAAAGATGGGGGAAACAGCAGATAGCACAACGAGATGGTTAAGAAAGCAAACCTTATATGCTCGATAAGTTGCCGTGCACAAGCTAGCAGGAGTGGCTGCAATCACAACATTATGCAGTCATTACATGTGTTCACAATCAGGCCTGACAATATGGATGTTCTGATGAGATTACCTCATCCCTCTTCCCAAAAAGAACAGAAACATTGTAGGTTGGATCAGAGAAAACACTTTCATCTTTCCTATTCAGGAAGGAAAGGGTTAGTAAAGAATGCAGCATAAGAGTTCAAGAAAAAAATGACAATGGTAATGCCTTAATTCCATAAACGGTTACCAGTACAACACTGCTTTGTCACCTCTTTGTCACCTCTTAGTTGACACATCATTCAACACAGAGTAATACTATGCAAGAACTAATCATCTATCTTCATCAGAAAAGAATTAATCATCTATCATGTTGAGGTAATAATGTAGCACAAATCTAAATCTGAAAGTGATGATATGATATCTACTGCAAGCCTCCACACAACGGCTCGATAGTTTTGCAGCTTTCTTTGGCACTAGATGATTAACCACATGAACAGATAATTTGTGTCCTAGCGCTAAAGATCAGCCAGACCTGGAACTTCCAAATATCAACATGTACATGGAGGGGGCCACCACATATGCAGAACTGATAATGCAAAAACATATAGTAAACTCTGCATTTTTGACCGGGATATACCAAACTATACATGCTAATGAGAATAAAGAACTTACTTAGCAGCTAATATGGTTCCCATGCACCCAATCTGTGTCACAATGACCTGGCAATACAGTGGACAGCTGAGCATCTGTCACATGTGAAAATTAGCATTCAATCAAATACGACCTATGAATCCGCAACTCACCAGAAAGTTATCTTCGTATTTGCTGATAACAATGTCAGTCTTGTTGCCTTGGACAGCCCAGACAGAAGCAAGTTATACTCCTAATCAAATAACAGTCCGACTATGATAGGTTTTTCTTAAGATGGACTAGAGAACTAGATTAAATCCAACAAAGTGGAAGCTACGGAAGCTACGATATCAAGAGAAAAAATTGGTAATGCTACTGGAGTGAGTGAGATCAACAAACCTTGATATCCAAGGAGAGGGACTTGTGCGGCACAGGGAAGCGGCCACCTGCCTGCGCAGAACCCGTCGGCATCTCCATCTACAAAACCAAGCGGATCAAGGACCGCGTGGGGAGAAGAAGCTAGCTGTTGTTAGAAGGATCGACTGAAAATCCGGAACCAACCAGACGGATTGGACGCAGACAGCCAATAGGAAGGGCGAAGGGGAGAGAAGAACTACTAGGCGGCGTGGCTGTGGCGGTGCCAGGCTCAGGAGTCAGCCTGGGCGAGACTCGAGAGAGGAGATCCGACCAAGAGGAGGGCAGGTGGGGAAGGGGAAAGTATCGGATGATCCCCAAGTCTAAGGGCGTGTTCGGATCTCCTCCCGCCCTCATGTAATAAATGCATATCTGAACAATATAGCAGTACATGTGCACACATATACCACTAGACTTATGGAAATAAATTGCACACATAAGCAGTACATTTCTGCATAGCCAAAAATGCATTTCACTTTTCTGAAAATTGTTTTTTTCTGCATAGCCAAACTCATATAATATCTGAACAATATAGCAGTACATTTGCACACATAGATCACTAGACTTATGAAAATGAATTGCACACATAAGCAGCACATTTCTGCATAGCCAAACATGCATTTCACTTTCCTGAAAATTGTACTTCTCTGCATAACCAAACTCATATAATATCTGAAGAATATAGCAGTACATTTGCACACATATATCACTAGACTTATGAAAATACAGTGCACACATATAGCGGTACATTTCCCCACTAGCCAAAAATGAATTTCACTTTCTGAAAATTGTTCACACATTAGCACTGATGGCAGTGCATTTCCACGCATATAGCGATTTGCACACACGGACTAGACTTGTGAAAAAAAAATGCAATATGGATGCCCAGTACAAACAGCAGGAGCCATGCCGCCGAACCATAGGGAAGAAGAGAAGGGGAGGAGCTCACCTTGCTTTTTGGGCTTGGGGCGTGGTCGTCTGGTGCTGCTCCTCGCTCGTCCCCTCTCTCTCGGGCGTCAATGGCGTCGGGGCTAGCTCCTCCGAGCCATGGGGTGGGTCGCAGCTCCTTGCACCCCGCGAGACTGGCGGTGCCGAAGGTGGGATCCGGTGGGAAATATCCTGGGACGGCCGGATCTGTAGCCGGAGTAGGGATTCCGGCCGGCGACGGGGGCAGCCGGGCGTGGCGGCGGGAACGGCGGCGGTGAGGGTTCCAGAGAGAAGACGAGGGAGAGGGTCTGGTTCGATCGAGAACGAAACGTTTTTTCTGGCGATGGCATTACGGCCGTAAATAACTCGAACTCCAGCAGGAAAACGTGGAGCTGGGATTGCCTCGCTTCATAAAGAGAAAATTGCCACTATACCACTAATGGAAACCACAAGTGCCAAAATACCACTATAAAAAACCGAAGTGTCAAAATAGCACTCCTCTCTTAGTTTTTCATGTCACAATAACACTCCCGTTAAATGTCAACCCAATTCTGTGAGTCAAGCCGTTAACATCTCGTGAGTTTTTCTCGTATTCCAAAACTGCCCCTGATAACCTAAGAGAAGGGAGGAACTCCCTCCTACTTCCATCTCTCCCGTATCTCATCCTCCTACCAGCCTAGTAATGGCGGTGTGCCGGCGCTCGCTCCGCTGCACTTCAGCTTGCCCCGCCGCCCTCCCCTAGCCTCACCACCCAGCGCCGCCCTCCCCAAGCCCCCGACGAGGCCCAGGCGCCGCCGTCCCGCTCGGCCCTGACGAGGCCTTGGCGCCGCCGTCCCGCTCGCCCCAGACGAGGCCCTGGCGCCGCCGTCCCGCTCGCCCCCGACGAGGCCCCGGCGCCGCCCTCCCGCTCTTCCCCGACGAGGCCCCGACGCCGCCATCCCGCGAGCCCCCGACGTGCCCCCCCGTCCGGCCTTGGCGATTGACCTGCGACAGCCGACATGTGAGCGTGGGGGTGGAACACCGGCGGACTAGCCAGCGGCCTGTGGCTTGCCCGCGTAGGGGGCGGTCGCCGGCAGCCCGTGGCTTGCCCGCGTGGGGGTGGAACACCAACTGAAGCAATGCATGTTCAGCCCCTATTGTTGCTGGAGTAGGATATATATATATATATAATTAACATTAGATATGTACTTTCTAAGCTTCTGTTTGCGTTTTCAGATTCGATGGGCGATTTCAAAGTAGAAATAGATGTTCAGTCTTACTTGACGATTGTAGACGGCAGAAGAGTGTACACAAGGGGCAAAACATGGAATTTTATGGCCGGTCGGGGCTTGTCCGTGGCGCGGATAAAGGAGGTTGTGGAGGAGAGGTACAAATGGTCTGCTGATCAGAGAATGATCATTTGGTATGGATCCGGAGGTAACACCGTTCCATTGATCTCTGAATCAGAGATAGCTCAATTGTTTGATATATGTTCTAACACAAAAATAGTAAGGTTCGGTGTGACCATTGAGAGCAAACAACAACACAATGAACCTGCTCATGTTATGACCGAGGAGATGGATGATCAGCCGGTTCACGCTCCATTCTTTGCTTGGCCTAAGCAAGCCTATGAAGGGGAGTACGAGGATGATGAGCCTGTGGGATGCAATGAGGAGAACACCTATTTGCGGCGAGTTTAGTCCATTTGGTTGCGCCTATGGTTGTGAGAACCATGATCTTTTGTTAGAAGTGTGGTGGTCTGAACCATTATGTGTTGATGCTATGTTCTTTTGAACCATTATGTATCGTTGTTGATGTTATCTTATTTTGAACCATTATGTATCGTTGTTGAAATGTTGAATAGGTGATGTTTTCATGTCAAAATATGCTCAAATGTTGTCAAGATGCTGCTGAAATACTGTTATATTGATGTTCAATGATGTAAATTCAGATTATGTCAAAATGGTGTTGTTTTCATGTCAAAATGTTGCTGAAATGCTGTCAAAATGCTGCTGAAACGCTGTCAAAATGCTGCTGAAATGCTGTCAAAATGATGCTGAACTGTTGATATATTGTTGTTGGATGATACAAAGTAAGATTATGTTGAGTTGGTGATGTTTTCATGTCAATTGGTTGTTGAAATGTTGCATTTTGGCTGCTCTTTGTTTGCTGAAATGTATACTTGGGGTAAGGGCATAGAAGTCTTTTTTGGATGGTGTTAGTCCCAGTTAGTCACTAGTGGTATTTTGGCTAGAAAAAACTGAAAGCAGTGCTATATTGGCAAGTTTGTTTTTCATAGTGATATTTTGGCAAGTTTGGTTTCTCATAGTGGTATTTTGGCTATTTTCTCCTTCATAAAATTCCTAAATTCTAATTAGTGCGCGCGCACTATTTCGTGATAGCGAGTAGCCGCTCCGACACACATGCATGTGTATTTTCTTGTCTCCTAGCGCATGTGTTTGTTCATATTAAATATGTTCACACTGGTCAAAATAACAGATTTATTTCATGTTTCCAAAAATTAAAAAAGCCATAACTTTCAAACCATGCAGCCAAATTCAGATCCGTTTTCACCGTTGGAATCTTCGCGACGAGATCTTTGAAACTAGATCCCGCATGGGTATGTTTCGACGAAACATTTTTTTTGCCAACTTTTGTGCTATATAGTACAACTGTATTACTACATTGTGCAACTTTAATACTGCATGCTGCAACTTTTTTCAAAACAAATTTTGGAGCTCCACGATCCAATTCCTATGATGTTGCAATCTAGAAACCCATGATAACCAACTTTTTGGAATGTGTAACTAGTTTACTGCCCCGGCCAACTTCTTAGTAGTCGATGTGCAACTCTCCTCCCATCTCCTGAATGTAGTTTTTCACTGTAGGCACACTCTGTCCACCAACCCTATCAGCGATATGTGCAATTTAGCCTTTTGTTCTAGCCAACTTCCTATGACTCAATGTGCAACTCCCTCCCCCCTCACCCACTTGTGAATGTGTACTTTCAGTTGGCAGGGGCAACAAATGGAGTTGCACATCTCTACTCCTAAAGGAGCAGTCCTTACATCGTTTCGTTCGTTCGCACCCCTCCCCCTCGATCTCTCCCACCGAATTTTATTTTTAACCGATCGAACGAGAGCCTCCCCATCGATCTCTCTCAGCGTTTTTTATTTTTAACCATCGCTCCACCCCCACCCCTCGACCCCACCCTTCCACGCACGCTCTCACCTCGTCTGCCCCTCACAAACCGTCCTCCCCAATCCCACCCCCTGACTAGGGTGTTAGAAATAATAACCTGGTGGTTATTAGGGGATAATCCCCGCTCCTCATTGGTCGTGCGGTTTCGAACCGTCACGGCAGTTGCTTCCCGTGGAGGCACCCCTACTGAACCGTCATGTCTTTTCCCATTGTATATAAGCATAAGTACATCATCAATAAAGGCAGTTGAATCATTTTTGTCATCTCTCTCGTTTGTCTCTCGATTTCTTTCAATATAGGGTTCCATCCGCCGCCGCCGTATGGCTGGGTCCTCGACATCCGGTCATTATGCCGGTTCAGATCACCATCCTCCACCACTAGCAACACGCACGACGATGTGAAGGAACAAGCAGAGGGTGAAGAAGCGCTGGCATGCGACGACGACTTTGGCAGGCATGGGAACCGCGCGGGAAAGGTGCGACGCCCTACACAAGTCTGCCCGCGCCCGGAGCGAGCGCCGCACCAACGCCTCAATCAACAAGACGCGGGTCTCCATGAGTGTGTGGGGCTAGGGTTTCGGGCGCGACATCGCTTTCGTCGCCGACGCGGCTCCGGCGGCTCCTCTCTGTCCTTTACCGCGGCTCTGCCTCCTGGATGGCGCTCCTGCGCTCGATGGGCATGGGGTGCACACGCACGTCGGCTTCTTCCTCTCTATCATGGTGAGTTCATCCCCTCCTCTTTCTTCCTCCTCTCAAGGTGTGCATTCGATTGGGGTGCTCGTGTGTAGTATACGTATTAGGTTGGCAAAAGTTCAGAGTTGTTTGATTTGGATGCGTGCATGCATCTGGGCTATCGTCTTCTCTGTCAGCGTGGAGCTGTTCACTTGCGACTGACTTGGGTTGTTCAGCAAGGTGTTTGATTGTTGGTTAGTGCTAATCTGTTGCAGCATATTCTTGTGGCCTCGACCAAAATGTCGATTTTGTACTCTTGTAGAACAGCGTTAAGAGGATGTGATCTCAGCTAGCTGAATTTTGTCCAACTCCTGCATTAAAAGGATGTAAGTCACCATCCAACGATCGAAACACACATGAGCCTATAATATCAGAAGCAATTTTTCTCTCCGGTAGATGGTTATCGACATGTAGATTTTGGTAAGCTTTTTTTTTCGAGAGTACTAGATTTTGGTAAGCTTGTACTGTCGATCTTCTGGTAAGGTGGCTCTGTCAAAATCAGATACTAATCCCAGCTTTGTGAGTGCATACATGTTCTTGTCATTTCAACTAAATCTGGGTGGCCAAGTTTCCATAGAAAGGTTCAAGCTTTTCAGCCATACACTAGGTGTCAGAAACCCAGACTTTACGAGCATGTGATTTATTCAGGCAAGCAACGGCAGGCACAGTTGAAACACTTCCCTATAAATTATGTTTCTCTCAATTGCTCGTTTCTCCTCCGCAGCTCAGAGCATCTCGATGACCAGTGGTGTTCATGGCGGATCGATGGAGCGAGCCTTCCTCTGCAGAATTGAGCGCAGGTTCCTGATCATAGTACAGACTTTTGGAAACATTATATTTCATGTTTGCACATTACTTGAAGCATAACTGTACTGTGTATATTTAGTAAATGCTTTTGGAAACATTATATTTCCTGCCTGCACATATGTGTACTACTGCTTTGGTCTTTTCCAAATGGATGGTTGGCTGTTATATATTTCTTTGACCATCAGATTGTTATTACTTAATTGTTCTATTATACTGTCCAAAGCTTCCACTTATGCCTTCAGGAAAAACACTCTGAAAGTTGATTAAAAAACACTCTGAAACTTTATAAAAAAACACTGAAATATTCTTTTCATTTGAAATCTGTATACATATATTTCTATGCAAACTGAGCTTGTTAATACGGATGTTAATTACGCCGAGATTACTTGCAGGTCGACGGCGGCAGGTCAGGAGACGTGGATGCCCCTGCACAGCGCGGCGTCGGTGTAATGCATAGGATCCTTCATCACCCAAGGTAAACCTGTGCATAGTAAATTTTGGTGATTTATTTTGCACTATGAGGTTTCTCTTGACAGCATCTGCATATTTTTCTTCAATCTAGCATCAAAGTATTGAGATAACTTTATTATCATTCAGGTTCATGGGGCCAGGTTAACGAGCTCACAGAACATGTGGTGATTAAAGTCCTAATACCTGGAATGTAAGATACTTTGGTCTCCGATCTGAATTTTATTTATCTTGTTGCACATGTTTTTGAGTTTCTGAGCCCTGAATTAGAGAGTACATCATTGGTAAGTGTTCCACCTACTGGGATATCCCTTGATTTTCAAGTAGATAAAAAGATTTTAGTAAACATATATCATTTCTGTTGTAAAATAACAAACATGCAACTTGGTGTAAATCTTATTTCTGTACATAACCAAAGTTCTCGAAGCAAAAAAGATCAAATTAAATTCATTATGGTTTGATTATACAGCTTCCAAAACATGGCAAGAGCAAACTTGCTCCTACGAGCATATGCTTGTTTTGTTTTCAAATGCAGGCCGCCATTGAGGAAACAGAGGTCATGAGATATCAAAGCTGGACAAAATAATAGAAAAATTAATAGCAGAGTGTGCTGCAGCTAAATTATCTGCCCGAAGTGAACATGACAAAATCTGATTCTCCAGAGGCAATTGGATGATTCTTTGAAAGAGATATCTATGTTGCGCAGTGACAAGATTCTGAAAGCAGAACAAGAAAAAGAAAACTCTAATACAAAGGTTTTTGAGGTATCCTCTATTTTTAATATTTTATCAGAAATATGTTTGGTTTGCCTCCATTTTCAGTTTGCTTCTTAGGTGCTCTTTTCTTTCTTTAATGTTTTAGATGAAGTGTATATTTTTGTGATGTCAGATTTGTTTACTAACTGGGTACTTCATGCATTCATGTGATTAATTTCAAGTTTTCTTATACTTTAGTCAGTGTGCATGATCTTAACTCATATTTTTTTCCCATATATATCATGGTTCATTCTACGGCTTATTCATGGCACTACTATCGTTTTATGCTTGATCTAATAGTTTTTCTGTTAAATGTTCTATATGTTGTGCCATGTCCTCTTTTGAATATGAATTATGGTGACCTTTTTGGACTTGTTGACCGATGCTAGCATTGATGCTTCTGCTGATTCTTACTTAGTTACTTTCGCTGAACCAATTTCCTCTATTATGCACCATCACTTAGTATGAACTTAGATCTATTACACGAAGCTGAATTATGGGTTCATGGAACATAAATGAAACTTAAGATTGACTTGACGTACCATCCTTATATGTGCATAACATTCCTCACAAACTTTTTTATCTAGAAATCCATAATACCTATGATGTTTAACACTTTTGAGAACTTTAGCCTTTGGGAAATTGTCGGGCATGACATTCTATACCTAATCAAAAAAAAAATTCAGCCACGTCGAGAGTTTGCCAGAAGCAACGTAGGTCTACTGTAGATAAAATATTTATTAATAGCTTATGATAGAGTTTTTTAAGATTTATAAAATATATAAGTGTGATGCTTGAACCGCATTCCTTTTTTTGTGGCTTAATTTTACAGATCTAGAATCTTCTGTGTAGTGGGCCAGAGGAATGTGCCATGGGATGTAGGCGCCATCGATGGAAACCATGGTGTATGTGACTTCAAGTATGTTCTAATTTTTGTTCAGTGCTTTCTGGTCATGTACTCTGATTTATGTGGTTTCTGCATTTTTCTGATGTGGCTTTGAGCTTTGACATGTTCATTTGTAGATAAAAGATTTTAAATGTTCGCGTCATGACCGTAACTGCCAATTATTAGTAATGGCTTCTTTCGTCAAAATTAGTAGTCCTTCTTTCACCTGCTTACAGGCCGGTCAACTAGCTACTACCATTACATGGAACGCTTCGCTTTTGAAAATCAGCGAAGGAAATAAATGCAGAACTCAATTGCCCATGAACTGGTGCTGCTAGCTGCTGCCAGTCCATGGTATGCTTTACTTTTTGAAGATCGTCAAAGGAAAAAAATGCACAACTCAATTTCCCATGAACTGGTGTTGCATATGCAGGAAAGTTCTCATCGTGATCTTGAACTGAAAACACCCTCCTGGATGGGAGTCCAACAACTCGAGTGAAATTCATGACTTTGGTTGCTCAAGGGTGCTAATAGTTACTCTTATGTTTCCTTGATTGCTAAAATTGATCTTTCCATTTACTTACTCACCAAGTTAAGGTGTTGTGGTTTTCAGCCAGCTTTGCAGCATGCCATACCTAAACCAATATTTGGTACTCCATCTTACATAGAAACGGAAGGTCTTTCGAGAAAAGAATACGATTGCAAGGTAAGTTTTTTTTTTTTTTTAATTTGTGGTTATTTGTTCTCATTTGCCGTCAACCTCTTTTCGAAAGGAGGGAACACGGTAAAGAATGCGTAATAATATCAGTTTGTACTTAGAGAAGTAACTAAAAATGTGATGGCAATTAGAATTGAGTTAAAAGCGAGTTTCAGTTTTATGTTTTAAATCAAATACGGTCATAGCTTGCTTGCCACATATTTCCTTCGCCCGGGGTTATTAGGCTCCCTTGTATGCGGGTCAAACTTTAGTAGAATAGCATCATATATTTTGCCGTTCAAAGAGAGTAGCATCCATTAAAGGATGCGCAACTCTGAAAAGAAAAAGAATGAGGAGGCTGACTGTTATCAAAACCAATAGCTTCATTTGTTGTGCTCTTGCCTCTTGGGTAATGGAATGTCCTTAATGCTAATACTTTTATTTGGTGATGACACTTAAACCTGGAAGTCATGTTTAGTTAGAAGATTTAAAAGTCTATTTTGATTTAAAAAAGACACATGCATTGTCTAAAGACACCTGAATGCATTCAAATGTTCACCGGTGCAGAACAACTTAGTAGCATTTAGTATTAATCCCAACCTTAGTTATTCAACTTTTCTCATTGACTTTACTATATTTACTTTCTTTAGCCTTCTCAATTAATGCCTTGGATGATGAATTTTCTAGATTATGTTTATGGACAATCGTTATCATCGTTGGTGCTGGGGACTCATGGCACACAACATTATAAAGAAGATGGCAGCAAAGCTGGAACTCGTGCCTTTACTGTATATCCCATGTGGAAAGCTCCTTGTGTCATGTCGCACCTGGTTGTGGTGTCATGGCGACAACGAGTTCATTGTTTAGGGCCAACCTCTACCTCAAAGTTCAGGGTGTGGCACTGATGACGCACCAGAAAGAGCTAATGTTCTATAACATAGGTAACTTCTGGTGTAGTAACAACATTGGCATGTTTGCAATGATGTTTTTTTGTGCTTATATGGATTTTTATAGATGTCTTGTTAACCACTATGCAACATCTCCCTAGCAACCAGTGTCATTTTCCTTTCATGATCTCAATCTTGTTTCTTATCTATATTTGAATCAGATTTGCAAAGTTTTTTACCCCATCTGTGATATGGTCGAAGGAAGATGTTTGTTTAAGGATTTGTATAGGTGTTGCCTACTTATAATCGACCAATATATGTCAGCATCTTTCCATCGTTCCAAACTTTAAATCTTTTACTTTCTTTCAAGTGTATGGCTTCACAGAGAACCATAAGCATTTCTTGTTGTTGGTAAACCTTCTAGAAATTATGGAGGTGGTAAATGTGCCTTCTTGTTCAGGCTTGATGTGAATAATGTAATGTAAGCTAATATTGGGCAAGCATTATTTGTTATGACATTAAGAACTGAATTAACTTGGTCAAATGTGGCTTTCTCTTCCTAGGCTACAAGTGCATTCGAAAATGTTAAGACTGGATAAATGCCCTCCATAAAGTGAAAAATCTACATATAAAATCACAAGGGTTCGCAATGCATCAACCAACTTACTTCAGTGATGATGAACACTCCCAAAATGCCTCTTTTCATGGTGAAAAGATGCTCACGCACACATCACTGTTGGTTTTCCTCATTTCATGCTTGCTCTGGAACTGAATCTAGAGAATTCATTGGATGTTCCACGAGTGTGCAACCAAACTTGTATGACTTACGTACAAATGCATTATTCATAATGAAAATAATATCATTGTATTTGTTTTAAAAATTATGTCATATTTGTGTAAAAGGATGACATCTTTTACCAGATAAAGAAGTGATAATGGTAAACAAATAGTTTATTTGGGCAGTCTCCATGTCTGGAAGGTTGGGACGTCATATTAGGAAGTGTGCATTTGTATAAAAGATTATTAGAAACTAGCGGTGGCTCAAATGTTTTCACCCATGCATGAAATAATGACCCGGCCAAGGAATGAAAATAACGGTATGAACTCTAAATTTCTATGATGTGTTTGTATTTGAATAATAATGTATGCACATCACTATCACTATCACCACCACACACATGGATGGGTAGCACAACCCTTCTGACCATTCAATTACTGGTTGGTTTCAATAATTTTTTTTTTCTGAATTCTCAATAACATATTATTGTGTTTGATAGTATGATATGTCTTAGCTGATTGTCAATAAAAAAAGATGTGTGTTAACTGAGACATGCATAGTTCTCGGTTATTCTAGCTCCATGAGTAGCATCTTAAAATTTTTAAAGCCCGTAGCAACGCACGGGCGTTCTACTAGTAGTCTGCTAGGAGTTGACCGGGGCAGCAGACTAAGTTGCACATCTCACTGTCGGGGATAGTTGGATTATGGAAACTGCACATTCATGAGGGTAGTGAAAAGTTGCATATAAACAAGGCGCTAAAATTGCACATCTGGAAGGGGTGGTTTGGATGAGGTGCTAGCAGGGAAAACTACACGTTCACGGAGATACGGGGGAAAGTTGCACATCATCGTTAGACAGTTGGTTCTAGTAGCATACGGAGTTGCACATCCACTGCTTGACAGTTGGCTGAGACAACAAACTGTGAAAATTAAATGTGTTCACACATGTCTGCATCAGTGAAAACTGCACGTCCACTAGTCGAGAGAAAGTTGCACATCAACTGTCAGTAATTGCACATCGAAGACTATACAGTTGCACCAAACGGTGAGTAAATTGCACAAAAAAAATGTTTGTCGAAACAGACCCATACTGGGTCTACTTTCAAAGAGGACGTCGCGAGGAATCCTACGATGAAAGCGGATTTTAATTTTAATATTCGGTTCAAAAGTTATTACATTTTAAAAGAAGTTGAACTCCAAATTAAATGCGTTCACACATGTCCCATTGGTGTTTTCTAATCTATATCTATACAACTATTAAAAGAGCAAACATATTTTTTTCTAAAGCCACACAACAAAACTGTACACGAGATACCCTTTGATCAAATCAACTTCAACCTATCCTACTGACCATATTACATCAATAATCTGCCATCTCAATCAACGTCTGAGATCAACTGTTCTGCCTGGCAGACGCCGTCGTCTGCCAATCGTCTGTGCTCCGCGTCCACAGATCCCTGCGGCCCGCCGGCAACTCCCTCATTTCCGGATCGATTCCACCAGATAGGGAAGAACGAATCAACATTCAGCAGCAACCTTGCATCGCCGCAACTCCCTTCCTCCTCCCGTGCGCTTCCCCTCCATCCACCCCACCTCCGGTCGCCGCCTGCGTTCCTGCAAGCCGCCGCCGCCGCCCTCCTCTGTCAGTTAGCCGTGCCCGGCGCCATCCTCCTCCTTTCTGTCTCCCTCTCCTCACTGATCTCTCTCCCTCTCTCCGTTCCCGCACAGGACGCCATGGCCATGGACCAAAGCTCCGCCGGACCTTCCATCGCGACTGCCAGCCTTCCTAGATCACCGCCGCAGCTGCTGCGGTCCGGACTGGCCGCCGTCCTATTTAGCGGGTTCATCGCCACGTTTTCCTACTAGACCGTGGCCGCCACTTCCTGCAAGATTAGCGGACATGGACATGGAGAAGTAGGAAGAAGCTGCAGTAATCATAAGTGTGGTGAACCAGGCAGGGGACACAGGATGATGAGTATGAATCACGAGATAATCGTCTACTGAAAAAACAGGATTCTAAGGTTAGCCCCTTTTCTTCGCTAATGTTTGATCCTTTCTCCTCTGCCTCTAGATTTTTTTTTCTGGTAAGTTATGTACTCTAGAACAGCTATGCTAGGCTACTTATTTTGTTCTGCGGCAAAACATGGATTAAGCTCTGCGGCAAGTTGTGTTCACAACTTTTAATCTAACTGCCTTCTTACTTAATAGCAAATCTTCCCAACAAATAGCAGAACAGAGGCCCCTCTTTCAAATGTCTGAAGATTGGTTATCTCATAACTGGCCGTCAGAGGGAGCAAATCCTTGTTCCCTCCTGCCCACTTCTGTTACATGTTTACTTTTCTGGGTTGGCATGTCCTACAGAAGCTGCACTTTTTTTGCCTTCTCAGTACAGTGTTAGAAACCTAGACTCATGGGCAAAGGAATTGTTTGATTCAGTGCTTTGCCCGATCAAAAACAGAATCTTTCTAAGTAGCACATGTCCTTAACTTTTTAATAATAATGCAAATGATATATACTCGAAGGCATGAAGATGGGTATTTAATAGTACTCCAGGTGAGATATATGCAGGTGTTATGGATTGTGGTTTCAAGGAAAACAATTGTGGAACTCAATGTGTTTTATGTTTCTTTTAATTTGCGGCCGCTAAGTTTCTGAAGCTTGAGCGACATCTTTTCTCAGTTGTTAATTTGTACTAGGGTTCTTATGCATGTCTACTGTTGTTTATAGTAAACTCAAGACATGATGGTTCAGTTTTGGACGAAAAAGAAAAGTAGCACCACTGTGTTAACCCAATGCTTAGGTGATCAACTGCAGATCAAAAAACAATTATCCCCTGTTTGCGCAATATGGAAGTACACATGGTTATTGGTCAGTGACTAACTTGGCATATGTAAATTTTCCGCGTTCTGAATTTTTAGCCCTTGTGATTCTTGTAGGTTATGCTTTATTCAGGCGTATAACTGCTTCCATTGCTCTACATTTTACTTAAATCACATATTTGACACTTTGTACAATGTGCAGTTAATCACTGAATCCCCAAAGTTGTAGAGGAGTTCTACATTAATTCATTAGTCCATTTAGAGCATGTCAAATGGAGCATCTTATTTAGGGGTAAAATCAACTTCCCTCTGAAGTCTGCTGCTGGTTATGCTCTTTTATATGGTGGTCTGACCTGGTCATGCTCTTTCGACAGTCGATACATATTTTCTCTTGGGTAATTTGCTTCACCTAAGCTTCAGTAGCACTTTCTAGAATGTATTGTGATTCACCTTTAATGTTAGTCTTTTGTGCATGGCCCCTTGAGTTCATATCTTCTATTGGCATCTGGAAACTATCATTTTTGGTCAGCTGATGTCACTCTATTCATGCTATCAATTTTTCTTTCTCACTCTATGGTAGTCTGACCTGACCTGTTTGTGTCATCGGAGAAGGGAATTTTCCTTTTGTTTTACTTTTCACTTGTTTTTTTTAATATATTAAATTTAGTTGTATATTATAGAAGGATTGGGCATGGAGGTTTCAGATCCACATGCAAGCGTTTGTGTATATACTGTATATCTTTCCAAATTCCATCTTGCCTTACCGTACATTTTTAAAAGTACGGATTATTATACAACAATTTGTTGGACAAAAGTATTCTTGTGGTTTGTGCCAAGGTTGGGCACCATCTTAAAGTATAAAATGATAACGTTGCCAAGCATTTTTATTTTGAAGGGCCAACAAGAAAGGATTTCTTCCGGCAGCATAACAAAGAACCCATTGGGTGGATGCAACACCCGGATGCCTTTTTGACTAAATCCTTTTAATTAACTAATTACAGTGGCAGAGCTAGATGGGGATAGCTCGAGAGGCAAAAGGCAAATACATCAATTCCATAGCGGTCCAAAAGTCTATTTGTTGAATTAAGCACCCAAAGAGATTTTTATTCACACATTCTGTCAAGGTTGGGAGTTCAATGCAAGTTTCTCTGCTATTAATACTGCAACTTTCCATCCTCATTCTGTCCATGATTAAGTTTTGGGTGTGGGCACTGGCAGGATTTATTAATATTTTTCATGTGTTGTTGTAAATATAACTCACTCATATATTTGTCAAGGAAGGGAGTAGTATACAGTAAGCTTCATTTCACCAAGGAGAGCTTCCGTTACATGAAAGTTAATTAATCTCAATATGAATTCAGTATCCACACGAATTTCCTAGGATGCTTTGATCAATACGTGCGTTGCACGTGCATGATTACTAGTATTTCTTTCAAAACACGATTGCATGATGCTTTTCCTACCCAATAGGACGGAATATTTCCTAATTTGTTTGATGGGGACAGAAACTTACTAAAAAAAGAAGGCTGCTTTGGAGTGCTAGCGAGCAGCTGGCCGCTCGCTAGACGCGTCCCATAAAATTGAACTTCGTGGATTTCACCTTCTCGAAGCTATCGCGTTTAGGGATGGCAATTTTTCCCGGTACCCGCTCCCAACTAGAGCCCATGATGGTTTCGGGCTAAAAAATTGTGAAGTTAAGAGTGGGGGGACGTTAGAAGAGGCCCTTACATGATACCATGCTTCCAACTCAAGAGTGCGTATCTGGTGTATCGGGACGATTGATGTTATCGGTGCACCGGACCTCGGTTGCACATTTAAAATTTCATATCAAAATTCCAACGATGTTGTCACACAATATCATTTTGATATGAAATTTTGTGACAACATCGTGTCATTGCACTAAGTTTTTTTTAGCAATTTTTCAAACATTTTTTAATGTGCAACCTGGGTCCGATGCACCGGTAGCCCCAATTGCCCTGGTGCACCAAATACGCTCTCCCCAACTCAAAGCATCTACAACCAGAAGCACCAAAAATCTGCCCCTGCGCGTTCGCACGCAGTGACCGGACATCACACAAAAATCGTCCGCTGCATCTATGTACCTCAAACCCATACAAGCCGTGTAGATAAAAAACCTATGTACTACGTAGATGTATCATATCTACTTGTCGTTGGAGATGTCCACTATCTCCGTGCGTGGCTCCGGGTAGATGGGTAGCTGCGGCAGCTCCGCCACGTGTTGTAGCTCCGACTCGTCGTCAGACGAACTAGAGGCGAAGAGCTCGTCGATCTCCGCCCTCTATTGCCGGATGAAGCGTCGGATGGCCTTCACATGTGCCTCATCCTGGATGGACTCGAGGATGGCGGTTTGCTCCGCCATCTCGTCCGCTTGGGCGACCTCGAACTCCGCCATGGCGTCCTCCATGGTGAAGCCCGCAGCCGGCTCCGCCTCCTTGTCCGGCTCTGCCGCATCCTCCTCCTCCTCCATGGGCTGGGGGTCCTACTCCGCTTCCGGCTGCTGCTCACCCTCCTCCTCCGCCTTCGCCTCCTCCTCCCGCAGCTCCGGCTCCGGCGAATCCGAAGGCAGACCGACAGTGACACGAACAATGCGCCTTGCCCGGATCTCCTCCTCGAGTTGCGACCGGCGTCAGCATGGCGTAGGTGGTGATCCTGTGCCCGGCCATGGCTAGCGTCTACGGCGAGCGGATGAAAGTTGGCGGCACGGTGGAGGGAGATGGATGAACGGGGATGGACTAAGAGTCAGTTGCCACCGTCCGACTTAAATAGACGGACTTGCTCCCGGGCAGCACGCCGGAGCGGGGCCACGCGGCGCAATGAATGCGTCTGCACCGAGAACCGGAGGGGCGACCATTAGACCACCGGTCTCTGTGTGTGACCGCGTGGGCCCTTGCGGTCAGTCTGACGTGGCGGGCGTGTCCTGACGTCCCCATATCCGCCCCAGATATGGGCCGGGTATGGGCAGTGTCGGTCAATCCGGGCGTATGGGTTGGATAAGAGGCCTCCGGTTGGGTGTCATTTTTTTGTCCGGGTAGCAACCGGGCAGCCTGCCCGGACGTTTGGGGGGTATAGGGGGTCCGGTTGTAGATGCTCTCACAAAAGTTAAATTTCAATGTTTCTAAAATTTTCGAAAAAATTATGGGTGTTTACAACATATGTGTCTATAACCCATAAAAATTCAAATCCAAATTCGATCTACCCATAAACAAAAAAGACAAATCTAGGTGAATAGTATATTGTATGTTTGTCCTCTTAGGCCTTGCTTGGATAAGTAGTTTTAGCAATCGGTTCAAATTGATCACGTGTTGTACATCCCAAAAAACAAATTATAGAAAACTGAAAAAAAGAATTTTAGAGTGTAAAATTTAGAAAAAGAGAATCTGGGTATTTCCGCCCCACTACCGCATTATTGAATAAAGAACAAAAACTTTGAAAAATCTCATATGACCATCAATATGTATAGAGGAAAAAGGTAAAAAAATACCATGTCTTACAATATACCACGATGAAAAGAAAGGGAAAAATGTAAAGTTGCCATCTGATCAATACCAAAAAAATTGTAGAAATTGTCGTGTCTTACAAATTTCCTAAAATTTTCCATGTTGTGTATATGCGTCAAGTTATGAAATGCCAAAAATAATTCTGCAAGTTGTCATGTGAACATTGCAAAAAAACATTGTCATGTTGCTTATAGTCAAACTGCCATGGTAGTTTATTGACGAAACTACCATGGTCTAATTAAAAAAGTTGCCATGTTGCTTATTATAAAACTGTCATGGTATAGTAACTAAAATTGCCATGGTCTAATTTATAAAAATGCCGTGCTACCTGTAATAAAGCTACCATGGCCTAATTAAAACTACCATAGACTAATTAGATAGAAAATGTCATGGTCTAATTAAATATATTTCCATGGCCCAAATAATAAAAGTGCCATGGCACATACAATGAAACTACCAAGGCATGTTCAGATGAAAATGTCATGATACCTACAAATAAAATTGGCATCGCCTAATTTATAAAAATTTCATGCTACCTATAAATAAAACTACTATGGCCTAATGAAAATTATCATAGACTAATTAATATACAAAATGCAATGGTCTAACTAAAAAATTGCCATGGCATTAAAAATAAAAATGCCGTGATATGTATTTTCTTTGTCAAAAGCAAAAAATCCCACACACAAAAATTGCCTTGCTACAAAAATTAAAAATTCCATGTCATTAAAAATAAATTTACCATGCTATATATGGAAAAATGTCATGCTCTTAATAATAAAAAATTCCATGCTTTTAATATAAAAAATGCCATCATCTGGATAATAGAAATGCCATGCTCTTGATAATAGAAATGACATACTCTTAATAGTTAAAGTGCAATGCTCTTATTAGTAAAAATGTCATGCTCGTAATAATAAAAAATGGCATGGGGGCACATATTACAGATTAAAGTGCAATGCTCTTAATAACAAAAATGCCATGCTCTCGATAATAGAAATGGCATGCTCTTGACAATAAAAATACCGTTAGTAACAAAAATGCCATGGCAGAACACAAGAAAAAGAACAAAACAAGAATTGTCATGTTATATGTGCAGTACAAATTGCCAAGGGTTCTACCATATAAATTGCCATGGGGGGACATTGTTAAATTGCCATCGATACATAGTTAAATTGCCATGGAACACGTTGTGAAAAATGCCATGGGGGCACATATTACAGATTTGGCAGTTTCTTCTTCCTTCAAACATTTAAGTATATAGCATGTTCAACCACATACCCAAAAACTGCCATGGAATTTCAAAAATTCCCGTTCTGAATGAACTAATAATTTCTAAAATTGCCATGCTTTAAAAATTTGTATACCATTGCCATGTCGCCACTATCATAACATGTTTAATACCTCAGTACAAACACACACATAGATCAGTACGAGTACTCTGTTTTTTCAGACAGGAAAACAACATGTTGGGTCTTACCGTATTCAAAATTACTCTTAAACGGCCGTGAATTAGAGAAAATATTCAACATGACTAAGTTTTGCATTTTTGATAGCTTTCAAATGGTATATTATTTGCGGCATTTTGACAAACGTTTTTAGAAAATCAGGTTCGAAACCAACATTCACCGTATTCGAATTTGAATTTTAACCACAAGGAATTAGGAAAAACTTTCTATACGTAAAAGTTGCGCATTTTCCATATATTTCCAATGTCGTATCGTTTGCATCAATCCGAAAAACCGTTTGCAAAAGGCCGCAAAACTACGTTTCGGCCAGAATTTCACCGTTTTGTAAATTACGTTTAAATCATATAGAATTTGAAAAAATATTCTACATAGGGAAGAAGCGTATTTTCACCAGATTTCGAATGTCATCTCATTTCTCAATTCCAAAAAACCGTATGAAAATAAAGTCCAAAATACTATTCGCGTTTTCAAATTTGAAAAAAATTGTTTTTTCAAAACTGCTCTTAAACCTGAGGATTTTGCAAAAAAATATCATATATGAGTTGTATTTTAGATGTCAAGAGCTTTCCAACGATATATTACACGTCCTGTTCCGACGAAAAAAATTCACAAAATGTTTTTGAACTAAAGAAGACGATCAGTTCGACGAAAATGAAAGCATCAGTTCAACACATGTACTAAATAGTTCATTTCTTCTTTAAAACCCTCTTTTGTGAAAATTTCATTATTATATGCATATTCTTGTATATTTGGAAAAGCGCAATTTATGTGTATTGTGTGCATGTTTTGTCATCTATACTGCCAAAACGTCTTATTTTATTTATGAACAGAGGTAGTACAAAATTAGGGGATACTTTCCCAAAAAAACAAAACCGGGCGATCTGTTTAGATCCGATTTTTATGCGCCGCGTGGTGCAGGCCATGTTGGTGGGTCTCATTCGTTTATAGCTGAGATTTACTCTGCACGTTCTTTCTGCAATTTGAGTATATGGGAGAGAAAATAAAACTAATGATTTTCTGCACAAACTAATGTTGCATGAGTCTAAGAACGTGCAGTGTAAAAGTGAAACTCTCAAACCAGTTTTCTTTTTCTGATGAAGGAACAAGGGACGCACCTTGGAGGAAGAAAAAGGTTGTTCTAAAGAAAAGGCTAATGATACGTGCGTCATTTTATCTTTCTAAACCCACAAGGCATCCCCATTATTTTATTTTATTTTTTAAAAGGTATTTATACAAGTTTAAAATAACATCATTTTTTGTGTGTATATATCTCATCCAGATGATTTGAAAAGATACCTATAGGCTCGGATAACTCGGAGTGGTACATGTAGGTCCGAAGGACTCGTGCTAGTACTTATGGGTCCGAATAACTCACGGTAGTACTTGTGGGGCCGGAAGACTCATTCTTTTAAGCAACCCGCCTGAAGACTTATACTGTTACTTTTTGTTCCTGATGACTCAGAGTGGTACTGCAATACATATAGCATTTCAATACATTTCTATACCCAAAAGTGATGCTGCTAACGTGGGATTTACTGTAGCGCTGGGCGGCAGAAAAAGCGTTGTTGCTAGTGTGGCCCATCTGCTGGCCCACTAGTGACGCTTGTCTGCAATTCACGCGCTACGGCTAGCAGTAGCGCTTATTTCTATACAACGTTGTTACTATGGCTGACCCCAGGTGTGCCGTGTGGACAACTTATCAGTAGCGCCTGTCATAGCTGTCGGCGCTACTGCTAAATCTTACCAGTAGCGCCGGTAGTTGCCCAACACTGCTAGTAATTAACAGTAGCGTGGTGCTCTTGCCCATCGCTACTGCTAATATTCTACCTATAAACTATTTTCTAGTAATGCTACGTCAACACTAGTAGAAAACAGGGCTTTCGTTCTAGCCGGATCGGACCAATAGTCCTGGTCGCGTTACAAACCGGGACTAATACTAGCATTAGTCCCGGTTCGAGCGGCTAGGACACTCGACGCGGATCGGCAAGCATCAGTCCCTGTTCGAATGGGACCTTTAGTCCCGGTTGCAGACACCAACCGGGACTAAAGGGGTTAGGGCAGGGACTAAAGGGGTTAGGGCAGGGGCGATACCCTTTAGTCCCGGTTGGTGTCTCCATCCGGGACTAAAGGTCCGTCTTCAGTCCCGATTTTAGACCCCAACCGGGACTAAAAATTTGCCTATGTATATATTATTGCCCCTGCCCGCCCTCTCCTTTGTTTTTTTCTCATAGAAGGTGGGAGGTGGGTGCTAGTTTGTTTTCGCCCTTCCTATGCACAAGAGGTGCTCGATGAAATGCGTGAGAGCACATGATGCCACTTGAGGCCACATAATCCATTCTTCTCCTCTATTCTTCCTGCAGGGTCGACCTTCAAGCTCCATTTTTTCCAAGATTTGTCTAGATTTGGCGGTGCACCAACTATCCAAGTGTTCTAAAATGTTAGCAAAACTTCATCATTTCATCTCTCATTGCTAGTTTAGCTCATTTCATGCTCTAGAATTAGAGTGATTTGTGGGTTTTAGTGGAGGAGTGTATGTGGGAGTTTATTTGATTTAGATGCAATTTGAGCTCAAATTAACTTCTTAGTTTGCATATGTGCAGGTGTGGTTTAGGGTGCCATCCCGTCCCCGTCCCCGTCCTCACCGCCGTCGATCGCCCGCGCTGATCTCGTCGCCGGCACCACCGTGATGAGCCTCTTGTTCTTTTTTTTAAATTCTTACTTGTATGATTTAGATAGTGACTTGTATAATTTTCTTACTTGTACTATTGTTTGTTATTATATAGTGCCATGGTTTTGATATCCGCCCCCGTCGGCTCTCGTCCGGTCTATGATTCGGATGTGGTATATTTTCTTTTATAACTATTTGTTTTATTTAGTGTTTATTACAATTATGCCGACCAACTTGACATAGATATTTTTATCTAGGAGGTATGTGAACCGAAAATTCGAACCGACCCTCTTGTCGAAAGGTTAATTTAGTTGAAAAAGAAAACAATTATTTGAAAGAAAAATTGAAAAGAATTGAAGAAGAGAAGATGAAATTGGAGTTGCATGTTGCCGATGTCGTCGATCTACACAAGATCCAGATGGATGCAATAAGCTTGAAGATTAGAAAGATTAAAAAAGATGCCATTAATAAAGAGTCTTGGTATCACTATGCTGTTGGATCAATTATTACCTTAGTTGCGATTTTGATCACATTTGTTGTTGCATTTAAATGTTTAACATAGTTGTATGTTAGTTTCAATGTATGTTTTAGATGCTCTAGATAGTTGTATGTTGTTTTATGAGAACTATGTATGAACTTTATGCATTTATTTTTGCTGTAGTAACATTTGATCACTACTGTACTTCAGTTTTAATGTGATGAACTTGCATTAATTTGGTTATTTCTCTATTCATGATGTTCTGTAATGGTTTTAGATATACTTAATTATATAATTCAGATGAACCGGCAATGGATGTACGGTGACCGACGCACTGCCAAGTACATTTGTTGGAAATATGCCCTAGAGGCAATAATAAATTGGTTATTATTATATTTCCTTGTTCATGATAATCGTTTATTATCCATGCTATAATTGTATTGATTGGAAACTCAAATACATGTGTGGGTACATAGACAACACTGTGTCCCTAGTAAGCCTCTAGTTGACTAGCTCGTTGATCAAAAGATGGTGAAGGTTTCCTGGCCATGGACATGAGATGTCATTTGATAACGGGATCACATCATTAGGAGAATGATGTGATGGACAAGACCCAAACTATAAACGTAGCATATGATCGTGTCAGTTTATTGCTATTGTTTTCTGCATGTCAAGTATCTGTTCCTATGACCATGAGATCATACAACTCCCTGACATCGGAGGAGTACCTTGTGTGTATCAAACGTCGCAACGTAACTGGGTGACTATAAAGGTGCTCTACAGGTATCTCCGAGGATGTCTGTTGGGTTGGCATGGATCAAGACTGGGATTTGTTACTCCGTGTGACGGAGAGGTATCTCAGGGCCCACTCGGTAATACAACATCACAATGAGCCTTGCAAGCAATGTGACTAAAGTGTTAGCCACGAGATCTTGTATTACGGAACGAGTAAAGAGACTTGCCGGTAACGAGATTGAACTAGGTATAGAGATACCGACGATCGAATCTTGGGCAAGTAACATACCGAAGAACAAAGGGAACAGTATACGGGATTAACTGAATCCTTGACATAGAGGTTCGACTGATAAAGATCTTCATAGAATATGTAGGAGCCAATATGGGCATCCAGGTCCCGCTATTGGTTATTGATCGTAGAGGTGTCTCGGTCATGTCTACATAGTTCTCGAACCCGCAGGGTCTACACACTTAATGTTTGGTGACGATTAGTATAGTTGAGTTATTTTGTTGGTGACCGAAGGTTGTTCGGAGT
Organism: Elymus sibiricus; assembly: GCA_039707655.1. NCBI lineage: Eukaryota > Viridiplantae > Streptophyta > Magnoliopsida > Poales > Poaceae > Elymus > Elymus sibiricus. The sequence goes on from CM077675.1 coordinate 490,401,683, forward strand.
CCCAGATAAGATCCCGGACATGACGAGGATCTCCGGAAGAGTCTGGAGGTAAAGATTGATATATGTGATAATAGTGTTTTGGTTTCCGGAAGGGTTCCGGAATTCACCGGAAGGGGTTCCGGATGTTTACCGAAGTGTTCGGGTGCCGCAACACTTTATATGAGCCAAAGGGGTAAAGCCCACGAGGTATTGGAAAGTGAAAAAGAAAGTTTTGCTGGTGCCTTAAGCGGTACTACCGCTGGTAAGGCAGTACTACCGCGTAAGCGGTACTACCGCTTGTGTGAAGCGGTACTACCGCTCAAGCGGCACTACCGCTCGTGAGCGGTACTACCGCTTGTGCGCGGTACTGCAGGGATCCGAGTTGGACTCTTTCCCTGCGGGCCAAACCGACCTTGTGCGGGCAAAACCGACCTGGAGGAGGCTTTTACTCCAAGTTTAGACCCCAAGGCTCAACATATAAATAGAGGGGCAGGGCTAGCACACGGGAGACAATAAGATTTCCCAAGCCGCGTGTCGGCAACCCTAACCCTCTAGTTCTCCCGTCATAATCTCCGTAGTGCTTGGCGAAGCCCTACAGAGATTGTTCCTCACCACCATCACCACGCCGTCGTGCTGCCGGAACTCATCTACTACTTCATCATCGCTCGCTGGATCGAGGAGGTGAAGGCGTCATCAAGCCGTACGTGTGTTGAACGCGGAGGTGCCGTCCGTTCGGCACTAGTTCGTGATCGGATCGAGGGACGACTAGCGATTTGGATCGCGGAGACGTTCGACTACATCAACCGTGTTTCTTAACGCTTCCGCTTAGCAATCTACAAGGGTATGTAGATTCACTCTCCCTCTCGTAGATGCTCATCACCATGGATAGATCTTGTGTGTGCGTAGGAAAATTTTTGTTTCCCATGCAACGTTCCCCAACAGTGGTATCAGAGCTAGGTCTATGCGTAGATGAGATCTCGAGTAGAACACAAACGAATTGTGGGCGTGGGTGTATACATATTGCTTGCCGTTACTAGTTGATACTTGATTCGGCGGTATTGTGAGATGAAGCGGCCCGGACCGACATTACGCGTACGCTTACGCAAGACAGGTTCCTTCAACTGACATGTAACTTCGTTGCATAAAGATGGCTAGCGGGTGTCTGTCTCTCTCACTTTAGTTGAATCAATTTCAATGAAGAGGGTTCTTTTAGAAGATCAAAAAGCAATCACTACACCACGTTGTGGTTTTGCGTAGGTAAGAACGGTTCTTGCAAACCCGTAGTAGCCACGTAAAATTTGCAACAACAATTAGAGGACGTCTAACTTGTTTTTGCAGGGTATGTTGTGATGTGATATGGCCAATTACATGATGAGATATATGTGATGTATGAGATGATCATGTGTTGTATAGAATATCACGACTTGCATGTCGATGAGTACGGCAACTGGCAGGAGCCATAGAGTTGTCTTTAATTATTTTCACCGTTTTGCTTTACTTTATCGCTATGAGTTAGCAATAGTCGTGGAAGCAACAGTCGGCGCGACAACCTCATGGCGACACGTTGATGGAGATCATGGTGTCATGCCGGTGACGATGGAGATCATGCCGGTGCTTTGGAGATGGAGATCAAAAGCACAAGTTCATGGCCATATCATGTCACTTATGATTTGCATGTGATGTTAATCCTTTTTATGCATCTTATTTTGCTTAGGACGACGGTAGCATTATAAGGTGATCCCTCACTTAAATTTCAAGATAAATTGTGTTCTCCCCGAGTGTGCACCGTTGCGAAAGTTTGTCGTTTCGAGACACGCCGTGATGATCGGGTGTGATAGACTCTACGTTCACATACAACGGGTGTAAGCCATGTTGCACGTGCGGAACACTCGGGTTAAACTTGACGAGCCTAGCATGTACAGACATGGCCTCGGAACACAAGAGACCGAAAGGTCGAACATGAGTCATATAGTAGATATGATCAACATGAAGATGTTCACCATTGAAACCACCTCAACTCACGTGATGATCGGACTTGAGTTGGTGGATTTGGATCATGTTACACTCGAATGACCGGAGGGATGTCAATTTGAGTGGGAGTTTTTAAGTAATATGATTAACTAAACTCATTATCTAGAACAATAGTCTAAGTTGTCTTTGCTATATTTATGTTGTAGATCATGGCTCGCGCAGTAGCACCCCTGAATTTTAATGCGTTCCTAGAGAAAGCTAAGTTGAAAGATGATGGAAGTAACTTTGTGGACTGGGCCCGTAATCTAAGGATTATCCTTACGGTTTCCCAGAAGGCTTATGTCCTTGATGCACCGCTTGGTGATCCACCCGCTCCAGTTGAGTCTCTAGACGTTGTGAACGCCTGGCAGGCTCGTTCTGAAGATTACTCAATAGTTCAATGTGCAATATTGTATGGCTTAGAACCGGGACTTCAAAGAAGTTTTGAACGTCATGGAGCATATGAGATGTTCCAGGAGTTGAAGTTTATCTTTCAGAAGAATGCCCGGATCGAGAGATATGAGATCTCCGATAAGTTCTATGCTTGCAAGATGGAGGAGAACGGGTCTATCAGTGATCACGTACTCAGAATGTCTGGGTACTCCACCCGTCTGGCTGAATTGGGGATGCCCCTTCCGCCAGAGGCTATCACTGACAGAGTTCTTCAATCATTGCCACCTAGCTACAAGAGCTTCGTGTTGAACTATAACATGCACGGGATGAACAAGTCAGTCGCCGAGCTGTTTGCGATGCTGAAAGCCGCTGAGTCTGAAATTCAGAAGGAGCATCAAGTGTTGATGGTCAATAAAACCACTAGTTTCAAGAAAAATGGCAAGGGTAAGAAGGGTAACTCCAAGAAGAGTGGCAAAGCAGTTGCTTCTCTCAAGAAGAAACCCAAGGCTGGACCCAAACCAGAAACTGTGTGTTTTCATTGCAAGGGAACTGGACACTGGAAGCGGAACTGCCCCAAGTATTTGGCTGACAAGAAGGCGGCCAACAACAAACAAGGTATATATGATATACATGTTATTGATGTGTACCTTACCAACTCTCGTTGTAGTGCCTGGGTATTTGATACCGGTGCGGTTGCTCATATTTGCAACTCAAAACAGGAACTGCGGAATAGATGGAGGCTGGCAAAGGACGAAGTGACGATGCGCGTGGGAAATGGTTCCAAGGTTGATGTGATCGCCGTCGGCACGCTCGCTCTTTGATTACCCTCGGGATTAGTGATGAACCTGAATAAATGTTATTTGGTTCCTGCGTTAAGCATGAACATTATATGTGGATCTTGTTTATTGCGAGACGGTCACTCATTTAAATCTGAGAATAATGGTTGTTCTATTTATATGAGTAATATCTTTTATGGTCATGCACCCAATGTGAGGGGTTTATTCTTATTGAATCTCGATAGTAATGATACACATGTTCATAACATTGATGCCAAAAGATGTAGAATTGATAATGATAATACCACTTTCTTGTGGCACTGCCGTTTAGGTCATATTGGCGTAAAACGCATGAGGAAGCTCCATGCTGATGGACTTTTGGAGTCACTTGATTTTGAATCACTTGACACATGTGAGCCATGCCTCATGGGCAAGATGACTAAAACGCCGTTCTCTGGAAAAATGGAACGGGCAAGTGACTTGTTGGAAATCATACATACTGATGTGTGCGGTCCGATGAGTATTGAGGCGCGCGGTGGTTATCGTTACTTTCTCACCTTCACTGTTGACTTAAGTAGATATGGGTATATTTACTTAATGAAACACAAGTCTGAAACATTTGAAAAGTTCAAACAATTTCAGAGTGAAGTTGAGAATCATAGTAACAAGAAGATTAAATTCCTACGATCTGATCGAGGAGGAGAATATCTGAGTTATGAGTTTGGCAGTCACTTAAGACAATGTGGAATTGTTTCACAACTGACACCGCCTGGAACACCACAGCGTAATGGTGTGTCCGAACGTCGTAATCGAACCTTATTGGATATGGTGCGATCTATGATGTCTCTTGCCGATTTGCCACTATCGTTTTGGGGTTATGCATTAGAGACAGCTGCATTCACTTTAAATAGGGCACCATCGAAATCCGTTGAGACGACGCCATATGAACTTTGGTTTGGCAAGAAGCCAAAGCTGTCGTTTCTTAAAGTTTGGGGATGTGATGCTTATGTCAAAAAGCTTCAGACTGAAAAGCTGGAACCCAAAGCGGAAAAATGCGTCTTCATAGGATACCCAAAAGAGACAGTTGGATATACCTTGTACCTCAGATCCGAAGGCAAAGTGTTTGTCGCTAAAAACGGAACGTTTCTTGAGAAAGAGTTTCTCTCGAAAGAATTGAGTGGGAGGAAGATAGAACTTGATGAGGTTGTTGAACCTTTACTTCAACCTGAGAGTAGCGCAGCACAGAAAGATGTTTCTGTAGAGCCTACATCAGCTGAAGAGGAAGTTAATGATAATGATCATGAAGCTTTGGATCAAGTTGCTATCGAACCTCGTAGGTCGACAAGGACGCGTACTGCTCCTGAGTGGTACGGCAACCCTGTCTTAGAAGTCATGTTGTTGGACAACGACGAACCTACGAGCTATGGAGAAGCGATGATGGGCCCGGATTCCGAGAAGTGGTTAGAGGCCATGAAATCCGAGATGGGATCCATGTATGAAAACAAAGTGTGGACTTTGGAAGTATTACCTGAAGGGCGTAAGGCCATTCAGAACAAATGGATCTTTAAGAGGAAGACGGACGCGGACGGTAATGTCACCGTCTATAAAGCTCGACTTGTGGCAAAGGGTTTTTCACAAGTTCAAGGAGTTGACTACGATGAGACCTTCTCACCTGTAGCGATGCTTAAGTCCGTCAGAATCATGTTAGCAATAGCTGCCTTTTTCGATTATGAAATTTGGCAGATGGATGTCAAAACAGCGTTCCTTAACGGTTTCCTTAAGGAAGAGTTGTATATGATGCAACCAGAAGGTTTTGTCGATCCAGAGAATGCTGACAAAGTTTGCAAACTCCAGCGATCCATTTATGGACTGGTGCAAGCATCTCGGAGTTGGAATCTTCGCTTTGATGAGGTGATCAAAGCGTTCGAGTTTATACAAGTTTACGGAGAAGCTTGTATTTACAAGAAAGTGAGTGGGAGCTCTATAGCGTTTCTAATATTATATGTGGATGACATATTACTGATTGGAAACAATATAGAAATGTTGGAAGGCGTGAAGGAATATTTGAACAAGAGTTTTTCAATGAAGGACCTAGGAGAAGCTGCTTTCATATTAGGCATCAAGATCTATAGAGATAGATCGAGACGCTTAATAGGACTTTCACAAAGCACATACCTTGACAAAGTTTTGAAGAAGTTCAAAATGGATCAGTCCAAGAAGGGGTTCCTGCCTGTATTGCAAGGTGTGAAGTTGAGTCAGACTCAATGCCCAGTGACTGCAGGAGATAGAGAAAAGATGAGTGTCATCCCCTATGATTCAGCCATAGGCTCTATCATGTATGCAATGCTGTGCACAAGACCCGATGTCAGCCTTGCCATAAGTATGGTCGGAAGGTTTCAAAGTGATCCAGGAATGGAACACTGGACGGCGGTCAAGAATATCCTGAAGTACCTGAAAAGGACTAAGGACATGTTTCTCGTTTATGGAGGTGATCAAGAGCTCGTCGTAAAGGGTTACGTCAATGCAAGCTTTGACACTGATCCGGATGACTCTAAGTCACAAACCGGATACGTATTTATTCTTAATGGGGGTGCGGTTAGCTGGTGCAGTTCCAAGCAAAGTGTGGTAGCTGATTCTACATGCGAAGCGGAGTACATCGCTGCCTCGGAGGCGGCGAAGGAAGGTGTCTGGATGAAGGAGTTCATGACAGATCTTGGAGTAGTGCCTAGTGCGCTTAACCCAATGACTCTGTTTTGTGATAATCCTGGTGCCATTGCTCTAGCCAAGGAACCAAGATTTCACAAGAGGACCAGACACATAAAGCGACGTTTCAATTCCATCCGCGATTACATCAAGGAGGACGTCATAAATATTTGCAAAGTACACACGGATCTGAATGTTACAGATCCGATGACTAAACCTCTTCCAAGGGCTAAACATGAACAACACCAGAACTGCATGGGTGTTCGATTCATTACAATGTAAATCACATAGTGATGTGAACTAGATTATTGACTCTAGTGCAAGTGGGAGACTGTTGGAAATATGCCCTAGAGGCAATAATAAATTGGTTATTATTATATTTCCTTGTTCATGATAATCGTTTATTATCCATGCTATAATTGTATTGATTGGAAACTCAAATACATGTGTGGGTACATAGACAACACTGTGTCCCTAGTAAGCCTCTAGTTGACTAGCTCGTTGATCAAAAGATGGTTAAGGTTTCCTGGCCATGGACATGAGATGTCATTTGATAACGGGATCACATCATTAGGAGAATGATGTGATGGACAAGACCCAAACTATAAACGTAGCATATGATCGTGTCAGTTTATTGCTATTGTTTTCTGCATGTCAAGTATCTATTCCTATGACCATGAGATCATACAACTCCCTGACATCGGAGGAGTACCTTGTGTGTATCAAACGTCGCAACGTAACTGGGTGACTATAAAGGTGCTCTACAGGTATCTCCGAGGATGTCTGTTGGGTTGGCATGGATCAAGACTGGGATTTGTTACACCGTGTGACGGAGAGGTATCTCAGGGCCCACTCGGTAATACAACATCACAATGAGCCTTGCAAGCAATGTGACTAAAGTGTTAGCCACGAGATCTTGTATTACGGAACGAGTAAAGAGACTTGCCGGTAACGAGATTGAACTAGGTATAGAGATACCGACGATCGAATCTCGGGCAAGTAACATACCGAAGAACAAAGGGAACAGTATACGGGATTAACTGAATCCTTGACATAGAGGTTCGACCGATAAAGATCTTCGTAGAATATGTAGGAGCCAATATGGGCATCCAGGTCCCGCTATTGGTTATTGATCGTAGAGGTGTCTCGGTCATGTCTACATAGTTCTCGAACCCGCAGGGTCTACACACTTAACGTTTGGTGACGATTAGTATAGTTGAGTTATTTTGTTGGTGACCAAAGGTTGTTCGGAGTCCCGGATAAGATCCCGGACATGACGAGGATCTCCGGAAGAGTCCGGAGGTAAAGATTGATATATGTGATAATAGTGTTTTGGTTTCCGGAAGGGTTCCGGAATTCACCGGAAGGGGTTCCGGATGTTTACCGAAGTGTTCGGGTGCCGCAACACTTTATATGAGCCAAAGGGGTAAAGCCCACGAGGTATTGGAAAGTGCAAAAGAAAGTTTTGCTGCTGCCTTAAGCGGTACTACCGCTGGTAAGGCAGTACTACCGCGTAAGCGGTACTACCGCTTGTGTGAAGCGGTACTACCGCTTGTGCGCGGTACTGCAGGGATCCGAGTTGGACTCTTTCCCTGCGGGCCAAACCGACCTTGTGCGGGCAAAACCGACCTGGAGGAGGCTTTTACTCCAAGTTTAGACCCCAAGGCTCAACATATAAATAGAGGGGCAGGGCTAGCACACGGGAGACAATATGATTTCCCAAGCCGTGTGTCGGCAACCCTAACCCTCTAGTTCTCCCGTCATAATCTCCGTAGTGCTTGGCGAAGCCCTGCAGAGATTGTTCCTCACCACCATCACCACGCCGTCGTGCTGCCGGAACTCATCTACTACTTCATCATCGCTCGTTGGATCGAGGAGGTGAAGGCGTCATCAAGCCGTACGTGTGTTGAACGCGGAGGTGCCGTCCATTCGGCACTAGTTCGTGATCGGATCGAGGGACGACTTGCGATTTGGATCGCGGAGACGTTCGACTACATCAACCACGTTTCTTAACGCTTCCGCTTAGCGATCTACAAGGGTATGTAGATTCACTCTCCCTCTCGTAGATGCTCATCACCATGGATAGATCTTGTGTGTGCGTAGGAAATTTTTTGTTTCCCATGCAACGTTCCCCAACAACATTATGGGCCTGCATAATTTTATCGGTGTGGCTCAGGCAAACAGTCTGAATGGTTTTATATATTGTCCATGTGTTGACTGTGAGAATAAGAAGTATTACTCTTCCTCGAAAATCCTTCACACCCACCTGCTTTGTTGGACCAAGCACGGAGAAAGAGGGGTTATGATGGAAGACAATGAAGTAGAAGATGATGATGACAACTATTCTATGTTCCCTGAATACGGTGATACTACAACGGGGAAAGCTGAAGATCAAGAGGCACCAGATGTGCCCGCTGATGATCTTCGCTGGGTCATTGTTGATGCACAGAGAGAATGCGAAAGTGAAAAGGAAAAGTTGAAGTTGGAGCGCATGTTAGAGGATCACAAAAAATTGTTGTACCCAAATTGCGAAGATGACAACACAAAGCTCGGTACCACACTGGATTTGCTGCAATGGAAGGCAGAGAATGGTTTATCTGACAAGGGATTTGAGAAGTTACTAAAAATAATGAAGAAGAAGCTTCCAAAGGATAACGAATTGCCGGCCAGTATGTACGAAGCAATGAAGGTTGTCAGCCCTCTAGGATTAGAGGTGCAGAAGATACATGCATGCCCTAATGACTGCATCCTCTACCTCGGTGAGGAGTACGAGAATTTGAATGCATGCCCGGTATGCGGTGCATTGCGCTATAAGATTAGCCGCGATGACCCTGGTGATGTTGAGAGCGAACGCCCCAGGAAGAGGGTTCCTGCCAAGGTGATGTGGTATGATCCTATAATACCACGGTTGAAACGTTTGTTCCAAAACAAAGAGCAGGCCAAGTTGTTGCGATGGCACAAAGAAGACCGTAAGAAAGACACGATGTTGAGAGTACCCACTGATGGGTCGCAGTGGAGAAAAATCGAGACAGAGTTCACGAACTTTGAAGATGACGCAATGAACTTATGGTTTGCTCTAAGTACAGATGGCATGAATCCTTTTGGGGAGCAGAGCTACAGTCATAGCACCTGGCCTGCGACTCTATGTATCTACAACCATCCTCCTTGGTTGTGCATGAAGCAGAAGTTCATTATGATGCCAATGCTCATCCAAGGCCCTAAGCAAACTGGCAACGACATTGATGTGTACCTAAGGCCATTAGTTGAAGAACTTTTACAGTTGTGGGATAAAAAAGGTGTACGTGTGTGGGATGAGCACAAACAGGAGGAATTTGACCTACGAGCGTTGTTTTTTGTAACTAGGGGTGGAATGTGATAGTGGATAATCTAGAATATCAGATATGTGTATTCGAGAAAATGCCTTTTCGTATCCGAAATATCCGCATCCGAACCAATATGGAAATGGAAATTATCCATATCCGAATTTATTTATGAACCAAAAAAATAAATATGGTATGAGATTTTGACACAAATATGGATATGGAAGTGGATACATCCATATTCGAATAAGATTATGGGATGTAATTTTCAAATTGCAAGCCCCAATATTCCAATTATCCAACATAAAAGCCAAATAAGTCATCAAATTTTACACTTTGTATGATTAAACTTAGAAATTATTATGAATTACAATGGTATTTATTCATAAACCTATTTATAATTGATTATCGTATGTCACACTTGAGCAACAGATCGCTATTATTCGTATCCGTTCCGAATCAAGCAAATATCCGATACGTATCCGTATTCGAATAACATCCGAGCCGCATCCGTATCCGATAACATCCGTATTCGCATTCGTATTCATTTTGAAAATATGGAAACGGAAGTGGTAAGAGCACTATCCGATCCGCATCCGATCTGTTTCCACCCCAATTTGTAACCATCAATGATTGGCCTGCTCTTAGTAACCTTTCAGGACAGACAAACAAGGGATACAATGCATGCACGCACTGTTTAGATGAGACTGAAAGTACATATTTGGATAAATGTAAGAAGAATGTGTACCCGGGACATTGTCGATTTCTTTCGATCAGGCATCTCTTAAGAAAGAAAGGCAAGCATTTCAAAGATGAGGCAAATCACCGGAAGAAGCCTGGCCACCGTACAGGGTTTGATATATTTGATATGGTCAAGGATTTGAAAGTAATCTTTGGAAAGGGTCTTGGCGGTCAATCTGTTCACAAAGACGCTAACGGACACGCACCCATGTGGAAGAAGAAATCTATATTTTGGAAGCTACCCTATTGGGAAGTCCTAGATGTCCGCTCTGCAATCGACGTGATGCACGTGACGAAGAATCTTTGCGTGAACCTGCTAGGATTCCTGGGCGTGTATGGGAAGACAAAACATACACCGAAGGCATGGCAAGACCAGCAACGTATGAACGAAAAAGACGGCATGCATCCAAAGCAGTATCAAGGTCCTACCAGCTACACTCTTACCAAAGCAGATAAGGAAATCTTCTTTGAATGCCTAAGCAGTGTCAAGGTCCCGTTTGGCTTCTCGTCGAATATAAAGAGAATAATAAATATGACAGAGAAAAAATTTCAAAAACTAAAGTCTTATGACTGCCACGTGATTATGACGCAACTGCCAAGTTATGCAATTTACAAGAATTAATTTCAATCTGTAAAATTGAATCTGTCAAATAATTTCTTCAAAATGAAAATTAAAACTCGTCATGTTGACTAACAGAAACATAATATAATTTGGCAAAAGATTAACAAGAAAACATAAACTAAAATAATTAAATCAAAGGAAAAAGGTATAAAACTAAAAGAGCTAAACAAAATCTGTTTTTGATTAAAACACCTATTTAAAATATCCTAAAAATTCCTAAATTGAACATACTGATAAAACACACTAATATTAAAGAGCAGGAAAAAGAATCACTCAAAAAACTATTTTTAAACTAAAGTTATTCACAAACTAGTGATTCACACAAATTTCAAAGAATTCAATTTTAAACTAAAGTTATTCACAAACTACTGGTACTAACAGAAAGTTTATAATTTTTGTGACCTAAAGCAAAAAAGATTTACTCAAAAACTCCAAATATTCTAAAAGTTATTCAAAATCTAAAAACAGAAATTGTTCTGTTTAGAAAAACAAAACAGAAAAGAAAAAGCCGCCTTTTGTCCCGGTTGTTATCACAAACCGGGACTAAAGGTTCCTTCCCGCGCGGAATTTGGGCCGCCGAAAAGTTGGACCGTTAGTCCCGGTTGGTGGCTGCGACCGGGACTAAAGGTCTCAGCTCCCGCGCGGGAGAAGGACCTTTCGTCCCGGTTGGTGGCTGGAACCGGGACTGAAGGACCATTAGTTCTGGTTGCAGCCACCAACCGGGACTAAAGGTGACCTATAGTATATATATCTTCGTTGTCCCGGTGCCAGTTACGGCCCGGGAGAACACATCGACGCCGCCAGGCCGCCCGACCCCGACGCCGAACTGCTCGTCGCCGTCGCCGCTCCTCGTCTCCGACCCCGGTGCCGCCACCTCCATCGACCCCGGTGCCGCCGCCCGACCCCGGTGCCGCCACCTTCTTCGTCCGGCCCATTCAAGGTGAGGCGCCCCCTCGAGCCCCAATCTTCTTTAGGTCCATTGATGCGTGGGCATTGCGAGCTTCCGTGATGATGAGTTCATCTTGTATATGTATCCTGATTTGTATGTTCTTCAATATGTGAACATATATCATGAAATTTTGATTTGCTCCTATATATTCTAATCTAGAAGTTCATGAGCCTACCATCTTACCTATTAAAATAGTGTTTGCCATCATGTTCACTTACTCTAAAAGTCCACAGCTCAATATGTTCTAATTTTTTAGAAAGTTTTCAATGCTAGAATTATTTCTGGTATAAAAAAATACTATGTATATGTTTGTGATTATGAGATATATATAAATCATAAATATTTATCGTCTAAAATTACATTCCATATCGCTGGAGGAGTCCCCGACGATCGCAGGAGGAGTCCCTGATGATCGCCGGTGAGGAGTCCCCGACGATCGCCGGAGGAGTCCCCGACGATGGCCGGTGAGGAGTCCCCGACGATCGCCGGAGGAGTCCCCGACGATCGCCGGTGAGGAGTCCCCGACGATCTCCGGAGGAGTCCCCGACGATCACCGGAGGAGTCCCCGACCCCACTCAGCTCATTTATTTTCTTAGTAATTACCGCATTGTCTCACTGAGCACTGCCGGTCGAAATTTCTATCGAGAGGAGTGTCCACCACATACACCACCATATAAGTGTGAGGGAGTCCACCAACATACACCATGAAATATGAGAGTTCTTCAACGAAGCCTCGACAGACCGAAAGTCAACCCATGTTTAATAGTTCCTTGTATAATTGCCGTCAATTTTTAATTTTAGAATCATGAACACAGGAAATGTCGTCTGACGACGAGGGGACGATCCCTCAGTGCCATTTGTGCTGGGATGACAGGGGTATATGCGACCGTTATCCTCACCAAGACAACGATACATCCTTCACCATCAAGCTAAAGGATGACTCTGATATTATTACGGTATGTAAAGACGGCATGTATTTTTTGTTAATAAAGTATGACATCTGCTTTTTTGCTTTAATTAACCTCTTTCAATTACAACTAAGAGATAATGTTTTCTAGAACTAAACGCTTACGCCTACATTATTTACATTGCAGCAAACATATGCTTAGGTTGACTCTTAGTTTTTTTCACGTTATATAAGTGCCTATTGAATAGTTGTTTGTGTCGGAGCCTTAGTGTATGTAGCTGTTTTCTTCATATTCGCAGTTAAGCACCTATATACAAGTGCTCTGCATATTAGAGATGGCCTAACATGATGTGTTTTACTGTTGTAATGAAGAACATCATCAAATAGTCGTTGTTGGCCAGGACACTTGGACTTAACATCTAGTATCCTGCACTGCAGACCATAGGTTTGTGATCTCTATGATCTCCCGGTGGAGAAAATTGGAGCATATATACTCTTCTCTCAATCAAATCATTTATAAGTATGGCATAAACCATAGAAACGGAACTCAATCTGTTTGGTTTAGGTGCACATATAACAACCGTACATTAGTAAGTGCATCTGAAATTGTGAACTAAAATTATGGTTAATGTGACAGAAAATCAAGTTTCTTGCTATTGTACTGATGGTTAATTGTAGCAGCATATCAGGTATAACAATGGGAATGCACTATTGTTTGTTCATCGTGTTGTTCTTCTTTGGTCAAAGTTTTTCCGAACATTGATTTTTATTTGTCTAGAAGCTCTCACCTAAAAAAACTTCTTCTAAAAGTGTTATTTATGCTTTTTTTTAACATACCTGCATCTTCATGTGGCGAAACGGTGCACCAATTATATTGTAAACACAATTGCATATGTAGCTCTTTTATTTCCACTCAGAAAGGTCACTAAACTTTCAATTCAGTTCGATCTGAAGAGGTTATGCCCTTTCACTAACTACCGACCAGTAAAACATTCCTAAGGATTTATTTAAATGCTAAGAGTTCTTATCAATGCTAAAAATTCCTATTTACAAGTAAGATTCATTTTGTATTTATGCCCTGTAATTTACATGCCTAAAACCACAAAACCAGAATACAAATATATGGCATCAGTCTAAGTAGAATGCAGAGAACTCTTACCATTGATAAAAAACTAAGATTCATTTTGTATTTATGCTCTGTAATTTACATGCCTAAAACCACAAAGTGAGAATACAAATATATGGGACCAGTCTAAGGAGAATGCAGAAAACACTTGCTGATTCAAATTTTTGTTCACAGAAATAGGGGATGGAATTTAGCAACCAGTAGCACATTCGCCGTAAGAGCTTCGAAAGGCTTTCTAAACCCCACAATAAAATAGCAAGTAATCTTCCCATGATAATAAAACACTAATATTCTCTATACACACCAACTTAGCATTCTGTATATCGTAGAGTGAATCACATCTTGAAATTATTCACTATTGTTTCATGCAATTTTTACTGATGTGAAATAAAAGAAGACACCATTTTTCTAAAGTTTCTAAATATTACACGTTACATTACCGAGTGGCTTTAAATTCATTGGTATGTGTACCATCACGTATAGGTACATGGAAAATTGTGTCATGACTATATATCCAACTGCCGGTTATAAGATGTTGCCATATCATCTATAGCCAACATATATAGCCACTAGTACCACAAGGTTAGCTCTAAGGTTGGCTATAAGAATAGTACTTTTTCTTATCTTCTCTCTATCTCTTTTTTCACATTTATTGCATTTGCCTAGAAACCTGCATATAGCTAGGTTTTTGCATAAGAGCCCATTCCTCTTGCTTTTTCATGTCTCTCTCCTTTACATAGACTAAATTGCTATGTGGGCGGGCTATAAGACTGCTATTGTACTTGCTCTTATTACATGATATTTATGTTTCCCATGTTATAAAACTATTTAGTAAATGTAAATCCATCATGCACTAATAATAGATTAATTCTATTGTTTGTTAAACATATACAAAGTTATTATTGTAAATATGCTAGCCCGTGCATACTAGTTTTCCTTGGTGACAAATGTTTCTTGCTTTCTGCTGCTGGATCATTTTAATGTAACGTACGTATAGGAGTACAAGACATGCATAGTATGCAGATAGAGTATGACATGATTCAGTATCTTTAGAGTAGGAGCAGGCACAGGCACACGAAGGGGAGCTACGTGCCGTCAGAGAAAAACTCTCCTACGCGGGGCGGGTTTGGCCAGGACTAAAACACTAGCCGCCGCCGCCAAGGGAGCCGACCATCCGGCGCCGTTTTTCGGCGGCTCTCCTCCACCGGCGACCTCTTGGTCGTCGGTCGTGAGGGGGGTCGCCGGATCCCGTGCGTGCGGATCATTTTTGCTTTAGGTTTAGACCCTAGTAGCTTAGGTTTTTGGATCGCCTGACGTCTTGGCTTCGGCGGCGGCGACGGCGATGCTGAATAAAGAAGCTCCGGATTCTTCACCGGCGAGGCGATCGTCTCTATTGTCGGTGATGGATTTGGGAATCAGTCTGTTCAAGCGAGGATATCGTGGCGGCGACGGCATCCTTGTGGTGGACTTGTGTCCTCGGGCTCCGCCGTTGCGACGGCGTCTGCTCCAGCGTCGGCGCGGAGCTTGGGAGGTAGTCCAGGAGCGGATGCAGATCGTGGTCTGCATCGACGACATCTGGAAGACGAAACATGTGCTGGGTTCGTGGTTGATGGATGGCAGGTATGGTTTCCTCCTTCGACGTCTTAGTCGTGGTGGGGTGTCAGATCTGGAGTTCGATGGCGTGTCCGGGGTGTTGCCCCGGTCTGATTCGTTCAACGGCAATGGCTTCTATCTTTGGTGAGCCACCTTAGAGGTCCGCAAAGCTGCATATCAGTGATGGAGCCGCGTCGAGCTCGGGTGAGGAGGTGATCCGTCAATATTTACTTTGGTGGCTGCTGTGGTGGTGCCGGAGGCAGGTGACGGACGTTGGTGTCAAGCTCAGCGATGTTTTGCTATCTTTTCAGTTTTGTCATGTCGGTTTTTACGTGACTTGTAATTTAATCTTTGTGATATAAATGAGACACGTATTACCTTGCAAAAAAAAAAGGCACATGCACACGAATGGTGGCATGCAGCCGCAGGTCGCTCATCCTCCTCCCCGCCGCCCCGACAGCCTCCGCCATGTCCAACTCACCCGCGCTGCCGGCGGGGAGCTCCCAGTCGAAATGGAACAGAAGGCTCTCCAGCGCGAGCTCCAGGACAGCCAACCCGAACGTTATCCCACGGCACATCGTCCGGCCTGCGCCGAAAGGCACGAACTCGAAGTTGGTTCCCCTAAAGTCTGGCGCAGCGGCACCGGCCTCCTCGAACCTCTCGGGCCTGAACTCCTCGGCGTCGGCGCCCCAGCTCGCCGTGTCCCGGCCGATCGCCCACGCGTTAACTAGCACCATGATGCCCTTGGGCACGTCGTAGCCAAGAACACGTCGGGCCTCCATGCACTCCCGGGGGAGAAGCAGCGGCGCCACCGGGTGTAGCCGGAGGGTCTCTTTGATTACTAGATGAAGATAGTGCAGCTCCTGCAGGGCCTCTTCACGGACCCGGCTCTCCCCGGCGAGGGCGCCGCGCACCTCCAACTGTGCCCTCAGGAGCGCAGCGGAGGATCGCATGAGCTCCGCCATCGCCCATTCTATCGTCGTTGATGTGGACAGTGGACTCACTCCCTGCCGCAAACATATCCTGCAAAAAATAACATAACTTCGTGAATGGTTCCGGTCGGTGTCGTCGTGTCGAGAGGCTGAAAGAATTTCATCTAGACACAGGTCAATCTTACGGTGATTATGGCACGGATGGTTCTGTTGTCGAGAGGCACGTCGATGCCACCATCCGCTTGGATCCGGAGTAGCACGTCCAGGAGGTCCTCTTCCTCGTCATTGGTGCCGGCTGACATCCTCCTCGCACGGTGCTCCTCGGTGATGCGGTCCATGAGCTGGCTCATCTCGCGGTTGAGCAGCTCCGCGCGGCGCAACGCCCCGCTGAATGCGCGCGCAAGGCGCGACGATGGGAACAGGTCGGCGAGACTTAACCCGACGACCAGCTTGACGCCCTCGTCGAGGCGGTCCAAGAACTCGTCACGGAGAGCCCCGATGCGGTGGCCCAGCACCGTGCGCGTCACCACGTCGGTGATGTAGGCGGAGAGGAGGGAGCTGACGTTCAGGGGCTCTGATGCCGACGAAGACGAGGCAACAGTGGCGACCAGGGTGGCGGTCTCGACCTCGCGTGCTCTCCGTTGGGACCGGACCCGCCGCGCGCCGAGCAGCTCGGTTGTGCTGAGCTTCCGGGCCTGCCGCCAGTGCTCACCGTGAGGCGCGAAGGCGATGCCGAGGCCGTCCCTCGTGAGCGCGCGCATGGTGGCGGTCCGCGGCCGTGTGGCGAATGCCGTGTCGTGTGTTTTCATGATCTCGCTCGCCGCACCGGCTGACGAAGCCACGATGACCTCGAGCTCCCCTAGATGGAGCAGCATGAGCGGGGCATCGTACGCGCGGGCAAGGTCACGCAGGGCGCGGTGTGGTAGGGCTAGCGCGCCGACGAGGTGGTGCAGGTTGCCGATGACTGGCAGCCGCCATGGCCCCGGGGGCAGGTTCTTACCCCGTGCTTGCGCGGCAGCCTGAACTTGACGATGAGGAGCAGGAAGATGGGCAGGAGGAGGAAGAGGTAACTGTTGTAGTACATGACGTCTTGATCTTGTTGCCCCATGGCTGCCTGCAGAGTCCGAAATTTCTACATACATTATATATAGCCATGGCCACGTCTTGATCTTGTTGTTGCAGCACGTGCAAGATAATACCGTGTCAATGTCGACTGTGACACGTATCAACTTTGCACGCCAATTAAACATCAGACTCGACTAAGACTTCAAGTTTTAGTCCATGCTATGTTCGTGAGATATTACGTCAAGATTGATGCAATATTTTCTTTTGAAGTTTGTTTTTTCCATTTTACGTGTT
The DNA here is from genome assembly GCA_039707655.1 of Elymus sibiricus. Taxonomy (NCBI): domain Eukaryota; kingdom Viridiplantae; phylum Streptophyta; class Magnoliopsida; order Poales; family Poaceae; genus Elymus; species Elymus sibiricus. The sequence goes on from CM077675.1 coordinate 490,419,093, forward strand.
ATGTCACTTTACTGAGATTTGGTCCTAGCCACACCATTAAACATCGGATGCACTTGCTAAATTGCAGGCACCCGAATATTTTCTTTTGCATGAGCCGATTTCCTCTTCGTGTGAGGACCTAGGCGAGGACGGTGTGAGGAGTGCCAGCGACGTCGAGGCCGAGCCATGCATGAGCAAGAGACGACAGGAACGAGTCCAAAACATGATGCGTGCGAGTCGAGGGGGTGCGGGGGCCGTCGGAGTTGCTGCAGGTCAAGGAGGCTTAGAGGGGGATGGTCGCGGCGACGACAAGAAATGGCGGTGGGGGATGTTGGGAGGAGGCCGGGGTGGCGAGATGGCATGCGTTAGCACCTGCCAGCCGCAGAGGCAGAGGCAGAGGCAGACATGTTGGGTAGGGTAGGTGGACGGCGCGAGGAGAAACAGATTGCATAGGAGGGGGGGGGGGGGGGGGTAAGCAATGACCCGCGGGTGGAAGGTTGATCCAACGGCTACAAACAAAATCGAATGAGCGATTTTTTTTTTCAAGTACATGATAGATAGGTGATCCAGTAAAACATACTCTCACATGGTAATTACTGTCCTTTCGGTTACAACAGTCCATCCATGCCACTTCCTTTTTTTGTTAATATAAAACAATATATTATTTTTGAAAAGGGGAATAGTTATTTCATTGTAGGTTTCTGATGTCTACTACGCAACTTTATTCTTGTAGACTTTGTTGGGCCTCCAAGCGCAGAGTTTTGTAGGACAGTAGTAATTTTCCCTCAAGTGGATGACCTAAGGTTTATCAATCCATGAGAGGTGTAGGATGAAGGTGGTCTCTCTCAAACAGCCCTGCAATCAAATACAAGAAATCTCTTGTGTCCCCAACACACCCAATACAATGGCAAATTGTATAGGTGCACTAGTTCGGCGAAGAGATGGTGATACAAGTGCAATATGGATGATAGATATAGGTTTTTGTAATCTGAAAATATAAAAACAGCAAGGTAGCAAGTAACAAAAGTGAGCACAAATGGTATTGCAATGCTTGAAAACAAGACCTTGGGTTCATACTTTCACTAGTGCAAGTTCTCTCAACAATACTGACATAGTTGAATCATATGTAAATCCCTCACGTGCGACAAAGAGTTCACTCCAAAGTCACAAATAGCGGAGAACAAACGAAGAAATTATTGTAGGGTACGAAACCACCTCAAAGTTATCTTTTCCGATCAATCGTATGAGCTATCCCTATAAGTGTCACGAACAGCCCTAGAGTTCGTACTAAAATAACACCTTAAGATACACATCAACCTAAACCCTAATGTCACCTAGTTACTCCAATGTCACCACGAGTACCCATGGGCTTGATTATACGATATGCATCACACAATTTCAGATTCATCAGGTTCAATCCAACACAAAGAACTTCAAAGAGTGCACCAAAGTTTCTACCGGAGAGTCAAGACGAAAACATGTGCCAACCCCTATGCATAGATTCCCAAGGTCACGGAACCCGCAAGTTGATCACCAAAACATACATCAAGTGGATCAATAGAACATCCCATTGTCACCATGGATATCCCATCGCAAGACATACATCAAGTGTTCTCAAATCCTTTAAAGACTCAATCCGATAAGAAAACTTCAAAGGGAAAACTCAATTCATCACAAGAAGATAGAGAGGGGAAAACTCCATATTATTCATCTATATTAATAAAGCTCGCGGTACATCAAGATTGTGTCATCTCAAGAACACGAGAGAGAGATCAAACACATAGCTACTGGTACATACCCTCAGCCCCGAGGGTGAACTACTCCCTCCTTGTCATGGAGACCGCCGGGATGATGAAGATGGCCTCCAGTGATGGTTTCCCCCTCCGGCAGGGTGTCGGAACGAGCTCCCGATTGGTTTTTCTAGGCTATAGAGGCTTGCGGCGGCGGAACTCCCGATCTAGGGTTCTTTTCGGAGGTTTGGGTATTTATAAGAATTTTTGGCGTCGGTCTCACGTCAAGGGGGGCCACGAGGCGACGACAAGCCAGGGGGGCGCACCCTAGGGGGGGGGGCCTAGGCTTGTGGCTGCCTCGTCGCTCTTCTGGCCCAACTCCGATGCCCCGTGGGTCTCTTCTGGTCCATAAAAAATCACCGTAAGTTTTTATTCCGTTTGGACTGCGTTTGATATTCCTTTTCTGTAAAACTTAAAAACAAGGAAAAAACAGAAACTGGCACTGGGCTCTAGGTTAGTAGGTTAGTCCCAAAAACAATATAAAATAGCATATACATGCATATAAAACATCCAAAACCGATAATATAATAGCATGGAACAATCAAAAATTATAGATACGTTGGAGACGTATCAAGCATCCCCAAGCTTAATTCCTGCTCGTCCTCGAGTAGGTAAATGATAATAACAGAATTTTTGATGTGGAATGCTACCTAACATATTCATCCATGTAATTTTCTTTATTGTGGCATGAATATTCAGATCCATAAGATTCAAAACAAGAGTTTAATATTGACATAAAAACAATAATACTTCAAGCATACTAATAAAGCAATCACGTCTTCTGAAAATAACATGGCCAAAGAAAGTTATCCCTACAAAATCATATAGTCTGGCTATGCTCCATCTTCATCACACAAAGTATTAAATCATGCACAACCCCGGTTTTAGCCAAGCAATTGTTTCATACTTTAGTGTTCTCAAACTTTTTCAACTCTCACGCAATACATGAGCGTGAGCCATGGACATAGCACTATAGGTGGAATAGAATATGGTGGTTGTGGAGAAGACAAAAAAGAAGGAGATAATCTCACACCAACTAGGCGTATCAACGGGCTATGGAGATGCCCATCAATAGATATCAATGTGAGTGAGTAGGGATTGCCATGCAACGGATGCACTAGAGCTATAAGTGTATGAAAGCTCAAAAAGAAACTAAGTGGGTGTGCATCTAACTTGCTTGCTCACGAAGACCTAGGGCAATTTGAGGAAGCCCATCATTGGAATATACAAGCCAAGTTCTATAATGAAAAATTCCCACTAGTATATGAAAGTGACAATATAGGAGACTCTCTATCATGAAGATCATGGTGCTACTTTGAAGCACAAGTGTGGAAAAAGGATAGTAGCATTGCCCCTTCTCTCTTTTCTCTCATTTTTTTTCTTTTTTTTCATTTTTTTTCTTTTGGTGGGCATCTTTGGCCTCTCTTTTTTGGGCTTCTCTGGCCTCTTTTATTTTTTTGTAAAGTCCGGAGACTCATCCCGAGTTGTGAGGGAATCATAGTTTCCATCATCCTTTCCTCACATGGGACAATGCTCTAATAATGATGATCATCACACTTTTATTTACTTACAACTCAAGAATTACAACTCGATACTTAGAACAAAATATGACTCTATATGAATGCCTCCGGCGGTGTACCGGGATGTGCAATGACTCAAGAGTGACATGTATAAAAAATATGAATGGTGGCTTTGCCACAAATACGATGTGAACTACATGATCATGCAATGACTCAATATGACAATGATGATGCGTGTCATAAACGGAATGGTGAAAGTTGCATGGCAATATATCTCGGAATGGCTATGGAAATGCCATAATAGGTAGGTATGGTGGCTGTTTTGAGGAAGGATATATGGTGGGTGTAATGCACCGGCGAAAGTTGCACGGTACTAAAGAGGCTAGCAATGGTGGAAGGGTGAGAATGCGTATAATACATGGACTCAACATTAGTCATAAAGAACTCGCATACTTATTGCAAAAGTCTATTAGTTATCAAAACAAAGTACTACACGCATGCTCCTAGGGGAAGGGTTGGTAGGAGTTAACCATCGCGCGATCCGGACCTCCACACAAAGGAAGGCAATCAATAAATAAATCATGCTCCGACTTCGTCACATAACGGTTCACCATACGTGCATGCTACGGGAATCACAAACTTTAACACAAGTATTTCTATCAATCCACAATTACTCACTAGCATGTCTCTAATATTACAATCTTTATATCTCAAAACAATCATAAGGAATCAAACTTCTTATAGTATTCAATGCACTTTTATATGAAAGTTTTTATTATATCTCTCTTGGATGCCCATCATATTAGGACTAAATTCATAACCTAAACAAATTACCATGCTGTTTAGAGACTCTCAAAATAATATAAGTGAAGCATGAGAGTTCATTAATTTCTATAAAATGAAACCACCGCCGTGCTCTACAAAGATATAAGTGAAGCACTAGAGGAAAAGACAAACTACTCGAAAAAGATATAAGTGAAGATCAATGAGTAGCCAACAATTAAATAACTATGTGAAGACTCTCTCATCTAAGAATTTCAGATCTTAAGTATTTTATTCAAACAGCAAAACAAAAAAAAATGACATTCCAAGGATAGCACATATCATGTGAAGAAGCAAAAACTTAGGTTCAACCGATACTAACCGATAATTGTTGAAGAAGAAAGGTGGGATGCCAACCGGGGCATCCCCAAGCTTAGATACTTGAGACTTCTTGAAATATTAATTAGGGATGCCTTGGGCATCCCCAAGCTTGAGCTCTTGTGTCTCCTTAATTCCTCTCATATCATGGTTTCCCTAATTCTTATAAACTTCATCCACACAAAACTCAACAAGAACTCGTGAGATAGGTTAGTACACATAAGAATAAATTAACACTTCATGTACTGCCATGACAAGTTGCACAATAATTATCAAACATCATATACTTTTTACTATCATTTCCACAATTTATATCTACCAATATAGGCTATGGAAACTATAGGATAAGTAGATAACAAAACTATGACAGCAATCTGTACAAACAGAACAGTCTGTAGCAATTTATGAAAACAGTGTACTTATGTAACTCAAACAATTATGAAAATTTAGGACATGCTAAAGAATTTATATGAAAACACTGTGTAAAAATTTCAGAAACTTTCCACGTTCCAGTAAAATATGAAAATTCAAACACTACAGAAAAAGTTTCTGTTTTTACACAGCACACATCAAAACATGCAATGCAAGCATCCTAAGACAATTCTTGGAACTTTTTATTGAAAAACAAGATTATGAATAACACCTAACATAAAATAACAAAATATAATGACGATCCAAGAAAAGCACATATTATGTGACGAATAAAAATATAGCTTTAAGTAAGATATACCGATAATGTTGAAGACGAAAAAGGGGATGCCTTCCGGGGCATCCCCAAGCTTAGGCGCTTGAGTCTTCCATGGATATTAACTTGGGGGTGCCTTGGGCATCCCCAAGCTTAGGTTCTTGTCACTCCTTATTCTCCTCATATCGGTGTCTCACCCAAAACTTGAAAACTTCAATCACACAAAACTTAACGGAACTTCGTGAGAAGGGTTAGTATAACAAATAAAGATAATTCACTTAGGTACTGTCAAGACAAGATTCATAATTGTTCCCACATTATACCTACTGTATTCTATCATTCCCATAATTTATACCACTAAATATAAGCTATGGAAACACTAAAACAAGCAAACTATGTATGCAAAACAGAATCTGTCAAAAACAGAACAGTCTGTGAAGATCTGTAGTGTAACCATACTTCCCTGTCTCTAAAAATTCTTAAAAATTAGGACAGCCTGAAGAATTTGTATATCAAGACTGTGTAAACATTTCAGATCATTATCACGCACCAGTAAAAAATGAATATTCCTGTACTGGAGTCAAAAGATTCTGTTTTGGTTCAGCATCAATTCTACTCATCTTGTGAGTCATCCCAAAGGCTTTACTTGGCACTTTATTGAAATAAAAGGCACAAAACATGATTACTACAGTATCTTAATCATGTGAACACACAAAAACAGAAAGTAAAAGTGTTGGGTTGTCTCCCAACAAACGCTTTTCTTGAATGCCTTTTAGCTAGGCATGATGATTTCAATGATGCTCACATAAAAGATAAGAATTGAAACATAACAGGAGCATCATGAAGCATATGACTAGCACATTTAAGTCTAACCCACTTCCTATGCATAGGGATTTTGTGAGCAAACAATTTATGGGAACAAGAATCAACTAGCATAGGAAGGCAAAACAAGCATGACTTCAAAACTTTAAACACATAGAGAGGAAACTTGATATTATTGCAATATGTAGAAGCATAAGATCCTCTCTCATAATAATTTTCAGTAGCATCATGAACGAATTCAACAATATAACCAGCACATAAAGCATTCTTTTCATGATCTACAAGCATAGAAATTTTACTACTCTCCACACAAGAAAATTTCTTCTCATGACTAATAGTAGGAGTATCATAAAAGTATTGAATACTACAAATTGGTTCCACATTAAAAGAGTAATATTCAGTAAAAGGATATTCATAATTATGACAAGTATCATAATAGTAATCATCACTCTTTTTCATCGCATAAGTATCATCACAATAATCATCATAAGTAGGAGGCATGCAGTCATTATAACAAATTTGATCATTCAAAATAGGGGGAATAAAAATATCATCTTCATTAAGCATAGCATCCCCAAGCTTGGGACAAATATTAATTGCAGCAAATAAATTCTCAAACATGTCATTTTCATCAAATATAGCATCCCCAAGCTTGTGGCTTTGTATATCATAAACATAATCACTCTCATCATTAATAGTATGAATGGCACCAATAGTATAGCAATTATTATCATCATCTTCCAAGTTGGTGCCATAAATATTTTCAAGAGTATAAGAAGTATCATTATCTTCCCAATAATAATTATCACAACAAGCAATAGGCATAACAAAATCATCCTCAAGTGTATCATCTTCCACAACTATTTTTGATTCATTCTCATGAGGCCTATCAATAATGGGAGCAACATTATTTGGGAGAGATACCTCTTTACCTTTACTTTTCCTTCTTTTCTTCTTCTTCACCACATTATGTGTGGGTTTTTATAATTCCTCCAAGCTTCTCTTTGAAGAGGTTGGTTGAATAAAAAGCTCCTCCTTGTTACCCGATTCATCAGAATGAAAAAATAGGAGGATATTGGGAAACCTCTTCCCCTTCATTAGTATTCTCTTCATCTTCTATTTGTTTTCTTGTCTTTAAGTAATTGGCAATATAAGGATTCTCAATGCAATTTACCACGCAATTCATATAGATTTCATTTAGATCAAAATCAATCATTTTCATGAGAACCCAAGCTGGAACATCCTTAGTTTTATGTTTCATTTCTTCATACCCCAAAAATAGACTAAATTCATTATGATGCTCAAGGGTAATGCGGTTATCACAATTTTTGGACACAATTCGATCATGAAATAATTCACATTGGAAATTTAAATGACCACTTTCATTGCAAAGTTCACAAGGACGGCGAGAAATATTAAGTCTTTCAGCACAAATATATAGCCTCTCTTGCAACCATTTAGTTTCTAAATACTTATGCCTCTTACAAAATCTATCTTCCCTTTTAGGCATGTCTTCACAAACTCTATGCACTCCACAAAAATTGACATGCTTAAAAGAAATCTTTTTATCATGACTAGTGCAATCATCATTAGTACTATGGATATTCAAAGAATTCATACTAACAACATTGCAATCATGCTCATCACTCAAAGATTTAGTGCCAAACATTTTAATAACTTCCTCTTATAACACTTGAGCACAATTTTCCTTTCCATCATTTTCACGAAATACATTAAAAAGATGAAGCATATCAGGCAACCTCAATTCCATATTTTTTTTGTAGTTTTCTTTTATAGACCAAACTAGTGAAAAACAAGAAACTAAAAGATTTAATTGCAAGATCTAAAGATATACCTCCAAGCACTCACCTCCCCGGCAACGGCGCCAGAAAAGAGCTTGATGTCTACTACACAACTTTATTCTTGTAGACTTTGTTGGGCCTCCAAGCGCAGAGTTTTGTAGGACAGTAGCAATTTTCCTTCAAGTGGATGACCTAAGGTTTATCAATCCGTGGGAGGTGTAGGATGAATATGGTCTCTTTCAAACAACCCTGCAATCAAATACAAGAAATCTCTTGTGTCCCCAACACACCCAATACAATGGCAGATTGTATAGGTGCACTAGTTCGGCGAAGAGATGGTGATACAAGTGCAATATGGATGATAGATATAGGTTTTTGTAATCTGAAAATATAAAAACAGCAAGGTAGCAAGTAACAAAAGTGAGCACAAACGGTATTGCAATGCTTGAAAACAAGGCCTAGGGTTCATACTTTCACTAGTGCAAGTTCTCTCAACAATAATGACATAGTTGAATCATATGTAAATCCCTCACGTGCGACAAAGAGTTCACTCCAAACTCACAAATAGCGGAGAACAAACGAAGAAATTATTGTAGGGTACGAAACCACCTCAAAGTTTTCTTTTCCGATCAATCGTATGAGCTATCCCTATAAGTGTCACGAACAGCCCTAGAGTTCGTACTAAAATAACACCTTAAGATACACATCAACCTAAACCCTAATGTCACCTAGACTCCAATGTCACCACGAGTACCCATGGGCTTGATTATACGATATGCATCACACAATTTCAGATTCATCAGGTTCAATCCAACACAAAGAACTTCAAAGAGTGCCCCAAAGTTTCTACCGGAGAGTCAAGACGAAAACATGTGCCAACCCCTATGCATAGATTCCCAAGGTCACGGAACCCGCAAGTTGATCACCAAAACATACATCAAGTGGATCAATAGAACATCCCATTGTCACCACGGATATCCCATCGCAAGACATACATCAAGTGTTCTCAAATCCTTTAAAGACTCAATCCGATAAGAAAACTTCAAAGGGAAAACTCAATTCATCACAAGAAGATAGAGAGGGGAAAACTCCATATGATTCATCTATATTAATAAAGCTCGCGGTACATCAAGATTGTGTCATCTCAAGAACACGATAGAGAGATCAAACACATAGCTACTGGTACATACCCTCAGCCCCGAGGGTGAACTACTCCCTCCTTGTCATGGAGACCGCCGGGATGATGAAGATGGCCTCCAGTGATGGTTTCCCCCTCCGGCAGGGTGTCGGAACGAGCTCCCGATTGGTTTTTCTAGGCTATAGAGGCTTGCGGCGGCGGAACTCCCGATCTAGGGTTCTTTTCGGAGGTTTGGGTATTTATAAGAATTTTTGGCGTCGGTCTCACGTCAAGGGGGGCCACGAGGCGACGACAAGCCAGGGGGGCGCGCCCTAGGGGGGGGCCTAGGCTTGTGGCTGCCTCGTCGCTCTTCTGGCCCAACTCCGATGCCCCGTGGGTCTCTTCTGGTCCATAAAAAATCACCGTAAGTTTTTATTCCGTTTGGACTGCGTTTGATATTCCTTTTCTGTAAAACTTAAAAACAAGGAAAATCAGAAACTGGCACTGGGCTCTAGGTTAGTAGGTTAGTCCCAAAAACAATATAAAATAGCATATACATGCATATAAAACATCCAAAACCGATAATATAATAGCATGGAACAATCAAAAATTATAGATACGTTGGAGACGTATCAAGCATCCCCAAGCTTAATTCCTGCTCGTCCTCGAGTAGGTAAATGATAATAACAGAATTTTTGATGTGGAATGCTACCTAACATATTCATCCATGTAATTTTCTTTATTGTGGCATGAATATTCAGATCCATAAGATTCAAAACAAGAGTTTAATATTGACATAAAAACAATAATACTTCAAGCATACTAATAAAGCAATCACGTCTTCTGAAAATAACATGGCCAAAGAAAGTTATCCCTACAAAATCATATAGTCTGGCTATGCTCCATCTTCATCACACAAAGTATTAAATCATGCACAACCCCGGTTTTAGCCAAGCAATTGTTTCATACTTTAGTGTTCTCAAACTTTTTCAACTCTCACGCAATACATGAGCGTGAGCCATGGACATAGCACTATAGGTGGAATAGAATATGGTGGTTGTGGAGAAGACAAAAAAGAAGGAGATAATCTCACACCAACTAGGCGTATCAACGGGCTATGGAGATGCCCATCAATAGATATCAATGTGAGTGAGTAGGGATTGCCATGCAACGGATGCACTAGAGCTATAAGTGTATGAAAGCTCAAAAAGAAACTAAGTGGGTGTGCATCTAACTTGCTTGCTCACGAAGACCTAGGGCAATTTGAGGAAGCCCATCATTGGAATATACAAGCCAAGTTCTATAATGAAAAATTCCCACTAGTATATGAAAGTGACAATATAGGAGACTCTCTATCATGAAGATCATGGTGCTACTTTGAAGCACAAGTGTGGAAAAAGGATAGTAGCATTGCCCCTTCTCTCTTTTCTCTCATTTTTTTTCTTTTTTTTTCATTTTTTTTCTTTTGGTGGGCATCTTTGGCCTCTTTTTTTTGGGCTTCTCTGGCCTCTTTTATTTTTTTGTAAAGTCCGGAGACTCATCCCGAGTTGTGAGGGAATCATAGTTTCCATCATCCTTTCCTCACATGGGACAATGCTCTAATAATGATGATCATCACACTTTTATTTACTTACAACTCAAGAATTACAACTCGATACTTAGAACAAAATATGACTCTATATGAATGCCTCCGGCGGTGTACCGGGATGTGCAATGACTCAAGAGTGACATGTATAAAAAATATGAATGGTGGCTTTGCCACAAATACGATGTGAACTACATGATCATGCAATGACTCAATATGACAATGATGATGCGTGTCATAAACGGAATGGTGAAAGTTGCATGGCAATATATCTCGGAATGGCTATGGAAATGCCATAATAGGTAGGTATGGTGGCTGTTTTGAGTAAGGATATATGGTGGGTGTAATGCACCGGCGAAAGTTGCGCGGTACTAAAGAGGCTAGCAATGGTGGAAGGGTGAGAATGCGTATAATCCATGGACTCAACATTAGTCATAAAGAACTCGCATACTTATTGCAAAAGTCTATTAGTTATCAAAACAAAGTACTACACGCATGCTCCTAGGGGAAGGGTTGGTAGGAGTTAACCATCGCGCGATCCGGACCTCCACACAAAGGAAGGCAATCAATAAATAAAAAGATGGGGTTTTCATCATATTGCTTGAGTTTATCCCTCTACATCATGTCATCTTACCAAATGCGTTACTCTGTTCTTCATGAACTTAATACTCTAGATGCAGGCAGGAGTCGGTCGATGTGTGGAGTAATAGTAGTAGATGGAGAATCGTTTCGGTCTACTTGACACAGACGTGATGCCTATATGCATAATCATTGCCTTGGATATCTTCATAATTATTCGCTTTTCTATCAATTGCTCGACAGTAATTTGTTCACCCACCGTATTATTTTCCTTCATGAGAGAAGCCTCTAGTGAAACCTATGGCCCCCGGGTCTATTTTCCATATTATATTTTCAGATCTATAAACCAAAAATACCAAAAATACTTCGCTGCATTATTTTTACTTTTGTTTTACTTTACGATCTAGCAATCTTTTATATCTATCTCTATCAGATCTCATCCTTGCAAATAACCGTGAAGGGATTGACAACCCCTTTATAGCGTTGGGTGCAAGTGTTTGATTATTTGTGTAGGTACACCTATTGGGGACTTGCTTGTATCTCCTACTGGATTGATACCTTGGTTCTGAACAACTGAGGGAAATACTTATCTACTTTGCTGCATCACCCTTTCCTCTTCAAGGGAAAACCAACGCATGCTCAAGAAGTAGCAAGAAGGATTTCTGGCGCCGTTGCCGGGGAGATCTACATCAAGCCTACCAAGTACCCATCACAAACTCATCTCTTGCATTTACATTATTTGCCATTTGCCTCTCATTTTCCTCTCCCCCACTTCTAAAACGATTTTCAGAAAAAACCAAAAATATTTGCCTTTTTATTCGCCCTCTTTTTCGTTTGCCTCTTTCCTACCGGATCTCTTACTTGATTCTATGACTAGCGTTACTGTTTCCCCTTTGTCACTAGATTTTGAAGTTCTATACTTCAAACAAAAACAAGGGGAAAATTTGAAAGATGCCTGGTATAGGCTAATGGAATCTTATCGTATCTCCAACCTAAAAGGAGATGGAAAGGTTTTTCTTAGAATTTTTTACATTGGATTGGCTTTGCATCATAGAGAACTCTTAGATTTCGCCTCAAAAGGGAATTTTATTGAACTGGATACGAACGCTGCTTATGAAGTTTTGGAGGGGATTTTGGGGGTTCCTCCACTAAAAAAGGGGTTTGTTTTCTCAGAAGAGGGAGTTCAAATTCTTGACAAATTGAGTGACTTACATAAGCACTTGGTCGAGTTACAACAATATCACGAACCCCTTAAACATATTAGTGGGAACCTCAATCGCTTGATTACCCTTTGCAATAAGCGTTTGGATATTTTGGATATTAAGATGGTTTCTTCTCCTACAAACCCGGGGAAGAGGAAAGAGCCCCCCGGATTTGAGAAGGCCCTCACAAAAGTTGCCAATACCAAAGCTGACAATACCTAGATCTATTGCGTTATGCCTAGCTAGTTGCGTTAAACAATAGCGCTTGTTGGGAGGCAACCCAATTTTATTTTTATGCTTTTGTTTTTGCTTCTGTTTTTGAGTGCTGCACACATTATTACCTCTGTAGTAATTGTGTATTCTTGTTTAAATTTGTGTTTGAGCCAAGTAAGACCTTTGGGATGGTCTACGGTGTTTGTGATTTGATTTTGCTGAAAAACAGAAACTTTTGCTCTAAGTCCAGGAATTTTGTAAATTCACTGGAACGTGATTTTGATCTGAAATTTTTACACAAGATTTATATACAAATTTCCCTGATTTTTCTAATTTTTTAGAATTTTTGGAGTTACAGAAGTATTCGAAGTCTATAGATTGCTACAGACTGTTCTGTTTTAGACAGATTCTGTTTTCTTTGTGTTGTTTGCTTATTTTGATGTATCTATGGGTTGTATCGGGGGGTATGAACCATGGAGAAGTTGGAATACAGTAGATATTACACCAATATAAATAAAGAATGAGTTCACAATAGTACCTAAAGTGGTCATTTATTTTTCTTATACTAACGGATCTCATGAGTTTTCTGTTGAGTTTTGTGTTGTGAAGTTTTCAAGTTTTGGGTAAAGATTTGATGGACTATGGAATAAGGAGTGGAAAGAGCCTAAGCTTGGGGATTCCCAAGGCACCCCAAGCCATATTCAAGGATACCAAAAAGCCTAAGCTTGGGGATGCCCTGGAAGGCATCCCCTCTTTCGTCTTCAATCCATCGGTAAATTTACTTGAGGCTATATTTTTATTCACCACATGATATGTGTTTTGCTTGGAGCGTCTTGTATGATATGAGTCTTTGCTTTTTAGTTTGCCACAATCATCCTTTATGCACACATCTTTTGAGGGGGACACGCATTAATCGTGAATTTATTAGAATACTCTATGTGCTTCACTTATATCTTTTGAGCTAGGCAATGTTGCTCTAGTGCTTCACTTATATCTTTTTAGAGCACGGTGGTGTTTTATTTTATAGAAATTATTGAACTCTCGTACCTCACTTATATTATTTTGAGAGTCTTTAAACAGCATGGTAATTGGTTTAGGTTATGAATTTAGTCCTAATATAATGGGCATCCAAGAGGGATGTAATGAAAACTTTCATATTAAGTGCATTGAATTCTATGAGAAGTTTGATTCCTTGCATATAGTTTTGAGATATGAAGATGGTAATATGAGAGTCATGCTAGTGAGTAATTGTGAATTGGAAGAAATACTTGTGTTAAAGTTTGTGATTCCCGTAGCATGCACGTATGTTGAACCGTTATGTAACGAAGTCGGAGCATGATTTGTTTAATGATTGTCAACCTTTGTGTGAGGGTCGGGAGCGCGCGATGGTTAACTCCTACCAACCTCTCCCCTAGGAGCATGCGTCTAATGCTTTGTTTCGATAACTAATTGACTTTTGCAATAAGTATGTGAGTTCTTTATGACTAATGTTGAGTCCATGGATTATACGCACTCTCACCCTTCCACCTTTGCAAGCCTCTCTAGTACCGCACAACTTTCGCCGGTGCATTAAACCCACCTACCTCAAAACAGCCACCATATACTTTCCTCAAAACAGCCACCATACCTACCTATTATGGCATTTCCATAGCCATTCCGAGATATATTGCCATGCAACTTCCACCGTTCCGTTTTTCATGACACGCACCATCACTTTCATATTGCATATAGAGTCATATTTTGTTCTAGGTATCGAGTTGTAATTCTTGAGTTGTAAGTAAATAAAAGTGTGATGATTTTCATTATTAGAGCATTTGTCCCATGAGAGAAAAGGATGATGGAAGCTATGAATCCCTCACAAGTTGGGATGAGTCTCCGGACTTTATAAGTAATAAAAGAGGCCAGCGAAGCCCAAATAAAAAAAAGAGGCCAAAGATGCCCACCAAAAAAAAAGAGAGAAAGAGAGAAGGGACAATGCTACTATCTTTTTCCACACTTGTGCTTCAAAGTAGCACCATGATCTTCATGATAGAGAGTCTCCTATTTTGTCACTTTCATATAACTAGTGGAATTTTTCATCATATGCACAACCACTTAGTTTTCTTTTTTGAGCTTTCATACACTTATAGCTCTAGTGCATTCGTTGCATGGCAATCCCTACTCACTCACATTGATATCTATTGATGGGCATCTCCATAGCCCGTTGATACACCTAGTTGATGTGAGACCATCTTCTCCTTTTTCCTCGCAACCTCCACCATATTCTATTCCACCTATAGTGCTATATCCATGGCTCACGCTCATGTATTGCGTGAGAGTTGAAAAGGTTTGAGAACATAAAATGTGTGAAACAATTGCTTGACTTGTCATCGGGGTTGTACATGATTTAGATACTTTGTGTGGGGAAGATGGAGCATAGCCAGACCATATGATTTTGTAGGGATAACTTTCTAAGGCCATGTTATTTCGAAAGGACGCAATTGCCGTGTTAGTATGCTTGAAGTATTACTGTTTTTATGTCAATATTAGACTTTTGTTTTGAATCTTATGGATCTGAATATTCATGCCACAATAAAGAATATTACATGGATAAATATGTTAGGTAGCATTCCACATCAAAAATTATGTTTTTATCATTTACCTACTCAAGGACGAGCAGGAATTAAGCTTGGGGATGCTTGATACGTCTCCAACGTATCTATAATTTTTGATTGTTCCATGCTATTATATTATCTTCTTTGGATGTTTTATATGCATTAATATGCTATTTTAGTTTATTTTTGGACTAACCTATTAATCTAGAGCCTAGTGCCAGTTTCTGTTTTTTCCTTGTTTTTGAGTATTGCAGATAAGGAATATTAAATGGAGTCCAAACGGAATAAAATATTTGGAATGATTTTTCTTGGACCAGAAGAAACCCGACAGACTTGGAGACGAAGGCAGGAGACCTGCCGTGGCGTCACAAGCCACCCGGGCGCGCCCTAGGGGGTGGGGCGCCCCCTGGCTTGTGGCCCCACGGCAGCCCTCCTAACCCTATTCTTCGGCCTATAAATTCCCAAATATTCCCTGGATACCAAAAAGAGCCACGAAAATACTTTTCCACCGCCGGAAGCCTCTGTTCCCGTGAGATCCAATCTTGGAGCCTTTTCCGGTAATCTGCCGGAGGGGGATTCGATCACGGAGGGCATCTACATCAACTCCATTGCCCCTCCGATGATGCGTGAGTAGTTTACCACAGACCTTCGGGTCCATAGCTAGTAGCTAGATGGCTTCTTCTCTCTCTTTGTTCTTCAATACCATGTTCTTCATGATCTTCATGGAGATCTATCCGATGTAATACTCTTTTGCGGTGTGTTTGTCGAGATCCGAAGAATTGTGGGTTTATGATCAGCTTATCTATGAATATTATTTGAATCTTATCTGAATTCTTATATGCATGATTTCATATCATTGCAAGTCTCTTTGAGTTATTGGTTTGGTTTGGCCAACTAGATTGGTAATTCTTGCAATGGGAGAAGTGCTTAGTTTTGGGTTCAATCTTGCGGTGTCCTCACCTAGTGACAAAGTAGGGGTAGCGAGGCACGTATTTGTATTGTTGCCATCGAGGATAAAAAGATGGGATTTTCATCATATTGCTTGAGTTTATCCCTCTACATCATGTCATCTTACCAAATGCGTTACTCTGTTCTTCATGAACTTAATACTCTAGATGCAGGCAGGAGTCGGTCGATGTGTGGAGTAATAGTAGTAGATGCAGAATCGTTTCGGTCTACTTGACACGGACATGATGCCTACATGCATAATCATTGCCTTGGATATCTTCATAATTATTCGCTTTTCTATCAATTGCTCAACAATAATTTGTTCACCCACCGTATTATTTTCCTTCATGAGAGAAGCCTCTAGTGAAACCTATGGCCCCCAGGTCTATTTTCCATATTATATTTTCAGATCTATAAACCAAAAATACTTCGCTGCATTATTTTTACTTTTGTTTTACTTTACGATCTAGCAATCTTTTATATCTATCTCTATCAGATCTCATCCTTGCAAATAACCGTGAAGGGATTGACAACCCCTTTATAGCGTTGGGTGCAAGTGTTTGATTATTTGTGTAGGTACACCTATTGGGAACTTGCTTGTATCTCCTACTGGATTGATACCTTGGTTCTCAATAACTGAGGGAAATACTTATCTACTTTGCTGCATCACCCTTTCCTCTTCAAGGGAAAACCAACGCATGCTTAAGAAGTAGCATCGGTCTCACGTCAAGGGGGGCCACGAGGCGACGACAAGCCAGGGGGGCGCGCCCCCTAGGCTTGTGGCTGCCTCGTGGCTCTTCTGGCCCAACTCCGATGCCCCGTGGGTCTCTTCTGGTCCATAAAAAATCACCGTATGTTTTTATTCCATTTGGACTCCGTTTGATATTCCTTTTCTGTAAAACTTAAAAACAAGGAAAAAACAGAAACTGGCACTGGGCTCTAGGTTAGTAGGTTAGTCCCAAATACAATATAAAATAGCATATACATGCATATAAAACATCCAAAACCGATAATATAATAGCATGGAACAATAAAAAATGATAGATACGTTGGAGACGTATCAGTTTCGTATTGGACCGTGCTAGGTGTAGGTCGCCCGACACCGGCGATCGTTTACCTCCCAGGCCGTTGGTTCCAGGATCAAACTTGTGGACTCGATCGTTGTCCCTCTTGCTCACTTAACCCTGTTAACACAGAGATACACCGTCAGATCCCTCGAAAGTGTTCATGACGAGGTCAGAAGTACCGGGACGGAGTCTACACAGACTGTTTATCCAAATTTGGGCCGCCCGAGAGTAATACCCTACACCCTGTTCTTCTGATTATTCATGGTGAGGGGATACCTCATGCAAAGGATTACAATGGTGTATGAGATTGGTACCGAGAGTTTGTAGATCTAAGATTGGATGATCTAGAGGGGTCACCGTCCTTCCTTTATATAGGCAGGGAGGTCTAGGGTTTACATGGCAGCAGATGTGATCTAGGACGTCGCCGTCCTTGCCTTGAGGAACTGGGTAAGGCAAGGTCGGTTCCACCTATTGTTTGGGCCCTGGTCGCCGACCCATGTCTTCATCTGGCCTGGATTGGTAAGCCACCCAGGGGTCATGGCCCCGTTAGTAGCCCTCGAGTGCGGCGGAGATGACAAGCATTTAGCTCCGGGATCTTTGTCGGGTTCCTTCTTCGGTGAGCATATCCCTCCTTGTCTCCTCGAGCCCCCAACCGCATCGCATGCTTCATCGTCTTCATCGTGTCGTTGTCGCCTTGTTGCCGAACGAGGTCGCTATTAGGCCGGCTTGGGCCCGGTTTCCTCATCGGGTGGCCCGAACCACCACCAATCAGACCACCACTGGTGCTTTGGGCGCCGTTGCCGTAGTGGGTAAGATTTGCTCGTCCCGTTAAATACAGGAGTAGGGGGTTGTGCTTGTGACGTCCGTTTTTCTTACTCAAGAAGTTTCTGCTCGTGAGTGCCAAGCTTTGAGGTGCCGATCTTTTGAGAAAAGGATGGCTTCTTCTTCTGTGTCTTTCGGGGAGGATCCTAAGTGCACAATCGTAGCCCCTGTTGTGTCTTTGCAATCCACCCGAGTGGATAAACGACTAAACACGCTCCTCCGTTACTCGGTCCCATCTATAACAGGTGGTGAAGATAGGGCTGGCTAACAGAGTTCACCGAGATGGGCTGGATAGTGCCCCGACCAAGGGACGCGGTTCCGCGAAAGCTGCCTTAGAACCAGGTAGTACACATGGCGTTTATCCACCGTGGGTTGCGGCTTCCTCCGAGTCCCTTTGCCAGAGGTGTGCTAACCCTATATGGGTCACAGCCGCACCACCTTACCTCAGGTGGCATGCTACACTTGTCCTATTTCGCGACCCTTTGCGAGTACTTCCTAGGGATCCGCCTGCACATCGGACTTATTAGGTATTTATTCAAGGAGGTTCCTTGCCTTAAGGATGGCAAGACCCCCTCATGTGGCAGGGTCCGTCATCCGTCCTCGCACGAGCTCCAATTACTTCGAATTGGCGACCGCCTTCGACCTAGAGTTGCGGAACTAGAGGTGGTTTTATGCCTCGGATAGCTTCTTCAACCCCGACGACCCTGGGCTGCCCGAGTTTGCCGACGAGCATGCTGGTAGAGGCCGGAGTGGCAATGAAAGACCAACTTCTGCCTGGAAACCGGCCTCCTTATAGAGGTGATCTTTCGTTTGTGGGAAAAGGGTCTCTTTGGTTTGTAGATTTTGAAGAATTGGGTGGAGCAGAACATTCATCCCTTGGGGCGGACAGACACCCCCCCCATGTATGAGTATCGAGTGCAGTGCAATCCCAACCTCTTGCTTCGATGGAAGCTCTCAGAAAGCAAGGTCGAAGATCGCTTACATCTGATGAGCGCCCTCCCTTTTAGGGAAATCCAAGTGGGGATCACCGTGGAGTCCTACATCCAAGCAAATCTGCGACCTCCGGTAAGTGGTTAGCGACCACTGTTTGGCTATCCCTTTAGGAATGGTCTCATTGTCACTACTGCATGAATGCCTAGCAGTGGCGGGCGGAAAAAGCCCAGTAGTGACGGGCAAGGCTCTCAGGGGCGCCCGCCACTGACCTTCAGCCACTGCTATTATGGCATCAGTGGCAGGCAGTACCTAGAGCCCTGATATGTCTCCAACGTATCTATAATTTGTTATTGTTCCATGCTATAATATTATCATTCTAGGATGCTTTTTGGGTGATTATATATCAATTCATATTATTTTTGAGCAATAACCTATTAACCCAGTGCCCAGTGCTATCTGCTGTTTTCTGCATGTTTTGGACTTTTCAGGTTTATAGTACCAAACAAAGTTCAATTGCCCCGAAACTTTTTTATGATTTTTTTGAACCAAAAGAAGACCTGGAGGCTTTAGAAGGAGACCGGAGGCTGATCGAGGGAGGCAGCACACAATAGGGCGGGCCTAGGGGGGTGGTCGCGCCCTGATGTGTGTTGGCCCCCTCGGGTGGCCGCCGACGCCCCTCTCTGGCCTATAAATTCTATTTAATCCCAAAAACCATAGAGAGCCTCCCGAAACACGTTTTCTGCTGCCGCAAGTCTCTGTTCCGCCGTGTGCCCATCTGGAGCCATGTTCCGGTGCCATGCCGGAGGGGGGATCGATCACGGAGGGCCTCTACATCAACCTTGATGCTCCCATGGTGATGTGTGAGTAGTTCCCTACAGACCTACGGGTCCGTAGTTAGTACCTAGATGGCTATGTCTCTCTCTCTTCATCTTCAATACAAAGTTCACCGCATCTTCGCGGTCATCTATTCGATGAAATCACTTTGTGCGGTGCGTTTGTTGGGATCTGATGAATTGTGGGTTTATGTTCAGATTATTCATGAAAAAGATTTGAGTCTTCTATGAAATCTATTATGATTATTATTTGCATGGTTATTATAGCTTCGTAAATCTCTCCGATATATTGAAATAGTTTGGCCAACTAGATTGATATTTGTTCAGTGAGAGGGGTGCGTTGTAGTGGGTTCAACCTGGCGGATTTCTATATCCCAGTGACAAAGTAGGGGACAAGATACGCCTTTGTGTTTTTCGACTTGAAGATAAAACGATGGGGCTAATTCATATTGATTGAATTATCTTTGTCCACATCATGTCATTGTTCTCCAAGCATTACTCTTTTTTTACTTAATACTCTAGATGCATGCTGGATAGCGGTCAATGGGTGGAGTAATAGTAATAGGTGCAGGTAGGAGTCGGCCTATTTGCTTATGGACGTGATGCCTATATACACATGATCATTGCCATGAATAAAGATTGCATAACTATGCGCTTTTCTATCAATTGCCCAAAAGTAATTTGTTTACCCCCCGTATGCCTACTAAACGAGAGAAGCCACTAGAGAACACTACGGTCCCCGGGTCTATTCACTTATAAATTTACAAAAGCCTTCCTTACCTTGCTGCAATTATTTACTTTTTATTTTATTTTGGAATTTAGAATATACATCTATCATCCATATACTTCACTAGCTTGTAAATAACGAGTCCAAAGAGATTGACAACCCTCTTGCCCGCGTTGGGTGCAAGTGTTTTCTCTTTTGTGTGTAGTCGCTGAAGATGGGGGTTGCGTGTTACTCCTATTGGTTCGATAAACCTTGGTTCTTAACTGACGGAAATACTTATCCGTATTGTGCTACATCGCCCGTTCCTCTTCACGGAAAACCCAACACAGATCACAAGTATCAGGAAGGATTTCTGGCGCCGTTGCCGGGGAGTATCACCAACCTACTATCAAATAACTTCGCACAAATTATCATTCACTTATTCTACTTTTTATTTGCGGTTATATTTTATTAGATTCATAAAAATCAAAAATACAAAAATATTTATCTTTGCTTGTAGCTTACTTTTTTGCTTGCTACTATGGCTAGTTGTAGGACCGAAAGTATGTCTAGAGGGGGGGTGATTAGGCTACTTGACCAAATAAAAATTCTACCTTTTCCCAATTTTAAGTGTTGGCAGATTTTAGCAATCATAGCAAGTCAAGCACACTCTACACATGTTGGGGAACGTAGCATGGGAAACAAAAAATTTCCTACGCACACGCAAGACCTATCCATGGTGATGAGTATCTACGAGAGAGAGAGAGAGTGGATCTACATACCCTTGTAGATCGCTAAGCGGGAAGCGTTAATAAACGCGGTTGATGTAGTCGAACGTCTTCGTGATCCAAATAGCAAGCCATCCCGCGATCCAATCACGATCTAGCACCGAACAGACGGCACCTCCGTGTTCAGCACACGTACAGCTCGATGACGATCTCCGCCTTCTTGATCTAGCAAGAGGGGGCGGAGAGGTAGATGATATCTCCAGCAGCACGATGGCGTGGTGGTGGTGATGGTAGAGTTATCCCGGCAGGACTTCACCTAAGCACTACCGGAATCTATTTAGTGGAGGAACTAGAGAATAGAGAACTAGCATGTGGCCGTGTGTTTTGGGGCTCTATTCCTCTAGTATATATAGGAGGGAGAGGGAGGAGCAAGCCTCCCTAGGGTTTCCCCTAGGGGTCGGCCGAACCAGGGCAAGGAGGAGTCCAATCCACTTCCTACTAGGAAGTGGATTCATATTAGGAGGAGTCCTATTCCTTCCTATCTCCACCTTTTTCCCTCTTGGGCATATGGCCCCTTATGGGGTCGGTTCGCCAGCCCATTAGGGGCTGGTGCGCCACCTCTTGGGCCCATGTGGCCCCCGGGGTGGGTGGGCCCCACCCGGTGGACCCCCGGAACCCATTCGTCACTCCCGGTACACTACCGGAAATACCCGAAACTTTTTCGGAACCCAAATACCACTTTCCTATATATAAATCTTTACCTTCGGACCATTCCGGAGCTCCTCGTGACGTCCGGGATCTCATCCAGGACTCCGAACAACCTTCGGTCACCAACACACATATCTCAATATTACCGAAACGTCACCGAACGTTAAGTGTGCAGACCCTGCGGGTTCGAGAACTATGTAGACATGACCGAGACACCACTACGGTCCATAACCAATAGCGGGACCTGGATGCCCATATTGGTTCCTACATATTCTACGAAGATCTTTATTGGTTGAACCTCTATGTCAAGGATTCAGTTAATCCCGTATGATGTTCCTTTTGTTCTTCGGTATGTTACTTGCCCGAGATTCGATCGTCGGTATCTCTATACCTAGTTCAATCTCGCTACCGGCAAGTCTCTTTACTCGTTCCGTAATACAAGATCCCGTGGCTAACTCTTTAGTCACTTTGCAAGGCTTATTGTGATGTTGTATTACTGAGTGGGCCCTGAGATACCTCTCCGTCACACGGAGTAACAAATCCCAGTCTCGATCCATGCCAACTTAACAGACACCTTCGGAGATACCTGTAGAGCATCTTTATAGTCACCCAGTTATGTTGCGACATTTGATACATACAAGGTATTCCTCCGGTGTTAGTTAGTTACATGATCTCATGGTCATAGGAACAGATACTTGACATGCAGAAAACTATAGCAATAAACTGACATGATCATATGCTATGTTCATAATTTGGGTCTTGTCCATCACATCATTCTCCTAATGATGTGATCCCATTATCAAATGACATCTCATGTCTATGGCTAGGAAACCTTGACCATATTTGATCAACGAGCTAGTCTACTAGAGGCATACTAGGGACACAGTGTTGTCTATGTATCCACACATGCAATTGAGTTTCCAATCAATACAATTATAGCATGGATAATAAACGATTATCATGAAAAAGGAAATATAATAATAACAACTTTATTATTGCCTCTAGGGCATATTTCCAACAACACATGCATGTCTAAGAGTATAGCAGCGGAAAGTAACAACAAGCATGTATAGTAGAGGGTAGGAAGGAAGATCAAACGCAATTTGTAGACACGAAGATTTTTCCCGTGGTTCCTATAGGTGGTGCTATCGTACGTCCACGTTTATGGAGTCTTCAACCCACGGAGGGTAACGGTCGCGAGAGTCCACGGAGGGCTCCACCCATAAGGGTCCACGAAGTAGCAACCTTGACTATTCCATAACGGCTTCCGTCCACGAAGGACTAGCCTCACTATGGGTAGATCTTCACGAAGTAGGCGATCTCCTTGCCCATACAAACTTCTTGGTTCAACTCCACAACACGAAGTAGGAGGCTCCCAAGCGACACCTAACCAATCTAGGAGGCACCACCCTCCAAAAGGTAATAGGCTCGGTAATGTCGATGAACTCCTTGCTCTTGTGCTTCAAGATGATAGACTCCTCAACACACAATCACTCTCTCACAGATTTGGCTATGGTGGAAGATTTTGATTTGGTGGAAAGCAACTTGGGGAGGCTAGAGATCAAGATTCATATGGTAGGAATGGAATAGCTTGATCTCAACACATGAGTAGGTGTCTCTCTCTCAGAAAATAGGATGGGGCAAGTATGGAATAGTTCTGAGTGCTTCTCTTTTGAGTGGGTGGTGGTGAAGGGGTATATATAGGCATCCCAAAAAATCCAACCGTTACACCTAAAGTGACCAACTCGGTGACACCGATATGTGAATCTCGATGGTACCGAAGTGACCAAAAGGCAGTAACTTCTGAATCTCGGTGAGACCGATATATAACTCTCGGTGGTACCGATTAGGTGACCAACGGTCAGATTGCACAACTCGGTGACGCCGATTCTCACGTCTCGGTGGTACCGATTCTTGACCATGGCTAACCAGAGAGTTGGTCCAGAAACTCGGTGGGACCGATTCACAAAACTCGGTGGTACCAATTCTTGTGAATGGCTATCCAGAGAGTTGGTCCAAAAACTCGGTGAGACCGATTGGCAAAACTCAGTGGTACCGAAGACTGAAAATAGCTAAACTGAAAGTTGGCAACTGAACTCGGTGGCACCGATGCAGAATCGGTTGTACCGAATGGCTAGGGTTTGGCATGGGTCTGTCTGAGTTTGGGAATCGGTGGGACCGAGTGTGAATTGTTGGTTGCACCGATTTTCATGAGTGGCTTTGACAGACTTTTGTGGAAGAGTTTGTGGGTGTTTTTGGTGACTATCACTTGTGCACGTGGAACATCTTGTTCACCAACAGTACCTTACCCCCTTTTAATAGTATTGGCTTTCCTATGGACTCAAAGTGATTTCTCACAAAGTAAAATGTAGAGTCCTCTTGCTTGAAGCTTTGTCAATCCATTTCCTTGCATCTTGGGGTTTCTCCACAATCCTTTTGCCATCCCTATCATTGAACTTTTCCTGAAATATGCTTAGTGGAAATATTAGTTCAATGATATATATGTTGTTATTAATTACCAAAACCACCAAGGGAGCAAATGTGCTTTCACTAGTTCCCCTCCGGACATGCCTCACCCTCCTTACTTGGGAGAAGGTTCACCAATCTTGGATTTTACGCAATTAGGTGATGAATCCCTTAAGGAAGCTTGTGATAGATTACTAGAAATACAAATGAGAGCTAATCCCAAAAGTCATAGCAAATTACACCTTAGAAGTTTCTATGTTGTTATATCCTTATCTCATCAACGTGTCTTGGATTCTATGTTCGAAAAATATTTCCTTGGGAATAATGCTTTTCACACCTATGCAAAGATGAAAAATATATTTGGAAAACCCAAAATAGAAACCATTGAACCAACCATACTTGTGTGTTCTCGTCAAACTGAGCTAATAAAAGAAACCAAAGCCATTATGGAAACCAATCTTAGAGGGTTATATAACATGTCTACTAAAATTAATGGGATGTAGTGATGCAAAATAAGAGATTTGACACTATGTATCAAAAGATTGAGGCTCATAGTATTTTGAAAGACGAAATGAAAAGTCTCAATAACAACTTTGAACAACTTGTCCTTAGGACTAAAGATAACAACACTTGAAACTATGCATTGTACCTAGCTAGGGGCGTAAAACAATAGCGCTGAGGCAACCCAATAATAATCTTTTTTTTTCTTTTTTACTTTCTGTTTCTTTTTGATAAGATGATTATTGCCACAATTCATTGGATCCGAAGAAACACACCGCGAAAGAAGATTACATCGGATAGATCATCGCGAGAATTACGAAGAACTTTGTATTGAAGATCAAAGAGAGAGAACAAGCCATCTAACTACTAACTATGGACCCATAGGTCTATGGTGGTTGATAACCCACAAGTGTAGGGGATCGTTTGTAGCCTTTTCAATAAGTAAGAGTGTCGAACCCAACGAGGAGCTAAAGGTAGAATTAATATCTTCTCAAGTTCTATGGACCACCGATACAACTCTACGCACGCTAACGCTTACTTTACCTAGAACAAGTATGAAACTACTTTGAGGGAAGGAAACTAGAAGTACTTAGTAGGTGTGATAGATAGGTTTGCAAGATAATAAAGAACGCGGAAATAAAAGTTAGGTACTGTTTTAATAAAGATTAATTAAGTTAGTTGTTTAATAGAAAGCTTTTTGTCGCACAAGAGAAAGATTGTCCATAGGCAATTGAATATAACATGATAGATACTTGTCATATGCAACGAGGGAGAGGCATACGCTAACACACTTTCCGTACTTGGATCATATGCACTTATGATTGGACCTCTAGCAAGCATCCACAACTACTAGAAATCATTAATGTAAACCCAACTATAGCATTAAACATCAAGCCCTCTTTACTCCCATACTCAAACAATCCCCTTACTCGGGTGTAAGCTTCTGTCACTCTAGCCACCCACTATAAGCGAATCATGAGCATATTGCAACACCCTCCAGCGTGAATCCTTCACGTGTGGGCCTCACGGAAGGCACCTTAGGACAACACCATATCAACATACAACTCATATCAATAACATCATACCGCAATTAACCCATAGGACAAAAGAAATCTACTCAAACATCATAGGATAGCCACACATCATTGGATAATAATATATAGCATTAAGCACCATGTTTAAGTAGAGATTACAGCGGGGAAGAGAGATTTTGCACCGCTTCATAGAGGGGGAGAGAGTTGGTGGTGACGGCGGCGAAGTTGTTGGTGTAGATCGCCGTCACGATGGTTGCCCCGACGGCGCTCCGGCGCCACCGGGAGAGAGGGGGAGAGAGCCCCCTCCTTCTTCTTCTTCCTTCGCCTCCTCCCTAGGTGGGAGGAGAGTTTCCCCTCTCGTCCATCTCTACCATGGCTCCCGGAGGGCAGGAGCCCCTCCAAGATTGGATCTATCTCTCTGTCTCTCTTCTGTTTTCGCGGCTGGTTTCTGACACCTTCACCGTTTCTTAAATATCCGGAGATCCGTAACTCCGATCGGGCTGACATTTTGAGGGGATTTTTATCACGAAAATATTTTTTTGCGGCGAAAGTAGGGCCCCAGCCGACTTAAGGGGTGGCCAGGAGCTATCAGGGCACGACCACCCTCCTGGCCATGCCCTGATGGCTACAGGGCCCATCTGGCGTCGTATTGCGCTGATTCCGACTCTCAAAAATCACATATATTCCAAAATAAATCTTCGTAATTTTTATCGCGTTTGGACTTCGTTTGATATGGATTTTCTGCGGAAAAAAACAGGAACTGGCACTGGGCACTAGGTCAATAGGTTAGTGCTCGAAAATAATATAAATTGGTAAATAAATACTCAAAAAGTATCATAGAATGATAATATTATAGCATGGAACAATCAAAAATTATAGATACGTTGGAGACGTATCAGCATCCCCAAGCTTAATTCCTGCTCATCCTCGAGTAGGTAAATGATAAAAACAGAATTTTTGATGTGACATGCTACCCAATTTGTAATCTTTTGCATGTATGCTCATTGAGAAACGATGAATTAACAAACATCAACATAGTAATATTTATAAGCACAAGCAAGACAATCATCAATCTTTCAAAGTATACGATCCTCAAAGAATGTTTACCCCCATTCATTTTATCATATTAGTAAGGCATGTCCCCGTCTTCACCACATTAGTACAAATGTCAAGCACCACAGTGTCCAAGTCAGGCAATTGGATCGTACTTTTTCAAAGCGCATCAACCTTTTATTCTTCATACAATACATGAGCGTGAACCATGAAGATAGCATAAGGGTGGAATAGAATATGGTGGTAGATATCAAAGAGGTAAAAAGTGGAGAAGAAAATCTCGCATCAACTCGGCGTATTAACGGGCTATGGAGATGCCTATCGATAGATATCAATGGGAGGAGTAGGGATTGTCATGCAACATGATGCACTAGAGCTATAAGTGTATGAAAGCTCAACTAAATCCAAGTGGGTGTGCATGCAACTTGCTTGCTCATGAAGGCCTCGGGCATTTGAGGACGCCCGTCATCGGAATATACAAGCCAAGTTCTAATAATGAAAAATTCCCACTAGCATACACTAGTAGAAACGAACCTTTCGCCCGGAGAATTAGTCCTGGTTGGGTTTGGGACCGGGACTAATGTGACCATTAGTCCCGGTTCCAAAAGCTAGGAGCAGACGGGGGCAGGGCCATCTCTAGTCCCGGTTCATGAGGGACTTCTAGTCACGGTTGGTGATACCAACTGGGACTAAAGGGTTGTGGCAGGGTTGCGTCAGACTGGGCCCCCTGCGACCCCCTTTAGTCCCGGTTGGTGGTATCACCAACCAGGACTAGAGATAGACCTTTAGTCCCGGTTGGTATAGCCAACCGGGACTAAAGTCTTCCCTATACAAAGCTGGTTGATCCCAGCCCGAGTCCAAGCTTTCTCTCCTCTTTGTTTCCTTCCCCAAGCTCGAGTTCATCCTCCATTCTTTCCAAGATTTGTCAAGATTGGCGGTACCCCATCTATCCAAGGGTTCTAAAAGATTAGCAACTTCATACTTTCATCTCTCGCAACTAGTTTAGCCCGTTTCATGCTCTATAAGTATAGTGATTTGTAGGTTTTAGTTTGGGAGTAATTATGTTGGAGTTTATTTGATTTATATGCAATTTGAGCTCAAATTAACTTCTTAGTTTGCATATGTGTAGGTGTGGTTTACTTAGTGCCTTCCCGTCCCCGTCCTCGTCCTCACAGCCGTCGATCCCCCCGCGCCTTCCCATCGCCGGCTGGCACCACCTTGGTGATGGTAGAGTTATCCCGGCAGGGCTTCACCTAAGCACTACCAGAATCTATTTAGTGGAGGAACTAGAGACTAGAGAACTAGCATGTGGCCGTGTGTTTTGGGGCTCTATTCCTCTAGTATATATAGGAGGGAGAGGGAGGAGCAAGCCTCCCTAGGGTTTCCCCTAGGGGTCGGCCGAACCAGGGCAAGGAGGAGTCCAATCCACTTCCTACTAGGAAGTGGATTCATATTAAGAGGAGTCCTATTCCTTCCTATCTCCACCTTTTTCCCTCTTGGGCATATGGGCCCTTATGGGGTCGGTTCGCCAGCCCATTAGGGGCTGGTGCGCCACCTCTTGGGCCCATGTGGCCCCCGGGATGGGTGGGCCCCACTCGGTGGACCCCCGGAACCCATTCGTCACTCCCGGTACACTACCGGAAATATCCGAAACTTTTTCGGAACCCAAATACCACTTTCCTATATATAAATCTTTACCTCCGGACCATTCCGGAGCTCCTCGTGACGTCCGGGATCTCATCCGGGACTCCGAACAACCTTCGGTCACCAACACATATATCTCAATATTACCGAAACGTCACCGAACGTTAAGTGTGCAGACCCTGCGGGTTCGAGAACTATGTAGACATGACCAAGACACCTCTATGGTCAATAACCAATAGCGGGACCTGGATGCCCATATTGGTTCCTACATATTCTATGAAGATCTTTATCGGTTGAACCTCTATGTCAAGGATTTAGTTAATCCCGTATGCTGTTCCTTTTGTTCTTCGGTATGTTACTTTCCCGAGATTCGATCGTCGGTATCTCTATACCTAGTTCAATCTCGTTACCGGCAAGTCTCTTTAATCGTTCCATAATACAAGATCACGCGGCTAACTCTTTAGTCACTTTGCTTGCAAGGCTTATTCTGATGTTGTATTACCGAGTGGGCCCTGAGATACCTCTCCGTCACACGGAGTAACAAATCCCAGTCTCGATCCATGCCAACTTAACAGACACCTTCGGAGATAACTGTAGAGCATCTTTATAGTCACCCAGTTACGTTGCGACGTTTGATACACACAAGGTATTCCTCCGGTGTCAGTGAGTTACATGATCTCATGGTCATAGGAACAGATACTTGACATGCAGAAAACTATAGCAATAAACTGACACGATCATATGCTACGTTCATAATTTGGGTCTTGTCCATCACATCATTCTCCTAATGATGTGATCCTGTTATCAAATGACATCTCATGTCTATGTCTAGGAAACCTTGACCATCTTTGATCAACGAGCTAGTCTACTAGAGGTTTACTAGGGACACAGTGTTGTCTATGTATCCACACATGCAATTGAGTTTCCAATCAATACAATTATAGCATGGATAATAAACGATTATCATGAAAAAGGAAATATAATAATAACCACTTTATTATTGCCTCTAGGGCATATTTCCAACAGTCTCCCACTTGCACTAGAGTCAATAATCGTGTTCACATCACTATGCGATTTACATTGTAATGAATCTAACACCCAATGAGTTCTGGGGTTCGATCATGTTTTGCATGTGAGAGAGGTTTTAGTCAACGGTCTGCAACATTCAGATCCGAGTGTTCTTTGCAAATTTATATGTCATTCTGCAGATGCTACCACGCTCCACTTGGAGCTATTCCAAATGGCTGCTCCACTGTACGTATCCGGATTGCTACTCAGAGTCATCCGGATTGGTGTCAAAGCTTGCATCGATGTAACCCTTTACGACGAACTCTTTATCACCTCCATAATCGAGAAACATTTCCTTAGTCCTCTAATTACTAAGGATAATTTTGACCGCTGTCCAGTGATCCACTCCTGGACCACTCTTGTACCCATTGACAGACTCATGGCAAGGCACACACCAGGTGCGGTACACAGCATGGCATACTATACAGAGCCTATGGATAAGGCATAGGGGATGACGTTCGTCCTTTCTCTTTCTTCTGCCGTGGTCGAGCTTTGAGTCTCACTCAACTCCACACCTTACAAATCAGGCAAGAACTATTTCTTTGGCTGATCCATAGAGGGGGAGATTACAGCGGGGAAGAGCGATTTTGCACCGCTTCATAGAGGGGGAGAGAGTTGGTGGTGACGGCGGCGAAGTTGTTGGTGTAGATCGCCGTCACGATGGTTGCCCCGACGGCGCTCCGGCGCCACCGGGAGAGAGGGGGAGAGAGCCCCCTCCTTCTTCTTCTTCCTTCGCCTCCTCCCTAGGTGGGAGGAGAGTTTCCCATCTCGTCCATCGCTGCCATGGCTCCCGGAGGGCAGGAGCCCCTCCGAGATTGGATCTATCTCTCTATCTCTCTTCTGTTTTCGCGGCTGGTTTCTGACCCCTTCACTGTTTCTTAAATATCCGGAGATCCGTAACTCCGATCGGGCTGACATTTTGAGGGGATTTTTATCACGAAAATATTTTTTTGCGGCGAAAGTAGGGCCCCAGCCGACTTAAGGGGTGGCCAGGAGCTATCAGGGCACGACCACCCTCCTGGCCATGCCCTGATGGCTACAGGGCCCATCTGGCGTCGTATTGCGCTGATTCCGACTCTCAAAAATCACATATATTCCAAAATAAATCTTCGTAATTTTTATCGCGTTTGGACTTCGTTTGATATGAATTTTCTGCGGAAAAAAAACAGGAACTGTCACTGGGCACTAGGTCAATAGGTTAGTGCTGGAAAATAATATAAATTGGTAAATAAATACTCAAAAAGTATCCTAGAATGATAATATTATAGCATGGAACAATCAAAAATTATAGATACGTTGGAGACGTATCAGCATCCCCAAGCTTAATTCCTGCTCATCCTCGAGTAGGTAAATGATAAAAATAGAATTTTTGATGTGACATGCTACCCAATTTGTAATCTTTTGCATGTATGCTCATTGAGAAACGATGAATTAACAAACATCAACATAGTAATATTTATAAGCACAAGCAAGACAATCATCAATCTTTCAAAGTATACGATCCTCAAAGAATGTTTACCCCCATTCATTTTATCATATTAGTAAGGCATGGCCCCGTCTTCACCACATTAGTACAAATGTCAAGCACCACAGTGTCCAAGTCAGGCAATTGGATCGTACTTTTTCAAAGCGCATCAACCTTTTATTCTTCATACAATACATGAGCGTGAACCATGGAGATAGCATAAGGGTGGAATAGAATATGGTGGTAGATATCAAAGAGGTAAAAAGTGGAGAAGAAAATCTCGCATCAACTCGGCGTATTAACGGGCTATGGAGATGCCTATCGATAGATATCAATGGGAGGAGTAGGGATTGTCATGCAACATGATGCACTAGAGCTATAAGTGTATGAAAGCTCAACTAAATCCAAGTGGGTGTGCATGCAACTTGCTTGCTCATGAAGGCCTCGGGCATTTGAGGACGCCCGTCATCGGAATATACAGGCCAAGTTCTAATAATGAAAAATTCCCACTAGCATACACTAGTAGAAACGAACCTTTCGCCCGGAGAATTAGTCCTGGTTGGGTTTGGGACCGGGACTAATGTGACCATTAGTCCCGGTTCCAAAAGCTAGGAGCGGACGGGGGCAGGGCCATCTCTAGTCCCGGTTCATGAGGGACTTCTAGTCCCGGTTGGTGATACCAACTGGGACTAAAGGGTTGTGGCAGGGTTGCGTCAGACTGGGCCCCCTGCGACCCCCTTTAGTCCCGGTTGGTGCGACCCCCTTTAGAACCTGTTGGAAATATGCCCTAGAGGCAATAATAAATTGGTTATTATTATATTTCCTTGTTCATGATAATCGTTTATTATCCATGCTATAATTGTATTGATTGGAAACTCAAATACATGTGTGGGTACATAGACAACACTGTGTCCCTAGTAAGCCTCTAGTTAACTAGCTCGTTGATCAAATAATGGTAGAGGTTTCCTAGCCATTGACATGAGATGTCATTTGATAACGGGATCACATCATTAGGAGAATGATGTGATGGACAAGACCCAAACTACGAACGTAGCATTTGATCGTGTCAGGTTATTGCTATTGTTTTCTGCATGTCAAGTATCTGTTCCTATGACCATGAGATCATGCAACTCCCTGACATCGGAGGAATACCTTGTGTGTATCAAACGTCGCAACGTAACTGGGTGACTATAAAGGTGCTCTACAGGTATCTCCGAGGGTGTCTGTTGGGTTGGCATGGATCAAGACTTGGATTTGTTACTCCGTGTGACGGAGAGGTATCTCAGGGCCCACTCGGTAATACAACATCACAATGAGCCTTGCAAGCAATGTGACTAAAATGTTAGCCACGAGATCTTGTATTACGGAACGAGTAAAGAGACTTGCCAGTAACGAGATTGAACTAGGTATAGAGATACCGACGATCGAATCTCGGGCAAGTAACATACCGAAGAACAAAGGGAACAGTATACGGGATTAACTGAATCCTTGACATAGAGGTTCGACCGATAAAGATCTTCGTAGAATATGTAGGAGCCAATATGGGCATCCAGGTCCCGCTATTGGTTATTGATCGTAGAGGTGTCTCGGTCATGTCTACATAGTTCTCGAACCCGCAGGGTCTACACACTTAACGTTTGGTGACGATTAGTATAGTTGAGTTATTGTGTTGGTGACCGAAGGTTGTTCGGAGTCCCGGATAAGATCCCGGACATGACGAGGATCTCCGGAATAGTCCGGAGGTAAAGATTGATATATGTGATAATAGTGTTTTGGTTTCCGGAAGGGTTCCGGAATTCACCGGAAGAGGTTCCGGATGTTTCCCGAAATGTTCGGATACGAGAACACTTTATTTGGGCCAAGGGGTAAAGCCCACGAGGCTTAGGCAAGGTGCAAAAGGAAGTTTTGCTGGCGTCTGGGGCGGTACTACCGCTTATCGTAAGCGGTACTACCGCTACGGGCGGTACTACCGCTTATCGTAAGCGGTACTACCGCTACGGGCGGTACTACCGCTTATCGTAAGCGGTACTACCGCTGCAGGCGGTACTACCGCTTATCATAAGCGGTACTACCGCTTGTGCGCGGTACTGCAGGGATCCGAGTTGGACTCTTTCCCTGCGGGCCAAACCGACCTTGTGCGGGCAAAACCGACCTGGAGGAGGCTTTTACTCCAAGTTTAGACCCCAAGGCTCAACATATAAATAGAGGGGCAGGGCTAGCACACGGCATACATCAAGATTTCCCCAAGCCGTGTGCGGCAACCCTAACCCTCTAGTTCCTCTGTCATAATCTCCGTAGCGCTTGGCGAAGCCCTGCAGAGATTGTTCCTCACCACCATCACCACGCCGTCGTGCTGCTGGAACTCAACCACTACTTCACCATCGCTCGCTGGATCGAGGAGGTGAAGGCGTCATCAAGCCGTACATGTGTTGAACGCGGAGGTGCCGTCCGTTCGGCGCTAGTTCGTGATCGGATCGAGGGACGACTTGCGATTTGGATCGCGAAGACGTTCGACTACATCAACCGCGTTTCTTAATGCTTCCGCTTAGCGATCTACAAGGGTATGTAGATTCACTCTCCCTCTCATAGATGCTCATCACCATGGATAGATCTTGCATGTGCGTAGGAAATTTTTTGTTTCCCATGCTTTGTTCCCCAACAGTGGCATCTGAGCTAGGTCTATGCGTAGATGAGATCTCGAGTAGAACACAAACGAGTTGTGGGCGTGGGTGTATACATATTGCTTGCCGTTACTAGTTGATACTTGATTCGGCGGTATTGTGAGATGAAGCGGCCCGGACCGACATTACGCGTACGCTTACGCGAGACAGGTTCCTTCAACTGACATGTAACTTCGTTGCATAAAGATGGCTAGCGGGTGTCTGTCTCTCTCACTTTAGTTGAATCAATTTCAATGAAGAGGGTTCTTTTAGAAGATCAAAAAGCAATCACTACACCACGTTGTGGTTTTGCGTAGGTAAGAACGGTTCTTGCAAACCCGTAGCAGCCACGTAAAATTTGCAACAACAATTAGAGGACGTCTAACTTGTTTTTGCAGGGTATGTTGTGATGTGATGTGGCCAATTACATGATGAGATATATGTGATGTATGAGATGATCATGTGTTGTATAGAATATCACGACTTGCATGTCGATGAGTACGGCAACTGGTAGGAGCCATAGAGTTGTCTTTAATTATTGTATGACCTGCGTGTCAATCATTAAGCGCTATGTAATGCTTTACTTTATCGCTAAACGTTAGCAATAGTCGTGGAAGCAACAGTTGGCACGACAACCTCATGGCGACACGTTGATGGAGATCAAGATGATGGAGATCATGGTGTCATGCTGGTGACGATGGAGATCATGCCGGTGCTTTGGAGATGGAGATCAAAAGCACAAGTTCATGGCCATATCATGTCACTTATGATTTGCATGTGATGTTAATCCTTTTATGCATCTTATTTTGCTTAGGACGACGGTAGCATTATAAGGTGATCCCTCACTTAAATTTCAAGATAAATTGTGTTCTCCCCGAGTGTGCACCGTTGCGAAAGTTCGTCGTTTCGAGACACGCCGTGATGATCGGGTGTGATAGACTCCACGTTCACATACAACGGGTGCAAGCCATGTTGCACACGCGGAACACTCGGGTTAAACTTGACGAGCCTAGCATGTACAGACATGGCCTCGGAACACAAGAGACCGAAAGGTCGAACATGAGTCATATAGTAGATATGATCAACATGAAGATGTTCACCATTGAAACCACCTCAACTCACGTGATGATCGGACTTGAGTTGGTGGATTTGGATCATGTTACGCTCGAATGACCGGAGGGATGTCAATTTGAGTGGGAGTTTTTTAAGTAATATGATTAACTAAACTCATTATCTAGAACAATAGTCTAAGTTGTCTTTGCTATATTTATGTTGTAGATCATGGCTCGCGCAGTAGCACCCCTGAATTTTAATGTGTTCCTAGAGAAAGCTAAGTTGAAAGATGATGGAAGTAACTTTGTGGACTGGGCCCGTAATCTAAGGATTATCCTTACGGCTTCCCAGAAGGCTTATGTCCTTGATGCACCGCTTGGTGATCCACCCGCTCCAGTTGAGTCTCTAGACGTTGTGAACGCCTGGCAGGCTCGTTCTGAAGATTACTCAATAGTTCAATGTGCAATATTGTATGGCTTAGAACCGGGACTTCAAAGACGTTTTGAACGTCATGGAGCATATGAGATGTTCCAGGAGTTGAAGTTTATCTTTCAGAAGAATGCCCGGATCGAGAGATATGAGATCTCCGATAAGTTCTATGCTTGCAAGATGGAGGAGAACGGGTCTATCAGTGATCACGTACTCAGAATGTCTGGGTACTCCACCCGTCTGGCTGAATTGGGGATGCCCCTTCCGCCAGAGGCTATCACTGACAGAGTTCTTCAATCATTGCCACCTAGCTACAAGAGCTTCGTGTTGAACTATAACATGCACGGGATGAACAAGTCAGTCGCCGAGCTGTTTGCGATGCTGAAAGCCGCTGAGTCTGAAATTCAGAAGGAGCATCAAGTGTTGATGGTCAATAAAACCACTAGTTTCAAGAAAAATGGCAAGGGTAAGAAGGGTAAATCCAAGAAGGGTGGCAAAGCAGTTGCTACTCCCGTGAAGAAACCCAAGGCTGGACCCAAACCAGAAACTGAGTGCTTTCATTGCAAGGGAACTGGACACTGGAAGCGGAACTGCCCCAAGTATTTGGCTGACAAGAAGGCGGCCAACAACAAACAAGGTATATATGATATACATGTTATTGATATGTTCCTTACCAACCCTCGTTGTAGTGCCTGGGTATTTGATACCGGTGCGGTTGCTCATATTTGCAACTCTAAACAGGAACTGCGGAATAGACGGAGGCTGGCGAAGGACGAAGTGACGATGCGCGTGGGAAATGGTTCCAAGGTTGATGTGATCGCCGTCGGCACGCTCGCTCTTCGATTACCGTCGGGATTAGTGATGAACCTAAATAATTGTTATTTAGTGCCTGCGTTAAGCATGAACATTATATCTGGATCTTGTTTATTGCGAGACGGTTACTCATTTAAATCAGAGAATAATGGTTGTTCTATTTATATGGGTAATATCTTTTATGGTCATGCACCCAAAGTGAGGGGTTTATTCTTATTGAATCTCGATAGTAATGATACATATGTTTATAACATTGATGCCAAAAGATGTAGAATTGATAATGATAATACCACTTTCTTGTGGCACTGCCGTTTAGGTCATATTGGCGTAAAACGCATGAAGAAGCTCCATGCTGATGGACTTTTGGAGTCACTTGATTTTGAATCACTTGACACATGTGAGCCATGCCTCATGGGCAAGATGACTAAAACGCCGTTCTCTGGAACAATGGAACGGGCAAGTGACTTGTTGGAAATCATACATACTGATGTATGCGGTCCAATGAGTATTGAGGCACGCGGTGGTTATTGTTACTTTCTCACCTTCACTGATGACTTAAGTAGATATGGGTATATTTACTTAATGAAACACAAGTCTGAAACGTTTGAAAAGTTCAAACAATTTCAGAGTGAAGTTGAGAATCATCGTAACAAGAAGATTAAATTCCTACGATCTGATCGAGGAGGAGAATATCTGAGTTATGAGTTTGGCAGTCACTTAAGACAATGTGGAATTGTTTCACAACTGACACCGCCTGGAACACCATAGCGTAATGGTGTGTCCGAACGTCGTAATCGAACCTTATTGGATATGGTGCGATCTATGATGTCTCTTGCCGATTTGCCACTATCGTTTTGGGGTTATGCATTAGAGACAGCTGCATTCACTTTAAATAGGGCACCATCGAAATCCGTTGAGACGACGCCATATGAACTTTGGTTTGGCAAGAAGCCAAAACTGTCGTTTCTTAAAGTTTGGGGATGTGATGCTTATGTCAAAAAGCTTCAGCCTGAAAAGATGGAACCCAAAGCGGAGAAATGCGTCTTCATAGGATACCCAAAAGAGACAGTTGGGTATACCTTCTACCTCAGATCCGAAGGCAAAGTGTTTGTCGCTAAAAACGGAACATTTCTTGAGAAAGAGTTTCTCTCGAAAGAATTGAGTGGGAGGAAGATAGAACTTGATGAGGTTGTTGAACCTTTACTTCAACCTGAGAGTAGTGCAGCACAGAAAGATGTTTCTGTAGAGCCTACATCAGCTGAAGAGGAAGTTAATGATGATGATCATGAAGCTTTGGATCAAGTTGCTATCGAACCTCGTAGGTCGACAAGGACGCGTACTGCTCCTGAGTGGTACGGCAACCCTGTCTTAGAAGTCATGTTGTTGGACAACGATGAACGTACGAGCTATGGAGAAGCGATGATGGGCCCGGATTCCGAGAAGTGGTTAGAGGCCATGAAATCCGAGATGGGATCCATGTATGAAAACAAAGTGTGGACTTTGGAAGTATTACCTGAAGGGCGTAAGGCCATTCAGAACAAATGGATCTTTAAGAGGAAGACGGACGCAGACGGTAATGTCACCGTCTATAAAGCTCGACTTGTGGCAAAGGGTTTTTCACAAGTTCAAGGAGTTGACTACGATGAGACCTTCTCACCCGTAGCGATGCTTAAGTCCGTCAGAATCATGTTAGCAATAGCTGCCTTTTTCGATTATGAAATTTGGCAGATGGATGTCAAAACAGCGTTCCTTAACGGTTTCCTTAAGGAAGAGTTGTATATGATGCAACCAGAAGGTTTTGTCGAACTAGAGACTGCTGACAAAGTTTGCAAACTCCAGCGATCCATTTATGGACTGGTGCAAGCATCTCGGAGTTGGAATCTTCGTTTTGATGAGGTGATCAAAGCGTTCGAGTTTATACAAGTTTACGGAGAAGCTTGTATTTACAAGAAAGTGAGTGGGAGCTCTATAGCGTTTCTAATATTATATGTGGATCACATATTACTGATTGGAAACAATATAGAAATGTTGGAAAGCGTGAAGGAATATTTGAACAAGAGTTTTTCAATGAAGGACCTAGGAGAAGCTGTTTTCATATTAGGCATCAAGATCTATAGAGATAGATCACGACGCTTGATAGGACTTTCACAAAGCACATACCTTGACAAAGTTTTGAAGAAGTTCAAAATGGATCAGTCCAAGAAGGGGTTCTTACCTGTATTGCAAGGTGTGAAGTTGAGTAAGACTCAATGCCCAGTGACTGCAGAAGATAGAGAAAAGATGAGTGTCATCCCCTATGCTTCAGCCATAGGCTCTATCATGTATGCAATGCTGTGCACAAGACCCGATGTCAGCCTTGCCATAAGTATGGTCGGAAGGTTTCAAAGTGATCCAGGAATGGAACACTGGACGGCGGTCAAGAATATCCTGAAGTACCTGAAAAGGACTAAGGACATGTTTCTCGTTTATGGAGGTGATCAAGAACTCGTCGTAAAGGGTTACGTCGATGCAAGCTTTGACACTGATCCGGATGACTCTAAGTCACAAACCGGATACGTATTTATTCTTAATGGGGGTGCGGTCAGCTGGTGCAGTTCCAAGCAGAGCGTGGTAGCTGATTCTACATGCGAAGCGGAATACATCGCAGCCTCGGAGGCGGCGAAGGAAGGTGTCTGGATGAAGGAGTTCATGATAGATCTTGGAGTAGTGCCTAGTGCGCTTAACCCAATGACTCTGTTTTGTGATAATACTGGTGCCATTGCTCTAGCCAAGGAACCAAGATTTCACAAGAGAACCAGACACATAAAGCGACGTTTCAATTCCATCCGCGATTACATCAAGGAGGACGACATAAATATTTGCAAAGTACACACGGATCTGAATGTTGCAGATCCGATGACTAAACCTCTTCCAAGGGCTAAACATGAACAACACCAGAACTGCATGGGTGTTCGATTAATTACAATGTAAATCACATAGTGATGTGAACTAGATTATTGACTCTAGTGCAAGTGGGAGACTGTTGGAAATATGCCCTAGAGGCAATAATAAATTGGTTATTATTATATTTCCTTGTTCATGATAATCGTTTATTATCCATGCTATAATTGTATTGATTGGAAACTCAAATACATGTGTGGGTACATAGACAACACTGTGTCCCTAGTAAGCCTCTAGTTAACTAGCTCGTTGATCAAATGATGGTAGAGGTTTCCTAGCCATGGACATGAGATCTCATTTGATAACGGGATCACATCATTAGGAGAATGATGTGATGGACAAGACCCAAACTACGAACGTAGCATTTGATCGTGTCAGTTTATTGCTATTGTTTTCTGCATGTCAAGTATTTGTTCCTATGACCATGAGATCATGCAACTCCCTGACATCGGAGGAATACCTTGTGTGTATCAAACGTCGCAACGTAACTGGGTGACTATAAAGGTGCTCTACAGGTATCTCCGAGGGTGTCTGTTGGGTTGGCATGGATCAAGACTGGGATTTGTTACTCCGTGTGACGAAGAGGTATCTCAGGGCCCACTCGGTAATACAACATCACAATGAGCCTTGCAAGCAATGTGACTAAAATGTTAGCCACGAGATCTTGTATTACGGAACGAGTAAAGAGACTTGCCAGTAACGAGATTGAACTAGGTATAGAGATACCAACGATCGAATCTCGGGCAAGTAACATACCGAAGAACAAAGGGAACATTATACGGGATTAACTGAATCCTTGACATAGAGGTTCGACCGATAAAGATCTTCGTAGAATATGTAGGAGCCAATATGGGCATCCAGGTCCCGCTATTGGTTATTGATCGTAGAGGTGTCTCGGTCATGTCTACATAGTTCTCGAACCCGCAGGGTCTACACACTTAACGTTTGGTGACGATTAGTATAGTTGAGTTATTGTGTTGGTGACCGAAGGTTGTTCGGAGTCCCGGATAAGATCCCGGACATGACGAGGATCTCCGGAATAGTCCGGAGGTAAAGATTGATATATGTGATAATAGTGTTTTGGTTTCCGGAAGGGTTCCGGAATTCACCGGAAGAGGTTCCGGATGTTTCCCGAAATGTTCGGATACGAGAACACTTTATTTGGGCCAAGGGGTAAAGCCCACGAGGCTTAGGCAAGGTGCAAAAGGAAGTTTTGCTGGCGTCTGGGGCGGTACTACCGCTTATCGTAAGCGGTACTACCGCTGAGGGCGGTACTACCGCTTATCGTAAGCGGTACTACCGCTGCGGGCGGTACTACCGCTTATCGTAAGCGGTACTACCGCTGCCGGCGGTACTACCGCTTATCATAAGCGGTACTACCGCTTGTGCGCGGTACTGCAGGGATCCGAGTTGGACTCTTTCCCTGCGGGCCAAACCGACCTTGTGCGGGCAAAACCGACCTGGAGGAGGCTTTTACTCCAAGTTTAGACCCCAAGGCTCAACATATAAATAGAAGGGCAGGGCTAGCACACGGCATACATCAAGATTTCCCCAAGCCGTGTGCGGCAACCCTAACCCTCTAGTTCCTCCGTCATAATCTCCGTAGCGCTTGGTGAAGCCCTGCAGAGATTGTTCCTCACCACCATCACCACGCCGTCGTGCTGCTGGAACTCAACCACTAATTCACCATCGCTCGCTGGATCGAGGAGGTGAAGGCGTCATCAAGCCGTACGTGTGTTGAACGCGGAGGCGCCGTCCGTTCGGCGCTAGTTCGTGATCGGATCGAGGGACGACTTGCGATTTGGATCGCGAAGACGTTCGACTACATCAACCGCGTTTCTTAACGCTTCCGCTTAGCAATCTACAAGGGTATGTAGATTCACTCTCCCTCTCATAGATTCTCATCACCATGGATAGATCTTGCGTGTGCGTAGGAAAATTTTTTGTTTCCCATGCTTCGTTCCCCAACAGAACCAAGAGACGAAGGGGAAACAAAATATGATGGCGAAGAAATTTCTCCAATTAACAAAGTACAAAGTCCGGCGAGGTATAGATATATATTAGGCCTCTGGTGATCATTAGATATATTAATTGATTTGTGTGTGTATATATATATATATATATATATATATATATATATTAATGAATCTTTCTTCTTTTAGCCCTCCGGTTCGAGCAAATCTTCTATAAGAGCAGTACGAGGCCAGGCCAAAAATTTGCTCGATGGCATAAAAGTACAACATCGATGAAGTCAAAGTAGATGGCGAACCGATTGCTCCTTTTGACAATGCCCGTAAATTTATAAATCAATGCAGAGTTATTGTTAGGGACAACATCCCGATCACCGTTCGAGAATGGAATAAGCCAAAGCAAGATCGAGAAGTTTCTTATGTCGACGAAAGAGCAAAAGATGTTCTTTGGAAAGCGCTAATATCACATTTCAACCTCCAGGGGGTTTCATAGATGACGAACGGTTGATGGTCAAGAAGTGGGATCTTAAGAAGATGGCCACACAATTCCAGACCTATAAGAAAAGATTATACACCGAGTACGTCAAGGCAGGAAGGAAGACTCCAGAATTCATTGGAGCACTAGAGAAGGTAAAAGATCACTAGGACGAATTTGTTAAGTACAAGGAATCAGATGAAGCTAAGGAAAAATCGAGAAAAAATAAGATAAATGCTGACAAAAAAAGTATCACCATGTTCTGGGGACAGGTGGCTACAAGATAGGCATGCCTAAGTGGGATTTATCTGAGGCCAATATGCTTGCTGAAGGGGTCATTCCAGAAACACAGAATTGGCCTGAGAGGTCTAGGACTTGGTTTATGCGCATGGGGGAAAGTTGGATCCAAAAACTGGGGAGATTATCTAAAAGGCATCTCTTAAAGAAGCCTCAGAGGCTTTACTTAAAGCAATAGAAGATGCTCAAAATGGGGTGTACATCCCCGAGAGAGAGAACGACGAGCTTACACGCACCCTCGGGAATCCTGAACACGGAGGACGAACACGAGGCAAAGGCGTTGTTCTGTGGGTTCAGGGGTTTTTGGACTGGAACGACACTTACAGAAGCCGTCAGAGAAAAAAGAAGCAGGATGCAGACCGGCTTCAAAATTTAGAAAGAAAGGATGCGGAGTTGGAACGCATGTGTAAGCGGCATGACGAGCAACTGGCCACCATTAGCCAGCAAATTCCGTCTACGCGGCACGGGCAAGCAGATCCACCATGGATAGTACCGTCCTGTCTTTGCAGAAAAGCAGCGTGGGTTCCACGGGGGTCCCGGCCGATGATGCACTGCTGGCTCGCTACCTCATGGATGATATCGAAGAGAGGACAAGTTGTGAGCTACACATGAAATTGAAGAACATATCCATGAAGGTGGCGGTCGGCTTTGCTTTACTGAATGCACCTAAAGCAACCATCCATGGCAATCCGATTCCAGCTGGCTATGCTCGTGTCGGGGTGGATGAAGTTCTGTCAGGA
This sequence comes from Elymus sibiricus, assembly GCA_039707655.1. Taxonomy (NCBI): domain Eukaryota; kingdom Viridiplantae; phylum Streptophyta; class Magnoliopsida; order Poales; family Poaceae; genus Elymus; species Elymus sibiricus. Next base: position 490,461,474 of record CM077675.1, read on the forward strand.
TATGCCTCACTCGAGCTTGACTGCCCTGGAGGTGAAGGGGAGCAAACACTGGGAGAAGTCATATGTGGTGTTATTGTATGGAGAAAGGAATGCATCGTGTTTCCAAACTCGGCGCCAAGGCCACCGACTCCTCCTAGCAATACACCTCTAAGTCCGCCGCGTCAGCTGACTCCACCCCACCTCGAGACGGGGCCCAGCGTGAGTCTGCCATATCGATCTGCGCCGCGTCAGCCGACTCCACCCCTTATGTCCCAGCAGCAGGGCCTAAAGCGAAAGATAGCACCAACGAAGAAACCCAAGCCTCCTGCCAAAAATAAGTTAGCTTACGAGATGAATGATGAGGAAACCGATGCGACCGTGGCTGCCGAAGTGAAGGCCCATTTTGCACTGAAGCCGGTCCTGCCACCAAAGGAGAAAATACCTACGAAAATCATAGAGCACTTTATGGATCTTCTAGAGCGACCCTCGGCACATGTACAAAATAGGCCTTCCGACTCTGAACGCTCTATTAGCAAGTCATATCATGAACAAATGCGAAGCTCGTCGAGAAATACAAGTTGTAATTAAAGCGGGAAAACAATTCCCCAGTTCGGAGAACAGGCAGTGGAATCGACCCCCCCCCCCCCCCGCTTAAGGTGAGTACTGATAAGGTAACGACCGACGTTGCTAAAGAATTTGGTTGCAGTGTTGAACAACTCCGAGGCACCGAGGAATTCCCCATTGCTGAATTAGCATGGAAATATGTCCTCGGGAACCCTATGGTCAGACTTGAGCAGGTCCTCCTTCTATCAACACAAATGCGAAGATTGCATGAGTGGTACATGACAGAAGTAAAGAAGGGGCGACAGATGCTCATGGTGAGGGTCAAGAAAGAGCATTTCTTCACTGAATCAGAGATAATGATTGAGCTTTCAGAAAATTTTGAGTTATACAATCTAGACGCACTCGACAAATCTATCATCAGTTGCTATTGTCTGTCAGTGATTTCTTTCTATAATTTAAGTCTCTAGCTCAGCTCGTTCATTGCCTGTAATTATCCTCACTATATACTTTTGTACGCTATTATGCAGAATGAAGATTCTCGAATGCCGAAAACAGGGAATCTTTGACATTGGGTTCATTGACCCATATATCATTCATGAAATAGTGATAAGAGACTTCACCGATGAACCAGAGGATAACTTGCTAATGTTTTTGAAGGAACAAAATACCAAAACAGATATACAATTTCCTTACAACTTCAAGTGAGTGTTACTGTCTTGTACTACAAATTCTATTTTGCTTACTCGATGTTAAGTGTAGTTGAGTTATGCATGCCTTCTTATATAAATGTGTGCGCATGTTCCAGTGGATCCGACTGGACATTAAAGTTGATGCTGGAACTGTTGAAGTCTTTGACTCACTAGGTAAAGACCCTCAAGAGTACACAATCGTGTATTTGATGCTCAATAGGTAATTTCAACAAGTATCGTCCTCTTTCATTCATTTCCTAATATCAAGTAATTAATAACTCCGTTATTCATTTTCTTTGCCGGGCAGGGTTTGGAAACGGTTCGCCAAAGAGGTTGTCGGTGAATGGAAACCGAAGCTGACATGGCGATGGGGCAAGGTAATTAAGTAGTACTAGCTAGGTCCGCGCACCTCTTTAATTCCAGTATCAATACCATTATCATGCTTGACTATTATCTGATTGAATTCTATTATTGCAAAGTGCATAAAACAACAACAGGGGACGAATTTATGCGCATACTACGTTTGCGAGAACATTCGCATTACGACCGAAGGGCGCACAGATCAAAGAGCACTTCGGGTACGTAAACACTATTCACAATTATTTTTATCATGGTCTAATATATACACACACAACTAATATATTCATATTGATCTCCTTCTTTAAAGCACGCCCTGGTGGGTTCTGCCCAGCACGGCCCACCTCTGGTGCCCATCTTGTGGTATATAAGGTCTTTTGACCTAGAAAAAATCAGGAGAGTACTTTCGGGACGGAACGCCTCTGTCTTGAGGCGGAACTTGGGCAGGAGCACTTTTGCCCTCCGGCGGAGCGATTCTACCGGGGGAACTTCCCTCTCGGAGGGGGAAATCGAAGCCATCGCATCACCAACACCCCTCTCATCTTTGGGAGGCCAATCTTCATCAACATCTTCAATAGCACCATCTCCTCTCAAACCCTAGTTCATCTCCTGTGTTCAACCTTTGTACCAGAACCTCAGATTACTACCTTCGGGTGACTAGTAGTGTTGATTACATCTTGTAGTTGATTACTATATGGTTTATTTGGTGGAAGATTATATGTTCAGATCCATTATGTTATTCAATACCCCTCTGATCTTGAGCATGAATATTATTTGTGAGTAGTTACCTTTGTTCTTGAGGTCACGGGAGAAGTCATGTTGCAAGTAATCATGTGAATTTGATATGTGTTCGATATTTTGATGATATGTATGTTGTGATTCCCTTAGTGGTCTCATGTGAACGTCGACTACATGACACTTCACCATCCTTGGGCCTAAGGGAATGCACTGTGGAGTAGTTATTAGATGATGGTTTGCTAGAGTGACAGAAGCTTAAACCCTAGTTTATGCGCTACTTCGTAAGGGGCTGATTTGGATCCAAACGTTTAATGCTATGGTTAGATTTTATCTTAATACTTTTCTCGTAGTTGTCGATGCTTGCGAGGGGGTTAATCATAAGTGGGAGGTTTGTTCAAGTAAGAACAGCACCCAAGCACCGGTCCAACCACATATGAAATTATCAAAGTAGCGAACACGAATCAAACCAACATGATAAAAGTGACTAGACGAAATTCCCGTGTACCCTCAAGACCACTTTGCCTATTATAAGATACTGTTCTGGCATGTCCTTTGCCACAAAAGTATTGGGCTATCTTGCTGCACTTTATTTACCATTAGCATTACTTGCTCGTTGCCAATTATCTTGCTATCAAACTATATGTTACCTACAATTTCAGTGCTTGCAGAAATTACCTTGCTGAAACCCGCTTGTCATTTCCTTCTGCTCCTCGTTGTGTTCGACACTCTTACTTATCGAAAGGACTATGATTGATCCCCTATACTTGTGGGTCATCAAGACTCCTTTCTGGCGCTGTTGCCGGGGAGTGAAGCGCTCTTGGTAAGTGGAAATCGGTAAGGAAAAACTTATACTACGTGCTGAAATTTATTGTCACTTGTTACTATGGAAAACAATCCTTTGAAGGGTTTGTTCGGGGTATCTTCACCTCGACCGGAACCACAATTAGTTGCCCCTCAACGTATTGCACCTACTGATAATATTGGTTATGAAATTCCTTCGGGTATGTTAGAACAACTGCTAGCTAATCCTTATGCAGGAGATGGAATTGAACATCCTGATATGCACCTAATACATGTGAATGAAGTTTGTGGATTATTTAAGCTTGTAGGTTTACCCGGAGATGAAGTTAAGAAGAAGGTTTTCGCTTTATATTTGAAGGGAAAAGCATTGACATGGTATAGGCTATGTGATGATATTTGATCATGGAACTGGAATCGATTGCAATTAGAATTCCATCAAAAGTTTTATCCCATGCATCTAGTTCATCGTGATCGGAATTATATATATAATTTTTGGCCTCGTGAAGGAGAAAGCATCGCTCTAGATTGGGGGAGGCTTAAGTCAATGTTATATTCATGCCCCAATCATGATATCCCGAGAGAAGTTATTATTCAGAATTTTTATGCTCGGCTTTCTCATAATGATCAATCCATGCTCGATACTTCTTGTACTGGTTCTTTTATGAAGAAGACTATTGAATTCAAGTGGGATATCTTAGAAAGAATTAAATGAAACTCTGAAGATTGGGAACTCGACGAAGGTAATGAGTTAGGTATAAAGCTTAAGTTTGATTGTGATAAATCTTTTATGAATACCGATGCTTTTCATAAGTTTAGCACTAAATATGGACTTGACTCTGAGATAGTAGGCTCTTTCTGTGAATCATTTGCTACTCACGTTGATCTCCCTAAAGAGAAGTGGTTTAAATATCATCCCCCTATTAAAGAAGAAATTAAAGAACTTGTAAAAGATAAGGATGAAACCATCATTTACAATGTTGATCCAGTTGTGCCTAGCTACTGCTTATATTGAAAAACCACTTTTCCCTGTTAGGATAAAGGAACATGCTAAGATATCAACTGTGGTTCGCAAGAGTAATATTAGAGCACCTAAGCCCTCTGAGCAAATTAAAGTAGAACCTAGTGTTTGTATGGTTAAAGATCTCTTGGTAGAAAATATTGATGGGCATATTATTTACTTTTGTGATGAAGCTGCTAGAATTGCCAAACCTGATGAAAAAGATAAACATAGACCCGTAGTCGGCATGCCTGTTGTCTCACTCAAAAAAGGAGATCATTGCTATCATGGTTTATGTGATTTGGGTGCTAGCGTGAGTGCTATTCCTTTTACCTTATACCAAGAAATTATGAATGAAATAGCACCTGCTGAAATAGAAGACATTGATGTTACTATTAAACTTGCTAATAGAGACACCATCACACCACTTGGGATTGTTAGAGATGTTGAAGTCTTGTGTGGGAAAGTAAAATATCCTACTGATTTTCTAGTTCTTGGCTCCCCACAAGATGAATTTTGTCCCATTATCTTTGGTAGATCTTTCTTGAGCACCGTCAATGCTAAGATAGATTGTGAAAAACAAACTGTCGGTGTCAGTTTTGGTGATGTGTCTCATGAGTTCAATTTTTCCAAGTTTACTAGACAACCTCATGATAGAGAATTATCTAGTAAGGATGAAATAATTGGTCTTGCTTCTATTGTTGTACCTCCTACCGATCCACTGAACAATATCTGTTAGACCATGAAAATGATATGCACTTGCGTGAAAGAAATGAAATAGATAAAAATTTCTTTGAACAACAACCTCTCCTAAAACACAATTTGCCTATTGAAACCCTTGGAGATCCTCCTCCACCTAAAGGTGATCCTGTGTTTGAATTAAAGCAATTGCTTGACACTTTGAAGTATGCTTATCTTGATGAGAAAAAGATATATCCTGTTATTATTAGTGCTAACCTTTCAGAACATGAAGAAGAAAGATTATTAAAAATTCCGAGGAAGCACCGGGATGCTATTGGATATACTCTTGATGATCTTAAAGGCATTAGTCCAACTCTATGTCAGCACAAGATTAATATGGAACCTGATGCTAAACCCGTTGTTGACCATCAACGTCGATTGAATCCTAAGATGAAGGAAGTGGTAAGAACTGAAATATTAAAGCTTCTTGAGGCAGGTATAATCTATCCCATAGCTGATAGTAGATGGGAAAGTCCCGTTTATTGTGTCCCTAAGAAAGGATGTATTACCGTTGTTCCTAACGATAAGAATGAACTCATCCCACAAAGAATTGTCATTGCCTATAGAATGGTAATTGATTTTAGAAAATTAAATAAAGCTACTAGAAAAGATCATTATCCTCTGCCCTTCATTGATCAAATGCTAGAAAGATTATCTAAGCACACACACTTTTGTTTTCTAGATGGATATTCTGGTTCTCTCAAATACCTGTATCACAATCTGATCAAGAGAAAACCACCTTTACTTGTCCTTTTGGAACCTATGCTTATAGATGTATGCCTTTTGGTTTATGCAATGCACCTGCTACCTTTCAAACATGTATGACTGCTATATTCTCTGATTTTTGTGAAAAGATTGTGGAGGTTTTCATGGATGATTTTTCCGTTTACGAAACTTCTTTTGATGATTGCTTAAGCAACCTTGATCGAGTTTTGCAGCGATGTGAACAAACTAATCTCGTCTTGAATTGGGAGAAGTGCCACTTTATGGTGAATGAAGGTATTTTCTTGGGGCATAAAATATCTGAACGAGGTATTGAGGTGGAGAAAGCTAAAGTTGATGCAATTGAGAAAATGCCATGTCCTAAAGATATTAAAGGTATTCGGAGTTTCCTTGGTCATGCTGGTTTCTATAGGAGGTTTATTAAAGTCTTCTCTAAAATTTCTAGGCCTCTTACTAATCTTTTACAAAAGGATATTCCATTTGTTTTTGATGATGAATGTGTAGAAGCCATTGAAACACTCAAGAAAGCCTTAACTTCTGCACCTATCGTTCAACCACCTGATTGGAACTTGCCTTTTGAAATTATGTGTGATGCTAGTGATTATGCTATTGGTGCTGTTCTAGGACAAAGAGTTGATAGGAAATTAAATGTTATCGATTATGCTAGCAAAACTCTAGACAGTGCCCAATGAAATTATGCTACTACTGAAAAAGAATTTTTAGCAGTTGTGTTTGCTTGTGATAAATTTAGATCCTACATTGTTGACTCCAAAGTTATTGTTCATACCAATCATGCTGCTATAAAATATCTTATGGAAAAGAAAGATGCTAAACCTAGACTCATTAGGTGGGTTCTCTCGCTTCAAGAATTTGACTTACATATCATTGATAGGAAGGGAGCTGAGAACCCCGTAGCTAACAACTTGTCTAGGTTAGAAAATATTCTTGATGACCCACTACCTATTGATGATAACTTTCCTGATGAAAAGTTAGCTGCAATAAATGTTTCTCAAAACACTCCTTGGTATGATGATTATGCTAACTACATTGTCGCTAAATATATACCACCTAGTTTCACATACCAACAAAAGAAAAAATTCTTCTATGATTTGAGACATTACTTTTGGGATGACCCACATCTTTACAAAGAAGGGATAGATGGTATTATTAGATGTTGTGTACCTGAGCATGAACAGGAACAAATCCTATGGAAATTTCATTCCGAAGCTTATGGAGGACATCATGCGGGAGATAGAACTGCTCACAAGGTATTGCAATCTGGTTTTTATTGGCCTACTCTCTTCAAGGATGCCCGTAGTTTTGTCTTGTCTTGTGATGAATGTCAAAGAATTGGTAATATCGGTAAGCGTCAAGAAATGCCTATGAATTATTCACTTGTTGTTGAACCATTTGATGTTTGGGGTTTTGATTACATGGGACCTTTTCCTTCCTCTAATGGGTACACTCATATTTTGGTTGTTGTTGATTATGTCACTAAGTGGGTAGAAGATATTCCAACTAGTAGTGCTGATCACAACACCTGCATTAAAATGCTTAAAGAAGTTATCTTCCCGAGGTTTGGAGTCCCTAGGTATTTAATGACTGATGGTGGTTCACACTTTATTCATGGTGCTTTCTGTAAGATGCTTGCTAAATATGATGTTAACCATATAATTGCATCACCCTATCATCCTCAATCTAGTGGTCAAGTTGAACTTAGCAATACAGAAATAAAATTAATATTACAAAAAACTGTCAATAGGTCTCAAAAGAATTGGTCTAAGAAACTAGATGATGCACTTTGGGCCTATAGAACAGCTTATAAAAATCCTATGGGTATGTCTCCATACAAAATGGTATATGGAAAAGCTTGTGATTTGCCTCTAGAGTTAGAGCATAAAGCATTTTGGGCAATTAAAGAACTCAATTATGATTTCAAACTGGCCGGTGAGAAGAGGTTATTTGATATTAGCTCACTAGATGAATGGAGAACCCAAGCTTATGAAAATGCCAAACTATTCAAAGAAAAGGTAAAAAGATGGCATGACAAAAGAATCCAAAAGCGGGAATTCAAAATAGGAGACTATGTTCTTTTGTTCAACTCTCGTTTAAGATTTTTTTGCAGGTAAGCTTCTCTCCAAATGGGAAGGACCATATATTATGGAAGAAGTTTATCATTCTGGAGCTATCAAGATTAATAATGCCGAAGGCACTAACCCGAAGGTGGTCAATGGACAAAGAATTAAACACTATATCTCAGGTACGCCTATTATTGTTGAAAGCAATGTTATTCAAACCATGACACCAGAGGAACACATAAAGGAAACCTTCCGTAACACTCCAGAATTTTGAAAAAGAGGAGGTACGTGATACGGTAAGTAAACGGACTCCGAAAAATCCGCAAAAATATTTTCTGTCTGTTTTCGAATATTACAAAAATTAGGAAAATAAGAAATAAACAGGAAAGCAACCGAGGTGAGCACGATACACCAGGGCGCGTCAGCCCTACCAGGCGCGCCCTGGTGGGTTGTGCGCACCTCAGACACCTTCCCAACTCCGTTTTCTTTCCATATTCTTGCTTCCCAAGATAAAAAATTCTCTATATATACCCCCGATTGTTTTGACCACCGCATCGCAGAAAAATCCTCCGTTCTTGTTTCGTGCTGTTTTCTCGTCAGATCTAGGTCTCCATGGCTCCACCAAGCTCCTCCAAGGACAAGTTCTTCGAGAAGGTCATCAACCCGTACTTGTCGGAGGTGATGAAGCACCCTCAAGCCATTGAGATGTGTGAGGGGGTGCTCCACATCCGCGATGTTCTAGACCCAAGAGGATGGGAAGCATGGATGCTAGGCTCGAGGCGGTGGAACAAGATATCTTCAAGTGTCAAAAGATGGTGGAGCGTGGACTTAGTGCCAATCACTCCATGATCACAGAATTCACCCGTGATCATATGGTGGATGGCCGGTCTATGAAGGACACCGTCTTCACCATCAACGAGCAAATCAATTTTCTGCAAAGCCAAATTTATGATCTTCGAAACCAAGTTTTTGAGTATGAATCAAGATTTAAAGGTATGAGTTTAGCTGCCAGTTGCAGGACTCGGGGGACTCGTGCGTCAACTTTTGATGGTGAGCCCTTGCCCTGGAAGCCGGAGGACAAACCTACCGCTTCATCACCACCACCTTCATCATCTTCACCACCAAAGGAGACTTGAGTACACGGGTATGGGCACTCCCCTTGGCTTGAGCCAAGCTTGGGGGAGGTGCCCCGGTATTGTATCACCATCACTTTTATTCACCTTTACCTATTTTTGTTTGATCCTTAGCTTTTTCGTGATTTAGTTGAATAAAAGTTTAGTATGATCTATTTTCGAGTGTTAGTTTCGTGATCTATCTATCTATGTAATCGAGTGAGAGTTATATAATAAAGTTTAGTTTGAGCTCTCGTTTCTTTACTTTCTTGTTCTCGTTTCTTTACTTTCTTGTTGCAATCAAAATAAAAGAAAAGAGAAATAAATGGAAAAGAATCATATGCTAATCTTATGGTAAGTGATGATATCACATAAATAAAAGTATAAGTGGTAAAATTTATTGGAGATTGACAAACATAGCATTAGTCAATGATGCAATTCATGAAAGAATTAATAAGCGAAGAGAAGATTCACATGCAAATATACTATCTTGGACATCTTTTATGATTGTGAGCCCCCATTAAACATTATATGTCAAAATTGTTGACGTTGGACAAGGAAGACAACGTAATGATTTATGTTTGTTCATATTCACATAGAAGTTATATTGTCATAGATCCTTCAACATGTGGTGCTTGCTCAATATCTTTGCTAGCCAAAAATTCCGCACTAAGTAGAGATACTACTTGTGCATCCAAAAACCCAAAACCCAAATCCATGTTTTGAGAGACCACCATACCTACCTACGGATCAAGTAAGATCCTTCAAGTAAGTTGTCATCGGTGCACTAAGGCAATAAAAATTGCTTCTAAATGTGTTTGATCAATTAGTGTAAGAGAAAATCGATCATTATACGAACTTATAATGGCAAAGTAATAAAAGCGACAGACTGCATAATAAAGGTTGCTATCATAGGGGAAATATAGCATGGCGTTCTTTTACATTAAGGGATTGGGCATAGAAACCAAAAAGCGCATGACAACCTCTGCTTCCCTCTGCGAAGGGCCTATCTTTTACTTTTATGTATTTACTTGTATGCAAGAGTTAAAGTACTCTTCCCTATTCCTTTTTACTTTTTCTTTTTGCAAGCATCATGTGGTGAGCAAAGATCTAGGCACATATATGCATTTGGATGTGAGTAAGCATGAGTTATTATTGTTGACATCACCCTTGAGGTGAGTATGTTGGGAGGCGAAACTATAAGCCCCTATCTTTCTAAGTGTCTGGTTGAAACTTTTTGCTCATGGGTATGTTGTGAGTGTTAGCAATCATAGAAGTCTAAATGATGGTTGAGTATGTGGACTTGCCAAAAGGCTCCGACAAGAGACCCTTCCTGAAATATGATGAATTGTAGTTGCAAAATTGACTGAGAACATAGTTTGTTGGTTTCCAATAAGGTTTATGCTTTATACTTCTATGTTGTGATGAATTGTTACTTGTTCATGAGAAGTTATATGACGAAGTTATATAATAAAAGTTATATGAATAAGTTCTTTGATAAAGTTTGTTGCTGTTATAATAATAAGCATGATGCTACTATGTCTGTATTTTGTTTCTATCGACACCTCTCTCTCAAACCATGTGGACATGCTTTTCAATATCAGCTTTCGCTTGAGGACAAGCGAGGTCTAAGCTTGGGGGAGTTGATACGTCCATTTTGCATCATGATTTCCTACAGTTATTTATAATGTTTTGATGTATAATAATGCTTTAGGGAGTGATTCTAATGCCTTTTCTCTCATAATATGCAAGGTTTACACAAAGAGGGAGAATACCGGCAGTTGGAATTCTGGACCTGAAAAAGCATATCAGAGATACCTATTGTGCACATCTCCAAATAAGCTGAAACATGGATAATTATTTTGGATTATATAATAAATACTGGAGCAAATAACTACCGGAGGGGGCCACCCTGGTGAGCACAAGAAACCAGGGCGCGCCAGGCCCCCCAGGCCCGCCCTGGTGGGTTGTGCCCAGCAGGGCCCACCTCCGGTGCCCATCTTCTGGTATATAACTATCTGTTAACTACTGTTACCATTACTTGCTCCTTACCAATTATCTTGCTATCAAACTATCTGTTAACTACAATTTCAGTGCTTGCAGAAATTACCTTGCTGAAAACCGCTTGTCATTTCCTTCCGCTCCTCGTTGGGTTCGACACTCTTACTTATCGAAAGGGCCATGATTGACCCCCTATAATTGTGGGTCATCAGTGGCCAACCGGGACTAAAGGGTGGGGGCCTTTAGTCCCGATTTATTAGTCCTGGTTGGCGAACCGGGACTAAAGGCCTCCGCCAACTAGGACTAAAGCCCGTTTCTCCACTAGTGATATGAAAGTGATAATACATGAGACTATTTATATGAAGAACATGGTGCCACTTTGAGGCACAAGTGTGGTAAAGGATAGTAGCAAAGTCCCTTCTCTCATTATCTCTCATTTTTTTCATGTTTTTTCATTTGTTTTCATTTTTTATATGGTGGGCTCATTTGGCCTCCCCCATTTTTTATTTCCTCACTGGGACAATGCTTTAATAATGATGATCATCACACTTTTATTTACTTACAACTCAATATGAAAACTATGAAACAATATGACTCAATATGAATGCCTTTGGCAGTGTTCCAGGATGTGCAATGATCTAGCATAGTGATAACCCACAAGTATAGGGGATCACAACAGTTTTTGAGGGTAGAGTATTCAACCCAAATTTATAGATTCGACACAAGGGGAGCCAAAGAATATTTGAGAGTATTAGCAGCTGAGTTGTCAATTCAACCACACCTGGAGATTAAATATCTGCAGCAAAGTGATCAGTAGCACAGTAATATGATAGTTTTGATAGCAGTAGCAAATGTAACGGTAACGGTAACAGTGATAGCAATAGTTTTGTAGCAGTTGGAATAGTAATAGCAACAATAGTAACTTAGCAAGAACAATAAGTGGAAAAGTCGTAGGCACTGGATCGGTGAACTCGTTGGATGATATTCGTCATGTAACAGTCATAACCTAGGTCAATACAAAACTAGCTCCAGTTCATCAATATAATGTAGGCATGTATTCCGTAAATAGTCATACGTGCTTATGGAAAAGAACTTGCACGACATCTTTTGTCCTACTCTCCCGTGGCAGCGGGGTCCATAAGGAAACTAAGGGATATTAAGGCCTCCTTTTAATAGAAAACTGGAACAAAGCATTAACACACGGTGAATACATGAACTCCTCAAACTACAGTCATCACCGGAAAGTATCCCAAATATTGTCACTATGGGGTTTACGGATCATAACACGTAATAGGTGCATATGACTAGGCAAGATCGGATCAAGAACATAGATATAATGGTGATAATATAAACGGTTCAGATCTGAAATCATGGCACTCGGGCCCTAGTGACAAGCATTATGCATAGCAAAGTCATAGCAACATCAATCTCAGAACATAGTGGATACTAGGGATCATGCCCTAACAAAACTAACTCGATTACATGATGAATCTCATCCAACTCCTCACCGACCAGCAAGCCAACGAAGGGATTACTCACTCCCGACGGGGAGCATCATGGAATTGGTGATGGAGAAGGGTTGGTGATGACGAAGACCGAAGATTCCCCTCTCCGGAGCCCCGAACGGGCTCCAGATCTGGCCTCCGGATGAAGAACAGGAGGTGGCAGCAGCACCGTATCGTAAAACGCGATGAAACTTTCTCTCTGATTTTTTTCTCTGAAAATAGGAATTTATAGTGGTGGAATTAGGGTCAGTGGGGCCACGAGGTGGGCACAACTCACTAGGGCGCGCCCTGGTGGGTGCTGCTCATCCTGGCCCCCCTCTTCGGTAGATTTTGGCTCCAATAATTCTTATATATTCTGAAATAATTCTCCAAAAAGTTTTGTTCCGTTCTGAGAACTTTTATTTCTACACAAAAACAACACCATGGTAGTTCTGCTGAAAACAACGTCAGTCCGGGTTAGTTCGATTCAAATCATGCAAATTAGAGTCCAAAACAAGGGCAAACGAGTGAGGAAAAGTAGATACGTTGGATACGTATCAAATCCCCCAAGCTTAAACCTTTGCTTGTCCTCAAGCAATTCAGTTGACAAACTGAAAGTGATAAAGAAAAACTTTTATGAACTCTTTTGTTCTTGTTTGCATATATATGCTTAAGTAGCACCCAGGTTTTCAACAAGGATTATGACTAACCATGCCAACAATAACTCTTAGAAATTATATTAACTCATATCAATAACATACGCAACTAGCGAGCAATAATAAGATATCTCAAGCGCCAACACTTTGTCAAAACAATCATGATACAATATGACAATAGTGGTATCTCGCTAGCCCTTTCTGAGACCGCAAAACATAAATGCAAAGCACCTCCAAAGTTCAAGCAGCGACTAAACATTGTAATTCATGGTAGAAAAGATCCAGTCATGCTGCACCCAACATCGACTATACACAATGCATGAGGATGACAATAGTGCTCTCAGGTCTAGCGCTTATTTGAGAAGGTGATGACTCAACATAAAAGCAAATAGATAGTCCCTTCGCAGAGGGAAGCATGGATTTGCAGAGGTGCCAGAGCTCAAGGCTTAAAACAGAGATAGATATAATTTTGGGAGGTACACCCTTCCTGTCAACGTTACAACCAAGAGTTATCAATATCTTCCATGCTAAACAAATTAGCGGCAGTTCCCAAGCGGTAAAAGTAAAGGTTTACTCCCCCTCCACCAACAATCACACTCCACGGCTAGCCGCATCCATGGGTACCGTCCAAACCAACAACATTCCTGGGGGAGTTTTGTTTAATTATTTTTGATTTTTGATTTCGGGACTGGGAATCCCTATTACCGCCCCTCTCGTGTAAGGACGAGTGAATAAACACTCATCATGAGAATAACCCGCTTAGCATGGAAGATACAGACCGCCCCCTGTCGCCCCATGAGCGGTCCAGGCATACAAAACGGATGTTCATTTGAATTTTTAGAGATGGCACATGCAAATTTACTTTGGAACTGCAGGGTAATACCGCATATAGGTAGATATAATGGACTCATCTGGCATAACTTGGTTTAAGGGTTTTGATGCACAAGCAGTATTCCCGCTTAGTACAGGTGAAGGCTAGCAAATAGATTGAGAAGCGGCCAGCTAGAGAGAGAAGACGGTCATGAACATGCATTACATATAATAAACATTGACTACTAGCATGAGTAGGATATGGACACCATGAACATAAATATCATAAAGGCTATGTTTGTTTTGATTCAACTACAGGCGTGAACATGTGCCAAGTCAAGCCACTTGAAACATTCAGAGGAGGATACCATATCATCATACTAAATCACAACCATTTTAATGCATGTTGACACCTAAGATAAATCATTATCCACTCCTAGCTACTTAAGCATGGCATGAACAACTATAATCTCTAATGGTCATTACAAACATGTTTGATCATAATAGGTTGAATCAAGGATACTAGGTTAAACATATTTACAAAAACAAAAACAAGTTGAGTTCATACCCGCTCTTCTCTGCCACAGTCAATTCATCAAATATCGTCATTATTGCCTTTCACTTGCACGACCGAATGATAAGAAAATAATAATAGTGCAAGAGTGTCGTGGACTAAGCTGGAATCTACAAACATTTTATTCAAGAGGAGAAGACAAGGTAAAATGGGCTCTTTGTTAGATTAACAATGATGCATATGAGAGCCACTCAGCATTTTCATCGTGGTCTTCTCCTTGGTACGACTCAAACGAAAAAAAGAAAAGAAATTCAGAGAAACACGCTGAAATTTTTGGAGTTTTTGGTTTTTCTTGAAGAAGGAAAATTAAAGAGAAATACAAAAACGAGAAAAACTATTTACAAGGGAAAGCTCCCAACAAATAAAAGAAGAAATGAGAAATCTTTTTGGGTTTTCTTTTAATGCTACAATTAAACTTGGCTAGAAAGGAAAGTCGAAAAGAAGTAGGAAATATTTTTGGGTTTTCTCAAAGTTTTTCAAACACACAAGAAGAAAGCGAGAAAACAAATTTAGCATGGATATTACAATGAAAAAGTATGAACACCAACAACTGGAATGAAAAGTGTGAACATGAATGTGATGTCGGTGGAAATACGTACTCCCCCAAGCTTAGGCTTTTGGCCTAGCTTGGTAATCACCATCCGTATGAATAATAATCTGGGCGATGGCTCACCGAGGCCCTCGGTGCAAACTCCGCGGCCCTCCTGGTGGCTTCAACCTCAGCATTGTACGCATGGGCCTCGCTCTCAGGGACATAGTATCTTCCCCTACTGTGAAAATCAAAGAGAGCAGGAGCAGGCAAAGCAACAGGCACAACAGTTTTTTTATTAAATCTCAAGTTATAGGTGTAGTTAGTGGCCGTGCCTGTAAGAAACTTATGACGCTTCATGGCATCAAAGTCTAAATACTGAGTAGGTAAAATGGGGTCATTTTTTATTGCACGGCAAAAACAGAAAACAGGATAATCATGGCATTTTATTTTATTTGACTAACTAAAACAAAAAATAAAAGGCAGGAGCAGAGAGTTGTGCTTACTAGATTCATCGACTTCATACCTCTCAAAAATGATCCATTAATAAGGTTGATCAAGTCTTATTAACAACCACTTCCGATTAGCACGAAACCGAAGAACTTTCGTAAAACACTAAGTTACCTCAATGGGGATGTGCATATCCCCTACAATAAGTATATCATATTTCTTTTTGGCAGTAGGTAGATGATGTCTACTAAGCAACTTTATTCTTGTAGACTTTGTTGGGCCTCCAAGCGCAGAGTTTTGTAGGACAGTAGCAATTTTCCCTCAAGTGGATGACCTAAGGTTTATCAATCTGTGGGAGGTGTAGGATGAAGATGGTCTCTCTCAAACAACCCTGCAATCAAATAATAAAATGTCTCTTGCGTCCCCAACACACCCAATACAATGGAAAATTGTATAGGTGCACTAGTTCAGCGAAGAGATGGTGATACAAGTGCAATATGGATGGTAGATATAGGTTTTTGTAATCTGAAAATATAAAAACAGCAAGGTAGCAAGTAACAAAAATGAGCACAAACGGTATTGCAATGCTTGAAAACAAGGCCTAGGGTCCATACTTTCGCTAGTGCAATCTCTCAACAATGCTAATATAATTGGATCACATAACCATCCCTCAATGTGCAACGAAGAATCACTCCAAAGTTCTTATCTAGCGGAGAACATAAGAAGAAATTGTTTGTAGGGTACGAAACCACCTTAAATTTATTCTTTCCAATCGATCTATCCAAGAGTTCGTACTAAGATAACACCAAGTTATCCTTTCCGATCGATCTATCTAAGAGTTCGTACTAGAATAACACCATATGATACGCATCAACCAACTCTAATGTCACCTAGATAGTCCAATGTCGCCACATGTATCCATGAGTTAATTATACGATACACATCAAACAATTTCAGATTCATAATACTCAATCCAACACAAAGAACCTCAAAGAATACCCCAAGATTTCTGTTGGAGAAAGTAGGACAAGAACGTGTATCAACCCCTATGCATAGATTACCCCAATGTCACCGCGGGAATCCGCAAGTTGAGTACCAAAACATATATCAAGTGAATCAATAGAACACCCCATTGTCACCTCGGTTATCCACATGCAAGACATATATCAAGTGTTCTCAAATCCAATATTCAATCCAACATAACGATATCTCAAAGGGAAAGATTCAATTCATCACAACATGATAGCAAGGGAATAACATCATATGATCCGACTATATTAACAAAGCCCGTGATACATCAAGATTGTGACATCCCAAGAACAAGAGAGAGAGAGAGAGAGAGATTGAACACATAGCTACTGGTACATACCCTCAGCCCCGAGGGTGGACTACTCCCTCCTCGTCATGGCCTCCATCGGGATGATGAAGATGGCCACCGGAGATGGATTCCCCTCTCCGTCAGGGTACTAGAACGTCTCCCTATGCAATATAACGATGGGTGAACTAGTCATATGACGTGACGGTGGAAGTTGCATGGCAATATATCTCAGAATGGCTATGAAAATGCCATAATAGGTAGGTATGGTGGCTGTTTTGAGTAAGATATAAGGAGGTTTATGTGTGACAGTGCGTATCATGTCACAGGGTTTGGATGCACCGGCGAAGTTTGCACCGATCCTCGAGGTGAGAAAGGGTGATGCACGGTACCGAAGAGGCTAGCGAAATATGAGGAGGTGAGATTGCATATGTCCACGGATTCACATTAGTCATAAAGAATTCATATACTTATTTCAAAGTTTTATTAGTTTTATCGCAAATCAAAGTACTACTCGCATGCCCCTAGGGAGTAGGTTGGGAGGAGTAAACCATCATGCGCCTCCGACCCAGAACAACACTAGGATTTCAACGAGGAATAAAAATGATCACACATCCCCACCATGCCTTTTACCAATATTTAGACAAACGGGAAATTAACACCTCTTAATACCGACAATCCTACGAAGCGAGAACCATGCACCCATACCCTTTTATATTACCACATCAATGTCATTAACCCACAATTTCTCTTTTATGTCATACATGAAGGTTTTGATTATCACTCATTGAATACCTATTAATTTTTGGACTAGTCGTATAACCCATGCAATTACCGTCATTGTTTATTAACTCTCAAACAAATATAAGTGAAGAACGAGAGTTTAATATATTTCTACAAAAGACCACACTCTAATAAATATAAGTGAAGCAAAAGAGCATTCTACATATAACGGTTTTCTATATGTAGAGAAACAGGCATCCAACTTCAAATGATATAAGTGAAGCACATGAAGCATTCTATAAAGCCATACTCAAAAGATATAAGTGAAGTCCAAAGAGTGTTCTATAAATAAACCATGGACCTTCCCATACGAGCATGGTGCATTGCTAAAAGAAAAATAAAAGTAACATGATGCTCCAAGAATTTACGCATATCATGTGAACAAAACAAAAACCCAGACATACCGATAAGTGTCGAGGAAGAAAGATGGAATGCCTTCCGGGGCATCCCCAAGCTTAGACTCTTGAGTCTCCTTGAATATTTACTTGGGGTGCCCTGGGCATCCCCAAGCTTGAACTCTTGCCTCTCCTTAATCCTCTCATATTGATACCTGCTCGATCTTCGAACACTTCATCCACACAAAACTTAACAAAACTTTTATTGAAAAGGAGTACATGTAACATTGAATCTCATCATGTCCCGCCATAACATTATTGTATAATTATAATCTAATATGACCTACTGTACACTATCACAATTATATGGCTCCCAAGTAAGTGGGGCTCAACAAGAACTCAAACATAAGCAGTCAAAGCAACTATAACAACAATATGTGAAAAGCAGGACAATCTTGATAACCCACAAGTGTAGGGGATCGTTTGTAGCCTATTTCGATAAGTAAGAGTGTCGAACCGAATGAGGAGCTAAAGATAGAATTAATATTCTCTCAAGTTCTATCGACCACCAATACAACTCTACGCACGCTAACGCTTACTTTACATAGAACAAGTATGAAACTACTTTGCGAGAAGGAAACTAGAAGTACTTAGTAGGTGTGATAGATAGGTTTGCAAGATAATAAAGAACGTGGAAATAAAAGTTAGGTGTTGTTTTAATAAAGATTAATTAAGTTAGTTGTTTAATAGAAAGCTTTTTGTAGCACAAGAGAAAGATTGTCCATAGGCAATTGAATATAACATGATAGATACTTGTCATATGCAATGAGGGAGAGGCATACGCTAACACACTTTCCGTACTTGGATCATATGCACTTATGATGTGACCTCTAGCAAGCATCCGCGACTACTAGAAATCATTAAGGTAAACCCAACTATAGCATTAAACATCAAGTCCTCTTTACTCCCATACGCAAACAATCCCCTTACTCAGGTGTAAGCTTATGTCACTCTGGCCACACACTATAAGCGAATCTTGAGCATATTGCGACACCCTCCATCGTGAATCCTTCATGTGTGTGCCTCACAGAAGGCACCTTAGGACAGCACCATATCAACATACAACTCATATCAATAACATCATACTGCAATTAACCCATAGGACAAAAGAAATCTACTCAAACATCATAGGATAGCCACACATCATTAGATAATAATATATAGCATTAAGCACCATGTTTAAGTTTAGATTATAGTGGGGAAGAGCAGTTTTACACCGCTGCATAGAGGGGGGAGATTTGGTGGTGACGGCGGCGAAGTTGTTGGTGTAGATCGCCATCACGATGGTTGCCACAGCGGCGCTCCGCCGCCACCGGGAGAGAGGGGGAGAGAGCCCCCCTCCTTCTTCTTCCTCCTTGGCATCCTCCCTAGGTGGAGGAGAGTTTCCCATCTGTTCCATGGCCACCATGGATCCCGGAGGGCAGGAGCCCCTCCGAGATTGGATCTATCTCTCTGTCTCTCTTCTGTTTTCATGACTGGTTTCTGACCCCTTCACCGTTTCTTAAATATCCGGAGATCCGTAACTCCGATCGGGCTTGAATTTTGAGGGGAATTTTATCGCGAAAATATCTTTCTTGCAGCGAAAGTAGGGGCCCAACCAACTTAAGGGGTGGCCAGGAGCTATTAGGGCGCGGCCACCCCCTAGCCGTGCCCTGATGGGCACTAGGCCCCTCGGGCGTCGTATTGCGTTGATTCCAACTCTCAAAAATCACATATATTCCAAAATAAATCTTCGTAAATTTTTATCGGGGTTGGACTTCGTTTGATATGGATTTTCCACGAAACGAAAAACACACAAAAAACAGGAACTGGCACTGGGCACTGGGTCAATAGGTTAGTGCTCAAAAATAATAGAAATTGGTCAATAAATACTCAAAAAGTATCCTAGAATGATAATATTATAGCATGGAACAATCAAAAAAATTAGATGCGTTGGAGATGTATTAGTGACTACTCACACATCATAATGGAGGCAGCAAGGTTGATGTAGACGGCCTCCGAGATGGATCCCCCCTCCGGTAGTACCGGAAAAGGCCTCCAGATGGGATCGCGGAAGAACAGAGACTTGCGGCGGCATAAACATTGTTTTGGGTGGCTCTATGATGTTTTTGGGATAATTGGGAATACATAGAAGTGGAATTAGGTCAGTAGGTGCCACGAGGGGGCCACGATCTAGGGGCGTGCCCTACCCTCCATAGCGCGCCGGCCTAGCTCATGCCCACCTCATGGGTCTTTTGTCCACCTCCCGAAGCTTCATAGGTCTCTTCTGGTCCAAAAATAACTCCCATAATTTTTTTCCCAATTTGGACTCCATTTAGCATTGATTTCCTTAAAAGTACAAAACCAGGCAAAAAAGACAGAAACTAGCACTGGGCACTGAGTTAATAGGTTAGTCTCAAAAAATGATATAAAATAGGATATGATTGCATATAGAGTATTCAAGATTGATAATATAATAGCATGAAACAATCAAAAATTATAGATAGATCGGAGATGTATCACCCAATGATTGGGTTATAGGTGAAGAATCCTACGCAGGCATAATGTCATACAAATAGGATGTCTGGGTAATTGAAACGCAGTAACTTACGAAAACTAGTTGTACAGTCTCAACGCTCCTCCTCCTTCTATTATAAGGCTCCTTAAAGTTGTTCCTAACATCATGTACATTGAAATCATGAATTTTCATTGCACCCCCTCTGCAAGGTGACACAAACCAGTTAAAGGTCTCCTTACATGGAAGATAAATATGCATACTTTCCAGTCTCTAGGAAACACCAAAGTATGAGTTTATAACAAAACGAAACCACATAATGAAACATGCCACATATCTTGCACACACTCAAATGAGCGTTTACTAAGTGTGCTCTATTGACAAACTAGGCATACCTTCGTGAACTAGACCTCCAGGTACCAAGTGGACAGGCAAACCTTTAAGTGACCTATGAGTTATACATGCCCTCACTACAGTAACCAGTAGTGTTTAAATCATTGACAAGCTCGTTTAGGTAATGAACAACAAGTATTCAAAGTAAACGGGTCTAGTATGGCTGGCTGGTACAAACAAGCAATAGAACACATGTGTCAGCAAATCTTCCACAGCACTGAAACTAAGAAAACAAGCATAGAAGGAGGCCTAAAGACCATTACTTGACTGACCTGATTTAGGAGGCATGTAAACATCATATGCATCATATGAACTAGCATAAAAATTGCATATTTCAGATTCTATAATGAAATGCACATGTATTAGGTTATGCCGTGTATGATGACGTGGCTTCAGACTGCGTCAGTATTTCCCCAAAGAGGAAGGGATGATGCAGCACAGTGACGGTAAGTATTTTTCTTAGTTATGAAACCAAGGCATCGAACCAGTAGAAGGATCACCACCACTACGTTTACAGCACCTGCACACAAAGAACAAATACTTGCAACCCGACGCGAAAGAGAGGTTGTCAATCTCTCTACGGTAAACAGATAGATTGGAGAGATAGATCTCTCAAGAACACAAAATAAAAAGGGCTAATAACAAGTGCAGCAAGGTATTTTTGGGTTTTAGGAATAATAGATCTGAAAACAAAAGCGGCAAAAAGGTAGATCGGAAAGCAATATGTTGGAAAAGTAGACCCGGGGGCCGTAGGTTTCACTAGTGGCTTCTCTCATGAGTATAGCACACGGTGGGTGAACAGATTACTATTGGGCAATTGATAGAAGATCAAATAATCATGATGATATCCAAGGCGATGATCATTATATAGGCATCACGTCCAAGATTAGTAGACCGAACCGATTCTGTATCTACTACTATTACTCCACACATCGACCGCTATCCAGCATGCATCTAGTGTATTAAGTTCATGGAAAAACGGAGTAATGCAATAAGAATGGTGACATGATGTAGACAAGATCTATTCATGTAGGAATAGACCCCATCTTGTTATCCTTAATAGCAATGATACATGCGTGCCTCGCTGCCCCTTCTGTCACTGGGAGAGGACACCGCAAGATCGAACCCATCACAAAGCACCACTTCCCGTGGCAAGAAAAATCGATCTAGTTGGCCTAACTAAACTAAGGATTCGAAGAAGAAATACGAGGCTATAAGTAATCATGCATATGAGAGATCAAAGAAGACTCAAATAATATTCATGGATAGAAACTGATCATGAACTCAAAATTCATCGGATCCCAACAAACACACCGCAAAAGTTTACATCAAATAGACCTCCAAGAGACCATTGTATCGAGAATCAAAAGAGAGAGTGGAAGCCATATAGCTACTGCCTACGGACCCGTAGGTCTATGGTGGACTACTCACGCATCATCGGAGAGGCACCAATGAGGATGATGAACCCCTCCGTGATGGTGTTAGATTGGATCTCGAGGTTCTGGAACTTGCGGCGGCTGGATGTGTTTTTCATCGACTCCCTTAGGGTTTCTGGAATATTTGGAAATTTATAGGCGTCAGAGGCGGTGGAGAGGGGTCCCGAGGAGGGCACAACCCATCAGGGCGCGCCCGGGGCCTCTGGCGCACCCTGGTGGGTTGTGGTCTCCTCGACCCTCCCCTCTGGCACTTCTTTGGCCCACTGGATGTCTTCTGGCCCAAAAAAAACTCCAAAAAGTTTCGTCGCGATTGGACTCTGTTTGGCACTGATATTCTGCGAAGTAAAAAAACAAGCAAAAACAGCAACTAGCACTTTGGCACTATGTCAATAGGTTAGTCCCAAAAATGATATAAAGTTGCTATAAAATGATTGTAAAACATCCAAGAATGATAATATAACAGCATGGAACAAGCAAAAATTATAGATACGTTGGAGACGTATCATATGACACCTAAATCTACACTATAGAAGGTAGGAGTGATTCATCATTGCATGCACAAGTGAATTGCAGGTTAAGTGCCAGTTCTTTTCTAGCTTTTGTGAGTGATACGTCTCCAACGTATCTATAATTTTTTTATTGTTCCATGCCATTATATTATCATTCTTGGATACTTTATGTGCTATTTTTTATCATTTCTGTGAACTAACCTATTAACCTAGTGCCCAGTGCTAGTTGTTGTTTTCTGGTTATTTTTGGCCTTTCATGAATACTGTACCAAACGAAGTCCAAATGCCCCGATACTTTTTGATGATTTTTTCTGGACACAAATAAGACCTGGAAGCTTCGGGGGAGACCGGAGGCCACACGGGGTGGCACCAAGCCAATAGGGCCCGCCCAGGGGGGTGGCCGCGCCGTGATGGCTTGGGGCCAGCTCCCGTGGCCCCCGACCTAATTCCGCCTCTATATATTCTCTAAAATCAGGAAAACACCCAAGAGCTAGCCAAAATAACTTTTCCAACGCCGCAAGTCTTTGTTCCGACGGGAGGCCATCTGGAGCCCTGTTCTGATGCCCTGTCGGAGGGGGCATGGATCACGGAGGGCCTCTACATCAACCTTGCTGCCTCCATGATGATGTGTGAGTAGTTTACCACAGACCTACGGGTCCATAGCTAGTACCTAGATGGCTCTCTCTCTATATATATAATCTTCATACAAAGTGCATCGTGATTCCCACGGTGATCTATCCGATGTAATCCTTCTTTGCGGTGTGTTTGTTGGGATCCGATGAATTGTGGGTTCATGTTCATATTATTCATGAAAATATATTGAGTCTTTACTGAATTCTTATATGCATGATTGTTAGAGCTTCGTATTGCTCTCCGATCTATTTGTTTGGTTTGGCCAACTAGATTGATTTATCTTCAGCGGGACTGGTGCGTTGTGATGGATTTAATCCTCGTGACAGAAGGAGACATGAGACGTATTGGATTACAGCCATTAAGGGGAAAACGATGGGGTTTATTCATATTGATTGGATTTACTTTGTCTACATCATGTCATTGGATTTTCCTCAGTGAGAACCAAGGTTATTGAACCAAGGTGAAGACACGAATAAGGAGGGGCAAGGCACCAAGGTCATCGTGCTCTTTTGTGTGTAGGTGCTGAAGACACGAATTTGCATGGTCCTCCTATTGGTTCGATAACCTTGGTTCGATAACCTCTAGTCTCAAGAGCTTCTACTGTGTTGCATCTCCTCTCCTCTTCGGGGAAAATCCCAACGCAGTTTAAAACTAGCAAGGAGCTTATTGTCAAAATAAGCCATAAAAGCTCAAAAGAACTCGTTGTTGAGTTATGGGCTTAACCTGTTTCCACCACCCACTTAACAATGAGAAAAAGATAGGGGTAGCTTCCCATAGATGCTCATTTAAAACTGAAGGGGTATAGCGAAATGACTCTGTTGTTTGCTCATATTACACTAAAAATGCTACTTCTCAGGCCAACATCACACACGACCCCCACGCAAAATAAAAACGCAAGCATTTGTTCCACTGCCCACTCACATCTCCTCTCCCCTCACCATCTACCTCGAACCCCTTCCTACAGCGCAAGGCTTCCTCCAGCGAGCCGCCACTACCGGTCACATCTTCCCTGCTCGTCGACGCTGCTCTTTCCAACGAGGCTACATGGCCGACGGGTAGGGCCACATCTCCACGGCTGTTGGGGATATTCCCCATGGTTATAACCCAGAAAATGGTTTGACCCGGCCTAGAGCTTTGGGTCGCCCCGTTTTCCGGGTTAAGATAAGATGAGAAGGAGGAATACAGGGCTCTGTGACGAGACCCGACAGGAGGCCGGCTTGACAGGAGCCCAATATGTCGGCTCACAGAGAAGGGCCCAAAGGCCTAGAATGAGACCTCGCCGAAGGCCGGCTCATGGAGGGACCCCGAAGGGCTAGCTCATGGAGAATACTCAAGAGGGATTCTTAACTTGGAAGATAAAGAAGACCTACAAGATTTAGAGTAGGACTCCGATTAAGGGAGGCAAGACCCAGACTAGTATCCGTCTTGTAATAGAAAAGAGACTAGTTGTAGTCCTATTAGGACTCTACATGTAAGCCTGCCCCTTCAACTTATATAAGGAGGGGCAAGGCACCCCAAGAGAGAGAAGTGGAGATAGACAGACAAGACCAAAGTAGAAGCTCTTGAGACTAGAGATAGCAAAATAGCACCCTTGTAATCGAGATCATCATCATCATCAATAGCAATCAAGCAGGATGTAGACTTTGACCTCCAGCGCGAGGGGCCGAACCTGGGTAAAACTCGCGTCTCTCGATTCCGACCAACCCCGTTCAAGCTACCACCTAGTTGCGATAGCCTCACACCTTAGTTCTCTCACGAGGACATCTGTCGTGACAAAACCACGACACCGGTTGCTCCTCCCTCTGGTGCCACACCTCGCTCGCCTGGTCTTTAGCATCTTCTCCGCTATGGTCCAGCCAACGCTCCACTCCGGTGGTCGTCATCAAACTTCGGCCGACACCCCACCCCGGCAGAAGGCCCCTCATTCCCCTTCCCCTCCTCCTAGGCCGAGACCATGAGGTGTGGTTGCAGGATGTGCTCAGTCAACATGGCAAGGATCTAATCTGATTTTTTGCAAAATTTGTATTCTGATCTGCTATATGATGAATTGCTATGAGCTGCTGGTGCTGCTATATGATGAACTAGCAGGGTGACCCGCGCATTTGTGCGGCTAGTTTTTTTATGAGGTGTTAGATTTATGTTATTGTTCTATTTATTACATTTTCTATGTGATGTGTGTGTACTATAGTAATGACACTTCCAATTACTGAAAACTAATAAATAAATTGAAATCATATGTAACTTATCCGGATTGATTTTTCTGTCAGCTTTTGTCACATGTGAACTCATTTGGTGATACTTGCTAATATGTAGCTTCTCTTCGACTCATCTTACTTTTGTAATTAGTTTATACCTTTTGATCAATGGCATATTGGGAAATTTCATACCAGGGCAATAATTAAATACTTATTGATTATACTTATATATCTTATGTATTGTTCCTCCAACTACCTCATCATTGGCCATAATGCAGTTGCTTTTATTTTTCTATGCAATTTCTTCCTCTTGGATGCTTGCTTACATGTTTTTTCTATTATAATTGTCTTTCTAACTTCGCCATCTAAAGGAAAGCCGATGTGTATTGATGAAATTTTGCTAAAACATCCCTATCTCGCTCACTGATATGCTCTTATGTTTCTATATATTCTTTTATCTTGTAGAATGCAGCATGATTTGTTGTGTGAGGCATTTACTATTGTTGCGGTAATACCATTGTTTCCTTAGTTCGATACTTTCACTAATAAATTGGATATTAAAATCGTTATACTCTGGGATCAATATGTGGTCAACGAAGCATATGTGGATGAACATACTACCTCTTTATTGTTTTGATATATAAGATATATATTACAGTAAGTGTATTGGGTTATTGATATACAAGCTTCTTATTTCCACGCCTTGTCTATTGGTTTATGTGCCACAAATAAATTTTTGAGACACTTTTATGAGAGTAAATATCATAAAACTACCATAATTAGGGCTAGGGTTCCAAAAAACCGCGGAATCTTTTTTTCCCCTCATAACTACCAAGTCATGGGTCGGCTGTTTCAACAAACCCTGATGAACGAGTATTTTACAACTAATCGTGATTATGACAGTTGGGCCCCGCACATAAGAGCTCTGATTATTTGACCGTTTGTTTGACCATTAACTGACACGTGGGACCCATATGTCAGTGCTTCTTTCTCATGATCTAATCTTTTAAAGCAATGGGGTCCCTGCAGACTTTTAGAATTGCAATCAGGTCCCTGAAAATATTTTAAAAAAGCAATCAGGTCCCTGCACGCAAATTTAAGAAAGCAATCAGGTCCCTATATGTTTCCAAACGGGTCCCTTCATTTAAAAAAAAAGAAATTGGGTCCCTGCTCAGGCTCAGTTCCAGCTGCCCATCCTCTGTGACGCCCCCAATTTCGACCGTACGCTAATCATGCACACAATGCGTACGACCAAGATTAGGGACTCACTGATTGATATCACAATACAACAATAGACACAAATTAAAGTCATACAGCTTCATATTACAAGCCAGGGGCCTCGAGGGCTCGAATACAAAGCTCGACAAAGCACGAGTCAGCGGAAGCAATAATATCTGAGCATTATCACAAGAAAATCGCTAGGCCATAGGAAGAAACCAAGAGCCCCAAACACATGAGCATTGGAGGGCATATGTTCTACCATTGTTATATGAACTATATATAGAGTTTAAACAACTGATGAGATTTGGATAGATCACGAACTAATTAGAACTTACCTGGGAGATCCACAATTTCCTTGCTGAAACCATTCCTGCTTAAGTAGAGATTTATTTAAATTTATAACTGAAAGAAATTGTGTAATACTTCCATTTATTCCTATTACTACCATCACTTGCCGCTGAATATAACATGCTTTTAGATAAATATAAAAGCATCAATGTAAGCCTTATTGAAGGACAAAGTTCCTGCACACAACACAAAAATATGAAGGCATGGCTCAGTCAGGTATATCTCTTGTTAATTAAATGGAAGTGTTTTTGCTTCTACCCATGAACAAGTAGCTGAAAACAAACGATTAGATGGTGTGTACGATTTGAAACCCTCACCAGAGTCTGAAATCTCAATAGACCGACCATGCACCAAAAGCTACCGATGATAGTGGTCACCATTGTATGTTGTGATGCCATCAGCGGCAAGACCCATGCTTGAGAAATTCATAGACAACACGGAGGTTAGAACAAGATGAACAATAATACTAAGATAGTCTACCGGCTGCACTCAAAAATATCTTGGCTCACAAGCTGGTGCCCTTCCAAGACTACCAGGAGCGATCTGGAAAGATTATGTGCAGGAAGGAGGGGATCGCGTCCCAATTTTTTTTCCTGGGAATAGGTACGTGATGTAATCCTGATTTACTCTATTGATTGAGATAATTTGATTCGTTTGAGATATGATTGGGAAGGAACGGGAGGGAATCCGTGGCACGAAACCTTGTCTGTCGGTTGCTTCATATATAAAATGGAGCAGGGGGAGACCCCTTTCTTTCAAAAAAAAAATCCGTGGCACGAAAGGCTTTGATTCTGTTGTGATTTTGGAAAGGTTTGATTCTATTGAGATTTGCAGGGAGGAAAAGGATAACTCATCGGTGGATTATCGATCGGGGCGAGCGTACTGGGATGGTTGGGAGTTGGGACATACGTGAGATAGAGGATGGAGAAAAAAAACCAGAAAAATCGGTGGGGTTTGGTTGAGAAGAAAATCGGTGGAGGGGGTAACAAGGTGGGCTGACGAGGCTTATCGATCGACAGGTGGGATGGGTAGACGAACGAACGACGTACCAACTGCCTTTTAGGACTAGAGATTTATCCTTTCTTTATTTTTGTATATGTACTAGTAAACATGCCCGTGCGTTGCAACGGGAGAAAAAACTATCTCACGATGTTTGATATTGAGCATTTGTTCCTAGTGAGACCAAACATGGAGATATCATTTATAACTACCAGGTTGTATATTTGCAATATTACATAAAATACATTCATTCAGCAAAAATAACACCATCATTGCAAAAAAAAAGATTTTAGATTTGTCAGTTATTCGAGAATTGGCCGTTAGGCTACTATGGATAGACCGGGGCATCATTTGTGATTGATCACTGGGACATTCTTTGCGTCTTGTAAGGCTAATGCAAGCTGAAAATGGATGGAAACCTAATATTAGATTTTCTATCTGTCCCGAAAAAAGTATCCTTGGTAATTCTGTAGTTGTACACACACCCCAAGTTTGATTAGGAGAAAACAAAATGAACCTAAAGTAGATACTCTATCTCCTCAAAATCCACAGGCTCCAGGAGTCACTGATAAGTATGTTCCCCAACACCACAACACAAGAAGGAATTAAGCAGAGCCATGCGGCCACAAAAATTAAACCCACTTCTGGAGGCTTAGCACCAGTGAACATCATCGTCATATTTTTTGTTTGGTAGTGGGGCAGAATTATCATTGACATGTGATGTACCTGCCAAAGGAACTGGAACTAACTCATCAATCTGCAAACTACCATTTGTCCAAGTGCTAGAGAAGTGATCTACATTTCAAGATACAATGCAGAAGTGTAGACTGTTAGGACTTCTCATACATTTTTTGTTAAAAAAATGTATGTTGGGACATAGCAAGTTGAAATCATCCGACATACAAAAAGTCAGTTAGGATCAAAGGCATACTACTTTTTTACGAGGTTCATATAAAAACATCTATCTAGAATCCCACTCCAAAGAATTATGTAGAGCCAAAGGGGGTCCGACCGAAGAACCTCATATGTGCTAATTAATTTTGACAAACCTATATCTATACTAATAACCTTTCCGGACAGTACTAAAAAAGAATTAGGAAATTGCCTCGTTGAATGATGGAAAACAAAAATGGAAGATAATAGGTTGTTCATATGCACCTGATCTCTCCACCAAAACCAAATGTCCTCCATCCTCGCCAGCTTCAAGTTCTGTTGTAGTACCGATACCTCTGCACCACAAGCAAACAGTAACCACGATCACCACAAGGACCTGATAGTGCTACGTCATGCATCTAGTGACTGATTTGTAATCAAGGCGGTGGTGTTATGAGTCTTACGATGCCATTGATGAGCCTGGCGAACAATATGCATGTGAGTCTTCATGATTTGCTTTTAATGTTCGGCGCATTGTAGTTTATTCTGAAGATCTAATCTCCTTCAGAACAATACATAATACAACAACCAAGAGCTAAATAAGTCACAACAGTATCAGGTAGAGTTTTCGGGTTCAATGCACATTGCAAAATGGTTTAGATCAACTTAGCAACCATCAATTAAGGGGTCAATAATCTCATCTCTACCACGTAATAGACAGGTTTTATCCCCCTGAAAACATCGTCTGAATAAATTGTCTTTTGTTACTATATTTATTTTTTCAAAACCAGCCATGAAAAACTTTAATTTTCAGGGGAAGCTTCACTTTCCAAAGAAATTTACCTAGAAATCAATATTTCTCAAGTTCATTCTCTTGTACAGATAGCTAACAGAAAAAATCCCATTAGAAGTATAATCAAATCTTTATCAATGCAGAAATTGAGACCTTCACAAGTAGCTTGGAGGCTGTATCACAATTTTAAGATACCGTACCAAAGTGCCCATGTACTTTGCACCGACTCCCAGCCATTTGTAAGAATTTCAGCAACAGAGACACCTTTGCTAAAGCAAATGCCATGCAGCCTGGGGATAAGATTGAGTAAAGGGTTCACAATCCACAAATCTTCTTATCACCGACCTGTTTCTAGTTCTGGGATTGGTTAACTCAGTTACCAACGAAGTTGTTTCAGGCTTGGTACTTTACACAATACCACTCAGGGAGTATCTTTGTACCTGCTCTATGTCGGAGAAACGACACCTATGGGATCGCGAGGATCCCTTTACGATTCGGCAAAGGGGAAGGGTTTGTACAGAGAGCAGATCTGATGATCAACATGCGGGAATTTTACCCAGGTTCGGGCCGCAAAGATGCGTAAAACCCTACTCCTGCTTGGTTGTATTAGGTGTGTTCTAGCTCAGTTCTAGGAGCGCTACAGTACTCAGCAGCTACACATGCAGAATGAGCTCCAGAAGATCCCTCTGTAGCTACGCCTTGGGCCTCCTTTTATACGTTCGAAGGGGTCACCAACAGTGGCGTACAATGCATACATGAGGTGTAAAAGTAGCTACAGTGCTATCATACCTAACACTGACAGTTTAGGACAAGTGCATTAAATGCTCTGTTGAGGTGTCCCTTAGCGTCTTGGGGACGGGGAAAGGGGCCGTCCCATCAGCACCGCTTAAGCTCATCCACCGCTAGCGCCTGACACGTTACCAGGAGGACAACAGCTAAAAGACAAGCTGGTGACCGCACTGGAGTGGTGACAGGGCAGCAAGGGCTTGCCGGGTGCGATCCTTGCTGGGGCTACGAGCCATCCCGGCAAGATCTTGCCGGGTGCGAGCCTTGCCGGGGCCGTGAGCCATCCTGGCAAGATCTTGCCGGGGCTCCAGCCTTCGGTCTTCTATCTTCTGATCATCGGCTTGAATGCCTTCTTGATAGTCTTGTGCTTGTTCCCAGTTGTCCTCCGGCAAGCATCTTGCCGGGAGTCCAACATCGGGTCTTCTCGGTGACCTGCCTGGAGATCTCCTCCCAGGAAAGCTTGCTTCCCAGAACTTCTATCTTGGTCTTGCCGGCTCTTGAGCTTGCCGGAGATGCGCAACAATGTGCTGTGCCCATGCTGGAGCTTGAGGCTCGACAGCAAGGACTAAATGTATGCCTCCTGCCGCGAGAGCGTTTGTCTCTACGGCAAGGGCTCGAGGCCCTGCCGGAGCCTGTTGCCCCCCGGCAGGCTCGGCGTTATTCCCGGCAAGTAGTCCTTGCCGGAAACCCTTCTGTGTTCTATGAGTGGATGTCTTCTCCGCCATGCCCTTCCCGCCTGGTGGCTGCAACTTGCCGGTGCATGTCCAGGGGTAATGGGCACCCCCTGTTCATTACACCGACAGGAGCCCCCGGGCCTGGGCCGGACAAGCGCGCACAGTGCTGTCCGGGCTAGGCAAAAAAAAAACATGCACCGGCACACGCGCGGCGAGAAGTAACCGTCACTCATGACTTTAACTGCACGCTGATGATGACGCAAGAGAGCTTGCAGTTTGCCGGGCCTTGGGCTTGCCGGCAGCATGGGCAGACAGAGCAGGACGGCAGCAGGAGTCGTGTGCCCGAAAGGGAGCGCCACACCGTGCGATGAAGAGCCAGCCCTCGAGCCTTCCCTACAAAGGGTACAGCTGGTGCAGTGCTCGATTCATACAGTCATCCCTGCTGTCGCCGCCGTCCTGCCGACCTCCAGCGCGGCGCCCTTGGCTTTCTCGGCGGCCGTTGCTGCAATGGCGCATGTAAAAGAATAATTAATCTTAGGCATGCCAATCTTGATGTAAGCAAGACATATTTCTTTATGCTAAATGAACGTTGCTTCCCTCTTGATTAATTCCGTCCTTGCATATATCTTATATCCTACGCTGTTTGGAAACCTTGCCGGTGCGCACGTTTGCCGCGAGCGCTAGGTGCGGAACTTTAGCAGCCTGCTGGAAACGCCGCCGCCGGCAAGGCGACTTGCCGGGTCAGAACGCGGCTGCTAAGCTTGCCGAGCGGACTCGAGGCGAAACTAGAGCACGAGCTCACCGCGACATCGCGTGCAGATTGATGTACAAGGACGAAAAATCAATCAAGACGACCCATGCTTGCCGGAAAGCTTTCCGGTGCGCATGCTCCAGTCGGCAGCGCTTGGAGGAACGGATCCTTAGCAGCTTGCCGGGAACGCTGCCTCCCGAAAAGGTTTACCTTCCCGGTGTCTGTGCAGCCACCTAAGTTGTCGAGCGGACTCGAGACAACTAGGGGCGCTATTGGTTCCGGGAAGGCTCCTTCGCATGTAGGTGTGAGGAGCAAGTGAGGACAGCAAAAGAAATGCAAAGTTTTGTAACTTAGCTTTTCCTGCTGTTCATCCCGCATAGTGAGGCCGCACTCGTGGTGATGACCGGCAGCTCTCTAGAAGGTTACTCTCTAGGGCGCGGCCAGCCCCCGAGCCCGCCTTCCATGCGTATTCCTGCAACACTGAGCGGCGTGATTCTTCGTCCCTGAGGCGAGTGGCGCGGAGAGCGGCGAGGAGGAGCAGGGCGCGCTGCTCTGGTTCCGGGAGCGGGCCTCCGCGGCCGGGGACGTCGGCGCCGGTGGTGAAGAGCCCCGATTGCAAGAGCCTACTCTTCGTTTGGCAGTTCCAGGAGGAGGAGAAGGCGGTGGGCGGTGGCGGAGGAAGACGCGGATGTTGCCGGAGCAGCGGCGCGGCGAGCGTCGGCAGCATGGGCATGGTGGTGAGGACGTCACATGCCTGGCTACGATCACCAGAGCGTCGTGGAAGCTCTGGATCTCTACTTCCTCCTCCACCCGTGTCGACACCGTCGCCCGTGCGTGTAAGCACAGGCGCAGCGGACGTGGATGGACCAACCGCCGTGAAACCCTTCCTCTTGGGGGGCATGGCGACGAAGATGATGAAGAACTGGCGCGCTAATCACCAGATCAGGTCCGCACAACCTTATTCCCCTACCTGGCACGCCAAAGATGTCGGAGAAACGACACCTATGGGATCGCAAGGATCCCTTTACGATTCGGCAAAGGGGAAGGGTTTGTACAGAGAGCAGATCTGATGATCAACACGCGGGAATTTTACCCAGGTTCGGGCCGCAAAGATGCGTAAAACCCTACTTCTGCTTGGTTGTATTAGGTGTGTTCTAGCTCAGTTCTAGGAGCGCTACAGTACTCAGCAGCTACACATGCAGAATGAGCTCCAGAAGATCCCTCTGTAGCTATGCCTTGGGCCTCCTTTTATACGTTCGAAGGGGTCACCAACAGTGGCGTACAGTGCATACATGAGGTGTAAAAGTAGCTACAGTGCTATCATATCTAACACTGACGGTTTAGGACAAGTGCATTAAATGCTCTGTTCAGGTGTCCCTTAGCGTCTTGGGGACGGGGAAAGGGGCCGTCCCATCAGCACCGCTTAAGCTCATCCACCGCTAGCGCCTGACACGTTACCAGGAGGACAACAGCTAAAAGACAAGCTGGTGACCGCACTGGAGTGGTGACAGGGCAGCAAGGGCTTGCCGGGTGCGATCCTTGCTGGGGCTACGAGCCATCCCGGCAAGATCTTGCCGGGTGCGAGCCTTGCCGGGGCCGTGAGCCATCCTGGCAAGATCTTGCCGGGGCTCCAGCCTTCGGTCTTCTATCTTCTGATCATCGGCTTGAATGCCTTCTTGATAGTCTTGTGCTTGTTCCCAGTTGTCCTCCGGCAAGCATCTTGCCGGGAGTCCAACATCGGGTCTTCTCGGTGACCTGCCTGGAGATCTCCTCCCAGGAAAACTTGCTTCCCAGAACTTCTATCTTGGTCTTGCCGGCTCTTGAGCTTGCCGGCGATGCGCAACAATGTGGTGTGCCCATGCTGGAGCTTGAGGCTCGACAGCAAGGACTAAATGTATGCCTCCTGCCGCGAGAGCGTTTGTCTCTACGGCAAGGGCTCGAGGCCCTGCCGGAGCCTGTTGCCCCCCGGCAGGCTCGGCGTTATTCCCGGCAAGTAGTCCTTGCCGGAAACCCTTCTGTGTTCTATGAGTGGATGTCTTCTCCGCCATGCCCTTCCCGCCTGGTGGCTGCAACTTGCCGGTGCATGTCCAGGGGTAATGGGCACCCCCTGTTCATTACACCGACACTCTACCATGAAGAAGCTAGGCAATTTAGCAAAAAGGGCAACTGTGTGAAAACACAGTAGTGCTAGTTTCATTGGAATCTAATTCATTTCTACCATTATTGGAGTCTACACTGCATCGGCAAAACTGAAGGGGTTGACAGGTTCAGAGAGAGTGCCCATCAGGTAGCTAGCAAGTTGTACTTCATTTAAAAAAGAGGATGACACACGAATAGTTATGTCAAGAAAGAAAGAGATAGGAATACCATCTTAGAGTGGTTGGAGCCGCGCCACTCCATGGGTACGGCAGCAGCGATGCAACCAGCGGACGTCCGAGAATCCTCCTTGGCACCATCGCCATACCGGACTTTGCTTCCGTGCCCGCGGGCCAATGGCGGCTGCTCTAGCCCCAAGCGTTGTGGGTGTGCCAGCCGGGGAGTGGGCGGTGAGGTCCCAAGTGGGAGGAGGCGGTGGAGTGGCACTCAGCAGGCAGAGCGGCTGACGGCGATGTGGTTACACGCAAAATCATAGTCAGAACTTTGCATTGAAGGTACAAGATCAGAGGAATAATATCTGTGTCAATGTCAAAATTACCAAGTGCCTACAACCGAAAATCACATCCTGAAACTGAACATTTTATCGAGAATCAGGAAAAAAAACTTAAAGACAACAGTATCAGAACAAGTGAACGGTGATCTAATTTGAACACAAAATACTCGTGAAGAAATAAAATGGGTGGACAGTGATTTGATTTCTAAGCATAAAACTGATTATGTCTATGCCACACATTAAGCACATAATGTATGCCAATTTGGAGCCTGAAACATCTACCAACTAAAACTACTCCCCAAAGGCAATCTTCAAGTTCAATCTTAAGACGTAACAAATAAAGCTACAGACTGCAATTTAGATGCACAGATTTAGCTTACTCAATTCAATTTAGAGAGTACCCACACCCAATTCTAGAAAAAATATTGTACCGAGCCATACACCTGTGAATCTGTGATCCTCTGCTGCATCAAACATCAACCATCAACCATCGTGCGATTGATTCCTTAATTGATCTGAAAAGAGTTGCTTGGATTAACGCACTGTTAGAACTTGATATCAGAGGAGATTGGAAGATATAGAAGGAAGGGATGGGAGAGGTTCCATTGGGTTGGTGGCCTTCTTTAGATTGATGTACGCTTACGCCCGGCTCAGGAGGTCATGGCCTCAGGGGAGCTCCGTCTGTACTGTATGCGCGTGTATATGAGCGCTTGCGTCTGTACTGTGTTAAAAAAAAACTGCCTTTTAGGAGTAGAGATTTACCCTCTCTTTATTTTTGTATATGCACTATTTGTAGTGCAAAAGCTCGTGGAACAGGCGCAAACCACTTGCAGGCCGGGAGCAACAGCCGGCAACAAATCGGAGAGGGAGGGAAGGTATCGGCGCAAATCGCTGGACATCACACTCCCCAACCGCCTAGACCTTGCGTACGCCTAACTGTACGAGGCGAACCGGGAAGACGAGGCCGCACGGGTGACAGGTTGAGCACGAGGAACCTAATGAGGCAAACCCAACTAAAACGCCACAGGAAAAATACTTGTGTTTTTACTTTTTAGAGAAGGTCTGCTTTATTAATCAATCAACAATATAGTATTACACAGAGCATGACTTGCCAGAGCACAATAGTATCTCAAAGGTGAAGTTTACAGGTAAAGAAAAGAAGACGTTGCAGCAAAGCAAGATACTCAAGAAATAAGATAGAGGGTGAAGAAAGCAATACACTGGGAACAGGTGATGAGCTTAGCGAGGATAGGATTGATTGACTGATGGTCAGCCGTGACAGGCGTGCACGATAAGAACATGAAATACAATACCATCATGCCCAGCAGCCACATAATCTCGCCAACCAGCCTTAGAAATTTGTTGTTCTTGCTGCTGCTGCTGCGCATCTTCCCGTGTAACACCAGTTGCATGGCCTTAGTGAAGAAAGCCAGCGGTTGTCGTTGCACCTTCAAATTTGCGTCTTCCTGCTTTTGCATCTTCCGGTGTACCTCCAACAGTTGGAGCTTCGTATTCTCGTCCTCGCTTTCAGTCTTTGACGGCAGAGGCGTCGCTTCCTGTTTTTTGTGGACGACTACCTCTACCAACTCTATGAGCCCCACGTGTGTTGTTTTATCAGTACTCCCTTCGTTCCTAAATATAAGTCTTTTTAGACATTCCAATAGGGGACTACATACGAAGCAAAATGAGTGAATCTACACTTTAAAATATGTCTATATACATCCGTATGTAGTTTAACAGTGGAATCTCTAAAAAGAGATATATTTAGGAACGGAGAGAGTAGATTGTACTGTAATATTCCGTGCCACGAGTTGAAGCCCTAGCTCGCGATATTTATTTATAGTAGACGGCAAAAGGCTGCCGCCCAGATTTGTAATGAAGTTGGCCTCCGAGTTCCGATCGACAAGCTGCACGGCCTACTATAGCGGGCCAAATAGCGGGAAATCCAATTCGGCTCCCGGGAGCACGTGCTCCCGCGCGCGAAAAATAATTTTTCAAGTGTAAAAAAAATCCCAACAAAAATTTTGTGTATTTGTAGTCACATTCAAATGTCACCTGCAAAGTTTTAGGCAAAAAAGTTAAACATTGTGGCCTATGCAAAAATAACAAATTTGAACACCAAATGTTACCCCAAAATGTCACCCAAATTTGTTTTTTTCACCGACGAAATACTACTGCTCGGTTTCATATGAAAATTGTCAAGCATGTTTGCTACACTGACACGAACATCCACAAAAAAAATCATAATTTTTCGAAAACATTTTATGACATTTTTCATGGTACTGTTCATCCGGGAGCAAATGCTCCCGGGAGCCAAAACGCCCATCCCGCCAAATAGCCATCAACTCGCGCACCCCATCTACTAGGCCAACACCTCCCGATCCAAAAATCCAAGCAAAACTTCAGCCATACTATATAATTCATGTAATTTTTTTAAAGTCCTGAAAAATATTTGCGTATTAGTTGGTTTGGCGTGTGGGGGATACAATGAAGTGCATTTTTTTTATCAGATATGTAACTCCTACGGGCATACTTTGTAGAATCATGCTTACAGATGAATGTATCAATTTATGGTCAGAGATTAGAGAAAAAGTGAGTCAACGGTGCAAATCGGGGAAGTGATTAGTGGCACAATGTTTGGTATGACCAATTCGTAGCGAAGCGTTCGCGAGTGTATTATTTTTCTTTTTTTCTATCGTGGTGTTTGGGTGGATTTTTTTGACCGTGTGATTGGAGGACGTCTTTTAATTAGTACAAAAACATGAGAAAGTTACTTACGTTGTTGGACGCATGTGCTATGCTGGTGCTAAACGTGTCATGGGCGACACTTTCATTTTGTCACCCATTCATCGAAAGATCCCACCATGAAGCCAAGGTGAACGACCCAATCAATTATGTATCCAATCAAAATTAAAGAGTTGAATGAGATGCTTTAAAACGGGATAGCTTAACGAAGTTAGAGATTTCATTGCCACAACAAAGGATTGACGGAGTCAAAATCAGGGATTGAGGGGAGAAGCTTCAAAATTAGGGAGCATAGTGTATTAAAAAAATGAATGAGAAAGCTCATTTTAGAATTATTGACTCGGTCAAAATTGGATGACCCAACTTCAAATTGAGACCTCAATTGATTGTGAGGCCTTAAAAATAGGGAGCTTAGTATTATAGAGGATTAAAATAATTGAGTGAGAAATTGTTGACCCGGTCAAAATCGGTGACTCAATTCCAAATTGGTGACCTCAATTGAATGAGAGGCCTCCAATTCTAGGGGGTTTAGTGATATAACTAGAAGGGTTGGGCGCGCTTTGCTGCGCCGTTGAAAATTTCTTTACTCGCTCTATTTCAAAATTTATGGTGTATTACTTTTTTGAAAAGTCAAACATCTTTAAGTCCGATCAAATTTGTAGAGAAATATATCAAAATCATAATATCAAATCGATGTTATTAGATTCATCAGGAAATGAATTTTCACATATTTTTTGTTTAATATTGTGGAAGTCAATATTTTTGGCTCCGAACTTGGTCAAAATTACAGAAATTTGACTTTACAAAAAAACTAATAACCCTTATATTTTGAATAACAATGGAGTATTTAGTTTGGTTGTTGGGGGAGACGATGGAGTGTGTTTAATGTCTATTTACATTGTGGTTATTTGGTGGGCCTTTCGCGGTGTGATTCTGTGTTATCCGCTAATCAACCTATACTTTTGTGGGGATATTTTTTCATCGTTGGTTGCGTGTACTTTATTCGGCTATAATATCACATGGTGACGCTTTTTTGTGGTGATAGGAGTCGGCGAGGGGTTAATATATTTTTATAGGCCAGTTGCTGCTGATTGATTTAAAAAATCGTTGGCCCGATCAAATTGTAAACCAAATCTAAAATTGAATACCTTAATCAAATGAAATAAATTTAAAATTAGAAAACAAAGAGACTTAAAATAAATTAATGGGAGAGACCCTTGAGAAATTGTTGACCCGGTTAAAATCGGATGACCCAATTCTAAGTTGAAGCCTCAATTAATTCTGAAGATTAAAAAATTAAGGAGAATAATGTTTTGTATAAAAAAATAAACGAAACAGATTGTTGACCCGGTCAAAATTGGGCGACCAAATCCCAATTGGAGACCTCAATTGATTCTGAGGCCTCCAATTCTAGGAGGTTTAGTGATATAGTAGAAATGAATTTTCATATTTTTTTTATTTAATATTGTGAAAGTCAATATTTTTGGCTCTGAACTTGGTCAAAATTACAGAAATTTGACTTTACAAAAAACTAATAACCCTTATATTTTGAAATTGATGGAGTATTTAGTTTGGCCAGTGGGGGAGACGGTGGAGTGTGTTTAATGTTTATTTATATTGTGGTTATTTGGTGGGCCTTTCGCGGTGTGATTCTGTGTTATCCGCTAATCAACATATACTTTTGTGGGGATATTTTTTCATCATTGGTTGCGTGTACTTTATTCGGCTATAATATCACATGGTGACACTTTTTTTTGTGGTGATAGGAGTCGGCGAGGGGTTAATATATTTTTATAGGCCGGTTGCTGTTGATTGATTTAAAAAATCATTGGCCCGATCAAAATTGTAAACCGAATCTAAAATTGAATACCTTAATCGAATGAAATAATTTTAAAATTTGAAAACATAGAGACTTAAATAAATTAATGGGAGAGACCCTTGAAAAATTGTTTGACCCGGTCAAAATCGGGTGACCCAATTCTAAGTTGAAGCCTCAATTAATTCTGAATATTAAAAAATTAAGAAGAATAATGTATTGTATAAAAAAATAAACGAAAGAGATTGTTGACCCGGTCAAAATTGGGCGACCAAATCCCAATTGAAGACCTTAATTTATTGTGAGGCCTCCAATTCTATAAGGTTTAGTGATATATACTTCATCCAGCCAAAACAGACACCCGTGAAGGCATCAAAAACTCCATCACCAGCTCAAGTTTTCAAAAGGAGCGTAACGAGCAAGGACCGGAAAAAGAAGATCACGGGAATGAACAACAAAACTGAGGCCTCTGCTCCCGGCGAGTTATGGCCTAATCAAGCAAGATCAAAAAGGAAAACCTGACAGACACGCACACACACACGTTGCAGGGAGAAACAAGACAAAAAAAGTGATTGTACACAGGTATGTCATACCACATCTCCCTTACAACATGTGTTCTTAGACGAAAACGGAAAGGCCCATGATATTTGCTGACAGCATGGGCATCGAATTGCCACAAAAAAACTCCAAGGTTCCATGATATTTGCTGACTGCATTGGCACCAAATTGCCACAAAGAACCTCCAAAAGTTTTCGCTTACTAAGTGGGCACGAAGAAGAGCTACAGAAAAAACTTGTAGACCTGCTTAGCCATGACTCTCCCTAGCGTTTCTTCAGAACACCTGATGTTGTTCCCCCTCTGTCAAACACATAAAGAACAAAAACCATGTGTAGCTGATATGCTTATCATCGCAACAAAACCTTTTGCAGGGTGGCGAGGGGGGAAAAACAACTTTCAGATAATGGAGTCTTAGTTTTTTGGCTGCTGGCAGTATCGCTGCCTGTGACGCAGGTTGTGCCCCCCCCCCCCCCCCCCCCCCCCCCCCCAAAGCTCCCGGTCTGGTTCCTATGTTTTTTGGAAAAAGCTTCAATATGTATAACATACCTAGTCATTTTTTATTTCTGCTCGTTCGACCTGTGCATATGTATATGGGCTAGAGAGTTGAGCTAGTGGGTTGGGTCCAAAGTAATAGAAGTAGTACAAAAACATTTTTTGGAGTGAAGACTTCAGTCTGTTGAAGCCCGCCGCTGTGAGATACTAGGCAAGTTAGTTATCCGTGTTTGACTCTCTCGAAAGCAATCATTTTTTATTTCTGCGCGTTTGAGCCGTGCATATGTAGATGGGCTAAAGAGGTTGAGCTAGTGGGCTGGGTGCAAAGTAATAAAAGTAGTACAAAAATATTTTTTGGAAGGAGGCTTCAATCTGTTCAAGCCCGCCTACAAGAATCGCCACTCGTATCAAGGATCCTTCCATGGATCAACAATATTAGCACTGTTTGAAGAATAACCTTTTGGAGGCCCCAATAAATTGCATGCTCTAGGCCTTCCCAGACTGACAATAATATTGATTGTTGGCACCGTGTTTGAAGGATAACCTTTTGCAGGCACACTAGTAAGCGTGCACGTACAACGCACGTCTTGATTAGCATAAAATTAGTCAAGAATGATGGTCATCTAAATTGTTGCATGTCGTGAAATAACATAAATCATTTCCAAACAAGATGCATTACCAACTATATACATGAAACTTGAAAGTGAGTGTATTCAAACTATTCTTGCCTCAATAAAGGACAAACTCAGTGCAAGCTTCCACACCAAAACCTCTTGGGACAAGTGGTGAGTATTTCACCCACTCCAATACATTCACATAAAAGTATCAAGCTGCTCACTTAAAAAAACTTAAATTCATTCACAAAAGGCATCCGTAAGCACTTGGATACATGTACTGCAAAAACAATCCCCTCGTCCATGATCTTGGACAAACTTCCATAAAATGAACACCTATTTGCGGCAGTTAGTGATTTGCTACTCCGTGGAACTTACAATTATTTTCCTTCTAGAATACGCTTGGTGTTTAGAAAATAGCTAAACATGTTTTAGCAAATTCTCCCGTCATTTTAACAGCTTCTTTGTTGTTCCTTTCTTACTCTGCCAGGTACCCACAACCATAAATGAAGTAGGGGGCCCGACACTGCTTAATCATGCACACCTCATTATTTAGAAACTCTCCAGCCCATTAGGTAACACCATCCATGATTATGCCACTTTGCATAGTAACCTACAAATGATGAAACACATTAAAGATCGTCAGCTATGATGAGTAAAGATCGTATGCACACATATAAATCAATAATAAGGTTTTGGTAGAAATAAAGTACCATATCATGTTGAGCTCGTGATGGCTGACAATGGTGTTCATAGACATCTAAAATTTCTAGGTTTCCATGAATTGCCCATTGGAATGTTGCACCCGTGCAGGTGCCCAGTCACAATATATATGCACCAATATATGACTCAATTATTCATGAGAGATATGATTGTGCCATGAGGATCAAATAGATAACAAGTAGAAGCATGGTGTTGTGACATATCACAAACCATGAAAGATTTTTTTATAGTTACCGAATTAATCTTATGTGTAAATTTCAATGTAAAAAATGAATAGTAGCACTAAGTTATTTGTGCATAGAGAATGTCTTCCTTGGTTTACAAAGAGGTCCAGTAGCCACCCTAAATGAGGAATGAAACATAGCTTGAATTACTTGAGCAAAGAAGATGGTTAC
Source organism: Elymus sibiricus (assembly GCA_039707655.1). NCBI lineage: Eukaryota > Viridiplantae > Streptophyta > Magnoliopsida > Poales > Poaceae > Elymus > Elymus sibiricus. Next base: position 490,503,348 of record CM077675.1, read on the forward strand.
AGAGGGAACTAAGTTCAGCCCTTGTCATATCAACTGCACCATTATTCCTCAGTCAGATATTGCAAAAAAAAGGTCATGGTTCCATATTAAGAATCTTAATAGACGTGCGGGTCTCCTCATATTATTACAAACCATTTGACAATAATCAAGCTCCAAAATGTGAACATGTGTGAATCAAGAGAGGCCCTTTGCTTTATCCATTGCAAATATATCGAGGACCTGCAAAGGCGGGACTATCATGTGCATGCAGATTGGGATCACATATCGACTTGACAGGTTCACGGCTGCAATGATCATTTGATGTCGACGCTAGAAAATTTATCAGACTTCATTTGCCTGTGAATTCAGTTACTAAAATAACAAGGTAGACAATAACAAAGTTAGTAGATCTTGGACTTCTTTGCACTTCATTTGCCGATTGATACGATTACAGTACTAATGAAGGGGAGGGTGTAGATATCTTGTAGATCTTGTTGCAGTTGATAGTACAAAACTATTTATTCCCAACAATTGAATCTCATTGTACATCAATTGCTCACGCATGGTAAAACAAGAAGTATCACTGATTTATGATCATCACTACAAAGTAGTCTAATTTAATTAGACACTGCATACATTTAGCCGAAGTATCTCTAGTTAAATATTCAAACAATGAAATAAATAACTTCCAAGCAATAAATATGTGCTCTAAGAGTTTCTAGAACTGAGTTCCTGGAACTCTTCAAGGTAATCATTCTTTTTGTAATGTAAAACATGAACACGTGGATGGTAAAAAAACTATACTTTGCATTAAATATATGCATGATCATAAGTACAAGAGTGTCTCGTTGTAACCTGAAGGTGTCCAAGCTCATTTGTAAATGTCAATCCTGAAATCGAATCTAGTTGTTTGCCCTTGACAACCTGCACATTCTCTTATAAAGTTGTTAAGCACTAAAGATGACATGAACCAGAACATACATGAACTGCTAAAGACAGGTTCAAGTGTCCATCGACCAGCAGTAAAGCAGTATCTATGACTCATGTATGAGGGTATTACTATCATTTCTCTTCATGCGATCACATCAACATGGGTCATATAAGTGTTGTTATGCCAACTCCTCCGAAGAACAGGATATCAGTAATATCAGACAGCATTGCGGGGCTGACCTGGGGCTACCCTCGCCCCATGGCAAATCCTTTTATGCCATCTGGCATACGCGGACCAGGAGGCAGCTTTGGCACCACCGGATGCTCAGCATTGTGATTCGATGGAAGAGTGCCGATTAGATGCCTGTTGTCCCGACTCTCGCCATGGTAATGGCCCCAGCCCCAGCTTCTTCCCCCACATCCTCGGCCTCTCCATTGCACCATTCCAAACATGGAATGACCAATAAAAAAGACATTGACTGCCGCCGTCCACGCCCTTATGCTGGCACCGCCGCGACGCCTTGCTGCAGGTTGGGAGAGACAGGAGAGTAGAGAGGGAAGAAGGCACATAGATAGTGAGAGGGAGAGAAGTACCCTAGTCTGAAGAGCCTTCTCGGAGATGCGCTTGTCGGCGTCAACATCCCCACCCCTGTCATCCTTCTTCCACATCTCCGCTGCAGAAACCTTGCTGCTATGTGCGGCAACAGCACCGCGTGGGCGTCAACCGTCTGGTGGAGCGAGCGGAGGAGGCTGCGGGGAGGGAGCGCGGTGAGCCATGAAAGAGGGAGCGTGGAAGGCAGCGGGCGGGCAGCTAGGAGGGCAGGCACGAACGGCACGCGTGAGGGCGTCCCGGGGGCAGTTTGGCCCTGTCCTTGCCGGCCGGAGGCCCTCACGTCGGGGGCGTGCTGCTCCTGGTCGGGCGGCGTTGGGTGTCCTGCGCCTCGCTCCTGTCCTTGGCAGCCGGTGAGGGCGGGGCGAGCGGGTGGAGGCGAGGGTGAGCGGAGGCAGAGGCGGGGCCGCGGGCGGAGGCGGAGGCGAGGCTGGGAGGAGGCGGAGGCGGAGGCAAGGCTGCGGGCGGGGGCGAGGCTGGGCGGAGGCGGGGAAAACCTGTGGCTGTGGGCGGGCGGGCGGTTGGCGAATAGGACGTGCGGATTAGCGTTAACGAAGTCTTCATTTTTACGTTAACGGAGATCTTACACCACTGATTGTGTGATTAGACGGCTGAGATTGCGATTTGGATCTGCCCTTTCATGCTTTTATCGGGTAGTAGAAAAGGATTCCAGCCAAAATATGTAGAGGCCCAAAAGGCCCCTTGTGCATGCTCCAATTGTCTGCCCCGGGATCGTGTTCACACTCGCCGTCACGAAGCCCACACTCGCCATCCTCCTCTTCCATTTCGACTAGGAGCTGGATATGTCGGAGGCGTTCAGGATCACGATGAGGAGGAAGTGCAACTTGTGGCTGCATGCCACTGTGATAAATGTGTACTTGTATGATCGATCATCTAGCCTGTGTCACTTCAAATTTGTCTCAAATTCATACGATAATTGTGCAAAATTATTTCCATTTTTCATATTGTGAAAAATTCTTGAAGTAGTAGTACATGTTTACAAATTACAAGTGAAAATAATAATTTTATTGTATACATGTATATATGGAAGGGACCCCCCCCCCCTCCCCCCACAACAATCCTCTAACCATGACGCCGACGAGTTCTGGCCGGAGAGGTTCGAGGAGGGGACCGTGGCGGCGGTGGACTTCAGGGAGACAAACTTCAAGCTCGTGCCATTCGGAGCGGGGCGGAGGATGTGCCCTGGGATCACGTTCGGGCTTGCCGTCATGGAGCTCGCACTCGCGAGCCTCCTCTTCCATTTCTACTGGGAGCTTCAATTCCCGGCGTCATGGGGGAGCTTGACATGGCGGAGGCGGTCGGGATCACGGCGAGGAGGAAGAGCGACATGTGGCTGCATGCCACCGTCGTCGTGCCACCTAAACGTGTGGGTGTAGGATCGATCGTCTAGCTTGCGTCTCTGCAAATTTGTCTCAAAATTCTTACAAAAGTCAAACCTTTTAAGTTTTGATCAAATTTATTTAGAAATATATCAAAATCCATAATATCAAGTTGGTATTTTTAGATTCATCATGAAATGAGTTTTCATACTTTTTTGTTTAATATTGTGGATGTCGATGTTCTTGCTCTGAACTTGGTCAAATTTAAAGAAATTTGACTTTCTAAAAAACTAATACCCCTTATATTTTGGAAGTGATGGAATATTTAATTTGGCGGGTGGGCAAGATGATAGAGTGTGTTTTATTTTTATTTATAATATGGTGATTTGGTGGGACTTTCGTGATGTGTTATCCACTAACCAATCTATATTTATGTGGGAAAAAATTTGTATCGATGGTTGCATGTACTATATTGGTACTACAATATTATCTGGTGACGCTTCCTTTTTTTTAGTTGGTGGGAGGGTGCGCGGGATTGATATATTTTTATAGAATGGTTGATGTTGATTGATTTGAACAATCGTTGGTTCAGGTAAGATCGTAAACCAAATTCATTATTGAATACCTTAATTTAATGAAAGAGCTTCAAAATTAGGAAACATAGTGAATTAAAACCGTTGAATGGGAGAGCTTGAAAAATTGTTGACCCTATCAAAATCGGATGACCCAATTCTAAAATAAACTGCACAATTATGGTCTTAAAAATTAGCACGCATAGTGCATAGTATAAAAGAATTGAATATGAGAGTTTTGAGAAATTGTTGACCCAGTCAAAATCGGATAACCCAATTCTAATTGAAGACTTCAATTTAACGTGGGCTCTTAAAAACTAGGGAGTTTAGTGTTATGGAGGACTAGTGGAATATTATTTTCACTTTGCATTTTGTGGAAAATTCTTGAAGTGGTACATGCTTACAAATTACAAGTGATAAAAGGTAACTGCAATTTTATTTTATTTTGCGAAAAAATGTAACTACAATTTTAAGTGTACATGTATATATGGAGTAACCACCTCCCCAACAATCCTCTAACCTACCGCAAAAAAATCCTCTAACCCGCACGATGATGCACACAAAGTGACCATGACCCTCTTCGACAATGCACGGGCCTGAAAAATACCGGCCCAACAAGTACCCTCCTCCCCATTGACTGCACACCGACATCACACAAGGTACACCAGGTGTTTCGTACCTGGAAAATGCCGACCCGCCACACATTGACCACCCGCCTCACAATTGATACTCTACCCCCTCGCCCCTCCCCCACCAACAACAAATGCACGAGGGGTACCCGGCCTACCCCGACCCATCATGGGCCAGGAACCAATTCTCATGCCAAATCCAACAAGATGGATATGGTCAAACGGGAGTATGCAACAATTCGGATCCCAGATATGTAACGTCTTATCATTTACCGCACTAACAAGTGAGGTCCAACTACTCTATGCACATACCCTGCAAAAAAAACTACCCTATGCACATACCTAACCGCAATCATAACATCACCTTGTGTTCATCCTCGTAGCCCAGCTATCGACAGACGTATCGTTCAGCGGAGGGCAGTGCTTTTGTCTCACTTAATGCGAGATCGAGCATGCGCCCGCGTGAGGAGTCGCTATAAATGGGCCGACCTAGGTAGATTCCAGGTTGGTTCATGCTTTCCATGTTTTCTTATTCATTCGTTGTTTTATTTATTTATTTTTCTTTTGAAAATATTGTAAACACATATGTTCCAAACACATAAAATTAACGTGTTAAAAAACATAAAATTAACTAAAAAACTGAAAAACGTGAATTTGAAAAACAACAAGTCAATGTAAACCATTTGTTAGCTCAATTAAAAACATTGATAGCATTAAAACAAAAAAAATGTCAAATTTCAAAAAGAATTCACACACTTATAAAATGGAAGTGACATTTAAAAAAATGTTCATACAATGTAAAAAATTGTAGTTAAAATAATTGTTTTGACCCAATCAAAAAACTATATGTTACATTTCAAAAAATATTCACGGGTTTTTAAAATATGTTCATGATATTTTTAAAATATATTTATAAAATCCCAAATAAGTCCACATATTTTTTACAATATTTCTTTAATATGGTTTAGAAAAATATTTCAACATGTATTTGTAAAAATCTTGAAAATGTATTAAATTTTCATTCCAAAAATATTTACTTGAAAAATGTTAATCATGTATTGAAAAAATGATAAACATGTATAAAAAATGTTTTAGACCTATATAGAAAATTTATCATGTCTATGAAAAATAATAGACTTTCAAACATTTATTTGAAAAATAAGTTGTCAATCATGTATTTGAAAAATGTCAAACGTGAATAAAAAATGTTTCTGATGTATAAAAAATGTACAATGTGTAAAAAAGAAAGAAAAGAAAGAGCGATGAAAATTTTCCATGTAGTTAAAAAAATGTTCAACATGTATTTGAAAAAGGTTTACCATGTAATCAAATTTGTTCAAAACATGTATTTTAGAAAATGTACATTGTGTATGTCAAAGATGTTCAACGTGTATCATTTATTTTCCACATGTAAAATAAAAATCAACATTGTGTAAAATTAAACATGTGTAAAATAAATATAAATAAAAGGGTAAAAAGCAATGTGAAGAAACACAGAGAACTGGTGAAGACACGTAGAAAACAGACAAACCACGGAAAAAGAGTGATGAAAGTAAGAGAAACCAAGAAAAATAAAGGAAAAAATAAAAGTAAAAACATGCAAATCTATCTATCTATCTACCATCCCCTATAAAAGTACGAAAGGACGGAGAAACAATTCATCTTATCCATCAAATAATATGATATGATGGTCTAAATCGCTCCAATCTACCAAACGTGTTTTACCTTCTAATTACCCACCATGCCACTCCACGATTATAACCCTCATAGAACCCATGCACGCACGATTGATTAGGGGTAAAACAAAAAACAAGAACTCCCCTCCTCCGTGAAGCAAACCGCCTCCCTTTGTTCCCGTACCGCCTCTCTTTGTTCCCTGACCATGGCAGACGAACCCATCATGAGCACTCTCCTTCCCTACACACGCACATGTGATTCTACTCACCAGCGATGATCTCCACCTCTCCACACGGCCCTACCCTCCGACGTCGATCCTCACCGACAGCCCCTTGCGGCCCTGCTTCCCGGCAACGATCCTCACCGGTGCCACCACTTACTCTACAGTTCTACATGCATCGACGCCTCCTCTCAGGCCTTGCAGGAAGTGGGTGTATGGGTCACCTGAGGAGAAGAGAAGCTGGACCGGGAGGAGATCCACCGCCGCAGGCCGCGCCACCTATGGGGAGGGTCGGGTCCCTGTCGGACGCGGTCGGGAGGAGACCGAACCGCCACCGATGCGCTGCTTATAGGCTCGTGGGCGACGTGTTAGAGGCCGTCGCCGTGGCCGCCCGTCGGCCCCTGTCCGATGACTCGACATGCGGGAGATATGCTATGTCGACCGCTGCCTCAGGGCGGCGAGCGGGGTGTTCGACCAGGTGAAGAGGCTCGCCGGCTAGATGTCGGATGGGAGGTCAGGGAGTTGGCTCAACATAGGCGTGCAGTGGCCTGAGCGAGAGGCCGGTGAATCCCCTTCTCTGCTCGCGCCCTCTCTCCTCTTTCGTGGTTAACATTTGAGAAAGCATAGGCTTTCCTACACCCCCTTATCTAGCCATCCATTTCTGCATCGCGATTCGTGCAAGCACCTTTTGTCTTTTTTGTTTCTTCCAAATAAAACAACATATGAACTTCAAACTTTAGAGGACAAAGAAAGATTCTAACTAGAATGTGGGAAAAAACTTTTAGATTTTTTCGTGAATCATATATACTGAAAATAATATTTTTTTCCTCAAAAAAATCTCATTTTCTATATTTATGTCGGACCAAAAAATGTGAAAGTTTTTTCCCACATTGTAGTAAGAATGGTTTGTTGTCCTGCAAAGTTCGAAGTTCATATGTTGTTTTGTTTTGAAGAAACAAAAAAGAGAAAATTTCATGTAATAAGTTAATTGTGTAGCACAAATCTCAAAGCAAGATTGGAGGGTAAGGATAAGAGGTGTCTGAAAGCTTGTGCTTTATCTTTCTTTCGTCCAGCAAAGGGCACGTGCCGGGCTGCCGGCCGGTCGTTGCCGAGGGCGATGAGGACTGGGGCTTGAGCATCTGAGGTGGGCAAGCGCGGACTACGCCGACCAGAGCTTGAGGAGGCAACGCGACTGTTGCTTGAGGAGGGCGGCGTCTGTGTTGTGTTTGCCGTGTTGTGTACTGAACAATGGTTTGTTTTCTAATGCGAGATGTTGTGCACTGATCCTCTATTAGATATTCTGCTGCAGGAGATTTCATGGTGACAGGGACTACATCACTACAAACTTGACGCCGCACCTTCTCTCCATAATTTCTCCCAAAAGTTTGACGTTATTTGACCCGTAAGCCCTAATCTCATCTTCTTGATACTAGTATCTGACATAAATTCTTTAGAATGGTCATGTTAGTGACTTAAGTTCGTTTTTTTTTTTGTGAGGAACCTTTAGAAAAGTTGAAGCCGAGCATCAAAGTTTGGAAACCAAGAGATACCCAGGTCACTAGGCCTGATCAGGTGTAGGTTGTGTCGCTCGGCAAAAAAAGACGCCAGCTTTGGAATTTTGAAACTCTTGTGTGCTTTGTTTACATGGAGAATTTGAGTGTTCACAGAAGTCAAGAACAAGCTCACCATTCATGCTTTTTGATGGTAAATATTTTGTAAGTAGTGACATCCTGATTCTGCATTCAATCTATAATCATCGGTTTATTAAGTTCAGTTCTACGAGATGCTCTCCTGTGCTGTCATGTTAAATGTATGAGGTACAGTCTATTTGATTACCAGCATACATTTCCAAGCTTAATTTAGGTTGACTGAACATCAATAAATTGTGGAAACATATCCTTCAGAAAAATGATTTGGAGCTGGGCGGCCCTTAAAAAACTTTGAAAACACTAATATTGTAATGTAAAAAATTCCGAATACTGTTATATATGTACATATAAGACTAGATGAATACAAACAGCTTACTTTTTGTTTCATTGAACCACAAGTCTCTCTTCCTTTGCATAACCAATAAATATGTGCATTGTCTAATGATTTTTTTTATAGACACAATCAAACATCTTTATGTAAATTTAGAAAAAAATGTGGTTTTATTGGAACATCCAAATGTTTCTATTCTTTGCAAAGATCGAACGCACGATGTTCCTATTTTTTTTATTTCGTGATGAGTGGTATGCTTGTAATAATAATAACAACTTTTTCAATTATAATTGTCCAGCTTTTCAGTTGTTGGAGATTTTCAATATATACATTTTGCATCAAAAGTTTACATATGTTAGTGACTCCTCGCCGCAAAGGAAATATTCTCCCTTCAATACAACAAATAAATTCAATGTTCATGCGCTAAATGAATTTTTTTTAGCTCATTATTATCAGCTATTATTGTGTGTCGTGACACTTATTTTGGATCAGAGGGAGTAATTATTAGTAGTGCATCACTAGATTTATTATTATTCTTATTTTTATTTAAATATTTACCTATTAACTAGGATGAACATGTATTTTCTTTTTAAGAAATACGTGCGTTGCACGTGCATGCTAACTAGTTAGTGAAAACAAAAGATAAAAAACTGTACTACAGTACTGAGACAAGCCATGACCCCGGGTAACGGAGGCAAGGCTTATAGTGTGATATAGCCATGGCATTCAGCGGACGCGACTGACTAACCAGATCATGGATTGCGGGTTTCTTTTCTCAAATATTAGGGGGTTTCTGTAAATGTTTATGACGAACCAAGAAACTTACCTTTCTTTATTAATCAGTGGGTATTATGGTTTATGCAAAATAAAATGTCTTTTAGTGCAATTTACAAACTTTAAAGTGCTCAAATCTGAAAACAAAGTTCCAATTTGAGACCTAGCATGACACCCGTTTGAATAGAAAACAAAGAAAATACTAGATTTTTTCTTCAAAAAAACTGTTTTTTTTGTATCATACATAGTCAATCGGCATACTCGCGTATGAAGTTTCACAAAGAAATGACATCCGTAATAATCTGGGTGAAAATGACAATATCGAAACTACATTAGAAACCTGTTGGATGATTAGTAAGGTCCCTATTGTATTTCTTCAGTAAGAATACATACTTCAGAAAACTTCACCCTGAGAAGGATGGTCGACCAAGTTTAATACCTCAAATTTAAGTTTTTTTAAAATTACTAGCACAAATGCCCATGTGTTGCAACGGGAGGGACAATTGTATGTACAAAACACATTTACAGTCATGCAAAATTTATTATTTACAAAAATAACAATGATTTTTTTAACATGAACTAAATTTTTGATGAGTGACAAAAATAGGTCAAAAATCTGGATTTGTAGTATTATAGGTAAAAAAACGTGAACCAGTAGTAGAGAAGTACATTTGGTCACTAACTTATTTTTTCTTGAGGATTGCAAATAAAAATATAACATTTTTATATTTGATAGTACAAACAGAAGACTGCATACTTTGTGGTTGCGGGATTGCTAGCATGATATGGTTGAAATACATTATAGTCCGCGAGATACACCTGCGGAAATAACAAAAATTCTTTTTTGACTTGAGATGACTTTTAGTTGGAATGCTGCAGATAGAAAACATGTCGTGCCACCATGGGTGTTGTAATTGGTAAAGAAAGCGTTGTACCTGACTTCCCACATTAAACAACCAAGAATACACAACTGGCAAAAAGAAATGTCTTTAACCGGTATAGAACTCACACATGCATTACCTAAAAGCCAGTTCACGAAAAACTGACTTGATATAGCCACCAACAAAGTAATCCGAGATTGTTAAATAAATGCTTCACTAAGTCTACCTAGTGTTAATTGTGCAAGCAAAAAAATATCCAATCAGGAAAGGCAACAGTAGTGCTTTACCTTCGGGGATAAGGCATGCAAAATAGTGATTATGTGTGGTAGTAACTTGGAGTGATATGATAATGGCGGCTCTGTCCGCAAGATCACCACCTGAGCTTCTCGACCTGGAGATGGTTTAAGTTCACCAAACAATAAAAGGACCTTTACAATTCAAGACTTCAAGTCATGCAAAATTCAAATTGAAATCTAGGCATTGTATATCTTTGTTTAATAATAAAATTCAGAATAATCTGATACTGTGATCCTTTTTTCTTTTTCTCAGTCTCGTTCATGGCCTTTCCCTTTCGATCTGATCTCTGTCTTATTTTGGGCAACGGCATATATTCCGATCATTGTGAGGATTCCTTGATATTCAGGAAACTTAAAGGCCTATATAGATTAGTAGGATTGGATGAAAGGGGGCAAGGTGGGACTATTTGATAGTAGCACATATAACCATCTTTTGCAAACAAAACATTGGGCATCTCAGTTGGTGGCATGGTAGTCTCCAGGATGCAGAGGTCGCGAGATCGATTTGCTGGACCTGGAAACATTTTTGCCCATGCCTTTAATTCTTCTGTGGGCCGTTTTTGATGGGCTGAGGTCGCGCCCTGTGGTCGCTGGCATAGTTGGGCTAGCGTCACGCCTTTATGACGGAAACCAGAACGAATCTTATTATTAGCGATTATATATTCCCATAAAAAAAGTAGCGATTATAAACAACGACATACACTATCACTCTCATTGTCGTGAAATCATGAACAATTTTTGAAAATGATGTGGAGATTTTTCAAATTCGCGAACATTTTCTAAAATCATTAAAAAAATCAATTCACGAATATAGTATACTATCGGCAAAAAAAATTAAAAATTATGATCCTTTTTTAAAATATTTTTCTTGAGTCAGCGAACATTTCTAGAATCAATGAACAAGTTTATTGGTGGAACAATTTTCGAAATTGATGAACATTTTTGAAATGCATGATCTTCGTGAATCAAGGAATATTTTATGAATCAGTAAATTATTTTTTAGTTTTTGAACAGTTTTCTAATTTTTAGGATATTTTTCAATTCATGAATATTTTTTGAATTGGCGAAAGTTTATTCAATTTCCTTAACATTTTTTAATACACTAACATTTTAAAAAAATCACAAAAGTTTTTTCATTTTACGAACATTTGTTTTAAAATTTGTGAACATTTTTTAAAAATCATAAACATTTTATGAATTTAAAAATTTTATAAATTATTAAAAAAATTATTTCAAAATTCTCTTTTTTTTTATTTTTCGAATTTTTTTTGATTTCCCAAATTATTTAAAGTAGAAAAAAACAATGACGAAAAACAACAAAAATAAAAATCGAAATTTAGAAAACAGTTCGCCCGTACATGGGCCGGTCCAAACAGGCAATCTGTGTCATCTTCTAGCACACAGGGCGCAGTATAGAAGGTTCCTATATGGGCCGGTCCATGCCGAGATTTCTCTGTGTGAAACGTTTTTTATCACTTATAAGTGGTTTTGGTGGGTAATATTTTACAACTTTAGGATAATTTCGATTATGCACGGGCAGAAGCACCCCGTCCTTTATTAGTAGGTAATGGTATAATAGGTATAGACTAGGAAAATTGCCCGTGCGTTGCAACGGGGGATACATTGCTAACACGTTGTCATGGTAATGAAAAGGAAAAATGAGAAAACATGAAAATATTATGTGTGTTTTTACCTTCTCACTGCGTCCCCGTCATGCCGTGCACTTCCGTGACGATATAGGCGACATTGACCATGATGCTACCAGTGATCCATCCTTTATACCATGAAGTTGACCATTCATCATCATTGTGCTGGCCTCGCACGACCGTAGGGCAGGGCAACCTCAACCTCGATGTCCAGAAGGTCCTTGAGGCACCAAGCAAGCATAATGACACACACGACTTCCTACTCATTACATCATTGGACAGAGGACTTCTGCCAAATTCGTGTAATAGAACAAACACTAAATTATAATTGACAATGAAGAGGTGACATTTTATGACATCACATCACAAGCATCAATAAGGACATTTCTGCGTTGGTAGCACCTGTTAAAACTTTTGCCTCTATATCTCATGTTCCCTTACCTTCACGTAGCTTTGCCTTAGGTGAACAACTCTCTTACAACGAATATTGTTATATGTCTTGAGACATAACAATTAGCCAAACATAAGAAAAATATTGATTTGTCACCTTGATCAGTAAGGTATTTCATGAAGCGTTATCGGATCCAGATATACTTAATTGCACATACAAAAAAAATAGCACATGATGTACGCATCTCTTTCTAACACATTTTTAAGTGTCAAAGAAGAATAACCAAGGAAGAAAAATGCAATGTCTGATGGAGAAAAAAACATATAGTCCTATCTAGCAAAACATCTTCGTGCGTTGCAACGGAAGAAAAAATATCACCCCTTATACGCGCACCCGACAACATCAACAAATCCCTTGAAATTCACGATGCCCCACGACAAACAACATGATGAGTTGGGTTGCGCAAAAAAATGTGAGATGAGTTTTAAAGTGTACTCAAGCTGTTCCCGCAAAAAAAATATACTCAAAGTGTTTTCAATTTATTAGACAACAAAAATAATAGACATTTCTAAAATACCCCATATGAAGAAGATATTAATTAAGATTGCATCATAAACGGAATATTAGAAATGATTAACACGCAAGACAATAGCATATTTGAAATGTAAATATTTTTTTGAAGAATTTTCATATATAAAATATTGATTTTGGAGTTACGGTTTGAAAGTTATGAAATTTTGAAAGGCATTTCAATCTGCCTGAAAAAGTAAAAAAAAAAAGGGAGGTGAAAAGGAAAACGGGTAGCCGAGTTCGAACATACAAAAAGTAGTACATGATGTACGCATCTCTTTCTAACACATTTTTATGTGTCAAAGAATAATAACCGAGGAAGATAAATGCAATGTCTGATGGAGAAAAAACCATAGTCCTACCTAGCAAAACATTTCCGTGCGTTGCAATGGAAGAAAAAAAGTCACCCCTTATACACGCACCCGACAACATCAGCATATCCCTTGAAATTCACGATGCCCCACGACAAACAACATGATAAGTTGTGTTGCGCAAAAAAATGTGGGATGGTTTTTAAAGTGTACTCAAGGTGTTCTCGCAAAAAAATATACTCAAAGTGTTTCAATTTATTAGACAACAGAAATAATAGACATTTCTAAAATACCACATATGAAGAAGATATTAATTAAGGTTGCATCGTAAACGAAATTTTAAAAATGATTAACACGCAAGACAATAGCATATTTGAAATCTACATTTTTTTTTGAAGAATTTTCATATATAAAATATTGATTTTGGGGTTACAGTTTGAAAGTTAGGAAATTTTGAAAGGCATTTCAATTTGTCCGAAAAAATAAAAAAGAAGGGAGGTGAAAAGGAAAAGGGGTAGCCAGATTACGGTCTGGAAGCGTGAGGTTCCAGCCACCATGTGCTCGTTTCATGGAAGGGAAGTTTTTTTAATGAACCATAGGTGACAGTCACTTGTGGAGGAGAAAAAACGAATCGTTTTTTCACTTATGGATGACATAGTGGATAATTTTTATTAATTTTAGGGCTAATTTCCAAGACGTACAGGCAGATGCACTCAGTGCTTTATTATTAGATAAAGATAAAGATTATACTCGTATTTTTTTTCTTCGAAATTACTGTCCATGGAAGTGCACGTGGAGGTGCAACCATATTCACCTTGGTATTACTAGCAAAAGGGCCCGTGCGTTGCAACGGGAGAAAAAATAATCACATTTGATTTGATTTATTATGATCAAAAATCAATTATTTCATCCCTTAGCATTCAACTTCTAAACATATTAAACCAGGAGTGCCAGGGGAAAACAGAGGCCTGTATCCCATAGGTTTGCTGATCAGAGGACATTTGGAGCATCCATTAAGCAAAATTTCACATATTAAACCCCTCATGATCGATCCTGATGATAAGTCTTCAGAACCTATGACAAACGGAGGATACACCATTTGAACTGCACAACTGAATGATCTATTCAAGCATGGTGAATTTGTTCCAGAATAGGAGAACTCCATCAGCAGATGAGTCATGAAATCTGACCAGTAGTATGTCACATTGGTAGCTAGTTACAATAAGTCTACATTCTGCCCTTGACCACTGAGTAAGTTCCTTGTATTTTTTTTAAGCATGTCAAACACATCATTGCATGCAGAACAATCAAGGGACTGGCGCACCTTGATTTTTAATATTATATACAGCAAGTAAGAGAGCTCTCTTTCTTCTTCGTCTTCAAAATCACAAGGATGTCCTGAACCAGCATTATAGTTTCATCAGTTTCATAGCCTCCATCTCAGAGCACAAGTATAATTATCAATTGCAGCATTCACTACTACCTTCACAACAGTTGCTGGCGATGGAAAGTTAAGGAGCTCAGGCCTTAGCTGAGGAGCTACATTGAATACTAACATAGAATTTATATCTAAAAGGATGACTGAAACTATAGGACGACAAGATTGCACATATTATGACTTCATTTGTACACTTCTTGTGCTTTTTGTTCTTGCATGTCCCGTCGCAAGCGCTCACTCAACATAAGAGATGAGATAGATACAGTAGTATTCACAAGAAAATGGATTCACCAACTGATGATGGTTACTCATTGTAGTACAATACAGCTTTCCATCTTTAACTGGAGTACCAGAGTGTACGTAAGCAAGCTTTGTTTGTATCCCACATAAGACCATTTTGTTTAACCTACAAAAGATAAATTTAGTTCGTATGGGCATCATCCTTTTGCACATATTGTCTGAATGTCGTTCACAGAAATAGCTAGCACGGACCTGAAAGAGATAGAAACATACATTTTTCTGAATATTAGTACAGTACATAGTCCTGGGTACCATTTTCTTTCTCAATCATCATGATTACCTCGCAAGATCACAAATTTGTGTTGCTAAAATTTCATGACAACACAGAGGGGATTCGAGAAGAGAACTGCCAAATAAAGAGCTGAAGAAGACAATATCATTTTGTAATAGACCAGTAATTGGTTTGAACTATAAAACAAACGTTGAGTTCCTCTGAATTCTGAAGTGGAGAGCAATCTTATTGTATTAGCTACACCTAGATAGCTGCGCATTGCTGCATCGTAGTAAGAATGCCATGGTTATGAACGTTATCAAAAAACATAAAAATTAAATACATCTAGTAAGAATGTATATTGTTTCTCAAAGACGTACCAAACTAACTATTAGATAAACACCAAACCTTGCAAGATCTGTTCAATGAAACCAGCTATTAGTTTTCTGTAAAAGTCTTATTATAGCTGAGGAAGTGAGCACCAATATTTATCATCTACTACAGACCGGTAACCAAGAAAAAAGAAGAGCTTGAAATTCAAATCATTTGTGTACCTTGCAGGCAATCTCGATAAGCTTGTTTATTTGTGTGAACTGCATCATTATACCTGTAATATCAAGTGGGTTATATTGGGCCTCTCACTCTCTCTCCAATCCATGGATGATATGTGGTTAAATGAATTAGATTGAGACAGTAATACACCGTGTGGTTGTCTCTATGAGCAGCTAGGCCTGCAATGGTTGCTGCTTCTTGCTGCTCCTCGTGGATTCTAATCACCCTTCCTGCCTCAAACACCCTTTACATATAGCACAACAGAAATCAGAGATAAGATACAGAGCAGAGAGCAGCACGATGACAGGAGATGCGTTGTTCAGCCACCAACGACAAAAATCAGATATAAGCATTCCAATGTTGACCCAAATCCAAGCATGGATGCCGAGCCCGGCATGACACCGACAGCGTCGCTCCCCAACCCTGTAGCCTGCTAGTCCACCTAGAAACAAGCACAGTAGCGGGGAGAAGTCACAGTCTGCCCACGCACAGAGGCCGCTGCACCATGCGGGTCCTCCAGATCGGGAGAGCGAGCAGAGCTCGAGCGAAGGCCCCGCACTTGCTTCACGCCGAGCCCGCCGCACAGCTCGTGCGTAGAAGCCCAGCGCGCTCACCACATGCAGAATCCGGCAGATCCGCCGCCCTCGCAGCACACGCCCAGTACCCCTGTGACCGTCCAAGCCGGGCAGAGGAATCCGCCGCAGCCCGACGCCACCCGCGCCACGGTGAGGCACCACCGACAGCGGGCCAACCCGCCGGATTTGGGGTGCGAGCTCCATACGCAGACCGCCGCCCTCCCCACACCCAAGAGCACGAACGGCGCGCACGAGGAGGGCCGCGCCGCCGCCGGCAGCCGAGCCGCTCCAGCGCGCCAGAGACCCTGCCGAAGCAAGCGCCCGCCAGCTTGACCTCGTGCCACCACCTTCGCCGACGTTCGGTCCGCCGCGCTATCCCTGGCCGGTAACCTGTCCGCCACGCTCTCCCTGGCCGTTGACCCAGCTCAAAGCAGAGCCAGCTCGAAGCAGAGCCGCCAGCGTGCCAGAGACCCCGCCGCCGAGGGATCCGCGCGGCGAGGGGAGGAGGAGAAGGGGGGGGGGAGGAGGAGGAGGGGCGGACGCTGCCGCGCAGGCGACGAGATGCGCCGGACGGACGCTGCCTAGGGGGATTTTTATAAAAAGACGAAACGTTTTTTTTCCACTTAGTTAAGGGACTGCGGGTTGGATACCAGAAAACATAAGGGTTTTTTTGCAAAAACGCCACGACGTACGACCAGAAGTTATCCGTGCTTTATTATTAGGTAAAGATAAAGATTACGTTTGGAATGTATATATTTTTTTAAGAAAAAAAAATGCCCCCTAGGTACGTAATCGGACGGTCGCTATCGGGCTGGCGTCCGATCGCACGGCACCACGGCCGTGTCCTCCAAGGCTTCTTCCTCCCACCGCCGCCGTCGTCTGAGTATACATAAACACGACCCATCCCACCCCACCCGGCACGCATCGATCCACCACAGTTCTCCACTCTGCATCTCTCTTCAAGACCTCGCCGGCCGGAGCCAGCATGACGGCGAAAGTCGCGGGCTGCCGGAAGCGTGGGGCGGAGGCCTTCATGGAGGAGGGCCCCTTCGCGGTGCTCCCGGAGTTGAACACAAAGAGGGGCCGATGTTCGCCGTCCGCCGCCGCCGACGTGGCGGAGCTCGGGGCCAGCATGCACTTCGACCCCGTCGACGCGCTCCAGCTCATCTTCCCCGGCGCCGATCCGCAGGTGCGTACCTTGCTTGGCCGCTGCGCTTTATTACTTCTGCCGATTCTTAGTAGATTCATGGAGTACAACCGTAGCACCTACCCATCGGGTTGACCACAACACCAACTACACTGATCGCAGAACCGCCTCGCGAACCAACCGAGAAAAGTTGAATCCTGATGCAAACTTTTTTCTGAGAGAAAAGAAATCCTGATCCAAACTTGTTTTGAGAGAGCACCTATTCATCAGGTAAAAATAATAATCAGGGCCAGTAAACAATTGCAACCGTCAGATCACCATCCAACCGACGGACAGGATCACGTTGCAACTGTTGTCTTCAACCTCCAATCCTCCTGTCACTCGATCCACTGCAGGCCGGGCCGCTTGCTGCCACCAAGGTCGGACGGCGGGGCCCCCGCAATCGCCTCGCCATCCCCGCTTTCCCCCGCCACGACCTTCGGCCATCCCTCTTAGCCTCTCGAGCAGTCGACTATAATGGCGAGCCCACATACCCCCTCACCCAAATCCAAATTTTCAACCTTCCACTCGCCGGCACGACGTGGCTCCGGCTATGAATCGTTCCCGTCCATAGCCTCACCGGCATCCAGGACCTTGCTACTCTCGCCCTGGCGCCGCCGTCTTTGACCCCGGAGCTAACACGAAAAATTGACTGACGCGATTCACATTTTTAGGTACCTAAGAATTAGCAAAACCATTGTTTTAAAGGTTTTGAAAGGGAAGGCAGGCCCTTCCTTGTTTATCCATATCCCTTTTTGAGGAAGTAGACAAATCATACTTCCTCCGTTTTTAAGTACCCTGCAAATATCTTTTACAAAAGTCAAATATTATAAAGTTTAACCAAGTTTGTAGAAAAAATTATTAACATTTACAGTATTGTAAATGTTAATAATTTTTTCTATAAACTCGATCAAAGTTTATAATGTTTGATTTAAGTCAAAGCTAATATATAGAGTATATAGCAATAGAGTTCATCAAGGTAAATGGGTATGCTATTCCTTGAGCAACAGAAAATTTTGTTTGGACCGGTTGGTTTCTATGAAGAGAGCAGCACAGCCCTGAGACAAGCCGGGACGTCGCAGCCGAGTGCGGCGTCGCCGGCGAGCACTTGTAAGGACCTTGTTGAAGGCAGAAACAACGGGCTCGCGGCCAAAGGAGAGGAAATGGGTTCACTGGCTCGGGTGGGAGAGCGGGGCCTTTTTCGCTTTGACCCCCTGAGATTAGGCAGCGCTCGAGCTCGAGCCGAGGACGCCACAACCGTCCTTGATGTCGTCAACGAGGGCTCGCCAAGACCTCGCCCAAGGCGAGGACGATGCAGCATCGCCGTCAGAGGGGAAGGAGAGGGTCGTTGATTCAAGAGGAGGGGGGGGGGGGGGGTCGTTGGGAGATTGCTGGTTTAGGGTTTGGGCTAGAAGTTGAAGATGAATCCGAGCCCTTGGATTTCATCCAAAGAGCTCAAAACACTGACGGATCCCAAAACCTTTTTTTTCCTAAAATTTGATGCATATAACCCCGAGGGTAAAACTACAAATAGAGATAAGACTGAAAAAGGTTCTCGTCCCGCTTTATAGCTAAAAGACAACACTAAACAAAATCCAGTCCCAACATACCTGCTGAAAGTCTAGCTGAAAACACAAAAACAACAACAAAGGAAGTATGTACTGGAGGCACCAGCTTAATTAACATCAAGCCCAATAAAAATAAAAATAAAATGCAAGCCTAATCAGGCTCCTGAGGTGGGGGTGGCAGCACCGATGAGTCCCGGTGCAAAATCCAGCTGAGATCTCCTCGATGGCGTCGTGTTCCTGCAGTCGGCTATAGGCGATGTAACTTGGATGAATCATCCACATCGATTTTTCTCGTGGAAGGAGGACATGAATGACCCCTGAGGATTATTCCACTATTTTGTGGGATCCTTTGACCACCATACGCTTTCGCCTCCACAGATTGCCCGCTACTTTGTATTTTCAGAGATGATGACTGAACTAAGGATTCATGAAAAAAATGGTTGAACTAAGAAACAGTAGCATGCATATCAACGTTGTCTGGTGGACAACATCTAGGCCAAGGTTTTCTTGAATCCTGGCATAACATTGGTTCATGTCACAATGAGAAATATGGTTCATACAGTATTGCTCTGTAGGCATCTAATGGGTTTCTTTGGGTTTTTTTAGCTTCTTCGAGGCTATTTCGAAGCGTCAGGAAATGTCTTGGATGCTGCAATCAGAGGCTTCAAGGATTATTTGGCGTCGGGTTCAGCACCGACCAATGCTGATGCTGCCTCATCTGGAGGTATGGCTGCACGACATTAGGAATATTGCTCAAAATTAAACCTGGCCGTTTCTTCCTCATGTTGCCTGATGATTATGTCAGGTAATATAGACGAATACTAATCTTACAATGTCCATCTTGTCTAACTCAAACTGTTCATATGTCGATGATTGTTAATCGCAGTGGCATCTGATGTCCCGGTGATGAAGACGAATAATCCGAAAAACGGCACTGAATGGGCGGAGCTAATTGTCAAGGAGATGTCGTTCGCTTCAGATTTGATCGACGCCAAGAACCGAGCCTTCGGGATACTTGAATTGTTCGACAAATCTACCGCAAACTGCAATACTCCTGATGAAAAGCAGAAATTGTGTGAGGTAACTGATGGCATCTACTGCTGCTTGTTACCCACACTGTTAATAATTATGACATGTTTTGGTAGTCCAAGTTCAGACATTGACAGTAAAACGCAACCATATGACACCAATTGATACACGATACTGCTAAATAAAATGTTACTTCTGGGATGTTGTTCTGGAAATACCAATGTGCTCACGAGTGTGGCTGGTTATGCTTTCCTCTAACCATACAGGAGCACAAGATACTGAAGCAGATGCTGGGAGGCCTGCTTCACCAGAACGGCGTCCTGAAGAGGGCCTTCCTTATCCAGCACAACAGGCTCAAGGACTACCAGGACATGGTGCAGGAACGGTCCCAGTTCAGAGAGATCGTCGACAAATACCAGCAGCAGATCAAGGCGCTAGAGGTATGCGAAACTCGTCGAAAGTGCATCACTTAATCTGTGTTAGATCTCATTCTCCACTACAGGTTTTGCTTGCTCATCCCCTCTTTGCGTTGCATTTGGTTGCAGGATAGGAACTATGTGCTATCGTTGCATCTTGCACAGTCGAATCATCACGGTAGCAACATTTCTGGGCACCGCAACCCCGACGTCTTCTAGGCTGCAACTGCATCCTGCTCAAGCTTATGCTAAATCGGATTGATATCCTCAAACTGCGGTAGTTGACGAAATCATAGATGAAGAGAACATCTTTCTGTAATTTATTGTGACTTAATATGTACGGGCGGTCATGCTATGATGTTACCGAGACATGGAGAAGCATAAGCGAATATGATGATTCACCAAAACTAGCACAGCCTTGTGACGAGACTATTGTGTAGAGTAGGTACTGCTTAAGAAATAACCCGTTGTATAAGGGGCAACTCCAACACGATTCAATTAAACGCCCGTATATGTATGGACCAACGTGTTTGGACACTCTGTTTTCCAAAGGGGTCATTAAATGTCCACGTACCAGCCCAAACCACAATAATCCGCTAAACTAGAACCAAACCTGTGCGAGGTTCGGGGGAGGAGACCTCCTCTTTGGCGCCTTTTTTTTTTTTTTTTTTGAGAACAAAGGAGCTGCTTTATTGATAAACAAACAAGAACGATCTTACAAAGCGAACCCCAGGAAAGAGCAACAACGCACACAACTCTCTACTGGTCAACCTCCAAACCATCGCCGGCAACCGCACAACAGCACGCCGCGATCTCAGGGTCGAAGTCCACGCCGCAGAAGACGCCAAGCTCAAATGCCACCATGGGGATACAAAGAACCCCGCCTTGCAAATTTGTAGCCGCATGAACCACCCGACGCCAGGCAGGTCCTCTTTGGCGCCTTTGGTAGAACTAACCTTCCCTGGGCCTGGCCCAACAAATGTCGATTGTCACTTGGGTCGCATGGGTCGCATGGATCGCCTGGTCACTCGGTGGACCTGGCACTGCTCTCTTTATTGGCTCGGCCGGTGGTTGACCGGTCAACTGTTGACCAATTAGTCGTTGACAAAAACAGAATTTGAAAAAAGTTTGTATATTTGCAAAAGTAGTTCACGAATATTAAAAAAGGTCATGAAATTTAAAGAGCAGAATTTAAAAAAAAACATACGTTTTTATAAAGTTCATTGATTTTGAAGAACAAGTTCATGATTTTTTTAATATATATATTGAAAAACGTAAAAATTGAAAAGGGTTGGTGATTTGAAAAACATTCATGAAAATGAAAAAGTTCAAATAATTAAAAAAAGGTCATGATTTTTTTTTTAAAGTTCAAGAATTTTTAAGGTTTCAAACTATTTTGAAAATAAAAATAAATAGAAAATGAAAAAACCGAGCAAAAACGATCCATAAAACCTAAACAGAAAAAGGAAAAAAAGAATCGACTGGCAGCTTCCCAAAACCAAAACCAGGCACTGGATAACAAATATACGTTAAGTTATCTTAAAAAAATACACGTTAAGTGGCACAGAAGGCGCCTAATAAGATTCGGGTTGGTGGACCACATGTTCTCACAACGGATATGTTTTTCCTGTAGATCCGCCCCTTGCTATCCGGATTTCATGACTATGGTTGGACGATTGGCTCCCCTAATGATGTCCGTGAAAATTTGATGTGCCCATTTTGATAAACCATGTTGGCGTTTCCCCAAAGACACCTCTCATTTGAATCTAGCGGCAATTCTACATAATCTGTGAAATCAATTAACACTGCCGTTTTAAAAACACTTGCAGTCAAATCTAAACCTAAATTCGTAAAATTTGTAAGAAGTTTTACTGAAGGACGACCACATGGTTTCAAGTCTGGCTGTACTCCTGTACCAGCATCACTAGTTGAACTTCCGCGAGACATAGAGGAAGGTGCACAAGTGTGACAAACTCAAACTAACCAAATAAGACAACGGTCCAGCCTACTAAAACTACTCTTAACTAGTGATGATCTATTTTTTATCTTTTAGAAAAGAGAAGAGTATACTTTTCATCCCTCAATTTTTGGCGGAGTCTAGATTTGGTCCCTCAACCTTAAAACTAGACAACTTGCATCCCCAGCTACTGAAACCGGACAAGGTTTGTCCCTGGACTCTATTTTGACCGACTTTTGCTGCTGACTCACTCGGTTTTGACTGAGCTAACTCAAATTCCTATATTTTTCTCAAACCCAGGTACTTTTTTCAAGTTTGCATATTTTCTTAAATTTGTGTATTTTTTTTTCAAATCAGTGTACTTAGGCTAAATACACGTACTTTCTTCAAGTTCGCGTAATTTTTTCAAATTCACATGCTTTTTCCAAATCAGCATAGAATTTTTGGAAAAAAAATATGAATTTAAATAAGTATGTGAACTAGAATAAAAATACATGAATTTGAAAAAAATGCGAACTTGAAAAATGTACGCGGTTTTGTAGAAAACATGTGAATTTCAAAAAATTATGCGAATTTGAAAAATATGCGAACTTGAAAAATGTACGCGGTTTTGTAGAAAAATACGTGAATTTCAGAAAAATTACTTGAACATGATAATATTACAATATTGAAAAATACGCGAACTTCAAAAGGATACATTGATTTTTAGAAGTACATGATTTTTTAAAAAGTTGATGGATTTGAAACAGTACAAAGATTTGAAAAAAATACGCGAATTTGAAACAACTACATGAACTGAAAAAGTACACAAATTTCAGAAAAGTTTACAGATTAAAAGAAAAGCGAACATATTTGAAAAATGTACATGAATTTCAAAAAAAATCATGCATTTGAAAAATCTACGCGAATTTGAGTCAGCACGGGTCAAAACCAGGGTGAGTCAGCACCAAAAACAGTCAAAACCAAGACCAGGGACGAATCTTAGCCGGTTTCAATAGTTGAGGGTGCAAGTTGTCCGGTTTCAAAGTTGAGGGACTAAATTTAGACTCGGTCAAGAGTTGAGAGACGAAAAGTATACTTTTCTCTTTAGAAAAAGGAGTTTAAACCTGTAAGAAAAAGGAGGTTGAAACCCCCGGCCCCAACCTCTACTCCATTTATTAGGGCGTAACCTCAAAGTCCAACGAGAAATTTTGACATGGTCCTACACTATTTTAGGCGTCCATATTCTTTCATCCAGCGGCCATATGTTCTCTTACTTTCTAAGAGGTACGATTACTAAATATGCATATGTATCAACGTTTTAAATAGCGGGATATGTGATTTAGCGGCAGCACGGCCAGAAGCTATGAAAGGCTATAGCAAAGCTATAGTGGAGCTAAACCTCATTTAGCGTTTCTTTTAAATCATGAAAAATTGAAACAATAAGTATATAATCAGGCATTATATATGATATATTGCATATACTTTACATATACACATGTTCGCACATCAAAATGCGAGTACTAAGCAGACATCCTAATTCAATAACCAAGCTTTACATCAATGCATCATATATATCATAAACAAGAACAAAAGGTAATGCAGAAGCATGGTTTTGTATAGCGGCTTAGCGGGCTAAATGAGTCCAAATTTAGCGTTATAGCGGAAAATAGCGGGCTATTAGCGTCATTTTTAATTTAGCACTAAAAGTACATAGCTTTAGCGGGAGAGCTCTTAAAAGGCTATAGCGTGGCTATAGCGGAGCATGTACTATCTCTTTCCAGACATGTACTATCTCTTTCCAGAGATTCTTATCCACATATCTATCTCTGTTCTGTTCTTTTTAGAAACATGTCTATTTCCGGGGTGTATCTATTGCTGGTTCTGTGTTATTTCTATGCCAATTTCGCTTAATAAATTATTAATTCAAGTAAGTAATTCAAACGTGTATTCTTTTGAAATAAAAGGGGGACACCCTGACACGAACAAAAAACTTGGAACTGATGAAAATACAAAGGCGTTGACCCGGCACACCATTACATTTGCTGAAAATGTTCATAGTCTTTACAGACACCATTAGATCCGCAAAACAAAAAATGTGCAGCGAAGTGGGATGTTTGTGAGCTCTCATGAAATATTTTTGTTTTTGTTTTTGAGAAGGCACTAATTAATAATATGGAAATATATTGATAAGAAGTCTTGCCATATCGAGTACCATGTGAGAATTAAAGAAAAACTTCAAAATACAGTATGTACTTTAACTTGTATATATATCGACATGTTTGCAAGGCTAATGAATTACAAGCTTGCAAAAAGAAAGACATTTTTGCAGGGCTGATAAATTACATCCCACAAAAATAGTCTGTTAAATTAGAAATTTGACATATGGATGGAATTGCTGCATCAATTTTAAATTAACATTTGTTTTCAAATTTCAATCAGATTTCAGTTTCCTCAAACAAAATTATAGAATCTGTTGACAATAGTTTGTTCCACATACAAAATTAACTATGTTTCATATTGTTTGGACTTTATAGAAGCACACACAATGTGTTTGAGTCATCCATACATGTTTAATCAGTTTAGAGTTTATCTTCCGGACTAACACTCTGCAGCTATCAAACCATAGCAGCAGCATTCCGACTCCTTAAACACCATCAATCAAGCAAACTCATTGATCATAAACATTCACATCTTGCACCACAGTTTCCCCAGGGGGTTCACTTCTACCTGCACCAGGTAGAATGCATTATATAAGTTGACGAGATTTCACTAGAAATCTAGAAGCAATCATTTTCACCCTTTCAATCAATCAAGTAAAACAGAAAACAAACTGACGGAGAACAATAAGGCCAAAAAACAGCAAGCAATAACTACATTTGAAGTTGGCTTTGACAAATATCTTACTGCAAACTCCACTTCCTTGTTTTGGAAATTGACATGGTCTCAACTCAAGGAACGTTGATCCTTTGTTAGAGTTGCATGCTAGCAACATAATTAGAAGCACAACTATACATGAACGATTGAGAATGCATTTCCTGATATTATTTAATCACAGCTTACATAAACAGTTTTAGCATTAGTGCCAGGTGTTCCAAGTTTTTTTTTTAATTTTCACTTTGGGGGGGATGGGTGTTCCCCACATGAATTTTATTCATATTTTCTTATAGGTTTTGTAGCCTAATACAAGATAGGCCTCATGTGAACCAGAAGCACATGGGGCGCAGGTAGAAGAGATAAAGCAAAAGAACACGCATTGACAATACACAAGGAGAAGGAACAAAGAGGGGCAACAAAAAAGGGATACATTGGGGCACTAGAACTGCATCTGCCAGCTGAGACAAAACCATGACACTACATGCACAATGCAATCGAAAGGCCCGGGGCAATCGAGACTGCACAACGCCCGCGACACCACCTGTGTCGTGGGGTATATTCGAAAGGTCACACAAGGCCGAGACGACGCCACGACACATGTGTGCCACCAGTGTAGTCGAAGAGCATCATCAAGCAGAGAACTCCCAGAGCACACCCAAAACATCGCCAGACTGGGGTAACGACAATGCCATCAAGATGAAAATCATGTGCAGCGCCGCCACTGTCTCGGCGAGCAGTAGCTGACAGACCAGGATTTCTCCCAATCCCTGGTCACATGCTCCACACCACGAGTCGCAGCGCAATCGCCAATAGCATTGGAGTGAATGGGTCCACATCCAGGCGAATCCAACCAGCAGAGCAAGGTTGACACGCACCTTAACACCGAGGACACTAGTGAGAACCACCGACGAGGCGCATCGGCGGGCATAGCCCCCAAAAGCGGCATCCCAGTGGGAGAACTGGGAGGTGGAGGCTCCAATGTAGCAGAGGAGGCATACTCCACCTTCGTTCACGAGTGCACCGAGAGGCACGGCAATGACATAACTGGGAGGCGGAGGACTCCGATGTAGTAGGAGCCGCGACACATCGGCCGGATCTACGAGGAGGACGCTGACTAACGTCGGGGGAGCGGCCAGAGGGAAGCCCGTGGCCAGATCTGGCAGGGACCAACGCGAATGAGGGGGTGGGATAGTAGGGCTACCACGTGCAAGCAGGACAGATCCAGCCGCCACCAACCATCGTCTTGCTTTGCCCATCTTTGTTTACCAGTGGCGGCCAGGTGTGGTGGTTGGTGAAAAGACTGTGTCGGCGGTCGGTCGGGTGCCCGTCGAGTCGCCCCCATGAGAAGACGACGGCGGCGGGGGGGGGGGGGGAGGGGGAGGGGGTCTCTCGCCAATGACATCAACGTTGTGCTCTAATAGGTGTTCCGACTTAATACACGAGAAGAAACGTGTCATCAAGTGAACCAAGAATGAAAGCCCATCCTTCTAGTTTACTGTCATTCTAGTGAATACATCTCTTTATAGAACCCCCGGCCTCTCGAGCAAACGATGCACATTAAAACGAAATAAAGTACCAAAATTTAAATAACATTTGAAGTAGCTAATAAAAAAAGAAAGTAAGCACGTAGCCACAACTGACAAAATTATGACATCATGACTAAACACTTATCCTATTATTGGACCGCCATCCAAACTGATTGAAAACAATGGAAGTGTACCTGTAGACTTGAGATGTTTGTTGGAGGTCCCACAACTAGAGGAAGTAACGCATAAAGGCAAGGTGCCTCTCGGGCAGCTTCACAATTCCTCGAAGAGTCTGCACCCTCACGTCAATAGCTAATGCCGTCATCATACTTGTGCCCTTGGCCAACAAGTAAACAACATCATCATCATCATCGGCGACGCTCATGGTGGGGTAAGCCATCCAAAGGCATTCTAGGGACAAGATTCTCTCTGCGGCATTACCCTCCTTGTTGACTCTGCGGCCGATGAGCCGCTTATAACGCGTTCCGACGTCCTTCGGGACGTCAATTTTCGCCGAGCGGACGAAGGAGCATCGACGCTACCAGCCATCCCATGAAGTGACCGGGATGGGCATGCTCCATGTGGTGGCCTTCCAGGTGTTAGGGACCAGGTAGTAGGACGGGCAATCCTGGAGGGTCATCCTTTCCTGATACGAATCACGATCAGAATCGGAGGCGAAAACGGGCTCTTGAGTGGAGATCTCCATCTCGACGTACTTGATGGTGTCCTTGCGCTGGTTGACGACGATGTTGCGAGAATAGTAGGGGCAGCCATTGAGGAACACGCACCGGTTGCCCTCGGAGGGCAATGGCAACGGCATGTCACGGAGCGTGGGGCACTCCTCGAGCACGTCACAGAGGAGGATGCCTCACCAGAGATCGACCCAGCCGACCGTACCTTTGGCGCCGCCTAGCGTGATCACCTTCGTCGTCAGATGGTAGAAGTGCCGCTTCGACGAGGGCGGGATCGGGCACACCTTGTCCCTCAGCGGCTCCTCCACGTCCACCATATTGGAGGTCCAAGTCCCCAGCCGGCCGTCCGGTCTGGAGCGGTACAGGTGAAGCGTGAAGGTGAACTTGCGGAGGGACCGTAGGGAGGCCACGGCATAATCGCCACCGTCGCCGCAGCTCAGCACGGCGATCTCCTGATAACCCACAAGTATAGGGGATCAGTTGTAGCCTTTCTCGATAAGTAAGAGTGTTGAACCCAATGAGGAGCTAAAGGTAGAACAAATATTCCCTCAAGTTCTATCTGTAGGGGAACGCAGCAGAAAACAAAAATTTCCGACCTACGCACCAGCCCAGGATCACTATGGAGACTGCATACAAGGTTTGATCTGTTTTGTTACCGACTCGTAGCGCAGCGGAAGTAGAGTCGATGACGATCGGCGGTGCAGATCCCCGCAGCTAGGATTTACAACCTCCCAACCGCGAGGATGTACTCCCACATCTGCCCCTCGGACAGCCCTCCGGGAGGCGGTCGGACAGTCCCTCGGACGGTGTCGCGGACAGCCCTTCGGGAGGACCTTCGAAACTCGAACGGTCACTCGGACAGCCCTTCGGGAGGACCCTCGAAACTAAGACGATCACTTGGACAGCCCTTCGGGAGGCACTCTCGAACTAAGACCGAAACTACGATCTCTCTACAGAGTTGCACACATACGGTGTCATCTATCCGGCAGGGCTTCGCCGTCCAGAACTAGTTCCCACCGGAACCCAGACAGCCTTTCGGCTCTACGAAACTATTTCGCTGGGAGGGAGAGAGAAGCCAGACAAGTCAATGGCATGTGTATGAGAGCAAGCATGAGCTGATTTTGGAGAGCTCTCTCCACCTCTATTTATAGGAGGAGCAAGGGGTAGAGGAAAGACCAAAAGGACCTTCCTAGGATCTTTCCACCACATGCCACATAAGGGTGTGTAGAAGATATCCACCATGAGGTGGAAGGACACCTCAAGGAGGGCCCCCCCATGCCATGGCCGAAATTTGCAGCCCCCTTGGGGAGCTCCACCTCCCTTTCACACACCAAAAGTGGTTTTCTTCTAGAAGAAAAACCCCATTTGCAAATCAGCCCAAAAAGTGCTTTTCACTATTCACGAAGACATTTTTCTGCGTCCGTTAGAACCCAAATTATTTCTGTGTGCCTAGAATAATTTTAGCACCCACCAAAACAATTTTGAACGCATTCCGAAACAATTTTGGAACAATGTTTCTTCAGCGAAAAGCAACCAAAACGGTTCCGGCTGCTCCGGAACATTTCCGGTTTTTGTCCCGGAAAATTCCCAGAAGTTTCCAGAACACTTCCGGCATCCTCCAAGAATTTCCAGGCGTGTGCCAGAACCAATTTGACTTAATGGAATACCCTGAAACAACTTTTCAGTTTCACCGGAACTATTCCGGTGTTCTCTCCGGAACGTTTCCATTTCGTCCGAAACTTTTTCGGTGATTTTCTCTCAGACTCCCCGTCTAGTATTCAGCAGATAGATGACCCTTAAGCGTGTGACCCTATAGGTTCGGTGAAGTATAGACATGACCGGAACTCTTTCCGATCAATTATCAGCATCGGAGCCGTGGACACCCATATTGACCCCTATACCCACACGAATGAATATTCGAGTGAACCTCCAGTTGCCGTGTGCTATTCCTGTTGCTTCGCGATATGTTACAAATACCCGAGGTGAGAAACATCGGCATCCTCGTGGATCAACACTTGTCCACAATGCCAGTTACCTCGTTGCCGGTTTTTGTTCTCTTTTCTCGTTTCTGTGTTTCGGTATCCCTGTGATCAAATCACACTTGTGTCTGGCCAGACGATGATGGATACCGTAACACCGAGAGGGCCCAGAGATATCTCTCCATCGTCGGAGGAGCAAATCCCAATCTTGAGCTATCAAGTTACTTAACATACTTTTCCATGAACCCGTAAGCCGCCGTAATAGCCACCCATTTACGGATGACGTTTAACAAACCCCAAAGTTCATGAAGCAAGCATGAAGAAACTCGACACTCTCATGGTCTAAGGAATTATGCAAACATTAACTTCTCTGTGTTATTAACCATTAACTTATGACGAATGAATCTCATAGCATAACATCAATCGGGTCGATTCAACACAAGTGTTCTACTAACATTGTGCCCTCAAAGTTGCCGGCATAGACATGCCCATGATCAGGAAAACAGAACCATCATGCAACACTTGAGCTAGTCTTAGAGGCCAGACTAGGAATACATTTTACCGTTTATTATTCCACACGTGCATATGAGTCTTCCTCCGAGCCTCGTGGTTATTGCAGACTCGAGAGCCATAGCAGTTATAGCATGGAACATAAACCTAATTATGAACAGGGAGATAATCAATAACATTTATTATTGCCTCTAGGGCATATCTCCTACACTATCGACCACCGATACAACTCTACGCACGCTTAACGTTCGCTTTACCTAGAACAAGTATGAAACTAGAAGTACTTTGTAGGTGTAACGGGATAGGTTTGCAAGATAATAAAGAACACGTAAAAAAAATCTAGGGGCTGGTTAGATAAAGAAACAACTAAGTTAGTTTTAGTAGAGAGCTTTTTATCACAAGAAAGTTATTTGTCCCTAGGCAATCGATAACTAGACCGGTAATCATTATTGCAATTTTATATGAGGGAGAGACATAAGCTAACATACTTTCTCTACTTGGATCATATGCACTTATGATTGGAACTCTAGCAAGCATCCGCAACTACTAAAGATCATTAAGGTAAAACCCAACCATAGAATTATAAGGTATCAAGTCCTCTTTACTCCCATATGCAACAACCCACCTACTCGGGTTTATGCTTCTGTCACTCAAGCAACCCACCATAGGCAAATCATGAACACATTGCAACACCCTACAGCGAGGATCCCTCACGCTTGCGCGACATGGAGAGCACCATAGGACAGCACCAATAATAAAACATGCAACTCAAACTAATCATGATCATCAATCAACCCATAGGACAAAACGGATCTACTCAAACATCATAGGATAGCCATACATTATTGGGAAATAATATATAGCGTTGAGCACCATGTTTAAGTAGAGATTACAGCGGGGAGAAGGGGTGTTACACCACTGCATAGAGGGGGAGAGAGTTGGTGATGACGGCGGCGAAGTTGTTGGTGTAGATCGCCGTCACGATGATGGCCCCGGCGGCATTCCGGTGAGAGAGGGGGAGAGAGCCCCCCTCCTTCTTCTTCTTCCTTGGCCTCCCGCCTAGATGGGAGGAGGGTTTCCCCTCTGGTCCTTGGCTTCCATGGCGGCGGAGGGGCAAGAGCCCCTCCGAGATTGGATCTCTCTCTCTCTGTTTCCTTGTGTTTCTGCGTTCCAAGATTCTGGCCTTTCACCGTTTCTTATATTCCTGGAGATCCGTAACTCCGATTGGGCTGAAATTTTAACACGATTTTTATCCGCATATTAGCTTTCTTGCGGCGAAAGAAGGGCACCAACCGCCTTACGGGGTGGCCACAAGCCAGCCTGGCGCGCCCTACCCCCCCCCCCCAGGGCACACCCCTATGGCTTGTGGCCCCCTCGGGCACCGCCTTCTGTTGATTCCACTTCCCAAAATTCACATATATTCCAAAAAAAATCTCCGTAAGTTTTTATCCCGTTTGGACTTCGTTTGATATGGATTTTCTGCGAAACAAAAAACATGCAACAAACAGGAACTGGCACTGGGCACTAGATCAATATGTTAGTCCCAAAAATAGTATAAAAAGTTGCCAAATGTATATGAAAGTTGTAGAATATTGGCATGAAACAATCAAAAATTATAGATACGACGGAGACGTATCAGCATCCCCAAGCTTAATTCCTGCTCGTCCTCGAGTAGGTAAATGATAAAAAAGATAATTTTTGATGTGGAATGCTACCTAGCATAATCTTGATCATATAATCTAAGCATGGCATGAATATTAAGACACAAGTGATTCAAAGCAATAGTCTATCATTTGACATTAAGACAATAATACTTCAAGCATACTAATAAAGCAATCATGTCTTCTCAAAATATCATGGCTAAAAGAAAGTTATCCCTACAAAATCATATAGTCTGGCCATGCTCCATCTTCATCACACAAAGTATTTAATCATGCACAACCCCGGTTTTAGCCAAGCAATTGTTTCATACTCTAGTATTCTCAAACCTTTTCAACTTTCACGCAATACATGAGCGTGAGCCATGGATATAGCACTATAGGTGGAATAGAATATGGTGATTGTGGAGAAGACAAAAAGAAGGAGATAGTCTCACATCAACTAGGCATATCAACGGGCTATGGAAATGCCCATCAATAGATATCAATGTGAGTGAGTAGGGATTTCCATGCAACGGATGCACTAGAGCTATAAGTGTATGAAAGCTCAAAAAGAAACTAAGTGGGTGTGCATCCAACTCGCTTGCTCACGAAGACCTAGGGCAATTTGAGGAAGCCCATCATTGGAATATACAAGCCAAGTTCTATAATGAAACATTCCCACTAGTACATGAAAGTGACAATATAGGAGACTCTCTATCATGAAGATCATGGTGCTACTTTGAAGCACAAGTGTGGAAAAAGGAATAGTAGCATTGCCCCTTCTCTCTTTTTTCTCATTTTTTTTATTTTTTTTGTTTTTTTTGGTGGGCTTCTTTGGCCTCTTTTTTTTATTTGGGCTTCTTTGGCCTCTTTTATTTATTTGTAAAGTCCGGAGACTCATCCCAACTTGTGAGGGAATCATAGCAGCTTCCATCATCCTTTCCTCACATGGGACAATGCTCTAATAATGATGATCATCACACTTTTATTTACCTACAACTCGATACTAGAACAAAATATGACTCTATATGAATGCCTCCGGCAGTGTACCGGGATGTGCAATGATCTAGCGTAGCAACGACATCAAAAAACGGACAAGCCATGAAAACATCGTGCTAGCTATCTTACGATCATGCAAAGCAATATGACAATGATGGTGCGTGTCATAATAAACGGAACGGTGGAAGTTGCATGGCAATATATCTCGGAATGGCTATGGAAATGCCATAATAGGTAGGTATGGTGGCTGTTTTGAGGAAGGGAATATGGTGGGTTTAATGCACCGGCGAAAGTTGCGCGGTACTAGAGAGGCTAGCAAAGGTGGAAGGGTGAGAGTGCGTATAATCCATGGACTCAACATTAGTCATAAAGAACTCACATACTTATTGCAAAAATTTATTAGTCATCGAAACAAAGTATTAGATGCATGCCCCTAGGGGATAGGTTGGTAGGAGTTAACCATCGCGCGCTCCTGACCTCCACACAAAGGATGACAATCAATAAATAAATCATGCTCCGACTTCTTCACATAACGGTTCACCATACGTGCATGCTATGGGAATCACAAACTTTAACACAAATATTTCTACCAATCCACAATTACTCACTAGCATGTCTCTAGTATCACCATCTTTATATCGCAAAACTATTGCAAGGAATCAAACATATCATATTCAGTGATCTACAAGTTTTATGTAGGATTTTATGACTAACCATGTGAATGACCAACTCCTGTTAACTCTCTAAATAGATATAAGTGAAGCATGAGTGTTTAATTCTTTCTACAAAAGATATGCCCACGCTCTAACAAATATAAGTGAAACAAAAGAGCATTCTACAAATGGCGGTTTTCTATGTGTAGAGAAACAGGCAATCCAAACTTCAAATGATATAAGTGAAGCACATGAAGCATTCTATAAAGCCATACTCAAAAGATATAAGTGAGGTGCAAAGAGCCTTCTATAAATCAACCAAGAACTTTCTCATACCAGCATGGTGCATTATTAAAAGAAAAATAAAAAAGCACACGACGCTCCAAGATTTACGCATATCATGTGACGAATAAAAATATAGCTCCAAGTAAAATTACCGATGGTTGTTAGAAGAAAGAGGGGATGCCTTCCGGGGCATCCCCAAGCTTAGTTTCTTGGGAGTCCTTGAATATTACCTTGGGGTGCCTCGAGCATCCCCAAGCTTAGTCTCTTTCCACTCCTTATTCCTTCATCCATCGTGATCTCACCCAAAACTTGAAAACTTCAATCACACAAAACTTAACAAAACCCTCGTGAAATCCGTTAGTAATAATAAAGCAAATTACAACTTTAAGTACTGTTGCCAACCGATTCATATTTTGTTTTTTCATTTTAGCTACTGTAATATAACTTTTCCATGGCTTATACCACCGATACAATTGATAGTTTCATCAAAACGAGCAAAACAATGCATCAAAAACAGAATCTGTCAAAAACAGGACAGTCTGTAGTAATCTGAACATTCACCATACTTATGTAACTCTAAAAATTCTGAAAAATTAGGAAAAAATAAAAAAATTTCATAGAAGTACTGTGTAAAAATTTCAGAAACTTTTGACATTCCAGTAAAAAATGTAAATTCACGCACTACAGCCAAAATTTCTGTTTTTGCACTGCACACACCAAACAAGCAATCTAATCATCCTAAAGGCAAATCTTGGCACATTATTTTTATAATACAATGGATTTATACAAGGGGATAATTATTTTTTTTGAAAAGTTTCTGTAATTAAGATTCACAAGGTTTCCATGGGCATGAACAAAGTTCAAGGCTAGCTCCCACTTTCACAATGCTCGTCCCTCTCACTTTCACTTTTCTTTTTGAAAAGTTTTAGGTTCCCCTCTTTATTTTTTTGTTTTTAAACTATATAAAAGCACACAACATAATAAAATGACTCTCTAAAACTTCCGGGTTGTCTCCCTGGCAGCGCTTTCTTTAAAGCCATTAAGCTAGGCATATAGTGCTCAAGTAATGGATCCACCCAGATCCCAAGGTATATCAAAGCCAATTTTAATTAACAATGATTTGTAATTTAGTAGTGAGCACAAAGTAACATATATCATGCAACAACGAAGTCTAACTCTCTTCCTATGCATCGGCATGTCATAAAAGAACAATTCATGCACACAAAGTAAAGGCCGATACATAGCATAAGCAGTTTCTTGCAATTTAATGATATTGGAAACATAGAGAGGTGAAGATGTAGTTCCTCTCTCATAATAATTGCAAGTAGGAGCAGCAAGCACATGCATATTATATCTATCAAAATCATCATGTGTAATAGTAAAAGGCAACCCATCTATATAATCCTTAATAAGTGCAAACTTCTCCGATATAGTGTAGTTGGAAGAATTCAAAAAGATAATAGGACTATCATGCGTGGGTGCAATAGCAACAATTTCATGTTTAACATAAGGAACTATAGCAAGTTCATCTCCTTTCACCGTTTCTGCGTGTTTCTGCATTCCCAGATTCTGGCCTTTCACCGTTTCTGCGTGTTTCTGCGTTCCCAGATTCTGGCCTTTCACTGTTTCTTATATTCCTGGAGATCCGTAACTCCGATTGGGCTGAAATTTTAACACGATTTTTATCCGGATATTAGCTTTCTTGTGGCGAAAGAAGGGCACCAACCGCCTTACGGGGTGGCCACAAGCCAGCCTGGCGCGCCCTATCCCCCAGGGCACGCCCCTATGGCTTGTGGCCCCCTCGGGCACCGCCTTCTGTTGATTCCACTTCCCAAAATTCACATATATTCCAAAAAAATCTCCGTAAGTTTTTATCCCGTTTGGACTTCGTTTGATATGGATTTTCTGCGAAACAAAAAACATGCAACAAACAGGAACTGGCACTGGGCACTAGATCAATATGTTAGTCCCAAAAATAGTATAAAAAGTT
Organism: Elymus sibiricus; assembly: GCA_039707655.1. Classification (NCBI taxonomy): domain Eukaryota; kingdom Viridiplantae; phylum Streptophyta; class Magnoliopsida; order Poales; family Poaceae; genus Elymus; species Elymus sibiricus. The sequence continues at coordinate 490,538,516 of CM077675.1, forward strand.
GCCAAAAGTATATGAAAGTTGTAGAATATTGGCATGAAACAATCAAAAATTATAGATACGACGGAGACGTATCATCTCCCGGTCTTGGAAGTAATCGGGGCCGTACGTCGGGAGCAGGTCCAGCTTCGGGCGCTGTGGGTGCGCCGTGTAGACGAAGTAGTCGCTGAACCTGGCGCTGAACTTGGCCGAGGGGTGGACGGGGACGCGGAGGAGGAAAAGGTCGGCGTCCGCGGCGATGACCTTTGGCGCCAGGGGCAGACAGTCGGGTTCTTCCGGGCATGCATGGCAGTCGATGGAGAAGTAGGAGAGGACTGGCGGGTGGAGGGCGCGGAAGGTCACCGCGATGGGCACGCCGGCGGTCGTCTTGGCCGTGGCGGTGGTGGTGGCGTTGCGGCCGGGGCCGACGTAAGCAAAGCGGTCGAGCAGGACGGAGCTTGGGATATCGTGGCGGCCCTTGCCGTCGCGGCTCATCGCAAGGAAGGCGATGGGGTCCGTGCGATCCATGGATCCACTCGGAGCTTCACCTGGATTTGGGATGTGGGGACGCTAGGTATAGGGCGTGATCCAGCGGCGGAACTTGAGAGTAAAAGCGTCCGCCGCTCGCTCTCTAGGGTTCCTCCCACCCTCCCCCCGCCGCCGCCGGCCTTCCTAGGGCCCCCACCGCCGCCGGCCGTCCCCGCCCCCCTCCCCCCTCTCCCCCCTCCCGGTTCCGCCCCCGTGCCGCCTCCCCGGAAGGTGGCCGGGGCTGCGCGAGCCCCTCCCCTCCCTCGGCCGCCCTCCTCCCCCTTCCCTCCCTGCCGCCGCCGACGGTCGCCCCCGGCGCTTGGCCGGGTGGTGTTGGCGGCGGCGGGACTGTCTGTCCCCGCGCGCGCGGCTCCCTGCCCGGGGCATGGGGGCGGCGGCGGTGCTCCTCGGCTCGGTGGCGGCCCGGCGGCAGTGGCCGGCGGCGCGCGAGGTGGTGGTGTGGCCCCTTGGCGGCGAGACGGCGTGATGGCGCAGGTTGGCCGGTAGCGCGCCCCCGACCCAGATCTGGGCCCTGCGGGGGCCATCTGGGTCCTAGCGGGCCGGCCCCCAGCGTGACTTCGTCGTCGTCTGTGTGGTGAGGAGGAGGAGCAGCTCGGACGGGGGGCGGCGACGCCGACGGCGTGCCTGCTGCAGCGCGATGGCGGGAGCTTTACGGGCGTGGAGGGCCCGGCCGGGCCTGTGGGCCCACGGGCCTGGTATGCTCCTGCTATTGTGTCCGGTCGGCTACAGTCGTTGACGGTGGAGGTTGTGCCCTCCCGCGTGCCGACGGTGCTGCGGCCCCTAGTCCCGGCTCCTATTCCCCGCTGTGCAGGCCTCACTTCGTGGTGCCGTGGTGAGACGGCGTGGAGGCTTCATGACCGCGGTTGCGCAAGATGGTGGTCGGTTTGGTGGCAGGCTCTGGAGCATCCGAGGTGAAGGTTGGGATCGGGGGAAACCCCTGTCGGCCTGGCCGACACCGACGCGGCGGCGCCGGTGGGTGCCGCCGGACCTTCCTGGAGGGCGTCGGGGGCTACCCTTCCTCTCGCCTCGTCACGTACCAGGGGAAACCCTTGGCAGCAGCGTCGTCATCGTCGCGGTCCTTCTTGGAGGTGTTGATTGGTACCGGTGCTTCGGAGCCTTGGAGCTTGGTGGGAGATCTTCGGTGGGCGCAGTGGTCATGAAGCTTCTTCGTTTCCGTCGATCCGCCGTTGTCGGCATTTATTTCTCTTGTTTTTTCTCTTTCGTTTCTTTTGGGTGTGATTGTGCTGCTTCCGCCCCAGCACCTATCGTTGGCTGTATCGGTTGGTTGCTTTGTAATACAAAGCGGGGGGAAACCCTTTTTCGGAGCGGCGGAACTTGGGGAATAACTAGCCTGCACTTCAGGAAACCTTCCGTGAGCAAATAAGTAAACTTATCGGTTCCGATAGGTAAATTTCATCAAGATTCGTGCGCTTGAGAAATACACTTTGACATGTGGTTGTATCTACGTACACTCTGTATGGGATTTCTTTTAAAATTACAAAATAATTCAAAATAGTTTAGAAGTTTTATAGAATAAACTTGACTTCAGCTCAAAAAAAAAACTTGACTTTTTTTGTACTAGTATATAATTTTTCACGGAAAAAAATCTGCATTGACTTCAGGGAAAAATAAACAAAATGTATTTGCTATTATAGGTCACTATTCACACTATTTTGGCCGATTTATTTTATAAGAAGTCAAAGGAGTTTTTCTTTTTGTGGAATGTTTTTCACAAGTATAATGAGAGGTCAAGTTTATTTCAAAAATATTTTCAGAATATTTTTACTCTTTATTTAATTGTTATTTTTATATAGGGGTAGATACATCCAAAACCAAACCTCTGCGTCCTAAATCGCTCACACCTCTTATACTTGAATACTACTAACATGCACCGACACATCATACCCAAAAAATGCATGTCATGCAGCTGGAATGTAGGGACCGGCGCATGCATGATTCTCTCTCCTCACACAAATGGCATGCATTTTATTTCATCCTTATATTTTGAATATTGATATATTTCCATTTTTGAGACTTAATAAGGAGCTTCACATAAATCAAATTTACCTATTTGAAAAGTAGCTGGTTTCACTCATGTGAAGAAAAGTGATGTCACTCATTTGAGAAAATAATTTTACTCATTTGAAAAACATATTTCACTTAGATGAGAAAACATATTTTCAAACATTAGAAAACACAGAGTTTAGTTGTTTGAGAAAACTAGTTTCACCATTTAGAAAACTGATTTCAATCACTTCAAGAAAACTTATTTCTTTATCTTCAAAAAACCAATTTTACTCCTCTATAGAGACATATTTCACTCACCCGAAGGAAATAATTTCACTCAGTTGAGAAAACACATTTCACTCATTTCGAAATTGATTTCACTCAATGCAAAGAACTAATTTTAATTACTTCGAAATCCTATTTCACGCATTCAAAAAAGCATAAATTGAAAAAATAATTCCACTCACTTCCTAAAACATATTTCACTAATTTATAAAAAATATTTTAAATAATCAGTTTCATATGTTTTAAATAACTAGTTTCACATTTTTGAAATAACAAGTTTAACATATTTCCCAATGAAATATGTTTCATATGCATGAAAAACAAAATGTACTCATTTAAAAAAATTGGTTTCGCTCAACCAAAAAATTTATTTTGTCCATTTCATAAAACATGTTTCACTCATTTGAAACATTGAAATTTAAACATGTTTGAATCTATTCAAGATTGATCTTCTTATAAAGGTTTTGGCGGCATGAGTTCAAATATATATGAAAAAAAATAGAATTCTAGTTTAAAAATATGAATGAATGGAATTACCAACAAGAAAATAAAGAGCATGATTTAATCTCGCGTCTTATGCACCTTCCGTAAGTGAGAATGAGGAGAGAGAATGGACCATGAATAATAAAGATACAAGAGACGGACGGTCGTTATACACAACTATACATTGTATGTGAGCCTTCCATAGCATGAATCACTGCGCATTTGAGTGGTGGATGCTTCGCCGGCACATACTAGGACCGTTAGGAAGCTCTTTTCGCTTCTGTGAGTCATTGCTCACTTCCAAGAGTAGACACCTGCATCAACAGTTTCTTAAACCCTATTTTTCGGGAGCCAACCCTACTTTTTTTGGGTTCTCTCTCACGGAGGGAGAGATGTAACTCTCTCTAGAACGGCAACTCACTGATGGGGCTTTGTTATATCCGCACACCCTTGACACCCAATGGGTTGCATGTCCCCACAGAGTTGGAGAATGACATTAGGAGTCCATGAGGTTGAAGCCTACACAAGACATTGTCAACTTAGTCAACAATCAATTCTAACAGTCGTAGTCGTTCGATTTACATCCAACGACCGACATGCTTCTTCAATCTCTCGTTTCTTTCCCCAACGCAGGCTGGACCGCGTAGTTATGTCTCTAGTAACTAGAGACACTGCCTCACACGCCATGCCGCCAAACGCTCCCCCACCGCTTGTCAAGCCATCCCTCTACCCCTTCACACCTCCTGTTATTCTCCAGCGATAGCAGCCTCACCTCTTGTAGTATCCTCAAGCGCCATCTCAAGCTGGATCAACATGAGTTGTCAGAATTACCACTTCCCATTGCTCGTGTGCAGGTTCCTTTTCAAGTATTGGACCGCCGCATTGTTCTATGTGGAGACAAATCAATCACACAAGTTCTTGCCGAGTGGAGTAACTCGAGTGAAGCTTTAGCCACTTGGGAAAACTTGTTGCTCCTCAAGCTAACCTTTTTTAGGGCGGCGACTTGGGGGCAAGGTCAACAACTAAGGCTTGAGAATGAATGAAGGGGAATATGGCGAGGCGAAAAACAATGAAGTGGTACAATACACTCTAGAAGATGGGCCGCAAGCCAGGCCCAAGGAAAGGGTGGCTTGACCGCCTTGCGTCTTGGGTCAAGAATGGACCCCAAAGGTTCATGGCATTTAAAAAAAATGTTCACATCTTTCAAAAATTGTTCCTGAAAATATGACTTTTTTATGATAATAAAATAATTTGTTTGTGCAATGTTTTGAAAAACATACGTAGATAAACTATTCATCGCGTATTAAAAAAATCAACATGTATTTTAAAATAATACTTAATGTGAATTTAAAGAATGTTCAATATGCATTAAAAAAATATTCGATCTAAATGTTGAGGAGAGCCTCCCAACACAATGGCAAGTGGGTCCTGTTTTCATTTAAGCCACCCGGGTTTAAATCTGCTCACCTACCTAATAACAAAAGTTAAGAGAGGAAACTCCCCCCTTTAACCTCGTTTTCTTACTGAAAAATGTTTAACATATACTCCCTTCTATAACAAAATATAAGACGTTTTTTGTTCTAAATCTAGACCAAAAAATGTCGTATATTTTGATACGTAGGGTGTATTTGATAAGAGTTTAATATGTATTAAAATGTTTAACATGTATTTAAAAATGTGTGATGTGTATTAAAAAAATGTTTAATATGTATTTTAAAAGGTGTTTACCATTTTTTCAAAATTATTCAACATGTTCTGAAAAATGTTCAGTGTGCATGAAAGATGTTTGACGTGTATTAAAAAAATTCAACATGTATTTGAAAAACAAATAAGACGGTGTTGTATGTCGCATATATACCATTCGCGGACTAGGAGCTCCCGCCTCAGACTAAGAACGACTTTTTTTTGGGGGCCACTAATTGGTGGGTACCCCTTCGGAAAGGAGCTGCGGACTCAAGTGGGCAGTATGGAGAGCGGCCCAGCGCCACTACGTATCTTGTGCTGGTGCACCCGGAGGGTTTCGATTTTTTTATTTCTGCACTCGTTTTGTTTTTTTAGTTTTTTATTTAGATTTTGCTTGGTTGAGGGAAACTGGAAAAGCACAGTTATGCTTTGATGTGAAGCATACCGATGCATTTTTCAAAAAGTGTAAAGCACAGTTGTGCTTCCACGTTTGAAAAGCGTCACGTCTAAGCACAATCGTGCTTTCGGTGAAAACATAATTATGCTTTTTGGCATGCATAAATGTGCTTCTCGGAAAGTGAAAAAGCACAATTATCCTTTACGGAAAGTGAAAAGCATAATCGAGCTAGCAAAAAGTGGAAAACACATATGTGCTTCGGGTTTTCTTTGAGTTTCTGTTTTTCCTTTTTCTTTTTGTTTTTCCGAAGAAAAAAGTTTGTCGAAATCTATTAACATGATGTCTAATTTCAATATGTCGAGAAACCCAATATGATCTGGACACACGGTTCGACAGAAAAATGGTTTGAAAGAGCAAACCTACATAAAAATGCCAAACCCCACAGTTGTGATGAGTGTTACACATACAGGCGCCACTTTGCAAATTTTCTTTTTGAGGCAGCCACTATGCAAATGGTAAATCCAGCAGCGGCTCGAAGCCCGAGCAGAACCGAGAAAAGGAGAGAGCCCAACAGCCCAGCACGGCCCGGCCCACGGAGGCGTCCTCCCCCTGCTCCAACCCCAACCCTCGCCGCCGTCTGCTCTTCCCCTCCCCACTGCAAACCCCCTCTCCTCCCGCCGCCATAAACCCACCAAAGTTCCCCCCTTTCGACCGCGCCGCCCCCCTCGCTCACTCCGGCCTCCACCACTCCGCCTCTCCGCCCCGGTCACGCCGCGCCGCCGGCCTCTACCACCCTCGCTCGCTCCGCCGTTTGGGTTTCCACACCCGCGGGGGACAAGATGAGCGACGACGTGATATGGCACTGCATCCGCCACAACCACTGCAGCTTCATGGCCAAGTAAGCACCCACCCACCGCGGCGACGCCCTCCGTTCCTCTTCTTGGCGCGCTCTCTCTGAGTCTGATGAAAAAGTTTCTGCTTTGTTTTCTTCTCAGGATCGAGACGGGGATATTCTGCCGGAACCCCTACAACGCCACCGGCATATGCAACCGGAGCTCCTGCCCGCTCGCCAACAGCCGCTACGCCACCATCCGGGACCACGACGGCATGTTTCTCTTCTCCTCTCCCTCTTATTAACCACCGATTTTGCCTGATTCAGTTGGCCCCAACGAGAGTTCAGTCATAATAGATAGGAGTACTTTGGTAGTCAGTATGTTCCATTTCCCCCCTTCCACCACAGCTAATTTTCCAGCAAGGGCTCTTTCCGTTGCCTTTCTTGTGAACGGTGACATGGTAGATTCAGTTATGTATGTTAGGACAACTGATTGTTCAGCGAGTCACTTACTGATCGAATTAGGTGCAAGACGGAAGCATGTGTTGTCTGAATACTGCAAAAAAATGTTTGAATTCTAACATTAGAACTAGAACTCAGCAGAGCTTGAGTTCATTGAGACATTAAAGGAGTCACCGTTGCATGATTCAGAAAAGAAGCTTCTGAAATGCAAATTTTGTGTCCTGTACATCACAAACATGATGATTGAAGCAGCTATCCCTTCCATCCACGACAGCCTGCGTGATGTCGTCAAAGCGGTGCTGTTTTACAAGCAGTACTCGTTGTGGTCTGCAGAGTCTAGAGTGGCTTGAACTGCTGGGTGCTTCAGCTAGCTGCTGCTTTGTATATCGTGGTCTGCATGCTTTAGTCGTTTTGCTCTTGGTTCTTTTTCAGAGGGAGCCATGCTTTATCGTCAGAAACTCTTGGTGATGTTGTTGTTCTTCTGCTTAACTTTGATTGTCATGCAGGTGTGTTCTACTTATACATGAAAACTGCTGAAAGAGCTCATATGCCAAACAAATTATGGGAGAGAGTCAAACTACCCAGGAATTATGAGAAAGCAATGGAAATCATCAACAAGCATCTCGTATGCATTTCTTGCTGCTGTGCTTTGTCACTCCGTCTGAACGTGAGTCTAGTTAGCCTAATTATGGCACCCCTTTTGTTTTATTATATGTAGGAATTTTGGCCCAAGCTACTTGTGCACAAGATCAAACAGCGCCTGACAAAAATGACTCAGTATCGGATAAGAATGAGGAGACTCCAACTTAAAGTGAGGTAAGCACACACAACATATAGTTCATGACCGTTATTTGCTCCTGAAATCTGGGTGTGATCTGATAGTAGTAGATGTGGTCATGTCTCATGTGGATATATTTCTTTGAATGCTATATCATATATGATCGACGGAGGATGTAGTAATTGATTCATGTTCTATTTTATCTTGGTGGCGCTGCTCCATTTGCCTTTCTTCTTGTTTGCCAAAATGGTAGAATGTAAAAATAAAAATACATTTGAGATTGTAACAGAGGGCATAGAATGTGTAAAAGAAAATACATTTGAGATCCTAATAGAGGACATAAATTAGGATCATCATCAATGATCATGTGACAAGGCTTATTATGCTATTAAAGTTGTTACATGTTGAGCCCACAAAACTCACCGGTAGATCCTCTTTGTTAAGGTTTGCCCTGTGTACTGTTTTGTGCATCTCACTTTCGCAAGCGTCGGTTCTGAGACAATATGGGTTTGTTTCTCCGTTTAACCTTAGTTAGGGGACAACCTTTCCAGTTCTCGCGGCCCGCGCCAACACACCTCTTTAGTATTTCATTATGTGAATCTGGCCCAATCCAACATTATCTTGTCAAATCCTTTGGTCCCGAACCTCGCGTAGCGAACTCTAAAATGTTCTGTGCAGTCAATAGCGTGATTTCTTTTACTTCCTCGACGCACTTGGCAGAGCAGGCCCTTGGGTCTGGTGGATGTGACGACCTTAATTTACGCAATCATTCGATGCAGTCTGGATTTGTTACTGCCCATGTGCTGATCTCAAGTTATCTGTCAAACATCCAATGGGCTCTGCTCAACAGCAACGTTGTCCATGTTAGAGCACATATTTTACTCCCATACAATGATGTAAAGTCATTTGCTCGAGCATTCAATGAGTTTTCTGCGGGATAACAGATCTCCATATTGGTAGGGGCCGTCTAGCCCCGTGGCCGCATCTAGGCTATACACGTGTGGGTTGGTATGTCCCGTTGGGCGTCTCTGCTGGAGGGCGATGACCATGAGCACCGATCAGAAGCAGCAGAGTTGTCCAGCTTACATTTATCCAAAATTCCATACGAGGGTCTAAGTCTCTTAACTGTCCAGTATTTTTGCATGTGATTGTTTTACTAGGTACAGTCTTATGGGTCACCATTGTGACCTACAAAGTCAGAACATGCACTAAGAGGACAGAAAAGAAAGAGAAATGCCCATATGGCCTGTGTAGGGAACAGGACCACCACACTGTTTGCCCTTCAGCTTATACGTTCTACAGTTCCAATTTCTGAGATCTTGATCTCATGTTTGGCTATGAGTTCTGCTCTGCTATCAGATTGCTTGATTTTTGTACTGAAGATAGTAGGCATCGATCATATACTTGCAAACCTCCCCTCATGGCAGTCTCACACTCCGCCCCCTCCATCACACTCATCCCCTTTCCTCCAGCAGCCTCATCCTCTCACTCTTCATCCTCCTGCTCCATTGTTGTTTCGCCGAAGGGTGCAGTTCCGCTCCTGTTCCTGTTTCTCCCCCTACTCCTGCTCCACCGCTGCAGTTGCTATCACTGTCCCTCTAGTCAGCAACCAGCCTTTCGAGCACTGCTTCCGCTCAACAGTCTCGCTGGTGCAGTGGTGCGTCACCACCTCCACTCCACGCTTTCCCCCCCTCAAGCTTCTTCCTCCATCAATCAGGCGCCTTGTGCTGCCAAGCTCAGTAAGACTAAAGCCAAAACGTCTTCAAATTAGATGTTTTCTACATTGTTTGTGGCAGTACAGGAAAAGCAAAGAAATTGACTAGTGATGACTTGAGACTTGATGGTCTAACATTTGTGCCATTAACATGTAACCATGTTCAGTTACATGTTTTTTTTTGTTGTTGTTGTTGCAAAAGAAAAGTTACATGCTGATTCATGTTGTTGTTGTACATAATTTTAATGTTAACTTTTGACACATAAAGAGTTGCTAAACACATTCTTCTGCTCTGTTAGAGAGAAGATAATGACAGTCCCCAGGAAGAAAACTCAGCGCGATCTCCGAAGATTGGAGAAAGCTGAAAAGGCTGCTCAACTAGATAAGGTTATTTTTCCTGATATACATTGCCATGTTCTAACATCTTCCTGCCATCCATCCGAGTGTTATACCTTCCCATGTTCTAACATTTTCCTGCTATTAATCAGAGCATTGAAAGTGAACTAAAGGAACGTCTGAGGAAGGGTGTCTATGGTGAAATTTATAATTTCCCCTTCAAGCAGTTTGATACTATCCTTGACATGGAAAAAGATGAGTTGGCTCCTGAGATAGAAGAGGAAGAAGTAAGACAGTACCGACTCTGAGAATCAAGCTAACTTTGTTATGTTCTCACTGCTCACAAGCTTTCCCATATATTGTGGATTCACTTGCCAATACAGGAAGGTGAGATAGAGTATGTTGAAGGTGATGATATCGAGATGGGTGACATGGACGATATGGAAGATTTTGAAGGCTTCGGTGATGAAGATGGTAAACATTTCCCTTGTTTTTACTGATTTTTAATTTGGCATGCTTTAGAGTGCTCTGATTTGTGAAGGTACTTCTCATTTTTCTGTGTTCGCTAGATAATGTAAAGAAGCTTTACATTTTCTGAATTATGGGCCTTGAAAATTCCATTCTGACTTGTTTAATAAGTATGCGATATAGAGATATTTATATTTGGACAAAATGGTTATTTGGCATAGTAGTGCCAACTGCAAATCTAACCTCCATACAAAATACAAAATGACTGCAGATGATGGAGCTGAAGATGATATGGAAGAGCCAGTAACAAAGAAGCCCAAGAGATCAGACTCTGATTCAAGGTCAAAGATTGGGCGGAAATCTACGAAGGTTATCACCGAGGTAAATCGGTTGTTTTCAGTATGATTTTTTTACATGAGTATGAATATTCTTGATGTCATGATACACCAAGTCAGCTATAAACATTGATAAAGTCGAACACATCTTATTGTCTTGTCACATACTATTTGCTGTCCAACACATAAAGTAGTAGTGGCCTAGGGGGGGATCAGTAATTATGCTTTTCTCTTTATTTACATCGTTGAAAGCTCTCTGGATGATTTCTTCACTGGAGAGGTTCTCCCAAAATATGCAATTGTGGCACAATATTAGCTTTTCTTTTCAAAGCGATCTCATTGTTCCGTACGTTAATTTTGAACTAGCACAAATTCCTGCTGGAGCGTAACTTTTTCTCACCTTTCTGCAACAGGTGGAAGAAGACGAGGACAGGGGTAGCAGGCAAAGGACGCGAATGTGATTCACCAGGCACGTCTTCAGTAACATGCTTGGTATTGATGATGGTGTACTTTAGATAATTTTGCCTGTCTTCTCATGATAATCTGTAGAATTCATATGTTGGTTATTTTGTGGGGAATATGGAAACTGACATGAGCTGTGACTTGGAACAGTGTTGTACGTGGAGCAGTGTTGAGTGTTAAGTGTCTCTGATCAGGATCAGAACCAGTTTCGTGCGAGGCTGCAGAGAAATGTAAACTGTTGAGGTTAAGTTGTGTAATGGGATGCTTTTGAATTTACAATTACCCAGTAAAGACAGAACTACTCAAGGGTAAAAAAACATTTTGCTATACATATGATTCAGCTGTGCAGGGATTTTCGTATTCATCGCCTTCAGTATATAGTTGATGGACGCCGTTGCTTATAGGTAAATAAATGGTCCAGTAATACACCCTGATGTTAATGCCCCAAATTCTAGAGCATGAAATGAGCTAAACTAGCAATGAAAGATGAAAGGATGAAGTTGCTAACCTTTTAGAATACTTGGATAGTTGGTGCACCGTCAAATCTAGATAAATCTTGAGGAAAATGGAGCTTGGAGAAAGAACAAAGGGGAAGAATGGATTGTGTGGCTCGGGCACGATGACATATATGCAGAAAACCTTTAGTCCTGGTTAGTGTATATCGACACATGCATTGTATCAATGACAGATGAAAGGATAAAGTTGCGAACCTTGATCGAGGAGGAAAGAAAGAGAAGAAAGCTTAAGGGTGGCTCGGGCACCTCATATCATGTTTGTTTTTTGTGAACTCAAGTGACATTATGCTCTCAGGCATTTCATCGAGCACTTCTTGTACATAGAAAGGGAAAACAAACTAGCACACACCTCCCACCTTCTATGAGGAAAAGAAAGAGAAGAAAGCTTAAGGGTGGCTCGGGCACCTCATATCATGTTTGTTTTTTGTGAACTCAAGTGACATTATGCTCTCAGGCATTTCATCGAGCACTTCTTGTACATAGAAAGGGAAAACAAGCTAGCACACACCTCCCACCTTCTATGAGGAAAAAACAGAGGAGAGGACGGGTAGGGACGAGGATATATATCGGTTGGGGTCTAAAACCGGGACTGAAGACAGACCTGTAGTCCCGGTTGGAGACACCAACCGGGACTAAAGGGTATCGCGCCTGCCGCAACACTTTAGTCCCGGTTGGTGTCTGCAACCGGGACTAAAGGTCCCATACGAACCGGGACTGATACCTGTCGAGCCCTGTCCGGCGTCCTAGCCACTCGAACTGGGACTAATGCTCGTAACGTTACCGAGACTATTGCTCCGATTCGGCTAGAACGAAATCCCTGTTTTCTACTAGTGTTCTGAGCCATTTATGGAATGGCAGCATAGGCAAAGACCACGTACTATAATTATGGTGATTGATTTCAGAATTGGTAACCTTTACGTGAGATGGGCTGCATGCAACCATACCTCATCCACCCCTCATCCAGGATGCATCCAATGGTATCTAACTAGTCTGATAGGAAGCAAAACATCATGCCTAGTGCTTTCCATCAGTGGCGGCGCCAGGAAATGAAGGCTGGGTATTCATCCATTTTTTTCTGCTCTAAATGTACTATATGAATCAAACAACACAACACTAGCAATATATGAACAAAACAACACTAGCATAACGGCAATAGCAATATTTCAATGTATCAGACCATAACAACGACATGAATACAGAAGTACCTTTTGATTGATAAAGTGATGATATCCTTCTTACAATATAACTCTGCGGTCGCCTTTTTGGAAGAGATTGATGACATCTTCATCCTTCACTTGATTGAAAAATTCTCTCTCAACAAATGTAACCAAACAATTGTTCAAATATTCATCACCCATTTTGTTCCTTAGCTTATTCTTCACATAGTTCATTGAAGAGAATACCCTTTCAACACTAGCAGTAGCTACTGGCAGAATCAATACCAACTTAAGAAGCTTGTAAACAATATGATATTGTTCATGCTTGTTTGTCTCAACAAGCATAACTGAAAGCTGACATAGATTTTTCAGGTTTTGAAACCTTTCATCTCTACGCATATTAGTAACATACATGTTTAGTTGCCATGGAAGTCTTGCCAGTTCATCACTTGTAAAATCAGAAGCATAAAACTTTGTAGCAAGCCTAACCAACTTCTCTTGGTCATAAGCAGCAAATAGATGAAGTGGACAGAATGTAACTTTTTCATATCTGCGTGTTTACCTCATCAAATCTGCCATTCAGCTCACTGATTTGCCTATCAATGACACCCACAAACATATCAACCTTGAAGCGGTGGTAATTGATCGCACCATTACATAAACCCCTTCTAGGCCGGCCAACGGGAAAGTAAGGACCCTCCATATCAACAACTTTGATCTTATGCTTTGTACAAAAAGATGTGACCTTTTTGAGAAAATAATCCCATCCAGCATCGGTCCTCAAAACCTCCAAGTAATACTTTGTGTCACGAACAAGCTCAATAGCATGAACAATATCTTCGTCTTACTTTTGCAAAGCTCTACACAACTCATCTATGTATCCAAATATTTCTTGCATCAAGTGTGCCATGAAAACAAATTCAAATGATCGAAATGTTGTCTCTATGGATAGAGCCGCTTGTGCCTCCGCACCATGGTACTCCTCTCCAATCTTGTGAAGGACTCGTCGTAGTGCACCATACATAGAGATGACATGGTTCACAGTTTTGAAGTGAGAGCCCCAACGTGTATCACATGGCCTTCCCAAACCCATTTCTTGATTCAGCCCACTCCCTGTTTCTACTTCCCAAACCCATTTCTTGATTCAGCCCACTCTCTGTTTCTATTTCTTGATTCAGCCCATTGTGAGGTGTTTGAAGCAATAGACTCCCGAATTGATGTTTGTAGTGTAGTGAACATGTCATATTTTTCTTGAGCTTCAGCGTGAGCACTACTAACGGTACCAATATGCCTCTTCAATCTTGCTTTCATGTTCCAATTATTAAACCCGCCATTCACAAATGCATCTCCTTCGGGACTCTTTGTTTTATCCTTGAACAAGTAGCAAACAAAGCAAAAAGCAACCTCTTCTTCCACACTATACTCAAGCCACTTATGATCCTTAAACCAAGTAGGGCAAAAGCGACGGAGATGTCCACTAAAATCTCTGACCTCAAGCTTATGATCACTAGTAGAAAACAGGCCTTCCGTTTCAACCTTTAGTCCCGGTTTGGCTTTGGACCGGGACTAATGTGTCCATTAGTCCCGGTTCCAACGGCTAGGAGCGGTCGGGGTGTACGGGCCCTATTAGTCCCGGTTCATTCGAGACCTATAGTCCCGGTTTGTATCACAAACCGGGACTAAAGGGGTGGTGGCAGGCTTGTGTCAGCCTAGGTCCCTTTAGTCCCGGTTTGTGACAACCGGGACTATAGGTGGACCTTTAGTCCCGGTTTGTATAACGAACTGGGACTAAAGGGATCCCTATATAAACCCTTCGTCCAGCCCGACTCCATTTCTCTGTTTTCTCCATTCGAATTCCCCTCTCTATTCTTCCTCTTTCTCGAGCTCATCCCTCCATTTTTACCAAGATTTGTCAAGATTTGAGGCACCCCAATCCATCCAAGTGTTCACAAAGGTTAGTAACTTTGTCCTTTCATCTCTCATTGCTAGATCAGCTCGTGCAATGCTTTATATGTGGGTTTTAGTTTCGGTGTAATTATGTGGGAGTTTTTTTGATTTATATGCAATTTCAGCTCAAATTAACTTCTTAGTTTGCATATGTGTGTAGGTGTGGTTTACTTAGTAGTGCCTTCCTGTCCCCGTCCTAACCATCGTCGATCGCCCGCACCGTCCCGTCGCCGGCACCACCTTGGTGAGCCTCTTCTCTTGTTCTTATCCTTTTTATAAAAAAATCGTATTTGTATGATTTAGATAGTTACTTGCATAATTTTCTTACTTGTATGATTGTTTGTTATATATAGTGCCATGGTTTTGATATCCGTGCCCGTCGGGCCTCGTCCGGTTTACGATTCGGATGTGGTATATATTCTCGATTATAACTATTTGTTGCATTTCGTGTTAATGACAATTATGCCCATGAAGTTGACATAGATATTTTTATCTAGGAGGTAGTTGAACCGGAAATTCCAACCGACCCTATTGTCGAGAAGTTAAATTTAGTTGAAAAAGAAAACGAGGATTTGAAAGGAAAATTGAAAAGAGTTGAAGAAGAGAAGATGAAATTGGAGTTGTACGTTGCCGATGTCGTCGATGATCACAAGATCAAGATGGATGCAATGCGCTTGAAGATTAGAAAGATTGGAAAATATGCCATTGATAAAGAGGCTTGGTATCATTATGCTGTTGGATCAATTGTTACCTTAGTTGCGATTTTGATCGCATTTGTTGTTGCATTTAAATGCTTTAGCTAGCTAGTTGTATTTTGTTTTATGAGAATAAGTGTGTATGAACTTTATGTGTGAACTTGTATTAATTTGGTATTTTTGGTGTTGTGTAATGAAGATGAACCGGCAATGGATGTACGATGACCGACGCTCTCCCCAGTTCATTAATGGCGTGCAGAGTTTTTTGAGTGCGGCTGAGGCAAACAAGCGGGATGGTTTTATGTGTTGTCCATGTGGTGTCTGTAAGAATGATAGGACTTACTCCAACTCAAAAACCATTCACGTCCACCTGTTTACGTCCGGTTTCATGTCCGGCTATAACTGTTGGACCAAGCATGGAGAAAGAGGGGTTCTAATGGAAGAGAATGAAGAAGAAGAGGATGATGACAACTATCCTGGGTTCCCTGAATATGATGGTAATACAATGGGGGAAGAGAATGAAGAAGAAGAAGCTGAAGAGGCATCAGATGAGCCCGCTGATGATCTTGGTCGGGCCATTGCTGATGCAAAGAGAAACTACGAAAGTGAAAAGGAGAAGTTGAAGTTGCAGCGCATGTTAGAGGATCACAAAAAAGGGTTGTACCCAAATTGCGAAGATGACAACACAAAGCTCGGTACCACACTGGAATTGCTGCAATGGAAGGCAGAGAATGGTGTATCTGACAATGGATTTGAAAAGTTGCTGAAAATAATGAAGAATAAGCTTCCAAAGGACAACGAATTGCCCGACAGTACATGTTGGAAATATGCCCTAGAGGCAATAATAAATTGGTTATTATTATATTTCCTTGTTCGTGATAATCGTTTATTATCCATGCTATAATTGTATTGATTGAAAACTCAAATACATGTGTGGGTACATAGACAACACTGTGTCCCTAGTATGCCTCTAATAGACTAGCTCGTTGATCAAAGATGGTCAAGGTTTCCTAGCCATAGACATGAGATGTCATTTGATAACGGGATCACTTCATTAGGAGAATGATGTGATGGACAAGACCCAAACTATGAACATAGCATATGATCATCTCAGTTTATTGCTATTGTTTTCTGCATGTCAAGTATCTGTTCCTATGACCATGAGATCATGCAACTCACTGACACCGGAGGAGTGCCTTGTGTGTATCAAACGTCGCAACGTAACTGGGTGACTATAAAGATGCTCTACAGGTATCTCCAAGGGTGTCTGTTGAGTTGGCATGGATCAAGACTGGGATTTGTTACTCCGTATGACGGAGAGGTATCTCAGGGCCCACTCGGTAATACAACATCACAACAAGCCTTGCAAGCAATGTGACTAAAGTATTAGCCACGGGATCTTGTATTATGGAACGAGTAAAGAGACTTGCCGGTAACGAGATTGAACTAGGTATAGAGATACCGACGATCGAATCTCGGGCAAGTAACATACCGAAGAACAAAGGGAACAACATATGGGATTAACTGAATCCTTGACATAGAGGTTCAACCGATAAAGATCTTCGTAGAATATGTAGGAACCAATATGGGCATCCAGGTCCCGCTATTGGTTATTGACCGTAGAGGTGTCTCGGTCATGTCTACATAGTTCTCGAACCCGCAGGGTCTGCACACATAACGTTTGGTGACGTTTCGGTAGTATGGAGTTATGTATGGTGGTGACCGAAGGTTGTTCGGAGTCCCGGATGAGATCCCGGACGTCACGAGGAGCTCCGGAATGGTCTGGAGGTAAAGATTGATACATAGGAAGTCCCGTTTTGGTCACCGGAAAAGTTTCGGATATTTCGGTAGTGTACCGGGAGTGCCGGGGACCATCGGGAGGGGTATTTCGACCCAAGGGGCCTCATGGGCTGAGGGAGGAGTCAAGCCAGCCGTTAGTGGGCTGGCCAAGCCCCCCACTAAGGCCCATGCGGCTGGAGGTGGAAAAAACCCAAAGGTGGAAAGGTGGAAAGGGTTTCCAAGTGGAGAGGAGGAATCCTACTCCTAGTAGGATTGGAGTAGGACTCCTCCACCTCCAATTTCGGCCAAACCTTGAGGGTTTGAGGCTGCCTCCTCCCCTCCCGCCCTCCTATATATACTAGAGGATTTAGAGGAGAAAAATAACCCTAATTGCCACGTGCTTCCTCTACTTCATCTAGATCGTTTTCTCCTCTAATCTTATTCGGCGGTGCTTAGGCGAAGCCCTGCCGGAATAGTTCCACCACCATCGCGGCCACGCCGTCGCGCTGCCGGAGAACTCATCTACCTCTCCGTCCCCTCTTGCTGGATCAAGAAGGCGGAGATCGTCATCGAGCTGTACGTGTGCTGAACGCGGAGGTGCCGTCCGTTCGGCGCTAGATCGAAAGGACCGTGATCAGGATCGCGAGACGATTCATGATTTGATCGCGGGACGGATCGTGATGGGATCGCAGGACGGATCGTGATTGGATCGTGAGATGGATCGTGATGGGATCGCGGGACGCTTGGCGATTTAGATCGCGAAGACGTTCGACTACATCAACCGCGTTTCTTAACGCTTCCCGCTTAACGATCTACAAGGGTATGTAGATCCACTCTCCCTCTTGTAGATGCTCATCACCATGGATAGATCTTGCGTGTGCGTAGGAAATTTTTTTGTTTCCCATGCAACGTTACCTAACAGTGGCATCATGAGCTAGGTCTATGTGTAGATGAGATCTCGAGTAGAACACAAAGGAGTTTGTGGGAGTTGATATTCAGATTGCTTGCTCCCTTGGTCTTTTCTTGATTCGGCGGTATTGTGGGATGAAGCGGCCCGGACCAATATTACTCGTACGCTTACGAGAGACCGGTTCCATCAACTGTCATGTAACTTCGTTGCATAAAGATGGCTGGCGGGTGTCTGTTTCTCCCACTTTAGTCGGATCGGATTTGACAAAGGCGGTCCTTGAGAAGGTTGAATAGCAATTTTTGTATCACCGTTGTGGTTTTTGCGTAGGTAAGAATTGTTCTTGCTAGATACCCGTAGCAGCCACGTAAAACTTGCAACAACAATTAGAGGACGTCTAACTTGTTTTTGCAGGGTATGTTGTGATGTGATATGGCCAATTACATGATGAGATATATGTGATGTATGAGATGATCATGTATTGTATAGAATATCACGACTTGCATGTCGATGAGTACGGCAACCGGCAGGAGCCATAGGGTTGTCTTTAATTATTTTTGCCGTTTTTGCTTTACTTTATTGCTATGAGTTTGCAATAGTCGTGGAAGCAACAGTCGGTGCGACAACCTCATGGCGACACATTGATGGAGATCAAGATGATGGAGATCATGGTGTTATGCCGGTGACGATGGAGATCATGCCGGTGCTTTGAAGATGGAGATCAAAAGCACAAGTTCATGGCCATATCATGTCACTTATGATTTGCATGTGATGTTAATCCCTTTTATGCATCTTATTTTGCTTAGGACGACGGTAGCATTATAAGGTGATCCCTCACTTAAATTTCAAGATAAAATTGTGTTCTCCCCGAGTGTGCACCGTTGCGAAAGTTCGTCGTTTCGAGACACCACGTGATGATCGGGTGTGATAGACTCTACGTTCGCATACAACGGGTGCAAGCCAGTGTTGCACGTGCAGAACACTCGGGTTAAACTTGACGAGCCTAGCATGCACAGACATGGCCTCGGAACACAAGAGACCGAAAGGTCGAACATGAGTCATATAGTAGATATGATCAACATGAAGATGTTCACCATTGAAATCACCTCAACTCACGTGATGATCGGACTTGAGTTGGTGGATTTGGATCATGTGTCACTCGAATGACCAGAGGGATGTCAATTTGAGTGGGAGTTCTTAAGTAATATGATTAATTGAACTCATTATCATGAACATAGTCAAAAAGTCTTTGCAAATTATGTTGTAGATAACTAACTCGCGCTGTAGCTCCCCTGTGTTTGTATATGTTCCTAGAGAAATAGAGTTGAAAGATGATGGTAGCAATAATGCGGACTGGGTCCGTGATCTGAGGATTGTCCTCATTGCTGCACAGAAGGCTTATGTCCTTAAAGCACCGCTCGGTGCGCCACCCCCTCTAGCGTCGTCTGTAGATGTTGTGAACATCTGACAGGCACGTTTTGATGACTACTTGATAGTTCAGTGCGTCATGCATTACGGCTTAGAATTGAGGCTCCAAAACGTTTTGAACGTCACGGAACATATGAGATGTTCTAAGAGCTGAAATTGGGATCTCAGGCTCGTGCCCGTGTTGAGAGGTATGAGACCCCCAACAAGATTCTTTGCCTGCAAGATGAAGGAGAATATCTCAATCGGTGAGTTTGTGCTCACTACTAGGAAAACGGCTATAGCTAATATGGACATTAATGGCGCACCATGTATGTGGTGCGCCACTGCTATATAGTAGTGGCGCACCGGATATGGGTGCGCCATTAATGGCCATATTACTAATGGCGCACCAGGTGTGTGGTGCGCCATTACTAAGTTTGTCCTGGCCCCACACCCATCCCCAGACTTAGCAGTGGCGCACCAGGGGAAAGTGCGCCATTACTAGTTTTAACTAGTAATGGCGCACCACACCCACGGTGCGCCACTACTAAGTTTGTCCTGGCCCCACACCCCTCCCCAGACTTAGCAGTGGCGCACCAGGGGAAAGTGCGCCATTACTAGTTTTAACTAGTAATGGCGCACCACACCCACGGTGCGCCACTACTAACAAATTTTTTTTTCAAAACTAGTAATGGCGCACCTGAAAAAGGTGCGCCATTGTTATAGGTAGGTGTGGCGCACCTTTGCGGTGCGCCATTACTATAGGTAGGTGTGGCGCACCTCGCAAAGGTGCGCCATTGCTATGTGTCCACCCAACTTCCCCGGCCGTCCTCCCCTCGCACTTCTCTCTTCTCTCACTCTCACTCTTCTCTCCTCCACGACCGCGCCGCCACCCCAGATCCGCGCCTCCCATCGACCTGCCCCCCACCCCTCTGCCTCCACAGGCCGGCTCCCACTCCCCTGCCGACACGCCGCCGCACGAGCTCCCCCGCCGTTCGCCTCCCCTGCTCGCCAACGGTCCCGTCGCGCAGATCGACCGCGCCGCCCCCGCCACCCCCGGCCCCCGCCCCCGCGCACCGCAACCACCCCCGCCCGTCTCGCGCGCGCCGCCGTCCACTTGAGGAGGAGCCGCGCCGCCGTCCACTGGAGGAGGAGCCGTGCCGCCATCCACTGGAGGAGTAGCCGCGCCGCCGCCACCCCCCACTTCCACCACCACCCCCCACGCCGCCGTCCACGGTGAGTCCACCCCCTCCCTCTCCTCTCCTCTTTTTTTGTTTCATTTAATTTCTAGGAATTAGTTTTAGTTAGTTTTAGTTTTAATTAGATTTAGTTTTAGTTACTTTGTTCTAATGTATTATGTACTTGAATCTTGAGTCCACGGTGAGTCCACGGTGAGTCCACCCCCGCCATGTGCAAAATGTCTGAAGCTTACCCTCATTTGATACTGGACAACTTCACAACTAAGGTATTATGTACTTGAATCTTGAATCACTTTGTTCTAATGTATCTCACCTGTTCATGTCTATTTCATGCATACATACACCAATTAGCAATGTTTCTCTCATGTTTTATCTATGTTCTCATTGTAATTGTTCAACCTTATGTGGCTTGGAAAGTATTTTTGTGTTAACATTTAGGTATCTGTATTAAAGGATTAAGATGAACAACCTGTGGTATTCCATAATGTTTTTTTGCTTGTTTTTCTTTGGTTTCTTGGTTCCTCCGACCTACCATTATCAGTAGTCCATTCACACATGCATATATGCTCACACTGGAACTGGAGGCTGCTGTGATGATTCTATCTTGTCTAATTATGCAAGGACTCTCTCTCTCTCTATCTATCTATCTATCTATCTATCTGCCGTAACTATATGGTATGATCACACATACATACTATCAAGAGCAATATTCGTGATAATGCTTATATTGCTATTTATGATGAATTGATGAGGATTTCATGACTGTTCATCTGATTCTGAGCACCTCCAGTTCCACTGACTCTTATGCTGCCAAGAATATTTGTTATCTTGTCTGCTGTGTGCTTTGTTGCTACTGTTGTTTTGTTTTGCGCACAAAAGCTCACACTAAAAATTGTACTTTGCATATTATATTCGTTGCCTGCAATGATGGTTTTCTTGTTAACCTGAGACACACCGAGGATAATGTTTGTTGTCCGGCTTGCTCGTTGCCATGATGGACATCTCGTTAATCTGAGTAGCCTTGGTTATCTTGATAGGATGTAACAGGATGAGGTTAGGAAAAAAATCTGTTCTGCTCTGTCCCTTTGCTGTTTCTGGTTCCAATCTAAATCTGTTATGAAATTTGGAGGCTGCAGTGATGCTTTTCTCGTTAACCTGAGATAATCTTACTAATCAAGACAAACTCAAACCATTCAAACTATTAAACTGAGCGCCTCCACTTATCCTCTTGATTAGAAAAGAAACCTCTTTTTGCTATGTGCTTTTTCTATCTCTGATCTAAATTTGTTATGAAATTTTGAGGCTGCAGTGATGTTTTTCTCGTTAACCTGAGATGATCTTACTAATGAAGATGAACTCAAACCATTCAAACTATTAAACTGAGCGCCTCCACTTATCCTCTTGGTTAGAAAAAAAACCTCTTTTTGTTATGTGCCTTTTCTGTCTCTGATCTAAATTTATTATGAAATTTTGAGGCTGCAGTGATGTTTTTCTCGTTAACCTGAGATGTGCTCACTAATGAAGACAAACTGAAACCATTCAAAATTATTGAACTGAGCGCCTCCAATTCTACACTTGCTTAGGGTTTACTTTCTGTTTCAGATTTTTTTATGAAATATAGAGAGTGTTTTGATGTGTTTCTCTTTAACCTCAGATGTGCTCACCTTTTAGCTTTGTTCCTTCCTTGCTTCGGATCTATGTTCTGTTACAAAATTGGGTGGCTGCGGTGATGTTTTTTCTCGTTAACCTGAGATGTGCTCACTAATGAAGACAAACTCAAACCATTCAAAATTATTAAACTGAGCACCTCCATTTCTACACTTGCTTAAGAAAAGACCCCCCCCCCCCCTTTTGCATATTTCTTTTCTGTTTCTGATCTTTTAAAGAAATATAGAGGGTGTAGTGATGTGTTTCTTGTTAACCTATGATGTGCTCACCTTTTTGCTATGTTCCTTCCCTTCTACCAATCTTAGTTTTGCTACAAAATCTGGTGGCTGCGGTGATGTTTTTCTCATTAACCTGAGATGTGCTTACTAATGAAGACAAACTCAAACCATTCATAACTATTAAACTGAGCTCCACCACTTCTACTCTTGCTTATTTGGTGTGAACAGCAGTATTGGTTAGTTATAAGAATTCATACTGATCATGACAGTCGTTCAACTTATATGTAATCGATGCTATTTATTAGTAGGACCATGAATCGTGCTATTAATGTGTTGCTTTTCTCTTCCGATCCTTTTGTTGCATACTTATATATTGCTTATATATTATCTGTGAATTGCTACTAACGTTTTGTTTGTCTAGTGCATAGAGATGCCGTCGTATGTCGTGTACAAGGGTGAGGTTCCCGGAGTCTACGACGACTGGGAGGAGTGTCGGAGACAGGTTCACCATTTCAGCGGTAACAGTTACAAAGGGTACACCACTAGGGCGGAGGCGGAAGCTAGATACGCGCGCTATCTAGCGGGAGAGAGGAGGGAGCGGAGGAGGAACCGGATGAAGACCAGTTTCATCGCGATGATGCTCATCGTGACCGCATCTCTCTTCTATGTGATGGTAGTTTAGATGATCGATATCGACTTTGTAATGTGACGACAAACTCGCTACTCGCGGTCTCGAGACCTAAACTTCGCTAATGTTTGAAGTTTGTTCACTATTTCGAATTCGGAGACTAATATGATGAATTGTATATATTATGTGATGTTTATACTTGACTAATTGTGGTGCTGTATTGTACTATATATTCTGTGCATATTTTTCTGTGCTGTATATTGTATTTTGTAACCTGTGAAAATACCAGAAAATCAAAAAAATATATTTCCTAATATTCATAGTAGTGGCGCACCATATTGAACATTAGTGGCGCACCAAGCCTAAATACCAGTGGCGCATTATGGGGCATAGTAATGGCGCACTTGGGGGCATAGGTGAAGGTATATATGCCCCCCTAGGAGGCATAGTAATGGCGCACCGTAGACATAGTAATGGCGCACTATGTGGTGCGCCACTATTATCTGGGATACTAATGGCGCACCAGTGGTGCGCCATTAGTATTTGTTACTAGTGGCGTGATAATAGTGGCGCACCTATAGTGCGCCATTAATAGCCAAAATAGGTGCGCCACTAACAGCCTTTTTTCTAGTAGTGTCAGATTGTCTGGGTGATACAATCACTTGAATCGAGTGGGAGTTGATCTTCCAGATAAGATAGTGATTGATATAGTTCTCCAAGTCACTGTCACTAAGCTACTAGAGCTTCGTGATGAACTATATAATGCCAGGGATGGAAATAATGATCCCTGAGCTATTCGCGATGTTTGACACCGCGAAGGTAGAAATCAAGAAGGAGCATCAAGTGTTGATGGTTAGTGAAACCACTAGTTTCGAGAAGGGCAAGGGCTAGGAGGGAAACTTCATGGATGGCAAGTCAGTTGCTGCTCCAACGAAGAAACCCAAGGTTGAACCCAAACCCGAGACTAAGTGCTTCTATTATGAGGAGAACGGTCGCTGAAGCGGAACAACCCTAGATACTTGGTAGATAAGAAGGTTGGAAACGTCGATAGAAGTATATTTGATATACGTGTTATTGATGTGTACCTTACTGGTACTCCTAGTAGTACTTGGGTATTGGATACCGGTTTGGTTGCTAAATGTTAGTAACTCGAAATAAAAGCTACGGAATAAACGGAGGCTAGCTAAGGGTGAGGTGACGATGAGTGTTGGAAGTGATTCCAAGGTTGATGTGATCACCATCGCACGCTCTCTCTACCTTCGGGATTAGTGATAAACCTAAATAAATGTTATTTGGTGTTTGCGTTGAGCATGAACGTGATTAAATCATGTTTATTGCAATACGGTTATTCATTTAAGTTAGAGAATAATGGTTATTCTGTTTACATGAATAATACCTTCAATGGTCATGCACCCAATGAGAATGGTTTATTGAATCTTGATCGTAGTGATACACATGTTCATAATATTGATGCCAAAAGATACAAAGTTAATAATGATAGTACCACATACTTGTGGCACTGCCGCTAAATGTCATATTGGTGTAAAGCGCATGAAGAAACTCCATGCTGATGGATCTTTGGACTCATTCGATTTCGAATCGGTTGAGACATGCGGACCATGCCTCATGGGCAAGATGACTAAGACCCCGTTTTCCGGTATGATGGAGCGGGCAAGTGACTTATTGGAAATGATACATGTTGATGTATTCGGTCCAATGAGTGTTGTAGCGTGCGGTGGATATCGTTATTTTCCTACCTTCATTGATGATTTGAGTAGATATGGGGATATTTACTTAATGAAACACAAGTCTGAAACGTTTGAAAAGTTCAAACAAAATCAGAGTGAAGTTTGAGATCATCGTGACAAGGAGATAAAATGTCTACGATATGATCGTGGAGGTAAATACCTGAGTTACGAGTATTGGTATACAACTTAAGACAATGTGGAATTTGTTTCACAGCTCACGCCACCTGGAACACCATAGTATGATGGTGTGTCCGAACGTCGTAGTCGTGCTCTATTGGATATGGTGCGAACTATGATGTCTCTTATCGATTTGCCACTATCGTTTTGGGGTTATGCATTAGAGACAATTACATTCACTTTAAAAGGGGCACCATCTAAGTCCGTTGAGATGACACCGTATGAATTTTGGTTTGGCAGAAACCTAAGCTGTCATTTCTTAATGTTTGGGGCTGCGACGCTTATGTGGAAAAGGTTTCAACCTGATGAGCTCGAACCCAAAGCGGACAAATGCATCTTCATAGAATACCCTAACGTAACAGTTGGGTGTACCTTCTATCTCAGATCCAAGTGCAAAGTGTTTGTTGCTAAAACGGGTCCTTTCTCGAGAAAGAGTTTCTCTCGAAAGAATTGAGTGGGAGGAAGATAGAACTTGATGAGGTTGTTGAACCTTTGTTTCAACCAGAGAGTAGCGCAGCGCAGAAAGTTGTTTCTGTGGAGCCTACGTTAGTTGAAGAGGAAGTTAATGATGATGATCATGAAGCTTCGGATCAAATTACTATCGAACCTCGTAGGTCGACACGGACGCGTACCGCTCCTGAGTGGTACGACAACCCTGTCTTAGAGGTCATGTTGTTGGACAACGATGAACCTACGAGCTATGGAGAAGCGATGATGAGCCCGGATTCCGAGAAATGGTTAAAGGCCATGAAATCCGAGATGGGATCCATGTATGAAAACAAAGTATGGGCTTTGGAAGTATTACCTGAAGGGCGAAAGGCCATTCAGAACAAATGGATCTTTGAAAGGAAGATGGACGCGGACGGTAATGTCACCGTCTATAAAGCTCGACTTGTGGCAAAGGGTTTTTCACAAGTTCAAGGAGTTGACTACGATGAGACTTTCTCACCCGTAGCGATGCTGAAGTCTGTTGGAATTATGTTAGCAGTTGCTGCATTTTTCAATTATGAAATCTGGCAGATGGATGTCAAAACAGAGTTTCCTTAACAGTTTCCGTGAGGAAAGGTTGTATGTGATACAACCACAAGGTTTTGTCAGTCCTAAGGATGCTAAATGGTATGCAAACTCCAGCAATCCTTCTATGGACTGGAGCAAGCATCTCGGAGTTGGAATATACGCTTTGATGAGGTGATCAAAGTTTTTGAGTCTATACAAAGTTTATGAGAAACTTGTATTTACAATAAAGTGAGTGGGAGCACTATAGAATTTCTGATAAGTATATGTGGATGACATATTGTTGATCGGAAATGATGTAGAATTTCTGGAAAGCATAAAGGGTTGTTTGAAAAGGAGTTTTTCAAAGGAAAACCTGGAATGAAGCTACTTAAATATTGGGCATCAGGATCTATAGAGATAGATCAAGACGTCTGATAAAACTTTCAATGAGTACATACCTTGACAAGATTTTGAAAGAGTTCAAAATGGATCAGTCAAAGAAAGAGTTCTTGCCTGATTTGTAAGGTGTGGAGTTGAGTGAGACTCAAAGCTCGACCACGGCAGAAGAAAGAGAAAGGACGAAGGTCGTCCCCTATGCCTTATCCACAGGGTCTGTATAGTATGCCATGCTGTGTACCGCACCTGTGTGTGCCTTGCCACGAGTCTGTCAAGGGGTACAAGAGTGATCCAGGAGTGGATCACTGGACAGCGGTCAAAATTATCCTTAGTAACTAGAGGACTAAGGAAATATTTCTCGATTATGGAGGTAATAAAGAGTTCGTCGTAAAGGGTTACGTCGATGCAAGCTTTAACACCAATCCGGATGACTCTGAGTAGCAATCCGGATACGTATAGTGGAGCAGCCATTTGGAATAGCTCCAAATGGAGTGTGGTAGCAGTGTCTACAGTATGACATAGAGATTTGCAAAGTACACACGGATCTGAGTGTCGCAGACCAATTGACTAAAGACCTTTCTCACATGCAAAGCATGATCGAACCCCAGAATTCATTGGGTGTTAGATTCATAACAATGTAAATCACATGGTGATGTGAACTAGATTATTGACTCTAGTGCAAGTGGGAGACTGTTGGAAATATGCCCTAGAGGCAATAATAAATTGGTTATTATTATATTTCCTTGTTCGTGATAATCGTTTATTATCCATGCTATAATTGTATTGATTGGAAACTCAAATACATGTGTGGGTACATAGACAACACTGTGTCCCTAGTATGCCTCTAATAGACTAGCTCGTTGATCAAAGATGGTCAAGGTTTCGTAGCCATAGACATGAGATGTCATTTGATAACGGGATCACTTCATTAGGAGAATGATGTGATGGACAAGACCCAAACTATGAACATAGCATATGATCGTGTCAGTTTATTGCTATTGTTTTCTGCATGTCAAGTATCTGTTCCTATGACCATGAGATCATGCAACTCACTAACACCGGAGGAATGCCTTGTGTGTATCAAACATCGCAACGTAACTGGGTGACTATAAAGATGCTCTACAGGTATCTCCAAGGGTGTCTGTTGAGTTGGCATGGATCAAGACTGGGATTTGTTACTCCGTATGACGGAGAGGTATCTCAGGACCCACTCGGTAATACAACATCACAACAAGCCTTGCAAGCAATGTGACTAAAGTGTTAGCCACGGGATCTTGTATTACGGAACGAGTAAAGAGACTTGCCGGTAACGAGATTGAACTAGGTATAGAGATACCGACGATCGAATCTCGGGCAAGTAACATACCGAAGAACAAAGGGAACAACATACGGGATTAACTGAATCCTTGACATAGAAGTTCAACCGATAAAGATCTTCATAGAATATGTAGGAACCAATATGGGCATCCAGGTCCCGCTATTGGTTATTGACCGTAGAGGTGTCTCGGTCATGTCTACATAGTTCTCGAACCCGCAGGGTCTGCACACTTAACGTTCGGTGACGTTTCGGTAGTATAGAGTTATGTATGGTGGTGACCGAAGGTTGTTCGGAGTCCCGGATGAGACCCCGGACGTCACGAGGAGCTCCAGAATGGTCTGGAGGTAAAGATTGATATATAGGAAGTCCCGTTTTGGTCACCGAAAAAGTTTCGGATATTTCGGTAGTGTACCGGGAGTGCCGGGAGGGGTACCGGGGACCATCGGGAGGGGTATTTCGACCCAAGGGGCCTCATGGGCTGAGGGAGGAGTCAAGCCAGCCATTAGTGGGCTGGCCAAGCCCCCCACTAAGGCCCATGCGGCTGGAGGTGGAAAAAACCCAAAGGTGGAAAGGTGGAAAGGGTTTCCAAGTGGAGAGGAGGAATCCTACTCCTAGTAGGATTGGAGTAGGACTCCTCCACCTCCAATTTCGGCCAAACCTTGAGGGTTTGAGACTGCCTCCTCCCCTCCCGCCCTCCTATATATACTAGAGGATTTAGAGGAGAAAAATAACCCTAATTGCCACGTGCTTCCTCTACTTCATCTAGATCGTTTTCTCCTCTAATCTTGTTCGGCGGTGCTTAGGCGAAGCCCTGCCGGAATAGTTCTACCACCATCGCCGCCACGCCGTCGCGCTGCCGGAGAACTCATCTACCTCTCCGCCCCCTCTTGCTGGATCAAGAAGGCGGAGATCGTCATCGAGCTATACGTGTGCTGAACGCGGAGGTGCCGTCCGTTCGGCGCTAGATCGGAAGGACCGTGATCAGGATCGCGAGACGATTCATGATTTGATCGCGGGACGGATCGTGATGCGATCGCAGGACGGATCATGATTGGATTGCGAGATGGATCGTGATGAGATAGCGGGACGCTTGACGATTTAGATCGCGAAGACGTTCGACTACATCAATCGCGTTTCTTAACGCTTCCCGCTTAGCGATCTACAAGGGTATGTAGATCCACTCTCCCTCTCGTAGATGCTCATCACCATGGATAGATCTTGCGTGTGCATAGGAATTTTTTTTGTTTCCCATGCAACGTTACCCAATAGTACATACGAAGCAAAGAAGGTTGTCTGCCCTCTAGGATTGGAGGTGCAAAAGATACATGCATGCCCTAATGACTGCATACTCTACCGCGGTGAGTACGAGAATTTGAATGCATGCCCGGTATGCAATGCATTGCGATATAAGATCGGTCGCGATGACCCTGGTGATGATGTTCAGGGCGAGCGCCCCAGGAAGAGGATTTCTTCCAAGGTGATGTGGTATGCTCCTATAATACCACAGTTGAAACATTTGTTCCAAAACAAAGAGCATGCCAAGTTGTTGCGATTGCACAAAGAAGACCGTAAGAAAGATGGGAAGTTGAGAGTACCCGCTGATGGGTCGTAGTGGAGAAAAATCGAGAGAGAGTGGCCGGAATTTGCAGATGACCCAAGGAACTTATGGTTTGGTTTAGGTGCAGATGGTATTAATCCATTTGGGGAGCAGAGCAGCAAGCATAGCACATGACCTATGACTCTGTGTATCTATAACCTTCCTCCTTGGTTGTGCATGAAGCGGAAGTTCATTATGATGCCAGTGCTCATCCAAGGCCCTAAGCAACCCGGCAACGACATTGATGTGTACCTAAGGCCATTAGTTGATGAACTTTTACAGTTGTGGAATAAAAAAGGTGTACGTGTGTGGGATGAGCACAAACAACAGGGATTTGACCTGCGAGCGTTGCTATTTGTAACCATCAATGATTGGCCTGCTCTTAGTAACCTTTCAGGACAGACAAACAAGGGATACCATGCATGCACGCACTGTTTAGATGAGACTGAAAGTATATATTTGGACAAATGCAAGAAGAATATGTACCTAGGACATCGTCGATTTCTTCCGACCAAGCATGCCTTAAGAAAGAAAGGCAAGCATTTCAAAGGTGAGGCAGATCACCGGAAGAAGCCCGTCCTCCGTACTGGTGATGACATACTTGATATGGTCAAGGAATTACATGTAATCTTTGGAAAGGGCCCTGGCGGACAATCTGTTCCGAATGACGCCGAGGGACGCGCACCCATGTGGAAGAAGAAATCTATATTTTGGGACCTACCCTATTGGAAAGTCCTAGAGGTCCGCTCTGCAATCGACACGATGCACATGACGAAGAATCTTTGCGTGAACCTGCTAGGCTTCCTGGGCGTGTATGGGAAGACAAAAGATACACCGGAGGCACGGGAGGACCAGCAACGTGTGCACAAAAACGACGGCATGCATCCAAAGCAGTATGAAGGTCCTGCCAGCTACGCTCTTACCAAAGCAGAGAAGGAAATCTTCTTTGAATGCCTGCTCAGTATGAAGGTCCCGTCTGGCTTCTCGTCAAATATAAAGTGAATAATAAATATGGCAGAGAAAAAATTCCAGAACCTAAAGTCTCATGACTGTCACGTGATCATGACGCAATTGCTTCCGGTTGCGTTGATGGGGCTTCTACCAGAAAATGTTCGATTAGCCATTGTGAAGCTATGTTCATTCCTCAATGCAATTTCTCAGAAGGTAATCGATCCGGAAATCCTACCAAGCTTACAGAATGATTTGGTCCAATGTCTTGTCAGTTTTGAGTTGGTGTTCCCACCATCCTTCTTCAATATTATGATGCATGTCCTAGTTCACCTAGTCGAAGAGATTGCCATTCTGGGTCCTGTATTTCTACACAATATGTTCCCCTTTGAGAGGTTCATGGGAGTCTTAAAGAAATATGTTCATAACCGTGCTAGGCCAGAAGGAAGCATCTCCAAGGGCCATGAAACAGAGGAGGTTATTGAGTTTTGTGTTGACTTTATTCCTGACATTAAGCCGATTGGTGTTCCTCAATCGCGGCATGAGGGGAGACTACGTGGAAAAGGCATGCTTGGACCAAAATCAATAATATGTAGGGACGGGCATTCTTGGGCGCAAGCACACTACACAGTTCTACAGAATTCTACCTTGGTGACCCCTTATATCGAGAAACACATGGATATTATACGCTCGAAGAACCCGGAGAAGTCTGACCCCTGGATTCAACGTACACACATTGAGGCTTTCGGCGGTTGGTTGCGAACACATCTCATGAATGACGACAATGTTGAAGATGACTTGTACTTGTTGGCCAAGAGACCATCTTCGACTATATTGACTTTCCAAGGGTACGAGATAAATGGGAATACATTTTACACGATCGCCCAAGATAAAAAGAGCACCAACCAAAACAGTGGTGTCCGCTTTGACGATGCGGCAAACACCAAGGAAAAGGACACATATTATGGTTACATAGAGGAGATATGGGAACTTGACTATGGAGGTGATTTGAAGGTCCCTTTGTTCCAGTGCAAATGGGCCAATCTGACTGGAGGAGGGGTAATGGTAGACCCGCAGTACGGAATGACAACAGTGGATCTCAACAATCTTGGGCACACAGACGAATCATTCGTTCTAGCCAATGATGTGGCGCAAGTTTTCTATGTGAAGGACATGTCTACCAAACCGAGAAAAAGAAAAGATAAGAAAGCGGATACATCATACGATGAGCCAAAGCGCCACATAGTTCTTTCTAGGAAAAGAAACATCGTGGGAGTGGAGGACAAGACAGACATGTCAAAAGATTATGAAAAGTTTGATGAAATTCCTCCGTTCGCAGTGAAGACTGACCCAAGCATCCTGTTAAATGATGAAGATTGTCGATGGTTACGGCGCAATAATCAAGGGACACACGCGAAGAAAAAGTTTTATACCCCAAGATCCCACTCTGGGATGTGATTGGCTGCACCGTCATCACTTTTCTTCTCTAGTGAGTAGCCGGGATGGTCCAGTTTTTTACACGAAGTGCATCCAGTTTTTGTTGTAACCCTGTCAACTTTTTAGCACATGCTATGTGGGTGAAATGATGATACCATGCCAAGTTTCAACCTTTCAGAGTTCATTTGTGGTGCTTTTTAATTTCAGGGTCATTTAGCTCAAAACAATTCATTAAATGGATGAAAAATAGCAAATGAAGTTAGAAAGCGTTGAAATTTGAGGATGTGGCTTAGAATGTTGCACATTGAATGCACAAAAAATCTGGAGTTGAAATAAGTTAAAAAATGAAATGCCTTTGTAACAGATGAGTTTTCGTCCGAAACCCTCATACTTCGAAGGAGATGGTCCAGTCTGTACATGAAGTGCATCCAATTTTTGCCGTAACCCTCTTAACTTTTTACCACATGCTATGTGGGTGAAATGATGATACCATGCCAAGTTTCAATCTTTTCAGAGTTCATTTGTAGTGCTTTTTAATTTCAGGGTCATTTAGCTCAAAACAATTCATTAAATGGATGAAAAATAGCAAATGAAGTTAGAAAGCGTTGAAATTTGAGGATGTGGCTTAGAATGGTGCACATTGAATGCACAAAAAGTCTGGAGTTGAAATAAGTTAAAAAAATAAAATGCCTTTGTAACAGATGAGTTTTCGTCCGAAACCCTCATACTTCGAAGGAGATGGTCCAGTTTGTACATGAAGTGCATCCAGTTTTTGCCGCAACCCTCTCAACTTTTTACCACATGCTATGTGGGTGAAATGATGATACCATGCCAAGTTTCAACCTTTTCAGAGTTCATTTGTAGTGCTTTTAATTTCAGGGTCATTTAGCTCAAAACAATTCATTAAATGGATGAAAAATAGCAATTGAAGTTAGAAATCGTTGAAAAGTGATGATGTGGCTTAGAATGGTGCATATTGAATGCAAAAAAAGTCTTGAGTTAAAATATGTTTAAAAAATTGAAATCCCTTTGTAATAGACGTGTTTTCGTCCGATCAAAGTTATTTAACTTAATATTATATAAAATTTATGCAACTAAAATTATCAAAGTTATTTTTGTTAAAAACTTTAATAGCAAAAAGAATATTCATAAAGTATTTTCTGTTAAGAACTTTTAATATGCAAAAAAATAACATAAAAAAATATCAAAAATGAAAATAGATGCGCTTATAGAGAAAATTCAACCTAAATTCAAAGTGCTAGTATTTTGAATTTACTAGCACTTCGAATTTAGATCGAATTTTCTCTATAAGAGCATCTAGAGAGGCTCGTGCTGCCTCTCGCACAGCGGGGCTTATAAGCTGGTCGTCGTGCTCCTCAACTAGCGAGGTGGGACTAAACTCCCACCACAGCCGTGTTGCCTTCCCGCGCGAATTCGGGCTCCCGAAAAGGCCTATTTAGTCCCGGTTGCTATCACCAACCGGGACTAATGCCCCTTTAGTCCTGGTTGGTGATAGCAACCGGGACTAATGACCCTTTGGTCCCGGTTGGAGCCACCAACCTGGACTAAAGGTCCTGGGGTATTTAACGCGGGACTTGTCGAAATCTCCCCAACCTCTCCCATTCTCCCCGACGCCGATGCCCTACCCCGACGCCGCCAGGCTGCCGGAGCTCGCCGCCGCCCCCCGAGCCCGTCCTCGTCGTCGCCACCGCTCCCGAGCCCGTCCTCGCCGCCGTCGTCGTCGTCGCCGCCCGCGCCCTCGTCCTTGCGCCGTCGTCCTCGCCACCGCCGTTGTCGACGCTGCCCGAGTCCGTCCTCGCCGCCGCCCCGAGCCCGTCATCGCTGCCGCCTGTGCCTCCTCGTCCTATTCGACGTCGTTGCCGCCCCCGACATCGGACGGCGCCCGTGCCTCCTCCCTGAGCCCCGTCGTCGCCGCCCGCACCTCCTCCCCCGAGCCCCGTCGCGCCGGTGAGCTCCTGCCGCCTGCTCCGATCCCCCTCTCCACCGCCGGCCACCTAGTTGTTTTAATTTTTTTAGTTTTGTTGTTTTAGTTTTTTTAGTTTAGTTTGGTTTAATTGTTTTAGTTTTTTTAGTTTAGTTGTTTTAGTTTTTTTAGTTTAGTTGTTTAATTTAGTTTAGTTTAGTTTAGTTTAGTTGTTTTAGTTTTTTAGTTTAGTTGTTTTTTTAGTCTCGAGTCCCGAGTCGTCGAACCACGTATCATGCTTCATACGTCTCCAACGTATCTATAATTTTTGATTGTTCCATGCTATTATATTATCTGTTTTGGATGTTTTATATGCATTAATATGCTATTTTATATTATTTTTGGGACTAACCTATTAATCTAGAGCCTAGTGCCAGTTTATGTTTTTTCCATGTTTTTGAGTATTGCGGATAAGGAATATTAAACGGAGTCCAAACGGAATAAAATCTTCAGAATGATTTTTCTTGGACCAGAAGAAACCTACCAAGCTTGGAGACCAAGGCAGGAGAGCCGCCGTGTGGCCACAAGCCACAGAGGCGCGCCCCCTGGCTTGTGGGTCCACGACAGCCCTCCTAACCCTACTCTTCGGCCTATAAATTCCCAAATATTCCCTGGATACCAAAGAGAGCCACGAAAACACTTTTCCGCCGCCAATAGCCTCGGTTCCCGTGAGATCCAATCTTGGAGCCTTTTCCGGTAATCTGCCGGAGGGGGATTCGATCACGGAGGGCATCTACATCAACTCCATTGCCGCTCCGATGATGCGTGAGTAGTCCACCACAGACCTTCGGGTCCATAGCTAGTAGCTAGATGGCTTCTTCTCTCTCTTTGCTCTTCAATACCATGTTCTTCATGATCTTCATGGAGATCTATCCGATGTAATACTCTTTTGCATTGTGTTTGTCAAGATCCGATGAATTGTGGGTTTATGATCAGATTATCTATGAATATTATTTGAGTCTTTTCTGAATTCTTATATGCATGATTTCATATCTTTGCAAGTCTCTTCGAGTTATTGGTTTGGTTTGGCCAACTAGATTGGTAATTCTTGCAATGGGAGAAGTGCTTAGTTTTGGGTTCAATCTTGCAGTGTCCTCACCCAGTGACAAAGTAGGGGTAGCGTGGCACGTATTGTATTGTTGCCATCGAGGATAAAAATATGGGGTTTTCATCATATTGCTTGAGTTTATCCCTCTACATCATGTCATCTTACCTAATGCGTTACTCTGTTCTTCATGAACTTAATACTCTAGATGCAGGCAGGAGTCGGTCGATGTGTGGAGTAATAGTAGTAGATGCAGAATCGTTTCGGTCTACTTGACACGGACGTGATGCCTATATGCATAATCATTGCCTTGGATATCGTCATAACTATGCGCTTTTCTATCAATTGCTCGACAGTAATTTGTTCACCCACCGTAATATTTGCCTTCATGAGAGAAGCCTCTAGTGAAACCTATGGCCCCCGGGTCTATTTTCCATCTTATAATTTCAGATCTATTTACTTGTGTTTTTTACTTTCCGCAATCTTTTCCATCCATCTCTATCAGATCTCATCCTTGCAAGTAACCGTGAAGGGATTGACAACCCCTTTATAGTGTTGGGTGCAAGTGTTTGATTCTTTGTGTAGGTACAACAATTGGTGACTTTCTTGTGTCTCCTACTGGATTGATACCTTGGTTCTCAACAAACTGAGGGAAATACTTATCTACTCTGTGCTGCATCACCCTTTCCTCTTCAAGGGAAAACCAACGCAAGCTCAAGAGGTAGCAAGAAGGATTTCTGGCGCCGTTGCCGGGGAGATCTATATCAAGCCTACCAAGTACCCATCACAAACTCATCTCTTGCATTACATTATTTGCCATTTGCCTCTCGTTTTCCTCTCCCCCACTTCAACAACGATTTTCGAAAA
Source organism: Elymus sibiricus (assembly GCA_039707655.1). NCBI lineage: Eukaryota > Viridiplantae > Streptophyta > Magnoliopsida > Poales > Poaceae > Elymus > Elymus sibiricus. The sequence goes on from CM077675.1 coordinate 490,573,916, forward strand.
GATTTGCCTTTTTATTCGCCCTTCTTCCGTTCGTCTTTTCGTTTGCTTTTTGGGTTGCTTGTGTGCTAGATTGCTTGCTTTGTCACGATGTCTCAAGATAATACTAGGTTGTGTGACTTTTTCACTACTAATAATAATGATTTTATTAGTACTCCGATTGCTCCCGCCACTAGTGCGGAATCTTATGAAATTAATGCTGCTTTGCTCAATCTTGTTATGAAAGAACAATTTTCTGGCCTTGCTAATGAAGATGCTGCATCCCATCTAAATACTTTCGTTGAGTTGTGTGATATGCAACATAAGAAAGATGTGGATAATGATATTGTTAAATTGAAGCTATTTCCGTTCTCCCTACGAGATCGTGCTAAAACTTGGTTTTCATCTTTGCCTAAAAATAGTATTGATTCATGGAATAAGTGTAAAGATGCTTATATTTCCAAGTACTTTTCGCCCGCTAAGATCATCTCCCTTAGGAACGATATAATGAATTTTAAGCAACTTGATCATGAGCATGTTGCACAATCTTGGGAGAGGATGAAATTAATGATTAGAAATTGCCCCGCGCATGGTTTGAGTTAATGGATGATTATACAAATTTTCTATGCTGGATTGAATTTTGCATCTAGGAATCTTCTAGATTCCGCCGCGGGTGGTACTTTTATGGAAATCACATTAGGAGAAGCTACTAAACTCCTAGACAATATTATGGCAAATTACTCTCAATGGCATACTGAAAGATCTCCTACTAGTAAAAAAGTGCATGCTATTGAAGAAATAAATACTTTGAGTGAAAAGATGGATGAATTGATGAAATTGTTTGCTAGTAAGAGTGCTCCTATTGATCCTAATGATATGCCTTTGTCTTCTTTGATTGGAAATAGTAATGAATCTATGGATGTGAATTTTGTTGGTAGGAACAATTTTGGTAATAACGCGTATAGAGGTAATTTCAATCCTAGGCCGTTTCCTAGTAATTCCTCTAATAATTATGGTAATTCCTACAACAATTCTTATGGAAATTATAATAAGATGCCCTCCGATCTTGAGAATAATATTAAAGATTTTATTAGTTCTCAAAAGGTTTTTAACGCTACGATTGAAGAAAAATTGCTCAAGATTGATGATTTGGCTAGGAACGTTGATAGAATTTCTCTTGAGATTGATTCTTTGAAACTTAGATCTATTCCTCCCAGGCATGATATTAATGAGTCTTTAAAAGCTATGAGAATTTCTATTGATGAGTGTAAGGAAAGAACCGCTAGGATTCGTGCTAAGCGTGAATGGCTTGAAAAAGTGTGTTCTCGTGATAATAATGATGAAGATCTTAAAGTGATTGATGTGACTCCTATTGAATCTTTGTTTTCCAATGTGAATCTCGATAATGATGGGACTGGAGATAAGTCAACTTTAGTTAAAAGGCGTCCCAATGATTTGGAGTTTATAGATCTTAATGCTAAGCTTGATAAAAGTGGGATTGAAGAGGTCAAAACTTTAAATAGCAATGAACCCACTCTTTTGGATTTCAAGGACTTTAATTATGATAATTGCTATTTGATTGATTGTATTTCCTTGTTGCAATCCATGTTGAATTCTCCTCATGCTTATGATCAAAACAAGGCTTTTACTAAACATATCGTTGATGCTATGATGAAATCTTTTGAAGAAAAACTTGACTTGGAAGTTTCTATACCTAGAAAGCTTTATGATGAGTGGGAACCTACTATTAAGATTAAGATTAAAAATTATGAGTGCCTTGCTTTGTGTGATTTGGGTGCTAGCGTTTTCACGATTCCGAAAACTCTATGTGATGTGCTAGGTTTCCATGATCTTGATGATTGCTCTTTAAATTTGCATCTAGCGGATTCCACTATTAAGAAACCTATGGGAAGGATTAATGATGTTCTTATTGTTGCAAATAGGAATTATGTGCCCATAGATTTCATTGTTCTTGATATAGATTGCAATCCTACATGTCCTATTATTCTTGGTAGACCTTTCCTTAGAACGATTGGTGCAATTATTGATATGAAGGAAGGAAATATTAGATTCCAATTTCCATTAAGGAAGGGCATGGAACACTTTCCTATAAAGAAAATAAAATTACCTTATGAATCTATTATGAGAGCTACTTATGGATTGCATACCAAAGATGACAATACCTAGATCTATTGCGTTTTGCCTAGCTAGGGGCGTTAAACAATATCGCTTGTTGGGAGGCAACCCAATTTTATTTTTGCTTTATGTTTTTTGTTTCTGTTTTGGTGTGTTTTCCACATTATTACTTATGTAATAATTGTGTTTTCTTGTTTTAATTAGTGTTTGAGCCAAGTAAGACCTTTGGGATGGTCTACGGTGTTTGTTGACTTGATTTTGCTGAAAAACAGAAACTTTTGCGCTCAGTCCAAGAATTTTATAAATTCACTGGAACGTGATTTTGATCTGAAATTTTTACACAAGATTGATATGCAAATTTACCTGGTTTTACTAATTTTTCAGAATTTTTGGAGTTACAGAAGTATTCTAACTCTACAGATTGCTACAGACTGTTCTGTTTTTGACAGATTCTGTTTTCTATGTGTTGTTTGCTTATTTTGATGAAACTATGGGTTGTATCGGGGGGTATGAACCATGGAGAAGTTAGAATACAGTATATATTACACCAATATAAATAAAGAATGAGTTGACAACAGTACCTAAAGTGGTGATTTATTTTTCTTATACTAACGGATCTCACGAGTTTTCTGTTGAGTTTTGTGTTGTGAAGTTTTCAAGTTTTGGGTAAAGATTTGATGGACTATGGAATAAAGAGTGGCAAGAGCCTAAGCTTGGGGATGCCCAAGGCCCCCAAGACATATTCAAGGATACCAAAAAGCCTAAGCTTGGGGATGCCCCGGAAGGCATCCCCTCTTTCGTCTTCAATCCATCGGTAAATTTACTTGAGGCTATATTTTTATTCACCACATGATATGTGTTTTTCTTGGAGCGTCTTGTATGATATGAGTCTTTGCCTTTTATTTTGCCACAATCATCCTTGCTGCACACCTTTTTTGAGAAGGACACGCTGAATCGTGAATTTATTAGAATACTCTATGTGCTTCACTTATATCTTTTGAGCTAGGCAATTTTGCTCTAGTGCTTCACTTATATCTTTTTAGAGCATGGTGGTGTTATATTTTATAGAAATAATTGAACTCTCGTACCTCACTTATATTGTTTGGAGAGTCTCTAAAACAGCATGGTAATTTGTTTAGGTTATGAATTTGGTCCTAATATGATAGGCATACAAGAGGGATATAATAAAAACTTTCATATTAAGTGCATTGGATATGATGAGAAGTTTGATTTCGTGCATGTAGTTTTGAGATGTAGAGATGGTGATATTAAGAGTTATGCTAGTAAGTAATTGTGGATTAGTAGAGATACTTGTGTTAAGGTTTGTGATTCCCGTAGCATGCACGTATGGTGAACCGCTATGTAAGGAAGTCGGAGCATGATTTGTTTAATGATTGTCGCCCTTTGTGTGATGGGTCGGGAGCGCGCGATGGTTTACTCCTACCAACCTCTCCCCTAGGGGCATGCATCTAATGCTTTGCTTCGATGACTAATAGACTTTTGCAATAAGTATGTGAGTTCTTTATGACTAATGTGAGTCCATGGATTATACGCACTCTCACCCTTCCACCTTTGATAGCCTCTCTAGTACCGCGCAACTTTCGCCGGTGCATCAAACCCACCTTCCTCAAAACAGCCACCATATACCTTCCTCAAAACAGCCACCATACCTACCTATTATGGCATTTCCATAGCCATTCCGAGATATATTGCCATGCAACTTCCACCGTTTCATTTTTTTATGACTTACACCATCATTGTCATATTGCTTTGCATGATCGTAAGACAGCTAGCGTGATGTTTTTCAATGTCATTTGCTATGCTAGATCGTGGCACATCCCGGTACACCGCCGGAGGCATTCATATAGAGTCATATTTTGTTCTAAGTTTTCGAATTGTAAGTAAATAAAAATGTGATGATTTTCATTATTAGAGCATTGTCCCATGTGAGGAAAGGATGATGGAAGCTATGATTCCCTCACAAAGATGGGATGAGTCTCCGGACTTTATAAAAAAATAAAAGAGGCCAGCGAAGCCCAAATAAAAAAAAAGAGGCCAAAGATGCCCACCAAAAAAAAGAAGAGAAAGAGAGAAGGGGCAATGTTACTATCCTTTTCCACACTTGTGCTTCGAATATCACCATGATCTTCATAATAGAGAGTCTCCTATTTTGTCACTTTCATATACTAGTGGGAATTTTTCATTATATAACTTGGCTTGTATATTCCAATGATGGGCTTCCACAAAGTGCCCTAGGTCTTCGTGAGCAAGCGAGTTGGATGCACACCCACTTAGTTTCCTTTTGAGCTTTCATACACTTATAGCTCTAGTGCATCCGTTGCATGGCAATCCCTACTCACTCACATTGATATCTATCGATGGGCATCTCCATAGCCCATTGATACGCCTAGTTGATGTGAGACTATCTTCTCCCTTTCCCTTGCACCTCCACCACCTTCTATTCCACCTATAGTGCTATGTCCATGGCTCACGCTCATGTATTGCGTGAGAGTTGAAAAAGTTTGAGAACATAAAAAGTGTGAAACAATTGCTTGGCTTGTCATCGGGGGTGTGCATGATTTAGATACTTTGTGTGGGGGAAGATGGAGCATAGCCAGACTATATGATATTGTAGGGATAACTTTCTTTAGACATGGTATTTCGAAAGATATGATTGCTTATTAGTATGCTTTAAGTATTATTGTCTTTATGTCAATATTAAGCTATTGTATTGAATTTTACGGATCTGAATATTCATGCCACAATAAAGGATATTACATGGATAAATATGTTAGGTAGCATTCCACATCAAAAATTCTGTTTTTATCATTTACCTACTCGAGGACGAGCAGGAATTAACCTTGGGGATGCTTGATACGTCTCCAACGTATCTATAATTTTTGATTGTTCCATGCTATTATATTATCTGTTTTGGATGTTTTATATGCATTAATATGCTATTTTATATTATTTTTGGGACTAACCTATTAATCTAGAGCCTAGTGCCAGTTTCTGTTTTTTTCCATGTTTTTGAGTATTGCAAATAAGGAATATTAAATGGAGTCCAAACGGAATAAAATCTTCGGAATGATTTTTCTTGGACCAGAAGAAACCTACCAAGCTTGGAGACCAAGGCAGGAGAGCCGCCGTGTGGCCACAAGCCACAGGGGCGCGCCCAGGGGGGTAGGGCGCGCCCCCTGGCTTGTGGGCCCACGGCAACCCTCCAAACCCTACTCTTCGGCCTATAAATTCCCAAATATTCCCTGGATACCAAAGAGAGCCATGAAAACACTTTTCCGCCGCCAGGAGCCTCGGTTCCCGTGAGATCCAATCTTGAAGCCTTTTCCGGTAATCTGCCGGAGGGGGATTCGATCACGGAGGGCATGTACATCAACTCCATTGCCCCTCCGATGATGCGTGAGTAGTCCACCACAGACCTTCGGGTCCATAGCTAGTAGCTAGATGGCTTCTTCTCTCTCTTTGCTCTTTAATACCATCTTCTTCATGATCTTCATGGAGATCTATCTGATGTAATACTCTTTTGCGGTGTGTTTGTCGAGATCCGATGAATTGGGGGTTTATGATCAGATTATCTATGAATATTATTTGAGTCTTTACTGAATTCTTATATGCATGATTTCATATCTTTGCAAGTCTCTTCGAGTTATTGGTTTGGTTTGGCCAACTAGATTGGTAATTCTTGCAATGGGAGAAGTGCTTAGTTTTGGGTTCAATCTTGCGGTGTCCTCACCCAGTGACAAAGTAGGGGTAGCGAGGCACGTATTGTATTGTTGCCATCGAGGATAAAAAGATGGGGTTTTCATCATATTGCTTGAGTTTATCCCTCTACATCATGTCATCTTACCTAATGCGTTACTCTGTTCTTCATGAACTTAATACTCTAGATGCAGGCAGGAGTCGGTCGATGTGTGGAGTAATAGTAGTAGATGCAGAATCGTTTCGGTCTACTTGACACGGACGTGATGCCTATATGCATAATCATTGCCTTGGATATCGTCATAACTATGCGCTTTTCTATCAATTGCTCGACAGTAATTTGTTCACCCATCGTAATATTTGCCTTCATGAGAGAAGCCTCTAGTGAAACCTATGGCCCCCGGGTCTATTTTCCATCTTATACTTTCAGATCTATTTACTTGTGTTTTTACTTTTCGTAATCTTTTCCATCCATCTCTATCAGATCTCATCCTTGCAAGTAACCGTGAAGGGATTGACAACCCCTTTATAGCGTTGGGTGCAAGTGTTTGATTCTTTGTGTAGGTACAACAATTGGTGACTTGTTTGTGTCTCCTACTGGATTGATACCTTGGTTCTCAACAAACTGAGAGAAATACTTATCTACTCTGTGCTACATCACCCTTTCCTCTTCAAGGGAAAACCAACGCAAGCTCAAGAGGTAGCAAGAGACTGCTAGATTGCTCGGTATCACCATTGAACAACTCCTAGAGATCGAGGAATTTCCACCGTTGGATCCGAAGGAAATACCATGGCAATATGTCCCCGGGAAACCTCTGGTCAGTCCTGACGATGAGAAGCTTCTAACAACGCAAATGTACAAATTGCATGACTGGTACATGAGAGAAGTAAAGGACGGGCGAGAGAGCCTCATGGTGAAAGTCGAGAAAGAGCATTACGTCCATGAAAAAGATTTGTGGATTGAAAATGAAGAATTTTTCCAGTTATTCAATCAAAAAGCACTCGACAAATCTATCGTCAGTTGCTATTGTCTGTAAGTGATTTCTTTCTGTAATTTAAGTCTCTAGCTCAGCTCGTTCATTGCCTGTTATTATACTCACTATATTCTTTTGTGTGGTATTATACAGAATGAAGATTTTTGAATTGAAAAGAGCTGGAGTCTATGGCATTGGGTTCATTGACCCAAATACCGTTAATGAAGAAGTGTTGAGAAGGAACCCTAAAGACACGGAGAAAATGCTTCTAAGGTTTTTGAAGGACCTAAAGTACAAACCAGAAATACTTTTACCTTGGAACTTTCAGTGAGTGTTACTGTGTTGTACTACAAATTCTATTTTTGCTTATATATATATATATATATATATATATATATATATATATATATATATATATATATATATATATATATATATATATATACTCGATGTTAAGTGTAGTTGATGAGTTATGCATGCCCGCTTATACAAATCATGTGCGCAGCTACCACTGGATCCTTCTAATCATTAGAGTTGACGATGGAACTGTTGAAGTACTGGACTCGCTAACTAAAGACCCTGAAGATTACATAAGCTTGCATTCGTTGCTCGGAAGGTAATTTCAATCATTGACGCACTATGTCGGTTTCTTTATTAGTTCATTTCCTGATATCAAGTAATTAATAACTCCTTTATTCATTTTGTTTGCCGGCCGGCAGGGTTTGGAAACGTTTCATCAAAGAGGTCACCGGTGAATGGAAATCAGAGTTGAGATGGCGAAAGCCCAAGGTAATTAAGTAGTACTAGCTACGTCCGCGCATCTCTTTAATTCTAATTTCAATACCATTGTCATGCTTCATTATTATCTGATTGAATTCTATTCTCGTAAAGTGCATGAGTCAGGCACAGGGGACTGAGCTATGTGCATATTACGTTTGCGAGAACATTCGCTTTATGACCGAAAGCAGCAAGAGTGCAAGAGATTTTTGGGTACGTAAACACCATTCATATTTTTTTATCATGATCTAATACATATACACACAACTAACATGCATATTCATATTGATCTCCTTCTTTATATATAGATGTCGCAGATGCGGGATCAGCTCCTACCAACGGACCGCATACGAGCAATTCAAGAGGAAATTACGGGATTTTTGCTTCAGCAGGTCATATCTTCCGACGGAGAATACCATTCCCCGATCCGCAAATGATCTGCCAAATTGTACGAGAAATTGTATATACAAAATTGTATATATATATGTGTATGCATGTGGTCGTACGAGAAATTCTATGATATATATATATGATTGCTTGTACGAGAAATTTTATGATATATGATCGGTTCTACGAGAAATTCTATTATATATGCATAACGTGTACAGTATGTAGTAGCGTAAAATATGTTTGAAATGAAAAAGATTTAAATGTAAAACACAAAATAAAATGGAAAAATAAACAATAAAAACTAAACCCCTAAACCCCTAAACCCCTAAACCTTTAGTCCCGGTTGGTGTTACCAACCGGGACCAAAGGTCCCCATGCCCTAGCGCGCGCTGCCGACCACGTGGCCAGGGTTTAGTCCCGGTTCGTAGCCAACCGGGACTAAAGGCTTGGACCCTTTAGTCTCTATACTTTAGTCCTGGTTGGGGAACCGGGACTAAAGGCCCTTCCCAACCGGGACTAAAGGCCTGTTCTCTACTAGTGGATCCTTTGGCTGATAAGCTCCCAAGTCAATGTATCTCCTTCTAACTTTATCCTGATCATGGCTAACAAGTTTCCATTCAAATTAGAAGTTTCCCGACAAGTTCCTAACACTTTGTTGTTTATATGTACCAAAATATTCCCACCTTGCAAGTTCGTGTGCCACCCGTGTGGTTACCTCTATAATTATATATTCTCCAAAATTCCCCAACTACTTTTTTGTAGCTCTTTATGACAATCAACGTACGTTTTCTCTACCATGATCATGGCTAGGCCTGGCTAGCTACTCCAATAATGGTGTTGTAGACTCCTTCAAGAATAAATAAATAATGGTGTTGCGGACTGTTGTTAATGTAAACTGGGTGAAAAAGATACTCCCTCTATAAATTAATATAAAAGCATTTAGATTATTAAAGTAGTGTTCTAAATGTTTTTATATTAGTTTACAGAAGGAGTACTACTTAAACTGAAGGATCTCAGTTTTACCACCTGTTATGACAATCAAGTGTTATGAAGTCGCCATTGGTGCTCAATAAGATCTCTTTCGGTTGTTTGTGACCTTGTCTGTTGTCGATCGATTGTTTGGGTTATGTTCCATAACAATCCATTCATAACTATAGCACAGTACTCATATATATATCCTCCCAATATATATTCATCACCTAATTTCTTGTAGCTCGTTATGACAATCAACGTACGTTTCCTGTAGCACCACTATTATGACTAGGCCTGCTCAACTACTCCTATAAGGGTGGTGCGGAATGCTGTTAATGAAAAGCTAGTAGGTGAAAATGTACAAGCCGCACCTATTTTCACGTACTATTTAAACCGAAGTATCTCAGTTTTAACACGTGGTATGCCAATAGAGTGCTATGAAGTCGCCAATGCTGCTCAGTAGGATCTTAAAGTTGTTTGTGATATTGTCGGTTCTTGATAGTTTGGTGTTTGGTGAGAATGGCGTTTTGGCTCTCGGCCTCCATGGAGGCCGAATTTTCGAAAAAAATCAAAATTCGAAAATTGTGGTTTCATAAAAATCTGGAAATAATTGTACAACTAAACAAGGACGTGAGCCGTATGTGTGTAAAATTTCAGGTTGGAATACTTTGAAACGCGACCTGTACAAAAAAGAAAAATTCATGATCTGAAATGATGAATAGTATTATGTGTTAAAAATTCTAAGATTTGTCTTTTTTGCACAGCCCTCATTTCAAAGTATTTACTCCTGAAAAATTTCACATCTGTGCATTATACCTTCATTTTTCTATGTATTTTTTTATCAGAATCTTTTGAAATGTAAAAATATGAATTTTCATGAAATTTGAATTTTACATTTGGTGGCCTCCGTGGAGCTCGGCCTACAAAAGCAATTTCCGGGTGTTTGGGTTATGTCCGTAACAGATCGTCCATAACTATAGCATTGCTCATATATATCCTGCCAAATTCATCAATTAAGAGCATATACAGCTGTAACTTGCAAAATGACCCCTCAAATATCTGCGGACGCGTTGGGAGTGAGAAGACACGCCTCAAACAAACACTATTGCATCCGGAACTCTCATATTAGATTATCAAATGCATACAAATACATGCAAACATAAAAACCAACATACTATGTATAAACAATCTAATCCTCGTCGGAGATTTCGACGATCTCCGTGCCCTTCGGTGGATAGATGTGCGGCAGCTGCAGCTTCACCCCCTCCGGCTCCTCCAGCTGCTCCGTTGTGGCTTTCTCCGTCGCTTTCTCTGCGTCGTGCTCATCAAAGAGGGCGTCGGCCTCCGCCTGCCTTTGCCGAATGAGCCGACGGTTGGCCTCCACCTCGGCCTCATCTCGGATGGAATCCAGGATGGCCTGTTGCTCCGCCATCTCATCGGCTTGGGCGACGGTGAACTCCGCCTCCGCCATGTTCAAGCACAGAGCATGGATCTTCGGCTCATCCTCCTCCATCGCCTCCGGCAGCTCCTCCTTCGGCTGCTCCTCCTCCTCCATCTCCGGCGAGCCCGGAGGGTGACCCACAGTGATGCGGGCGGCACGCCGAGCTTGGATCTCCACCTCGATCTGCATCCGATGCTCCGGCGTGAGCATAGCATAGGTGGTGATCCTACGGCAGACCATACTGACGCCGGAGAGCGGGGGAGGAGGCGGATGGGCTCGGGTGGCGGCGGAGGGAGGGAGGAGGTGGATGTGCTAGGGCTGGGGGATGTCGACCGACTTAAATAGCCGACTATGGCCTCGGGTTTTTGGGCAAGTCTGCATGGGACCCCGTCGTCAGGCCTACGTGGCGACCGTGTCCGGGCGCGCCCATATCCACCTCATATTTGGGCTGGATATGAGGAGTGTCGGACAGCCTGGGCGTTTGAGGCACGTTTGAGGGGCCCGGTGTCGGAAACGACACCTATGGGATCGCAAGATCCCTTACGGTTCGGCGGGGAGAAGGATTGCACAGAGAGCAGATCGAAGCGATCAACGCGCAAGGGGTTTTTACCCAGGTTCGGGCCGCACAGATGCGTAAAACCCTACTCCTGCTTGATTGTATTATGTGTGCTCTAGGCCAAGTTCTTGGAGCGCTACAGTAACTAGCAGCTACACATGCAAGGTTGGCCCAGAAAAGATCCGATCCTCCTGTAGTGATGCCTTGGGCCTCCTTTTATACCATCGAAGGGGTCACCAACAGTGGCAGCACAGGGTACATGAGGTGGAAAGCATCTACAGTGCTTATCATACCTACTTCTGACGGCTTGGGCCAAGGGCATTTAATGCTCCGTTGAGGTGTCCCTGCCTTTCTTGGGGATGGAAAAAGGAGCCATCCCATCGCACCGCTTAAGCCCTCACACCGTCAGCGCCTGGCACGTCCCAGGGAGACAACAGCTAAAGGACAAATTGGTAGTTGCCCTGGGGTGGCGCGCTTGAACAGTGATGATGGCTTGCCGGGTGTATGGCTTGTCGAGGCTGTGAGCCGCCCCGGGAAGACCTTGCCGGGGGCTCTAGTCCTTGGCTTCTGTCTTCTTATCTTCTGTGGCTCGAACGCCTTCTTGATACTGTTGTATTTAATTCCAAGGATTGGCTGAGTCTTGTCGGCCCCAAAAGGCTGCCCGCGCACAAGTCTGGGTAAAAGGTACCCTGGTCCTTTGTACACTGACAGGAGCCCCCGGGCCTGGGCCATACATGCGCGCGCAGCGCTATTGGGCTAGGCCCAAAACAGTGCGCGGGCACACGTAGCCGCAGTAATGATGACTGCTGATGGCTTTTCCCATGACGCGCAGTAATTGCAGGTCTTGGGAATATCGGAGCGAGACGGTCCGGCTTCTTCCTCGGGAGGAGAAGCGGTGAACAGGACGGCGCCCGCTTGCTTCCACATTGATGTCTTGGATGACGCGCCTTGAACGACGCGTGCTGCTCAGGATTGTGAGGGGCTGGCTCTTCTCCTTCCCCAGCGCTCTGCTTTATAAAAAGGAGGTGAGGGGGGAAGGAGACCACTCGCGTGCAAACCTCCACACCTCTGCCGCTCGATTCCTTCTTCTTCTATCTTCTGCCACCTCCTTCACCGCGTCGCCCCAGGATGGTGTGGGGACAAGGACGTGGCCGCCCCCGTGGCTCGCTTAGCGCCACAAGGAGCAGCCCTCGGACCCCAGCACGCGTGGTGGTGACGATGGCGGGTCCAAGCTCCCTCGGCAGGTCTTCGTCCCGTGGCCGTGCGAGGACGGCTCCGGCGGGCCGCGGTGGTCGCATCAGTGCGCCTCTTCCGCAGCCCCACGCGGGTATCCACACGGGAGAAGAGGTGCGAGAGTTTGTTGTGGTTCTTCCACACCGGATCCGGAGCTGGTTGCGCCTCCCCGACCCCTTTGCAAGGGCCATGGAGAGCAGCCGGCCGCGCGGCCTGTGGCTTCGAGCGAACGGCTGCAGCAATGGCCCCTGGTTGGTGGCGGTCGGTCTCAACCCCGGGAGCGCCATGTTCCTGACACAGAGGAGGAGGAACTGCTAGAGGAAGCCTCGACCCTTCAGCCGAAGAGCAGACGCATCCTCCGGAGTGCTGCTACAGGGGTTCCGGTCCGCCAAGTTTCCTCAAGTAGCACAGCCCCCGACAAGGAAGCGGCCGGCAAGGCGGCGCAGCGACAAGAAGTTCACCAGCAAACCGCGCCTGCCGCGACCAAGCGAGCAAGGAGCTCCCCTCCACCGCCTCGCGCGAGCACCATGACGAAGGTCGCCTTCGACCTTTCCGCCCTTAGCTCGGGAGAAGACGAAGAGTAAGATACTTGCCACTCCCCTGCTTTCTGAATCTCTGATTTTGCTTTATCTCATCATTTGTTTTGACTTGTTCCCGCAGAGATGCAGAAACCTTGGCGCAGAGGGCAGCGAAGAGGGCGAGGACTTCAACGGACGAGGAGCCGCCGGTGGGCACCTCAGGTGCACCAGACACGGCTACTACCAGTCCAAGGCCCAGCCCGCGACGTAGTCCTTGTCTCAGCCCCCGGCGCAGCCCCCAGCGTGAGCCTATTACTCTCTTTCCGCTGGCGAGTGCCGGGGTGTGCATCTATACTGCTGACATCACCGGACGTGCAGGAGGAGAATGGCGACAAGGAGAATCGCCAGAGTTCATCCCTGACATGCCGCCTCCATCAACCACACCGCCCAGAGATGCGTCTCCGGCCAAGACCTCCTCCAGCTCGCTTTATCGCGATGAGGAGCCAGCAAGCGGAGGCATCGGCAACCGTACGCCGGCAACTGATGTTGTCGGGGAGGGAGAACCTTCGACCCGGCAGCCTGGCGCAGGTGAGCTGCCTGTCTTGGACATCTATTATTTGATCTTTCTTTTTTTTGTCTTCTTGAACTTCCTCTTCATCTCCATCTTGTTTTACTTCTTTGGCTTTCAAACATCCCATCGGCGGAGGACATGAATGTCGATGACACCATTGAGAAGATCGCCAAGGACGCTGCCGCCGAAGCCGATAGGCTTGCCGCTGAAGAGGCCGCCAAGAATGCTACCGCCGAAGCCGACAGGCTTGCCGCTGAAGAGGCCGCCAGGAGCGCTGCCGCTGAGGAGGCCGCCAGGAGTGCCGCCGCTGAGGAAGCTGCCAGGAGGGCCGACGAGGAGTCCAGGAGCCAAACTGACGACATTCCTGCCGCAGGAGCGCATAGCGCTAAGCCAGCTCCGGAGTCCTCAGCTGCCGGTGAGGCGGCCGCCGAAGAGCAACCGCCATCATCCGAAGCTCCTTCTTCAAGCAAATACCTCAGGGTCGGCGACAACTTATTTGTGAGCCTGCCGGGAGCAGTAAGCATTCGGGCGCCAATTGAAGGAGAAACTCTTGAGGAAGTGATCACCGCTGCCGGGCTCGAGGTTGTTGACGAATCCAACATCGGCCGCAATAGATCTGAGGAAGAGAAGCTCCTCCTGGCAATAAACAGCAACTACCAGAAACTCCAGGTCCTTCACCGCGCTCGCAAGGAAAAGTTGGACTCCAGGGCTGCGGTTGCCGCCCAGGTGGAGGCAGATTTTCAGAAGCGCGTCGAGGAAGTTCAGGGCTGGTTTGACGAGTCTTACAAGGACTTGATGTCAAACCAAGCGCAGCTGAAGCAGCAATGGGATGAACTCCTCCTCAAGCAGTCTGATATCGAAAAAGCACAGGACGAAGCCAAACAGCAAGTTGAAGCAGAGGAAGCTCGCCTGAACGGGCTCCGCATCGAGCTTAAAGATCATGATGAAGAACTTGAATCTCGAGAGAAGGCGCTCGCCGAGAAACTCCGTGCCAAGGACGAGGAGGTTGGAAAGCTCGTCGCTCAGCGGACTCAGGAGCTGGAGCAGAGGCACGAGGAGGCGCTGAAGGCTCTTGCTGTCGACCACGCCGGCAAGCTGAAGGAGGCCGTCGATGCCGCCAAAGCAGCAGAGGCCGCCAAGGACGAGCTTGTCGGGAGGGTGGAGAAGCTGGAGGAGGAACTTGAGGAGCATGGCAAGAAGGTCTCAACGCTCGAGACCGAAAGAGGCGAAGCTCTTCGCAGTCTGGCAGAGGCACAAGTCGCCGTCTCTGACAAGTCCAAGGAGCTCTCCACAGCCAACAAGTCCATTACTGATCTGAAGCTGGAGCTGACCAAGCTGACAGAGGCCCTTAAAACCGCGGAGGCCCATGAGAAAACCCTGACCAAGGAGCTCCAGAACGAGCGAGCGCTGATCCAGAGCGCCGCCCTCGAGCACAATGACTATGTGCGAGGCATGGAGATCTGGACCGAAAAGCTCATCGACGTCGCGAAGAAGCTTGCCGCGCAACTGTCCATCATGGGCTTGGAGGATCTCAGGGAGGAACCTCTTGATGACAGGGCGCCCTAGAGCACCAAACTGACCATATTCTTCGACCATGTGCTTGAAGCTCTGGAGCAGCTGGATTCCAACCGAGCAGCTCATTTGGCCAGCGAGTCACGCAAGCTCTGCCAGGACGTCCTTCGCAAAGTGCTCACCAAGGTGGTGTTCAGAAATCCCAGCATCAACCTCTCCAACGTCTTCGACCACCTGCCGAAGGACGCGGACCTCACGGCAGCAGAGGAGCTCGTCGCGCCCATCATCGACAGGATAAGCCGCGTCAAGCGAGTTGAAGGTGACCGCCAGGACTAGCCGCTTCGTTCCTTGTCGCCATCGTTTCTTATCGCCATCGTTTTCATGTCAAAGACAATATTGCCTTGTGTTAGAAATGCGACAGCTATTATTGTAATATGACTTGCTATGCTCTGGATGGTTGCTATGTTGTTCCCCTTTGCATGATTTCCGTTTGTATGTACTTGCCCTACGCTTGACTGGGAACTTGCCGGTGCGCACACCCTTGCCGCGAGCGCTAGGTGCGGGACTTTAGCAGCCCGCTGGCGGGGCCGCTGCCGGCAAGAAGCCTTGGTGCTTTCGGCGCAGCCACCTAAACTGTTGAGCGGACTCGAAACAGAATAAGGGCGCAGCCAATTACAGCAAGGTTCCTTCGCGTGCAGGTTTTCCATACAAAGCTGAGATCGTTCAAGGAGAAACAACAAAAACGAAAACTCGTTTGAAATTTCTGCAACTTAGCAACTTAACTTTTCATTGCAGTACTCCTTCCGACAAGATGGTTTCTTCGAACGTCACCTGTTGGTATCCACACCACCTTCTTCCCCCCCGGCAAAGCTGCACGCGAGGTAACCTTCTGTTCCTTTGAGAAAAAGAAAGAAGAGAAAATGGAGGTATGGAACCTTGGCGGTTCATTAGCATTTGTCGGGAATAAGTGTAATGCAAAATCTCAGACAAACATGCATATAAGCAAACATGGAAATCGACAAGATTTGCAAACACTTAGCTTTATTTAACTGCGCACAGGGTCTGCGCCTAGCTTTGTACAAAGGATTACATGCTACTGCGGCAAGACTTGTACAAATGGGTTACCGGGAGCTCCCGGCAACCGCGCCTTATGGATAGAACTTACGAAGATGTTCGATGTTCCAGGAGTTGCTCACCGGAACACCATCTTCGGTCTCCAGGCGGACTGCGCCAGGCCTGGTGACTCGTACTACCCGATAAGGGCCTTCCCACTTCGGCGTCAACTTGTTGGAATTCTTGGCCGACTGAACGCGCCGAAGAACAAGGTCGCCTTCCTCAAGACTCCGGGCGTTAACCTTGCGGCTATGATAGCGGCGCAAAGCTTGCTGGTAGCGTGCAGCTCGCACAGCAGCCTGGAGACGATCCTCCTCAAGGAGCAGCGCGTCGTCTTGTCGCAACTGCTCTTGCTCAAGCTCATCATAAGCGAGCACTCGAGGTGACCCGTATATGAGTTCCGTGGGGAGAACTGCCTCCGCCCCATATACTAGGGAGAAGGGTGTCTGGCCGGTGGCTCGATTTGGTGTCGTTCTGATTGACCAAAGAACCGCCGGCAGCTCATCAATCCAGCGCCTTCCACACTTGTGCAGCCTGTCGAAAGTTCTTGTCCTGAGACCCCGCGACACCTCAGCGTTTGCCCTTTCCGCTTGGCCGTTACTCCTTGGGTGAGCAACAGAGGCAAAGCAGATCTTGCCGCCAAGGTCTTGGACATATTGCATGAAAGTGTTGCTGGTGAACTGTGTGCCATTGTCGGTGATGATCCTGTTCGGTACACCGAAGCGGCAAACTATTCCTTTAAAGAACTTGACGGCTGACTGTGCTGTCACCTTCCTCACTGCTTCCACCTCCGGCCACTTTGTGAACTTGTCGATAGCGACGTACAAGTACTCAAAGCCCCCGACAGCACGGGGGGAGGGGCCCAAGATATCGAGCCCCCAGACCGAAAATGGCCAGGAGAGAGGGATTGTCTGAAGAGCTTGAGCTGGTTGATGTAGCTTCTTCGAATGAAACTGGCACGCTTCACACTTGGTTACTAGTGCAGTTGCATCCTGGAGAGCAGTGGGCCAAAAGAAACCTTGCCGGAATGCCTTGCCGGCAAGGGCTCTTGATCCTATGTGAGAGCCACATATGCCTCCATGAATCTCTGCCAACAGCTCCAGTCCTTCTTCCCGAGGAATACACTTCAATTTCACTCCGTTCGGCCTCTTTCTGTATAGTGAGTTGTCTACAAACTGATACATGCTGGACCGACGGGCTACTTTCTCTGCTTCTTCCTGCTCTTCGGGAAGCTCTCCTGTCTGAAGGAAACGGACGATATGCTGTGCCCACGTCGGAGCCTGAGGCTCGACAACGAGGACTAAAGGCAAATCCTCTGCCAGAGGAACATTTGTCTCTACGGCACAGGCCTGGGACCTTGCCGGAGCCTGTTGTTCCCCGGCAAGCTTGGCGGGAGCGCTTGCTTCTACGGCAAGAACTTGAGGTTCTGACGGAGCCTGTCGCTCACCAGCAAGCTTGGCGCTGTCCCCGGCAAGCCCCTTGTCGGCGCCCTCTGGGAGGTCTGCCGGAAAGTACTTGCCGGAGCTTAGCTTTCTTCTCTTCTCTTGTCCTGTTGATGGTGTCACAGACGGCTGAGTGAGTCGGAGCACAAAAGTACCTGGTTCCATAGGTAACTTAAGGGCAGCGCGCTTCGACAGCTCATCGGCAATACTATTTTCCGCACGAGGAATGTGCTCTGTTTGGAGACCATCAAAGTGCTCTTCCAACTTCCTCACTTCATCCACGTAAGCTTCCATCAACGGACTCTGATAATCTTTGTTCACTTGCTTGACGACAAGCTGGGAATCACCTCTGACGATGAGCTTCCGGATTCCAAGGTCTGCCGCAATCCTGAGACCGGCAAGCAGTCCTTCATACTCTGCTGTATTATTCGTCGACCTCTCCCGCGGAAAGTGCATCTGGATCACATACTTGAGGTGCTCTCCGGTGGGTGCGACAAGCAGCACGCCAGCACCGGCTCCCTGTAGGGAGAAAGCGCCATCAAAATACATGATCCATTCTTGACTAGCTTCCTTGCCGGGGAGGGTTGACTCCGGAATCTCCTCATCTGGCGTTGGGGTCCATTCTGCAATGAACTCCGCTAAGGCCCTGCTCTGAATGGTTGAGGTACTCTCAAACTTGAGGCCAAAGCATGACAGCTCCAACGCCCACTCCACAATCCTGCCAGTTGCTTCTGGATTCCGTAGAATTTGTTGCAGCGGAAAGCGGGTGACAACAGTGATCTCATGTGCTTGGAAATAATGGCGCAGCTTCCTCGAGGCCATGAGAAGGCCGAAGAGCAACTTCTGCACACCAGAATATCTTGACCTAGCCCCCTGTAGCAGGGAGCTGACAAAATAAACTGGGCGCTGCACCATCTTCTTCTTCTGCGCTGATTCTTCTGTCTGCGCAAGCTCTGTCTTGTCGGCACCGGACTCTGCCGGGAAAGGTTCCGGCAAGCCGCTCGGCGGTCCTGCCGCTGCTGCTGCTTCTTCATCGGCTTCTCTCTCTGCCACTAGTGCAGCACTTACCACTTGATTCGTTGCCGCCAAGTATAACAACAACGGCTCTTGTGGCTTTGGCGCAACTAGTATTGGCGGAGAGGAGAGGTATCTCTTCAAATCTTGTAGCGCTGCCTCCGCTTCCGGAGTCCATTTCATTGGACCCGCCTTTTTCAAAATTTTGAAAAACGGCAGGGCGCGCTCAGCAGACTTGGAGATGAACCTGCTTAGTGCAGCAACACAGCCGGCAAGTCGACACACATCTTTGACACGTTTCTGTGCTTCGATCTGCTCAATTGCTTTGATCTTGTCGGGATTGGCTTCTATTCCTCGGTGAGATACAAAGAACCCAAGAAGTTTGCCAGATGGGACACCAAACACACACTTCTCAGGATTGAGCTTCAGATTAATCTTGCGCAGATTTGCAAATGTCTCTTCTAGGTCTGCAATGAGCGTTGCTTTGTCCTTGGTTTTGACCACTATATCATCCATACAGGCTTCCATATTTCTATGTAGCTGAGGCTCAAAACCAATCTGGACTGCTCTTGCAAAAGTCGAACCAGCACTTTTCAACCCGAAAGGCATACGCAAAAAGCAGTACGTACCACATGGGGTGATAAATGCGGTCTTCTCTTCATCTTCTTTTGACATGAAAATCTGATGATACCCAGAGTAGGCATCAAGGAATGAAAGTAGATCGCAGCCGGTAGTGGAGTCCACAATCTGGTCGATGCGTGGCAAGGGAAAAGGATCCTTTGGGCAGGCCTTATTGAGATCTGTATAATCAATACACAGTCTCCATTTGCCATTCGCCTTGCGCACTACGACCTGATTGGCCAACCAAGTTGGGTGGAGAACTCCTCTGACCAGACCTGCCGCTTCTAGCTTCTTAATCTCTTCGGCAATGAACTGTTGCCGCTCCAAGGCTTGCTTCCGAACCTTCTGTTTGACGGGCCTCGCGTGGGGACAGACGGCAAGGTGGTGCTCAATTACTTCCCTGGGAACACCGGGGATGTCAGATGGTTGCCGTGCAAACACATCGACATTCGCCCGCAGGAAAGCAACGAGCGCGCTTTGCTATTTGCTGTCAAGGGTGGAACTTATGGTGAAAGTTCCCCCCGTGCCATCTTCCCTGGCGGGCACCTTCTTTGTCGCTGGTGGAGCTGCCTTGGATTTCTTGCTCTTGCCGGTGGAGCTCTCCGGCACATCCTCGACGGCGGCGCAGCACTCCGAAGAGGTGCACTTGCCGGAGTGTGTACGGGAACTCTTACCAGTCTTCTTCCCCCCGGGAGCTTCAGCGGCAGGAGCAAGTGCCCTGACGGCAGATGCTGCAACTGCCTCCCGGTGGAGTTGATCTTTCTTGTCAGAGCTGACAGTAATGACGCTTACAGGCCCGTGCATCTTCAGCGTATTGTACGCATAGTGTGATGCCGCCATGAACTTGGCCAACGCAGGTCGGCCAAGGATCCCGTTATAGGGTAACGGAGTCTGGGCGACGTCAAACACAATCTTTTCCGTCCTGAAGTTCTTGTCGCTGCCGAATGTTACCGGCAACGTAACTTTGCCCTTTGGCTGAATCCTTCCTGGATTGACCCCTTGAAATGTACCTATTTCTTCGAGATCTCCATCAGGAATTTGCAGCCTCTTGATCACTTCGGGTGATATCAGATTCAAGCCGGCCCCGCCGTCAACTAGCATTTTTGTTACCTTGAGGTTGCGGATTGTTGGTGAGACCAACAATGGCAAACACCCGACCGCAGTTGTGCGATCAGGGTGATCCTCAACGTCAAAAATGATAGGCGTGCTGGACCATTTCAACGGCTTTCGTGCGCCAACGGATGGTTCCGTCGCATTCACTTCGCGCGCCCACTGCTTGAGTTGGCGGTGGGAAGAATGCAAGGAAGCACCTCCGTCAAGGCACATCATATCCGTGGCTTTTTGGAATTCTTGTCCACTGGACTCTTCATCTTCATCCATGTCGTCGTCATCCCCCTCTTGCTTGTCGCGACCTCGGGCGGGCTTCTCCTTCTGTTGTCATTTGGCCTTGCCGCGGCGGCCTCCTCGGCCTGCACGCTTCTTGCCGGACCCTTCAGCACCATCTTGAGCTCTCTCCTTGTCTCGCCTTTCGTATTCGGCTTTCTGCTTCTCGACAAGTTGCTCCACTTGTCGGCAGTCCTGGAGGTCGTGGCCCTTGGTGCGATGGATCTTGCAATACTGCTTGCCGGAACCTTCTGGCTTGTCGGCAGCCGCCAAGACCTGACAGTTGGCACACCCGGCAGCTTCCTTGCCGGGGTCGTCAACCTTAGCCTTCTTGGCGGCACCGGGGCTGCCGGATCCCTCAACGGCAAGCACAGCCTTGCCGCCCTTGCGCTTCCTGTTGCGCCGCTTGCCCTTCTTTGCCGGGGCAGCAGCGTCATCGTCTTCAGAATCGGCCCCTGCGCCAGCATCCTCACCAGGAAGCCTCCTTCCTTCTTCAGCTCGCGCACACTTGTCGGCCAGAGCATAGAGCTCGGCAACATCCCTGACCTTGTTCATCGCCAGCTCTTCACGCATCCTGCGGTTTCGCACGTTCTGATGGAACGCGCTGATGACAGCGGCAGGATGAACGTCTGGAATGTTGTGGTGGACGCGGCTGAACCTCTGAATATACTTGCGCAGGGTTTCACCTTCCTTCTGGGGAATGATGTGTAGATCACTCTCTTGGCCAGGAGATTGATGACCACCAGTAAAGGCGCCAACAAACTGATGGCTCAGGTCTGCCCAAGAAGAAATAGAACCTTCGGGCAAATGCATCAACCACGACCTGACGTTGGGCTTGAGTACCAACGGGAAGTAGTTGGCGAGTATCTTGTCGTCGCGAGCTCCGGCAGCTTGCACCGCAATGGTATAGATGCTCAAGAACTCTGACGGATGAGTCTTGCCGTCGTACTTCTCCGGGACTTCATGTTTGAAAGTGCGGGAGTTGGGCCACTGGACTTGCCGCAGCTCACGAGTAAACGCTGGACAACCCACCTCATAAGGCAGGTCGACAGGATACCCTGGCGCGGACTTGTCGACAGTGGGCCCCGCGCGCTTGTCGGACTGATGGCACGCTTCCCGACACCTGTGACGATGGTTGTACGAGCGTCTTCCTATGTCGGAAACGACACCTATGGGATCGCAAGATCCCTTACGGTTCGGCGGGGAGAAGGATTGCACAGAGAGCGGATCGAGGCGATCAACGCGCAAGGGGGTTTTACCCAGGTTCGGGCCGCACGGATGCGTAAAACCCTACTCCTGCTTGATTGTATTATGTGTGCTCTAGGCCAAGTTCTTGGAGCGCTACAGTAACTAGCAGCTACACATGCAAGGTTGGCCCAGAAAAGATCCGATCCTCCTGTAGTGATGCCTTGGGCCTCCTTTTATACCATCGAAGGGGTCACCAACAGTGGCAGCACAGGGTACATGAGGTGGAAAGCATCTACAGTGCTTATCATACCTACTTCTGACGGCTTGGGACAAGGGCATTTAATGCTCCGTTGAGGTGTCCCTGCCTTTCTTGGGGATGGAAAAAGGAGCCATCCCATCGCACCGCTTAAGCCCTCACACCGTCAGCGCCTGACACGTCCCAAGGAGACAACAGCTAAAGGACAAATTGGTAGTTGCCCTGGGGTGGCGCGCTTGAACAGTGATGGAGGCTTGCCGGGTGTATGGCTTGTCGAGGCTGTGAGCCGCCCCGGCAAGACCTTCCCGGGGGCTCCAGTCCTTGGCTTCTGTCTTCTTATCTTCTGTGGCTCGAACGCCTTCTTGATACTGTTGTATTTAATTCCAAGGATTGGCTGAGTCTTGTCGGCCCCAAAAGGCTGCCCGCGCACAAGTCTGGGTAAAAGGTACCCTGGTCCTTTGTACACCGACACCTGGCTGGGTCGATTTTTTGTGATCGGTCAGTGACCGAGCGGCCCTGTGTGGTGGATATCTTCGGAGGGCGCAGTGGTTCGGGATCTTCATCGGTTTCGTCGATCCGACTCTGTTGTCATTCTTTTCTTTCTCTTTCTCTTTTATTTTTTTTGGGCATTCTTGTGCTGTCTGCCCTAGCATTGAGATATTTGTTGTATTGGGTGGTTGTTATATATATATATATAGCGGGGCGAAAGCCTATTTCGTGACCGAGCGCCCGGATGTTTGAGACGGGTATGAGGAGTCCGGATGTAGATGTTCTAATTTCTTGTAGCTCATAATTGCAATCTACACGTGTCATGTAGAACCATTATTATGGGCAGGCCTACTCAACTACTCCAACGGTGGTGTGGATTGCTGTTCATGGCGAACTGAATTATCAGTCGACTTAAGTATAGAGAGTGACCCAGTCTTTATTGACGTATATAAAGCATCTATTCTTTTCTGTGGCGGCGCAGAGAAGACAAGACGCACTCCCCGGCCATGGCACAACAAGATCAAGATGTCGTGTGCTACTACAATTACCTCTTCATGGCCACCCTCCTTCTACTCCCCTTCCTCCTCATCGCCATGTTCAGACCGCCGCGCAAGCACAGGGGCGAGAACCTTCCTCCAGGGCCATGGCGGCTGCCGGTCATCGGCAGCATGCACCACCTCGTCGGCGCGCTCCCGCACCATGCTATGCGTGACCTCGCCCGCCAGTACAATGCTCCACTGATGTTGCTCCGCCTAGGGGAGCTCGACGTCGTCGTGGCCTCGTCAGCCAGCGTGGCGAAGGAGATCATGAAGACCCACGACGTGGCATTCGCGACGCGGCCACGGACCGCCACCCTCCGCGCCATCACGACAGACGACCTCGCCATCTCCCTTGCACCGCACGGAGAGCAGTGGCGTCGCCTCAAAAAGCTATGCGTCACCGAGCTACTCACAACGCGGCAAGTCCGGTCCCTCCGGGGATGCCGCGAGGCCAATGCCGCCGCCCTAGTCTCCTCCATCGTCTCATCACTATCAACTTCGTCGGGCCCCGTCAACGTCAGCTCCCTCCTCACCACCCACCTCACCGACTTGGTGATGCAGGCATTGATGGGCGACCAAAACGGGGACCTCCGCGCAGAGTTCCTGCAGTGCATGGACGAGGGCATCAAGCTGGCCTCGGGGTTCAGCCTCGCTGACCTGTTCCCATCGTCGCGCCTTGCACGTGCGCTCAGTAGCTCAGTTCGCCGGATGGAGGCGTTAAACCATGAGATAAGCCAGCTCATCGGCCGGATCATTGAGAAGCATCGCACGAGGAGGTCGGCCGGCGGTGGCGAGGAGGAAGAAGACCTCGTGGACGTGCTGCTGAGGATCCAGAATGATGGTAGCCTCCACATGCCTCTGAACGTAAAAACCATCGGTTCCGTTATTATGGTGAGATCGAACTCAAGACTTCTTCAGCCTTATTATGATAGTATACCATGTACTTTACATGCGCCAAAAGTCCGTTTTGCTATTTTTCAGGTATCTTAATTATTTTGTTGTGTCAGTCACTTCTTCCTTCCTTTCTGACGCCGCCGTAGAAGAAACAACCCCACTATCTATCTTAGGGACAAACCATAGCCTTATTATCTATTTTAGGAGGAATCCACAACCCCATTATGTATCCCGGGGGGGGGGGGGGGGGGGGGGGATCGCTTGAGTTATTCACCGGTGGTGCGGGGCTTAGAGGGATGGTTGTGTCGGCGGCCAGCAACGACGGTGGCGGGAGGTTGAGGCGGGAACACGGGGGTGAAGGCAGGCAGATGGAGCTGGGTAGGCCGGCGGCCGTAGAGTGGATCTTCTTGAGAGGAGGAAGACGGTTGGGAGGAGGAAGATATATAATGTGTGAGCGGTTGGACGTAGATCTGACGGAGAGGAAAAGAAGCAACTGATGGCAAACGTTTTGGACGCTCCAGCCAAAAGTTCACCTAAAGCTTAAGAGCTCAAGTTTTTGTGTGTGTGGGGGAACTTAAGAGCTTAAGCTGAAGGACAAAGGAGTGCAATGCACTTGTAGTCAATAGTCCTAAATTGTGGGCTATGGCTATATCATTTAGATACAGCTCGGTGAGAAGCTATGGAAAGCTATAGCGAAGCTGTAATGAAGCTAAGACTCATTTAGCTTTTTTTACTCAAGTCATGAAAAATAAACATACAATTAGACATCACATACTCCCTCCGTTCCATAACGTAGTGCGTCCTCAGTTTTCGAGCTTTAACTTTGACCGTAAATTTGACCGACGAGACCGATTGTGACGGGAACAAAAATTATACCACTGAATTCGTATCGAAAATACGAATTCAGTGATATAATTTTTTTGCTCCTGCTGCATTTGGTCTTATTGGTCAAATTTATGGTCAAACTTAGATATCGGGAAGCGCGGACGCACTACATTGTGGAATGGAAGGAGTATGATATATGATATAGACTTGTTCAAGCATAAAAAAGGTTTGCATGAGTGCATCAGATTTATATGAAACAAGAAATAAGAACATTACATAAATTTGGACCACATTGCGACGTGATTTTGAAAAGCTTAGAAAATATTGGCCCAACCGAATCCTAAGAGTTCTATATGACTCCAAATTTAACGCTATAACGGGAAATAGCAAGCTATTAGCGTCATTTTTAATTTAGCGCTAAAATTGCATAGTTTAGCAACAGGGTGCTCCAAGTGCTACAGCGACGCCTTAGCGGGCTATCTCTATTCAAAACATTGTTTATACTTGAAGCGTATGCATCTCGATCCAAAGGAAATTATTTCAGCCACACCATCTCAACTAAAGTTCTAATTTTTGTAGGATATGTTTTGTGGAGGGAGCGAGACCACGGTGACAACACTCCAATGGGTGATGGCAGAGCTCATGCGGACTCCGGCGGTTCTGCGGAGGGTGCAGGAAGAGGTGCGCAACGCTTTCGCTGGGAAGAGCCGCATCAAGGAGGAGGCCTTGCAGGAGCTGCGTTATATGCATCTAGTAATCAGGGAGTCACTTCGGCTACACCCGGTGTTGCCGCTGCTCCTCCC
This sequence comes from Elymus sibiricus, assembly GCA_039707655.1. NCBI lineage: Eukaryota > Viridiplantae > Streptophyta > Magnoliopsida > Poales > Poaceae > Elymus > Elymus sibiricus. Next base: position 490,599,256 of record CM077675.1, read on the forward strand.
GCGGGAGTGCCAGGAACCCTGTCGTGTCCTCGGCTATGATATTCCCAAGGGGGCCACGGTGCTCATCAACGCATGGGCAATCGGGCGGGATTCAGCAAGCTGGGGCAGTGATGCCGAGGAGTTCAGGCCGGAGAGGTTCGAGGAAGCTGGTCATGCGGAGGTGGACTTCAGGGGAACGAACTTCGAGCTCGTACCATTCGGCGCTGGCAGGAGGATGTGCCCTGGAATCACGTTTGGGATCAAGGTCGTGGAGGTCATGCTAGCGAGCTTGTTGTTCCATTTCGACTGGGAGCTCCCTGGAGGAGGCGCCGATGGGCTGGACATGACGGAGGAGCTCATGATGACAGCGAGGAGGAAGAGCGACCTGTGGCTGCAAGCAACAGTTCATTTGCCTGCTCCTAATCCATGAATATTCGAACATGGCAATGTCTTATAGCCTTTCTTGTCTTCACAGCTAAATAAAATGAGTGGGAGAAATAAGTACTTAATGTCTGATTATGTAATCCGGGGTCTAAGTTGTTTGTTTGTTTATTGTGTGTGTGTGTGTGTGTGTGTGTGTGTGTGTGTGTGTGTGCTGTATTGTCAAATATTATGTATCACATGAACTCGATACATTCTGGTGCTTTGTCATGTTATCCATCATTTGAGTAGTGCTCAATTTATGTGGACAAAATTATATTTTCTAATAACATTGTGATTTGTCTTCTTACACAACAACAAAAGGTGTTAGTTAAATGAACTTCTAATCCTCGCCAAAAAAATAATATTAATTGAGCTTTGAAAAACTCGAATATTCAATATTGTGAAAACATATTTTTTTACTAAGAAAACTTCCGATCTATTCATCATGTATCAAGGTAGTACAAATAACAGCAAAAGTAACAAAAGTTACAACCATGTCCGTCGATCCCCTAGCAACGACTACAAGCACTAGAGTGAGCTGAAGGCGCACCGCCGTCATCAACCCTCTGTTACCAAAGCCAGGAAAAACTTGTTTTAGTAGATAGTCGGAAAATAGTCGTGCTAATTAAGGCCCCACATGAATAGTGTACAAGAACAACAACTTTCATCGATGAAGAGAAGTGTAAATTGGTAGGATCTAACCTGTAGATACATGAATAAAGACTGGATCCAAGTATATCTACCGAAGGCCCCCACTGACACAATCCTCAAGATCTCCTGGAGACACACCCCCACAGTCGCAGGGGCTAGGAAGTGAGAACCTTATTCCATTTTCAGAAAGACATCACCTCGCCTTTCTGAGCAGGAATGCCCTACTAGTTTTAAGCAAGCGATGCTCACAAAACCTGGAATAGAGCAGAGTCAAGCAACAGTGCATGCGAAGGAATAAATCTTTTTATCGCTCTTGAGACACGACCAATCCAAGTTCATTACGTATTTATCTAGTGGATAAACATGGCGATAGAACCGTCCCGTCGTCTCAGCTGGAGGCTTGTTCTCTCCCTGAGGGTCAGCGTCATAGAATAGCATAGAATTGAATAGAACACCGTTAAATGCTTAGCTGTCAGAAGATGAATCAAACCATTCCTTCTTTCCTTTGATATTGTAATTTTTTTTAATTGTGAACTAATTGTATCCTTATTTTTCCCATCGAGCTTTCTTACATAAACCATAAATGAACTAAAAAAAGTTTAAAAATGAAGCAGGACCCCCCTCCCCCGGAAAGGACCGGTTCCATCATGCCTCCATGGACCTAGGGCCACCGAAGACGATGCGGAACGATGGCGGCGCCGACTGGAGGTAGATGGACCTTAAGCTATTTTCTTGGGAGAGGAGGTGGCGTGTCGAATAGATGAATATTTAACGTAATTGTGAATTATGTTGGAAATAAAAGGAAGTCAAGAACCAATAGACCATTTAAAATTGTCATGTATAGAATCTCCGGAAAATAATTTTGCTGAATATATTCTGGTGAGCATTATTCATACAAGTTAGGCCTTTTTTATTCAAGATGTAGGTTCTGTGTTTTTTGTGTTTTGTTTTTCAGAATTTGTCTGATACGATATTTGTATTCGAATGTCCTCTTGTTAGCTTGAGCTCATGTCAGCTCAGGTGAAAATTAAAATAATAAAAAATAGTCAATCTTTTTTTAGATGCAGGAAGATTTTCACAAAGAAATCACATTAGTGATGTGTGGGAAAAGAAAACAGACTTAATTCTCCAAAAGCATTAAGTTTGTTATTTTTCAAGAGCTCCACATATGTGACTCCATCATAAAAATCTGCACGCATGTGAAACACATATCAATGTTTCTTTCCAAATAGATACAGTGTTATTTGTTTTTTTTTCTATTTTTAATGATTTTACATTTTACCCGAGCGCACATGAGCTCAAGCTAAGAAACTTCATATACACAAGTCCACCTATGTTTGAGGACGATTTGAGGAGTCCGGTTGTACATACTCTTACAAAACCAGAAATGAAAGTGACATTTTTTAAAAGTAAATCACCAAAAAAGTAAGGGACAAGTGTTAGCTTGAGAAGAACCAATGTCCAAGCTTCCAAACTCACATGAGCCATCCTAGCTTAGTAGCTTTAATATATATATGTGTTAATATTTATATTTAGCACGCGAGAACAGAAGAAAGTTGTCAGACATTTTCCAAATGTTTAGTCATACATTGATTATACCAGTTCAGATGATCAGTGGTGGCTCTCGTAGACATGGAGCGGTAGTGATATTATTTTTTCCTTCTTAAATCTCGGGCTTGAGCTAATATGCTACTGTAGCTTAAAACATTGTGCCAATCCATTTGTTTCATAATGATGAAAAAGGGTTTTCCTTTTTATATTATAAAGCAACCATCACCGATTACATCCAAGAAATCGATACAAACACACACCACCACCGCACACAACACACACTCAAGGCAAGATATAAAGGTGCCGGACAGCGACACATCACCCCGTCGACTACCAAAAAAACTGCGGATGATCGAGGAAGACCGCTTGGAGCCGACAAAGGCCTCCACCATGAGGATCCAACAGAGAGGTGAGACGGACAACAATTTGTTTCCTAATGTGCGCAGGCATGCACTATTTTAGAGTTGCGTTGTATATTCTGTACAAGATATGTTACAACTGAACCTCGAGTCATACGAGGTGTAGACAAGGTATGGAGTCGTGTCGTAATATGACACATGTATCCTAGGCCTTCCATCACTAGTGCAGAAAAGCCTAGCTATGGCGTGGTAAAAATGGCTTTACTGGCGTGGACATCCGATGCCACCAAGATGACACCACAGTTAAAAAATAGTGGTGGCGTTGGATCCCAAGCTAGCAGTATTTGAAATACCTATGGCGTCGAATCATGTTGTACGCCGGGATTATGATCTGTATCTATGGCATCCATATTATTCCAACGTCAGAAATACTGAAACCATTGCAGGCGTTGTACCTTCTCAGCACGCCATTACTTAATTATAAGCATCGGAAAATCGCTGCCACGATAGCAGAAAACAACAACGTTCGCATGGCATAATAAGGTAACAAATAAAGGCAATTTGAAGACATTCAAGATAACTATGTAACGTCATACATAGTGCTTAAATAATTAGTTAAGATAACTAGTCAAGTTTTAAAATACGATAACACAAAACCACACAAACATGAGCTGGTCGAACTAATAGTATTGTAGAACCAACAACATAGGTACCTGACTCTATCCTATTACATATCGGCATAAGGATCATTAATGTATTTCTTCGACGGATCCGCGATAGGCACATGACCGTCAACATCAAGCCCATGCTTCAGAAGGCGAGCTTTTATCTCCTCCGGGCCGGAAGGCCACTAGTAGAAAACAGGGCTTTGGTTGAGGCAAAGATAAGGGCATTAACCCCGGTTCACTTACGAACCGGGACCAAAGGGTGCACCAGTCCCGGTTCGTGAGGCCAGGGCGCCGGCCGGGCCTCGGGGGCCATTGGTCCCGGTTCGTCTGACACTTTTGGTCCCGGTTCCAGACACGAACCGGGACCAATGGTCCTCGCTCCTGGCCCAGCACCTTTAGTCCCAGTTGGTGGATGGAACCGGGACCAAAGGTCGGTCTTCTGTCCCGGTTCTATCCACCAACCGGGACTAAAGATAAGCCTATATATACCCCCGCCCATGCCCGCTCACTTTGTTTTTTAGCCGTCCGACGTGTCCAGGTGTGTGTTGCTCTAGCTCTCACCTCCTATGCACATGAGGTGTTCGATGAAATGCCCGAGCCACACTTAAGCTTTCTCCTCTCCAAGCTCGACCTCCAAGCTCAATTTTCCTCAAGATTTGTCTAGGTTTAGCGGTCCGTCCTGTCCCGTCCCCGTCCTCACCGCCTTCGATCGCGCGCGCCGATCTCGTCGCCGGCACCACCATTGTGAGCCTCTTGTTCTTATCTTCTTTGTAAAAGGAAAAAAATTCTTACTTGTATGATTTAGATAGATACTTGTACAATTTTCTTACTTTTATTATTGTTTGTTATTATATAGTGCCATGGTTTTGGTATCCGCCCCCGTCGGCCCTCGTCCTGTCTATGATTCGGATGTGGTATATTATCTTTTATAACTATTTGTTTCATTTAGTGTTTATGACAATTATGCCGACCAACGTGACATAGATGTTTTTATCTAGGAGGTATGTGAACCGGAAATTCGACCGACCCTCTTGTCGAGAGGTTAAATTTAGTTGAAAAAGAAAACAATTACTTGAAGAAAAAATTGAAAAGAATTGAGGAGGAGAAGATGGAATTGGAGTTGCATGTTTCCGATGTCGTCAAAGATCACAAGATCATGATGGATGCAATGCGCTTGAAGATTAGAAAGATTAGAAAATATGCCATTCATACTGAGGCTTGGTATCATTATGCCGTTGGATCAATTGGTACCTTAGTTGCGGTTATGATCGCATTTGTTGTTGCATTTAAACGTTTTACATAGTTTCAATGTATGTTTTAATTAGATGCTCTAGAGAGCTATATGTTGTTCAATGAGAACTATGTATGAACTTTATGTATTTATTTTGGTCACTACTGTACTTTGGTTTTAATGTGATGATGAACTTCTATTAATTTGGTCACTTCTCTATTCATGATGTTCTGTAATGGTTTTTGATACACTTAATTATATAATGCATGCAGATGAACCGGCAATGGATGTACGGTGACCGACGCACCTCCGAGTACATTAAGGGCCTGCATAATTTTCTCGAAGTGGCTGAGGCAAACAAGGAGAATGGTTTTATGTATTGTGCATGTACTATCTGTGGGAATACGAAGGATTACTCTAACTCGAAAACCCTTCACGTCCACCTGCTTGAGAAGGGTTTCATGCCACACTATAATGTTTGGACCAAGCACGGAGAAAGAGGGGTTATGATGGAAGACAACGAAGAAGAAGAGGATGATCACAACTATCCGCCCCCTGAATACGGTGATGCTGCAATGGGGGAAGCTAAAGATCAAGAGGAACCAGACGATGTGCCCGATGATGATCTTCGCCGGGTCATTGTTGATGCAAAGAGACAATACCAAAGTGAAAGGGAGAAGTTGAAGTTCGATCGCATGTTAGAGGATCACAAAAAAGGGTTGTACCCAAATTGCGAAGATGATAACAAAAAGCTCGGTACCACACTGGAATTGCTAGAATGGAAGGAAGACAATGGTGTATCTGACAAGGGATTTGGTTCGCTACTGAAAATAATGAAGAAGAAGCTTCCAAAGGATAACGAATTGCCTGACAGTACGTACGAAGCAAAGAAGGTTCTATGCCCTCTAGGATTGGACGTGCAGAAGATACATGCATGCCCTAATGACTGCATCCTCTACCGCGGTGCGTACGAGGATTTGAACGCATGCCCGGTATGTTGTGCATTGCGGTATAAGATCAGACGAGATGACCCTGGTGATGTTGAGGGCCAGCGCACCGGGAAGAGGGTTCCTGCCAAGGTGATGTGGTATGCTCCTATAATACCACGGTTGAAACGTTTGTTCAGAAACAAAGAGCATGCCAAGTTGATGCGATGGCACAAGGAAGACCGTAAGAAAGATGGGAAGTTGAGAGCACCCGGTGATGGGTCGCAGTGGAGAAAGATCGAGAGAAAGTGGGGGGACTTTACAGGTGACCCAAGGAACGTATGGTTTGGTTTAAGTGCAGATGGCATTAATCCTTTTGGGGAGCAGAGCAGCAAGCATAGCACATGGCCTGTGACTCTATGTATGTATAACCTTCCTCCTTGGTTGTGCATGAAGCGGAAGTTCATTATGATGCCAGTGCTCATCCAAGGCCCTAAGCAACCCAGCAATGACATTGATGTGTACCTAAGGCCATTAGTTGATGAACTTTTACAACTGTGGAATGGAAAAGGTGTACGTGTGTGGGATGAGGATGTACAAGAGGAATTTGACCTACGAGCATTGCTATTTGTAACCATCAATGATTGGCCTGCTCTCAGTAACCTTTCAGGACAGACAAACAAGGGATACCACGCATGCACGCACTGTTTAGATGACACCGAAAATATATATTTGGACAAATGTAGGAAGAATGTGTACCTGGGGCATCGTCGATTTCTTCCGACCAACCATCAATGTCGAAAGAAAGGAAAGCATTTCAAAGGTGAGGCAGATCACCGGAAGAAGCCCGCCCTCCGTATTGGTGATCACATACTTGATATGGTCAATGATTTACAAGTAATCTTTGGAAAGGGTCCTGGCGGACTATCTGTTCCGAATGACGCTGAGGGACGCGCACACATGTGGAAGAAGAAATCTATATTTTGGGACCTACCCTATTGGAAAGACCTAGAGGTCCGCTCTGCAATCGACGTGATGCACGTGACGAAGAATCTTTGCGTGAACCTGCTAGGCTTGTTGGGAGTGTATGGGAAGACAAAAGATACACCGGAGGCACGGGAGGACCAGCAACGTGTGCACGAAAAAGATGGCATGCATCCAAAGCAGTATGAAGGTCTTGCCAGCTACGCTCTTACCAAAGAAAAGAAGGAAATCTTCTTTGAATGCCTGCTCAGTATGAAGGTCCCGTCTGGCTTCTCGTCGAATATAAAGGGAATAATAAATATGGCAGAGAAAAACTTCCAGAACCTAAAGTCCCATGACTGCCACGTGATTATGATGCAACTGCTTCCGGTTGCATTGAGGGGGCTTCTACCGAAAAACGTTCGATTAGCCATTGTGAAGCTATGTGCATTCCTCAATGCAATCTCTCAGAAGGTAATCGATCCAGAAATCCTACCAAGGTTAAAGACTGATTTGGTGCAATGTCTTGTCAGTTTCGAGCTGGTGTTCCCACCATCCTTCTTCAATATCATGACGCACGTCCTAGGTCATCTAGTCGACGAGATTGGCATTCTGGGCCCTGTATTTCTACACAACATGTTTCCCTTTGAGAGGTTCATGGGAGTCTTAAAGAAATATGTTCGTAACTGTGCTAGGCCAGAAGGAAGCATCTCCATGGGCCATCAAACAGAGTAAAGCATTGGGTTTTGTGTTGACTTTATTCCTGACCTTAAGCCGATTGGTCTCCCTCAATCGTGGTATGAGGGGAGACTGACTGGAAAAGGCACGCTAGGAGCGAATTCAATAATATGTAGGGACGGGCATTCTTGGTCTCAAGCACACTACACAGTTCTATAGAATTCTACCTTGGTGACCCCGTATGTCAATGAACACAAGAATATTCTGCGCTCCAAACACCCGGAGCAGTGCGACGACTGGATTACATGTGAACACATCAGGACTTTCGGCAGTTGGTTGCAAACACATCTCATGGGTAACACCACTGTTGCAGATGAGCTGTACTCGTTGGCCAGGGGACCATCTTCGACTGTATTGACTTATAAAAGGTACGAGATAAATGAGAATACATTTTACACGATCGCCCAAGATCAAAAGAGCACCAACCAAAACAGTGGTGTCCGCTTTGATGCAACAACCAACAGGGGAAATGACACATATTATGATTACATAGTGGACCTATGGGAACTTGACTATGGACATGATTTTAAGGTCCCTTTGTTTCGGTGCAAATGGGTCAATCTGTCAGGAGGCGGGGTACCGCTGGTAGACCCGTAGTACGGAATGACAATAGTGGATCTGAACAATCTTGGGTACACAGACGAACCATTCGTCCTAGCCAATGATGTGGCGCAGGTTTTCTATGGGAAGGACATGTCTACCAAACCGAGAAAAAGAAAAGATAAGGAAGCGAATACATCATACGATGAGCCAAAGCGCCACATAGTTCTTTCAGGGAAAAGAGACAACGTGGGAGTGGAGGGCAAGACAGACATGTCTGAAGATTATGAAAAGTTTCATGAAATTCCTCCTTTCAAAGTGAAGGCTGACCCAAGCACCCTGTTAAACGATGAAGATTATCCATGGTTACGGCGCAATAAGCAACGGACACACGCGAAGAAAAAGTGAAGACTTTCTCTCCACAACTATTCTGATGATGGCTTTGATCTAGAATATCACTGCAGTTACATGTCAAGAAATCAAATGCCTTTTGTGACACATGAGTTTTCGTCTGAAACCCTGATACTTCGAAAGAGATTGTTCATTTTGTACAAGAAGTGCATCCAGTTTTTGCCGTAACCCTCTCAACTTATTAGCACATGCTATGTGGGTGAAATGATGATACCATGCCAACTTTCAACCATTTCAGAGTTCATTTGCACTGCTTTTCAATTCAGGGTCATTTTAGCTCAAAATAAATCATGAAATGCATGAAAAATAGCAAATGAAGTCAGAAAAGGTTTGAAAAGTGATGATGTGGCTTTGAATGGAGCATATTGAATGCACAAAAAGTCTTGAGATAAAATATGTTTAAAAAATTGAAATGCTTTTGTAACAGATGAGTTTTCGTCCAAAACCCTGATACTTCGAAAGAGATTGTCCAGTTTGTACACGAAGTGCATCCAGTTTTTGCCGTAACCCTCTCAAATTTTTAGCACATGCTATGTGGGTGAAATGATGATACCATGCCAACTTTCAACCATTTCAGAGTTCATTTGCAGTGCTTTTCAATTCAGGGTCATTTTAGCTCAAAATAAATAATGAAATGCATGAAAAATAGCAAATGAAGTCAGAAAAGGTTTGAAAAGTGATGCTGTGGCTTTGAATGGTGCATATTGAATGCAGAAAAAGTCTTGAGTTAAAATATGTTTAAAAAATTGAAATCCTTTTGTAACAGATGAGTTTTCATCCAAAACCCTGATACTTCGAAAGAGATTGTCCAGTTTGTACACGAAGTGCATCTAGTTTTTGCCGTAACCCTCTCAACTTTTTAGCACATGCTATGTGGGTGAAATGATGATACCATGCCAACTTTCAACCATTTCAGAGTTCATTTGCAGTGCTTTTCAATTCAGGGTCATTTTAGCTCAAAATAAATCATGAAATGCATGAAAAATAGCAAATGAAGTCAGAAAAGGTTTGAAAAGTGATGATGTGGCTTTGAATGGTGCATATTGAATGCAGAAAAAGTCTTGAGTTAAAATATGTTTAAAAAATTGAAATCCTTTTGTAACAGATGAGTTTTCGTCCAAAACCCTGATACTTCGAAAGAGATTGTCCAGTTTGTACACGAAGTACATCCAGTTTTTGCCGTAACCCTCTCAACTTTTTAGCACATGCTATGTGGGTGAAATGATGATACCATGCCAACTTTCAACCATTTCAGAGTTCATTTGCAGTGCTTTTCAATTCAGGGTCATTTTAGCTCAAAATAAATCATGAAGTATAGCAAATGAAGTCAGAAAAGGGTTGAAAAGTGATGATGTGGCTTTGAATGGTGCATATTGAATGCAGAAAAAGTCTTGAGTTAAAATATGTTTAAAAAATTGAAATCCCTTTGTAATAGACGTGTTTTCGTCCGATCAAAGTTATTTAACTTAATATTATATAAAATTTATGCAACTAAAATTATCAAAGTTATTTTTGTTAAAAACTTTAATAGCAAAAAGAATATTCATGAAGTATTTTTTGTTAAGAACTTTTAATATGCAAAAAAATAACATAAAAAAATAGCAAAAGTGAAATTAGATGCGAATTTATAGAGAAAATTCAACCCAATTTGGGTTGAATTTTCTCTATAAATTCTCATCTAATTTCACTTTTGCTATTTTTTTGGCCGACAGGCCTGCTTTAGAGAGGAGCTCAACGTTGCAGCCGCGGCGGGGCTTATAAACAGGTCCGGGCGCCCTTCGCTTGGCGAGGTGGGACTAAACATCCAACCGCACCGCGGCTGTGCCAGGCACAGGCTTTTGGTCCCGGTTGGTGGCTCGAACCGGGACCAATGCCACCCTTTGGTCCCGGTTCGAGCCACCAACCGGGACCAAAGGTCTCTGCTTCCCGCCCTTTGGGCTTCTGAAATTGACCTTTAGTCCCGGTTGGAGCCACCAACCGGGACTAAAGGTGTTCGCATATAAGGCTGGACTTGTCGAATTCTCCCCCAACCTCTCCCATTCGCCCCGACGCCGACGCCCTGCCCCGACGCCGCCAGGCTGCCGGAGCTCGCCGCCGCCCCCGAGCCCATCCTCGTCGTCGCCGCCATCCCCGAGCCCGTCCTCGTCGTCGCCGCCGCCTCCGAGCCCGTCCTAACCGCCGCCCCCGAGCCCGTCGTCGCCGCCGCCCCCAAGCCTGACCTCGCCGCCGCCCCGAGCCCGTCCCCGCGTGCCTCCTCGTCCTCGTTGATGTCGTCGCCGCCCCAACGCCGAATGCCGCCCGCGCCACCTCCCCGAGCACCATCGTCGCCGCCCGTGCCTCCTCCCCGAGCCCGTCGTCGCCCTTGAGATCCTGCCCCCTGCTCCTGCCCCCTCCTCCGCGGCCACCGCGGCCGCGTGCGCCGGCGCCGCTGGCCTGCCCTGACCCTCGCCCGCATATCTCCGGATCTGTTTATTGAATGCATTCTAAATGTTTTATATTTATTCTGGATTAGTTAAGCTATGGACGGTAGAGACAGAGACCATGATAAAGAGAATGCCATGTAAGACCTGATACGCTCCGGAAACGAAGAGAATGAAGTAGATGATGGCTCACAATACCTTAACCCATCCGGTGAGGGAATTGAGGAAGAACAACGAAGAGACGAAGGCGAACCAGCTGACAATGACGATGGCGAAGAAATTTTTGTCCATTTAACAGAGTCTGGCGAGGTATTAATTTGCCCTCTGGTGATCATCAGAAGTATTGATTGATTTGTATATATTAACGGATCTTTCTTCTTTTAGCCCTCCGGATCGAGCAAATCTTCTACAAGGGTTAAACGTAGCCCGACAAAAAAGTTGAAAGAAGGCGTAAAGTACAACATCGATCAAATCAGAGCACATGGCGAACCGATTGCTCCTAAAGTGAATGCGAACAAATTTATACGTCAATGTGGAGTTATCGTTAGGGATCAAATCCCGATCACCGCTCAAGAATGGTATCAGCCAAAAGATCCCGGAGTCCCTTTTGTCAGCGAAAGAGCAAAAAATCTGCTTTGGGAGGCGCTCATGAAACATTTCACCCTACCAGAGGGTCTCACAGATCTCCAACGGGAGAAAGTCAAGAAGTGTGCTCTTAAGAAGATGGCCACACAATTCCAGAGTTGGAAGAAAAGATTATGGACAAATTACCTGCAAGAAGGAAAGAAGACTCCTGAATTCAAAAGAGAATATGTGAAGTTAGCAGATGACTGGGACAAATTTGTGGAGTTCAAGGAATCAGAAGAAGCTAAGGAACAGTCGAGAGTAAACAAGATAAATGCCGCCAAAAAAACGTGGCACCATCATCTAGGGCCAGGTGGCTACAAGTCTGGGTTGCCTAAGTGGGAGGAATCCGAGAGAAACATGAAGGCTGCAGGGGTCACTCCAGTAACAGAGACTTGGCCCGAGAGGTGCAGGACTTGGTTTTATGCACATGGGGGAAAGTTGGACCCAAAGACAGGGGAGGTTCTTGAACAGGCAAATCTTAAAGAAGCCACAGACGACTTACTTAAAGCAATAGCAGAAGCTCGAGCGGGTGTGTACGAGCCCGAGAGAGAGAAGGACGAGCTTTCGCGCGCCCTCAAGAATCCTGAACACCCGGGACGAACACGCGGCAAAGGCATGGTTCCGTGGCTTCTGGGGTTTGCGGATTGGAACGACAGCTACAGAAGTCGTGCCAGAAAGAAGAAGCATGAAGTAGATCGGATTCAGGAGTTGGAACGCAAATATAACATGCAGCAGGAGCAAATCAACAAACTTAGCCAGCAAGGCGCATCTCAGCAGTAGCAGCAACCAGATCCAGCATTGGATGGTACCATTCCATCATCTATGGCGAAAAGCAGCGTGGGTTCCACGAGGGTCACGGCCGATGATGCACTACTGGCTCGCTACCCCGTGGATGATATCCTAGAGTCGACACCTTGCGAGCTACACATGAAACTCAAGAACATATCCATGAAGGTGGCGCACGGCTTTGCTTTACCAAATGCACCTGAAGCACTCCTCCACGGCAATCCGATTCCACCTGGCTATGCTCATGTCGGGGTGGATCAAGTTCTGTCGGGATATGATACACTAGAGCTTGATCACACTGGAGGTCAAGGGGAGCTGACACTAGGAGAAGCCATACATGGTATCATTGTGTGGAAAAAGGAATGCATCATGTTTCCAAACTCGGTGCCAAGGCCACCGACTCCTCCTCCAAGTCCGCCGCATCAGCAGACTCCAACCCACCCCGAGACGGAGCGCAGGGTGAGTCCACCACATCCATCTCCGCCACGCCAGCCGAGTCCATCCCACCCCAAGACGGAGCGCATGGCGAGTCCGCGATATCAAGCTCCACCACGTCAGCATAGTCCATCCCACCCCGAGATGGAACCTAGCACGAGTCGTCCACTATATCAATATCCGCCGTCTCCAAAGCGGAAGATAACACAAAAGAAGAAACCCGAGCCTCCTGTCAAAAACAAGTTATCTTACGAGAAGACTCCCGAGGAAGTCGATGAACAAGTGGCTAAGGAATTGCATGCCCATTTTGGACCGAAACCGCCCTCACCGCCAAAGGAGAAAATACCTGACGAGGTCGTAGAACACTTTCTTGATGCAGCTAAACCGGTGAAAAAAAGGCCGGTATCAGACTATGAACACAGTATTACCAAGTCCTATGAAAAATCCCACAAAAGACAGAAGTTGAGCGGTAGTAAATGCGGGAAAACTGTTCCCCAGCTCGGAGAACAGGCAGTCCAATCGATCAGCCCGCTCAAGGTGAGTGCCAATAACGTGGTAATAACCGACGCTGATAGAGAGACTGCTAGATTGCTCGGTATCACCCTTGAACAACTCCTAGAGATCGAGGAATTTCCACCATTGGATCCGAAGGAAATACCATGGCAATATATCCCCGGGAAACCTCTGGTCACTCCTGACGACGAGAAGCTTCTAACAACGCAAATGTACAAATTGCATGACTGGTACATGAGAAAAGTAAAGGACGGGCAAGAGAGCCTCATGGTGAAAGTCGAGAAAGAGCATTACATCCATGAAAAAGATTTGTGGATTGAAAATGAAGAATTTTTCCAGTTATTCAATCAAAAAGCACTCGACAAATCTATCGTCAGTTGCTATTGTCTGTAAGTGATTTCTTTCTGTAATTTAAGTCTCTAGCTCAGCTCGTTCATTGCCTGTTATTATACTCACTATATTCTTTTGTGTAGTATTATGCAGAATGAAGATTTTTGAACTGAAAAGAGCTGGAGTCTATGGCATTGGGTTCATTGACCCAAATACCGTTAATGAAGAAGTGTTGAGAAGGAACCCTAAAGACACGGAGAAAATGCTTCTAAGGTTTTTGAAGGACCTAAAGTACAAACCAGAAATACTTTTACCTTGTAACTTTCAGTGAGTGTTACTGTCTTGTACTACAAATTCTATTTTTGCTTATATATATATATACTCGATGTTAAGTGTAGTTGATGTGTTATGCATGCCCGCTTATACAAATCGTGTGCGCAGCTACCACTGGATCCTTCTAATCATTAGAGTTGACGATGGAACTGTTGAAGTACTGGACTCGCTAAGTAAAGACCCTGAAGATTACATAAGCTTGCATTCGTTGCTCGGAAGGTAATTTCAATCATTGACGCACTATGTCGGTTTCTTTATTAGTTTATTTTCTGATATCAAGTAATTAATAACTCCTTTATTCATTTTGTTTGCCGGCCGGCAGGGTTTGGAAACGTTTCATCAAAGAGGTCACCGGTGAATGGAAATCAGAGTTGAGATGACGAAAGCCCAGGGTAATTAAGTAGTACTAGCTACGTCCGCGCATCTCTTTAATTCTAATTTCAATACCATTGTCATGCTTCATTATTATCTGATTGAATTCTATTCTCGTAAAGTGCATGAGTCAGACACAGGGGACTGAACTATGTGCATATTACGTTTGCGAGAACATTCGCTTTATGACCGAAAGCAGCAAGAGTGCAAGAGATTTTTGGGTACGTAAACACCATTCATTTTTTTTATCATGATCTAATACATATACACACAACTAACATGCATATTCATATTGATCTCCTTCTTTATATATAGATGTCGCAGATGCGGGACCAGCTCCTACCAACGGACCGCATACGAGCAATTCAAGAGGAAATTACGGGATTTTTGCTTCAGCAGGTCATATCTTTCGACGGAGAATACCATTCCCCGATCCGCAAATGATCTGCAAATTATACGAGAAATTGTATATACAAAATTGTATATATATATATGCGTATGCATGTGGTCGTATGAGAAATTCTATGATATATATATGATTGCTTGTACGAGAAATTTTATGATATATGATCGGTTCTACGATAAATTCTATTATATATGCATAACGTGTACAGTATGTAGTAGCGTAAAATATGTTTGAAATGAAAAAGAATTAAATGGAAAAGACAAAATAAAATGGAAAAATAAACAATAAACACTAAACCCCTAAACCCCTAAACCTTTAGTCCCGGTTGGTGTTACCAACCGGGACCAAAGGTCCCCATGCCCTAGCGCGCGCTGCCGACCACGTGGCCAGGATTTAGTCCCAGTTCGTAGCCAACCAGGACTAAAGGCTTGGACCCTTTAGTCTCTATACTTTAGTCCCGGTTGGGGAACCGGGACTAAAGGCCCTTCCCAACCGGGACTAAAGGCCTGTTCTCTACTAGTGGATCCTTTGGCTGATAAGCTCCCAAGTCAATATATCTCCTTCTAACTTTATCCTGATCATGGCTAACAAGTTTCCATTCAAATTAGAAGTTTCCCGACCAGTTCCTAACACTTTGTAGTTTATATGTACCAAAATATTCCCAAGTTGCAAGTTCGTGTGCCACCGTGCGGTTACCTCTATAATTATATATTCTCCAAAATTCCCCAACTACTTTTTTGTAGCTCTTTATGACAATCAACGTACGTTTCTGTACCATGATCATGGCTAGGCCTGGCGGCTAACTACTCTAATAATGGTGTTGTAGACTCCTTCAAGAATAAATAAATAATGGTGTTGCGGACTGTTGTTAATGTAAACTGGGTGAAAAAGATACTCCCTCTATAAATTAATATAAAAGCATTTAGATTATTAAAGTAGTGTTCTAAACGTTTTCATATTAGTTTACAGAAAGAGTACTACTTAAACTGAAGGATCTCAGTTTTACCACCTGTTATGACAATCAAGTGTTATGAAGTCGCCATTGGTGCTCAATAAGATCTCTTTCGGTTGTTTGTGACCTTGTCTGTTGTCGATCGATTGTTTGGGTTATGTTCCGTAACAATCCATTCATAACTACAGCACAGTACTCATATATATATCCTCCCAATATATATTCATCACCTAATTTCTTGTAGCTCGTTATGACAATCAACGTACGTTTCCTGTAGCACCACTATTATGACTAGGCCTGCTCAACTACTCCTATAAGGGTGGTGCGGAATGCTGTTAATGAAAAGCTAGTAGGTGAAAATGTACAAGCCGCACCTATTTTCACGTACTATTTAAACTGAAGTATCTCAGTTTTAACACGTGGTATGCCAATAGAGTGCTATGAAGTCGCCAATGCTGCTCAGTAGGATCTTAAAGTTGTTTGTGATATTGTCGGTTCTTGATAGTTTGGTGTTTGGTGAGAATGGCGTTTTGGCTCTCGGCCTCCGTGGTGGCCGAATTTTCGAAAAAATCAAAATTCGAAAATTGTGGTTTCATAAAAATCTGGAAATAATTGTACAACTAAACAAGGACGTGAGCCGTATGTGTGTAAAATTTCAGGTTGGAATACTTTGAAACGCGACCTGTAAAAAAAGACAAATTCATGATCTGAAATGATGAATAGTATTATGTGTTAAAAATTCTAAGATTTGTCTTTTTTGCACAGCCCTCATTTCAAAGTATTTACTCCTGAAAAATTTCACATCTGTGCATTATACCTTCATTTTTCTATGTATTTTTTTATCAGAATCTTTTGAAATGTAAAAATATGAATTTTCATGAAATTTGAATTTTACATTTGGTGGCCTCCGTGGAGCTCGGCCTACAAAAGCAATTTCCGGGTGTTTGGGTTATGTCCGTAACAGATCGTCCATAACTATAGCATTGCTCATATATATCCTGCCAAATTCATCAATTAAGAGCATATACAGCTGTAACTTGCAAAATGACCCCTCAAATATCTGCGGACGCGTTGGGAGTGAGAAGACACGCCTCAAACAAACACTATTGCATCCGGAACTCTCATATTAGATTATCAAATGCATACAAATACATGCAAACATAAAAACCAACATACTATGTATAAACAATCTAATCCTCGTCGGAGATTTCGACGATCTCCGTGCCCTTCGGTGGATAGATGTGCGGCAGCTGCAGCTTCACCCCCTCCGGCTCCTCCAGCTGCTCCGTTGTGGCTTTCTCCGTCGCTTTCTCTGCGTCGTGCTCATCAAAGAGGGCGTCGGCCTCCGCCTGCCTTTGCCGAATGAGCCGACGGTTGGCCTCCACCTCGGCCTCATCTCGGATGGAATCCAGGATGGCCTGTTGCTCCGCCATCTCATCGGCTTGGGCGACGGTGAACTCCGCCTCCGCCATGTTCAAGCACAGAGCATGGATCTTCGGCTCATCCTCCTCCATCGCCTCCGGCAGCTCCTCCTTCGGCTGCTCCTCCTCCTCCATCTCCGGCGAGCCCGGAGGGTGACCCACAGTGATGCGGGTGGCACGCCGAGCTTGGATCTCCACCTCGATCTGCATCCGATGCTCCGACGTGAGCATAGCATAGGTGGTGATCCTACGGCAGACCATACTGACGCCGGAGAGCGGGGGAGGAGGCGGATGGGCTCGGGTGGCGGCGGAGGGAGGGAGGAGGTGGATGTGCTAGGGCTGGGGGATGTCGACCGGCTTAAATAGCCGACTATGGCCTCGGGTGGCGAGCCAGAGTAGCGCCACGCAGCGTTCACACCGCGGCGGCAGTTGAGGCGCCCGTCAGACCTTCGGGTTTTCGGGCGAGTCTGCGTGGGACCCCGTCGTCAGGCCTACGTGGCGACCATGTCCGGGCGCGCCCATATCCACCTCATATTTGGGCTGGATATGAAGAGTGTCGGACAGCCTGGGCGTTTGAGGCACGTTTGAGGGGCCCGGCTGGGTCGATTTTTTGTGATCGGTCAGTGACCGAGCGGCCCTGTGTGGTGGATATCTTCGGAGGGCGCAGTGGTTCGGGATCTTCATCGGTTTCGTCGATCCGACTCTGTTGTCATTCTTTTCTTTCTCTTTCTCTTTTTTTTTTTTGGGCATTCTTGTGCTGTCTGCCCTAGCATTGAGATATTTGTTGTATTGGGTGGTTGTTATATATATATAGCGGGGCGAAAGCCTATTTCGTGACCGAGCGGCCTGGCCGGATGTTTGAGAAGGGTATGAGGAGTCCGGATGTAGATGTTCTAATTTCTTGTAGCTCATAATTGCAATCTACACGTGTCATGTAGAACCATTATTATGGGCAGGCCTACTCAACTACTCCAACGGTGGTGTGGATTGCTGTTCATGGCGAACTGAATTATCAGTCGACTTAAGTATAGAGAGTGACCCAGTCTTTATTGACGTATATAAAGCATCTATTCTTTTCTGTGGCGGCGCAGAGAAGACAAGACGCACTCCCCGGCCATGGCACAACAAGATCAAGATGTCGTGTGCTACTACAATTACCTCTTCATGGCCACCCTCCTTCTACTCCCCTTCCTCCTCATCGCCATATTCAGACCGCTGCGCAAGCACAACGGTGAGAACCTTCCTCCAGGGCCATGGCGGCTGCCAGTCATCGGCAGCATGCACCACCTCATCGGCGCGCTCCCCCACCATGCCATGCATGAACTCGCACGCCGGTACAATGCTCCACTCATGTTGCTCCGCCTAGGGGAGCTCGACGTCGTCGTGGCCTCGTCAGCCAGCGCGGCGAAGGAGATCATGAAGACCCACGACGCGGCATTCGCCACACGGCCACGGACCGCCACCCTCCGCGCTATCACGACAGACGACCTCGCCATCTCCCTTGCACCGCACGGCGAGCAGTGGCGCCGCCTCAAAAAGCTATGCGTCACCGAGCTAGTCAGCACGCGGCAAGTCCGGTCCCTCCGTGGATGCCGCGAGGCCAACGCCGCCGCCCTAGTCTCCTCCATCGTGTCGGCGCTATCGTCTTCATCGGAGCCCGTGAACGTCAGCTCCCTCATCACCACCCACGTCACCGACTTGGCGGTGCAGGCCTTGGTGGGCGACAAGAACGGGGATCTCAGGGATGAGTTCCTGGAGCGGCTGGACGAGGGCATCAAGCTGGCCTCGGGGTTCAGCCTTGCTGACCTGTTCCCATCGTCGCCTTGCACGTGCGTTCAGTAGCTCAATTCGCAGGATGGAGGCATTAAACAACAAGATAAGCCAGCTCGTCGGCCGGATCATTGAGGAGCATCACACGAGGAGGTTGGCCGGCGGCGGCGACGAGGAAGAAGACATGGTGGACGTGCTACTGAGGATCCAGGATGACGGTAGCATCCACATGCCTCTCAGCGTAAGAACCATCGGTTCCGTGATTATGGTAAGATCGAACTCGAGACTTCTTAGCTTTGGCTCTAGATAGACTCTAGTACGCCACGTACTTGACATGTGCCAAAAGTTCATCTAAGAGCATCTACAGCCGGACTTGGCAAATCCGGCCCCTCAAACGCCCACAGACGCGCCCGGACACGCCCGCGGGCGCATCCGGACGGGCCCTCATATTTCGTTCAGTGCATCCACATCTCTCAAATCCGGACTCTTAAATCCATGCAAATACATGCACGTCGATCATGTCGCACGTAAAATAAGTAGTGTTGGTATCAAGCGTACATAGCGTTTACATAAAATTTATTTGAAGTGCCAAACTCAAGCATTGCCTCCTTGGTTGCCATTGTGGATCCACATGTGCAAGCATCCTCATAGCAGCCGTGCACTTCTGCTTGGGCGAGAAAGAGAGTTGCCCGTAGCAATCCCTCTTCAGCTTGAAGTAGTCATCGTGTGACTCCACTCCGTCCACAATGCGCAAAAACAATGGTTTCCGCATGCGAAAACGGCGACGAAACCATGGATCATCCGGGAAAGTAGGTGTGGGAGCAAAGTAGTCCTTGTGCAGTAGCTTTGCTCCGGACACCCTATCCCGGTTGATCACTCTTCTCCCTTTGATTGAGCCCTTGGAGTTGAGAACAAGCTCCACATCCCGGTCCATTTCCTCTTGCATGCTCATGAGCATGAGCATGTCCACTTCTTCGTCCGAATCCGAGGAATGGAAGAACTCATCTTCAATCGTTTGGTCAAGCTCAGTCGGTCCATACTCCTCGTCCGACGAAGCATCCGAATCCATCGTTTATCTAATAAAATCACAATAATTCCGGTCGGTCAATGTGTCGAACACATCAAGCGCAAGGCGGAGGCGGAGTATTGACGGACGTACCACGGTGGCGTCCGGGCCGGCGACGACGTCCCCCGCGGCGAGGATGGGCGCGCTCTTCCAGAGCTGGCGGCGGAGAGGCTGGTAACGGCTGAGCTCGAGACGGATGGCACGGCGGCGGAGCGCGACGGCAAGGAGGAGGAAGAAGAAAGGAGGAGGAAGAAGAAACGTCAAGGGATTTGGTGCAATTTGAGGTGTGGACGGGCTGTCGGGTCCGACGTGGCGTGCGTGCCCGGGCGCGTCTGGGCGCCCCCATACCCGCCTCATATTTGGGCTGGATATGAGGGGTTCCGGTCAGCCCGGGCGTTTGAGGGCCGTTTGAGAGGCCCGTCTGGGTCAAAAAAAAGTGACCGGACAGTGACCGGGCGGCCTGCCGGGCGTATGAGGCGGGTTTGAGAGGTCCGGTTGTAGATGCTCTAAATAGCTCAATTTGCTTTTTTTTGTTGTTGCGGGGAACTTAAGAGCTCAAGCTGAAGGGGAAAGCAATGCACTTATACATAGTGCTAATTTGTGGGCTATGCTATTTAGCGAGAGCTCAACCAGAAGCTATGAAAACCTATAGCGAAACTATATACATAATTGACATAAACATGTTCAAGCAAAAAAAAAAAAACAAGATGCTAATCAAGCCTTCTAATTCAATAACTAATGTCTGCAGTGCATTATATTTATACAAAACAAGAAAGAGTAGTATGACATAAATTTGGAACGCGCTCATGATTTTGAAAAGCTTAGAAATATTGGCCCAACCGAAGCTTAGCAACGCTAAATTACTCAAATTTTAATGCTATAGCGGAAAATAACGAGCTATTAGCGTTATTTTTAAAAATGTTTGAACTTGGCGAGAAAAGTCGGTTTAATATTAAAACTTACGGCATACATTGAACTGGTGATATAACTTGGGTTGGGCGTTCATCTACGGTGCTCTCCACGCTTGTATACATACATGGTGCTGATATAGTGCGCCAGCATGGCACAGGGCTCACCCGTTAGTGACCAGGAGTCATGGACAAGGGCATGTGCCCTGGTTTTGGGAACTCCCAACCCGCCCCCCCCCCCCCCCCCCCCCCCCCCCCGGTCCCCACTAGAATTTTTTTTGTCACTAAAAAGCTCCTCAATTTTTTTCTTAATATTAAAAAAAAGAAAAGTCACCATTGGGCACGCCCGTCAAGATACATTACACAGAGGATATTAATATGCAAAATATAACGTCGCCCAGGGTCAAACACATGACCTACGGGAATATAGCCGACCTGACTATCCAACATCGAAGTACCATTTGATGTTCAATCTGGATAGCTATATGTAACGACCTATAGCCGATCACACACATAACTCTTAAATGGGCTGATGTCACCGCGGCTAATTTTACACATGTTAGTTTTTTTCTTTCTTCGAATTATGTAGAAATATTTAACAAATAAATAATATAAATACAAAAGAAATAAATTATTTAGAATTTTTTACGTAATTATCAAGAATATTATTTTTTATTTTTTATTCATATAATTCTAGAAAATGATCTTCTTTAAAAAAATGTTCATGTAATTCAAAAAATATACATGATTATTTAAAAATGTTTACATAACCAATAATATTTAATAATTTTAATATTATACATGAATTATAAAAATATTGTTAATGTATTCAGAAAAATATTCATGTAGTTTTAGGCTATATTCATGTCTTCACTTTAACAGAAATATTGTTCTTTACAATAAATTTCACGTAACTATAAACATCTTTAGTGTATAATTTCAAAATTAAATATTAAATATAAATTATAATAGTATTTATGAATTTAAAAAACTATAGAGTGCAAAATAGGCCGCGATGACAGCAGTGGTGAATGCAATATAAAAACATGATTAGCACCGTAGATGCACGTCCAAGCCAAGTTCTGTCACTGGTTCAATGTATGCCACAAGTTTTAGTATCAAACTGACTTTTCTCGTCAAGTTCAGACACCTGTGGTGTAATTGACTCTTTTTAATATTCTGCTAATTAAAAGTGCATAACTTAGCCGGAGAGTTCTCCAAATGCTATAGCCACACTATAGAAGGCTATTTAAAACATAGCTGATACTTGAATTCATGCATCTCGCTACAAAACAATTATTTCAGCCAAAACATCGCAACTAAAGTTCTACTTTTTGTAGGATATGTTTTCGGGAGGGAGCGAGACTTCGGTGACAACACTCCAATGGGTGATGGCAGAGCTCATGCGGAGTCCGGCGGCTCTACGAAGGGTGCAAGCAGAGGTGCGCAATGCTTTTGCCGGGCAGAGCCGCATCAAGGAGGAGGCCCTGCAGGACCTGCGTTATTTGCATCTTGTAATCAGGGAGTCTCTCCGGCTACACCCAGTGTTGCCGTTGCTCCTCCCACGGGAGTGCCGGGAACCCTGCTGTGTCCTCGGCTATGACGTGCCCAAGGGCGCCACGGTGCTCGTCAACGCATGGGCAATCGGGCGGGATCCTGCAAGCTGGGGCGCTGATGCCGAGGAGTTTAGGCCGGAGAGGTTCGAGGAGGCTGGTGATGCGGCGGCGGACTTCAGAGGAACGAACTTTGAGCTTGTGCCATTCGGCGCTGGTAGGAGGATGTGCCCCGGGATCACGTTTGGGATCGCGGTCGTGGAGGTCATGCTAGCGACCCTATTGTTCCATTTTGATTGGGAGCTCCCTGGTGGAGGCCCTGATGGGCTGGACATGGCAGAGGAGCTCGGGATGACAGCGAGGAGGAAGAGCGACCTGTTGTTGCATGCCACCATTCGTGTGCCTGCTCCGAGTCCATGAATATTCAAACATGATGGCATTGTCTTATAGTCTTCCTTGTGGGCACAAATAAATAAAGTGAGACCGATAAATAAGTTCTTAATGTGTCAATATGTAATCCGGGGTCTAAGTTATTTGTTTAGTGTGTGTGTGCGGGCGCGCGCGCGCGTGTGTCGCTTTTGTATTCTCGGAGCACCATTGTGAGTAGTATTATGTATCGCAGGAACTCGATGCACTCTGCTGCATTGTCATGTTATCTACACCGTGGATGGTCCATGATACAGTTTTTAAAATAGGACATTTAGATTCTGTAGCTCGCGTAGCTTGTTGTGGTGGTGGTGGTGGTGGTGGTGGTGGTGTGTGGGGGGGGGGGGGGGGGGGGGGGGGGGGGGGGGGGCGCCTCCGCCGGCCCCTCCCTCCCTCCCTGCTTCCCCGCTGACGTCGGAGGAGGCCGGTGAGTGCAGCTCGCCTGGCGGATGGCGGGCTCTCCTGCCCTCTTCGCTAGGGGATCTTTGGCCGAGACGCGACAGCGACCCTGGGCGCCCGACGTGGAGGGGGAGTTGCCAAGATTGGGCGACGGCCCGATGGGATTCCGGCGGCGGCTGGGCCGCCACGGTTGCGGGGCACTGTGTGGCTCTCCATGGTGGCTGGTGGTGACGGATCTGGAGTTTTCCATCCCAGATCGGTTCTCCTCCGTCGTCACGCGGACGCCTGGGGCGACGACCCCGCGCTTGGCTGTGGTGGTCATCTCCTTCATCGCAGGTGGACGACCTGAAGGCTGGGTGGTCGGATCTCGAGATCCGTCATGTAGTCCCGGCTGCGAGCCGGGAAAACATAGTTGCCGAGAAACAGAGCCGATGGGATTCCGGCGGCGCTGGGGCCGCCACGGCCGTGGGGCACAATGTGTCTGGCCATGGCGCCTGGTGGTGACGGATCTGGAGTTTTCCATCCTAGGTCGGTTCTCCTCCGTCGTCACACGGACGCCTGGGGCGACAATCCCGGTCTTGGCGGTGGTGGTCATCTCCTTCATTGGAGGTGGTCGACCTGAAGGCTGGGTGGTCAGATCTCGAGATCTGTCATGTAGGCCCGGCTGTGAGCCGGGGAAATATAGTTGCCGGTGAAAACCGAGCCGACGGCCGGCGGTGGCGGCGTTCTGCACCGTTACCTTGATAAAGGCATCGTCGTGTAACTACTGTCGACCCACTCGTACTGCTCCAGGGCTCTTTCCAAAAAAAAAAAATCAGTTTATGTAGAAAAAAATCAGGAAAATTTAGGAGTGTCTAGAAGTTATGTGAATTGAGTTAACAAGAAGACAATTCCAAAGTAAAAAATGCACATGTAGAATCAGAAAAGGCAAATCTGTTTGTGAATAGTGTCACTCATGCTTTTGTATTTCTTGGGACTGCATTCATACTGAATTTGTCTTTTCTGTTATCCGGCGTCAGTTTGAAGTTTCAGTGTGTAATTTCTATAGATCAAAGGCACATACGTTGTGAGCAATCAAAGTCATTTTAATTTTTCTTGTGAGCATTTGAATATGTTTCTTGAAATATGGAATCATGGTAGCATGCATGGTGTGGTCCAATCTGAGATTCCCCCAGCAGTTCTGCATCCCAGGGTTTCATTTTGTGCAATCTTACAGAGATTGATTTCCGCTGGAAAAGCAGGTTACCTCTTGGGACTGCTCCGCCTGACAGAATCCCGTGCCCATTTAGGATTAATACCTTTGAGCAGTCAATTCGCAAGTATTCAGAAGAACGGATGAAAAGTGTAGTTCGTCCTTCGTCCGGTACTTAATTTTGACCACTTGGCAAGGCGTAGGACTTCTATAATTTGTATTCATGGGAGACGGGTTCAGGATAAGGTATGACAAAAGCAGATTAAACGCCGAGAGGACCAAGTCAATGCAAGAGATGGTCTGTGGCTGCTCAGTGCATGCAAAAGTCTGTTTAATCATTTATGTGAACTATTTAAATGATTAAATTGCCATTGACAGTGATGCTCAGCTCTATTTTGCAATCAGGGGAAGCCAAAAGACGAGAACAGCCAGGTCATGCAGATGCGAGTGCTCCTCTTTGATATGGCACCTGTGGCCTTCCGACAATAATTGGTACATAACAGAGCATCGTCAAAACCACAACCATTCCATGTCTCTTACTAGGGGGGAGATGGTGCACTGGCCGTCACACAAACTCATCGATGTTTACACTAAAGATGTGATAAAGCAGCTACAGGGAAAAATGTAATCCTCGGGAAGGTGTACAACATTATTGGAAGTTTTTGTTGGGACACACCCACCGGCAACGAATGTCGAGAAGCCTCCGGCGATAAAAATGTCAGACAAAGGTAGACAAAGGAGACACCATAATTTTCCGGCGATGAACGCCGCGGCGCAACAACGCCTGTATCTTGGCTTTATCTCTCACAACGACTCAAACACATATATGAAGGTACACAGGAACACACCCAACACAACCTAGAAGAACTCTCATGTCGACCGGACGCACACCACGGTCCCGACGAAGACTACATCTTCCTTAGGCCCCTCACACTTAGCTCGGCTCACCACGTTGCACCGCAAGCAATACATGAGAAGGGGCTTTTTATACCCAGCTACACAGACTAACGCACACGACTAACCCGGCCATCACACCGGCCACTACTAGCACGTACATAACTCCATATGACTAGCTAGCTATACGCACGCATACATGAGCCAGCCGTTGCCCGCTAACTGCACATACAACTATGAGCGTTTCCTACGCATGAACTAACACACGCCACGGCCGGCCACTAACAGCACACCCCCATGCACTAACAAACTCATGCATGAACTGACCCACAACCCGGCTGCTCCCAACGGCCTCGGATTTCGACGTGAGCACTGACTCATGCGCCCGCCCCGTGACACATACACATACACATACTAGTCGCCGGCGGTGCCGTGGCTTAGTCCTAAAATCGCCCCCCCCCCCCCCCCCCTATGCCACATCCTCGCAGTCGCCAAAGTTGTTACAGCTCTTGTCGATGTCGTCGTCATGGCCACGGACTTGACCTGGCACACTCACGCCGGTCGCCACCGCCACGAACTCGCCACGCGTCGTCGCCGCGCGCTTGCCGCGCGCATCCACGTCCTCCACGCTCGTCGCAGACTCACCGCGCGCCACCTCCGCGTCCGCCATCACAGCCGTAGTTCGGCGCACCTTCATAGGCCGACAAACGGCCCAGAGCTTCGTGCATCCGCTGTAGAACGCCGCCATCGCCGGCACGCCTCGGGCACGGCGAACCACGTCTAGAACAATCAAGCTCTGATACCATATGTTGGAACACACCCACCGGCAACGAACGCCGAGGAGTCTCCGGCGACAAAAATGCCGGACAAAGGTAGACGAATGAGACACCATAATTTTCCGACGACGAACGCCGCGGCGCAACAACACCATATCTGGGCTTTATCTCTCACAACGACTCACACATATATGGAGGTACACACGCACACACGACGCACAACCTAGAAGAACTCTCACGTCGACCGGGCGCACACCACGGTCTCGATGGAGACTACATCTTCCTTAGGCCCCTCACACTTGGCTCGGCTCACCCCGTCGCACCGCAAGCAGTACATGAGGAGGTGCTTTATACCCGGCTACACAGACTAACGCACACGACTAACCCGGCCACCACACCGGCCACTACTAACACGTACATAACTCCATATAACTAGCTAGCTATACGCACGCATACATGATCCAGCCGTTGGTCTTGGCCGCTAACTGTACGTACAGCTATGACCGTTTCCTACGCATGAACTAACACACGCCACAGCCGGCCACTAACAGCACACCCCCATGCACTAACAAACTCATGCATGAACTGACCCACAACGCGGCTGCTCCCAACGGCCTCGGACTTCAACGTGAGCACTGACTCATGCGCCCGCCCCGTGACACATACGCATACACATACTGGTCGCCAGCGGTGCCGTGGCTTAGTCCTAAAAGTTTTTTGGCTGGGTTGAGAAGGTGTTGTTCACAAAGAGCACGCTCAGGAACATATGCGGTAAGATAAGCCGTGAGCAAGCTGATGATGATGTGAGGAAGACGTTGGAAGTGTTTGCAGATATTATTGCAGGGGGGGGCAGACTTTACATGCCGAATTCTTGTTGACAGTGATAGCAGGGTGAAGAATTTGATGTGGACAAATGGGAGCAGCCAAATGCAGTTCGTTTCTTTGGTGATGTGGTTACATTCGACATGACGTACATGACAAATCTATATGACATGCCGTTTGGGGTTTCTCTGGGAGTGAATAACCATTCCCAAAGCATCATCCTTGCTGGCATTCTGATGCGAGATGAGCAAGTAGAGAGTATCGAGTGGGTTTTCCGTGAGTTTCTCCATATGATGGGAGGACCGGCACCTAAGACCATCCTGACAGGTTAGTACTTTTTTTTTGTTCTTGTGTGTGCTTGCAGTCTTCTTGCTTTAGATCTGAATTGAAAACAAGCTTGCAAATTGCATATTACTATCTGGTCACACGCCTGACAGAGCAGAACAAGCTATGGAGGTGGAAATCAATAAAGTTTATCCGGATAGCATGCACCGCTGGCGCAAAGGGCATGTACTGAAGAAAGCGAAGGAGAGCCTAGGGCCACTATACATGAAATTTTTTGAGTTTCAACCTGAGTTTTATAAAGTTGTGAACCACATGTTGACTACGGATGAAGTTTGAGACGGCGGGGATTATGTTACTTGACAAGTACAACTTGAGGAAGCACCCGTATATGGCCCAGATAAATGAAATAAGATCAAAGTGAGCAAAACCGTATTTCAAAGGTATTTTTTGCGCCAAGATGACAAGCACACAAACAAGCGAGAGTGCGAACCACATACTGAAGTCATACATGCTGCCAGCAAGCCCGATGAACGTCTTTCTTAGGAAATACACGAGGCTTCAATTTGACAGCGAGAGGGAGGAAAGCTACGAGGAAGTGAGTACAATTCCTATTGCATAACACTGCCGCCATAACCGGTGAAGAGTGTACATTTGGCTTTAAAATTTGTTCATAAAAAAGGATATTTCTGTCGGGGAACGTTGCATGGGAAACAAAAAATTTCCTACGCACATGCAAGATCTATCCATGGTGATGAGCATCTATGAGAGGGAGAGTGGATCTACATACCCTTGTAGATCGCTAAGCGGGAAGCGTTAAGAAACACGGTTGATGTAGTCGAACGTCTTCGCGATCCAAATCGCTAGCCGTCCCGCGATCCCATCACGATCCGTCCCGCGATCCAATCACGAACCGTTCCGCGATCCAATCATGGTCCTTCCGATATAGCGCCGAACGGATGACACCTCCGCGTTCAGCACACGTACAGCTTGATGACGATCTTCGCCTTCTTGATCCAGCAAGAGGGAGCGGAAAGGTAGATGAGTTCTCCGGCAGCGCGACGGCGCGGCGGCGGTGGTGGTGGAACTATTCCGACAGGGCTTCATCTAAGCATCGCCGACACTAGACTAGAGGAGAATCGATCTAGAGGAAGAAGAGGGCAGCACGTGGACTTGTATGTTTGGGGCCTCTATTCCTCTAGTATATATAGGAGGGAGGGAGAGGAGGCAGCCTCCCTAGGGTTTCCCTAGGGGTTCGGCCGAACCAGGAGGTGGAGGCCAAGTCTTCCACCTCCAATCCTACTCCAATTAGGACTCCTTCCATAATTGGATTTTCCTTCCCCCACTTGGGGTTTTTTCCTTCTCCCACCTCCTAGCCGCATGGGCCTTGTGGGGCTGGTTTGCCCAGCCCACTAATGGCTGGTGCACCCCCCCTCAGGCCCATGAGGCCTCCCGGTGTGGGTGGCCCCTCCCGATGGCCATTCGTCACTCCCGGTACACTGCCGGAAATGCCTGAAACTTTTCCGGTGGCCAAAACGGGACTTCCTATATATCAATCTTTACCTCCGGACCATTCCAGAGCTCCTCGTGACATCCGGGATCTCATCCGGGACTCCGAACAACCTTCGGGCACCACCATACATAACTCAATACTACCGAAACGTCACCGAACCTTAAGTGTGCAGACCTTGCGGGTTCGAGAACTATGTAGACATGACCGAGACACCTCTACGGTCAATAACCAATAGCGGGACCTGGATGCCCATATTGGTTCCTACATATTCTACGAAGATCTTTATCGGTTGAACCTCTATGTCAAGGATTCAGTTAATCCCGTATATTGTTCCCTTTGTTAATCGGTATGTTACTTGCCCGAGATTCGATCGTCGGTATCTCTATACCTAGTTCAATCTCGTTACCGGCAAGTCTCTTTACTCGTTCCGTAATACAAGATCCCGTGGCTAACACTTTAGTCACATTGCTTGCAAGGCTTGTTGTGATGTTGTATTACCGAGTGGGCCCTGAGATACCTCTCCGTCACACGGAGCAAAAAATCCCAGTCTTGATCCATGCCAACTCAACTGACACCTTTGGAGATACCTGTAGAGCACCTTTATAGTCACCCAGCTACGTTGCGACGTTTGATGCACACAAGGTACTCCTCCGGTGTCAATGAGCTGCATGATCTCATGGTCATAGGAACAGATACTTGACATGCAGAAACAATAGCAATAAACTGACACGATCATATGCTATGTTTATAGTTTGGGTCTTGTCCATCACATCATTCTCCTAATGATGTGATCCCGTTATCAAATGACATCTCATGTCTATGGTCAGGAAACCTTGACCATCTTTGGTCAACGAGTTAGTCTACTAGAGGCATACTAGGGACACAATGTTGTCTATGTACCCACACATGTATTTGAGTTTCCAATCAATACAATTATAGCATGGATAATAAATGATTATCATGAACAAGGAAAGATAATAATAACCAATTTATTATTGCCTCTAGGGCATATTTCCAACAGTCTCCCACTTGCACTAGAGTCAATAATCTAGTTCACAGCACCATGTGATTTACATTGTTATGAATCTAACACCCAATGAGTTCTGGAGTTCGATCATGCTTTGCATGTGAGAGTGGTCTTAGTCAACGTCTGCAAAATTGAGATCCGTGTGTTCTTTGCAGATCTATATGTCAAACTGCAGATGCTACCACGCTCCACTTGGAGCTATTCCAAATGGCTGCTCCACTATACGTATCCGGATTGCTACTCAGAGTCATCCGGATTGGTGTCAAAGTTTGTATCGACGTAACGCTTTACGACGAACTCTTTGTCACCTCCATAATCGAGAATCATTTCCTTAGTCCTAAAGTTACTAAGGATAATCTTGACCGCTGTCCAGTGATCCACTTCTGGACCACTCTTGTACCCCTTGACAGACTCATGGCAAGGCACACACCAGGTGCGGTACACAACATGGCATACTATACAGAGCCTATGGATAAGGCATAGGGGACGATCTTTGTCCTTTCTCTTTCTTCTGCCGTGGTCGAGCTTTGAGTCTCACTCAACTCCACACCTTACAAATCAGGCAAGAACTCTTTCTTTGACTGATCCATTTTGAACTCTTTCAAAATCTTGTCAAGGTATGTACTCATTGAAAGTCTTATCAAGCGTCTTGATCTATCTCTATAGATCTCGATGCCCAACAATTAAGTAGCTTTATCCAGGTCTTCATTTGAAAAAACTCCTTTCAAACAACCCTTTATGCTTTCCAGAAATTCTACATCATTTCCGATCAACAATATGTCATCCACATATATTTATCAGAAATTCTATAGTGCTCCCACTCACTTTATTGTAAATACAAGTTTCTCATAAACTTTTTATAGACTCAAAAACTTTGATCACCTCATCAAAGCTTATATTCCAACTCCGAGATGCTTGCTCCAGTCCTTAGAAAGATCGATGGAGCTTGCATATATTTTAGCATCCTTAGGACTGACAAAACCTTCCGGTTGTATCACATACAACCTTTCCTCATGGATGCCGTTAAGGAAACGATGTTTTGACATCCATCTGCCAGATTTCATAATTGAAAAATGCAGCAACTGCTAACATAAGTCGAACAAACTTTAGCATTGCTACGGGTGAGAAAGTCTCATCGTAGTCAACTCCTTGAACTTGTGAAAAACCCTTTGCCACAAGTCGAGCTTTATAGACGGTGACATTACCGTCCGCGTTCGTCTTCCTTTTAAAAGATCCATTTGTTCTGAATGGCCTTTCTCCCTTCAGGTAATACTTCCAAAGCCCATACTTTGTTTTCATACATGGATCCCATCTCGAATTTCATGGCCTCTAACCATTTCTCGGAATCTAGGCCCGTCATCGCTTCTCCATAGCTCGTAGGTTCATCGTTGTCTAACAACATGACCTCTAAGACAGGGTTGCCGTACCATTCAGGAGCAGTACGCGTCCTTGTCGACCTACGAGGTTCGATAGTAACTTGATTCGAAGCTTCATGATCATCATCATTAACTTCCTCTTCAACTAACGTAGGCTCCACAGAAACAACTTTCTACGCTGCGCTACTCTCTGGTTGAAACAAAGGTTCAACAACCTCATCAAGTTGTATCTTCCTCCCACTCAATTCTTTCGAGGGAAACTCTTTCTCGAGAAAGGACCCATTTGAGCAACAAACACTTTGCACTTGGATCTGAGATAGAAGGTACACCCAACTGTTACGTTAGGGTATTCTATGAAGATGCATTTGTCCGCTTTGGGTTCGAGCTCATCAGGTTGAAACCTCTTCCACATAAGCCTCGCAGCCCCAAACATTAAAAAATGACAGCTTAGGTTTCCGGCAAACCAAAATTCATACGGTGTCATCTCAACGGACTTAGATGGTGCCCCTTTTAAAGTGAATGTAGTTGTCTCTAATGCATAACCCCAAAATGATAGTGGCAAATCGATAAGAGACATCATAGTTCGCACCATATCCAATAGAGCATGACTACGACATTCGGACACACCATCACACTATGGTGTTCCAGGTGGCATGAGTTGCGAAACAATTTCCATATTGTCTTAAGTTGTATACCAAACTCGTAACTCAGATATTCACCTCCACGATCATATCGTAGACTTTTCATCTTCTTGTCACGATGATCTCAAACTTCACTCTGAATTTGCTTGAACTTTTCAAACGATTCAGACTTGTGTTTCATTAAGTAAATATACCCATATCTACTCAAATCATCAGTGAAGGTAAGTAAATAACGATATCCACCACACGCTACAACACTCATTGGACCGCATACATCAATATGTATCATTTCCAATAAGTTACTTGCCCGCTCCATCAAACCGGAAAATAGAGTCTTAGTCATCTTGCCCATGAGGCATGGTCCGCATGCCTCAACCGATTCGAAATCAAATGAGTCCAAAGATCCATCAGCATGGAGTTTCTTCATGCGCTTTACACCAATATGACACTTAGCGGCAGTGCCACAAGTATGTGGTACTATCATTATTAACTTTGTATCTTTTGGCATCAATATTATGAACATGTGTTTTACTATGATCAAGATTCAATAAACCATTCATTGGGCGCATGACCATTGAAGGTATTATTCATGTAACCAGAATAACCATTATTCTTTGACTTAAATGAATAACCGTATTGCAATAAACATGATCTAATCACGTTCATGCTTAACGCAAACACCAAATAACATTTATTTAGGTTCATCACTAATCCCGAAGGTAGAGAGAGCGTGCGATGGTGATCACATCAACCTTGGAAACATTTCCAACACTCATCGTCACCTCACCCTTAGCTAGCCTCCGTTTATTCCGTAGCTTTTATTTCGAGTTACTAACATTTAGCAACCGAACTGGTATCCAATACCCAGGTGCTACTAGGAGTATTAGTAAGGTACACATCAATAACACATATATCAAATATACTTCTGTCGACGTTTCCAGTCTTCTTATCTACCAAGTATCTAGGGTTGTTCCGCTTCAGCGACCGTTCTCCTCATAATAGAAGCACTCAGTCTCGGGTTTGGGTTCAACCTTGGGTTTCTTCACTGGAGCAGCAACTGGCTTGCTATCCATGAAGTTTCCCTCCTTGCCCTTGCCCTTCTCGAAACTAGTGATTTTACTAACCATCAACACTTGATGCTCCTTCTTGATTTTTACCTTTGCGGTGTCAAACATCGCGAATAGCTCAGGGATCATTATTTCCACCCCTGGCATTTTATAGTTCATCACAAAGCTCTAGTAGCTTAGTGAAAGTGACTTGGAGAACTATATCAATCACTATCTTATCTGGAAGATCAACTCCCACTCGATTCAAGCGATTGTAGCACCCAGACAATCTGAGCACATGCTCACCGATTGAGCTATTCTCCTTCATCTTGCAGGCAAAGAATCTTGTTGGAGGTCTCATACCTCTCAACACGGGCAGGAGCCTGAGATCCCAATTTCAGCTCTTAGAACATCTCATATGTTCCGTGACGTTCAAAACGTTTTGGAGCCTCAATTCTAAGCCGTAATGCATGACGCATTGAACTATTAAGTAGTCATCAAAACGTGCCTGTCAGATGTTCACAACATCTACAGACGACGCTTGAGGGGTGGCGTACCGAGCGGTGCATTAAGGACATAAGCCTTCTGTGCAGCAATGAGCACAATCCTCAGATCACGGACCCAGTCCGCATTATTGCTACCATCATCTTTCAACTCTATTTCCCTAGGAACATATAAAAATCCAAGGGAGCTACAGCGCGAGCTAGTAATCTACAACATAATTTGCAAAGACATTTTGACTATGTTCATGATAACGAGTTTAGTTAATCATATTACTTAAAAAACTCAAATGTCGTTCGTGTGTCGCATGATACAAATTCACCAACTCAAGTCCGATCATCACGTGAGTTGAGGTGGTTTCAATGGTGAACATCTCCATGTTAATCATATCTACTATATGACTCATGTTCGACCTTTCGGTCTCTTGTGTTCCGAAGCCATGTTTGTACATGCTAGGCTCATCAAGTTTAACCCGAGTGTTCCGCATGTGCAACACTGGCTTGCACCCGTTGTATGTGAACGTAGAGTCTATCACACCCGATCATCACGTGGTGTCTCGAAACGACGAACTTTCGCAACGGTGCACACTCGGGGAGAACACAATTTTATCTTGAAATTTAAGTGAGGGATCACCTTATAATGCTACCGTCGTCCTAAGCAAAATAAGATGCATAAAAGGATTAACATCACATGCAAATCATAAGTGACATGATATGGCCATGAACTTGTGATTTTGATCTCCATCTCCAAAGCACCGGCATGATCTCCATCGTCACCGGCATGACACCATGATCTCCATCAAACATGTCGCCATGAGGTTGTCGCGCCGACTGTTGCTTCCACGACTATTGCTAACTCATAGCGATAAAGTAAAGCAAAACGACGAAAATTAATTAAAGACAACCCTACGGCTCCTGCCGGTTGCCGTACTCATCGACATGCAAGTCGTGATATTCTATACAATACATGATCATCTTATACATCACATATATCTCATCATGTAATTTGCCATATCACATCACAACATACCCTGCAAAAACAAGTTAGACGTCCTCTAATTGTTGTTGCATGTTTTACGTGGCTGCTACGGGTATCTAGCAAGAACGATTCTTACCTACGCAAAACCACAATGGTGATACTCAAATTGCTATTCAACCTTCTCAAGGACCGCCTTTGTCAAATCCGATCCAACTAAAGTAGGAGAAACAGACACGCGCCAGTCATGTTTATGCAACAAAGTCACATGTCAGTCGATGGAACTGGTCTCTCGTAAGCGTACGAGTAAGGTTGGTCCGGGCCGCTTCATCCCACAATACCGCTGAATCAAGAAAAGACCAAGGGAGGAAGCAATTTGAGCATCAACGCCCACAAACTCCTTTGTGTTCTACTCGTGATCTCATCTACGCATAGACCTAGCTCATGATGCCACTGTCGGGGAACGTTGCATGGAAAACAAAAAAAATTCCTATGCACATGCAAGATCTATCCATGGTGATGAGCATCTATGAGAGGGAGAGTGGATCTATGTACCCTTGTAGATCGCTAAGCGGGAAGCATTAAGAAACACGATTGATGTAGTCGAACGTCTTCGCGATCCAAATCGCTAGCCGTCCCGCGATCCCATCACGATCCGTCCCGCGATCCAATCACGAATCGTTTCGCGATCCAATCACGGTCCTTCCGATCTAGCGCCGAACGGACGGCACCTCCGCGTTCAGCACACGCACAGCTCGATGACGATCTCCGCCTTCTTGATCCAGCAAGAGGGAGCGGAGAGGTAGATGAGTTCTCCGGCAGCGCGACGGCGCGGCGGCGGCGGTGGTGGAACTATTCCGACAAGGCTTCCACTACTAGGGAAAACCTTATACACAGAATGTTATCAGTAGCGAGTTTATGGGACAGGCGCTACTGCTACCTATCAGTAGCGCGCTAATAATCAACGCGCTACTGCTATAAAGTTACCTGTAGCGCGTGCTGTCAAACAAGCGCTACTGCTAACCGGGGCCCAGGTGCCTCTCGTGGTGGAGCATTTGTAGCAGCGTTGGCACAGAACCCGCGCTACAACTAACGATGTAGTTGTAGCGCTTGTTAGGCAGGCCGCGCTACTGCTACGTTTAGTCCCACCTTATCCACCCGCGCGCCCCCCTCTCCCTCACTCTCCCCCTCACACTCTCGCAGCTCTCTGCACCACCGCCGCCGTCTCCAACCGCCGCCGCCAGCACCACCGCCGCCCGCACCACCGCCGCCATCCACCGCCTTTGGATTTTTTCCTTCTCCCACCTCCTAGCCGCATGGGCCTTGTGGGGCTGGTTTTCCCAGCCCACTAAGGGCTGGTGCGCCCCCCCTCAGGCCCATGAGGTCTCCCGGTGTGGGTGGCCCCTCCCGATGGCCATTCGTCACTCCCGGTACGCTGCCGGAAATGTCCGAAACTTTTCCGGTGGCTAAAACGGGACTTCCTATATATCAATCTTTACCTCCGGACCATTCCGGAGCTCCTCGTGACGTCCGGGATCTCATCCGGGACTCCGAACAACCTTCGGTCACCACCATACATAACTCAATACTACCGAAACGTCACCGAATCTTAAGTGTGCAGACCCTGCGGGTTCGAGAACTATGTAGACATGACCGAGACACCTCTACGGTCAATAACCAATAGCGGGACCTGGATGCCCATATTGGTTCCTACATATTCTACGAAGATCTTTATCGGTTGAACCTCTATGTCAAGGATTCAGTTATCCCGTATACTGTTCCCTTTGTTAATCGGTATGTTACTTGCCCGAGATTCGATCGTCGGTATCTCTATACCTAGTTCAATCTCGTTACCGGCAAGTCTCTTTACTCGTTCCATAATACAAGATCCCGTGGCTATCACTTTAGTCACATTGCTTGCAAGGCTTGTTGTGATGTTGTATTACCGAGTGGGCCCTAAGATACCTCTCCGTCACACGGAGCAACAAATCCCAGTCTTGATCTATGCCAACTCAACTGACACCTTTGGAGATACCTGTAGAGCACCTTTATAGTCACCCAGTTACGTTGCGGCGTTTGATACACACAAGGTACTCCTCCGGTGTCAGTGAGCTGCATGATCTCATGGTCATAGGAACAGATACTTGACATGCAGAAACAATAGGAATAAACTGACACGATCATATGCTATGTTTATAGTTTGGGTCTTGTCCATCACATCATTCTCCTAATGATGTGATCCCGTTATCAAATGACATCTCATGTCTATGGTCAGGAAACCTTGACCATCTTTGATCAACGAGCTAGTCTACTAGAGGCATACTAGGGACACAATGTTGTCTATGTACCCACACATGTATTTGAGTTTCCAATCAATACAATTATAGCATGGATAATAAACGATTATCATGAACAAGGAAATATAATAATAACCAATTTATTATTGCCTCTAGGGCATATTTCCAACAACTTCTATCTTCCCGATGCAATATAAAGTAGAAAAAAATGTTTCTCTGTCATTACTCGGTAGTCAAGACCAATAAACTTCTACACTTGGTCTCCTTAATTTCTATATGTACTTAGCTCGGTAATTAAAGAGGAGAGAGCTGGTGGTTTACACCTTTTCAATGCATTTTCTTACTCTAATCTATAATTTGTCCTAAAATTTCTATATGTACACTTTTCACTGGACAGAGAGAGTATTTGAGTTTGGTGTGTTCATGACTAATTTATTCAATGAACATGGTGGTACTCCAAATAATGGGATGCAGAATGTACTGGCCAGAACCATCACACTGACTGGTATGCTTCGTCTAGGCTGCAGTCTAATATGTAGTTATTGCGCAATGCAGTTCATGTTTCCGGTGTTGCTTCGCCAAGGCAACACTGCTTGAGAAAGATACTTGAGATGATGATGCAACCCGCTTGGTCATCCATAGCCTTTCAGGGTTAGTTCTTTTGAGTCGTGGCTTATGTATAAGTTGTTTTGAGAATAATTTTGATATAAGCTATTTTGGAAATAAGTCTCTGAAAATAAGCATGTTCTGTTCAGTTCGTGTCTTTCGGCTTAAGTTGTGATATACCGAATGAAAATTAGCTAATGTCCCTAGATTGTAAGTAATTCTATTCCAATTAAATGATATTAAGTTAACTTTTAGTGTGCATGATAATTCCTATGAAAATGTATGATATTTGACAGCACATAATCTCGGCTAGCCACAAAAATGCTCACTTTCTAACCTTCCTACGAAATATAGCTACAGTTCCATCATTTTCTGTGAGCACAGTGTACAACGACTACCAATATTGCATGAATACCATTTAAGAATTTTTGGATGAATCAGATACAAGGTTGAGAAGGGGAAGAGAAGGTTGATGTTCGAATCACATCCATGTTGGAAGAGATTGGCCAACGTAGTCGGCGTCGCAGAGCTGTTTGGCCGGCGTGCCCGAGCCAGAGGACGAGCGGCAACAGGGGCGGGCCGTCATGCTGGATAGTGAAGTAGCCGAGGTCGGACCGAGTGGAGGGATGCATGGAGGCACCCCAATACCCTGCACCTCCAACATCCATATCGCCAGTGTAGAAGGAAAGTGGCGACGGGAAGCGTGGGCGGTGGCGGTGCCAAAACCCTACTAATGGCACCTCTTCTATCACGGGCGGGGGGGGGGGGGGGGGGGGGGGGGGGGCGGGCGGGATGCAGGACAAGAGGGATGAGGGTTGTTATTTTATTTCTCCAAGGCCAGTCGTTCGGGTTGGTAGGTGAGACAAGTGCGGTGGCTGCATGCCAAACTCTAGATCAATTCCCGAGTTCTTTCCCTAAATCATGCAACCATTTGAATGAATGGACTAATACCACATTTCACTCATGGAAGATTATGGTTCCCTTCAAAATGGTTTTCTTATACGCAGACTACCGAAGCAATCCCTCCCGATGGCCTATTTGGTACACTATCAATTCATGCCGTCGACTTGCATCACTCTGTACATTTTAGAACTGAACCGAAAAACCAAACACAAAATAAACCGAACCGAA
The DNA here is from genome assembly GCA_039707655.1 of Elymus sibiricus. NCBI lineage: Eukaryota > Viridiplantae > Streptophyta > Magnoliopsida > Poales > Poaceae > Elymus > Elymus sibiricus. The sequence goes on from CM077675.1 coordinate 490,637,492, forward strand.
CCAATTTTATGGTTTCTGGTTTCGGTATGGTAAGAACTTTCCATACTGTTTTGAATTTAGGTTTTTATGGTATATACCAAAACTCAAATGGTCAACCAAATAAACCAAAGTAAAAATTATATTTACTTTTCTTGAGGAAAACAATCATACAAGTCACCATTTTTGTACATAAGCCATATTCCATGAAGACACGAGAAAGTAAACGTGGACTGGGATGTTGCAAGGGGTGCTGAAAGAGGGGCCATTTGGCCATCCGTCGAGACAGTCAAAAATTCTACTTGGGTTACTCGGCGGTTATTTTCAAGTACGTTAGAGGCCCTAGCTTGCAGAAAAGCACAGGCGCTGGCTGAATATTCATTATACCAGGGGCTACACTTCGTTAAGGTGGTGATATCGAGGGCCTCAAGCAAGGCACCCTAGGGACTTACACTGTCATTATAAGTTCAATGCAATTTTGTTGCCTTCGGTGCACGCAACTTCATGCATGAGATGCTAAAAGCTCCTAGTTTTGCTGACTGTGCTACTTCATTGGTGACGGTGTCCCGGCCAAGGGGTCTTTCACCATGTTGGTTCCCGACCAGCTGGACTGGGCTGAAAACCCCTAGGACAATTCCGTCCTGCACCACTTTGGGTGCCCATGAAGAATTATACAAAGACTCCAGAAGACTTGACGTGCAAGACAACAAGCTGGAGTCATGGCGAAATCTACCTCCATCTACGTAGCTGAGTAGGATCTCTAACACTAAAATCCCCTGGTATGCCATACAAGACAGGGGACCGGGATCATAGATAGACACGATACAATTTCTTGTTTCTCCCTACTTTATACGCACCCCAATACAATATACACAAGCAAGACGTAAGGTCTTATCTCCTTCGTGAGAGCTCAAACCTGGGTAAAACCTTGTCCTATTACCATCGTGCCAAGTTACCTACCTAGGATAACCTACCGAGGGATATGACAGAATTATATTAGCTCCGAAAGTGATGGCCAATACAGGTCCTGCTAGGCGAATGTCGTGGCTCGATGGAATCAAGAGCGACACTTAGATCGGATTCAGCAAGATCTTCTTTGCCACGTCATATGTCCATTTTTGGCTTCAGCACTTCCGTTCACTCGACTAGCCACCTTGGCCAGGTTGAGACCTTCAGTCCATCTAGATCATGAGATTCGACAATCTTTAGTACTTTTTGGATTCCTATGGAGAGTTGATCCTCCAGGGTTTGTCATCAAGCCAGATCCAAGAGCAGCAGAGACTGGGTTTCCGTGTTTGATCCAGGGCATTCCGAAAGAAGTCAAATTTTTCGACCCACCCACTACCCATCTCATCGCCAATATCAATGATCTCACGCATATCCTTGAGGGAGCCACGGAGGAAGCCCAGGATGAGAAATATGAAACCGACGAGTCGGCGAAGAGCCCAGCACTAAGGATGGAATTAGGCATAGAGCGCCACTTGTGGCTGGGCCTTCCATATGACCCTCAATCCGTACTGATAAGCATTGCTATTGATCATTTAAACTTAGAGGGGTTTCCTTAAAATAAGGTACTATCGTATGGATGCATGGTGCCAATTTCCCATACTACTTGCTTTTCAAGGCATCAACGACCACCGAGGGGGGGGGGGGGGGGGGGGGGGTCTACCGATAACAACCCGTTCACAAAAAAAATTCTTGTACCTAAATAACGATTGATTAATTTGTATATTGCATGAGTACGATTGTTACAACGTTCACCATAAGAATGTATTATGTGTAGAAGTGTCGGTGTGTGTGTGTGTGTGGGGGGGGGGGGGGGGGGGGGGGGGACAACAACAGCTAATTGTATGCTTAATTAAGAAGAACATGTGAAAGGAGACTTCATTGCAGGATGCTTAAAGTGCCAACAACAATATGTTTTAAGTTATGGTACTAAAATATGACTAAGAGCGTCCGTCATGGTACTTGGTAGAACCTTCACAATTTCAATATTAATAACTCTTATTAGTAAACTAAGTGTAACTCAGATGGCCTGGTTTCTTGTGGTGGAACCTGGCCACTTTCAAGCCTAGACTTAGTATGTGTGTTTGCAGTCCTGAATTTATTTTATGATTTAATGTCTTTTTTTAAATGGTAAACCTGCGTCCATTTGTGGGTGTACCTGCTAGAACCTTGACAGTAACATAGCAATCATCCCTATTAACCTAAACCTTATTTACCTAAACAAATACCTAATTATCCTGACCTAGAAGCAACAGATGCATGGCAACACTCAGGCATGTCCATATTAGAATTAATAAATGATTACCCTATAATTAACATATAGACAAAAAAATTAAGCAACTAATTAATCTAAACCTAAACATAATTAACATAACCTAACATCATTGCATAACTTGAATCTAATTAACCATGACAAAATTAGCACAATCTAGAAAAATCATCGGCACAAAGGCTGGTTGTACAAGGTATTATATCTTACCATGGATGGGGGACGGTTACACTAGGCCTTTATTGTGTGCGGCATGATCGACCTCAGGGTACATAAAATCAAACCAAAATAAAAAAACAAATTAAAAGAAAAACTGGAACTGATTTTGTTTTTCAGGTTCTGGCTTCAGCTTGCGAAACAGCAAAACCGTATTCCTCTTGCTTTTCTCGGGTTAAACCGAAATGATTCAGTTTAACGGACAAAAACTAAAATATCCGATATGTTTCCTGGGCTAGTTCCTCTTATGAGCTAATCTCTTCTCTCAATTTCTTGTACTATTGCTTATATATATCCTCCCAAATTCATGAATTAATTTCTTGTAGCTCATAACTGCACGCAATCTATGGTACCTTCATGTACCATTACTCTGACTAGGCCTACTCAACTACTTCGACGGTGGTGTATGCGGACTGCTGTTAATGAAAAACTAGGTACAAGTCGTCCCTTTCCATTAAACTTGATTATCGGTCGACTTATTCTGGTCATGGTGAAAGTAATTTTAGACTAGTAACATGCACATGTTACTAAGCCATACTACTATCTTTATGGTGAATAATAACATATATATGGTATCATAAAAATCTTCATTTATTTAAACGTACACTTATTTTGTCTTGGGTGTGTTATCTGTTATTGTAACATATTAGGATTCCCGCAGTGGGTACTATCATAAGTTAGTACTAGCAAAAATGCCCGTGTGTTACAACGGGAGAAAAAAATCTTTGCAGATGACTTGCTTATGCTACTAGCAACACTGATAATGCTAGTAGCATAAACAAGTCATACCAGACAATTATATACATGCATATTAGAAGAACACCAAGGTGATCAACAAAAATAACTATATGTTGTAAGAGTGCTTAATTTGTGTGATCTAATTAGCATAATGCTCGTGCTTTGCAAGAGGGATAATGGAACACAGGGAGAATTTTCCTCCTATTAGTATGAAAAATGGTCAACAACCCGCGTCGCATGGGTCAATTACGTAGATAATATACTATTTAATTACTATTTATTTTTATTGTCTTAAATGAGCAATGCAATTTCATAGGAGTAGCTAATCGGTACTGGAAATATACAATGGGTGCAAATCGAAATTTGAATGTAATGCAACCAAACAACTTCCAGAACCAAAAAAATTAGAAAATTCATACTTAACAAACGATATACACCTGCAAGTATTCCATGTTAATGGAAATATTTTACCTCAGAAAAACTGCAATGGTCAAGTAATTCATAATTTTGCTATGAATAGCTCGGTGCAGTCATAGTGGACAGAAAACATGAGATATTTAGCCCTGATGTTGCAAGAAAAAGTCATAAAGTCCGATTTTGTCTTTCATTCACTCGTGGTGGGCGAATACATAGTAGACATCCCGAACACCACAAAAAAGGATGAATCTTACCTTCACCTAATACCATAACGGAGTGCCATACTTGATAATTTGAATTGCAGGTCTTATTTTATTTCTATCAACATAGGCACATAAAAAAATTAGGAGGTGCATGCGTTCCCTTCTGGCCGGCTATTTAAAACTGTAGGGTGAGAAGCAAGATCGGGCTAGGCAACTTGGTTTGAAGCCGAGACAGGTGGAGGTGTAGTTTCAGAACTGATGGCATGGGCAAACCTCAAGCGAACAGAACTCCACTGCGAGCTTCTACGCCGGTGGTGTGAGTGTGTCAGTGATGACAACATCATCACACGTCTCGATAGCGAGCTCGCCGAGGCACCCATGCTCCTCATCGTCGGACGTTCCCAGGGTTCGATACTCACGTTGGCGAGTAACGATGTTGTGTGTCTATCTTGCAATAAGTGTCTCATGGCGGCATCGTGCTGTGTTGGAGTGTAGCAGAGGAAGACCGGAAGAACGTAACATGTGCCCCCGGCGAGCATGGAGCTTACAGCCTGACGAACATGGTTGCCGACAGCAATCGTGGTGAGAGACACACTGATGAGTATACACCTGACACAAAGGAGAGGAGACCAGGCCCGAGCACTGACTGTGACGCCCGGATGAATACCTTCGGTGAATCATAGTCAGTGAAATCCAGGCGGATGAACGAGTACTCACCATCCTCACTCCATGGCACCGTTGTAGGGTGAGGAAGCTGAGTAGGAAGGACGGGTGGGCACACGTAGCTTCGATCGTGGTTGCACCACATGGTGGCGGCGAAAGACAGAGGGTTCGCCGGGGTTGTGTTGTGCATGATTTTAATCGTGATGTTGCGGTGGAAGCACGAGTGCAACTTCAAAGTTTTGACGGCGCGAACAAACCATGATTCTTGGACGAGATGATACTGTCAAGGCCATGATGGCGACGATGGTAGACATCCTCTCGCGTTCCATGATGTGTTGGGACTTCTTGTCTCGAATCCCACGGACGTCCGAGCGGCAGTTGTAGTCGGCGAAGTAGTCGGAGCTCGAGCTGCCCCAGTGATACGATTCTGGACTAAATATATATTGACTTATATATTGACGCATCCATCTCAGTGTAATTCAGGAGATATTGATCCCTTGAATTGGATATATAACACGACCTGGACACAAACTTTACTTGGTAAGCAATTTCAATGACGGCTGATGAAACATAAGGGGCTACATATTAAACAAATTGTCACTAACAGATGGGGGCTATGGTGGATTGTGGGTTATGGCTGCGCAACATGGTGGCGGCGACAGACGAAGGGTTCGTGTGATCTTTGTTGTGCATGATTTTAATCGTGATGGTGCGGTGGAAGCATGAGCGCAACTTCAAAGTTTTGGCGATGCGAATAAACCACGGTGCTCGGGTGAGATGATGCAGTCAAGGCGGCTACGATGACGATGGTAGACACCCTCCCGCGTTCCATGATGTGCTGGGACTTCTTGTCTGGAATCCCGTGGACGTCCGAGCGGCGGTTGTAGTCGGCAAAGTAGTCGCTGCTCGAGCTGCCCTGGCGATACCATTCTGGACTAAATATCTATTGACTTATATATTTATGCATCCGTCTCGGTGTAATTCAGGAGCTATCGATCCGTCGAATTAGATATGTAACATGACTTGGACACAAACTTAACTTGGGAAGCAATTTCAATGACGGCTCATGAAACAGGGCTACGTATTAAACTTTTTTTCACTTATAGACGGGGCTATGATGAATTGTGGGTTATTTCTCTCAAAGAATATGGATTTTTATGCAAAATATACATAACGGACCAAGAATATCTATTTCTGTTATTAGTAGATATAGATCATGCATATGATAGTCCTGTATGTTACGACAAACACATTTTTTCTCATTAACTACTTACCACATTAGTAAACTTGCCTTGGGGTGCATCACGTTAGTAGCTAACTTACTCCTAGTGTGGAGTTAATTGCATAGAAGTACCATAATTGGGGCAGAGCGTGCAGATTGATACCATGACTTCTAATTTTTTCATGTCAGTACCAACATTGCCCAAGTTTTTGCAAATAAGGCTAAAATCGTGTTTTTTACGTATTGATGCTAGAACTGACATGTCAGGCCCACCCGTCAGGTGCCACGGTGGCCAATAGGCGCATGCCCGCGCGCTGACGAGGATAAGCCCGACTCGGTTTGTTTCAACCGGGCATAGCGCTCCACCGAGCCGGACCCCCCCCCCCCCCCGACGAACCCTAGCCCTCCCTATCCTCTCTTCCCTCTCAGGAGATGGCTGCAGCGACCCCCAGCGGCGGTGACGGTGTCGTGGGCGGCTACGGCGACCTTCCTGGCCTCGGGAGCGATGACCACGTGGGTCTGGACGGCTCCAGTTCGTCGTACTACACCGGCGACGAGGAAGAGGATGAAGAGGCGCCCCTGTCCATTGATGAACGGGTGCGGCTCGCTGAGATGTGGTTGGCTAACCCCACCACAAGCCATGAGTGGACCAGTGGAGCCGGTGGAGTGCTGTAAATTCCATTGTTGCTTCTGTCATTTCCAAATCAGAGGCCTAGGGTTTGTGTTATAAAAGGGGAAAAAACCTTTGTAATTTGTAGGTTAGATGATGCTATATTGGATGTTAGTAGTGTTAATTTTTCTGGTAGGATTCACTTTGATGCTGGATAGGAAGATTTGCAGCTAGTTGATTAGTAGTGTTAATTTTTTTGTTAACTGAACTAGGATTGGTAAGTAGGATTGAAATTTTTCTGTAATGTTATGTTAACTCAAATTGTAGACTTACTACAAAATTTTGTGTTCTGTTATGTTAACTCAAATTGTAGACTTACTACAAAATTACTTTAAAGTCTTTACTGTAAATTTTCTGTTAACTGAAGTAAGGATTGAAATTTCATTTGTTTTATAGTTTGGATGAAGACATTTGGGAAGTAAGGATCCATTTTGATTCAAGAGAACCATTGGAGAGGAAGCTGTCCAGTTCAGATATTACTTATCTGAATTTGGTTGCACTGATGGAAACACAAGGATTTCATGCATATGATTGTTTGTATCACATTTCAGATCCATCTTTAGGAGAGAAAAGGCTGGATTTGGTAGATAGTAATGCTGAATTACAAATGATAAAGAAGACTCTAAAGAGGAAGGATACTTTGGTGCTTAATTTGCTAGCTAGGGCTTGTCCACCACCTGTTAGTGACTTTGTGATGCTCCGGCTGGCCCTTCTCTTCACTATGCATTTCCTTTCCCTTTAGCAGATCAGCAATCTGAAACTTCAACTCCAGCTTCTCCTGGATAAGCTTCTCCTCAGACTTTGTGAGCTCTGCATTCTTCAACGCCAATTTCTCCATAGATTCACTGTGCACTTGCTTCTCTTTCATATGCTTCAACTTCAAGTTCTGGATCATAGTTGCTTGAGCCATTGTCAGGTTAGCCAGGAGTTGATACTTGTCATTAAGATGCTTGTGATCTGCATCTTTCTTTGCCAACTGTCCTTTCATATCAGCCACCAGTTCACTTCTGCATTGATGCTGATAGGTTATGTTAGACTGCAAATAACTGAAATCAATAACCCTTTCCTCCTGGAAATCCATCAGTTGATGCACATCTTTTACTAACTTGTCATAGTTGGCATCCAGAGTCTTCTTCTCTTCTATTAGATGGTGAATTTTCAGAGCACTTGCAAGATTATCAGTCACCCTAGCATCCTTGGCATCTTCATACATTGCCCAAAGCTTCAACAATGCATTCTGCATTGTTATGGGCCACTGGTGATCAACCCATTCAACAAATCCATAATTTTCCCCTTCCAGGAAAAAGAGCAAAATAGATAGTGATTATAATACTCAAATTCTCAAATGCCATTAGATCATAAGTAGAGCAATTCCTCTAACAGCAACTATAATACTCAAATTCTTCACTTTTTGTACACCAATAAGAGCTCTGAAATTCTCCTGTTCTTTGTTCAACAGCAAGAAGAGCAAGTAGAGCTCTGAAATTCTGATATTGTGCTTTTATTGAACAATAAGTAGAGCACTTTCTCTAACAGCAATTAGAGCATAAGATTTGAATCTTCTAATTTATTTAACAGGCAGCAACTATAGAAAATGTTCATTATAAAACAGAAAACACACATCACAGCACAGCAACATCCAACTACAAAATCATCCAACTACAGATACATATGAAACTGGCATCAAGGACACTAACATTGCTTCACAGTAAACAAATCATATAACTGCCGCTCTCAATGACACAATCAACAAAGAAAGAAACTTATAGGCTCTGCACATGCTAAGAACCTTCTCCCTGTGTCTGTGCCTTCAAATGCAACACCTCTCTTTGATGCCCAGCCGTGCTTCTCACAAAACACCATCATATCAAGCTCAAGCCTATGGTAATCCTGGTTCTCAACTGAAACTGGCACCTGCACAAGCTCATACACATTCAATCCACTAACAAACGATGAGGAAGAAACCAAATCAAAAGAAATCCACTAATCAAAAGAAGCCTAAACAGAAAAATCCCCAAAATTACTAACCCTAACCCTAGCTCGAATGAGCTCACCTGGTAAAGCCAGGCGGTGGAGGAGGTGGAGGAGTGCATGTACTGGAGGCTCGACTGGTCGTCGCTGCTCTCGTCCTCGAAAACCATGGCGGTGGCGGCGCCGCGGTGCTGCCGGCGCTCGGGACCGTCGGCGAGGAGAGTGGTGGGGTGGCGAGGAGGGTAGAGTGGTCGGGTGGGGGAGGAGGGGAGGGGCCGACCGGGGTAAGAGAGCGACCGAGTCGGGCTCGTCCTCGTCAGCGCGCGAGCACGTGCCTATTGGCCACCGTGGCAACTGACGGGTGGGCCCGACATGTCAGTTCTAGCGTCAATAAGTATAAAACACGATTTTAGCCTTATTTGCAAAAACTTGGGCAATGTTGGTACTGACATGAATTTTTTTGCAATCATGGTATCAATCTACATGTTCTGCCCCAATTGTGGTACTTTGTACAATTAACTCCCTGGTGTGGCCAGTCTTAGGCATAGAGAGTGATGCGGTCTTTATTGGTGTACTAGCGCCGAAATAGCGCGGCACACGCCGTGCCCGTGATCGATTTCATCTATATTTTATTGAAATACGCAATAAAAGAACATGTATTTCATGAGAAAATAAAATAAAAAGGAGAACGTGAATTCTATCTTTACCCTGTGAGCTGTGTGAGCACGACACAAACATTAAATGATTTAACGAATTAAGTAAACTGGCTGGCCTATTAATATTTTTTCGTAAGCATATATTTTCCCCTTTCGAAAGTAAAAAATGTAATGGGCATGATTGTAATTTGTATTTGATTCATTCTCATATGACCTATTTGATCAACAGTGAGAATGAATGAGAGTGTTGCCAATGTGTGGACCCTATAATAGGGAAATATTTCTTGTTCAGTTTATGCATCTTTTTCACCTACATTTCATGTCAAGTTCCTAGTCGGCACTCTTTCATTTTCTCTGAAACATGGTTCTATCCAGTAAAATTCAAATTTATAGTTTTGTAAGTAATTTAAACCCTAAATTTGACGCGGTGTAAAAATTGATAGTAATTGGTGAAGAGCGTATTTTAACGCACTTTATGTGAATGGCTAATCTGTAAATAGGACATTCAACCCAATGCGCCTTCGACACTATGATATAGGATAAGGTGTATATTCATACGTCGGGAAGTTTTGACGGCTCATTAACTTCTTCTACAATAGTTTTTTGAGCGTGACTACCTTCTACGGGTGATCCATTGTGTTGTATTTTTCTCTTTTTTTAATCGATCAAAGAATATAATAAGGAGTGGAGTGAAGAGGTTGGTTGAGTGACCGTTTTTATTTTCATGTTGTCTTTTCTCGTTGGCTGCTTATAGACTGCCGTGATGGGACGCGTCATAGAGGTGACTTCAGTAATCGCATTGTGGTTAAAGCGGGCTTCAGTAACCGCATTATAGTTGAAGCCTCGATTTGGTTGGCCATGGGGAAGGAGAAGGTGAGGTAGACGACAACAACAACATCGGTTATTCTCCTTGCATAGGTGAATGCACCGGGGGAGAAGGAGTCTTATTTTTGTAGGGTTTTTTTCCTGGCATTTTTTCTGAAATACTGTTCACTTGAACGCATAATGTTGATTGATTGTTTTTTTTGTCATGGTTTATTCGGTGTGTGGCTCTGGATTACAATTCGGTTACTGTTTCAGTCTATGGTTCGGATGGGTTAATGTTTTCGGTTTATTCAGGGGTTATTTCGAAGCACTGGTTTTATTGTTCGGGTTATTCGAGTTTGTTGTTTCAGTTTATTTGGGCTATTGTTGCGGTTAGCAATTCTGGGTTTATTCGGATACCTATCCCTTTTTTTTGGGTTATTATTGGTGCACTATTCATGGATACCGTGGTGTAAAGATGGACATCACTCGATCAAGAATTTATTTTTCCCACGGGTTACTGTTTTTGCAAATATATTATACCAGTTTACTGTTGTGTCTCGACAGCAACATCATCGAAAAGGGTCGAGAGACGATCATGACGGCTCTGCATCGGTATGCCGGCGGAGAGGAATAATGTGTAAAAGTAAAAAAAACTTAATCATAATCCTCTATATAAGGACGCGAGGGCGAAGGAGGGGAAGAGAAATGATGTGTAGAAAAAATCCCAGCTTTTTATAACGGCGTGTTTTTTTTTCTACGGAGCACTGCTCAAATAGAGAGGTACTGTTCAATTTTTCTACGGAGACTGTTCAAACAAAAGGTACTGTTCACACGTTAATTGTTGTTCACGCAGTACTGTTCACACACGAATGCTAATCACAAAACACTGTTCATGTTGTGAACGTAATTGAATGGTGAACTTCCGGAAAAAAGTCAAAAAAAGAAAGAAAAAGCAAAGCACTGTTTATGTTGTCCACGTAATTGAATAGTAAACTTCCGAAAAAAAGTTAAAAATAGGAGAAAAGGCAAATGCTTGCCACTTTAGTATAGTAACTCATAATGTTCACATGATCTTTCTAAGTACTCCCTAGTCCCTCCATTTCTTTTTTACTTCATATAAGTTTTGTTTTAACTCAAACCTAGTTAAGTTTGATTAAACTTATTTTCGTTAAATATCTACAATACTAAAGATATACAATATGAAAGTTAGTGACATGCCGCATCTAATGATATTGATTTGATAATGGCAATACTGCTATTTTTTGTATAAACTTGGTTAAGCTGAAGATTGACTTTGACAAATCTTATATTCCTTTGTGTTGCACTCCCACTGCTATATATAATGTCCCGGCGGAGAGAAGAGGAGATGCACTCATCTCAAGCCGCCATGGCGCAACAGGAACAAAATGTCACGTAGTACTACAATTACCTCTTCATGTCCACCGTCCTGCTACTCCCATTCTTCCTCATCGCCATGTTCAAGCCACGCAAGCACGACGGCGAGAACCTTCCCCCGGGGCCATGGCGGCTGCCAGTTATCGGCAGCATGCACCACCTCATGGGCGCGCTCCCGCACCACGCCATGCGTGACCTCGCCCGCCGGTACGACGCCCCGCTCATGCTGCTCCGCCTTGGGGAGCTCGACGTCATCGTGGCCTCGTCAGCTGGCGCGGCGAGGGAGATCATGAAGACACACGACGCGGTATTCGCCACGCGGCCGCAGACCGCCACCATCCGCGCCATCACGAGGAGCGACATCGGCATCGCCCTTGCGCCGCACGGTGAGCACTGGCGCCGCTTCCGCAAGCTCTGCGTCACCGAGCTGCTAAGCGCGCGGCAAGTCCGGTCCCTCCGGGGATCCCTCGAAGCCAAGGCCGCCGCCCTAGTCTCTTCCACCATCTCGTCGCTATCGTCTTCGTCGGAGCCCGTGAACGTCAACGCCCTCCTCACCACCCACGTCACCGACTTGGCGGTGCACGCCGTGGTGGGCGACCGGAACGGGGAACTCCGGGATGATTTCCTGGAGCGCATCGACGAGGGCGTCATGCTGGCCGCCGGATTCAGCCTCACCGACCTGTTCCCGTCGTCGCGCCTCGCACGTGCGTTTAGTGGCTCGATGCGTCGGCTGGAGGCGATAAGCCACGAGATAAGCCGGGTCATAGACCGCATCATCGAGGACCATCGCACTAGGACTAGGTGGTCAGCCGACGCCGGCGAGAAGGAAGACGACCTCGTGGACGTGATGCTAAGGATCCAGAATGATGGTAGCCTCAACGTACCTCTTGACGATGGAAACATCCGTGCTGTGATTACCGTAAGATCGACCTCCACGATGGAAACTCCCCTTCTGGCTTCCTCACATGCATTTTTCGGGTGTGTCTAGGGCACATCTAGATGTGACATAGTTATCGCACATCTAAATGATTAAATCAAACATAAAAAGGAAAAGAAAAAAAGAAAAAAAAATATCCACACGAATCTCCATGCAAGATCAATGATATAGGACTTAGATGTGCAATACTTATGTCACATCTAGATGTGTTTTAGCAAAACCGATTTTTTAATTATATAGTGCCAAAAAGTCTTGAATTCAAAACATGCATCTTGGCTTTGATGACATATAGAATTTGTATGTTAACTGAAAGCTCAAAATGACGGGGAAAGTCTCACTTATACCTCAAGAGATACATCTTTGACCCAAAACCTTGGCTAATGGGGAAAGCTCAAGCAAGGTTCTTTCGTTTCTAGGACATGTTTTCAGGAGGGAGCGAGACCACGGCGACCACACTCCAATGGTCGATGGCGGAGCTCATGCGGAGCCCAGCGGCGCTCCGTAGGGCGCAAGCAGAGGTGCGCCGTGCCCACAGCGGGGAGAGCCGTGTCCGTGAGGAGGCCATGCAGGAGCTGCATTATCTGCATTTAGTAATCAAAGAGACACTTCGGCTACATCCAGTGGTGCCGTTGCTCCTCCCACGGCAGTGCCAGCAACCCTGCCGCGTCCTCGGCTATGACGTGCCCGAGGGTGCCATGGTGCTCGTCAACGCATGGGCGATCGGGCGAGATTCAGCGAGCTGGGGAGCTGATGCTGAGGAGTTCAGGCCAGAGAGGTTCGAGGAGGCTGGTGACGCGGCAGCGGACTTCAGGGGAACGAACTTCGAACTTGTGCCATTCGGCGCCGGCCGGAGGATGTGCCCTGGGATCACGTTTGGGCTCGCGGTCGTGGAGCTCATGCTAGCGAGCCTGTTGTTCCATTTCGACTGGGAGCTCCCTGGAGGAGGCGGCGGTGGGCTAGACATGGCTGAGGAGCTCGGGATCACGGCGAGGAGGAAGGGCGACCTGCTGTTGCGTGCCAGAATTCATGGGCCGGCTCCTAATCCATAAATATTCAACCATGGGGGTTGTATATACTCTTTCTTGTCTTCACACCTAAATAAAATGAGTCGGAGGAGTACGTTTATAATGCTTCATCATGTGACGCGGGGTCTAAGTTGTTAATTTATTGTATGCGTTTTATAGTTGTGTTATGAAAAAGTATGTATCCTGGTGCTTTGACGTGCTATGGCCCGGATTTCATCTCGATACGGGGATTGTCGGTCAGTCCGGATGTTTGGGCTGACTAAGGGGAGGCTGATTGGATGGTGCTTTTGCATCCAGACACTAGCACTCGCAGCAGAGTCACGGCAGGGCCAAATGGCCCGTGGCCCGCTCAACGCTGAGACAAAAAAAGAAGAAATCCGCCCCGGTTAGCCCACAACGTAGCAGAAAACAAAACATCACGCATCAGTCAGCAGCACGGGAGCAGCCGCCCTCATCGCCCCCGCCCCCCCCCCCCCCCCCCCCCACACACACACATAGGTCGCAGCAGTCGCCGCTCATCGACACACTGCGCACATTAGCCATTTCCCATGCCCTAGCCAGTTGGCCGGTCCACGAGGCCACATCCCACGCAGTTAGGAGTCTGAATCTCTGTAATGAAATCAAACTAGCAATGAAATACATTTCAAAAGGCCGATTGAATGGTCTAAAATGACCTAATAGTCATTTTGGTTTATTTTAGGTGTAGTACATGGATATGCATCCAGCAAAAATCCTACACATTCTATATACGAATATTTAAGTGATACTAGATCCCCGAAACATCCAGTCACATGTTTTCATTTTACCCACAAACTTGTCCACCTTGCTCAACGTGCAATGTGTCCATTTTGTAAGTCGATAGTGGATTGATCATCGATTATGAATGAGCAGACTTGGGTCCTCAGACAATTACATTAGGTGACTCGGCCAACATGTCATATATTATTTCGGTTCTCTGGAACAACGGCTCCACAAGTTTGTTTGATCTACATGCTTTATATTTTTTTTATTCCGGTTCTACATTATGGGTGATTTTTTATCTTGCAATTACAGATATTCTCTTTATACGTTACCGAAAATCTTCACATCGTCATATCATCAGAACGTCAATGTGAGATATGCCGTCACATTTACAACCATCAGGCATGTATATTCAAGCATATAGTTTCATTAAGTAATCAAAGTGTGAAATTCACATGCCCTTAAAATCCATGCAGAATGAGGATGGTGGTTGGGGAACACATGTTATTGGTCCAAGGAACATGTTTTGCTCATGCTTAAATTATGCTGCCTTAAGGCTTCTCGGTGAGATGCTGGATTGTGATAAGGGTGCACTGGCCAAAGGGCGAGCTTGGATTTTGTCACATGGAAGTGCTACCGCTGTACCACAATGGGGAAAGATATTCCTCTCGGTATGCATCATAACAAACAAAGATAATTTTTATACTCCATAACTATATATAAAGTATGATGAATTACTTAGATGATTGCCTTATCTTAAATCATTACCCTTTCTTGTTTGACATGATCACACCTACTTTCTCATTTAGCTTCATACATATAAGTTGAGAAGACTGGAATTATGAAAATAAACTTTGAATAAACATTATTAATCATGAGAGAGAGAGAGAGAGAGAGAGAGAGAGAGAGATAGAGAGAGAGAGAGAGAGAGTGAGAGAGAGAGAGATCAACCAGTCCTTGAATAAACTAAGCTGAACTATCTATGTTACTTTTCTATGCAATCTCAGATAATTGGTGCCTACGATTGGCTAGGAAACAATCCAATTTTTCCAGAATTATGGACTGTTTCATATTTTCTTCCAATTCATCCAGGAATGTATTTTACAAGCTTACACCATAAGAATGATCATTCAACCATATATGAATTTCTGTGACCACTCTAGGGACATTCCAATTTGAATAAGGTGCATGTTCCACATTTTCTTGCAGTCCATCAATGTACATGTTCCATATTATACATTGCACTCCATTTATGAATATATTTAAAAAAATATGTCAGTAATATCAGCGATTCTAGACCACCAGTTTACATTTATTTATTTATCAAAACATAGTCATGGAAGATGTGCGAAGCAACGGTAGTTGGGTTAACTGTTTCCAACAAATTATTTATTAAAAGATAAGGATCTAACAAACAAATATGAAGTAATTACATGCCTAATAATCTACAAGATTGAATAAGAGTTAATTAGGGTTCTAACTAAGTTTTCTTCACTGAAATCCTTATATTAAACATTTTTTAGTTTAGTTAATCCAAGAGTTGTTTGGTTTTCTGATCGGCCAATAATGACCTTGACTTGACATTCTCGCATGATAATATATAATAGGGCGTTTTTGGTGCTTGTGTCGAATGGTGTATATGTTAATGGCATATCTTTATGGGAAGAAATTTGTTGGGCCTATTACTCCAACTATATTGGCATTACGAGATGAGCTCTACAACATATTGTATCACAATATTGATTGGAATAAGGCGTGTGAATCTTGTGCCAAGGTTTGTTTTAATCCTAAGTTTTAAGTCTTCATCCGGATAATACATGATCTATATATATATATATATATATATATATATATATATATATATATATATATATATATATATATATATATATATGTATGTATGTATGTATGTATGTATGTATGCATGTTTTCAAGTTATTAAAGCTTATACTAATAGAAAACTACAACTTACATTACTAATTATTTGTTAGTGTTTTCCATTTGATTTAACAAAAACATGTATAATGCCATGAAATGCTCAAGTTTACAATTATTTTTAACTTTTATAAGATGGAATGAAACATTTTGTATGTGCCATAATTGTTTCCGCACCATAAACCTTAGAAGGGGGTAAAGGGTTTTGAACATGATAGTTTGCCAGACTCGTGGGTTGGTATAGACATTTTTTTATTGTACTAGAAATATGTTGATCAACAGTTGTGATAATAAAATTATTTATAATTTATGGAAGGATCGCGATCCACAAAATTTGTGAAAAAGTTATGTATTAACGCCATAAAAGAAGGAACTTTTTGTGATTAATTAATCTACCATGCATTTATTATGTTATGAAAAGGAAATATTCTGATTTTCTAAAGCTTCATTATCCTTCTTATTTGGCCACAGGAAGATCTTCGGTGTCCTCACTCAAAGGTGAAAAGAACTTTTTTAGATTGTCTTAACAAGTTTGTTGAACCCGTGTTAAGTTGGTGGCCAACCAACAAGTTAAGAGAAAGAGCTCTGACTATGCTCATGCAACATATTCATTATAATGATGAAACAACTGAATACATCACCATTTGTCCCGTTGACAAGGTAAATGCATAATTTACAATTATGATGTCCTAATAATCTGAACTTTTTTAACATATGACTTCATGCCCTTTTGGATATTAGGCATTGAGCATGATTTGTTGTTGGGTAGAAAATCCAAACTCAGATGCTTTAAAGCTACATCTTCCAAGAGTCTATGATTACATGTGGCTAGCAGAAGATGGAATGAAGGCAAAGGTACATGTTTAGCATGTCTTTTATGGAATTATTGAATGCATATATGTATCATAATGATTCCGGTAACAATTGGAAGTGCATATAACGTTTTGGTTTTTTAATGTTTAAGTAATAGACATGATTCACACATGTGCTATTCAAAGTTAGGAGAAATATAATCTACACAAACTCTATAATTTACTCCCTAATTTGCTCTTTCGTATGCATATAACTCCAGACCTGCATGCCAAGGAAGAGAAATGTTAGGTTGCATGCGGTGCATGCATTGGTCCCTTGTTGTGGGAAAACGTTCTCCAATTAGAATTGTGACACATGCATTACTGGAAATAGGTAAGGCTCATAATTAATAATAATAATCCTACAAAGATTAGATGCATACTAAAAAGAAATGATGGAGTAATAGGTTATTGTTATCTCAATTAAGTTAAGAATTAAATGGCTTTTGTGGACTGTGCACATGTGCAATCTACAATAAGACAATTTAGCCCCTACGACATTTTTTGCGAAAAGGTCTATTGTCATGTACTCGCTCCGTTTCTTTATATAAGATGTATTTGCTTTTTGATAAAATTCCACAATGTAAGATGCATTTCTTATAATTCCTCATAATCCCTTTTTAGCCCTCTAGATAAAGGAAAGCATCTCTCTCCTTATTGCTCGTATCTCTCTTTGTAGAAAAAGAAGGAAAGTATCTCTCCCCTAATTGCATCTATCTTTTCCTTTCCTAGCCTAACTGATTTACTTTCCACTAACCAATAAATTTGCCAAGGTTAATTTTGTCCAAAATTATGTATAATATATTGCCTTGGTCACCGTGCAAAAAACAAACACCTTACCTAAAGGAACGGAAGGAGTATTAGCTATCACTGGTCCATACGAACACACCCTTACAAAAAATAAATATACATTCAAAATCTTGGGGGTGCTGAAGTCTTGTTCCTCCTGCATGCTCTTCCAGTGCGCCTTGATCATAGCTCGATACTTCCCGTGGGACTTTGCCTCGATGGAGCAAAAAAAATTAAACCCAGAAGCTTACAGAAGCATCAGCCAGGAAGTCATCGATGCATACAAAGAGATACCGACAACCGTGATGTGCGTTGCAAATCGCCGCCCCAGAGAAATAACTCTGATAAGGTCCTGTAGAAACTCCTATTTAAGGGCTTGTAGAAACTCCGATTTACATGCTATGATTTATTAAAAAGGGAGATACCAATGGAAAATCTGATACACACTAAAAGTTAGTGGCATTCTAGAAAGTTAAATTATGCTAGAAAACCTCAGATTTTTGTTGTGCCATTCAATGTATTAGTAGAACTGTAATACTGAAAATATAACTATTCTATACTATTCTGCACCTTAGGTGTCCCTTGATTGGATCCTCCCTTGTGGACTCACATACTTAATAGAACCTGATCTCGTCCATCGCTCACTTGTGCTGGTCCGTTCATAACACTCTTTCTAGCATCATTTTATTCTTCCTAAGCCATGACGCTTTGAATCCCGTCATTCAGAATTGTTACTGCTAATCGATACTAGTGATTGCTCCTCTATGCTCCATCTTCTTTCGTTCTTTGGTTATATGGTGTTGGATCTCTTCAATGCTCTTGGGATGACTTCCTGATAGCCTCCATCACATGTTCATATCTTCTTGACATCCTCATATACACCTTCCTTCTGTGATCTCTTGCCCCAATGCCCACTGGCACTAATCATGCGCTTTGATGATGCTCCCTTAACGAAGCACGTGTATGCAAAATTATATGCAAGATTTTCTATAAATGATGGTCTGGGTTGTCTTATATATCTTTTACACAATCCACCTTCAATACCTCCTATAACTTGCCAAACAAGTCAAGTCTAAGGGTTAAGAAGACATGAAACTCAATGATTTTCACGGATCACATAGATGAATGTCAATTAAGCTCAATAGAACCTTTTTAGATCGATCGACGAACCATTGTTGACCGCGGTGCACAATTTGGATGGGAGCATTGTGATGAGAATTCAATAGGACTTGTTGTGGCATCTATATACTGGTGAGTCTTGAATCTTGACAGTCGTCAAAAGTATAGTACTAGAATGAATCCAAAAACCAAATTGTTTTTCCATAACATCAGTGTCACGCCCAAGATGCGGTCCTATCCTTATTTTTGGCTCTAGAGCCTCGATAGGGATAGAAGCGCATCTTGTCACTTCACAAGAATGGATATCATTACAAGTACATGTAAAGAAGAGACGAGTATATGGAATTGGCTTACACTCGCCAAAAGCTACATCAAGATCATCTCAATACAACAATACATTCAATCACCATACAGAAGAGCAGGGTCCAGCTACGGACGAAATCAAACGATAAAAACTACATCCATCCTTACTATCCTAGGCTGCCGGCCTGGAACCCATCCTAGATCAATGAAGAACAACAAGAAGAAGAAGAACACCAAATCAAACAAGCATCACGCTCAAGTAAAAGCATCGCATTACCTGTATCTGCAACTGTTGTTGTAGTAATCTGTGAGCCACGGGGACTCAGCAATCTCATTTCCAAGGGTATCAAGACTAGCAACGCTTAATAGGTGAGGCATGGTTAAGTGGTGTGGCATGACTAAGCATATGTTTGAGTGGCTAACTTACGAAAACAAGTATAAGGAGGGTGGTCTAAACATAAACGGTGGTGAACTAGAAATGATCACTAAGTGATCCTGAACACCTACCTATGAATCAAACATAACACCACCGTATTCTCTCTCAGGTTCAGAACTCACGAGAAAAGACGGTCACGGTTACGCACACGGTTAGTGTATTTTATTTGAGTTTCCTTCAGGTTCTCTAAGACCGGATGTTAAACAAAATTTCCAAGTTGACACATAACCGCGGGCACGGCTTCTCGAAAAGATTTAACCCTGCAGGGGTGCTCCAACTAGTCCATCACAAACTACCACAAGCTGCGTTGGAATTCCTCAACTGCGGGATGACCCGTAGTATTCGTGGAATTCTGATGGAAAATCTCAACCTCAAGATAGCCCGAAGTGTCCTCGAAATCCCATGCACTAGACGTTCGAGAAAGGTAAATCAAATCCAGCAAGACCGCCCGACGTGTCGACGAACACGATAGGAGCTGCGTATCTCGCTCTCAGGACACGACCGGATGAGCACTACATACGGTGGCCTGATAGAAATCCCTCGAGTTGCCCCGAGGTGGCCCCGCAAGTGGCTCTAGTTTGGACCAACACTCATGAGGAGCACTGGCCCGGGGGTTGATTAATTATCCTCGGGTTAATTACTCCCTATGCAGGTTTATTAGTTATTAGGCAAATGTAGTACCAAAGTTGGGCCTTTCCAGAAGAGTTTTATCCCAAAACAAAAATCAAGGGGGTCCCCATAACAACCCCGAGCATGTTAGGAGCGCTCAATATGGAACATAACACCGGTACACAAGTAACTAGGGAGGCAAAAGTGGAACAAAACACCGAGCATAAGGCCAGCCTTCCACCTTTTACCAAGTATATATGTGCATTAAATTAAATAGTAATAATATTGTGATATAACAAAATCCATGTTGTTACATGGAAATCAACATGCACCTGCAACTAGCAATGCTACAAGAAGGGCTGAGCAAGCGGTAACATAGCCAAACAAAGGTTTGCTGGCAATGTTGGGAGGCTGGACATACAAGTGGTAGGTAGCGAGACATAATGATAAAAAATGAGACAACTAGCATGGCAATGATAGTAGTGTTATCCAACGAAATGTTCATCTTGCCTGAGATCCCGCTTGGAAGAAGATCGAGACCGTGAAGCAGTCGAACACGCGTAGTCGAACGAATCCTCACACTCCGAACGCTTTTGGCGTTCTATCGAGAAGAAGCAAATCCGGAAACAAACAATCAACACACGATAAACACCACAACATATGCATGGCATGATGCACAATCAAATATGATGCATGTTTGCATGACATGGCAAAGCACGACAATCACCTTCTACACATTAAGTGAAACTCAATATGCAACGAGTTGCATATTGACGAAACTCTACATTTGAATTAGTTAGTTCAATATCGATTAGGTACTCAACAATTTTAAATGTTGTTAAACATGGCAAGAGGTGAAGCATAAGAAATTGCACTATCTAGGCATCTTAAATGAGGCCGAAAACAACATATAGTGTTTCCGAAACGGTCTCATATGCAAAATATGAATTTGGTCCAGATCTTAACTAACCATATTTTATATTTATTAAATAGGGAAATAAAATGCACAATGCGATTCTACTCGTCATTCTAGTCGATGTACATATATAGATCATTTGCAACGGAGCTACGGCCTAAAAGATATGAACCACACAAGATAAATATGACATGAATGCAAAATACATGCAAACAACACCCACAAACAATTCAAAACATGGATTCAACAAGATAATATGAAACTACATGAAATTCTAGGCAAGATTCATATATGGCATCTCCAAAACGGAGCTATGGTTCAACAACTACAACCAACACAAGTTGTAGTTGAAATCTGTCCAAAACAGCAAGATAGCATATTGCACACATGAAAACAACAAGCTAAAAAATTCTAATATGCACAAACTAAGCATGGGTCAGTAGCATATAACACACACTTCCTTTCAACTTCAAATATCATACTCAAAATAATCATGGATCACATGATAGGAAGCTCACAACATGACAACAAAATATAGCATTAGGGACTTTGTGAAAATAACAGTTTTCACAAACAGTGTTAACCTGATGGCATATTGACAACACTAAAACTATATTCTACAGGCCATAGAATGACATAAAATTTATTAGCAAGGTAGAGGACATGATGCACTACAAATCATTCCATGGTGGCAAGGTCTAATTATGCATAGAATCATGGCTAGCATCAACACAACATGGCATATTGAAGAAAACAGATTCTCAAACTTAGTGAAAATTAGACTAGACACGAGCAGCAGTTTTTAACGAAATGGCATGTTGGACAACAGAAATAAATATGATGCAATTCCTATACATGGAAGCTAATGGCACAACATGATAGATCATAACATGGGCTACAAGACACTCCTTGTGGCATCTACAAAAGAGCCCTAGAACAATAGCAAATGACATGGCAAGACATCAACAAAATATAACTGTTTTCAGACTAAGAAATATTTGGACCCCTCCAAAACATTGAGTAGGCTTGTTTACATAGAAATAACAGTAGCATAACAAGCTTCTATGAGCATGGCAAGGAGACTAACAGCAAGAAGGCATGTCACCCTACAAAATACTCCATTGGCACACATTCAAAAGAGGCATGGTTTTCTTAATATGATGTTCACAAAACTAAACTTAACGTTAATCAGCAAACAGTTTTGACGATTACGACGAGATGCACATTTGCAACAGAGTTTTGAGCACTTAGATGGATTCCTATATGCATGAAAATGATACCATGCTGTAGAGCGTAATGAGTAGAACATTTTTCATATATTACACTTGTTAAACCGATGAACAGGTTAAAAGTTGTAACTATTACAAAATGCATATATGATGTTAAACACATAGTTCTCTCAGACTTGGTCGTTTTTAAAACACTGACGTTGGGTAACTTTAACTACGCAGGCGAGTAACTCTACCAGAAACGCAGGGTAACTCTATGCGTACGGCGGGTAACTGGGCTGGGTGAGGGAGTCCGGGATTAAGGGGTCCTCGGGCTGTTGGCTAACCTTCTATGGGCCAGCCCGGAGGGCCGCCTTGTGGCATCTTCAGGAAGGCCGGACTACAGGATGACCCCATGCTTAGAAGGGAAGGTTCCGAAGACTTGGTGTGCCCTCCAAGAAAGAATGGGCGTATCTGTGCCCGGATGGAAACCGACCATGTGTAACTGATGAGGCTGCCTACTATGGGTAGGGTCACAGGCCTGACATCAAGGGCCCACCTGTGGTCCCTCAATATCATAAAAGCCCCTGGGCTAGAAACACATTCGGACACATTCGATGATTCACTCGGATCACTCAAGTCACTCGGACCGCCAAGGTGCCACTCGGTGAGATGGGAGCTCAGGTGACTCAGAAGGCATAGCGTCCGTGGAACTCGAATAGACATTCGTTGTGTAGTTAATTGTCCGTTACCAGTAACGTCATAGTTAATCAGCCGTTCCTGTAACGCTGAATTAATTAACATTAAATCCCTAGTGATGGCGCTCGGCCGGTGGTGGCGCACTCTATATAAGCCACCCCCGGGCACCAGAGCAAGGGTTCCGACCCCGTGTAATTCTCTTCTACTCATAAGCAAACACCCAGCCTCCGGGCTCGAGACATAGGGTTTTTATCACTCTCGAGTGTGGCCCGAACTCGTACACATCCGGGTGCACACCTGAGCCGTAGCTAGACTTTGCCCCTCCTTTCGTACCCCTACTATTATTGTCAGGTTCATTCCCACGACAGTTGGTGCCCACCGTGGGGCAGAGCGTCTAGCGAATTCCGGCGCAGGTGGAATTTCCACTTTTTTGATCATCATCATGGTGGCACTTGGCGGCGAGATCTTCTTCGGTTCCCTCAGTTTCATCGTCGACGACTCGGCGTGGCTGCAGGAAGTGCCGCTGGTTGTTGAAGTACTGCCCGCCTGAGGTGCAGTGCATTTCAGCGCGACGACGTTCGGAGTCCTCCTCCGACAACCATCTACTCCCTATCGACCGGGTTCTCCGACTCGCGTTGCGGCTCATCGCAGGTGCTCCGGGCGCTCATGGCTGCAGCGCTGGATCAAGCACGCTGTGGTGGTCCAGGCCGCGGTCGAGCAGGTGGCCGTACTCGACGTTGACGAGTCCGTCCACTGCCTCTTCCCTTCATCAGACGATGAGTCTTCAGGCGCGTCCGAGCGCGAGAGCAGCGGAGACGCTGCAGAGGTCTTGATGGCCGACACGACCCAAGGCGCACCTCTGCCCGGGTATTCCATAGGAGATTCCCGTGATCGGGACGACGACCGCAACAATGCGGGCACTGATGCCTACGTCCCTCGCCCCCTCACCCGGGAGCAGCGGGAGGAGATCAGGCGCAGGGATGACCAAGTCCTCCTGACCCCCATCACAGGAAATACCCCTGGCGAGGTGGCCCTGGAAGCCGCACGCCAGGCCACCCTGGCTGAGCGCAAGCGGCTCGAGCGGCTCCAACGGTCACTCGACGAGCGCGCGGCCAAGGAGCTACCCAGCTCTAGCCGCAGTCGCCGTCAGCTATTCACAAAGGATCGGCCATACACCATTCCGGTGATGCGCACACCTTTGCAAAACTTGGCCGCCGCCACTCGGATTGCAGATTCGATCCAACCATTAGACTCGGCGGCTGGTGAAGGCATACGGCAAATCCAGGCTTTGCTGAAGACTGCCCTGCAGCAAAACTCCGAAGTGTCCCAGTCACACCAGCGCATTGATAGTCAATCCATACGGGCAGACACCGTTCAATTGGCTCACAGTCCTCTCGCGCCCAGGAAGGAACCGCGAGCTCCTCCTCTTCCAAGAGGTCCGCACGGAGCATGTGGGCAAGAAGATCATGACGTCAATAGGACCCCCCCTCCGAGGGGCGGTTCACGTGGCCAACGTCCGTATGACGGCGGCTATCCACTCGGGAGAGATCGTGAGCGGAGCCCGGCCCGACACAGAGACTATGACGCTCGGTCCGACATCACTCAGCGAGTGGTCGACCAGAACAGATACGACAGGGACCGAGCGAGCGGTTGGGGCATTACCGGCTTTGGGTGTTTCAGCAGATACATCCGAGAGGCAGAGATACCCCCCAATTATCGGTTGGCAACCGGAATTGGGAAATTCCACGACGAATCTAAGACGGAGACCTGGCTCGAGGATTATCGAGTGGCCGTCCAGATTGGCGGCGGAAACGACTTTGTCGCGATGAAGCACCTTCCACTCATGTTGGAAGGCTCTGCGCGGGCATGGCTGAATCAACTGCCAGCTAGCTGCATATACTGCTGGGAGGATTTGACCCGGGTGTTTGTCAAAACATTCGAGGGCACGTACAAACGCCCGAGTGGTTTGATGGAGTTGTAGCATTGCGTCCAGAAGAGCAACGAGACTCTCCGAGAGTACATCCAGCGTTGGACCATGCTGCACAACACCGTGGAGAATGTGACTGAACACCAAGCCGTGTGCGCCTTCAAGGCCGACACTCGGTACAGAGAGCTGATCTTGAAATTTGGTCGGGCTGGGGATCTGTCCCTCAGTCGGGCCATGGAGATCGCGAACAAATATGCCTATGGCGAAGAAGAAGACTGACTCCGTAGTGGTAAAGGGCGAGCTGGCGACGTCCCTCAATCGGGAGGCAACGCCCGGAAGAAACAGAAGCAAAAGACCGATGCCTCCGGCACGGCAGAGGTAGCAGCTGTCCCGGGACAGGGCCAAGGCAAGCCCAAGCCGAAGAAAAAGAAGAAAGAATGGACTCCAAAGAAGAAGTCCGACTTCAAAACCGACATTCTCGATCAGCCTTGTCAGATTCATACCAAGAAGGATGAAGAAGGCAACGTTGTGCTCCCGAAGCACACCACTCGGATATGTCGCTTCCTCAAGCAGGAGTTGGGCACTGAGCCCTCAGGCGAGAAAGACGACACCGAGGAAGACGAGGGCACTTCCGAGTACCCTCGAGTCGAGAAGGTCCTTGTGATTTTCGCCGATGTGGAAAGCAAGAAACGATTGAAGGTGGTCAATCGGGAAGTTAACACGGCGGCTCCGATTGCCACCCAATATCTCAACTGGGTGAAGACTCCGGTTACCTTCGACCAGTCCGACCACCCACCTCATATAGCCACCCCCGGGAGGCAGGCGCTGGTCGTGGACCCGGCCGTGAATGGCGTCTGACGGCGTAAAGTATTGATGGACGGAGGCAGTGGACTTAACATCATCTACGCCGACACGCTCAAGGCGATGGGCATCCCGATGTCCTAGTTGAGCAGGAGCAATATGCGCTTCCATGGGATTGTTCCCGGGAAGAAAGCTGAATCACTCGGACAGATCGCTCTGGACGTTTTGTTCGGTGGATCAAAGAATTTTCGGAAGGAGCGACTAACCTTCGAGGTGGTGGACTTCCGTAGTGCTTATCATGCCATCCTAGGTAGGCCTGCTTACGCACGCTTCATGGCCCGACCATGCTACGTGTATCTTAAGCTGAAGATGCCGGGTCCGAATGGCGTGATCACTGTGACTGGCGATCGGAAGATAGCCGAGGAGTGCCTCCAGCAGGGCTCTAAAATCGGCAGAGAGCAAGTGCTCGCAATGGAGCTCGAAGGGTACAAGAAGGAGGTGGACACATCCGACTTGCTTAGGTCGAAGCGACCAGCTTCCGAATCAGCTTTCAATTGGCCGGAGAGACCAAGCGTGTCCATGTTCACCTGACTGATCCGAATGCCGCCACTACGAGCATCTCCACGTCACTCGGAGAGAAATAGGAAGCCGAGCTCATCCAGTTCCTCCGTGAGAACTGGGACATCTTCACGTGGAAGCCATCTGACATGCCGGGGGTACCCAGGGAGCTGGTTGAGCACCGACTTCGAACTGATCCCAAGGCCAAACCAGTCAAAGAGTGCTTGCACCGATCCTCCGTCGAGAAGCGCAAGGCGATTGGTGAAGAAATTGCTCGGCTTCTGGCTGCCGAGTTCATCCGCGAGGTATACCACTCCGAGTGGCTTGCTAATGTCGTCCTGGTGCCAAAGAAGGACAAGTCACTCCATATGTGTATTGACTTCAAGCACCTCAATCGGGCTTGCCTGAAGGACCATTTTCCTTTACCTCGTATAGACCAAATAGTAGACTCTACTGCCGGATGTGAACGCCTGTTGTTCCTGGATGCGTACTCCGGGTACCACCAGATCCGAATGTATGGGCCTGATGAAATAAAATCAGCCTTCATCACCCCTTTCGGGTGTTTTTGTTACATCACGATGCCTTTCGGTCTTAAAAATGCTGGTGCTACTTTCCAGCGCATGATACAGAAATGCTTGCAAAGGCAGATCAGTCGGAACGTGGAGGCTTATATGGACGACATCGTGGTCAAGTCGAGGAAAGGTTCCGACCTCTTGACTGACCTCGCCGAGACCTTCGCGAACCTACGGTGCTTCGGAATAAAGCTGAATCCAGCCAAGTGCACATTCGGAGTGCCCGCCAGAAAATTACTCGGTTTCCTCATTTCCAAATGAGGGATCGATGCTAATCCATATAAAATTGGCACTATATTCCGAATGAAACAACCAGAACGTTTGCACGACGTGCAAAGACTAACCGGTTGCCTTGTGGCCCTGAGCCGATTCATCTCAAGACTCGGTGAGAAGGCACTGCCTCTCTACCGATTGATGAGGAAATCTGACAAATTCGAATGGACACACGAGGCACAAGCCACATTCGAGGAACTCAAGGCATTGCTTTCCACCCAGCCGGTGTTAGCTGCTCCGGGCAGCCAGGAACCTTTACTCTTGTACATCGCGGCCACTAGCCAGGTGGTGAGCACTGTCCTTGCTGTAGAGCGCGAGGAGCCGGGAAAAACATTCAAAGTCCAAAGACCTATATACTATATCTCAGAAGTCTTGACCCCTTCCAAGCAAAGGTACCCGCACTACCAAAAGCTAGTCTATGGTATTTAGCTGACAGTAAAGAAGGTGGTTCATTACTTTCAAGATCACTCAGTCACAGTCGTTAGCAACGCTCCCTTGTCGAAGATTCTGCACAACAGAGACGCTGCAGGCCGAGTGGCAAAGTGGGCGATCGAGCTCCTTCCGTTGGAAATAAAGTTCTAAGCCAAGAAAGCAATCAAATCCCAGGATTTGGTTGATTTTATGGCCGAATGGATTGAACAAGAGCAACTGACCCCGAGTGTCTCCGAACACTGGACCATGTTCTTTGATGGATCTAAGATGCTAAACGGCTCTGGGGCCGGCGTAGTTCTTGTCTCTCCCAAAGGAGATAAGTTGAATTTTGTCCTCCAGATCCATTTTGATTCATCGAACAATGAGGCCGAGTACGAAGCCCTCCTGTACAGGCTCCGTATGGCCATCTCACTTGGCATCCGTCGTTTGATGGTTTATGGCGATTCGGACCTCCTTGTTAACCAAGTGATGAAGGAGTGGGACATTCGAAGCCCAGCTATGTCCGGCTACTGTAACGCGGTCAGAAAGCTGGAGAAGAATTTTGAAGGTTTGGATCTACATCACATTCCTCGCATGAAGAATCAGGGTGCAGACGACCTAGCAAAGATTGGTTCCACTCGGCAAGCAGTTCCCAAGGACATATTCCTTGAACATCTGCATGCCCCCACTATTACAGAAGATCCTTTCACAGAGGAGCCCCCGCAAGCAGTCGGTCCATCGGACCCGACTGAGGATGAAGTCCCAACTGTGGTCGACCTAGTCCACGAAATGCTGGTAATCACTCCCGAGTGGACTCAACCCTATTTGGCATACTTGCTCCGGCAAGAACTCCCCGAAGACGAAGAAGAGGCTCGCTGGATCGTCCGTCGATCCAAGTCATTCGAAGTTTTGGGAGATCAGTTGTACAAGAAAAGCACTACATGACTCATTCAGAAATGCATTTCCCCAGAGGAAGGGCTGCAGATCTTGCATGAGATTCACTCGGGAACTTGCGGACATCACGCGTCTTCTCGGACACTGGTCGCCCGAGCCAATGAAGCAGCAAAAGATTTGGTCGATTTGTGCGTCGGTTGTCAGTTCTACAAGAATAAGTCCCACAAGCCTGCATCCGCGCTAAAGACGATTCTGCTCACGTGGCAGTTTGCAGTGTGGGGTCTCGATATGGTCGGCCCTCTGCGGACGGGAACGAGTGGGTTCACTCACCTGCTTGTGGCAGTCGATAAGTTTACCAAGTGGGTCGAAGCAAAACCCATCAAAAGCTTTGATTCGGCCACCGCTATCAGCTTCATTCGGCAGATCATCTTCAGATTCGGTGTGCCGCATGATATCATCACGGACAATGGGAAGAACTTTGATTCTGACGAGTTTTGTAAGTTCTGCTATTCTCAAGGCACTCGGGTTAACTATGCCTCTGTGCATCACCCGCAGTCGAACGGGCAAGCAGAACGAGCGAACGGGATGATCCTCTAAGGGTTGAAGCCTCGGTTGATGAGGGACTTGAAGTATGCTGCGGGGGCCTGGGTCGAAGAATTGCCATCCGTCTTATGGGGCATTCGGACAAAACCGAACCGCTCTACAAAGCGCACTCCTTTCTTCATGTCATACAGATCAGAAGCCGCGTTGCCGAGTGACCTTCGGCACAGTTCCCCCCGAGTGGAACTGTATGACGAAGCTGAAGCAGAGGCAACACGACAAGATGGTTTAGACCTATTGGAGGAAGAGAGGGAGCTAGCCCTTATCAGATCAACCCTCTATCAAGAAGATCTGAGGCGTTACCATGACAGACAGGTCAGGGGCCGAGCTTTTCAAGAAGGAGACCTGGTTCTCCGACTGGACCAACAGATACCCCATAAGCTGGCGCCTCCATGGCAAGGACCATACGCAATATCCAAAGTCCTGCACAATGGAGCTTACTAGCTCTACAATATCAAGGATGGCGTAGAAGAGCCCAGGACTTGGAACGTGGACCTACTCCGCAAGTTTTACACTTAGTTTGTCATTTCTATAATGAATCCGAGTGATCTCGATGAATAAAGTTCCGTTTCTTTATGTTTTGTCGAAATTTAACTCTCTTTCACTCCGGTGAGTAAATCACCCCCAGCGGGTGTAAAATAAATAAAATACTTTGTCGTGAATCCGATTTCGCCTGAGTATGAACTATTCCGAGTGCGGGTCTCGCCCACACTCGGGGGCTTAGCCGCGGTCCCGTATCGCCTAAGTTAAAACTGTCTCGAGTGGGACATCCTCCTCACTCGGACGACAAGATGGACAGGACCATCATTGTTCGCAAGAACTACTCCGAGTGCGAGTCTCGCCCACACTCGGGGGCTTAGCCGCGGTCCCATATCGCCTAAGTTAAAACTGTATCGAGTGGGACATCCTCCTCACTCGGACGACAAGATGGACAGGACCATCATTGTTCGCAAGAACTACTCCGAGTGCGGGTCTCGCCCACACTCGGGGGCTTAGCCGCGGTCCCGTATCGCCTAAGTTAAAACTGTCTCGAGTGGGACATCCTCCTCACTCGGACGACAAGATGGACAGGACCATCATTGTTCGAATGAACAATTCCGAGTGTGTTCTTGCCCGTGCTCGAGACTTAATCAAATATAAACATTCAGAGATCAAAGATTGAATGGCGATAAATCAAAAGGAAATTGTGTCGTTCAAAGGCATAAGTTCAGATAAAGATGCGAACGGCGCGAGCCTCAGGCTCATTTAAAGTTTTGCGGTTACAGCTACCACTCGGCATTCCGAGGCAAAATCTTAAGAGTTTATATCCCGATGATCACTCGGGGTGAGATGGGGCCACTGCTTCCACAAAGGTGTCTAGGTCGATACTGTCGGCTATCCGGGTGGCGGCCTCCATGAACATCTCCATGAAGTCTTCGATCTTGGCATGCTTCCTGTTAGCAACCTCGAGAGACTTCAACTTCTTCTCGTCCTCCCCCTTGCAGTGGATCCGGACTAGCGAGAGGGCGATGTCAGCCCCAGCCCGGGCCGCGGATTTCTTCCAGGCCTTCACTCGGCTTGGCACTGCCTTCACCCAGGCAAGCATGGATTCCAGGTCCTTCGAGGGCTCCTCGTCAGAAAAGACGTCGCGATCGATTTCCGAGATGGTGGCGCTAAGCGCCCTAATATACAGGTCCACTCGCTCAACGCGCTCTTCCAAGCGGAGCACGGCCATGGCAGCGCTGTCCTTGAGCAGACCTTGAGATGGATCCAGCTCCCTCTCAATTTTGTTTGACTCCTCCGCCACATTGTCACAGAAACCTGGATTCGATCAAATGAAGAAAGAAGTCAGAGACAAATAAGATTCATTCGGTTTAACCAAGTTCCATGAGAATCACTCGGGAAAGTTACCTTTGAGCTTTTCATTGTCCTCATCGCTGAATTCTTCGATATACTGCTCCAGCTCTGTTTTCTTGGCAGTAATGCGCTCGAGCTTGGCCTCCCACTCGGCGTACGACCTCTTCAGCTCTACGAGTTCCTCCTTGGACTTCTGCGCAGTGACTTCCAGAGCTCTCTTCTCCTCCTCTAGCTTTCCGACTGTCTTCAATTTCTCCTCAGCTTCCTTGGCCTTTCGGCTGGCCTCCTTCTCAGCAGCCGCCAAATCGATGTCCTTCTTCTCGAGGGAAGTCTTCACGGTTTCTAAAGAAACAGAATTCTTCAGCCTCTCGACAAGTTTATGATTTTCTCCATGAAGATCTGATGAAACATATTTAGTCGGACGCGGAAGAAGAGTAGTTGCTGTTATAGTCGGACGGGAGGAACATACCTTCGATTGTTTTCTTCTCCTGCTCTAGTTGAGCATTTTTGGCCTTCTCGGCCTCAAGGTCGAGACGCAGATCCTGCACCTCCTTCTGCAAAGCGCTATAATGGTTTGCGAGTTCGCAAACAACCTGTCGACAGGAAACAAAGGAAAAATATTGGTCCGATCTTGACTCAAACTATAAGACTTCCGCCGACTGCTTCAGTCGATGGCAGCCTCGGGGACTACACCCAGCGGGTGCACTCAGCGCGCCCCCACTGGAAAATAAAGACAAAGCTCTCTTTGAGCTCATCGATGTGTTGAACTCCGCGTTCACTCGGACTCTTAGACTCCCGCTGACTACTTCAAGTCGACGGCAGCCTCGGGGACTACACGCAGTGGGTGCGCTCAGCGCGCCCCCACTGGAACCCAGAAACACCCAGTGGGTGTGCTCAGACGCAAACCCACTCCGGACCAAAAGCAAAAACAAAAATCTCATGGATTAAAGTTCCCGACTGAGGAAGGTACTTACAAGAGTACTTACTTGGACATTCTTCTGCAATGCTTCGCTCGCGTCATAAGTTGTCTTCAGCCGCTCTCTCATCACCTCCAGCTGGATCAATGCTTCTTTGCTCGCTCCCACCTGATCCTCCGGGACACGGTGTAGCGCAAAGATACCGGTAGCAGGAGGAGTGGGCAAAAGGGATGCAGTTCCAGCCCCGAGTGCAGCTCCGGCCCCCGAGCTGGTTCCCCGCGCCAACGTTAAAGCACCAGTAGGTGACGGCTCCTGCATCACGACGTCCGTGTCGACAGACGGGTTCGGCGGTTCAACCTTGTCATCCGCGTCGATGTCTATCACCTCACGTGGAGCTGCAAGTGTTCAAGAGAACATTCGGTAACAAGCTGAAAGAGCAGAAAGAAAACTGCGATGCACACCCGAGTGGATTGGAAGCTTACCTTTTGAGGACGCAACATCAGCGTCGGCCTTTTCCTTCTCCAGAGATTGAGGGTCAGGCGATGCAGTCGAAGTGTCAACACTACAATGAAAACACTCGGAATATCACAACACTCGGATTGAATCATAACAATAAATGTCGAAGTGAAGACACTTACACTGAGGCTACATGAATGTTCATCTCGATCTTCGGGACAAACACAACCTTCCGAGGTTTGGAGGTGGTGGTCTTGGCCTGTTTAGCCGCCTTTTCGGGTGACAAGGCGGGCTCTCCACGCCCACGCTTCAAGCTGCGAGTCGGGAGGGCAGTCCCACTCGGCTTGACAGCACTCGGTGCTTTGGGACCGCCGCACGGACCCTCGGGTCATGGCGCGCCTTGGAATGGCTCTCGGGCACTCGCTCCTCCGAGTCGTCTTCACCATCTTCACTTTCATCACTTTCATCGCTTTCTTCGCCTTCTCCTGCTTCCGCCGACTCGTCCGGATGATCAGTGTCGCTTGCCACGTCAACCGGTCCTCGATTAACGACTGGCACTTGACTATTCATCCCCGTGAAGGCCTGTCAAGTGGAGTACGGATTGGCCAGAAGAACAGGTTAATCAAACCAATTGCGTTAAATGCATAAATATCACTCGGGTTATGGGACTTCGAAGATTACCTCATTCGGCGGATTCTCAGAGGAGAACGGAGGCACCTGCCTGCTCCCTCTAGGGTTGTCACGTGCAGAAGTGATCACCTTGATCCTGGTTTCCACTGTGTCAGCTTTGAGTTCTTCCGGGTGAGTCCGAGTGATGTCACTCGGGCCGGTGTATGCCCACATGGGGTGAACCCTGGCTTGCAATGGTTGTATTCTCCTCTGAAGAAAGACCTCCAACAAGTCGAGGCCGTTAACACCCTTCTGCACTAAAGCCACCAGGGCTATCACCAGGATATCTACCTCCGTCCTCTCCTCCTTAGATACAGTCAACCGGGAAGTCGACCAAATACGTTCTAACGTATACGGAGGAAGACCCGGCTGACTGTCACCGACTGAGGCATCCTGGCAGTAAAACCAAGATTCCTGCCACCCCTTCACTGAGTCTGGGAATGAAATTTTTGGGAAACAGCCTTTTCCTTGCAGCTGGATTCCTAGATCTCCGCATAATTGAGCTACGTTCGTTTTGTCCCCTGACCGAGTGGACTTTTTCACAGTCATTACTCGGCAGGTGAAAAGGTGTTTGAATAAACCCCAATGGGGGTGACAACCCAAGAAGTTTTCGCAAAGGGAAATGAACGCAGCTAAGTAAACAATGGCGTTGGGAGGAACGCGGTGGAGTTGAACGCCATAGAAGTTCAGAAAGCTACGGAAAAATGGATGAGGCAGAAGGGTGAAACCTCGCTTAAGGTGAGTCACCAAGAGCACACGCTCTTTTCCCCGCGGTGAAGGCTCCTCCTCGCTCGCCTCCGGAAACCGCCAAGCCCCCGCGGTCACGAGCCCTTGGCTCTCTAGCTCAAGCATACGAGCCTTGGTGACCCGCGACGGCATCCACTCGCCCTGAGTCCATCCCGCCGGTGTGCCCGCGCTCGAGGTAGAGCCTCGCGAGCTTCTCTTCGCTCGCTCGGCCTTGTCCATCGCCGCCTTCGACATCCCCGGCGGCCTAAGACCTGGCCTACAGCGGGGGCGTCGGGGAAGTGTTTCGCTCGGACGGCGGAGAAGACGGAGGCAAGGGGTTGAAGTGAGATCTATTTCCCCTTGAACAGTACTCGCGCCTTTTATATCCAAAGGGCAGGCGTAATCTCTGGCTGTCAATCCGCGAACGGAGCAAGATCCGCGGATCCACTGTGCAGAGCTTCAAGGACACGTGGCAGAAATCCCGACATAGAAATCGAGGCGTCGTGGCCACTACCCATCATTTCCGCGACGTAACCGTTCAATCATTCGCCCGCGCACGCTTTTCGCAGTTCGGGTCGCGCGAGAACTTCTTCAGATGCCAATCGAAACGAGCTCTGCGCTTCGAGGAGCCTGTCAATCTACTCCAAACGGACCGAGTGATCAACTCATGATTGGTTGAACACTCGGACAGAGAGACAAATCATTCGGATCATTTCTTCCGAGAAATGTCCTGATTCCTTCTGCTAGAATGGCGTAGACAAGCTGAACTATTCTGTCGGAAAATATTAATTCGGAATCCAGCGTGGTTTGAAGTTGAGTGAGGAATGCCCAGACCATTTCTAGACACTTCAGAGTGTCAATCACTTAACCACCAACCCCTCGTGGATTCGGGGGCTACTGATGAGGCTGCCTACTATGGGTAGGGTCACAGGCCTGACATCTAGGGCCGACCTGTGGTCCCTCAATATCATAAAAGCCCCTGGGCTAGAAACACATTCAGACGCATTCGATGATTCACTCGAATCACTCAAGTCACTCGGACCGCCAAGGTGCCACTCGGTCAGATGGGAGCTTAGGCGACTCAGAAGGCATAGCGTCCGTGGAACTCGAATAGACATTCGTTGTGTAGTTAATTGTCCGTTACCAGTAACGTCATAGTTAATCAGCCGTTCCTGTAATGCTGCACTAATTAACATTAAAGCCCTAGTGATGGCGCTCGGCCGGTGGTGGCGCACTCTATATAAGCCACCCCCGGGCACCAGAGCAAGGGTTCCGACCCCGTGTAATTCTCTTCTACTCATAAGCAAACACCCAGCCTCCGGGCTCGAGACGTAGGGCTTTTATCACTCTCGAGTGAGGCCGAACTCGTACACATCCGGGTGCACACCTGAGCCGTAGCTAGACTTCGCCCTTCCTTTCGTACCCCTACTATTATGGTCAGGTTCATTCCCACGACAGTAACCCTAGGTACCCCTGGTGTCTATATAAACCAGGGGGCTTAGTTCGTAGAAAGACAAGTCAATTAATCTAGGGTCTAGCTCTTTCGATCTCGAGGTAGATCAACTCTGTAACCATCATACTCATCAATATAATCAAGTAGGACGTAGGGTTTTACCGCTTCACGAGGGCCCGAACCTGGTTAAACACTGTCTCCTTCGTCCCTTGTTACCATCGATCCTTGATTCATAGTTCGGGACCCCCTACCTGAGATCCACCGGTTTTGACACCGACACTGGGGGCTCACCCATTGGCCTGGCGCCCGATGCGGAGACGAGGTGGGCCGGCGGTTGGCGAGGCCGTGGCAGGGCAGACTGGGCCCTGGGGTGTGCTGGGCCGGCAGCTGGGGGCCAGGCCGAAACCCACGCGAGGCTGGCGTGGAAGGCGCTCGTCTGGATCGGGCGGGCATTCCTGGGGCTGGTCATCTCCATGAACAGAGGAGACCATGACGGCTTGACGTGGCATGGCTGCCGGCGGCGAGCAGGGCTCCGGCGCGGAGGCGACCTCCCGCCGTGGTGGAAGGGTAGATCCGTTCTAGGGCGCTCCGTTTTGCGCGGCAGCGGGCCTATTCGACCGGGTCAACGACGGCCATGGGATCTTCTCAAGCCAGGGAGAGAGAGATAGAGGTTACGTAGAGAGAGCAAAACAGGAGGAGGAGGAGAGGAGAAGGTGCGTGGGGCTGGCCTGGATGTTCGGCATGGAGCTTCCGGCGGTGCTCCGGCCGGCGGCGGCTTCCGGCGAGGCGTAGCTACAGGGGATGTGCGAGGGGCTCGGGAGGCTCGGCTTGGGAGGAGCAGCGAGCTAAGGCACGGGGCTCCCCATGGCTGCGGGCGACGACGGCGGCGCGACCCGGGCCCGGAAGGGCTCTGGATGGGCCTGGCCGGCCGCAGAGCTGGTGGGAGGAGAGAGGCTGGCTGGGTGGCGGTTGGTGGGTGGTTTGGCATGGGAATCGAGGAGAACTAGGTTTTTTTCCCTATGAGGCAGGGCAGGGTTGCTATATATAGCAAGGGAGGCTAGGTTAGGGTTTTTTTGAACGTTTTCGGACCGTCAGACCTCGATCGGGCGGTCCGAAACGGAGGGTTAGGCTAGGTGGGTCTGGTTGGGCTGTGTAGGGTGGTTTTGGCTGAGGGAAGAGAGAGATGTGCGGCCCGGCAATAGATTTTTTAAAACCCAAAACATCCGATAATAATCCGATAACGGTGCCGCTACGGTCGACTGTTCGGGTATCAAGCGACCTCCAATTGCGACGAAATTTGACAGGCGGTCTAACTACAATTGAACAAGACCACATGCCAAGTTTCGACCCAATCTGAGAATATTTTTATCCACACTTTTAAAACCAATATTTTTAAGATGGCTAGGGCGCGTGCGTGTGTGGTTGGTCTCGAAACGGTTGACGACACGAACGGAGAGAACCGACGACTATGAACGGATGCAAGTTTTGAAAATAATGTCGGCGACAGAGTGCCGATGCAATGCGGATGATGCGAATGATGTGATGATGAATGCGTCAACGAAATGAATCACATGACAACAATGGAATAAAACAGGAATCTTCTGGAGCGTTGGTCTCGGGCTGTTACAACTCTCCTCCACTTACAAGAGATCTCGACACGAGATCTTAGAATGAGAAGAGGAAGAGAAATGGAAGACATAAACTAAGTTGCTTCTTTGAGAAAAAAGTGAAACCAACGAAACTTGAAGGTTGCAAGGAGATGAAGAATGGCACAAGGAACAGCAAAAATTAAAAAGAAATTTGGGCAGCACTCCGGTACAAAAGAGAGACAAAACTTATAAGATGAAAAGAACTTGAGAAGAGGACACAACACTCCGGTTGAATGAATAAGCAATGAAATAACAAGATCTTTGATAAAACGAGATGCTGGTCGAAGAGAGCAACATCAAAATGCCTCCGGAACAAAAGAATAGAATCTAGATCTTGGGAGAGAAGAGAACAGAGAAGAAAATGACACTTCTACCACAATTGAATTTGAAAAGCATCTTAGAAAGAAGGATTGAAAGGAGTTGTTGGAAAATCAACAACGAAAGAACAAGCTTGTTGTGGGCTTACGAAAAACATCCCAAAATTATGAGGTGACAACCGGGCACAAACGGAAACAAATTGATTTGATTGAGATAACCAAAGATATGAAAACTTCTTTCACCGAGAGGATTAAAGAATACTTGGAATATTGAGAAGCACCATAATAGCAATAATCCTTAGGAAAAGCTTTAGGTGAACTCTAATCCAAGATAACTCCAAGGAAGAAATGATGGGTTTAAATATCTCATGCCTGACAACTTGAATCATGAACCACGAAGAGAAATTGTCACAAGATAAGGGAGAAGGAATTGCACTTTGAAATGCAATATAAGAATACTTGAGGTACTACCACAAGAATCTTGAAGAACACTTCGAGAATGAATTAAATTCTTGACGAACCACCTTGAAGAACCTCCGTATACAAATGAATGATCAAAAGAAATGAAGGTTGAGAATAATAAGACTAAGACCTTGCAAAGATTTAGATGAAGCTTGGAACTCCGGATCGAAAAGATGAACAACTAAGAATCGAGAATTTGATATTCTGAACAACTCCAGAAGAAGGATTGAAATCAATTTGATGAAACACCAATAAGAATTATGTTATGCTTATCCTTCATCAATTTTAATTGATGACAAGCAATGGATTTGGCATAACACTTATTCTTCTTGTAAAGATTGAGAGATAAGAGCACAAACTTGAAGAAGTCTTCAATGAAACACCGGTAAGAATTTGGAATGAATGAGCATAATACGAATGAAGGAGAATACATGAGAATGAAGAGATCATGATCCGTCTAGAAGAAAAACTTCAACAGGGCACCGGAATGATTGAGATATGAACGAAGAGATAACAATTGAGAAGAATTTGAGAACGAGATCTGAAAGTTGAGAACGAAGAAATCTTCTAAAATGATGGCCTTCGGAGGATCGAGAAATGAAAACAACTCTGAAATTCTCCGGATAGATATGGAAGGAATTTCTCATGATCGAAGACAATTTAAGAGGATAGACAAAGCTGAAACCATGAATCTCCAAGAGAACGGATGAGATTTAAGAAAAAGTCTTCTTCGGTCTTCAACGCTGAGAATGATGACGAGAAACACCACCTAGAATTACTGACATACTCCGGAACAACGAAAGGAAAGTTTGAGCCAACTATTAAATAATTTGAAGTGATGTTGCAGACAGAATATGACTGATGAAGTTCATTCTTACGTCACCTTTGAAAAGAACTTGAGATCTCCGGAAATATTAGATGAGCCAGGTAAGATCCTGGGGAAAAACCTGTGGGTTATGGGCCCACTCAAAAGAAACCACCGTTGGAAGGATTGCTTAGAAGAGAGATTGCATCAGTACAAATTAAAACTTGATGAGGTTGAGAACCTTGAAATAATTGAAAGGATTTTGAACGGAAACACGAATCTTCTGAGACATCTTCAAACTCCGGGGAAGAATAGAGAGAGATGAAAAACAAGAGAGGCTTGGATAAGAATTTCCAACACGGGACGCATTTAGCGAATGACAAGGATATGATGAACACCGAATCCTAAATTGAATCTACCAGGGGAAGAAAACGGAGACGAAGAAAGATGAACTTAGCACTTGAGCATCTTCAAAAGGAATCACCGGATACAATACGGAAGAAAGATAGCGGAAAATCACATGAAAAGAAGATACTTGGATGATAATTTAATCTTTGAAGAAAAAGGGCGGGAGGGCGGGAAAAAAACAAAGACAACTTAGATAGATGAAAATATCTCCGGAAGAAATATGAGGATTGAACTTGCAATATTGAAGGATTGAATGAACTTGAGGAGAAGCACACCGGTTGAAAAGAATTACATGACAACTCCGGTTGAACAAAAGGATTAGCATTCCCATAAAAATGTGAGAACGCTACTTAGGAAAGGTATGAAATCAACACTTGACATCGAAGCAACTTGAATTACCATACTCCAAAACAAAACAAAGGATGAGGCTTGATAATCAAGCCAGAAACAAATACATAACCCATTATGCACTCGTTGGAAGGATAATCCTAGGTAACTACTTGAATTCCCACCTAAGAACTCCCAAAATCTTTCTGGTTATGCAATCTGGTCCAACGGATACACGGATAAATTACTGAATAAATCACTCCACTCCTAGCAATAATACTACCCACCGTGTATCACATCCGTCAACACATAACCAGACAAACATCGGAAACTCATCTACCTTAGACCCTCGTGATCACAACGATACTAAGTATGGCAGTACATCTGGACGCTCTCCCCAGTACTGGGTGACGCCAAACTCCTCTCGCCACAAATAGTATTGAAGCAATTTCGAACATCCTTGTCCTGAGATACTTAGGAAACTGAACGATAACGGTATGACAAGCATTCCCCGGAGATCAACTCCCCGGGTCCAATCCATACAGTCGGGAGGCACGAAGAACAGAATTCCGGTCACATCGACATCATAGAGGTTCCAAAATACTCGCGTGATCCTAAAAAAAATTTGAGTGAGAAGACGGGAAGAATTAATTCCTACATCAGGATTCCTCACCAGAGCATAGAAGAGGAGTAAAAAGAATCATAATCTCTGATATATAACTAGACTCAAAATAGTTTTTACTAGACTCAACTCGGCCAAGTTTGATCAATCAAGGGGGCTCCTAGGTCGATACAGGCTCTGATACCAACTTGTCACGCCCAAGATGCGGTCCTATCCTTATTTTGGCTCAAGAGCCTCGATAGGGATTGAAGTGCATCTTGTCGCTTCGCAAGAATGGATATCATTACAAGTACATGTAAAGAAGAGATGAGTATATGGAATTGGCTTACACTCGCCACAAGCTACATCAAGATCATCTCAATACAACAATAGATTCAATCACCATACAAAAGATCAGGGTCCGACTACGGACGAAATCAAATGATAAAAACAACATCCATCCTTGCTATCCCAGGCTGCCGGCCTGGAACCCATCCTAGATCAATGAAGAAGAAGACGAAGAAGAAGAACTCCAAATCAAACAAGCATCGCGCTCACGTCAAAGCATCGCATTACCTGTACCTGCAACTGTTGTTGTAGTAATCTGTGAGCCACAGGGACTCAACAATCTCATTTCCAAGGGTATCAAGACTAACAAAGCTTAATAGGTGGGGCATGGTTAAGTGGTGAGGCTGCAGCAATCACTAAGCATATGTTTGAGTGGCTAACTTACAAAAACAAGTATAAGGTGGGTGGTCTACGCATAAACGGTCGGGAGCTAGAAATGATCACTAAGTGATCCTGAACACCTACCTACGAATCAAACATAACCCCACTGTGTTCTCTCTCGGGTTCAGAACTCACGAGAAGAGACGGTCACGGTTACGCACACGGTTGGTGTATTTTATTTGAGTTTATTTCAGGTTCTCTAAGACGGGATGTTAAACAAAATTTCCAAGTTGCCACATAACCGCGGGCACGGCTTCTCAAAAAGATTTAACCCTGTAGGGGTGCTCCAAATAGTCCATCACAAACTACCACAAGCTGCATTGAATTCCTCAACCGCGGGATAACCCGTAGTATTCGGGAAATTCTGATGGAAAATCTCAACCTCGAGATAGCCCAAAGTGTCCTCGAAATCCCGTGCACAAGACGTTCGAGAAAGGTAAAACAAATCCAGCAAGACCGCCCGACGTGTCAACGAACCCGATAGGAGCCGCGTATCTCGTTCTCAGGACACGACCGGATGAGCACTACGTACGGTGGCCTGATAGAAATCCCTCGAGTTGCCCCGAGGTGTCCCCGCAAGTGGCTCTAGTTTGGACCAACACTCATGAGGAGCACTGGCCCAGGGGTTGATTAATTATCCTAGGGTTAATTACTCCCTATGCAGGTTTATTAGTTATTAGGCAAATGTAGTACCAAAGTTGGGCCTTGCCAGAAGAGTTTTATCCCAAAATGAAAATCAAGGGGGCCCCATAACAACCCCGAGCATGTTAGGAGCGCTCAAAATGGAACATAACACCGGTACACAAGTAACTAGGGCGGCAAAAGTGGAACAAAACACCAAGCATAAGACCAAGCCTTCCACATTTTACCAAGTATATATGTGCATTAAATTAAATAGTAATAATATTGTGATATACCAAAATCCATGTTGTCACATGGAAAACAACTTGCACCTACAACTAGCAACGCTATAAGAAGGGTTGAGCAATCGGTAACATAGCCAAACAAAGGTTTGCTGGGATGTGGAGGGGGTTAGAGGCTTTTCATGGCAATGTTGGGAGGCTGGACATACAAGTGGTAGGTAGCGAGACATAACAATAAAAAACAAGACAACTAGCATGGCAATGATAGTAGTGGTATCTAAGGAAATGTTCATCTTGCCTTAGATCCCGCTTGGAAGAAGATCGAGACCGTGAAGCAGTCGAACGCGCGTAGTCGAATGAATCCTCACACTCCGAACGCTTTCTGCACTCTATCGAGAAGAAGAAAATCCGGAAACAAACAATCAACATACGATAAACACCACAACATATGCATGACATGATGCACAATCAAATAAGATGCATGTTTGCATGACATGGCAAAGCACGACAATCAACTTCTACACATTAAGTGAAGCTCAATATGCAACGAGTTGCATATTGACGAAACTCCACATTTGAATTAGTTAGTTCAATCTCGATTAGGTACTCAACAATATTAAATGTTGTTAAACATGGCAAGAGGTGAAGCATAAGAAACTACACTATCTAGGCATCTTAAATGAGGCCGGAAACAACATATAGTATTTCCGAAACGGTCTCATATGCAAATTATGAATTTGGTCCAGATCTGAACTAACCATATTTTATATTTATTAAACAGGTAAATAAAATGCACAATGCGATTCTACTCATCATTCTAGTCTATGTACATATATAGATCATTTGCAACGGAGCTACGGCCTAAAAGATATGAACCACACAAGATAAATATGACATGAATGCAAAATGCATGCAAACAACACCCACAAACAATTCAAAACATGGATTCAATAAGATAATATGAAACTACAAGAAATTCTAGGCAAGATTCATATATGGCATGTCCAAAACGGAGCTACGGTTCAACAACTACAACCAACACAAGTTTTAGTTGAAATATGTCCAAAACAAGCAAGATAGCATATTCAACACATGAAAACAACAAGCTAGAAAATTCTAATATGCACAAACTAAGCATGGGGCAGTAGCATATAACACACACTTCATTTCAACTTCAAATATCATACTCAAAATAATCGGATCACATGATAGGAAGCTCACAACATGACAACAAAATATAGCATTAGGGACTTTGTGAAAATAACAATTTACACAAACAGTGTTAACCTGATGGCATAGTGACAACACTAAAACTACATTCTACAGGCCATAGAATGACATGAAATTTAACAGCAAGGTAAAGGACATGATGCACTACAAATCATTCCATGGCGGCAAGGTCTAATTATGCATAGAATATGGCTACCATCAACACAACATGGCATATTGAAGAAAACAAATTCTCAGACTTAGTGAAAATTAGACTAGACATGAGCAGCAGTTTTTAACGAAATGACATGTTGGACAACAGAAATAAATATGATGCAATTCCTATACATGGAAGCTAATGGCACAACATGATAGATCATAACATGGGCTACAAGACACTCCTTGTGGCATTTACAAAAGAGCCCTATAACAGTAGAGCAAATGACATGGCAAGACATCAACAAAATATAATTGTTTTCAGACTTATAAATATTTGGACCCCTCCAAACAGCAACATTGAGTAGGCATTTTTACATTGCAATAACAGTAGCATAACAACCTTCTATGAGCATGGCAAGGACACTAACAGCAAGAAGGCATGTCACCCTACAAAGTACTCAATTGGCACACATTCAAAAGAGGCATGGTTTTCTTAATATGATGCTCACAAAACTGAACTTAACGTTAATCAGCAAATAGTTGTGACGATTACGATGAGATGCACATTTGCAACATAGTTTTGAGCACTTAGATGGATTTCTATATGCATGAAAATGATACCATGCTGTAGAGCATAATGAGTAGAACAATTTTCATATATTACACTTGTCAAACCGATGAACAGGTTAAAAGTTGTAACTATTACAAAATGCATATATGATGTTAAGCACACAGTTCTCTTAGACTTTAGTCGTTTTTAAAGGGTTAATTGGATATATGCCACTCCAATTCATACGAAATCGAAAAATGCCACTCCAATTTGCAACTTTTGATAAATGCCACTCCAATTCTCTCATACTTCTCCAGATGCCACTATACCCAATTCTGCTCCTTTCTGATAGAAAAACTTGATACGTATTTCGTCTTGGACCAAATTGCCCTTGAGGCCATTGACTAAAAAACAAGCCAGTTCATCTCCCCTCCCATTCTTCTGTCCGCACGCACGAACCCTGCTAGCGCCGCCGCCGCCGCCCTCTCTCGCCGGCTTGCCCCGAAGCCCGCGCCGCCGCCCTCCTTCCTCGCCGGCGTGTCCCGAAGCCCGCGCCGCCGTTCTCCTTCCTCGCGGGCGCGCCCCGCAGCCCACGCCGCCGCCGCCCTTCGTCGCCGGCGCGCCCCGCAGCCCGCGCCGCCACCGCCCTTCGTCGCCGGCGCGCCCCGCAGCCCGCGCCGCTGCCTCCCTTCCTCGCCGGCACGCCCCCGCAGCTCCCAGTCGCCGCAGCCCTGCAGGCCTTGCCAGCGCGCCCCTTCCCTCTGTTGTTCCTCTCCGCAGAAGTGTGTTTGTGCTTGTCGAATGGACCTGAAACTTGTACTTTTGTTGAAAATGAAGATGGACCTGAAGCTTGTACTGATAATGAAGTGTGTCGAAAAATTCGACATGACCTTAGCGGAAATAAAGCTAATTTGCAACAGATAATTGATGATAAAATTCTTCATAAGTAGATGAACCAAAGTAGTGTAAAAACTGCAGATTACAAGCCGATATAGATCAACCAAATTAGTCTTAAAACTCCAAATTACTTAAGCAAATGGTCTTGCACAAACACACACAAGTTTAGCTCCAGTTTGAGCAGCACACACGCAAACAAGGTTCAGTGGCATCACAGCACACACAAGTTTAGCTCCAGGTTACAAACAAGCAAATCATCCACCAAGCCAATACATCAAGCTTCTCTTGGCTCCTAAAGTTGGCTTGACAACAGCATCAGCAATAGATGGTGTAACAAACTGGAGCTTTTTGTTCTTCTTCGCTACAGGTTTGTTTCCAACAGTCTCATCAGTTTCAGTTATCTTCTTTTTCCCCTTATCTTGAGCTGAATTCTTTTTGGCCGGCGTCTTCTTCTTGACGGGCATCTTCTTCTTGACTGGCATCTTCTTCTTCTTGACTAGCGTCTTCTTCTTGACTGGCGTCGCCTTCTTCTTGACCGGCGTCGCCTTCTTCTTGACTGGAGTATTCTTCTTGACGGGTGTCTTTTGTCTACAAATAAATGGAAGTGAGTTAGGAATTACAGATTGACAGAAGTAAAAGAATTAGGAAATAACTAAAGTGGATTTGATACCTCTTATAATTTACTAAAGGCTCGTCGTCTTCCACGGTATCTTCCTTGGTTGGAGTAGAATCTCTCTTTCTGCATGTTAGTAGGATTGTGCCAAGTTAGTCAAGTAAAACAACATAAGCAAAGTTAGTTGAGCAAAATTACCCCTTTTAGTAGGAGTGTGTTCCTGTGGTGGTGGTTCTTGAATATCTTCACTCGCTAGCTCCTGTGGTACTGGTTCTTGAGTTTTTTCAGGCGGTAGCT
The DNA here is from genome assembly GCA_039707655.1 of Elymus sibiricus. Lineage (NCBI taxonomy): Eukaryota > Viridiplantae > Streptophyta > Magnoliopsida > Poales > Poaceae > Elymus > Elymus sibiricus. Next base: position 490,682,248 of record CM077675.1, read on the forward strand.
TGCAAGTTTTTTGAAAATGGCCCTTCCCACCACATTTCTTGCATTTCACCACTTTCCTGCCTGGGTCTTCAAGGAATCCTCTAATTCTTTGAACTCTAGGCCTCCCAGCTGGCCTTTTCTCTTGTATAGGTGGGTAAACTTGGTAGCCAAGATCAACTTGCTCCCATTGTGTCTTATCAGTCATGGTCGGCATGCCCCCAGCATAAGCAGCCCGAAACTTTGCCACGCTGTAATAATCATCAACAAAGTTCTCGATCTTTGCGCCCCTCATTGAACAGATGAAAGTCAATGCATGAATACAAGGCTTCCCAGAAACTTGATACACCCGACATGAGCATGTTCTTTGTTGCAGATCAACCGTGTGCCTCTGGTCATATGCTTTCACATCAAGTAGTGTAATTTCTGCCTCATGTTCAGTATTCCATGCAACTTTATGCGGCCCAATTGTCTTGCTAAGTGCATTCAGCCTTTTGAGAACATCGGGCAAGATCAAACCTGCCAAATGCCTACCAACATGCCTTCTCACATTGAACTTCAACATAATTAGCTCTCTAATCCTATCTAGCAGCTCACAAATGTTCAGCCCTTTGAATTCTTTGATTTGCTTGTTAAAACTTTCAGAAATGTTGTTAGTGAGATAATCCACCTTGCTGTCCACACCAAATGCACACCTATACCAAATCCTATTGTGGTGAGTCTCAAGAAACTCAATAGCCTTTGGATCAGCCTGAAATATCTTTTGCATGTGCCATCTGAACTTGTGCTCAGTGAATCCCCTAGCTGCTAGATACAAATGATCCGTGTACACCTTCCCATGAAATTTTTTCATAAAATTTTGGTACAAATGCCTGATACACTCCCTATATTCGCATTCAGGGAATACTTCATCAACTGCAACTTCTAGTCCTTTGCAAGCATCACTAGAAATCACTAGCCCAGGTGGACATCCTACAGCCCTACGTAGCTGCTGCATAAACCATATCCAATTGTCTTTAGTTTCTGAATCAAATACAGCATATGCAACATAATACAACCAGTTGTGTCCATCTACTGCAGTTGCTGATGCCAATTGACCCACATATTTGCCATTTAGTGCTGTTGCATCAACTCCTATATATGGCCGACAACCACCTAAGAAACCATCTATGCATGGCTTGAATGCTACAAAGACTCTGTTGAAATAGTACTTGTCTTTTTTCTTCACCAAGTCAATTTCAACTATACTGCCAGGGCACCTCTTCTCTATTTCCGCTTTCCAACTAAACAACAACTGAAAACTGTCCTCATACTTACCATGCATTTCATCTAGAGCTAGCCTCATACCTGCCCAAGCCTTTGAATACTTCAGCTGGAAGTTGAAATCAGCCTCCAACTTCGTTCTAGCTGCCTTTGCTCCCTCTCCTGGGTTTTTCTTCACCCAATCTTCAAGCTTCTCTGCAACCCAGCCTTGTGTTGCCATTTTGCTATCTTCAAGCTTTGTAGTAGGGCAATCGTGCTCAAAGGGGATCCGTTTTATCTGCAAACAAAATGGGATGGTTAGTTTGCAAACAAACAACAGAATAGGTTTAACAAAATAAGTTTAACAACCAAAATGACAAGAAATACCATGACAACTTGCTGATCATGCAACTTCGACGCGTGAATGCGCCAAGGGCAATCAGGATAAGCGCAATTAGCTCTGAATCTAGTAGAATCAGTCCTCACTTTACCCATCTCAAAGTCTGCTACAATGGCATGATGCCTTATAGCTTTTCTAAATGTTACCATGTCAGGAAAAATAGCCCCCACTTTAATGTCAGCATTATAAGGATCACTGGACACATTGTAGTGAAAAGGAATGTCAGTGACCTCTTCCTCCTCCTGCATGAGATGCTTAACATCAGCCGCATCCATATCATCTTCAGATGCATGAGACGCTTCCTCCATAGGTGGTACAGCCGATGCTTCCACAATATGTTGAGGAATGCTAACACCAACGAGGTGTTCATCATCAACTCCAACATACTCCTCCTCGTTATCAAACGGATTAGAAGCACCTGCAGGCTGAGTTGATGGTTGGTCAGCATGATTTTCAGGCTCTTGTGGTTTCTCAGCATGTGAAACATTGGGCTGGCTTGTACTACCAACTTCTGATGCGGCACTCTCAGCTACAGGAGCATCTGCAGGCTGAGTTGGTGTAGTACACCAATTTTGAGTGCCCATAACCAATGGATCATCAGCAGACACAACACTAATAGGTACAAATTCTTCAGCACCATTGGAAACAGAGGATCCAATTACATCCACCAATGCCACACTAAGTGGAACTGTCATCTCTGTTGCATACATCGCGAACATGAAAGAGGGCTGCTTATCATCCACTAGCCGGACATCTTTGCCCAACTCTTTGTCAAAATACCAAACTGACAGCAATTGAGTACTTCCAATGTTCAATTCTAAAGCTAGCTGACATGTTAGTGCATCAAGGCTGAAGTTCTCGATGTCTACGGTCCATGTCAGAGTCCTTCCCTTCACATAAATCTTCCTACCATTAACGCTTGTAGAGAAAAATGCCTCCACAATAATTCGTAAATTAAAAGCATTGCTCCCACTGCAGTAAGCATAATCCAATCGGTACTCAATTCAATTGGAGAAGAACTACACACAAATCAGGTGGAACTTGAGCACGATTTGCAAACGTACCTTGCTTTTGGGGGCGGGGATGACATTGTTCCGAGATGCGTTGTTCAAGCCTGCTTTGCCGCCATGGTCGTCGCCAGCAGGGAGCTCGCACCGAGGAGCTTGGGCACGAGCTGGGGCAGGAGCGGGGAGAGGAGGGGCGGCGGCTGTGGGAAGGAGAGGGGGCGCGGGCTGCGGCGCGACTGGGAGCTGCGGGGCGCGCCGGAGAGGAGGGGCGGCGGCGGCGCCGCCCTGCTAGGGTTCGTGCGTGCGGGATAGAGGAAAGGGACGGGAGATAAACTGGGCATGATTCTCTAGATTTTAGTCAATGGCCTCAAGGGCAATTTGGTCCAAGACGAAATACGTATCAAGTTTTTCTATCAGAAAGGAGCAGAATTGGGTATAGTGGCATCTGGAGAAGTATGAGAAAATTGGAGTGGCATTTATCAAAAGTTGCAAATTGGAGTGGCATTTTTTGATTTCGTATGAATTGGAGTGGCATATATCCAATTAACCCGTTTTTAAAACACTGATGTTGGGTAACTTTAACTACGCAGGCGAGTAACTCTACCAGAAACGTAGGCCAACTCTATGCGTACGGCGGGTAACTGGGCTCGGGGCTCACCCATGGGCCTGGCGCCCGAGGCGGAGACGAGGTGGGCCGGCGGTTGGCGAGGCCGTGGCTGGGCGGACTGGGCCCTGGGGTGTGCTGGGCCGGCGGCTGGGGGGCCAGGCCGAAGCCCACGCGAGGCTGGCATGCGAGGCGCTCGTCTGGATCGGTCGGGCGTTCCTGGCTCTGGTCATCTCCACGAACAGAGGAGACCACGACAGCTTGACGTGGCATGGCTGCCGGCGGCGAGCAGGGCTCCGGCGTGGAGGCGACCTCCCGTGGTGGTGGACGGGTAGATCCGTTCGGGGGCGCTCCATTTTGGGCGGCGGCGGGCCGATTCGGCCGGGTCAACGACGGCCATGGGATCTGCTCAAGCCAGGGAGAGAGAGATAGAGGTTAGGGAGAGAGAGCAGAACGGGAGGAGGAGGAGAGGAGAAGGTGCGCGGGGCTGGCCTGGAGGTTCGGCATGGAGCTTCCGGCGGTGCTCCGACTGGTGGCGGCTTCCGGCGAGGCGCGGCTACAGGGGATGCGCGAGGGGCTCGGGCTGCTCGGCTCGGGAGGAGCAGCGAGCTCGGGCACGGGGCTCCTCGTGGCTGCAGGCGACGGCGGCGGCGCGACCCGGGCCTGGGCGGGCTCTGGATGGGCCTGGCGGGCCGCGGCGCTGGTGGGAGGAGAGAGGCTGGCTGGGTGCCGGCTGGTGGGTGGTTTGGCATAGGAATCGAGGAGAACTAGGGTTTTTTCTCTATTAGGCAGGGAAGGGTTGCTATTATATCTGGCCATGGCCTAAAAAGCCCACGGCAGAAAACTGAGGCCCAGGCCCTGTCATCGGGCCTACTTGGAAGCCCAAGCCCGGCCCAGGCCCTGAAAAGCCCGTCGGGCTTGGGGCCATGGGCCGGGCTTCTTCCTTAAAATCCCAATATGCCAAGCCCAAGCCCGGCCCGGCCCTGCGGGTGGGCTCAAAACTCAGGCCCAAGCCCGGCCCACGGGCAAGCCCGTCGGCCCTAGGCCCTGGATTTTGGGGCCGGGCCTGGGTGGGCCGACCGGGCCGGGCCGGAGATGCCCAGGTATAGTTGCTATATATAGCAAGGGAGGCTAGGTTAGGGGTTTTTTGAATGTTTTCGGACCGTCGGACCTCGATCGGGTGGTCCGAAACGGAGGGGTAGGCTAGGTGGGTCTGGTTGGGCTGTGTAGGGTGGTTTCGGCTGAGGGAAGAGAGAGATGTGCGGCCCGGCAATAGATTTTTTAAAACCCAAAACATCCGATAATAATCCGATAACGGTGCCGCTACGGTCGACCATTCGGGTATCAAACGACCTCCGGTTGCGACGAAATTTGGCAGGCGGTGTAGCTACAATACAACAAGACCGCACGCCAAGTTTTGACCCAATCCGAGAATAGTTTTATAGACACTTTTAAAACCAATATTTTTAAGATGCCACGGGCACGTGCGTGTGTGGTTGGTCTCGAAACGGTCGACGACACGAACGGAGAGAACCGACGACTATGAATGGATGCAAGTTTTGAAAATAATGATGGCGACAGAGTGCCGATGCAATGCGGATGATGCGAATGATGTGATGATGAATGCGACAACGAAACGAATCACACGACGACAATGGAATAAAACGGGAATCTTCTGGAGCATCGGTCTAGGGCTGTTACAATCAGTATACATCAGTGCCAAAATTATATACAATTTCATTTGTAGCTTAAGAAAATATTACTAAGAGGGTGCATAAGAAATTAAGAAATAGTAAAATTCTTTTAGTTGTTTCCATCGTGTTACTCAAAACTAAGAACACCCATCTTTTCTCTGTGTACTTTGCTAGGGCAAATAATTGTCTTAATCCTTCTAGGGATTTGTATTAATGATCATTTTTGGAAGGAAAATATAGTGGAATAAATCCTTCACAACATCATTAACAAGGCTAATTATACAATTTACCTTTCCATTATCTTGGAATTAAATAGTTACAATTGTCTCCTAACGTTAGTTTAGATTTTTTTTAATTTATAATGAACAACCACATATATAACTGTAAGTTAAGGGGTTGAAGGTCTAGTAGACTCAGCGAGTAATGTAATCAAATATAGAGGTTCAGACAAAAATATTTATCTCGTGCATGTCCGTATGAAATAATACTCTATTTTCAGACACATTGAAGTAATTGTTCATCTTGTGTTTCTAAAGTCTAGAATCATGGGTGTTATAGTTATCTACGCTTTGGCTTTCGCTAGATTTTCTTATTAGTTTACCAACAACGAAATTAGGCCTATCATGTATACGTGAGTCTATATATCGAAATTAGGTTAGGTAGGCAACAACAAGGACCCTGTTAAATTACTTTAATAGAATGGAAACAAGACACAACAGAGTTACCAGGTTTAGGCCAACTAATATGGGTAAAAAGGACTACGTTACGCCTGGTGATGTTTATTCTCTCGAGGGATTACAATGGTGGGTGGAAACTAGCAAAGGAGATGGTGCTCCTCGATATCAACATGACAACCACTTGCCTTGCATGATTTGGTTTGGTTGTGGCTCCTAGTGAATCTTGTTTGCCTTTTTTTGACCATGGCCTCCTAGTGAATCTTGTATGCACCTTGTCTTGTGTGCCAAGCTAGATCTTGTATGTGTTTGTCTAACAAATGACTACGACCTAATGAAAGGAAACATTAGTGTTTAAACTGATCATTCCATGTGGTTCCATCCTTATCAAATACGAGATGTGACCCTATAAAATAATGTACATGTGTTCATGACAATCAACTCATACTGGTATATCATTACGTCATCATATCATTTGTATATATTACAATTCATATGTACTCCGATATAGTCTTTAGGCACAACACATATCGTATGTAGTAACTCCTGGATCCCCATGGCCTGCACGTCCCGCATTCATCAAAGTTTATAGTCTCGTTAACCCTAAGAAAGGGCTGACATGACACATTGGTTCGGAGTTGTGACATATATATATATATATTGTCTAAAACTTGTCATTTAAATCTCTTCAATTGAAATTGTGGTCAAACTAGTTGTGCTTAACGCTGTTAATGTGTATGCATTACTCTTTAGGAATCTACATCTTACTACATGGTGCTGGAGACAAACTCTTCAACCTTGTGGTACAATACCAAATAAAACCATACCAATAAAAATCTCAGTTCCTATCTTATACATTTAAAACTTGTCATTTAAGTTTGTTCGGATAAAATTTATTTTTGTGTTTAAAATGTTTATTGTTTGTGCTTGTGATTTAACCATTTGGAACACATTGAAAGGGTTTTGAGGCAAGCTCTTCAACCTCGTAGTACTACATCACTTTAAATATATAGACATATAAATACAGAACCACACAAACTCCAAGTTGTGTGTAGTCTAAATATGAGAGTTGTTCTGCTAAATGGATTACCCATGGTGTTGTATTTTGTAACAACAAGGTCATACTACTTCTGCTCAACTTAAGTAAGGTTTCACAAAATAGGGTAGTCTTAGGCAGTGAATTCAATCTGCTCAAGCCAATAGTCAAGAAAATCAAACTTGATGAAGTAAGTGCAGCAAAAAAAAAAACTCTTACTCAAGGACAATGTGTATTATTTCTATAAAATGCATAATGGATATGTTCTATTTATTCTCCAGAAACACATATCATTTCTTTTATTCCAACTTATCATTGGTAATAGTATGCAGAAGATTAGTGCAACAAAATGTAATTAGACTATACTTTTGTCCAAACTATATTTATTAAAATCATATTTTACTATTTATTTAAAGTGTACAAACAGGTCTATAATAAAATGATAATGTCACATGTATTATACGTTTTATTGAAGTATTAAATCATAAGCAAAGATTTGTATAGTGGAGCAACAATAGTAGTGCCGTCGAATAAACCAAAATTAGTTGTTTCGTAGGCCAATATCGCCGATGCTCCATAGTTCCGACGTGGCAATGTTTAATGGTGGATTTGTTTGGGTCATTGCCATTTTCGTCCAATGTTTATTAGGTCATAGCACTAGTAGAAAACAGGGCACTAGTCCCGGTTCCAGAGGGCCTTTAGTCCCGGTTCTGGAACCGGGACAAACCAAACGGGACTAATGCCCAAAACCTTTAGTCCCGGTTTGCTTACGAACCGGGACCAAAGGGGCTCCACGTGGCCTCTGCGGGGCGCCCAGGCAGGAGGACCTTTAGTCCCGGTTGGTAACACCGACCGGGACTAAAAGGCAGCCACGCGTCAGCACCTGCCAGGCGCTGGGTTTTTTTTTAAGGAGGGGTTTAGGGGTTTTCCTATTGTGTTTCCCCCTTTTATTTTTGTGTTTACCATTTTTATTTTACGCTTTTCATTCAACTCGACGCTAGCTACTACATATAGCAATGAACGAACCATTACACAACATCGTCATGATCAATATATAGAGAGAAGTGACCTCTCTTTCTCCGTGCTTAGTCGAACAATATGCAACAAGTTTTCGTAAATCTATTCGACGCTATGACATATAGTACACGTTCATGCATATATAAATATAACATCTCTTACGATCCTAACTTCTATTACCAATCCTGATGGCATTCTCCGTCTTTAGGTATGACATGCTTAACAAAGAATCCCGCCAATTCCTCTTGAATTGCTCGTACGCGGTCAGTTGGTAGGAGTTCGTCCCGCATCTGCCAGATCTAATTTAAAGAAGGGGGTCAATAAAACTCAACACAATTGTTGGTAATAAAATAAAATTGTGAATATTGTTTACGTACTTCAAATTGTTCGTCAAATATGCCCCGGCCCCGCTCAGTGGTCAAGTGGCGAATGAACTCGCAAACGTAGTAAGCACATAAATTAGTCCCGGTTGCCTGCCACAAGCACTTTACGAGAATATAGTTTAATCAAAATGATAATCAAGCATGATAATGGTATTGAAACTAGAATCAATGAGAGATGCGCGGTACGAGAGTAATACTTACTTTGGGGTGTAAAAATTGCAGCACTTTTTTCCATTTGACACCCTTAACCTGTTTGGTGAACTTTTTCCAAACCCTGCCCGGCAAAGAAAATGATTACTTGATATCTAGGAAATGAACGAAAGTTGCCGATATGGTGCGATAATGATTGAACTTACTTCTGAAGCATTGGACTCAGTTCGTCCACTCCTTAGGGTCTTTACGTCGCGAGTCCAAGACAATTACTTTTCCCTCTTCAAGATGAATGTCTAGCAGAATAAAGTGGAAACTGCGCATGCATAACTCATTAATTGCACTTAACCTCGAGTAAGCGAAATAGAATGTGCACATGATAGTAACACTCACTTGAAGTTGTAAGGAAATAGTATTTCCTTTCTGGTTTGTTGTCCAAGTAACGAATCTAGCAAATTTTTCTCTGTATCAGCGGGAAATTCTTTTAACGTATGTTCATTTATGAAATTTGGGTCAATGAACCCAATGTCATTGATTTGTAGTTGTTTGCATTAGAGGATCTTCATTCTGCATAATATAGAGTGAGGATAATTAATACATGCAACGAACGAGCTGAGCTAGAGACTTAATTACAGAAAAAATACTTACAGACAATAGGAACTGACGATAGTTTTGTCGAGCTCCTTTTGGTTGTATAACTTAAAAATTTCTACGAATTCAACGATCAACATCTGCTTTCCATTGAAGAAGTGATCATTTTTTATTCCCACCAAGATTTCATTCTTCCCCTCCTTGCAGGCATCCAAGTACCATTCATGCAAATGTCGCATCCTCCTTGGTAGACACTTGAGCTCCTCACGTGTGACGAGAGGCATCCCGTGCTCGTACCTTAAGGATGGTACTACCTCAGCCATTTCGAACTGTACCGAATCGGGTAAGTAATCATCAGCATTGATAGCAAGACCATCGGCCGCTTTCTCTGGATCATTAGCGATATCGGTAACCACCTTGAGTGGAGGGCACGATTGCATTTCTTGTTCGCCGAGCTGGGGAATTGTTTTCCCACTTCTTGAGCCACTTCTACTTAAGCTTCCCGACCGCCTCGCTTGATCATGTTTCTTTTGAATACATCGGTCATAGTTTGATGGCAGCGGAGGCGGTGGTGGTCGCCTAAGGGCATCCAAAGTTCGCTTCGCTTTCACCGGATCTATTTTCTCCTCTTCAGGTCGGCGTTTCGGTGCGAGCTGACGTTTCACATCGGCATCCACGATCTCGTTGAGTTCCTCCTCAGACCTCTCGTATGGTAACTTGGGAGGAACCTTAAGGCTTGGGCCGTAGCTGAATCTCCTCGTTTTTGTACTGCTGCTAGCCGCCGGAGCGGCGGCGACTCTCTTCCGCTGTTTCTTAGGCGACGGAGGAGGCGGAGTCCGATGACGCGGCGGAGACAGCTGAGGCGTAGGAGGATTCTGCTGAGGGCCCTCCTCTGTCGGAGTCCGCTGAGGCGGCGGAGACGGCTGATGCACCGGAGACGGCTGACGCACCGGAGACAACTCAGGCACCGAGGCCTCCTCCGCTTGAGTCTGCTGAGGCGGCGTCCAGTATGGAAGCACGATGTGTTCCTTTCTCCATAGACAGGTTGTCCTTAAGGCATATCGAAGAAGAAGCTTCCCTTCACCTGTAGCGTACTCAAGCTCCAGCCCATCAAATCCGTCCATTATTTCATCCACCTCGACAATAGCAAAGCCAGCTGGAACCGGAGTGCAATGGAAAGTTGCATCAGGTCGAGGAGGTAAGACATGGTCGACCGCCGCCTTGAAGGTCAGGTTTTGACATTTCGCCATTAGCACACAATGTTCATTTTGTGTGATACCATCCACGGGGTAGTGAGGAGCCGTGCTATTAGGATGAACGTGCTCAGTGGAAGCCACGCTGCTTCTCTGCTGAGATGGTGGGGTAGCATCGTGGGTAGTCTCCAATGAAGGATCTTCGTGCCACTGAGATGGTTGGCCGGTAGCTCGCTGGCTCTCAAGTGCCTCTAGTTTCGCTAATCTTTCATTCAACTTCTACATTTCGCTTGCTTCCTCTTTCTTCTTTCTCTGTCGGCTTCTGTAACCAGCGCTGTCGGGAAACCCAACCTTCCACGGAACGGAGCCTGATGTGCCTCGTGTTCGTCCAGGGTGTTCAGGATTCCCGAGGACCTCTGTCAGCTCGTCCTTCTCTCTGTCGGGAACGAACGTCCCTTCCAGCGATTTCTTGATTGTTTCCTCAAGCTTTTTGAATGGCATTGCAAGTTGAGCTTTCGTCCAGACACACTTCCCTGTTTCTAGGTCCAAAGTTCCCCCAACCCCGAAGAACCAAGTCCTTGCCCGATCTGGCCAGTGCAATGTCGCTAGTTGGACATCTTTAGCAAGCAAGTCTTGCTTAGCTTTGTCCCACGTAGGCCGGGCTTTTCTGTAGCCACCTGACCCCATAACATGGTGATACTCCTTCATTGCGGCATTTTTTTTATTTGTAATTGACCTGTTCTTAGCCTTCTCTGACTTCTTGTAGGCCACAAATGCGGGCTAGTCATCTCTCATCTTCTCATATTAACCTCTGAATTCTGGAGTCTTGTCTTTCTCGACAAACTTCCTGTTCAATACTTTCTTCCAGTTCTTGAATAGTTCTGCCATCTTCTTAAGAGCAAACGCCCTGACCTTTCGCTGTATAACTGGGTTATTCGGATCCTCCTCTGGCGGTAGACTGAAATTTCTCATCAGATTGGTCCAAAGATCATCTTTCAGTCGATCGTTGACATAAGTAACTTGAGGGTCCTTCTTCTTATTCCATTCTTGGCAGCTGATCGGGACGATGTCCCTAACAACCACTCCGCACTGATGTATAAATTTGTTCTTGGTCCGGTAGGGAGCAATCTGTCGGCCTTCTGGAGAGACTTCTTCGATCGTGAACCTTTCTTGCGAGTCCAACCTTTTCATCGGGCCTCGTCTCCTTACCGAAGTGGAGCTCGATCCGGATGGCTAATTAAAAGAAGAAAGAGGCGTTAATATATGTACATACAAAAAAAATTAATGCATCTAGTCAGCAGAGGATTAATTAATATATACCTCGCCAGACTTTGAAGCATTTATGGCTCCCTTCTCCATTCGATCACCAGAGCCGTCATGATCTCCTTCGTCCCCAGTTCAATCACCGGAGCAGTCATGATCTCTTTCCTCCTCACCGGAGCCGCCATCCTCTCTTTCCTCACCATCTGTCTCGTTGAGAAACGACAAGCAGGTGAGATCGATATCACCTCTGTCGCTGATTATATCCCCCAACAACATTTCTTTTTCTAAGTCTCTGTCGGCCATAGTTTCTGCAAATATTACAACGTGGCAATATATATACAACCATGAGAGATGGATTAGTGGGAAACATCATGCAAAGTTCACAAGTTTTATAACAGTCAGTTTCAGACGATCGTCAAGGACTCCTCCCCCCTTTTGTCCTTAATCTTGTTTTGACCACACAAATTGCATATGACCTCGGATTTAGACGATTTTTATACCAAAATCGACCATTTCTATGAGACCATCCAAAACCATCGTAATTACATTTCATGTCGTTTAATAATCCGATTACACAAATTGCATGAGCATCTCTGAAATCATCATAATTTTTTACATCCGAGCTCCTTGTTGGACCATTTTTTCATGTCGTTTAATAAACGACAAGCAGGTAAGCTCATTATTTAAACTACTTTTACGATTGTGTCATTTTTGAGTGTCAACATTAAGCTTAATCTTGCCACTCGCCCAGAGGCTCAAAATCCAGGCAACTAATCGAACACGTCCTTCAAGTAGAGCATCATATAAGTAATAATAAAATGACATGGACTGTCTCATTTTAAAATCTCACTGTGGGGGATACGGCATAGTAAACATATGTAAGTAATAATAAAATGACATGGACTGGACATTGATACGGTAAACATATACGGTAAACATATATAAGCAATAAGGCGATACGGCGATACGGGATACGGCAATTAATAAACAAGAACTCTCAAAAAGCAACAAGCCATCAGCATCAACATGCAAGCCATGTTCAATGGGCTCACTATGGGGGCAGGGGCCGCGCGCCGACGGCGACGGGGCAGGGGGAGGCGACGGCGGGGAAGGGCGAGGCGACGGCGACGGCGGGGCAGGGCGAGGCGACGGCGACGTAGGCGCATGACGCGGTGACGGCGACGACGATGTAGGAGCAGGGGCGCGACGACGGCGGGGCTGGGCGAGGCGACGGCGACGGCAGGCCAGGCTACGGCGACAGCGGGGCAGGGCGAGGTGATGGCGACGAGGACGCAGGGGCAGGGCACGGCAACGGCGACGGCGGGGGCAGGGTGCGGCGACGGCGACAGGGAGGAGGGCGCGCGAGGAGGTCCGGCGCCGGCGACGGTTAGCGGGCTCGGGGACGGCAGGGCGACGGCAAAATCCGGCAGCCTGGCGGCGTCGATGTCGTCGACGGCGCCGAGGAGAGAAGAAACTGTAATGGATTGGAAAAACTGTTAAGTCCCGCTTATATAGCCCCCCTTTAGTCCCAATTGGAGCCACCAACCGGGACTAATGGCACCCTTTAGTCCCGGTTGGAGCCACCAACCGGGACTAAAGGTCATTTTTCAGCAGCCCAAAGGGCGGGAAGCAGGGACCTTTAGTCCCGGTTGGTGGCTCCAACCGGGACTAAAGGGGGGCATTAGTCCCGGTTGGATCCACCAACCGGGACTAAAGGATTGTGCTTCACGTACCAAAAGTTTAGTCCCACCTCGCTAGTCGAGAGGGGCTCGGAGTGGTTTATAAGTGCTGCGGCCGGTGCTCTCTTGAGCTCCTCTCTAAAGTGGGAAGTACGTGCCTATTTGTTGCCCTGTTAGGCCTTCTAGCACCGCGGGCCTGCATCCTGGCCCATTTGTTGGGATTTTAGTCGTATGCAGGCCGTTGTGCCTAGTAGGCGGGCCTTTTTTAGCATATATTATGATTTTTAATGTTATTTTTTGCATATGTTATTTTTAGTTATATAATTTTAGTTGCATAAATTTTATATAATTTTAGTTGCATAAGTTCTATTTTTTATTGGTTCTTTTTAGTTGATTCCTTTTGCTATTAGAGTTTTATAAAAGCTTTTTAGTTTTTATTAAAGCTTGTAACAAAATATACTTTATGAAAATTCATTTTACTATTAAAGTTTTTATCTAAAGATTTTTTCTGCATTCAATATGCACCATTCAAAGCCACATCATCACTTTTCAACCCTTTTCGGACTTCATTTGCTATTTTTCTTGCATTTCATGATTAATTTGATCTAAGATGACCCTGAGATTGAAAAGCACTGCAAATGAACTCTGAAATGGTTGAAAGTTGGCATGGTATCATAATTTCACCCACGTAGCATGTGCTAAAAAGTTGAGAGGCTTACGGCAAAAACTAGATGCACTTCGTGTACAAACTGGGCAATCTCTTTCGAAGTTTCAGGGTTTTGGACGAAAACTCATCTGTTACAAAAGGATTTCAATTTTTTAAACATATTTGAACTCAAGACTTTTTCTGCATTCAATATGCACCATTCAAAGCCACATCATCACTTTTCAAACCTTTTCCGACTTCATTTGCTATTTTTCATGCATTTCATGATTTATTTTGAGCTAAGATGACCCTGAGATTGAAAAGCACTGCAAATGAACTCTGAAATGGTTGAAAGTTGGCATGGTATCATAATTTCACCCACGTAGCATGTGCTAAAAAGTTGAGAGGCTTACGGCAAAAACTGGATGCACTTCGTGTACAAACTGGGCAATCTCTTTCGAAGTTTCAGGGTTTTGGACGAAAACTCATCTGTTACAAAAGGATTTCAATTTTTTAAACATATTTGAACTCAAGACTTTTTCTGCATTCAATATGCACCATTCAAAGCCACATCATCACTTTTCAAACCTTTTCTGACTTCATTTGCTATTTTTCATGCATTTCATGATTTATTTTGAGCTAAGATGACCCTGAGATTGAAAAGCACTGCAAATGAACTCTGAAATGGTTGAAAGTTGGCATGGTATCATAATTTCACCCACGTAGCATGTGCTAAAAAGTTGAGAGGCTTACGGCAAAAACTGGATGCACTTCGTGTAGAAACTAGGCAATCTCTTTCGAAGTTTCAGGGTTTTGGACGAAAACTCATCTGTTACAAAAGGATTTCAATTTTTTAAACATATTTGAACTCAAGACTTTTTCTGCATTCAATATGCACCATTCAAAGCCACATCATCACTTTTCAAACCTTTTCTGACTTCATTTGCTATTTTTCATGCATTTCATGATTTATTTTGAGCTAAAATGACCCTGAATTGAAAAGCACTGCAAATGAACTCTGAAATGGTTGAAAGTTGGCATGGTATCATCATTTCACCCACATAGCATGTGCTAAAAAGTTGAGAGGCTTACGGCAAAACCTGGATGCACTTCGTGTACAAACTGGACAATCTCTTTCGAAGTTTCAGGGTTTTGGACGAAAACTCATCTGTTACAAAAGGATTTCAATTTTTTAAACATATTTGAACTCAAGACTTTTTCTGCATTCAATATGCACCATTCAAAGCCACATCATCACTTTTCAAACCTTTTCTGACTTCATTTGCTATTTTTCATGCATTTCATGATTTATTTTGAGCTAAAATGACCCTGAATTGAAAAGCACTGCAAATGAACTCTGAAATGGTTGAAAGTTGGCATGGTATCATAATTTCACCCACGTAGCATGTGCTAAAAAGTTGAGAGGCTTACGGCAAAAACTGGATGCACTTCGTGTACGAACTGGGCAATCTCTTTCGATGTGTCAGGGTTTTGGACGAAAACTCATCTGTTACAAAAGGATTTCAATTTTTTTAACATATTTGAACTCACGACTTTTTCTGCATTCAATATGCACCATTCAAAGCCACATCATCACTTTTCAAACCTTTTCTGACTTCATTTGCTATTTTTCATGCATTTCATGATTTATTTTGAGCTAAAATGACCCTGAATTGAAAAGCACTGCAAATGAACTCTGAAATGGTTGAAAGTTGGCATGGTATCATCATTTCACCCACATAGCATGTGCTAAAAAGTTGAGAGGGTTACGGCAAAACCTGGATGCACTTCGTGTACAAACTGGACAACCTCTTTCGAAGTGTCAGGGTTTTGGACGAAAACTCATCTGTTACAAAAGGATTTCAATTTTTTAAACATATTTGAACTCAAGATTTTTTCTGCATTCAATATGCACCATTCAAAGCCACATCATCACTTTTCAACCCTTTTCTGACTTCATTTGCTATTTTTCATGCATTTCATGATTTATTTTGAGCTAAAATGACCCTGAATTGACAAGCACAGCAAATGAACTCTGAAATGGTTGAAAGTTGGTATGCTATCATCATTTCACCCACATAGCATGTGCTAAAAAGTTGAGAGGGTTACGGCAAAAACTGGATGCACTTCGTGTACGAACTCGACAATCTCTTTCGAAGTGTCAGGGTTTTGGACGAAAACTCATCTGTTACAAAAAGGATTTCAATTTTTTAAACATATTTGAACTCAAGACTTTTTCTGCATTCAATATGCACCATTCAAAGCCACATCATCACTTTTCAAACCTTTTCTGACTTCATTTGCTATTTTTCATGCATTTCATGATTTATTTTGAGCTAAAATGACCCTGAATTGACAAGCACCGCAAATGAACTTTCAAATGGTTGAAAGTTGGCATGGTATCATCATTTCACCCACATAGCATGTGCTAAAAAGTTGAGAGGGTTACGGCAAAAACTGGATGCACTTCGTGTACAAACTCGACAATCTCTTTCGAAGTGTCACGGTTTTGGACGAAAACTCATCTGTTACAAAAGGATTTCAATTTTTTAAACATATTTGAACTCAAGACTTTTACTGCATTCAATATGCACCATTCAAAACCACATCATCACTTTTCAACCCTTTTCTGACTTCATTTGCTATTTTTCATGCATTTCATGATTTATTTTGAGCTAAGATGACCCTTAGATTGAGAAGCACTGCAAATGAACTCTGAAATGGTTGAAAATTGGCATGGTATCATAATTTCACCCACGTAGCATGTGCTAAAAAGTTGAGAGGCTTACGGCAAAAACTAGATGCACTTCGTGTACGAACTGGACAATCTCTTTCGAAGTGTCAGGGTTTCGGACGAAAACTCATCTGTTATACAAAAGGATTTCAATTTTTTAGTTCATTCTTTTTAACAAATAAATACTTTGATAATTTTAGTTAATATTATTTTGATTCTTTTTAGTTCATTCTTTTTAGTTAATGTTTTAGTTGATTCTTTTTAGTTAATATTTTAGTTGATTCTTTTTAGTTCATTCTTTTTAACAAATAAATACTTTGATAATTTAAGTTAATATTATATTTAACTGCAGTGATATTGTAGATGAAAGCCATCATCAGAATAGTTGTGGAGAGAAAGTCTTCACTTTTTCTTCGCGTGTGTCCCTTGCTTATTGCGCCGTAACCATGGACAATCTTCATCACATACATCACAATGCTTCAGAAAGCTTGCTCGCATCATACTAAATATTCTTACACACAAACCGTACTTAAATAGGGACATAATAGAAATAATAGTTCAGATATCCATTACAGAAAGTACTGCATAATTGAAGATACCAATCCTACTCTTCCGGATTGCAAACCTACTCGTCCGAATCAGGAGACCCCCAAGCACTACATAATAGAGATAAAAGTGTTCGCCATTGCAAACACTACTCGTCGTCCGGATCAGAATACCCCCAAGCAGGAGATACTAGCGGTACGAGGTGACGCTGCCCATAATTGAAGATTCCAATCCTGCGGTACAACTTGTATGCAACATACGCATCTATTGCTGCATACTCAATGTTGATAGGGTCAAGTGGGGACTTCTCCCAATGTTGGTGCCCTGACTTGGGGAATTTTGTCTTCATATCAGCGTAGTTCTCGTCGATCAGGGCGGCTGCCATATCAGCCATTGAAGTCTTGTCATGCTCAAGCCTGAACCTGCCCTGAAGATCAATGTGGCATTCAGCTGGTATCTCAATACCCCAGGTGCGCCTCATCTTGATCTTGTCATTCGTTATGTCAATGCTAGCAAAATATATGCCGCTGCGAAGGAACTCCATGAGTTTTGGACAGTGCTTGTCACTACTGCAACAAAAAAATGGAACAAATGTGTTAAATACTGCTGCAACAAGTATATTTTAGAACAAGTATAATAAGAATCATAACAAGTATATTTTAGAACAAGTATAATAAGAATCATAACAAGTATATTTCGGCACAAGTATAATATAAGAATCATAACAAGTATAATAAGAATCATATAATTAACAAGTATAATAAGAATCATAACATGTATAATTCGGAACAAGTATAATAAGAATCATAGCAAGTTTCCTATTCCTATGCATTTCCTATCCTATGAATCAAAAGAAGCCCCTAAACTATGACATGTTCTCCCACGATGGCCAATATGCAACTACAAGGAAAATTCTTATGCAATTTTCCTATCCTCCTATTACTATTCCTATGCAATTTTCCTAATCCTCCTATTCCTATTCAATTTTCTATTCCTATGCAATTTTCCTATGATCGAATCAAAGAAAAGCCCCAATTTTCCTATGAATCAAAGAAAAGCCCCAATTTTCCTATGAATCAAAGAAAAGCCCAAATTTTCCTATGCATTTTTCCTATGAATCAAGGAAACTATGACATGTTCTCGACATTCCCAATCCTCCTATTCCTATGCAATTTTCCTATCCTATGAATCAAAGAAAAGCCCCAATTAAAACTATGAAAAGTTTCATATTACCTTGCCCACTGGAAGACCATGACATGTTGCTTCAAACAAATTTGGACGACGGCAACATTGCGATCATCGACCGTGTACTCGAGATCGAGGCCCCTGAACTTGTGTTTCTCCTCTTGAAGCCATTCCTCGAACATGGAAAGAAAACCCTCGACTTTGGCATTGTCGTTCGTGTAGACGACATGGAGATTGGTCGTGCCATGTGCGAGCACGTTCCCGTAGCGAGTTCGTGGATTCATGGTGGAGGATGGGGGGAAGAAGCAGAGAGGAGAGGGAGACGAACAGAAATGGAGGCCGGTCGCGTTACTGTAGCGTTTTTGATGTATATGATCTCGCGCAGAACAACTTCCAAGGCACGGGATTTGAACGGTTGGGACCTTTAGTCCCGGTTTGAGCCACGAACTGGGACTAAAAGGGCTCGTGCCAGGCGAACGGTTGCCACCGCCCCAACCGGGACTAAAGGTCCCGTTCGAACCGGGACTGATGCGTGACGAACCCCGGCCGGGGTCCTAGCCGCTCGAACCAGGACTAATGCTCACATTAGTCCCGGTTCGTAACACGACCGGGACTAATGCAATATTCTGACCTGGACCAAAGCCCCATTTTCTACTAGTGTAGCCACTTTCGGTGTTTAATTATTTGAGTGTATAACAAAGGAACGTTTCAATATATTCAAATGTTGTACGACCAATGACACATAAATGAATGATCTTGATTTTATGGGTAGATGGATGCATAACTGTTTTACCTTTTGATTTGAGATACTTGTGATTGCTTGCATTGTCAATATTATTTCTGATACCAGTAATAGAAAATTTATGTTGCATATATACCCATGTTATTTTGTTTCAAAATTATTGTTTTTTCTAAAAAAATCTAAAATGTTCGAAACAATTCAGTGAATAATTATGCTATTTTATGGATTAGATATAGCAGATGGCTGCCAGAGCTGGGAGATATCATTTATAATTCAAGCATTTTGCTCAACAGATCTTAGAGGAGAGTTCAGTACAACTATAGCAAAAGCACACGAGTTTATAAAAAAACCACAGGTTTATAATTTGCCTTGTTTTATTAAGAAATATAGTTTTATAACATATCGAACAATCATTTATCTTATCCTAAAGGTTATTTCAAATTCTCCAAGTTATCAAAAGTTTTATCGTCAGCGATCAAAAGGTTCATGGACTCTTTCAACCATAAACATTGGTTGGGCTGTGTCTGATTGTACTGCTGAGGCTATTAAGGTTAGTAATGCTTCCTATGAACTTCCGATATGAGAATATATTTAGTTAAGGTAATTAATAGTAGTAATGTATAACAAATGGTACTGAAGCAAGCGTAGATGTATGGACCTAAGATAAATCATTTTAGGCACTATTGTTGTTATCAAAGATGTCAGCCAACCTTGTCGGTGATCCAATAGAAGAACAAAAGGTTGTATGATGCCATTGATTGTGTCCTTTCTTTGATGGTATGTCCCTCGAAACTAAATCAGTTTACATGTGTGTACTTTTCTCTACATCATTCGGTATTCCTAAAATTAGGTAGCTAGATGTTAATTTGGAAGTAATGTCAATTTGTAGCTCATAATTTGTTAGCAAATACATTTGTGATCTAAATCAAATAATTCCATCTCACTCACTTTCGGAATAGACCCAATTAAATCATTCATGCTATCATAGACCACTGCTAGAATCTCCTCTTATTGTGAAGGTGCCATACTATCAAGACAGGAGGGTTAACCGTTGGACATCTTATTCCTATGCTACATTGACTTGCATGATACATCATATATGGTGCAAATCGTTCACTAAATTTTTCATCTCTTGTCGGCATAGTTATACTCGTTACAATAGTTGACAATGGTCTCCGGTAGAAGGACATTGTAACGATTATAATTTTTCAAAAGATATACTAGACTTGCGAGGCTATTTCACCAAATTCAACGAGGCACATCAAAGTCATGTTGTAGACGACACCTTGAAGGATAACCGTTGTGTCCCAACAAGACAAGGCATGAACGATGACTACGGAACTATAGAGCTTAGAACACATCACAAATACCCGTGTGTTGCCTATCTCATCAAAAGGAGACATGGAGTTGATACACATCGCATGCACAAACTAACCAAAGCCGTGAACATACACCACCATGAGAACCTCGAGCCAATTTCCTAATGAGGAGTTCCATAATAGTGAAGGTAGGAAGAACACTATACGTACATAGGCAGCTTATGTGGACACCAAGCACAATCACACCAAGGAACGTTGTCGATGTTGTTGAATGAAATCATATAGCCAAGACTCCACAATGACACCATTTTATTATTGGCAAAGAAAACAATAGTCCGGAACTAAGACTATGCGACACTGATGTGTCACAACCATGGTTGAAAGGTGACACATTACTAAAGACACCCATGGAGACTGAGGCTACTCCTTCCGAGACACCATGAACATAACCCGGATATGTTGGGCTTAGGGTCAAATTATACTCTAAAAAGGAAAATTTATCTGCACCATCCAAATGATATAAGTAGTCTTTTAACGTAATGATTTCTTACTTCATTGGCTGATAAGATATTGTGAAAAGTATTTGGTCATGCCCATACAATGAAATTTTCTATTTGAGCCTCCCATATAGAACAAAGTCCAGTGGTTGATGGTAGCTTACATTGCCTATTTTTATATGTTGAAGAACAAAGATGGTTCATTTTTGACATATGAATGCAGAAGAACATACTCCTGGTTAGAGGTATGGAACCATATTGCACTTTAATGATCTTATATATTATTTGTCCTATATGTTTATTTCTTATGAAGTACTGTACACTAACCTTGGAGCACAAGCAATGTTATTTTACCATGGAATTGATTTGTGGTAGTGATAACTATTTACCATATCATAGATTAAGATTAGCATCTATGAATTTTGAAGTACAATAACATGACATCCTTCATGCGTCCAGAATTAACCATAGTTTTTCAATGATTATCCATTACAATCGAATGACAATTTAGAAAGTAAAAAATTACATCTTATTTTAACTACTAGTTAGCAAAACCAATCAGTCGTCGTCTATTTTACCAGATAATCAAAGGAGAAAGAAATGTTACAAACAGTTCTGGTTGTAAGATCCATTGTTACATTAATTTTAAAGTTATGCTTAGCTTTTGCTTTGAAAATAAAAGGCTTGTCATGATTATTCCAATAGTAAAATTATGTAAAAATTGAAGTATGATTTATTGTTCAATCAAATAGAGCTAACTAAGTGTTGTAAATACCATAGGAGAGTACGTTTTTATTCTTCAATTGTGTGCATTACCCCAGAATTATTTTCACTATCAAATACTAGTAGACAATGAAATTTTTCTATCATTCTCTACAGCCTAACAAACTATTACTACATAGTCACTAACATAGCTTTTATTCAATAACGTAGAATCTCAATCCATCTCACAGTTTTCAGAATATTGTCATCGATCATCCGTAAGGAATCCAAATGCCCTTTCACTTGAAAATTATATATCATTGCTTGTTTTATATCCACTTACTAACTAATTAATGAGAAAATGCTACTGATAGATCTATGGAATGCACATCATCCGTGCTTGAGGGTCTGATATTGTTCAAAGAGCAATATCCACATTATCGATGCAAAGAGATAGGAAAATGTTTAAAAACTGCTGCTACATACATTGAGAACAAACAAAGAAAGAATGGTTCTTGGTAAGCATATGAAACATTTATCATAATCAAACTACTCCCTAGTACTTCTTTCACAGAGCTACAACTATTTATTTATGATCCAGGTATGGCACTTGGGGCATTTGTTTCACTTACGGGGCCTTCTTTGCGGTGAAAGGTTTAGCTGCTTCTGGAAGAACTTATCATAATAGTGATTGTATGAGGAAATCATGTGAATTTTATTGTCCAAGCAATAAAGTACAGGTGGATGGGGGGAAAGCTATCTTTCTATTGAAACCGAGGTAAACCAATATTTATTCCGTTGCCTTCTATCTCATCACGCCTTGTTATGAGATCTAGCGTGGGCAAAAGCAAATGATTTGGAACCTGATATATAAGAACCAAATAATTGAAATTTAGTGAAAGTCATATATCTCAAAATTATGAAGAAAAAAGCACACAAATAGAGCTATGAAAAAAATGAGATAATTGTATGCCTCCAATCAGAGTAAGGAAACTGGTAACACAACTACTCGTCTTATAATCTTGAACTACCTAGTAGACAGGAATATGGTAAAATGCTTTCTTCTATCGATATGATCCATCACATTCTTACATATTTTGTAGTCGAGATGCTTAAGTACATCAGAAATGTGATAATTTGGACGGCGTCAGTAGAAAATAGTAGTTATGTCAATATAGATGTCTTTTGTCTTTGTCACTACAATAACACATAACATCATTTTTTTACTTTATTATATATTCTACTGCAACCAATTTCATGCTATTCCAACCAACTTCATAAATACTTACCTTAAGACTGTATGGCTTGTCCTGGGAAGATGACTCGTGGTGAATTTGGATATGGGCGACATATTGTTATTAGTAGGTAACATGTGAAGGTCGCTAAGGTGATGGCATTAGGAGGTGGTGTGTGAAGGTGACTAAGGTGACAGCTAGAGGATCAACTATGTAGCATGATATTATGGTGTGTCAGAGAAGGGATGATCTTCGAACCGTGAGTGTGTTGTATGTGGAGTGCCCCTCTAGAAGCCTTGTTATGGCATTGGGCCAACATTTCATTGCATGAGCCAACTATTGACATCCTTAGGCCTTAACATCCATTTTCTATCACCAGCTGCTACATTATCCCAGCTTAATGAAGTATTCAGGTGTTTTTTTTCCCCATTATACCTTTCAAAAAAATGGAAACATAAATGTGCCCCTTTAACATGTTACATTATTTTATTTGAGGGATTTGAAATCTATGTTTTAGAATTGGTTCTAATACTAAATCTTTAATAGGAGTATGTGGACAGTGGTACTTCTCATGCGGTGGCCACTGGATGGGCAATGCTTGCTTTGATTTATGCTGGGCAGGTTTGTTTTTCCTTATAGGTCCTTAGTACATAATTATAAAAACAATATTCACCTATATCTGCATGAATGTTATGATCTCGGAACATTTGTACAAAAGGTGTTTCACCTTGGGTTTTCTAACAGGTTGAAATAGATCCAGTGCCACTATATCGTGCGGCAAAACTATTGATGAATATGCAGCTAGAGTCGGGAGAGTTTCCCCAACAGGTAAGTTTTAGTTTAGTAACCATATATAGTACTCGTGCCATGAATTTCATTGATCAAATATGGAACATACAATTATAGAAAGAAGGGCATCCAATCTATTTATTATATACTTAAAATTATACTTAAGCTATTACCTTCGTCCACACCGATTAAATTATATTGACCACTGATTTTATGGATTAAGGGCTCAGATTAAAGATGTAAACGTTATATACAAACATTGTCACATATAGGCAACTGAACACGTCACGTATAAAAATATGTCTCAACCGTACCGAAAAGCGATGGACAGGAGAATCAATCGGAGGAAAGATAAGTTAATTTAACGGTTTTGCTATTTTTCAGTTGACTGATTTGCAATTGGTCATCACTCAAATCTCTGTCCGCCCGTTCTCGCGCGGAGATTCGCGCTCGGGAGTGCTCTTTTCGCTTTGGTTTTCGGGTTGGTTTTATTTTATCGGGTTGGTTTTATTTTGTCAACCCGTTTGCGCTAGCCCCACCCGGCCCCGGCTGGTCACTGTTGGTTTTTGTCTTTTTTGAATTTTAGGAGCGTGTGTCGTTTCCCCTTTCATTTCGATTAGGTAGAGGGAGAGAGCTCGAGCGGCGGCGGAGGACGAGGCGATTCCTCCTGTTCATGGTGATTCCGAGCTCTTCCACCTCTGGATTTTGATTTCCTCCCCCTTCTCCCTTCGGCCAGCGGCTGCCCTGGTTGGTTGTCCTTCTCTCGCGCGTTTTGCCCGTGTTTTTGCGGCCATGCGCTCCAGATCTAGGTGTTTTTCTGGGTCTGTGCATCCACAGCAGGTGATTTAGATTCGCGGCAGCTGCATGTCGCTTCCGTGCTGTTCTAGTTTGCCATGCGTAGGAGCTTGCAGAGCTTGTCGTGGTGTTGGAGTCCGCCACCGCGTAGTAGATGTGTATGTAGGTCAAATCCCGTCCGTTCTCTGCTTTTGATGTGTAGGTAGGTGTAGTTTTCAGCGTTGGTTTCCGTAGTTTGTCTCTGGAGTTCGAGATCTGGTAGTGTGTCGGAGAGATTTTCCTGTTTGATGTGTTGCAGTTGGTCTGATTTGGGATGTAGTTGTTCCTGGTAGATGTTCATCCCCGGTTACCGATTTCTCTGTTTACCGTTGTGGTAGTATATGAAAATGGAGAAACATGATTTTGCCTCTCTCTGTCATGCATATGCTTACGTACGCGAGCAAACTCCCTTTCCAACAGCAATATGTCTCAGATTTGCACTGCAATTTGTATGTATTTGTGTAATTTGCCCGAGATTTGGACTGCAATACGCCTCAGATTTTCTGTGTATATCTCAGAGTACGTTTTCAGTGTAGTTTAACTGAGGTTTACACTGCAGCCCCCTAGATTTGCACTGCATTATGCCCTAGGTTTACTATGTAATTTATCTAAGTTTTGTACTGCAGTCACCTAGATTGTCCACTGTAATTTGCCCTATGTTTTCTGTGTATATTTCAGCTACATTTACTCTGTAATCTAACCAAAATTTACACTGTAATCCCGTAGCCTTGTATATGTCCAATTTATTTCACTCTAATTTGACCAAAATTTGCTCTGTAACCCCCCATGTTTTATACTGTACTATGTCCTAGCTATTTTCACTGTAATTTGTTAGGTATTTACAGTGTGGTTTTCCTAGATTTACTATGTAAGTTGACTGAATTTTAGACATCTTCAAGTTATTTTCACTGGATTGACTGAGATTTACACTGGAATTTGTGTAGCTTTACAGTGGTTTTTCCCTATATTTACGTAAGCTGACTGAGTTTTTCACGGTAATCCCATAGGCCTGTATAGTATGTACAAGTTACACTGTAATTTCCTATATTTACACTGTAATTTGACCGAGTATTATATTAGAGTATAGGTCGGTTACGTTACCATATCCGGCAAGGTTTGGAATTGTATTCTATCTCTATTAGTCTTGGAGCCCAAGTCTTGTAATCTATATAAACAGCCCTTTGAGGCCCCAATCAATACAAGTTATTATTCTCCAAACTATCATGGTATCAGACGCCTAGGTTTTCCGCACCTGGCATGGCACCGCCACCCGTGCCGCCGCCCCGGCCGACTCAGCCCCTCTTCTCCATGACCGAGTTCCGCGCCGCCGGAGCCCCCACTTCTTCTTCCTCCTCCACCACTACCCAAATATCTCCTCCTCAATTCCCACTTATCTCCCTCGCCGACACCATTGCCGACGTCTCCCCCTTCATCCCGATATCGTTAGATCTTGGCGCCCACAACTTCTACCATTGGCGCCACCTCTTCACCATCCATCTCGGCCGCTGCGGCCTCCGCCACCACATAGATCCATCCTACCCTCCGCAGCACGCCGATCCTCGCTGGGTGAAAGATGATCTCACCATCATCCAGTGGATTTACACACGCATCTCCATGGAGCTCTTCAATCTGGTCTCCTCCGACGACGCCACCGCCGCCGAGCTTTGGGCGTCACTTCAGCAGCTGTTCCAGGACAACTCCGACGCGCGCATCAACGCCCTCAACACCGAGCTCCGTACGATCGTCCAAGGTGACGCCCCGGTCACCGTTTTCTGCCAGCGAATCAAGGCGATCGGTGACGAACTTCGTGAACTCGGCGATCACATCGACGATCGCGCCCTCATCAACGCTCTCCTCGCCGGCCTCGGCGAGCAGTTCGAGAAGCAGCAGTCCTTCATCCCCATGCTCAAGCCCTACCCCACCTTCAAGGAGGTTCTCTCCCTCTTCCAGCAAGAAGAGAAGAATCAAGCTCGCAAGGCGCAACGGCCGCCGCAGGTGTTTCACGCTGCCGCTTCTGCCGCGGCCAGGCTTGCCGGGGCCGGGCTTGCCGGGGCCGCACCTGGCGTGCCGCACCAATGTGCCGCACCCTCCCCTCCTACCGCGGCGGCAGCAGCTACTCCACCGCCTCCAGGCTGGCGCACGAGCCCCAACTACCGGGGCAAGAATCCGATCTACCGGCCCCCTGCTTCTCGCTCTGCCGGCACTGCCCCAGCTCTGCCATCGGCCTCTCCATCGCCACCGGCCCCCTCCACATGGCAGACTCCGCACGATCCCTGGACTGGCCTTGTTCAAGCTTGGCCGATGCCCTGGTCGGCTCCTTCGCCGTACGGTGCCCCGCCTGCTTACACGGGCACGTGGAGCCCTGGCCTCCGCCCGGCAACCGGCTCTCCTGGACTCCTTGGGCCCAAGCCGCCGGCGCATGTCTACACCGCCACTCCTACGCCACCTCCCAGCGCGCCAGGACTACCGCCACCCTACTATACCTTGCCAGCTCCTTACGGCACCTTGCCGGGCTTGCCGGCCTCTTACGGCACCTTGCCGGGCTTGCCGGGCTTACCGGCCCCGACGGCATACTACCAGTCGCCGACCCTGCCCTACGCTCCCATGCATGCTTCTGGCCCCTCTGCTCCTCCCCAGCAG
The DNA here is from genome assembly GCA_039707655.1 of Elymus sibiricus. NCBI lineage: Eukaryota > Viridiplantae > Streptophyta > Magnoliopsida > Poales > Poaceae > Elymus > Elymus sibiricus. The sequence goes on from CM077675.1 coordinate 490,709,026, forward strand.
CCGGCCTGGGATCAAGCCGCCTTCCTCAACGCCATGAACAACTTTACACTCAATAACGAAGGTACGGATTGGATTTTCGATTCTGGTGCATCCTCGCATGTCTTCAAATATGAATTTCCTGTCAGCTTGCTCTCCTTCTATTTTTTCTACGATCACCATTGGTGATGGTTCCACCATACCTGTTTCCACCACCGGTCACTCTTACATCCCTTCCTCTTTCGGCAATTTTCTTCTTCGCAATATTCTTGTTTCTCCTTCCCTCATCAAAAATCTTATTTCTGTTCGCCAATTTTGTATTGACAATCGAGTAATTTTGGCTTTTGACCCTTTTGGTTTGTCTGTGAAGGATCTGGCAACGGGGGAGGTACTCGCTCGGTACAATAGCACGGGCGATCTTTATCCGCTTCATGGCACACCCACGTCCACTCCCCGCGCCATGCTTGCTTCAGTGGACTTGTGGCATCGTCATCTCGGACATCCCAATAAATCAACCTTGTCATCTTTGCTGCAAGAATTTTGTATCCCTAGTTCTAGTGTTCCTCATAATCCCTCTCTTTGTACTGCCTGTCAATGCGGCAAACATGTTAGATTACCTTTTGGAACCTCTACTACCATTAGCACTTTTCCTTTTGAGTTAATTCACTGTGATTTATGGACTTCTCCCGTTCCTAGTGTCTCTGGTTACAAATATTATCTTGTGATTTTGGATGACTACCCTCATTATATTTGGACTTTTCCTCTCCGTGCTAAATCTGAAACACATGCCATCTTTCTCAATTTTCGACAATATGTTCTTACCCACTTTGGCTTGCCCCTTAGATTTATTCAATGTGATAATGGTCGAGAATTTGACAACACTCAAAACCGCACCTTCTTTCTCTCTCAAGGCATTCTTCTTCATTTTTCTTGCCCTTATACCTCCCCTCAAAACGGTAAAGCTGAACGTTCTCTTCACTCCATTAATGATATTCTTTGCACCTTGCTCCTACAAGCTTCTCTACCCTCTCGTTTTTGGGCCGAAGCCCTCCGCACTGCCACTCTACTTCTAAATATTCGTCCCACTAAGACTTGTCCTCTTTATTCGCCTTTTCAATCTCTTTTTCTCTCTCATCCCGATTATTCTTTTTTTCGTGTTTTTGGCTGTCTTTGTTTCCCGAACACTGCCTCTACCGCCTCCCACAAACTCGAACCCCGTTCACTTCCTTGCATTCATCTTGGTCTTTCTGATGATCACAAAGGATATCGCTGTTTTGATCCATCTTCTGGTCGCGTGTTTGTCTCTCGCCACGTCACATTTGATGAAAACACGTTTCCTTTTTCTGTCACTCACACCGCATCAATCCCTACCACCACTCCCTCTCCCGCGGCAAGGCCGACAAGCCTGGGCAGCCCGACAAGCCTGGCACCGGCCCGACCGGCAAGCCCAAACCCGGCAAGTCTGGCTAGCTCGACAATCACAGCACCGACAGGCCCGGCAAGCCCGGACCCGGCAAGCCAGGAACCGGCAAGTCCGGACCCTGCAAGTCCGGCAAGCCTGGCAACCACGCCACCAGCAGACCCGGCAAGCACGGTCCCGGCAAGCCCGGCACGCCAGACAAGTCCGGCAACCCCGGCAACCTCGGCACCGCCAACCTCCCCGCCACCACTACCACCCAACGCCGTCCCCATTCCACCAACCACAAATGATCACGTCATGTGCACCCGCGGCAAACGCGGATTTCTTCTACCCACCAAACGCCTCAACCTCACAGCCACCCCAACCCCGGCACGTCCGTCCAGTCCGGCAACCCCGGCAACCACGACTTCGCCAATCACAGCAACCCCGGCAACCTCGGCCCTTTCTCCTATTCCCTCTTCTTACAAACGAGCTCTTCTTGATCCTCTTTGGCTCTCAGCTATGCGCGATGAATTTACCGCTCTTCAGCAAAATAATACATGGACTCTTGTTCCCACACCTCCTGGCGTTAATGTTGTTTCTGGAAAATGGGTTTTTCGTCATAAATTTCATTCTGATGGCACTCTTGCTCGTTACAAAGCTAGATGGGTGTGTCGTGGTTTCTCTCAGCAACAGGGCATTGCTTTTGATGAAACTTTTTCTCCTGTTGTTAAACCCAGTACTATTCGAGTTGTTCTTAGTCTTGCTGTTTCCTTCTCTTGGCCCATTCACCAGCTAGATGTTAAAAATGCTTTTCTTCACGGCACTCTTAATGAAACTGTTTATTGTCAGCAACCATCTGGTTTTGAGGATCCCTCTTCACCCAATTCGGTTTGCCTTCTTCACAAATCTCTTTATGGTCTTAAACAAGCTCTGTGTGCATGGTTTCAACGTTTTGCTACCTTTATTCAAACAGTAGGCTTCATTCCCTCCATATCTGATTCTTCCTTATTTATTTTTCGCTCATCTTCCCACATTGCCTATCTCTTGCTCTATGTTGATGATATAGTTCTCACGGCTAGCTCTGACTCTTTTCTTCAACATATAATCTCTTCTCTTAATCATGAATTTTCCATGACTGATCTTGGTCCTCTTCATCATTTTCTTGGCATTACCGTTTCTCGTACAAAATCTTCTCTTTTTCTCTCTCAACGATCCTATCTTTTAGACTTGGTTTCTCGTGCTGGTATGTCTGATTGTCAACCCACTCGTACACCGGCCGACGTTGGTGCCAAGTTGTCGGCTGATGGTGATCCAATTTCTGATCCCACTTTGTATCGTAGCATCACTGGTGCTCTCCAATATGCCCCTCTCACTAGGCCCGACATTTCCTACTCCGTTCAGCAAGCCTGTCTTTTTATGCATGATCCTCGTGCTCCTCACCTTGCTCACGTCCACCGCATTCTTCGCTATTTAAAAGGAACTCTTGATCATGGTCTTCTCATTAATTCTTCTTCCCCGACAAGCTTGACAGTTTATTCTGATGCAGACTGGGCAGGTTGTCCAGATACTCGACGGTCCACATCCGGATTTTGTGTTTATTTGGGTGATAATCTTGTTTCTTGGTGTTCTAACAGGCAGGCAACAGTTTCCAGGTCTTCTGCTGAGGCTGAGTATAGGTCGGTTGCTCATGCTGTGGCTGAAGCGGTGTGGCTGCGTCAGCTTCTCGTGGAACTTCATCGCCCACTGGATCGTGCCACCATCGTTTATTGTGATAACATCTCCGCAGTATACATGGCTTCCAATCCAGTTCAGCATCGTCGCACCAAGCATATTGAGATTGACATACACTTCGTTCGAGAGAAGGTGGCTCTTGGCGAGGTTCGCGTTCTTCATGTACCTACCAGTGCTCAATTTGCTGACATTTTCACCAAAGGACTTCCGACTGCATCTTTCACCGACATACGCTCCAGTCTCAACATCGTTACTCCTGACGCTGAGACTGCGGGGGGATATTAGAGTATAGGTCGGTTACGTTACCATATCCGGCAAGGTTTGGAATTGTAATCTATCTCTATTAGTCTTGGAGCCCAAGTCTTGTAATCTATATAAACAGTCCTTTGAGGCCCCAATCAATACAAGTTATTATTCACCAAACTATCATATTACAATGGAATTTGACTGTAATTTGACCATATGTCCAAGTTTACACTGTGATGTGACTGAGATTTATAATGGAATTTGACTAAGATTTACAATGGAATTTGGCCTTATTTTTCACTGTAATTTGACCTTATTTTCATTTGGCTTGTATGTCCAAGTTGTACTGTAATTTCCTATCTTTACACTATAATTTGACCGAGATTTACAATGGAATTTGACTGTAATTTGACCATATATCCAAGTGAGATTTTACAATGGAATTTTACTGAGATTTACAATGTAATTTGGCCTTATTCTTCACTGTAATTTAACCATATTTTTCACTGTAATTTGGCTTGTATAATATGTCGAAGTTACACTGTATATTTTGAAGGATGTATATGTTTGGATTTGCCTTCGATTTTGGTAGGTTTTAGATGTAGTTGTTTGTTTCGATTTTGGTCCATTTTGCCTGTGAGTGCATAAATAGCATATAACTGGCCTGGGTGGTTGAACTGTATTTCTGCTGCAGGTTAGAGTGCATATCTCGGAGTTGTTATTCTCAGCTCCCTCTTGTAGTTTCAGTACTTTAATTACTGTGTAATTTGCCCCATACTTACTGTGTAATCGCCGTAGTTTTCAGTACTGTAATTACTGTGTAATTTGCCCCATACTTACTGTGTAATCGCCGTAGTTTCAGTACTATAATTACTCTGTAATTTGCCCCATAGTTACCGTGTAATCACCATAGTTTCAGTGTAATGTTCTCTATAATTACTGTGTAATTGTCCCGTAATTTCAGTTTCGTAGTTTCAGTGTAATTTTCATTTTAAACACTGTGATTTTTTGTTGTAATTCAAAACTATATTTACAGTGTAATTTGCCCAAGAGTTTCAATGTAATTTGTGCCAGATTTATAGTGCAATTTTCTCTATAATTACAGTGTAATCTGCCTCATGTTTCAATGTAATTTTCTTTATAATTACTGTGTAATTGTCCCGTAATTCCAGTTTCATAGTTTCAGTCTAAATTTCACTAGAATCACTGTGTAATTGTCCTGTAGTTGTAATTCAAAGTAGAATTACAGTGTAATTTGCTCAAGAGTTACAGTGTAATTTGTGCCAGATTTACAGTGTAATTTGCTCAAGAGTTACAGTGTAATTTAATTTTGCATTGTAATTTTTTCCCAGAATTACTCTATTTTTTGTACAGAGTTACAATGTAATGTGGTGCCCTATTACAGTGTAAATTTTACCCACAATTGAGCCCCATTTCATCTTGAATTTTTCAGCTACTATCTCAATGGGCAGACTTCGGAAAGTCTCTCACAAGGATGTTCCGCTAGTTTCTTCAGTGGAGAGTGCTGATTCTCTGAAAGATCCTTTTGTGCCTAACGATTTTGCTGATGATGGTTCTAATGCTTTGTCTTTGGTAGTCATTTTTGTCTTCTAATCTTATTTCCTTTTGTTTTATTTTTTAAATTAAAATCTTTTTATGGTTGATTTTTGTCTTCTTATCTTATGTTAATGTGTTTTTTTTTGTTTCCAGGATTGTTTTGGTGATGATGAAGAATTTGATAAAGCTCTTTACATTTTTATGTGAATAATGTAAGTATTTTTTTCTGTTATAGCCATCTTGTTATGTTTTTATATATTTCTGATGAGAAAGTGAAGAATTTGATGTTTATTTACTTATGTTTGTACAGAAAGTGAAGTACCTGAAGAGAAAAATATCAGATGCTAGCAGGAGGAATGTTGTTAGTCCCTTTTCTCTTCTTGTTTTTAATTTTTAACCCGTCTCTTCGGTTGCTTGTCTGCTGTTATTTTATCCTTAGGTTTACCGTATGTATATTTATTTTCAGTATTGCATTTTTTAATGTTGTTCTTATTATTCTGTTTTTGTAGAGGCAGAAACGATCTTCTGATTTTCCTGGTTGTCCCACATTCACTAGATACTCTGGAAAGTTTTTCTCAGGTGTTGTTGATGGCATGTGTCCCAGGTTTAAGGATGTTATTGAGAATTATGGCATGGGATGTCTGCTCAACTTTGTCCGGACAGAGGTCCCTCTTAGGCTTGTTAAGTGGCTTGCGTCCAGGTTCGATGTTGCTGCGTCTGAGTTTCAGTTGAAAAGGAAATTCATCCCCTTGACTAAGTATGATATACATGACATTCTTGACCTCCCAGTAGATGGTGAGCCCCTTGTTTGTGATCCTGAGTCTGGCCGTGATTTTATCCTATCTCATTTCAATCTCACCAGTATTCCACCAGTGTCTTTTTTCGCCAACAAGCTTAAATCTATTGAAGGTGATTTATCTGACGAGGACATCTTTATTTGTTTCATGATTGTCGCTTTCTCCACTTTCCTTTGTCCCAACTCTAGCCTCAGTCCTAGTCCAAAGTACCTCCATATCTTTCGGGATTGTCAGTCTGTGTCCAACTATGATCTGTCTAGTTTTGTGTATGGGTGGCTTTTGAGCAGCATCAAGAAGTTTAAGGATGCTACCAAAGTTGCTTCCAAAAGATCAGTTACATTTGGTGGTTGTCACTATGCTTTTGCTGTAAGTTTTCTCATTTATTTATTTTATAGTGCTTAATCCTTGTATTTATTTTTATTTTTAGTTCACTGCACATTTAGTTTGACTGATGTTGTCTTTTGTTTTGTAGGTTTCTTACCTTGATCATTTGAACTTTGGCCTTCACTCTGTGCCCGATGTGAAACCTCGTATACTTGCATGGAGGGGAAACAAAGTGAAGCAATTTGCAGAGCTTGATAGAAACAACAGCCGCTCTTTTGGGAAGAGGCCGTTGAAGCGGCTCTGTGCTCTAGCTAATTTGCAGGTTATATTCTTATCCCTTCATGTCTGAAGGTTTCTTGTTGCTTTATTCTTCATTTTGCCTTATCCTTGTGAATGTTTTTTTTTTGTTTTTTGTTTCAGGGTTCGGTTGAAAAATCTTCAGGCAGTAAGAGTGTTGATATTGGCCCTTCTGATGGTACTTTTGCAATGAAAGTGCAAGGAAGTATTGGTCCTCGCTTTGGCTCTCAGGTATTTGTTTTACTGAATTTGTTCATTTCCAGCTGTTAGAGTGTTGTATTGTTCTTTTTTGCTGACCTTGTCTCTTTGTTCAGACTGCTCTGCAAGTCATTGAGCTTGTTCAGAGTAGAAACCAAGACAAGCCCAAGATATTCTTAGATTGGGCAGAGTTCCTTGTTCTTAATGTATTGGATTGTCTATTGCATTCATCTATCCCAAAAGTGTCTGCCAGTGAGAAGCACTCGATGAGCAAGTTCTCTTTTGGTTAGTCCATCCTTCTTTTCTCTTTTAGTTTTCTTTTTGTAGTTTTAATCTATCCTATTTTTGTTTATGTGTTATTTGACTGCTTTTTTATTCTCATATTTTTTTCATAGGCAATAAATTTGTTTCAATCCAATCTGCTATCACAAATAGGGAGTTTGTTAAAGTTGATGATATTCGAGAGGCTGCAGTGGAGCAAGAGGGTCGTACTTTGTCATCTCCTGTTACTCCTGTTGTTCCTACTCCTGTTGTTCCTCCTCCTGTTCTCGAAGGTGGTCAACGCAATCCAGTAGTGTTATCTGCTCGTCCACTCCTGCTAAAGTGCGTCCTGAGGTGTGCATGTTTTATTTTTTTGGATTGTTTTCTTTGTTGTTTATTCTTTATTGTAGTTGTTTCGTATTTTTTTCTTGGCCTTTGATTTGTACTGTTCTTGTAGGCTGTTGTAAGTCCTGTTGCTGTCCCTGTAAGCCCATTGTTATCTGGAGTTAAGTCAAAAGGTTCTACATCAGTTCTTCCAGCACAACCAAAAGGTATTCCCTTTGTAATCATGTTTGGTTTAGTTTTTCAGTTGCTTTTAATTGAGATTGCGTTTTATTTTGTTTTTTCAGATAATTCTCCTTCAAATTCTAAAGGCGGCAACCTTGATGTTGATTCTTTCGTGCTGCTTTCAGGTATATTGCTGAGTTTTTTCTCTCGCTTTATTTGTGTATTTTTTTCTTTTTTGAGCGCTATATGCTTGATGTTATTTTTTATGTGCTTCTTTAGTTGACTTTTTGTTTTTTATTGTTCTATAGATGCCCCTGCCAAGGTTTGCAAGGGCAAAGACAGTGTTAACGCATTTGGGATCCCTTCTTTTGTCGAGCTTAATCGTGCTCTTGGTAATCATTCCCCTGTTGAGGATTGCAATGACACCCCAGTTAATGCTGATAGAAATTCTCCTATGGAAGATGCAAATTGGTTTAGAGACATGTCTCCCCTTGTTCCAATTCGTTTGTCACAGTATTTCCGTAAAGAGGTTACTACTCCTTTTGTACTTGATCTTATTGCTTTTTAATTTTCTAAATTCCTGTTTAGTTGTTTTATTTTTTTGGCTTTTTGTTCGTCTCGTGTAGTTGGGTGATGTGCAATGTTCTCAGTATGTTGCTGACAGATATCTGAAGTCGTTTGATTCACCTAATAACGAGGTAGTTTCTTCTTGTATTAACTTTCCTTAGTTTATTTGTTGTATTAGTTCCATTTATTAATATTTATTTTTATTTTCTAAGTATTTACTTTATTGTATTGCTTTTTTCTTTCTAGGATTGCATTGTTATGGTTTCTCGCCCTCGCTCTGATATTTCAAAATCAAGCAATCATGTTAACCCCCCCTACTGTCGACTTATGTTCCCCTGATGTTATCAAGAATTCTCACCAGGTTCGTCCGAAGGTGTTTTTACTTTCTCAATATGATCCCTAATCAGTAACGCATTTTTCTCATGCTCGATTGTTCCTTGCCATTTTTTGTATTTTTTATCTGCAGGTCAATGAGGCAGTAGTTGATGTTCATGAAGTTGGAATCTCCAGCTTTGCTGCTAGGTGTCAGGAACTGTCAAGATCCAATGACGCTGTTTACAACAAGCTCCATAAATTTGTTGCCTCTGCAGCAAGTAGTCGTAATCCCATAAAGGTATGGAATAGGTTTTCCTTTTTTGTTTTGTTGTTTTTTATCTGTTTTGTCTTTTTTATTAATTTGCATATTTTGTTTCATTCTTATTTTTATCTTTTGTAGCTTATTTTTTTATTGTCTTCCAGGTTGCTAATGGCCCAGAATTAGAAATACTATCAGGAATGGCTGCTGATTCCAGTGCTCATGTTTCAAAAGTTGTTGGATGTTCAAATGTTGCCCCATCATTTCAGTTCCACGGTGGTTCTACAGTTAGTTCATCTGCAGCTCATGTCCCTCGTAGGATGGTTGTACCTGGTAGATTCAACTCTGACCCTTATGTTCCTCAAGTCAATCGATACGCAGTTACTGCTCAAGAAAGGCGTAACCATCAAGCCATGATTCAGATTGCAAGTCATCCAGAGTGGTGCAAGTATGTTTGTTCAATTGTTTTTATTGGATATTGATGATTTTATATTTTTGTTTGTTCTCTCTTTATGGTCCTGATCTTTTTGTGTTTTTCTTGTAGGTATGAAGCAATTCGTTATGAAAGAGCTTACTACAGTTACCGTAATCTTTCTTCACTGCAGTCCAAAGCTCATGTGGACAATTTCTTGATATTGTGTGTCTGTCGTTATCTTTTCAATGAATCTCACCCTTCTGTTTCTAAGAAGCATTTCTTCTTCTCTTATATTGGTCTAAGTAGTTCTTTGCTACTTTTGCAATTTAAGTATTCTTAAAGTTATTTTTTTCTTTTAAGTGTTTTCTGTCTTAATTTGATTTGTATTTCACTCACCTAGGAAACGATTTTGGATGGCACTAATCCTGAGATTGTTGGCAATGCCTTCAGTGGAGCTAATAGTGGTTTTGCTATGTGGAGAAGCAATATGGTAGGTGCTTGTTAGTTTCTTAGTTTTTAAAGTTTTTTCTTTTTATTTTAGTCTTGTGGTTCCCGCCAGATTTTTCTGATGTGTTGTTTGTTTTTGCAGCTGTACTTCCCAATCTGTAGACACAACCATTGGTTTTCATTTGTTGTTTGCTTGAAGGAGAAACGGTTTGTCTTCCTTGATCCGTTATATGGCCAGTTCTCAGATTTCCATATCACTACTGGAATCAGCAACTTTGCCGTCTGCCATGGCAGACGGCAAAGGCATGCATTGCGGACGGCAAAGGTCTTTGCCGTCAGCCAGCAGACGGCACCACATCCGGCTGAACAAGCTCCGGTAAAGGCCACTTTGCCGTCTGCTGGTAGACGGCAAAGACCTTTGCATCTTTGCCATCTGCCAGCAGACGGCAAAGGGCATGGACGGCACACGTGGCAGCTTAGGTCCGTTAAGGGGTTAACGGCGTGCTTTGCCGTCTGCCAGCAGACGGCAAAGCTTCCAAATAGGCCAGCCTAGTGCACCCCAGGTTGCACAGGTAGCTGCCACCACTAGTAGAAAAACCCCCATTAGTCCCGGTTCCAGAGGGGCTTTAGTCCCGGTTCTGGAACCGGGACTAAAGGGTCGGGACTAATGCCCAAGACCTTTAGTCCCGGTTGGCTTACGAACCGGGACCAAAGGCCCTCCACGTGGCCGCTCTCTGTGCGTGGGCTGGAGGACCTTTAGTCCCGGTTGGTGTTACCAACCGGGACTAAAGGTGGAGCCTTTAGTCCCGGTTGGTAACACCAACCGGGACTAAAGGAAACACCAACCGGGACTAAAGGAAAAAAAAATTCAATATTTTTTTCAAATTTTTTTTTTCAAATTTTTTGATTTGTTTTAAATTTTTTTCTGATTTTCACAATTTAATCTCTAATCACCCCTCCTCACTGCTTCAGAATTTAATCTCTAGTCTCTAATCAGCACTCATTCCAAATCGTCTAACTTCCCGGCCGGTCACCCATCCTCTCACTACTCCAGCCCCAGCACGCTTAACTTTCAGGTTCTATCTCCCCTAGTTTCCAAGACTACACTTGTTGTTTTCCTGACAATCTTAAGCTATCAATCATGTTAACCCTTAGGTCTTGATGTCACATGATTTAATTTTTTGAATTCTAAATAATTATTAAAATAAACAAAATAAGTACTAATAATATTGAATTTCAGTGAAAATAAAATAAGTAATAATATTATTTTATTAAATTTTTTTGCCATTTATTCATTTAATATGACATAATTAATATCTTTAAATCTGTAAATCAAAATTCGACAAATAATATATCCATTATTATCAGAAAAATGTGAGGAATCCAAATATGACATCATTTATTTTTTTTAAATTATTTTTTAAAAATTTTAAAATTATTTTTTTGATTTGAAATAACTTTTTTTCCTTTTGCAATTTTGAGAATGTGAGAAAACTTCACCGGGTAAACCCGGTGAAATCGAGTCCCAATTTTTCTATAGTTTTTTTTTATATATTAAACTTTTTTTTTCGACATCGTATGCAAAAGTTATGGCCGTTTTACATTTTTTTTTCATTTTTTTTGCAAAAAAGGTCAAAATTCATATTTCAAAATTTCTATACCAACTAGACACTAAAACCTAACTACATCTCAAAGGATTTTATTTTTTGAAGATTTTATCATTTTTGTTTATTTTCTACAAAACTAAAAAAGGCGGTCCACAGGGGGGGGGGTAGAGTTTGAAAATTTCAGAACCCCTTTAGTCCAGGTTGGTGTCCATCCAATCATACCGTCGACTACACATCTGCTAGCACCGTCCCAGCCAGAGTCACAACTAAGGTTAACCAAGCCAGAGTCAACCCTTTCTAACTTCATTTGCTATTTTTATGCATTTAATGATTTTTTTGAGCTAAATGACCCTGAAATTGAAAAGCACTACAAATGAACTTTGAAAAGGTTGAAACTTGGCATGGTATCATCATTTCACCCACATAGCTTGTGCTAAAAAGTTGAGAGGGTTACGGCAAAAACTGGAAGCACTTTGTGTACAAACTGGACCATCTCATTCGAAGTATCAAGGTTTCGGACGAAAACCCATCTGTTACAAAGGCATTTCATTTTTTTTAACTTATTTCAACTCCACACTTTTTGTGCATTCAATATGCACCATTCAAAGCCACATCCTCAAATTTCAACCCTTTCTAACTTCATTTGCTATTTTTCATGCATTTAATGATTTTTTTGAGCTAAATGACCCTGAAATTGAAAAGCACTACAAATGAACTCTGAAATGGTTGAAACTTGGCATGGTATCATCATTTCACCCACATAGCTTGTGCTAAAAAGTTGAGAGGGTTACGGCAAAAACTGGATGCACTTCGTGTACAAACTGGACCATCTCATTCGAAGTATCGTCTGTTACAAATGCATTTCATTTTTTTAATTAAAATCCTAATTTAAATTATTCTAAAAATAAACAAATAAATCTTACTGTGACAACAAGCTAACACGTGACTAGGAGCAGAAAGAATTAAATTTAAAACTATTTGTAAACTCAGGTTATTCACAATCTAGGGTTTGAAGCAAATTTGAATAAATTCAAATTTAAACCATTCAAATTTGAAAACTAATGGCACAAACAGAAACTAGACAAAATTTTGAATCTAATGCAAAAAGAATCACTCAAAAACATCAAATATCTTAAAAGATATAAGCAATTTAAAACAGAAACTAAAAACAGAAAACAAATGTAAAAACAGGAAAACTACCTTTAGTCCCGGTTGGTAACACCAACCGGGACTAAAGCCTCAACCCCTTTAGTCCCGGTTGGTAACACCAACCGGGACTAAAGGGGGGGGCCTTTAGTCCTGGTTGTAGATACCAACCGGGACTAAAGGGGCTGGCACCGTTCGAAGCCCCTTTAGTCCCGGTTGGTCTCTCCAACCGGGACTAAAGGTCCCGTTCGAACCGGGACTGATGCCTGCGCCGCTCGAACCGGGACTAATGCACCCATTAGTCCCGGTTCGTAACAGAACCGGGACTAATGCTCTGACCTGGCGTGGACCAAAGCCCTGTTTTGTACTAGTGCACGTGGTAGATTTGCCGTCTGCTGGCTTCCAAATAGACCGTAAGAAAGACGGGTCGTTAGGGTTTTTTGTAAGCAGCTCGTTAGTGGGCCCACCTCCCTCTTTGCCGTCCGCTAGCTGACGGCAAACCTCCTTTGCCGTCTGCTAGCAGACGGCAAAGAAGCGGCTGATGGCAAAGAGCTTCTTTGCCGTCAGCGAGTTCTTTGCCGTCTGTTTTCTGGAAAAGGATGGCAAAGAGCTTCTTTGCCGTCCGCCAGCTGACGGCAAAGAACTGGCAGACGGCAAATTAGCTGATTCCAGTAGTGTATGGAAATTCGTGATAGGATGGTATGTTTATTCTCTGCCTAATATTTCCTCTCTAGTTCCCCTTTAGCTTTTGTGATAAGACTTTTGTTCATTGTGCTTTTTAGGTTAATAACTTCATAAATCTTTGGGATATGTTCGTGGGGCCTATTTTGAGGAAGCGTATTGACTTTGAAAATTTTGAAACTGTGTATCCTACGATCCCTCAGCAAAATAACACGTACGTGAAGCGGTTTTCTGTATGCTTGTGGCCGCGGTTTCCCTTTTTATAATGTTTGTTTTCTATGTATTTTTTAATTATTTTTGTTCCGTGGCTTAATTCTTGGTTCACATGTTTCTTTCCATTTTTAGGGATGATTGTGGTGTTTTCTCTGTGATGTTTATGAAGCACTGGACTCCTAGGACACCAATTGGCAATCTTTTCAGTTCTGCTGATATCGATAACATCAGGATCAAGCTGGCAAATGAACTTTATTTCAGCTCATTCAACACTGCTGACAAGTCTTTTGTCACAAACTTCTTTCGTGATGTGAGTGTAGTCTATGATTTTTTTTCTTGGCTTAAATTTGAGTTTTTTGGCTCTTCCTTAGTGTTTGACTTCTATTGACTGTACTTGCAGGTCCAGAACTAGTTATCTTTTTCCCTCTTTTGGGTGGTGATCAAGCGCGGAGATTTTCTTGGTGGTGAACAAGTCTGAAGCTTCGTCCGTCTATTCTTAGATTGTATAGTTTTAGTGATCTGATAGTATTTTGATGAGTTGATGAGTTGATGAGTTGATATAGTTTTAGCGATCTGATTGTGTTGATGAGTTGTATCCTGTCGTCCATGTATCAGTTCAGGATCCTTTTGTTCTTGCGTATGCTCCTTGCTGGATATTTACGTTTTCTCTATATTTCCAAGTTTCTGATTTTAGCTTTTTTAGTTGAATGATTTGTTTAGTCCATTGATTCGTTTGTATGTGCGGTCTTCTTTTCTAGTGTATTGTTGCAGGAAGCTTTTTTTCCCTAACCCTAAGTGTTGCAGGGCAGTGGTGTGACAATGTTCTAAATACGACTTGTACCAAGTAAGTTTTTCCCTCATTGTCTTTGCTGTGTATTTTTGCTGCTTCTTTTTATATGTCCATTTACCGTGTAGTTTTTTGTATAGTTTCAGTGTAATATGTCCTTATTTATTGTGTAGTTTGTTCTTTATTTACACTATAACACTGCATTTGCACTGTTTTGCAGTGTATCTTCCTTGTTCTTTTTTTTGCAGTTATTTAGTGTAGCTTGTTGCTTCATTTTTTGATGTAATTTATACCATAGTAATTTTAATGTTTAAACTCAGCAAAATAACCTTAAATACTTAGAATACATGCCTCACAGAAATAGTCTTTTGATAGTTTTAGTAGGTAGCAAACAATGCTTGCCCTCATATTACAAAACAAGTATTGTTCTTAGCAATATCTTTTGTAGAGTATCGCCTAATGCCTTCATTGTCCTTTTTTTCTTCCTTTATGTCCTCCAAAGATAGTGTTCCCCTAGTCTTCTGTTGTTGCTGATTCATCCTTCTTCTTCTTTCTTCCATCCCTCTGCTTGCTGGCTACCTTATCTGCCTCTGCATTTGTAGGTTTTACTTTCAATTGTTAATTTCAAGTATAGCACACAAGGTTTAACATTTTCTTACAATACCTTTCTTTACATTCCTAGGATTTGACTGTTTTCGTCGGTTCCTTCTTGGTTGATTGTATTCCTTGTCGAGGTTGGTGCAATTCTTCAGAGTGTGCTTCAACGATCCAGAGTGCGAGCATTTGTAGAACTTGTTTTGTTTTATTGCTTCGCGGATAGTTAGCATCCTTGGCCTGCCCTTTGTTTTGGCAATATCTGGGTCTTGAATTGTCTCTGCTGTGGTTGTTCCCTCTCCATTCCCTGTTGTTGGTATGAAAGTGACCGTTCGTGTGGTTACACTCAGCCCCTCATCACCAGTTTCTTCTTCTTCATCCATTTCCCGCAATCTTTTCTGTATCCTGTCCAACTCTTCTAGTAGGTATTCGTATTTCCTTTTCTTCTTTGATGCATTGGATGCAACATGCACCAATTTCCTTGCTAGCACATTGTATCTCAATGTTGAGTTCTCAGCTGCTACTACCGGTATCTTTGTCAAATCTAGTTTGTAGTCATTTTTTCTCCACCTGTCAATGATGTATTTGTCCGGTATCTTCTCAATGTTTAGATGGATCATCACTCGCAGTATGTGTGAGCATAATATTCCATCACTCGCAGTATGTGTGAGCATAATATTCCATCTTTTTGGAATGCACAACATATTCTTTCAGGCATATTTGCACTACATATTTCCTTTTCCTTAGCTCTTTTAGGGGGTAGCTTTCTGCTTGACAGACAGTGTAGTACCTGTCTTTTTCTTGTTCGTACACATTGAGTCTTGTACTCCCTCCGTCCCAAAATAAGTGACTCAACTTTGTACTAAAGTTAGTACAAAATTGAGTCATTTTTGAGTCACTTATTTTGGGACGGAGGGAGTAGTATCTGCCATCTTCTGTTGAAATTTTCTGAAGATGCCTAGGTTGTACAGTTCATGAGCTTGCCTTTCTATGGCATACTTCGACCAAAATGCCTTTATGGCAACCTTCTTGTTTCTAGAGTTGTGGTCACACTCTTCTTCCCTATCGTGTACAACATCAATTATCCTGTCATACTCCCTTAAGAAGCTTGTAGTACTGAACTTTGCTCCAACCCCCTTTTTGAATAGGGTATTAGTTCCTTCACTCCTCGCTGTTGTTTGTATGAAGGGAAAGAATTTGTCCTTGAATAAACAGGAATAATTTTTTTCCTGTTTTCCCACATGTCACTGAAGTATTTTATGTGGTGAACTTGGTACTTCTCTATCATTTCTGTCCACTGTGTTTCAAATTCTTCCACAGTCAGCGAGTTGTCTACTATGTCCTGGAAATCTTCATACAGGCCCTCGTTTGCTTGAAAACAGGGACCTACTTTCTCCTCTGCCTTTTTCTTTATATGAAACAAGCAGCTCCTATGCGTAGCATTAGGGAAAACTCTTTCTATTGCTTGTTGCATAGCTTTGTCTTGATCGGTGATGATTGATATTGGATGCTTACCTCCCATGGCCATCAAGAACTGTTCAAACAACCAAGCGAACGTATTTGATGTTTCATTGATTATGAACGCACAAGCAAACAAGTATGTGTTCCCATGTGGTGATATTCCAACAAATGGTGCGAAAGGTAGATTGTATTTGTTTGTTAGGAATGTTGTGTCAAAACTTATGCAATCACCACAAATGTCATACATGATTCTTGACCTGACATCTGTCCAGAATAAGCTTCTTACTTTATTGTCTCCATCAAGCTCAAACGAGTAGCAAAACCCAGGATTTTCTGCTTGCTTCTTGTTGAAAATTTGCACTACCTCCATCATGTCAGAGTTTTTGATGTCTCTGTTGATTGTTCCTACATAATTTGTGACCTGCTTCTTTGTGTAGGGTAGGTTAGCCATGCCTCCTCTCAAGTATGCTAGGACTGCAACTATCCTTCTCGTCTCCAGGTTAGTATGCTTCAAGACTCTTATCAGGCACTTCTCCTCATCTGACATGTATTTATGCGATCTAAAGAATCTACTGTTTGGTGTCATCTCGTGGTTGTGTTCGAGCTGTAGCCATGTAATTTCCCAAGCGCCTCCTTTCTCAGTTATGACCATCACAACTTTGCAATCAGATTTTGCAATGACAATAGTCTTTCTAATAGGCACTACACATTCTCTATCCAATTCCTTTGTTCTACCATATTTGTTGCATTTCATAGTAATTCTTGTAACCTCGTTATTTCTTTTTTTGCTTACTGTTCTTGACGCTGCCACAGTAGCCACTGAGAATACAGCTATTTTTGAGTAGAAATTGAAGTACTCCTGCCCCTCTTCCTTTGTTTTGAACTGCATGCCTAGATGTGGCTTGAAATTACTGCTAGTGTTCATCAAATTGCCTTCTGATGCTGCATCTTCTTCATTTTGCAGGAACTTTTCAATGTCATCTTCATCAAGAAAGGCATCATCTTGATCAAGATTGGCATCATCTTGATCGAGGTATGCATTGTCCTCTGGTTGTCCCCTTTCTTGTTGATTGTTTTGGTTTCTGCTCCTGTTTGTTGTTACTCTTGGACCAGCATCCTCATTTGTCTGCATTATATCTCATTTGAGTTAATTATAATTGAGTGACAGTTTTTGATCTACAGCAATGTGCTTGGATATTAACACACATACCTGTTGTATGTTCATGTTCTCAAATAGGGCTGCCTCCCAGGGAGTCTCTGATGTTTCACTGATTGCCATGTTTTGATGATCGTTTCGATGCATTTCTGCTGCTTGATGCATATTTGCTGCTTCTTCTGCTATTGTACCATCTTGATGCATTTCTGGACATGTCTGCAGTGCAAGTTAAAATTTAATTATTGGTGTTTCACTGATGGGCATGTTTTTATTTTTTCGGAAATTTACTTAACTTACGTTTGTGTTAATTCCTGACTTGTAGCTCATTCCTGCTTGTTGGTTGTAGTCTGCATCACTTTGGTGTATGTTTGTAGGTCCATTTCCGAGTGTACCTGCAAGCATCATGATAGTTTTGTAAGTCCATTTTCATTTTAGTTCATTTTCTCATCATGGTAGTCTACATCACTTTAGATGATCTGAAGTTTGCTGCTGTTACCTTGTATATGATGTCTGACTGTAGGAGCGCAGTAAACGAAAATGATTCCTGCATCAATTGATTATGATTGTCAAAATTTCAGGCATATGTTACCCAGTTTTATTGGTTATAGCTTTTGTTTGTTATTTCTGGGTATTGCAACTTACATTTAGTATGAGATCTTCTTGTGACATTGATAATAGATCAGCTTCAGTTATCTCTCTCCGATTGATCTCCACCTGCAAATATGATTTGGAGTAATGTCAGTAAATATAGTAAAATATAGTAAATTTAGCAATGTCAGATAATAGACCAGCTTGAGTTGTTTGATGCCGCTACACATTTTGTTAGTCTTTTGTAATTTTTTGCTGCTTCAATTTACACATTTTGTAATTCCTTGTGTCCGGTGTATTGCTCTTTTGCATTGACTGAGATTCGTGTTGCGATCAAAATGTGTGTAGGGATAACAACTAATCCTGTTGAGCTGCTCATTTTGGGCACTGATGTATCATGATTCAGCTGACAGTTGGCTAAAAGGAATTGGCTCCAAATTTCTTCTTGCCAATTTCTTCAGTTAATGTACTGATGTATCTTTTCCTCGTGTCTGTTTCCTGTTGTTTTTCTCTAATTTGTTTTTGCTGCTGATTTGTAGGTGAAGCAGAGGTGATCAGTACTGTAATCCAAAAGGAATTGGAAGATTTTCATGTACCTGACGGTTTGTAGGTGAAGGAGAAGTGATCAGCCGAGTGTCTCCAATTGGGCTTTTTGCAGGTACTTCTCTCAGTCGTGGCTCTTCTCTCCGACCTCCTTCCTTGTGTGTTCTTTGATTTTGTTCTCCCTCCCCCTCTCTCATGGCGTCTCTTCTTTTTCCCATGGCTTCTTTTTTTCCTTCTCCTTCCACCTCTCCCATGGCGGCTAACCTTTCTCGAGTGTCTTCTTTTTTTCCTTCCCCTTCCCCCTCTCCCATGGCGTCTCTAGATCTGTTCTCGTTTGGTGAGATCTGTGAGAGAGGGTTAGTAAAGGGGGAAGGGTTCTTTCGTGGGTCACAAATTGAAGGGAGTCGTTGTTTTCTGTTCTGTTTCTGTTTTGTTTCTGTTTCTGATCTCTTTTTTTTTCAGGTGATTTGGTGGTCGACGAAAGGGACTTGGAGAGTGGGCGCCTGGTTCGCCCGTTTTCAGCCCGACCCGTTTTCTCCGAAAGCTACAGAAATAAAATTGTCCTATGTTTCTGGACAGACAACTGTCAACAATTGATTGGATGAAAAATTTGATTGACGTCCAATTACAAATCAGTCAACTGTAAAATAGACACTCCCTTTAACTTTCTAATTTAAATGGAGTAAGTCAGAGTTTCAATGATAAAAGGACTCTAACTTTGCTCCTATGTACGTGCCTATAGTATAATAAAATAAAAGAGAGAAAACGTATTAGGAATTGGACTAAGATAGATACTTAAGATTCTCTAGATGGACCATACATGCATATACCTTGGCTTTCAGCTTCTAAAATTTAAAAGGAGTAAGTCTGAGTTTCAATGATAAATGGACTCTTACTTTGCTCCTGCGTACGTGCATATAGTAAAATAAAAGAGAGAAGACATATTAGGAGTTTGACAAAGATGGATACTCTGGCCGAGAGGTCGGGGCGCCTGTTGGGGGGGACAGGACCGCAACATCGTGGCCGAGAGGTCGCTGACCTGCGGTTGTGACGTCACGATCAAGTCGACTGAAGGGATGAACGCAGTCAAAGTCTTTGGACGAGCACACGTACGTATGCATGCGTTTGCATGTGAACTGTTGCCCTGATCGATCACTTGCGTACATGCGTACACTAATTGATTTTTCATGGGTGCCTCAAAATACAATCAGGATCCTTGAAATTAGTGAACGTGGTTGGAAAGAGATGTATACAACCCCACGAGATTATGCAAGCATAGATGGATTGATTCACGGCAAGAACGTGCATACGCAAGTAGAGAGGCACACGGGCACGTACCTCCGTACCTGTATATACACACGAACTACTCTCTTTTTTTTTTTTTGAGAAACCGGCAGGAGCACTTCCTTTTTCTTGTAGAAGGGATGGAGAAAAACGCAATTTATAGAGGGGCGAGCGTTTTTAGGGAACGTCGCCAAAACCACGAAAAAAGGGAACTATAAATCTAGTTCAGCCAATACCGGCAATGGGTAAACTACCTGCAAATGCAAGGTCATGCTGGTTGATTGCATCTAAGGCTAGAGCCGTGACTTCACGATGCGTCAGCCGATGGACAGTGAAAACCCGCCTATTTCTTTCTATCCAGATCGTCCGTATCGTGTAGATGATTCTCCCGCTGCGCCTCTTACGCACCTGTTTGGACTGCGAAGACAGCATCGTGTCCCACCAGTCCGACACGTTTCCTGGTTCTGAAAGGAAGCCTGAGATAGGTACGCCCTCATTTGTCCAGATGTTCACCTGGTTCTAGACCGCAACCGTGAAGGGACAATCGTTGTAGAGGTGTGTTGGTGTTTCCCGCTATTGAAGACATAGCATGCACCTGGGGTCATGGGGCCATCCCCTCACCGCCAGCATATCCGCGGTTAGGATTCTTCCGTGTAGAGCCAGCCAGGCAAAGAATTTGCATTCTGGCTCGGCGTTTGCGTTCTAGATCTTGGCCCTGTTGAAGCGTGTGTAGGACCCAAAGAATTGCGCACCATATGCCGAAGCCCCAGAGTATGCCCCGGAGGTAGTCAAGTTCCAGTGAATGCACTCCTCCCGGGCCGGGAAGAGTGTAGTCTGGTTGATTTGCTCCCACAAAGCCACAAATTTTCCCAGTTGCTGAATGGTTTGAAGCTTGGCCACCGCCCTGGTCCAGTTATCGTTTTGTGAGTTCATTGTGCACCGATCTGTTTTTTCTGGTGGTGATTTTATAAACTTCAGGGGGCAAGGAACTTTAGAGGGCTGCATCTAGTCCAGTTGTCATGCCAGAAGAGCGCCTTTTGCCCATTGCCAAGCGTGATGGAAGTGCAGGCGCGAAAAAGATTCATGTCTGTCTGGTCACATGGCAACTCAGATCCCGCCCAAGGCCCCTCCGGGTCAGTCCACTGTAGCCATGGCCAATGGAGACGCAGGGCACGGCCGAATCTCTCCAGGTCCATGATCCAAAGGCTACCCAAATGCTTGGGATGAAAGACAGTCTTCCAGTTGACCAGGGAGTGACCACCCGAGGTCTGAGCTTGGTCTTCCTTTTGCCAGATGAATGCCCGAATGATTTTGTTGATCTTTCTCTGGGTCCCCTTTGAAGGGTTGAGAGCAGTGATGTGAAAAGTTGCCATGGCCGTGAGAACGGACTGCGCAAGAGCCACCCTGCCTGGTTTGTTCAGTAGCTGTCCTTTCCATCCTGGAAGCCTGCCCGCGAGCCTGTCAATGAACGGTTGCAGATCAGTCCTCTTAAGACGCCGAAAGTGCGGTGGCAGCCCTAAGTAACGCCCTGGGAAGGTGGCGACTTTAGCGGGGAAGACAAATAGCACATCCTGAAGGTCAATGTCAGCACATCGGATCGGGAAGACCTCGGTCTTAGACAAGTTTGTGACTAGACCGCTAGCATCCCCAAACGTCTTCAAAATTGTAGAAATCGCACACTGCTCTTCCTTGTTAGGGTTTGCAAAAATGCCTGCATCGTCGGCATAGAGTGAAATTCTGCATCTGGTCGTCCTTGCGCGAATGGGCTTGAGGATGCCTTGCCGGGAGGCGAGCTGCAGGATCTGCTGGAGTGGGTCGATGGAGAGGATGAAAAGCATCGGAGATATTGGGTCGCCCTGTCGAAAGCCCTTTGCGTGTCTGAAAGTTTCCCCGGGGTTTCCATTAAGAAGAACGCTGGATGAGGAGGAAGACAGGGAGAGGCAGATCCAGTCCCGCCACCTTTGCCCAAACCCGAGGCGTTGCATGAACTGCAGGAGGAAGGCCCAATTAACAGAGTCGAAGGCCTTAGAAATATCAAGATTTAGGAAGAGGTTTGGGATATTCCGGCGGTGCAGGTCCTTAATGAGGTTCTGGACATGCAAGAAGTTGTCATGGATGGACCGTTTCTGCACGAATGTGCTTTGGCATTTGGAGACCAGCGTGGGCAGGATCGGAGCGAGTGTGTTTGCAAGGAGCTTGGAGAAGATCTTGCACAAGCTATGAATTAGGTTGATCGGTCTGTAGTCCCCGACCACTCTAGCGTCGGCTTTCTTGGGTAGCAGAACGATGTTCGCTGAGTTGATGAGAGAAGCACAGTCTCCGCGGAGGTTAGCAAGCTGTAGAATTGCATCAACAACATCACTCTGAATGATATCCTAGCATGCTTTGAAGAAAGCCCCAATGAACCCATCCGGGCCAGGAGCTTTAACAGATGGCAGGGCAAAAACCGCATATTTAATCTCATCCCCGCTGAAAGGTTCATCGAGCTCCGAGCGATCACTTGAAACCATCTCCAGGTTATCCCAAATTAAATTAGTCCTCCGGGGCGTGGGGGTGCCCAGATGCTACATGAACTACTAGAAAATATGCACTCAGAGACCCAGTGGAACTGTGGAAGCATGACAACACTCATGATCCTCCGCAGATCGAAACAGATACAGATGTACTCCGGTCCAATAACTTTTGATACCTCCTGCGTACACTCTTGATAGCTTCTTTACCTACAACATAACTGACACCTTCCTATGGGGGAACGTTGCATGGGAAACAAAAAAATTCCTACGCTTCACCAAGATAAATCTAAGAGATGGCCATCTATGAGAGGAGAGATTGCATCTACATACCCTTGTAGATCGCTAAGCGGAAGCACTAAGAAATGCGGTTGATGTAGTCGAACGTCTTCGCGATCCAATCACGATCCGTCCCGCGAACTCCCGATCAAGCGCCGAACGGACGGCACCTCCGCGTTCAACACATGTACGGCTTGATGACGCCTTCACCTCGTTGATCCAGCGAGCGATGGTGAATTAGTAGCTCGAGTCCTCCGGCAGCACGACGGCGTGGTGAGGTGATGGTGGAAGAATCTCAGCAGGGCTTCGCCGTGCGTTTATGAGAGGAGAAGTGCTACGAGGGAGAGGAGGGAAGTGCCATGGCTAGTTGTGGTGCGGCTGCCCTCTATCTCCACTAGTAGAAAACAGGCCTTTGGACCGGAGCATTAGTCCCGGTCGTGTTTTGGACCGGGACTAATGCGACCACATACTAGTCCCGGTTCATGAGGCTAGGCTCTAGTCCCGGTTCATAAGGAACCTCTAGTCCCGGTTGGTGACACCAACCGGGACTAAAGGTGTCGTGGCAGGGTTGCGTCAGGCTAGGGCCCATGCGAGACCCTTTAGTCCCGGTTGGTGTCACCAACCAACCGGGACTAGAGATGGTCATTTAGTCCCGGTTTGTGAGACCAACCGAGACTAAAGATATCACTATATAAAGATGCTTCTTCCAGCCCGAGCCCAAGCTCTCCTTTCTCTATTTTCTCTTCCCCCTTGATCGTGCTCATCCTCCATTTTTACCAACATTTGTCAAGATTTGAGGCACCCCATCTATACAAGTGTTCACAAAGGTTAGCAACTTTGTCCTTTCATCTCTCATTGCTAGATTAGCTCGTGCAATGCTCTATAAGTATAGTGATTTGAGGGTTTTAGTTTGGGAGTAATTATGTGGGAGTTTATTTTGATTTATATGCAATTTGAGCTCAAATTAACTTCTTAGTTTGCATATGTGTAGGTGTGGTTTACTTAGTGCCTTCCCGTCCTCGTCCTAACCACCGTCGATAGCCCGCACCGTCCCATCGCCGGCACCACCTTGGTGAGCCTCTTGTTCTTATCTTTTTTACAAAAAAAATCTTATTTGTATGATTTAGATAGTTACTTGTATAATTTTCTTACTTGTATGATTGTTTGTTATACATAGTGCCATGGTTTTTATATCCGTGCCCGTCGGCCCTCGTCTTGTTTATGATTCGGATGTGGTATATTCTCGTTTTAAAATATTCGTTGCATTTCGTGTTTATGACAATTATGCCCATCAAGTTGACATAGATATTTTTATCTAGGTGGTATGTGAACTGGAAATTGCAACCGACCCTCTTGTCGTGAAGTTAAATTTAGTTGAAAAAGAAAATGAGTGTTTGAAAGAAAAATTGAAAAGAATTGAAGAAGAGAAGATGAAATTGGAGTTGTATGTTGCCGATGTCGTCGATGATCACAAGATCAAGATGGATGCAATGCGCTTGAATATTAGAAAATATGCCGTTAATAAAGAGGCTTGGTATAATTATGCTGTTGGATCAATTACTACCTTAGTTGCGATTTTGATCGCATTTGTTGTTGCATTTAAATGCTTTAGCTAGATAGTTTTATGTTGTTTTATGAGAATAACTATGTATGAACTTGTATTAATTTGGTCTTTTCGGTGTTGTGTAATGAAGATGAGCCGACAATGGATGTACGGTGACCGACGCTCTCCCCAGTTCATTAATGGCGTGCATAGTTTTCTGCTTGCGGCTGAGGCAAACAAGCGGAATGGTTTTATGTCTTGTCCATGTGGTGTCTATAAGAATGATAGGAATTACTCCACCTCAAAAACCCTTCACGTCCACCTGTTTACGTCCAGCTTCATGACTGGCTATAACTGTTGGACCAAGCACGGAGAAACAGGTGTTCTAATGGAAGAGAATGAAGAAGAAGAGGATGATAACAACTATCCTGGGTTCCCTGAATACGATGGTACTACAATGGGGGAAGAGAGTGAAGAAGAAGAAGCTGAAGAAGAGGCATCAGATGAGCCCGTTGATGATCTTGGTCGGGCCATTGCTGATGCAAAGAGCAACTGCGAAAGTGAGAAGGAGAAGTTGAAGTTGCAGCGCATGTTAGAGGATCACAAAAAATTGTCGTACCCAAATTGCGAAGATGACAAGAAAAAGCTGGGTACCACACTGGAATTGCTTCAATGGAATGTAAAATTGCTGAAAATGTTAAAGAAGATGCTTCCAAAGGACAACGAATCGGCCGACAGTACGTATGAAGCAAAGAAGGTTGTATGCCCTCTAGGATTAGAGGTGTAGAAGATACATGCATGCCCTAATGACGGCATCCTCTACCGCGATGAGGAGTACGAGAATTTGAATGCATGCCCGGTATGCGGTGCATTGCGCTATAAGATCAGTCGCGATGACCCTGGTGATGATGTTGAGGGCGAGCGCCCCAGGAAGAGGATTTCTGCCAAGGTGATGTGGTATGCTCCTATAATACCACGGTTGAAACATTTGTTCCAAAACAAAGAGCATGCCAAGTTGTTGTGATGGCACAAAGAAGACCGTAAGAAAGACGGGAAGTTGAGAGTACCCGTTGATGGGTTGCAGTGGAGAAAAATCGAGAGAAAGTGGCCAGAGTTTGCAGATGACGCAAGGAACTTATGGTTTGGTCTAAGTGCAAATGGCATCAATCCTTTTGTGGAGCAGAGTAGCAATCATAGCACCTGGCCTATGACTCTATGTATCTATAACCTTCCTCCTTGGTTGTGCATGAAGAGGAAGTTCATTATGATGCCAGTGCTCATCCGAGGCCCTAAGCAACCCGGCAATGACATTGATGTGTACCTAAGGCCATTAGTTGAAGAACTTTTACAGCTGTGGGACATAAAAGGTGTACGTGTGTGGGATGAGCACAAACAGGAGGAATTTGACCTACGTCCATTGCTGTTTGTAACCATCAATGATTGGCCTGCTCTTAGTAACCTTTCAGGACGGATAAACAAGGGATATAATGCATGCACTGTTTAGATGAGGTCGAACGTATATATTTGGATAAATGTAAGAAGGTTATGTACCTGGGACATCGTCAATTTCTTCCGATCAAGCATGCCTTGAGAAAGGAAGAAAAGCATTTCAAAGGTGAGGCAGATCACCGGAAGAATCCTGGGCATCGTATTGGTGATGATATATTTGATATGGTCAAGGATTTAAAAGCAATCTTTGGAAAGGGTCCTAGCGGACAATCTGTTCCGAATGACGCTGACGGACACGCACCCATGTGGAAGAAGAAATCTATATTTTGGGAGCTAGAGTATTGGAAAGTCCTAGAGGTCCGCTCTGCAATCGACATGATGCACGTGACGAAGAATCTTTGCGTGAACCTACTAGGCTTCCTGGGCGTGTATGGGAAGACAAAAGATACACCGGAGGCATGGGAGGACCAGCAACGTATGAACGAAAAAGACGGCATGCATGCAAAGAAGTATCAAGGTCCTGCCAGCTACGCTCTTACCAAAGCAGAGAAGGAAATCTATTTTGAATGCTTGCTCAGTATGAAGGTCCTGTCTGGCTTCTCGTCGAATATAAAGGGAATAATAAATATGGCAGAGAAAAAATTCCAAAACCTAAAGTCTCATGACTGCCACGTGATCATGACGCAATTACTTCCGGTTGCATTGAGGGGGCTTCTACCGGAAAATGTTCGATTAGCCATTGTGAAGCTATGTGCATTCCTCAATGCAATTTCTCAGAAGGTAATCGATCCAGAAATCCTACCAAGGTTACGGAATGATTTGGTGCAATGTCTTGTCAGTTTCGAGTTGGTGTTCCCACCATCCTTGTTCCATATCAGGACGCACGTCCTAGTTCACCTAGTCGAAGAGATTTCCATTCTGGGTCCCGTATTTCTACACAATATGTTCCCCTTTGAGAGGTTCATGGGAGTCTTAAAGAAATATGTTCATAACCGTGCTAGGCCAGAAGGAAGCATCTCCAAGGGCCATGAAACAGAGGGGGTTATTGAGTTTTGTGTTGACTTTATTCCTGACCTTAAGCCGATTGGTGTTCCTGAATCGCGGCATGAGGGGAGACTAAGTGGAAAAGGCACGCTAGGAAAGGATTCAGTAATATGTAGGGACGGGCATTCTTGGGCCCAAGCACACTACACAGTTCTACAAAATTCCACCTTGGTGGCTCCGTATATCGAGGAACACATGGATATTGTACGCTCCAAGAACCCAGAGCAGTCTGACCCCTGGATTAAATGTAGACACATGGCGACTTTCGGCGATTGGTTGCAAACACATCTCATGAATGACGATACTGTTGAAGAGGAGCTGTACTCGTTGGCCAAGTCATCATCTTCGACTATAATGACTTTCAAAGGGTACGAGATTAATGGGAATACATTTTACACGATCGCCCAAGATAAAAAGAGCACCAACCAAAATAGTGGTGTCCGCTTTGATGTAACAAACACCAATGGGGAAAAGGACACATATTATGGTTACATAGAGGAGATATGGGAACTTGACTGTGGACATGATTTTAAGGTCCCTTTGTTTCGGTGCAAATGGGTCAATATGACAGGGGTAAAGCTAGACCCGCGGTACGGAATGACAACAGTGGATCTCAACAATCTTGGGTACACAGACGAACCATTCGTCCTAGCCAATGATGCGGCGCAGGTTTTTTATGTGAAGGACATGTCTACCAAACCGAGAAAAAGGAAAGCTAAGGAAGCGAATACATCATACGGTGAGCCACAAAGTGCCATATAGTTCTTTCAGGAAAAAGAAACATCGTGGGAGTGGAGGACAAGACAGACATGTCAGAAGATTATGAGAAGTTTCATGAAATTCCTCCCTTCACAGTGAATACTGACCCAAGCATCCTGTTAAATGATGAAGATTGTCCATGGTTACGGCGCAAAGGGACACACGCGAAGAAAAAGTTTTGTAACATATGAGTTTTGATGACCCACAAGTATAGGGGATCTATCGTAGTCCTTTCGATAAGTAAGAGTGTCGAACCCAATGAGGAGCAGAAGGAAATGACAAGCGGTTTTCAGCAAGGTATTCTCTGCAAGCACTGAAATTATCGGTAACAGATAGTTTTGTGATAAGATAGTTCGTAACGGGTAGCAAGTAACAAGTGTAACAAAGGTGCAGCAAGGTGGCCCAATCCTTTTTGTAGCAAAGGACAAGCCTGGACAAACTCTTATATAAAGCAAAGCGCTCCCGAGGACACATGGGAATTTCTGTCAAGCTAATTTTCATCATGCTCATATGATTCGCGTTCGTTACTTTGATAATTTGATATGTGGGCGGACCGGTGCTTGGGTGCTGCCCTTACTTGGACAAGCCTCCCACTTATGATTAACCTCTCTCGCAAGCATCCGCAACTACGAAAGAAGAATTAAGATAAATCTAACCATAGCATGAAACATATGGATCCAAATCAGCCCCTTACGAAGCAACGCATAAACTAGGGTTTAAGCTTTTGTCACTCTACCAACCCATCATCTACTTATTACTTCCCAATGCCTTCCCCTAGGCCCAAATAATGGTGAAGTGTCATGTAGTCGATGTTCACATAACACCACTAGAGGAGAGACAACATACATCTCATCAAAATATCGAACGAATACCAAATTCACATGATTACTTATAACAAGACTTATCCCATGTCCTCAGGAACAAATGTAACTACTCACAAAGCATATTCATGTTCATAATCAGAGGAGTATTAATTATCATTAAGGATCTGAACATATGATCTTCCACCAAGTAAACCAACTAGCATCAACTACAAGGAGTAATCAACACTACTAGCAACCCACAGGTACCAATCTGAGGTTTTGAGACAAAGATCGGATACAAGAGATGAACTAGGGTTTGGAGAGAAGATGGTGCTGGTGAAGATGTTGATGAAGATTGACCCCCTCTCGATGAGAGGATCGTTGGTGATGACGATGGCTTCGATTTCCCCCTCCGGGAGAGAAGTTTCCCCGGCAGAACAGCTCCGCCGGAGCCCTAGATTGGTTCTGCCCAGGTTCCACCTTGAGACGGCGGTGCTTCGTCCCGAAAACTCTCTTCTAATTTTTTCCAGGTCAAAACCCTCCATATAGCAGAAGATGGGCACCGGAGGCCTGCCAGGGGGCCCACAAGCCATAGGGGCGCGCCCAGGGGGGTAGGGCGCGCCCCCCTGGCTTGTGACCTCCTGGTGGGTCCCCTCTGGTATTTCTTTCGCCCAATATTTTTTTATAGTCCAAAATAATTCTCCGTAACTTTTCAGGACTTTTGGAGTTGTGCAGAATAGGTCTCTCATATTTGCTCCTTTTCCAGTCCAGAATTCCAGCTGCCGGCATTCTCCCTCTTCATGAAGACCTTGTAAAATAAGAGAGAAAAGGCATAAGTATTGTACCACAATGTGTAATAACAGCCCATAATGCAATAAATATCAATATAAAAGCATGATGCAAAATGGACGTATCAACTCCCCCAAGCTTAGACCTCGCTTGTCCTCAAGCGAAAGCCGAAATCGATGAATATGTCCACATGTTTAGAGATAGAGGTGTCGATAAAATAAAATACAGACATGAGAGCATCATGATCATCTTTAGAACAGCAATACTTATTGATATATAATTTCTGATGCTAGAGTAATGATTCATTCACAAGGTAAAGTACGAATCAAGAACTCTATTGAGAACCAACAAACTATGATCTCAGTAATTGAAGCAATTGCAATTTATCATAACATCGGAAAGAGTCAATATAAGAGCTTGTAAAGCAAATCCACATACTCAATCATCTTTTAGTATTTCATAATTGCTAACACTCATGCGGTACTCATGAGGTCAAAGCTTTAATTGGACACAGAGAAAGATAGGGGCTTATAGTTTTGCCTCCCAACTATTTACCTCAAGGGTAATGTCAACAAAAATAACTCATGATCACCCACATCCGAGTGGATATATGTGTCTAGATCATTCCCCAACACATGACGCTTGCCAAGAGAGAAAGGCGAAATATAGGAAGTGGTGAAGATCACCATGACTCTTGCATAAGGTCAGTACTAAAAAGTAAAAGTAACAGATATGCCCTTCGCAGAGGGAAGCAGAGGTTGTCATGCGCTTTTATAGTTGGATGCGCAATCTCTTAATGCAAAAGAACGTCACTTTATATTGCCTCTTGTGATAAAGAACTTTATTATGCAGTCCGTCGCTTTTATTTCTTCTGTATCACAAGTTCGTATAAAGTTTATTTTCCTCACATTAATAGATCATACATATTTAGAGAGCAAATTTTTTTTATTGCTTGCACCAATGACAACGTACTTGAAGGATCTTACTCAATCCATAGGTAGATATGGTGGACTCTCATGGCAAAACTGGGTTGAGGGTGTTTGGATGCACAGTTTTGGCTAATATGGGGTGGAAGCAAGCGTCACATGTTAAAGGATCTATAACCATATAACTTCGATTCGGAAATAAGCAAACATAACCCATTATGCTGTCTTCCTTGTCCAACATCAACTTCTTAGCATATAATATTTTAATGAGTGCTCACAATCATAAAAGATGTCCAAGATAATATATTTATATGTGAACCTCTCTTTCTTTATTACTTCCTTTTAATTGCAACAATGACCAATCACTATGTTTGTCAACTCACAACAAATTTCAATCGACACACTTCTTATATGTGAAGTCATCACTCCCCATAAGATCATCATATATACTCTTTACTTTTATTCTATACTTCTTTCTATTTCTTTTTCTCAAGATCATAGCAAACAAGCAAAGCCCTCAACTCAAAACTACTTTTTATTATATAACTCTCGGACTCGCTTACATAGGGGGAACATAAAGCAAAACTCAAAACTAGATCACACTAAAAACTTTATTCCACCTAGATCAAGATATAACCAAAAGGATCGAACAAAAAAAACGATAAAAGTAAAAGATGTGATGGTGATACGATACCGGGGCACCTCCCCCAAGCTTGGCACAAGCCAAGGGGAGTGCCCATACCCAAGTGTTTAGTTGTCTTCCTTCCGAGGTGGTGATGTTGGAGAAGGATCTTTAAGCTTGTTCAGTTTCCACTTAAGCATAAAATTCTGTTCCCTCAGATCGTCAACTTCCTGCTCGAGCTTCAATATCCTTTGACATAATTCTTGCTTGCTCTCCTGCAGAAAACGAGAAGGGATAAATAGAACCATGGGTTTCCTCCTTGTGTTTGGGAGGCTCGATTTCCTGAACTCCACGTGCATATCTCCTAGTTGAGGCGGGGAAATTTCTTCTTCATCCGAGCCTTCCTCCTCATATTTGCCTTCTTGTTCCTCCTCCGAGAACAATCCATAAGGATCTAAGTCCCCATAGAGCTTGGGATTGGCAAGATAATGCGATATATAGCTCTCCCCATCGGACTCTTGGGACGACATCTTGCTCTAAATCTGCTGCAGAGACAACTCAAAACGAAAACAGGAGGTATTGTCGTGATATGAGGGCCAAAACCTTCGGGAGATTATATAATGAATTTTTACCGACCTACAGGAGTATACCACAAGAAAACGGAGTCTGGAGAGTACACGGGGTGGCCACAAGCCACAGGGGCGCGCCCAGGGGGGTAGGGTGCGTCCCCCTGGCTTGTCGCCTCCTCGTGCACTTTTCGGACTACTTTAAATTTTCCTAATTTATTAAATATTCCAAAACGGAGAAAAATTGCTATTGGAAAAGTTTTGGAGTCAGTTTGCTTACCGTACCACATACGTATTCCTTTTCGGAGTCTGAAACGTTCTGGTAGGTCTCCCTAATGTACTCCTCCGGAGTTATGGTATTGATAATATTGGTTTCAACATTTATGGGAGTACCTGAGATATAATGTTTGATTCTTTGCCCGTTTACCACCTTCGGATTTGTGCCTTCGGCGTTGTTGATCTTGATGGCACCGGAACGATATACTTCCTCAATAATGTAAGGCCCTTCCCATTTAGAGAGAAGTTTTCCTGCAAAAAATCTTAAACGAGAATTGTATAGCAAGACATGGTCATCTACATTGAATTCACGCTTTTGTATCCTTTTATCATGCCATCTCTTAACTTTTTCTTTAAACAACTTGGCATTCTCATAGGCCTGGGTTCTCCATTCATCAAGTGAGCTAATGTCAAATAACCTCTTCTCACCAGCAAGTTTAAAATCATAGTTGAGCTCTTTGATTGCCCAATAAGCTTTATGTTCTAGTTCTAGAGGTAAGTGACATGCTTTACCATAGACCATTTTATACGGAGACATACCCATAGGGTTTTTGTAAGCAGTTCTATAAGCCCATAATGATCATCAAGTTTCTTAGACCAATTCTTTCTAGATCTATTAACAGTCTTTTGCAAGATCAATTTAATTTCTCTATTGCTTAATTCTACTTGACCACTAGACTGAGGATGATATGGGGATGCAATTCTATGATTAACATCATACTTAGCAAGCAATTTACGGAAAGCACCATGAATAAAGTGTGAACCACCATCAGTCATTAAATATCTAGGGACTCCAAATCTAGGGAAAATAACTTCTTTAAGCATTTTAATAGAAGTGTTATGATCAGCACTACTAGTTGGAATAGCTTCTACCCACTTAGTAACATAATCAACAGCAACTAGAATATGAGTATACCCGTTGGACTTTGGAAAAGGTCCCATATAATCAAAACCCCAAACATCAAATGGTTCAATAACAAGTGAGTAATTCATAGGCATTTCCTGACGTCTACTAATATTACCAATTCTTTGACATTCATCACAAGACAAGACAAACTTACGAGCATCCTTGAAGAGAGTAGGCCAATAAAAACCAGATTGTAATACCTTGTGTGCAGTTCTATCTCCAGCGTGGTGTCCTCCGTAGGCCTCGGAGTGACACTTGTGTAGGATCTATTCCTGTTCATGCTCAGGTACACAACGTCTAATAACACCATCTACTCCTTCTGTATAAAGGTGTGGATCATCCTAGAAGTAGTGTCTTAAATCATAGAAGAACTTTTTCTTTTGTTAGTACGTGAAACTAGATGGTATAAATTTAGTAACTATGTAATTAGCATAATCAGCATACCATGGAGCATTACGTGAAGCATTTATGACAACCAATTGTTCATCAGGAAAGCTATCATCAATAGTTAGTGGGTCATCAAGAACATTTTCTAACCTAGACAAGTTGTCTGCTACGGGGTTCTCAGCTCCCTTTCTATCAATAATATGCAAATCAAATTCTTGTAGCAAAAGAACCCATCTAATAAGTCTAGGTTTAGCATTTCTATTCCATAAGGTATTTAATAGCAGCATGATCAGTGTGAACAGTTACTTTGCAATCAACAATGTACGGTCTGAACTTATCACAAGCAAACACAACTGCTAAAAATTCCTTTTCAGTAGTAGCATAGTTTCTTTGAGCACTGTCTAGAGTTTTACTAGCATAATGGATAACATTTAATTTCTTATCAACTCTTTGTCCTAGAACAGCACCAACAGCATAATCACTAGCATCACACATAATTTCAAAGGGTAGGTTCCAATCAGGTGGTTGAACAACAGGTGCAGAAATCAAGGCTTTCTTAAGGATTTCAAATGCTTCTACACAATCATCATCAAAAATGAAAGGAACATCTTTTTGCAAAAGATTAGTGAGAGGCCTAGAAATCTTAGAGAAATCTTTAATGAACCTCCTATAGAAACCAGCATGGCCAAGGAAACTTCTTATACCTCTGATATCCGTAGGACACGGCATTTTTTCAATAGCATCAACTTTAGCTCAATCAACTTCAATACCTCTTTTGGAGATTTTGTGTCCCAAGACAATACCCTCATTAACCATAAAGTGGCACTTCTCCCAATTCAAGACAAGATTAGTTTCTTCACATCTCTGCAAAACTCGATCAAGGTTGCTCAAGCAATCATCAAAAGAAGTTCCGTAAAAGGAGAAATCATCCATGAAAACGTCAACAATCTTTTCACAAAAGTCAGAGAATATAGCAGTCATACATCATTGAAAGGTAGCAGGTGCATTGCATAAACCAAAAGACATACGTCTATAAGCAAAGGTACCGAAAGGGCAAGTAAAAGTGGTCTTCTCTTGGTCCTCTTTTGACACAGGTATTTGAGAGAAACCAGAATAACCATCTAGAAAGCAAAAGTGTGTGTGTTTGGATAGTCTTTCTAGCATTTGATCAATAAAAGGTAGAGGGTAATGATCTTTCCTAGTAGCTTTATTTAATTTCCTAAAATCAATTACCATTCTATATCCTGTAACAATTCTTTGCGGGATCAATTCATTTTTATCATTAGGAACAACGGTAATACCTCCCTTCTTAGGAACACAATGAACGGGACTAACCCATCTACTGTCAGCAATAGGATAAATTATACCTGCCTCCAGAAGCTTTAATATTTCATTTCTTACCACTTCTTTCATTTTAGGATTTAACCGTCATTGGTGATCAACAACTGGTTTAGCATCAGGCTCCATATTAATTTTATGCTGACATAGAGTGGGACAAATGCCCTTAAGATCATCAAGAGTATATCCAATAGCAGCACGGTGTTTCTTCAGAGTTTTCAATAATCTCTTTTCTTCATGCTCTGAAAGGTTAGCACTAATAATAATAGGATATATCTTGTTTTCATCAAGATAAGCATATTTCAGAGTATCCGGTAATTGTTTAAGCTCAAACACAGGATCACCCTTGGGTGGAGGAGGATCCCCAAGTATTTCAACAGGCAAGTTGTGTTTAAAATAGGATGCTGATCAAAGAAAATCTTGTCTATTTCATTCATTTCATTCATGTGCATATCGTTTTCATGGTCTAGCAAACATTGTTCTAAGGGGTCTGTAGGAGGCACAACAATAGAAGCGAGACCAATAATTTCATCCTTACTAGGCAATTCTTTATCATGGGATTGTCTACGAAACTTAGAGAAATTAAACTCATGAGACACATCCCCAAAACTTACAGTAACGGTTTCCTTCTCACAATCTATCTTAGCATTAACAGCATTCAATAAAGGTCTACCAAATATAATGGGACAAAAATCATCTCGTGGGGAACCAAGAACAGGAAAATCAGTAGGATATTTTATTTTCCCACACAAGACGTCAACATCTCTAACAATCCCAACTGGCGCTATAGTATCTCTATTAGCAAGCTTAATGGTAACATCAATTTCTTCTAATTCAGCTGGTGCAATATCATTCATAATTTCTTGATATAAAGTAAAGGGAATTGCACCCACATCACATAGGCCATGATAACAATGATCTCCTATTTTAACAGAAAAAACAGGCATGCCAACTATAGGTCTATGTTTATCTTTAGTATCAGATCTAGCAATTCTAGCAGCTTCCTCACAGAAATGAATAACATGCCCATCAATATTATCAACCAAGAGATCTTTGACCATAGCAATACTAGGTTCAACTTTAATTTATTCAGGGGGTGTAGGTGTTCTAACATAGCTCTTACGAACCACAGTTGAAGCTTTAGCATGTTCCTTTATTCTAACGGGGAAAGGTTGTTTCTCAATATAAGCAGCAGGAATAACAGGATCAACATTATAAGTAATAGTTTCTTCTTCAACTTTAATAGGTTCAACTACTTTCACTTCAATGGGAGGATGATATTTAAACCACTTCTCCTTAGGGAGATCAACATGAGCAGCAAAAGATTCACAGGAAGAAGCTACTATCTCAGAGTCAAGTCCATATTTAGTGCTAAATTCACGAAAAGCATCGGTGTCTACAAAGGATTTAACACAATCAAACTTAAGGTTTATACCTGACTCCTTACCTTCGTCGAGCTCCCAATCTTCAGAGTTGCGTTTAATTCTTTCCAATAAATCCCATTTGAATTCAATAGTCTTCTTCATAAAAGAACCAGTACAAGAAGTATCGAGCATGGATTGATCATTATGAGAAAGCCAAGCATAAAAATTCTGAATATTAATTTCTCTTGAGAGCTCATGATTGGGGCATGAATATAACATTGACTTAAGCCTCCCCCAAGCTTGAGCGATACTTTCTCCTTCACGAGGCCAAAAATTATAAATATAATTCCGATCACGATGAACCAGATGCATAGGATAAAACTTCTGATGAAATTCCAATTTCAATCGGTTGTAGTTCCATTATCCAATATCTTCACATAGCCTATACCATGTCAATGCCTTCTCCTTCAAAGATAAAGGAAAGACCTTCTTCTTGACATCATCCTCGGGCAAACCTGCAACCTTAAATAATCCACAAACTTCATCCACATAGATCAGATGCAAATCAGGATGTAGTGTTCCATCTCCTGCCTAAGGATTAGCTAGCAGTTTCTCTATCATACCCGAAGGAATCTCATAATAAATATTTTCAGTAGGTTCAGTAGGTTGAGGAGCAAATCTTTGTGCTTCCGGTCGAGGTGAAGATACCCCAAACAAGCCCCTCAAAGGATTATTTTCCATAGTAACAAGTGACAGTAAATTTCAGCACACTATATAAAATTTTCCTTACCAAATTCCACTCACCAAAGGCGCTTCACTCGCCGGAAACGGCGCCAGAAAAGAGTCTTGATGACCCACAAGTATAGGGGGTCTATCGTAGTCCTTTCTATAAGTAAGAGTGTCGAACCCAACGAGGAGCAGAAGGAAATGACAAGCAGTTTTCAGCAAGGTATTCTCTGCAAGCACTGAAATTATCGGTAATAGATAGTTTTGTGATAAGATAGTTCGTAATGGGTAGCAAGTAACAAGTGTAACAAAGGTGCAGCAAGGTGGCCCAATCCTTTTTGTAGCAAAGGACAAGCCTGGACAAACTCTTATATAAAGCAAAGCGCTCCCGATGACACATGGGAATTTCTGTCAAGCTAGTTTTCATCATGCTCATATGATTCGCGTTCGTTACTTTGATAATTTGATATGTGGGTGGACCGGTGCCTGGGTGCTACCCTTACTTGGACAAGCCTCCCACTTATGATTAACCTCTCTCGCAAGCACCCGCAACTACAAAAGAAGAATTAATATAAATCTAACCATAGCATGAAACATATGGATCCAAATCAGCCCCTTACGAAGCAACGCATAAACTAGGGTTTAAGCTTCTGTCACTCTAGCAACCCATCATCTACTTATTACTTCCCAATGCCTTCCCCTAGGCCCAAATAATGGTGAAGCGTCATGTAGTCGACGTTCACATAACACCACTAGAGGAGAAACAACATACATCTCATCAAAATATCGAACGAATACCAAATTCACATGATTACTTATAACAAGACTTATTCCATGTCCTCAGGAACAAACGTAACTACTCACAAAGCATATTCATGTTCATAATCAGAGGAGTATGAATTATCATTTAGTATCTGAACATATGATCTTCCACCAACTAAACCAACTAGCATCAACTACAAGGAGTAATCAGCACTACTAGCATCCCACAGGTACCAATCTGAGGTTTTGAGACAAAGATCGGATACAAGAGATGAACTAGGGTTTGGAGAGGAGATGGTGCTGGTGAAGATGTTGATGGAGATTGACCCCCTCTCGATGAGAGGATCCTTGGTGATGACGATGGCTTCGATTTCCCCCTCCGGGAGAGAAGTTTCCCTGGCAGAACAGCTCCGCCGGAGCCCTAGATTGGTTCTGCCTAGGTTCCGCCTCGAGACGGCGGCGCTTCGTCCCGAAAGCTCTCTTCTGATTTTTTCCAGGTCAAAACCCTCCAAATAGCAGAAGATGGGCACTGAAGGCCTGCCAGGGGGCCCACAAGCCACAGGGGCGCGCCCAGGGGGGTAGGGCGCGCCCCCCTGGCTTGTGACCTCCTGGTGGGTCCCCTCTGGTATTTCTTTCGCCCAATATTTTTTATATATTCCAAAATAATTCTTCGTAACTTTT
This sequence comes from Elymus sibiricus, assembly GCA_039707655.1. NCBI lineage: Eukaryota > Viridiplantae > Streptophyta > Magnoliopsida > Poales > Poaceae > Elymus > Elymus sibiricus. The sequence continues at coordinate 490,746,116 of CM077675.1, forward strand.
CAGGACTTTTGGAGTTGTGCAGAATAGGTCTCTCATATTTGCTCCTTTTCCAGTTCAGAATTCCAGCTGCCGGCATTCTCCCTCTTCATGAAGACCTTCTAAATAAGAGAGAAAAGGCATAAGTATTGTACCACCATGTGTAATAACAGCCCATAATGCAATAAATATCAATATGAAAGCATGATGCAAAATGGACGTATCAAGTTTTCATCCGAAACCCTTATACATCGAAGGAGATGGTCTAGTTAATTTGTACAAGAAGTGCATCCAGTTTTTTCGGTAACCCTCTCAACTTTTTAGTACATTCTATGTGGGTGAAATGATGATACCATGCCAAGTTTCAACCTTTTCAGAGTTCTTTTGTATTACTTTTCAATTTCAGGGTCATTCAGCGCAAAAAAAATCATTAAATCATGAAAAATATCAAATGAAGTTAGAAAGGGTTAAAATTTGAGGATGTGGATTTGAATGGTGCATATTGAATGCACAAAAAGTCTGGAGTTGAAATATGTTTTAAAAAATGAAATTCCTTTGTAACAGATGAGTTTTCGTCCGAAACCCTTATACTTCGAAGGAGATGGCCCAGTTTGTACACGAAGTGCGTCCAGTTTTTGCCGTAACCCTCTCAACTTTTTAGCACATGCTATGTGTCTGAAATGATGATACCATCACAAGTTTCAACCTTTTCAGAGTTCATTTGTACTGCTTTTCAATTTCAGGGTCATTCGGTGCAAAAAAATCATTAAATGCATGAAAAATATCAAATGAAGATTGAAAGGGTTGAAATTTGAGGATGTGGCTTTGAATGGTGCATATTGAATGCACAAAAAGTCTGGAGTTGAAATAAGTTTTAAAAAATGAAATGCCTTTGTAACAGATGAAGGTATAAAACTAAAAGAGTTAAACAGAATCTGGTTTTGATTAAAACACCTGTTTAAAATATCCTAAAAATTCCGAAGTTGAACATAATGATAAAACATACTAATATAAAACAACGGGAAATACAATCACTCAAAATCTATTTTTAAACTAAAGTTATTCACAAACTAGTGATTCACACAAATTTCAAAATAATTCAATTTAAACTATTTAAATTTGAAAACTACAGGCACTAACAAAAAGTTTATAATTTTTTTGACTTAAAGCAAAAAGATTCATTCAAAACCTGTAAATATTCTAATAGTTATTCCAAATCTAAAAACAGAAACTGTCCTGTTTAGAAAAACAAAACAAAACAGAAAAGAGAAAATAGACCTTTAGTCCCAGTTGGAGCAACCAACCGGGAATAAAGGTCCCTTCCCGCGCGGAAACTGGGCCGCCGAAAAGGAGACCTTTAGTCCCGGTTGGTGGCGCCAACCGGGACTAAAGGTTTGAGCCCCCGCGCGGGAGGAGGACCTTTAGTCCCGGTTGCTGATACTAACCGGGACTAAAGGCCTCTTTAGTCCTGGTTGGTGGCACCAACCGGAACTAAAGGTCTCCTCTATTTAAACCCACCTTCTTCCTCCCCACATAATTCCCATCACGCCCGCTCGACGACGCCGCCACCAGTTTGCCCCGCGCGCGCTGCTACTTCTTGAGCTTGCGTTGGTTTTCCCTTGAAGAGGAAAGGGTGATGCAGCAGAGTAGATAAGTATTTCCCTCAGTTGTTGAGAACCAAGGTATCAATCCAGTAGGAGACACAAGCAAGTCACCAATAGATGCACCTACACAAATAATCAAACACTTGCACCCAACGCTATAAAGGGGTTGTCAATCCCTTCACGGTTACTTGCAAGGATGAGATCTGATAGAGATAGATGGAAAAGAATACTAAAACGAAAAGCAAAGTAAATAGATCTGAAAATATGATATGGAAAATAGACTCGGGGGCCATAGGTTTCATTAGCGGCTTCTCATGAAGGCAAATAATACGGTGGGTGAACAAATTACTATCGAGCAATTGATAGAAAAGCGCATAGTTATGACGATATCCAAGGCAATGATTATGCATATAAGCATCACGTCCGTGTCAAGTAGACCGAAACGATTCTGCATCTACTACTATTACTCCACACATCGACCGACTCCTGCCTGCATCTAGAGTATTAAGTTCATGAAGAACAGAGTAACGCATTAGGTAAGATGACATGATATAGAGGGATAAACTCAAGCAATATGATGAAAACCCAATCTTTTTATCCTCGATGGCAACAATACAATACGTGCCTCGCTACCCCTACTTTGTCACTGGGTGAGGACACCACAAGATTGAACCCAAAACTAAGCACCTCTCCCATTGCAAGAATTACCAATCTAGTTGGCCAAACCAAACCAATAACTCGAAGAGACTTGCAAAGATATGAAATCATGCATATAAGAATTCAGAAAAGACTCAAATAATATTCATAGATAAGCTGATCATAAACCCACAATTCATCGGATCTCGACAAACACACCGCAAAAGAGTATTACATCGGATAGATCTCCATGAAGATCATGAAGAACATGGTATTGAAGAACATAGAGAGAGAAGAAGCCATCTAGCTACTAGCTATGGACCCGAAGGTCTGTGGTGGACTACCCATGCATCATCGGAGGGGCAATGGAGTTGATGTAGATGCCCTCCGTGATCGAATCTCCCTCCGGCAGATTACCGGAAAAGGCTCCAAGATTGGATCTCAGTGGAACAAAGGCTTCCTTCATCTCCAAGTCTGCTGGGTTTCTTCTGGTCCAAGAAAAATCATTCCAAAGATTTTATTCCGTTTGGACTCCGTTTAATATTCCTTATCTGCAATACTCAAAAACAAGAAAAAAACAGAAACTGGCACAAGGCACTAGATTAATAGGTTAGTCCCAAAAATAATATAAAATAGCATATTAATGCATATAAAACATCCAAAACAGATAATATAATAGCATGGAACAATCAAAAATTATAGATACGTTGGAGACGTATCACGCGCGCCCTCGACGTCGCCGTCCGGCCGCTTTACTCCCAAGCGCCGCCCGAGCCCGCGCCGGCGCCGCCACGCTGCCCGCCGCCGCCGCTCCTCCGTGCGCACCCGCCTCGATCCCCGCCCTCTCCTCCAAGAGTCGCCGCAGCCCGAGCCCGCCCCGACGCCGCTCCTCCCCGCCTCCGGCGTCCTCCTCCATCTCCGGCGCCGCTCCTCCGTCTCCGCCCCGACGATCCCGGCCGGTGAGCATCTCCTCCTCGGATTTTGTTCATTTTTTGTATGTTAGAATTTGTATAGATGTTCTTGATGTTTAGATCAGTTCTTCATGTTTAGATGTTGATGTTTAGATGTTTAAATGTTTAGATGTTTAAAACAGTTCTTGATGTTTAGATGTTTAGATGTTTAAATGTTCTTCTCGAATTTTGTTTATTGAAATCAGTTCTTGATGTTTAGATGTTTAAATGTTTAGATGTTGCTGATTTGCTAATTGAGATATTGCATATAAAGCATCTTCAAATCCCTTGTTATTGCGTAGCCGTCGAATCGATTGCATAGCATAGCCGTCGAATCGATGAAGCCCTATAGAAATTTGAGTAGTAATTTGCTTATAAGTTTGAGTAGGAATTTGTTTATAAATATGAGTAGCATAATAAAATGATAATCATTGTTATGTAAATCCCATGTTTATAAGTTCTCGACGTTGACAATGCCAGGCCCGCATCCTCATCGTCGACTCGGCGGTGACAACCTGCTTGAGAGGCACCATGTCCGGGACTGGGCTCCGCCGGGCTGGCACTGGGAGGTGCTACCTTCCAGGGCACGCAGCTTGGTGAGGAATCAGGCTCCTGTCGTCGACCCGAAGGTTCTTTGGTGGCGGTCGCGTGGACCACTATCGGTGCGGAGGGAGCCAGCCCCCGCGGAGGTGGTACGTCGTCGTGTCAGGGAGGACGACGACCACGTCCGTCGCTACATGGCTGTGTTGGACGCCAGGTTCTCCAATACCTGGCAGGTTCTTCAGGGATCTCACCCAAGCTATGGTCCTGTCATGGTTCCTTCTCTTTGGGTGTCCACGACCCGCGATACCGTCCGTCGTCAACTGGATTATTCGATGATGTAGTGATATTATATGATAATATTCGAGATGTATTAGTGATAACATTCGAGATGACATTCGAGATGTATTAGGGATAATATATGATAATATTCGAGATGTATTAGTGATAATATATGATGCATTAACTGGATTATTTGAGATGTATTAGTGATATTATATGATGAATACTTAATTGTTTTATCTTTCATCTGGATTAGTTAAGCTATGGACGATAGCGGCAGAGACCGTGAAGAGGATCTCTTCAGGATGATACGCTCCGGCCAAAACACAGATATTGAACTAGATGACGGTTCACAATGGCTGAACGATTCTAGTGAGGGAATTAAGGAAGAACCAATAGACGAAGCGCACACAAACAATGATGGCGAAGGAAATGTTCTTGAATTAACAAAGTCCGGCGAGGTATATATATAAATATATATAAGGCCTCTGGTGATCATTACATGTATTAATTGATTTGTGTGTGTGTGTGTATATATATATATATATATATATATATATATATATTAACGAATCTTTCTTCTTTTATCCCTCAAGATCGAGAAAATCTTCTACAAGGGTAGTACGAGGCGCGACCAAAAAGTTGCCCGCTGGCATAAAGTACAATATCAATGAAATCAAAGCAGATGGCCAACCGATTGCTGCTAAAAAGAATGCGGACAAATTTATACGTCAATGTGGAGTTATTGTTAGGGACCAAATCCCGATCACCGTTCAAGAATGGAATGAGCCCAAGGAAGATCGAGGAGTTACTTTTGTCGACGAAAGACCAAAAAATCTGCTTTGGGAGGAGCTCATGTCACATTTCACCCTATCAGAGGGTTTCACAGATCGCCAACGGGAGCAAGTCAAGAAGTTTGCTCTTAAGAAGATGGACACACAATTCTAGAGTTGGAAGAAAAAATTATGGGCCAAATACGGAGGAAAGAAGACTCAAAAATTCGCCCAACAACAAGGGAAGGTAAAAGATCACCGGGACTTATTTGTGCAGTTCAAGGAATCGGAAGAAGCTAAGGTACAGTCGAGCATAAACAATATAAATGCTGAGAAAAAAAGTTTCTCCATCTTCTGGGGCCAGGTGGCTACAAGACTGCGATGCCTAAGTGGGATGAATCTGAGGAAAAGATGATTGCTACAGGGGTTACTCCAAAAACAGTGGGTTGGCCCAACAGGTGCAGGACTTGGTTTAATGTGCATGGGGGAAAGTTGGACCCAAAGATGGGGGAGATTATTGAACTGGCAAGTCTTAAAGAAGCCTCAGACGCTTTACTTGCAGCAATAGAAGAGGCTTGAACGGGGGCGTTCCAGCCTGAGAGAGAGAATGATGAGCTTACACGCGCCCTCAAAAATCCTAAACACCCGGGACGAACAAGAGGCAAAGGCGTTGTTCTGTGGTTTGAGGGGTTTGCGGAGTGGAACGACACTTACATAAGCCGTAAGAGAAAGAAGAAGTAGGATGCAGACCGGCTTCAAAAGGTAGAATCAAAGAACGCGGAGTTGGAACGCGCTTTCATGCAGCAGCAGCAGCAGCAGCAGATCGACACACTTAGCCAGCAAAGGGCGTCTCAGTTGCAGGAGCACCAAGATCCAGCATTGGATAGTACCATCCCATCTATGCTGACAAGCAGCGTGGGTTCCACGGGGGTCCCGGCCGATGATGCACTACTGGCTCACTACCCCGTGGATGATATCCAAGAGACAAGAACTTGTGAGCTACATATGAAAATGAAGAACATATCCATGAAGGTGGCGGACAACTTTGCTTTCCCGAATCCACCTGAAGCAACCCTCCACGGCAATCCGATTCCACCTGGCTATGCTCGTGTCGGGGTGGATGAAGTTCTGTCGGGATATGACTCACTACAGCTTGACTTTCCTGGAGGTCAAGGGGAGCAGACACTGGGAGAACTCATACATGGTCTCATTGTATGGAAAAAGGAATGCATCATGTTTCCAAGTCCGCCTCCTCCTCCTCCAAGGCCACCGACTCCTCCTCCAAGTCCGCCGCGTCAGCCGACTCCTCCTCCTCCAAGGCCACTGACTCCTCCTCCAAAGCAGAAGAGAGCACCAAGGAAGAAACCTGAGCCTCCTGCAAAAAAAGAAGTTAGCTTACGAGTGCACTATCAAGGAAAACAAAGAGAGAGTGGCTTCCCAAGTGAGGGCCCATTTTGCACCTAAAGCGCACCCGCCACCAAAGGAGAAAATACCTGAGGAAGTCGTATAACACTTTCTGAATCTTGCTGAACCGCCGGCTGCGTAGAAAATGCGATCAGACTATGATCGCTCTATTAGCAAGTCATATTATCAACAAAAAAATAAGCAGTCGAGCCTTACAAGTGGTAAAAAATGCGGGAAAATTGTTCCCCTGCTTGGAGAACAGGCAGTGCAATCGATCCCCCCGCTCAAGGTGAGTACCGATAAGGTGGTAACCGACGATGATAGAAAGATGGCTGGAGAGATTGGTATCACTATTGAACAATTCCTAGGCATGAAGGAAGTCCCCACTTTCGATGAGAAGGAACTAGCAAGGAAATATGTCCCCGGGAAACCTCTGGTCAGTCCTGACGATGAGAAGCTTCTATCAATGCAAATGCACACTTTGCATCAGTGGTACATGAGAGAAATAAAGAACGGGCGAGAGAGCCTCATGGTGAAAGTCAAGGCAGAGCATTACTACCATGCAAAAGATTTGTGGATTGAAAATGAAGAATTTTTTCAGTTATTCAATCAAGACGCACTCGACAAATCTCTCGTCAGTTGCTATTGTCTGTAAGTGTTTTCTTTCTGTAATTTAAGTCTCTAGCTCAGCTCGTTCATTGCATGTAATTATCCTCACTATATTCTTTTGTGTTGCATTATGCAGAATGAAGATTTTTGAATTGAAAAGAGATGGAGTCTATGGCATTGGGTTCATTGACCCAAATACCGTTAATGAAACAGTGTTAAAAGACTTCCCAGAAGACACAGAGAATAGCTTGCTAATGTTTTTGAAGGAACTAAATACCAAACCAGAAATACTTCTCCCTTACAACTTCAGGTGAGTGTTACTGTCTTGTACTACAAATTCTATTTTTGCTTACTCGATGTTAAGTGTAGTTAATGAGTTATGCATGCCCTCTTATACAAATGTGTGCGCAGATACCACTGGATCCTGCTAATCATTAGAGTTGATGAGGGAACTGTTGAAGTACTGGACTCACTAAGTAAAGACCCTGCAGAATACAAGAGCCTGTTTTTGAAGCTCGACAGGTAATTTCAATCATTATCGCACTATGTCGGCCTCTTTAGTTCATTTCCTGATATCAAGTAATTAATAACTCCTTTATTTATTTTCTTTGCTGGGCAGGGTTTGGGAAAAGTTCAAGAAAGCGGTTGTCGGTGATTGACAACGATAGCAGACATGGCGACGGTCCAAGGTAATTATAAGTAGTACTAGCTACGTCCGTGCATCTCTTTAATCCTAGTTTCAATACCATTATCATGCCTGATTATTATCTGGTTGAATTCTATTCTCGCATAGCGCATGAAACAAGCACAGGGGACTAATTTATGTGCATACTACGTTTGCGAGAACATTCGCTTTACGTCCGAAAAGAGCAGACATGCAAGACATCTTTGGGTACGTACACACTATTCACATTTTTTTATCATGATCTAATATATATATATATATACACAACTAATATATATTCATATTGATCTCCTTCTTTAAAGATGACGGAGGTGCAGGATAGGCTCCTACCAACGGACCGCATACGAGCACTTGAAGAGGAAATGACGGGATTTTTGCTTGAGCAGGTCATATCTCCCGACGGAGAATACCATTACATCTAATGCCTGCATGTAATGATCTATAAATGGTAGGAGAAATTGTATATACCAAATTGTATATATATATATATATATATATATATATGTGTGTGTGTGTGTGTATGCATGGTCATACGAGAAATTCTATGATATATGATTGGTTCTACGAGAAATTCTATTATATATGCATAACGTGTACAGTATGTAGCAGCGTAAAATATGTTTGAAATGAAAAAGAATTAAAAGGAAAACACAAAATGAAAAGGAAAAATAGACAATAAACCCCTAAACCCCTAAATCCCTAAACCCCTAAACCTTTAGTTCCGGTTGGTGTCACCAACCGGGACTAAAGGTCCCCAGCCCCCCGCAGGGGCAGCCGGCCCAATGGGCCATGATTTAGTCCCGGTTCATGGCCAACTGGGACTAAAGATTGGGGGGGGGGGGGGGTTAGTCACGATTTAATTTATTAGTACCGGTTGGTGAACCGAGACTAAAGGCCCTTCCCAACCAGGACTATAGGCCGGTTCTCCAATAGTGCTCCCTCTGTATATATAGGGGGAATGGAGGAGGAGGGGGCGCCCTAGGGTTTCCCCTAGGGGCCGGCGGCAGAGGGGGCTGCGGCCAGGGTTGGGTGCCCCCCCCCCCCCCCCCGAAGGCGCCTTGCCTCCCAAGTTAAGGAGTCCGGCGGCCTTAGGGGGTGCGGCCACCCCTTGGCCGACTCGGGCTGGGGTTTGGGCGGCGCCCAACCCCTTAGTGGGCTGGTGTGCCCCCTCTCCTTGGCCCATGAGGCCCCCCAACACTTGTCGGGGCCCCCGAAACTCCTTTCGATATTCCGTTGAATCCTCGGTACACTCTGGAACACTTCCGGACTCCAACACCCTTCATCCTATATATCAATCTTCACCTCTGGACCATTCCGGAGTTCCTCGTTACGTCCGGGATCTCATCCGGGACTCCGAACAACCTTCGGTCACCAACATTATAACTCGACTATACTTATATCGTCACCAAACGTTAAGTGTGTAGACCCTGCGGGTTTGAGAACTATGTAGACATGACCGAGACACTTCTATGGCGAATAACCGATGGCAGGACCTGGATGCCCATATTGGTTCCTACATATTCTACGAAGATCTTTATCGGTCGAACCACGATGTCAAGGATTCAGTTAATCCCGTACGTAGTTCCCTTTGTTAATCGGTACGTTACTTGCCCGAGATTCGATCGTCGATATCTCCATACCTAGTTCAATCTCGTTACCGGCAAGTCTCTTTACTTGTTCCGTAATACAAGATCCCGTGGGTAACTCTTTAGTCACATTGCTTGCTAGCTCATTATGATGTTGTATTACCGAGTGGGCCCTGAGATACCTCTTCTTCATACGGAGTAACAAATCCCAGTCTTGATCCATGCCAACTCAACAGACACCCTCGGAGATACTTGTAGAGCATCTTTAAAGTCACCCAGTTACGGTGCGACATTTGATACACACAAGGTAATCCTCTGGTGTCAGTGAGTTGCATGATCTCATGGTCATAGGAATAGATACTTGACATTTAGAAAACAATAGCAATAAACTTGACATGATCATATGCTACGTTCATAGTTTGGGTCTTGTCCATCACATCATTCTCCTAATGATGTGATCCCATTATCAAATGACAACTCATGTCTATGACTAGGAAACCATAACCATCTTTGATCAATGAGCTAGTCCATTAGAGGCTCACTAGGGACACATTGTTGTCTAAGTACCAACACGTGTATTTGACTTTCCAATCAATACAATTCTAGCATGGATAATAAACAATTATCATGAACAAGGAAATATAATAATAACCATTTTATTATTGCCTCTAGGGCATATTTCCAACAGTCTCCCACTTGCACTAGAGTCAATAATCTAGCTCACATCACTATGTGATTTACATTGTAATGAATCTAACACCCATACAGTTCTGGTGTTGATCATGTTTTGCTCGTGGAAGAGGCTTAATCAACGGGTCTGCAACATTCAGATCCGTGTGTACTTTGCACATATTTATGTCTCCCTCCTCGATGTAATCTCGGATGGAATTGAAGCGTCGCTTTATGTGTCTGGCCTTCTTGTGAAACCTTGGTTCCTTGGCTAGAGCAATGGCACAAGTGTTGTCACAGAATAGAGTCATTGGGTCCAGTGCACTGGCCACAACTCCAAGATTCGTCATGAACTGCTTCATCCAGACACCTTCCTTTGCCGCCTCCGAGGCAGCTATGTACTCCGCTTCGCATGTAGAATCAGATACCACGCTTTGCTTCGAACTGCACAAGCTTACCGCTCCCCCATTGAGAATATATACGTATCCGGTTTGAGACTTAGAGTCATCCGGATCCGTGTCAAAGCTTGCATCGACGTAACCCTTTACGACGAGCTCTTCATCACCTCCATAAACGAGAAACATTTCCTTTGTCCTTTTCAGGTACTTAAGGTTATTCTTGACCGCTGTCCAGTGTTCCACTCCTGGATCACTTTGAAACCTTTTGGCCATACTTATGGCAAGGCTGACATCTGGTCTTGTGCACAGCATTGCATACATGATAGAGTCTATGGCAGAAGCATAGGGGATGACTGATACGTCTCCAATGTATCTATAATTTATGAAGTATTCATGCCATGTTTACAATAATTTTATATGATTTTGGTATAATTTGATTAGAACTAACCCGGACTGACGCTGTTTTCAGCAAAACTACCGTGGTGTTGTTTTTGTGCAGAAATAAAAATTCTCGGAATGGGCTGAAAATTTACGGAGAATATTTTTGGAAAATATAAAAAATACTGGATCAAAAAGATACCGGAGAGAAGTCCCAAGGCAGCCACAAGCCTAGGGGGTGCGCCACCCCTAGGGCGCGCCCCCTGGCTTGTGGGCCCCTCGGGAGTCCCCTTGACGTGAGACCGACGCCAAAAATTCCTATAAATACCAAAAACCCCAGAAAGAAACCTAGATCGGGTGTTCCGCTGCCGCAACCCTCTGTAGCCACGAAAAACCAATCGGCAGCCCGTTCCGGCACCCTGCCGGAGGGGGAAACCATCACCGGAGGCCATCTTCATCATCCCGGCGGTCTCCATGACGAGGAGGGAGTAGTTCATCCTCGAGGCTGAGGGTATGTACCAGTAGCTATGTGTTTGATCTCTCTCTCTCTCATGTTCTTGAGATGACACGATCTTGATGTACCGCGAGCTTTATTAATATAGATGAATCATATGGAGTTTTCCCCTCTCGATCTTCTTGTGATGAATTGAGTTTTCCCTTTGAAGTTTTCTTATCGGATTGAGTGTTTAAAGGATTTGAGAACACTTGATGTATGTCTTGCGATGGGATATCCGTGGTGACAATGGGATGTTCTATTGATCCACTTGATGTATGTTTTGGTGATCAACTTGCGGGTTCCGTGACCTTGGGAATCTATGCATAGGGGTTGGCACACGTTTTTGTCTTGACTCTCCGGTAGAAACTTTCGGGCACTCTTTGAAGTTCTTTGTGTTGGATTGAACATGATGAATCTGAAATTGTGTGATGCATATCGTATAATCAAGCCCATGGGTACTAGTGGTGACATTGCAGTATCTAGGTGACATTAGGGTTTTGGTTGATGTGTATCTTAAGGTGTTATTTTAGTACGAACTCTAGGGCTGTTCGTGACACTTATAGGGATAGCTCATAAGATTGATCGGAAAAGATAACTTTGAGGTGGTTTCGTACCCTACAATAATTTCTTCATTTGTTCTCCGCTATTTGTGACTTTGGAGTGAACTCTTTGTCGCACGTAAGGGATTTACATATGAATCAACTATGTCAGTATTGTTGACAGAACTTGCACTGGTGAAAGTATGAATCCTAGGCCTTGTTTTCAAGCATTGCAATACTGTTTTTGCTCACTTTTGTTACTTGCCACCTTGCTGTTTTTATATTTTCAGATTACAAAAACCTATATCTACCATCCATATTACACTTGTATCACCATCTCTTCTCCGAACTAGTGCACCTATACAATTTACCATTGTATTGGGTGTGTTGGGGACACAAGAGACTCTTTGTTATTTGGTTGCAGGGTTGTTTGAGAGAGACCATCTTCATCCTACGCCTCCCACGGATTGATAAAACTTAGGTCATCCACTTGAGGGAAATTTGCTACTGTCCTACAAAACTCCGCGCTTGGAGGCCCAACACGAGTCTACAAGAAGAAGGTTGTGTAGTAGACATCAACCTCTTTTCTGGCGCCGTTGCTGGGGAGGTGAGTGCTTGAAGGTATATATTTAGATCTTGCAATTAAATCTTTTAGTTTCTTGTTTTTCACTAGTTTGGTCTATAAAAGAAAACTACAAAAAATGGAGTTTAGTTTGCCTCAATTGTCTCGTCTTTATAAAGTCTTTCGTGAAAATGATGGTTTGGAAAATTGTGCTCAATTGGTAGAGGAAGAATTTATGAAAATACTTAATGAGAATTCCTTGAATGATGAGCATGATAGCAATATTGTTAGTATGAATTCTCTTAATATCCATGATGCTAATGATATGCAAACCCACTAGCTTGGGGATGCTATGTTTGATGAAGAAGATATTTTTAGTCCCCCAAGTTTTGATGAGAAAATTAATGATGATGATGGCATGCCTCCCATCTATGATTATTATGATGATGACATGTATGCTATAAAGAGTGATAGTAACCATGAAACTTGTCATCAAGATTTTAATATTCAAAGTGGTTATGTCAAACAAGTATCTCATGATAGTTATTTTGCTCCCACTATTATGAAGGAGAAGAAATATGCTTATGTGGAGAGTAATAAATTTTCTATGCTTGTGGATCATGAAAAGAATGCTTTATGTGATGGTTATATTGTTGAATTCATTCATGATGCTACTAAAAATTATTATGAGGGTGGAGTATATGCTTGTAGGAATTGCAATAATAACAAGTTTCCTCTCTATGTGTTCAAAGTTTTGAAGTTATGATTGTCTTGCCTTCCTATGCTAGTTGATTCTTGCTCCCATAAATTGTTTGCTAAAAAAATCCCTATGCACAGGAAGTGGGTTAGGCTTAAATGTGCTAGTCATATGCTTCATGATGCTCTCTTTGTGTTTCAATTCTTATCTTTTATGTGAGCATCATTGAAATCATCTTGCCTAGCTAAAAGGCATTAAAGAAAAGCGCTTGTTGGGAGATGACCCAACACTTTTACTTTCTGTTTTTGTGTCTTCACATGATTAAGATACAGTATTAATCATGTTTTGTGTCTTCTATTTCAATAAAGTGCCAAGTAAAGCCTTTGGGATGACTCACAAGATGAGTAGAATTGATGCTGAACCAAAACAGAAACTTTTGACTCCAGTACAGGAATTTGCATTTTTTACTGGAGCGTGATAATGATCTGAAATTTTTACACAGTATTTATATACAAATTCTTCAGGTTTTCCTATTTTTTCAGTATTTTTAGAGACAAGGAAGTATGGTTACACTATAGATCTTCAGAGACTGTTCTGTTTTTGACAGATTCTGTTTTGCATGCATAGTTTGCTTGTTTTAGTGTTTTCATAGCTTATATTTAGTGGTACAAATTATGGGAATGATAGAATACAGTAGGTATCATGTGGGAACAATTATTAATCTTGTCTTGACAGTACCTAAGTGAATTATCTTTATTTATTATACTAACCCATCTCACGAAGTTCCGTTAAGTTTTGTGTGATTGAAATTTTCAAGTTTTGGGTGAGACAACGATATGAGGAGAATAAGGAGTGACAAGAACCTAAGCTTGGGGATGCCCAAGGAACCCCCAAGGTAATATCCAAGGAAGACTCAAGTGCCTAAGCTTGGGGATGCCCCGGAAGGCATCCCCTCTTTCGTCTTCAACATCATCGGTATATCTTACTTGGAGCTATATTTTTATTCGTTACATGATAAGAGTTTTGCTTGGAGCATCATTTTATTTTTTTGTTCTCTGTTAGGTGTTATTTATAATCTTGTTTTTCAATAAAAGGTTCCAACAATTGCCCTTTAGGATGCTTGAATTGCATGTTTGATATGTGCTGTGTAAAAACAGAAACTTTTGCTGTAGTGTTTGAATTTTCATATTTTACTGGAACGTGGAAAGTTCCTAAACTTTTTACACAGTGTTTTCATATAAAGTATTTAGCATTTCCTAAATTTTCATAATTTTTTGAGTTACAGAAGTACACTGTTTTCATAAATTTCTACAGACTGTTCTGTTTGGACAGATTGCTGTCATAGTTTCGTTATCTACTTATCCTATAGTTTCCATAGCCTATATTGGTAGATATAAATTGTGGAAATGATAGTATACAGTACCTAATGTTTTAAAATTATTATGCAACTTGTATTGGCAGTATATAAAGAGTTGATTTATTATTATGTGTACTAACCTATCTCACGAGTTCTTTTGAAGTTTTGTGTGGATGATGTTTTTGAGAATAGGTGAAACCATGATATGAGAGGATTGAATGAGATACAAAAGCTCAAGCTTGGGGATGCCCAAGGCACCCCAATTAAATATTTCAAGAAGTCTCAAGCATCTAAGATGGGGATGCTACGCATCCCACCTCTCTTCATCAACAATTATCGGTTAGCCTATGTTGAGCCTAAATTTTTATTCGTTCACATGATGCGTGCTATTCTTGGAGTGCTATTTTTCTTTTGCTTGCTGTTTAATAAAATGCTTAAGATATGAAATTCTTAGATGAGAGAGTCCTCACAGAGTTATTTAATTGTTGGCTACTCATTGATCTTCACTTATATCTTTTTGGAGTAGTTTGTCATTCACTCTCGTGCTTCACTTTTATCCTATGGGTAAATGGTTGAATGAATTGAATATCATAAATCTGAAATTAAATATGCTTCATATACTTATCCCATGGGGAGTAATGGCTTCACACATAATAAGTATAGGTGGTAAAATTTATTGAAAGTTAGCAAACACCGCATTGGTCAGTTGAACAATTCATGAAAGAATATTGAAGGAAGAGAGATTTCACATATGAATATACTATCTTGGACATCTTATATGATTGTGAGCTCATTAATTATTTTCAAACTCAAGCAAATTTGTTAAAATTGGACAAGGAAGACAACTTAATGAGTTATGTTTGGGTATATTTGTATAGAAGTTATATTGTTATGGATCCTCCAACATGTGGTGCTTGCTTCCACCTCATACTAGCCAAAACTTCCACACCAAGTAGAAATACTACTTGTGCATCCAAACACCCTTAAACTAGTTTTGCCATGAGAGTCCACCATACCTACCTATATGCGGTATTTACCTGTCGTTCCAAGTAAATTTGCATGTGCCAAACTCTAAACCTTCAAATAATATTATGTTTTGTATGCCTGAATCGCTCATATAGTGACTAGGGGCTGTCAGTATCTTCCATGCTAGGTGGGTTATTCTCAGGATATGTGTTGATTCACTATCAATCACGAGAAAGTGGTTGGTATTCGGGATGCCCAGTTCCATGCTCAAAAATCGAATCAAAATATAATGAAACAAAACTCCCCCAGGATTTTTGTTTGTATGGACGGTACCCGTGGATTCGGCTCGCCGTGGAGTATGATTGATTGGTGGAGGGGGAGTAAAAACTTTACCATTCTGTTTGGGAACCGCCTATAATGTATCTAGCATGGAAGATACCGAGATCTCTCGGTTGTTATGTTGACAATGAAAGCATACCGCTCAAAATTATTATTCATCTCTGTTTGAAAAGCTCGAGCTCTGGCACCTTTGCAAATCAATGCTTCCCTCTGCGAAGGGCCTATCTTTTACTTTCTAGTACTTACCTTTATGCAAGAGTCATGGTGATCTTCACCACTTCCTATATTTCGCCTTTTTCTCTTGGCAAGCGTCATGTGTTGGGGAATGATCTAGACATATATATCCACACAAATATATTTGATCATGAATTATTATTGTTGACAATTATCTATATGATAAATAAGTTGGGAGGCGAAGCATTAAACCCCTATCTTTCTCTGTGTTCGTTGGATGCTATTTGTTCTAAAAATATGCTTTTAGTGTCAATAATCGTGGAAGACTATATGATAGTTGAGTATGTGGAATTTGCTAAATCAAAGCTCTTACATAGACCCTTCCTGAAAATAAGATGAATTTTAATTGTTCGATGACTAGGAATATGGTTTGTTAGTTTTCAAGGAACTTTCTGGCCTATACTTTAACATGTGAATAGCTTGTTACTTGATCATGAGAAGTATTATGAGATGAGCTACTGTTTATGGTTTATATTGATGCTAGAAAATGTGATTGGTATTATCATCGATCAAACTTGTGCACTTGCTAGCATTCACACTTCATAAATTATTTCTTTTATCATTTACCTACTCGAGGACGAGCAGGAATTAAGCTTGGGGATGCTGATACGTCTCCAACGTATCTATAATTTATGAAGTATTCATGCCATGTTTACAATAATTTTATATGATTTTGGTATGATTTGATTAGAACTAACCCGGACTGACGCTGTTTTCAGCAGAACTACCGTGGTGTTGTTTTTGTGCAGAAATAAAAGTTCTCGGAATGGGCTGAAAATTTACGGAGAATATTTTCGGAAAATATAAAAAATACTGGAGCAAAAAGATACCGGAGAGGTGTCCCGAGGCAGCCACAAGCCTAGGGGGCGCCCCCCTAGGGTGCGCCCCCTGGCTTGTGGGCCCCTCGGGAGTCCCCTTGACGTGAGACCGATGCCAAAAATTCCTATAAATACCAAACACCCCAGAAAGAAACCTAGATCGGGAGTTCCGCCGCCGCAAGCCTCTGTAGCCAAGAAAAACCAATCAGGAGCCCGTTCCGGCACCCTGCCGGAGGGGGAAACCATCACCGGAGACCATCTTCATCATCCCGGCGGTCTCCATGACGAGGAGGGAGTAGTTCATCCTCGGGGCTGAGGGTATGTACCACTAGCTATGTGTTTGTTCTCTCTCTCTCTCGTGTTCTTGAGATGACACGATCTTGATGTACCGCAAGCTTTATTAATATAGATGAATCATATGGAGTTTTCCCCTCTCTATCTTCTTGTGATGAATTGAGTTTTCCCTTTGAAGTTTTCTTATCGGATTGAGTGTTTAAAGGATTTGAGAACACTTGATGTATGTCTTGCGATGGGATATCCGTGGTGACAATGGGATGTTCTATTGATCCACTTGATGTATGTTTTGGTGATCAACTTGCGGGTTCCGTGACCTTGGGAATCTATGCATAGGGGTTGGCACACGTTTTGTCTTGACTCTCCGGTAGAAACTTTGGGGCACTCTTTGAAGTTCTTTGTGTTGGATTGAACATGATGAATCTGAAATTTTGTGATGCATATCGTATAATCAAGACCATGGGTACTCGTGGTGACATTGGAGTATCTAGGTGACATTAGGGTTTTGGTTGATGTGTATCTTAAGGTGCTATTTTAGTACGAACTCTAGGGCAGTTCGTGACACTTATAGGGATAGCTCATAAGATTGATCGGAAAAGATAACTTTGAGGTGGTTTCGTACCCTACAATAATTTCTTCGTTTGTTTTCCGCTATTTGTGACTTTGGAGTGAACTCTTTGTCGCACGTGAGGGATTTATATATGATTCAACTATGTCAGTATTGTTGAGAGAACTTGCACTAGTGAAAGTATGAACCCTAGGCCTTGTTTTCAAGCATTGCAATACCGTTTTTGGTCACTTTTGTTACTTGCTACCTTGCTGTTTTTATATTTTCAGATTATAAAAACCTATATCTACCATCCATATTACACTTGTATCACCATCTCTTCGCCGAACTAGTGCACCTATACAATTTACCATTGTATTGGGTGTGTTGGGGACACAAGAGACTCTTTGTTATTTGGTTGCAGGGTTGTTTGAGAGAGACCATCTTCATCCTACGCCTCCCACGGATTGATAAACCTTAGGTCATCCACTTGAGGGAAATTTGCTACTGTCCTACAAAACTCTGCGCTTGGAGGCCCAACACGAGTCTACAACAAGAAGGTTGTGTAGTAGACATCAATGACACTAATCTTTTCTCTATCCTCTGCAGTCACTAGGCATTGAGTCTTACTCAACTTTACACCTTGCAATACAGGCAAGAACCCTTTCTTGGACTGATCCATTTTGAACTTCTTCCAAACTTTATCAAGGTATGTGCTCTGTAAAAGTCCTATTAAGCGTCTTGATCTATCTCTATAGATCTTGATGCCTAATATGAAATCAGCTTCTCCTAGGTCCTTCATTGAAAAACTCTGGTTCAAATATTCCTTTACGATTTCCAAAAATTCTATTTTGTTTCCAATCAGCAATATGTCATCCACATATAATATTAGAAACACTATAGACCTCCCACTCACTTTCTTGTAAATACAAGCTTCTCCGTAAACTTGTATAAACCCAAACGCTTTGATCACCTCATCAAAGCGCTTATTGCAACTCCGAGATGCCTGCACCAGCCCATAAATGGATCGCTGGAGCTTGCAAACTTTGTCAGCATTCTCTGGATCGACAAAACCTTCTGGTTGCATCATATACAACTCTTCCTCATGTAAATCGTTAAGGAACGCTGTTTTGACATCCATCTGTCAAATTTCTTAATCGAAAAATGCAGCTATTTCTAACATGATTCTGACGGACTTAAGCATCACTACGGGCGAGAAAGTCTCATCGTAGTCAATTCCTTGAACTTGTGAAAAACCCTTTGCCACAAGTCGAGCTTTATAGACGGTGACATTACCGTACGCGTCCGTCTTCCTCTTAAAGATCCATTTATTATGAATGGCCTTTCGCCCTTCAGGTAATACTTCCAAAGTCCATACTTTGTTTTCATACATGGATCCTATCTCAGATTTCAAGGCCTCTAACCATTTATCAGAATTCGGGCCCACCATCGCTTCTCCATATCTCGTAGGTTCATCGTTGTCCAACAACATGACCTCTAAGACAGGGTTACCGTACCACTCAGGAGCAGTATGTGTCCTTGTCGACCTATGAGGTTCGATAGTAACTTGATCCGAAGCTTCATGATCACCATCATTAGCTTCCTCTTCAACTGATGTAGGCTCCACAGAAACATCTTTATGCGCTGCGCTACTCTCTGGTTGAAGTAAAGGTTCAACAACCTCATCAAGTTCTATCTTCCTCCCACTCAATTCTTTCGAGAGAAACTCTTTCTCAGGAAATGACCCATTCTTAGCGACAAACACTTTGCCTTTGGATCTGAGATAGAAGGTATACCCAACCGTCTCTTTTGGGTATCCTATGAAGACGCATTTCTCCGCTTTGGGTTCGAGCTTTTCTGGCTGAAGCTTTTTGACATAAGCATCGCATCCCCAAACTTTAAGAAACGACAACTTTGGTTTCTTGCCAAACCACAGTTCATACGGCGTCGTCTCAATGGATTTAGATGGTGCCCTATTTAAAGTGAATGCAGCTGTCTCTAACGCATAACCCCAAAATGATAGTGGCAGATCGGCAAGAGACATCATAGAACGCACCATATCCAATAAGGTTCGATTACGACGTTCGGACACACCATTACACTGTGGTGTTCCAGGTGGCGTCAACTGTGAAACAATTCCACATTGTCTTAAGTGATTGGAAAACTCATAACTCAGATATTCTTCTCCTCGATCAGATCGCAGGCATTTAATATTCTTGTTACGATGATTCTCAACTTCACTCTGAAATTGCTTGAACTTTTCAAACGTTTCAGACTTGTGTTTCATTAAGTAAATATACCCATATCTACTTAAGTCATCGGTGAAGGTGAGAAAGTAACGATATCCGCCACGTGCCTCAATGCTCATCGGACCACACACATCAGTGTGTATGATTTCCAACATGTCACTTGCCCGTTCCATTGTTTCGGAGAACGGGGTCTTAGTCATCTTGCCCATGAGGCATGGTTGACATGTGTCAAGTGACTCCAAAAGTCCATCGGCATGGAGCTTCTTCATGCGTTTTACACCAATATGACCTAAGCGGCAGTGCCACAAGAAAGTGGTACTATTATTATCAACTCTACATCTTTTCGCATCAATGTTATGAACATGTGTATCATCACTATCGAGATTCAATAAGAATAAACCCCTCACATTGGGTGCATGACCATAAAAGATATTACCCATATAAATAGAACAACCATTATTCTCTGATTTAAATGAGTAACCATCTCGCATTAAACAAGATCCAGATAATGTTCATGCTCAACGCAGGCACTAAATAACAATTATTCAGGTTCATCACTAATCCCGATGGTAATCGAAGAGCGAGCGTGCTGACGGCGATCACATCAACCTTGGAACCATTTCCCACACGCATCGTCACTTCGTCCTTTGCCAGCCTCCGTCCATTCCGTAGTTCATGCTTTGAGTTGCAAATGTGAGCAACCGAACCGGTATCAAATACCCAGGCACTACAACGAGAGTTGGTAAGGTACACATTAATAACATGTGTATCATATATACCTTGTTTGGTGTTGGCCACCTTCTTGTCGGCCAGATACTTGGGGCAATTCCGCTTCCAGTGGCCAGTTCCCTTGCAATGAAAGCACTCAGTTTCTGGCTTGGGTCCAGCCTTGGGTTTCTTCACGGGAGGAGCAACTGCTTTGCCACTCTTCTTGGCGTTACCCTTCTTACCCTTGCCATTTTTCTTGAAACTAGTGGTTTTATTGACCAACAATACTTGATGCTCGTTCTGGATTTCTGACTCAGCGACTTTCAGCATCGCAAACAGCTCGGCGACTGATTTGTTCATCCCTTGCATGTTATAGTTCAACACAAAGCTTTTGTAGCTAGGTGGCAGTGATTGAAGAACTCTGTCAGTGATTGCCTCTGGTGGGAGCATAACTCCCAACTCAGCCAGACGGGTTGAATACCCAGACATTTTGAGTATGCGCTCACTGACAGACCCGTTCTCCTCCATCTTGCAAGCATAGAACTTATCAGAGGTCTCATATCTCTCGATTCGGGCATTCTTTTCGAAAATAAACTTCAACTCCTGGAACATCTCATATGCTACATGACGTTCAAAGCGCCTTTGAAGTCATGGTTCTAAGCCATACAACATAGCACACTGAACTATTGAGTAGTCATTAGAACGCTCCTGCCAGGTGTTCACAACATCTGCAGACGACACTGGAGGGGTGGTGCACCGAGCGGTGCATCAAGGACATAAGCCTTTTGCGAAGCCATGAGGATAATCCTCAGATTACGGACCCAGTCTACAAAGTTACTTCCATCATCTTTCAGCTTGGCTTTCTCTAGGAACGCATTGAAATTTAGGGGAATTACTGCACAAGCCATTGATCTACAACACAAAATATGCAAAGACAACTTAGACTATTATTCAAGATTAAGAGTTTAGTTAATCATATTACTTAAAACTCCCACTCAAATTGACATCCCTCCGGTCATCCGAGTGCCACATGATCCAAATTCACCAACCCAAGTCCGATCATCACGTGAGATGAGGTGGTTTCAATGGTGAACATCTCCATGTTGATCATATCTAATATATGACTCATGTTCGACCTTTCGGTCTCTTGTGTTCCGAGGCCATGTCTATACATGCTAGGCTCGTCAAGTTTAACCCGAGTGTTCTGCATGTGCAAAACTGGCTTGCACGCATTGTATGTGAACGTAGAGTCTATCACACCCGATCATCACGTGGTGCTTCGAAATGACGAACTTTCGCAACGGTGCACAATCGGGGAGAACACAATATATCTTGAAATTTTAGTGAGGGATCACCTTATAATGCTACCGTCGTCCTAAGCAAAATAAGATGCATAAAAAGGATTAACATCACATGCAAATCATAAGTGACATGATATGGCCATGAACTTTTGCTTTTGATCTCCATCTCCAAAGCACCGGCATGATCTCCATCGTCACCGGCATGACACCATGATCTCCATCATCATGATCTCCATCATCGTGTTGCCATCATGGTTGTCACGCCAACCATGCTTTGACTACTATTGCTACCGTTTAGCGATAAAGTAAAGCATTACATAGCGCTTAATGATTGACACGTAGGTCATACAATAATTAAAGACAACCCTATGACTCCTGCCGGTTGCCGTATGCATCGACATGCAAGTCGATATAAACTATTACAAAACATGATCATCTCATACATCAAATATATTTCATCATGTCTTTGGCCATATCATATCACAACATACCCTGCAAAAACAAGTTAGACGTCCTCTAATTTGTTGTTGCATGTTTTACGTGGCTGCTATGGGTATCTAGCAAGAACGATTCTTACCTTTGCAAAACCACAATGGTGATATACAAGTTGCTATTTAACCTTCTACAAGGACTGCCTTTGTGGAATCCGATTCAACTAAGGTGGGAGAGACAGACACCCGCTAGCCATCTTATGCAACAAAGTTACATGTCAGTCGATGGAACCGGTCTCTCGTACGTGGACGAGTAAGGTTGGTCCGAGCCGCTTCGTCCCACAATACCGCTGAATCAAGAAAAGACTAAGGAAGGAAGCAATCTGAATATCAACGCCCACAAACTTCTTTGTGTTCTACTAGTGATGTCATCTACGCAAAGACCTAGCTCATGATGCCACTGTGGGGGAACGTTGCATGGGAAACAAAAAATCTCCTACGCTTCACCAAGATCAATCTAGGAGATGACCATCTATGAGAGGAGAGATTGCATCTACATAGCCTTGTAGATCGCTAAGCGGAAGCGTTAAGAAACACGGTTGATGTAGTCGAACGTCTTCGCGATCCAATCACGATCCGTCCCGCGAACTCCCGATCAAGCGCAGAACGGACGGCACCTCCGCGTTCAACACACGTACGGCTTGATGATGCCTTCACCTCCTCGATCCAGTGAGCGATGGTGAAGTAGTAGCTCGAGTCCTTCGGCAGCAAGACGGCGTGGTGAGGTGATGGTGGAAGAATCTCAGCAGGGCTTCGCCATGCGTTTATGAGAGGAGAAGTGCTACGAGGGAGAGGAGGGCAGCGCCGTGGCTAGTTGTGGTGCGGCTGTCCTCTATCTCCCTATCTATATATACGGGGAAGGGAGGAGGAGGGGGCGCCCAGGGTTTTGTTGGGGAACGTTGCATGGGAAACAAAAAAATTCCTACGCACACGCAAGATCTATCCATGGTGATGAGCATCTACGAGAGGGAGAGTGAATCTACATACCCTTGTAGATCGCTAAGCGGGAAGCGTTAAGAAACGCGGTTGATGTAGTCGAACGTTTTCGCGATCCAAATCGCCGAGCGTCCCGTGATCCCATCACGATCCATCTCGCGATCCAATCTCGATCTGTCCCGCGATCCCATCACGATCCATCCCGCGATCAAATCACGAATCGTCTCGCGATCCTGATCACGGTCCTTTCGATCTAGCGCCGAACGGACGGCACCTCCGCGTTCAGCACACGTATAGCTCGATGACGATCTCCGCCTTGTTGATCCAGCAAGAGGGAGCGGAGAGGTAGAAGAGTTCTCTGGCGGCGCGACGGCGCGGCGGCGATGGTGGTGGAACAATTCCGGCAGGGCTTCGCCTAAGCACCGCTGAAACTAGACTAGAGGAGAAACCGATCTAGATGAAGTAGAGGGAGCACGTCGCAATTAGGGTTAGCTCTTCCCTCTAAATCCTCTAGTATATATAGGAGGGAGGGAGGGGAGGAGGTAGCCTCAAACCCTCAAGGTTTGGCCGAAATTGGAGGTGGAGGAGTCCTACTCCAATCCTATTAGGAGTAGGATTCCTCCTCTCCACTTGGAAACCCTTTCCACCTTTCCTCCTTTGGTTTTTTCCACCCAAAGCCACATGGGCCTTAGTGGGGGGTTAGTCCAGCCCACTAGGGGCTGGTTTGACTCCTCCCAAAGCCCATGAGGTCCTTTGGGTCGAGACACCCCTCCCTATGGTCCCCGGTACCCCTACCGGCACTCCCGGTACACTACCGAAAAACCCGAAACTTTTCCGGTGACCAAAACAAGACTTCCTATATATCAATATTTACCTCCGGACCATTCCGGAGCTCCTCGTGACGTCCAGGATCTCAACCGGGACTCCGAACAACCTTCGGTCACCACCATAAAAACTCTACTATACTGAAATGTCACCGAACCTTAAGTGTGCAGACCCTGCGGGTTCGAGAACTATGTAGACATGACCAAGACACCTCTACGGTCAATAACCAATAGCGGGACCTGGATGCCCATATTGGTTCCTACATATTCTACGAAGATCTTTATCGGTTGAACCTCTATGTCAAGGATTCAGTTAATCCCGTACGCTGTTCCCTTTGTTCTTCGGTATGTTACTTGCCCGAGATTCGATCGTCGGTATCTCTATACCTAGTTCAATATCGTTACCGGCAAGTCTCTTTACTCGTTCTATAATACAAGATCCCGTGGCTAACACTTAGTCACATTGCTTGCAAGGCTTATTGTGATGTTGTATTACCGAGTGGGCCCTGAGATACCTCTCCGTCACACGGAGTAACAAATCCCAGTCTTGATCCATGCCAGCTCAACAGACACCCTCGGAGATACCTGTAGAGCATCTTTATAGTCACCCAGTTACGTTGTGACGTTTGATACACACAAGGTATTCCTCCGGTGTCAGTGAGTTGCATGATCTCATGGTCATAGGAACAGATACTTGACATGGAGAAAACAATAGCAATAAACTGACACGATCATATGCTACGTTCATAGTTTGGGTCTTGTCCATCACATCATTCTCCTAATGATGTGATCTCGTTATCAAATGACATCTCATGTCTATGTCCAGGAAACCTTGACCATCTTTGATCAACGAGCTAGTTAACTAGAGGCATACTAGGGACACAGTGTTGTCTATGTACCCACACATGTATTTGAGTTTCCAATCAATACAATTATAGCATGGATAATAAACGATTATCATGAACAAGGAAATATAATAATAACCAATTTATTATTGCCTCTAGGGCATATTTCCAACAGTCTCCCACTTGCACTAGAGTCAATAATCTAGTTCACATCACCATGTGATTTACATTGTTATGAATCTAACACCCAATGAGTTTTGGGATTCGATCATGCTTTGCATGTGAGAGAGGTCTTTAGTCAACGGTCTGCAACATTCAGATCCGTGTGTTCTGTGCAAATCTATATGTCGTACTGTAGGTGCTACCACGCTCCACTTGGAGCTATTCCAAATGGCTGCTCCACTACGTATCCGGATTGCTACTCAGAGTCATCCGGATAGGTGCCAAGCTTGCATCGACGTAACCCTTTACGACGAACTCTTTATCACCTCCATAATCGAGAAATATTTCCTTATTCCTCTAGTTACTAAGGATAATCTTGACCGCTGTCCAGTGGTCCACTCCTGGATCACTCTTGTACCCCTTGACAGAATCATGGCAAGGCACACACCAGGTGCGGTACACAGCATGGCATACTATATGGAGCCTATGGATAAGGCATAGGGGACGACCTTTGTCCTTTCTCTTTCTTCTGCCGTGGTCGAGCTTTGAGTCTCACTCAACTCCACACCTTACAAATCAGGCAAGAACTCTTTCTTTGACTGATCCATTTTGAACTCTTTCAAAATCTTGTCAAGGTATGTACTCATTGAAAGTCTTATCAGACGTCTTGATCTATCTCTATAGATCCTGATGCAAAATATTTAAGTAGCTTCATTCCAGGTTTTCCTTTGAAAAACTCCTTTTCAAACAACCCTTTATGCTTTCCAGAAATTCTACATTATTTCCGATCAACAATATGTCATCCACATATACTTATCAGAAATTCTATAGTACTCCCACTCATTTTATTGTAAATACAAGTTTCTCATAAACTTTGTATAGACTCAAAAACTTTGATCACCTCATCAAAGCGTATATTCCAACTCCGAGATGCTTGCTCCAGTCCATAGAAGGATCGCTGGAGCTTGCATACATTTTAGGATCCTTAGGACTGACAAAACCTTCCGGTTGTATCACATACAACCTTTCCTCACGGATACCGTTAAGGAAATGATGTTTTGACATCCATCTGCCAAATTTGATAATCGAAAAATGCAGCAACTGCTAACATAATTCCAACAGACTTTAGCATCGCTACGGGTGAGAAAGTCTCATCGTAGTCAACTCCTTGAACTTGTGAAAAACCCTTTGCCACAAGTCGAGCTTTATAGACGGTGACATTACCGTCCACATCCGTCTTCCTTTTAAAGATCCATTTGTTCTGAATGGCCTTTCGCCCTTCAGGTAATACTTCCAAAGCCCATACTTTGTTTTCTTACATGGATCCCATCTCGGATTTCATGGCCTTAACCATTTCTCAGAATCCGGGCCCATCATCGCTTCTCCATAGCTCGTAGGTTCATCGTTGTCCAACAACATGACCTCTAAGACAGGGTTGTCATACCACTCAGGAGCAGCACGCGTCCTTGTCGACCTACGAGGTTCGATAGTAACTTGATCCGAAGCTTCATGATCATCATCATTAACTTCCTCTTCAACTAACGTAGGCTCCACAGAAACAACTTTCTGCGCTGCGCTACTCTCTGGTTGAAACAAAGGTTCAACAACCTCATCAAGTTCTATCTTCCTCCCACTCAATTCTTTCGAGAGTAACTCTTTCTCGAGAAAGGACCCGTTTTTAGCAACAAACACTTTGCCCTTGGATCTGAGATAGAAGGCATACCCAACTGTTACGTTAGGGTATTCTATGAAGATGCATTTGTCCGCTTTGGGTTCGAGCTCATCAGGCTGAAAACCTTTTTCACATAAGCGTCGCAGCCCCAAACATTAAGAAATGACAGCTTAGGTTTCTGTCAAACCAAAATTCATACGGTGTCATCTCAACGGACTTAGATGGTGCCCTATTTTAAAGTGAATGTAGTTGTCTCCAATGCATAACCCCAAAACGATAGTGGCAAATCTATAAGAGACATCATAGTACGCACCATATCCAATAGAGCATGACTACGACGTTCGGACACACCATTACACTATGGTGTTCCAGGTGGCATGAGTTGTGAAACAACTTCCACATTGTCTTAAGTTGTATACCAAACTCGTAACTCAGATATTCACCTCCACGATCATATCGTAGACATTTTATCTTCTTGTCACGATGATCTCAAACTTCACTCTGATTTTGTTTGAACTTTTCAAACGTTTCAGACTTGTGTTTCATTAAGTAAATATCCCCATATCTACTCAAATCATCAGTGAAGGTAGGAAAATAACGATATCCACCGCACGCTACAACACTCATTGGACCGAATACATCAACATGTATCATTTCCAATAAGTCACTTGCCCGCTCCATCATACCGGAAAACGGGGTCTTAGTTATCTTGCCCATCAGGCATGGTCCGCATGTCTCAACCGATTCGAAATCGAATGAGTCCAAAGATCCATCAGCATGGAGTTTCTTCATGCGCTTTACACCAATATGACATTTAGCGGCAGCGCCACAAGTATGTGGTACTATCATTATTAACTTTGTATCTTTTGGCATCAATATTATGAACATGTGTATCACTACGATCAAGATTCAATAAACCATTCTCATTGGGTGCATGACCAATGAAGGTATTATTCATGTAAACAGAATTACCATTATTCTCTAACTTAAATGAATAACCGTATTGCAATAAACATGATCTAATCACGTTCATGCTCAACGCAAACACCAAATAACATTTATTTAGGTTCATCACTAACCCCGAAGGTAGAGAGAGCGTGCGATGGTGATCACATCAACCTTGGAAACACTTCCAACACTCATCGTCACCTCACCCTTAGCTAGCCTCCGTTTATTCCGTAGCTTTTATTTCGAGTTACTAACATTTAGCAACCGAACCGGTATCCAATACCCAAGTGCTACTAGGAGTACTAGCAAGGTACACATGAATAAAACGTATATCAAATATACTTCTGTTGATGTTGCCAGCCTTCTTATCTACCAAGTATCTAGGGCAGTTCCGCTTCAGTGACCGTTCTCCTCATAATAGAAGCACTCAGTCTTGGGTTTGGGTTTAACCTTGGGTTTCTTTACTGGAGCAGCAACTGGCTTGCCATCCATGAAGTATCCCTTCTTGCCCTTGCCCTTCTCGAAACTAGTGGTTTTACTAACCATCAACAATTGATGCTCCTTCTTGATTTCTACCTTCGCGGTGTCAAAACATCACGAATAGCTCGGGGATCATTATTTCCATCCCTGGCATTTTATAGTTCATCACGAAGCTCTAGTAGCTTTGTGGCAGTGACTTGGAGAACTATATCAATCACTATCTTATCTGGAAGATCAACTCCCACTTGATTCAAGCGATTGTAGCACCCAGACAATCTGAGTACTTTCTCACTGATTGAGCTATTCTCCTTCATCTTGCAGGCAAAGAATCTTGTTTGAGGTCTCATACCTCTCAACACGGGCACGAGCCTGAGATCCCAATTTCAGCTCTTAGAACATCTCATATATTCCGTGACGTTCAAAACATTTTGGAGCCTCAATTCTAAGCCGTAATGCATGACGCACTGAACTATCAAGTAGTCATCAGAACGTGCCTGTCAGATGTTCACAACATCTACAGACAACGCTTGAGGGGGTGGCGCACCGAGCGGTTCATTAAGGACATAAGCCTTCTGTGCAGCAATGAGGACAATCCTCAGATCACGGACCCAGTCTGCATTATTGCTACCATCATCTTTCAACTCTATTTCTCTAGGAACATATAAAAATTCAAGGGAGCTACAGCGTGAGCTAGTAATCTACAACATAATTTGCAAAGACATTTTGACTATGTTCATGATAATGAGTTTAGTTAATCATATTACTTAAAAACTCCCACTCAAATTGACATCCCTCCGGTCATTCGAGTGACACATGATCCAAATCCACCAACTCAAGTCCGAGCATCACGTGAGTTGAGGTGGTTTCAATGGTGAACATCTTCATGTTGATCATATCTACTATATGACTCATGTTCGACCTTTCGGTCTCTTGTGTTCCGAGGCCATGTCTGTACATGCTAGGCTCGTCAAGTTTAACCCGAGTGTTCCGCACGTGCAACACTGGCTTGCACCCGTTGTATGTGAACGTAGAGTCTATCACACCCGATCATCACGTGGTGTCTCAAAACGACGAACTTTCGCAATGGTGCACACTCGGGGAGAACACAATTTTATCTTGAAATTTTAGTGAGGGATCACCTTATAATGCTACCGTCGTCCTAAGCAAAATAAGATGCATAAAAGGATTAACATCACATGCAAATCATAAGTGACATGATATGGCCATGAACTTGTGCTTTTGATCTCCATCTTCAAAGCACCGGCATGATCTCCATCGTCACCGGCATAATACCATGATCTCCATCATCTTGATCTCCATCAATGTGTCGCCATGAGTTTGTCGCGCCGACTGTTGCTTCCACGACTATTGCTAACTCATAGCGATAAAGTAAAGAAAAAACGGCGAAAATAATTAAAGACAACCCTATGGCTCCTGCCGGTTGCCGTACTCATCGACATGCAAGTCGTGATATTCTATACAATACATGATCATCTCATACATCACATATATCTCATCATGTAATTGGCCATATCACATCACAACATACCCTGCAAAAACAAGTTAGACGTCCTCTAACTGTTGTTGCAAGTTTTATGTGGCTGCTACGGGTATCTAGCAAGAACAATTCTTACCTACACAAAAACCACAATGGTGATACAAAAATTGCTATTCAACCTTCTCAAGGACCGCCTTTGTCAAATCCGATCCGACTAAAGTGGGAGAAACAGACACCTGCCTGCCATCTTTATGCAACGAAGTTACATGTCAGTTGATGGAACCGGTCTCTCATAAGTGTACGAGTAAGGTTGGTCCGGGCCGCTTCATCCCACAATACCGCTGAATCAAAACACGACCAAGGGAGGAAGCAATCTAAGCATCAACGCCCACAAACTCCTTTGTGTTCTACTCGTGATCTCATCTACACATAGACCTAGCTCATGATGCCACTGTTGGGGAACGTTGCATGGGAAACAAAAAATTTCCTACGCACACGCAAGATCTATCCATGGTGATGAGCATCTACGAGAGGGAGAGTGGATCTACATACCCTTGTAGATCGCTAAGCGGGAAGCGTTAAGAAACGCGGTTGATGTAGTCGAACGTCTTCGCGATCCAAATCGCCGAGCGTCCCGCGATCCCATCACGATCCATCTCGCGATCCAATCTCGATCCGTCCCGCGATCCCATCACGATCCGTCCCGCGATCAAATCACGAATCGTATCGCGATCCTGATCACTGTCCTTCCGATCTAGCGCCGAACGGATCGATGACGATCTCCGCCTTCTTGATCGAGCAAGAGGGAGCGGAGAGGTAGAAGAGTTATCTGGCGGCGCGACGGTGCGGGGCGATGGTGGTGGAACAGTTCCGGTAGGGCTTCGCCTAAGCACCGCTGAAACTAGACTAGAGGAGAAACTGATCTAGATGAAGTAGAGGGAGCACGTGGCAATTAGGGTTAGCTCTTCCCTGTAAATCCTCTAGTATATATAGTAGGGAGGGAGGGGAGGAGGCAGCCTCAAACCCTCAAGGTTTGGCCGAAATTGGAGGTGGAGGAGTCCTACTCCAATCCTATTAGGAGTAGGATTCCTCCTCTCCACTTGGAAACCCTTTCCACCTTTCCTCCTTTGGATTTTTTCCACCCAAAGCCAGATAGGCCTTTGTAGGGGGGTTAGGCCAGACCACTAGGGGCTGGTTTGACTCCTCCCACAGCCCATGAGGTCATTTGGGTGGATACACCCCTCCCGACGGTACCCGGTACCCCTCCCGGCACTCCCGGTACACTACCGAAATACCCGAAACTTTTCCGGTGACCAAAACAAGACTTCCTATATATCAATCTTTACCTCCGGACCATTCTGGAGCTCCTCATGACGTCCAGGATCTCATCCGGGACTCCGAACAACCTTCAGTCACCACCATACATAACTCTACTATACCGAAACGTCACCGAACCTTAAGTGTGCAGACCCTGCAGGTTCGAGAACTATGTAGACATGACCAAGACACCTCTAAAGTCAATAACCAATAGCGGGACCTCGATGTCCATATTGGTTCCTACATATTCTACGAAGATCTTTATCGGTTGAACCTCTTTTTCAAGGATTCAGTTAATCCCGTACGCTGTTCCCTTTGTTCTTCGGTATGTTACTTGCCCGAGATTCGATCGTCGGTATCTCTATACCAAGTTCAATCTCGTTACCGGCAAGTCTCTTTACTCGTTCTATAATACAAGATCCCATGGCTAACACTTAGTCACATTGCTTGCAAGGCTTATTGTGATGTTGTATTACCGAGTGGGCCCTGAGATACCTCTCCGTCACACGGAGTAACAAATCCCAGTCTTGATCCATGCCAGCTCAACAGACACCCTCGGAGATACCTGTAGAGCATCTTTATAGTCACCCAGTTACGTTGTGACGTTTGATACACACAAGGTATTCCTCCGGTGTCAGTGAGTTGCATGATCTCATGGTCATAGGAACAGATACTTGACATGCAGAAAACAATAGCAATAAACTGACACGATCATATGTTACGTTCATAGTTTGGGTCTTGTCCATCACATCATTCTCCTAATGATGTGATCCCGTTATCAAATGACATCTCATGTCTATGGCCAGGAAACCTTGACCATCTTTGATCAACGAGCTAGTCAACTAGAGGCATACTAGGGACACAGTGTTGTCTATGTACCCACACATGTATTTGAGTTTCCAATCAATACAATTATAGCATGGATAATAAACGATTATCATGAACAAGGAAATATAATAATAACCAATTTATTATTGCCTCTAGGGCATATTTCCAACTGGTTTCCCCTAGGGGCCGGCGGCCGAGGAGGCTGCGGCCAGGGTTGTGTGCCCCCCCCCCCCAACGCGCCTTGCCTCCCAAGTTAAGGAGTCCAGCGGCCTTAGGGGGTGCGGCCACCCCTTGGCCGACTCGGGTTAGTGGGCTGGTGCGTCCCCTCTCCTTGGCCCATGAGGCCCCCCCAACACTTGCCGGGCCCCCCGAAACTTCTTTCGATATTCCGTTGAATCCTCGGTACACTCTGGAACACTTCCGGACTCCAACACCCTTCATCCTATATATCAATCTTCACCTCCGGACCATTCCGGAGTTCCTCGTTATGTCCGGGATCTCATCCGGGACTCCGAACAACCTTCGGTCAACAACATTATAACTCGACAATACTTATATCGTCACCAAACGTTAAGTGTGTAGAACCTGCGGGTTCAAGAACTATGTAGACATGACCGAGACACTTCTATGGCCAATAACCAATAGCGGGACCTGGATGCCCATATTGGTTCCTACATATTCTATGAAGATCTTTATCGGTCGAACCACGATGTTAAGGATTCAGTTAATTCCGTACGTAGTTCCCTTTGTTAATTGGAATTTTACTTGCCCGAGATTCGATCGTCGGTATCTCCATACCTAGTTCAATCTCGTTACCGGCAAGTCTCTTTACTCGTTCCATAATACAAGATCCCATGGCTAAATCTTTAGTCACATTGCTTGCAAGCTCATTATCATGATGTATTACCGAGTGGGCCCTGAGATACCTCTCCGTCATACGGAGTAACAAATCCCAGTCTTGATCCATGCCAACTAAACAGACACCCTCGGAGATAACTGTGGAGCATCTATATAGTCACCCAGTTATGTTGCGACATTTGATACACACAAGGTAATCCTCCGGTGTCAGTGAGTTGAATGATCTCATGGTCATAGGAACAGATACTTGACATGCAGAAAACAATAGCAATAAACTTGACACGATCATATGCTACGTTCATAGTTTGGGTCTTGTCCATCACATCATTCTCCTAATGATGTGATCCCGTTATGAAATGACAACTCATGTCTATGACTAGGAAACCATAGCCATCTTTGATCAATGAGCTAGTCCATTACAGGCTCACTAGGGACACATTGTTGTCTATGTACCCACACATGTATTTGAGTTTCCAATCAATACAATTCTAGCATGGATAATAAACAATTATCTTGAACAAGGAAATATAATAATAATCATTTTCTTATTGCCTCTAGGGCATATTTCCAAAACTTCCTTATGTACAACCAGTTTTCGAAATTATCGCTAGAACATGTACTCGAAACAGGCTTTCGTTCCGCTTTATATATAAAGCAACAACCGTAGAAAGACCATGGTCGAGCGATACAAGGTGGTGAGATCGCCGTCTTACAAAGCCGATCCCATGATAAGCGGATCACGCAGAAGCATGCGCCTACACTACCAACAAAGAACACGGGAAGATCTAAATACACTGCCCGCTACAACCTTGTAATCTAAGCTCCTGTCCAGTCTTGGAGAGGGAGAACGACACCAAGCATCCTTGTTGTCGAGTCCATAATGGACAAAGTTCTTCTCCCGGAGCCCTAGCACGGAAAGCAGAACCACGACAACTTCTTCAAGAAGAGTGCGGCACCCACGGATGTCGCCGTTACCGGCGCCAAGGCGCGGAGATTTCGCTCGGCAACTCACCTGGTCCACCACGAGGTCGCCGGGACTAGTGTGACGAGGTCAGATCCCCAGATCCGGATCAGGGTGACACCCTTGAGGACATAGAGCATGCCTGAGCCACTAACCGCTACACCTCTCATCGCCCACATGACCAAGAAGGAGAGCCACCTCCACCGCAATGGTGTCCGCCGACGAGCAAACCATGTGGACCGCCATCTGGGACCGCCGCCCCGGCATCCATCTCGCGAGACACCGTCCACCGCTCACTTCACAACACACTCGGCCATGGTAGGAAGAGCAGAGGCACACACCCTACTCCTAGCCCGGCATGAGTCAATGAGTCTGGGTAGGCGCCTCCACCGTAGGAGGTACCCATGCCTGCGTCCCTAGCCAATCACGGTGGATTGGGGGCGCATGACTCTATGACTGCCGACGGCCATGGACGAGCAGCCCAAGTCCTGGCCCAAGCTAGCACACACGACGCCATGTCCATGGCCGCCGACGTCGATCCCCCTGATACGTCTCCAACGTATCTATAATTTTTGATTGTTCCATGCTATTATATTATCTGTTTTGGATGTTTTATATGCATTAATATGCTATTTTATATTATTTTTGGGACTAACCTATTAATCTAGTGCCTAGTGCCAGTTTCTGTTTTTTCCTTGTTTTTGAGTATTGCAGATAAGGAATATTAAACGGAGTCCAAATGGAATAAAATCTTCGGAATGATTTTTCTTGGACCAGAAGAAACCCAGCAAACTTGGAGATGAAGGCAGGAGACCTACCGTGGCGTCACAAGCCACCTGGGCGCGCCCTAGGGGGGGCGTGCCCCCTGGCTTGTGGTCCCATGGAAGCCCTCCTAACCCTATTCTTCGGCCTATAAATTCCCAAATATTCCCTGGATACCAAAAACAGCCACGAAAATACTTTTCTGCCGCCGGAAGCCTCTGTTCCCATGAGATCCAATCTTGGAGCCTTTTCCAGTAATCTGCCAGAGGGGGATTCGATCACGGAGGGCATCTACATCAACTCCATTGCCCCTCCGATGATGCGTGAGTAGTCCACCACAGACCTTCGGGTCCATAGCTAGTAGCTAGATGGCTTCTTCTCTCTCTATGTTCTTCAATACCATGTTCTTCATGATCTTCATGGAGATCTATCCGATGTAATACTCTTTTGCGGTGTGTTTGTCGAGATCCGATGAATTGTGGGTTTATGATCAGCTTATCTATGAATATTATTTCAGTCTTTTTTGAATTCTTATATGCATGATTTCATATCTTTGCAAGTCTCTTCGAGTTATTGGTTTGGTTTGGCCAACTAGATTGGTAATTCTTGCAATGGGAGAAGTGCTTAGTTTTGGGTTCAATCTTGCGGTGTCCTCACCCAGTGACAAAGTAGGGGTAGCGAGGCACGTATTGTATTGTTGCCATCGAGGATAAAAATATGGGGTTTTCATCATATTGCTTGAGTTTATCCCTCTACATCATGTCATCTTACCTAATGCGTTACTCTGTTCTTCATGAACTTAATACTTTAGATGCAGGCAGGAGTCGGTCGATGTGTGGAGTAATAGTAGTAGATGCAGAATCGTTTCGGTCTACTTGACATGGACGTGATGCCTATATGCATAATCATTGCCTTGGATATCGTCGTAACTATGCGCTTTTCTATCAATTGCTCGACAGTAATTTGTTCACCCACCGTATTATTTGCCTTCATGAGAGAAGCTTCTAGTGAAACCTATGGCCCCCAGGTCTATTTTCCATATCATAATTTCAGATCTATTTACTTTGCTTTTCGTTTTAGTATTCTTTTCCATCTATCTCTATCAGATCTCATCCTTGCAAGTAACCGTGAAGGGATTGACAACCCCTTTATAGCGTTGGGTGCAAGTGTTTGATTATTTGTGTAGGTGCATCTATTGGTGACTTGCTTGTGTCTCCTACTGGATTGATACCTTCGTTCTCAACAACTGAGGGAAATACGTATCTACTTTGCTGCATCACCCTTTCCTCTTCAAGGGAAAACCAACGCAAGCTCAAGAAGTAGCAAGAAGGATTTCTGGCGCCGTTGCCGGGGAGATCTACATCAAGCCTACCAAGTACCCAGTACAAACTCATCTCTTGCATTTACATTATTTGCCATTTGCCTCTCGTTTTCCTCTCCCTCACTTCTAAAACGATTTTCAAAAAAAACCAAAAAGATCTGCCTTTTTATTCGCCCTTCTTCCGTTCGTCTTTTCGTTTGCTTTTTGTTTGCTTGTGTGCTAGATCGTTTCCTCGTCTTTATGGCTCAACCCAAAAGCTTTGATCCTCATCTTAGGCAGTTGGAAAATATTGAGAATAACGCTAAGAGTTTCATGTCGCTTCAATTTGACCATAATAGTTTCTTCAGAAACGAGCTTAGAGAACAAAGGACTATGCTAGAATACTTGAATAAAGAACTTGATGATATGACTAAGGAATTTTATGGTTTGAAATCTCAGTTTGCTCATCTTGAAAATTTAGTAGGTCAAATTTCTGATAAACAAGCTACCTTAGTCAATAAAATGGCCGCGAAGCCAGAATCTTTTGATCATGATGAAGATCTTAGAGTGATTGATGTGACTCATATTGAATCTTTGTTTTCTAATATAAATCTTGATAAAGATGGGACTGGAGATAAGTCAACTTTAGTTAAAAGGCGTCCCAATAATTCGGAGTTTTTTGATCTTAATGCTAAGATTGATGAAAGTGGGATTGAAGAGGTCAAAACTTTAAATAGCAATGAACCCGCTCTTTTGGATTTCAAGGACTTTAATTATGATAGTTGTTCTTTGATTGATTGTATTTCCTTGTTGCAACCCATGTTGGATTCTCTGCATGCTTATGATCAAAATAAAGCTTTTACTAAACATATCGTTGATGCTATGATGAGATCTTTTGAAGAAAAACTTGAGTTGGAAGTTTCTTGTGACGCCCCCATTCTTGTCCGTACGCTAATCATGCACACAATGCGTACGACCAAGATTAGGGACTCACTGATTGATACCACAACACAACAAAAGACACAAATATAAAGGTCATACAGCTCCATATTACAAGCCAGGGGCCTCGAGGGCTCGAATACAAAGCTCGACATAAACACGAGTCAGCGGAAGCAAAAATATCTTAGTACAGACATAAGTTAGACAAGTTTTGCCTTAAGAAGGCTAGCACAAACATAAGCACGGATCGAAAGAGGCGAGGCCTCCTGCCTGGGAACCTCCTAACTACTCCTGAGCGTCGGGGGCAGCCTCCACGTAGTAGTAGGCTCCATCGGTGGTGTAGCAGTCGTCTCCAGCGTACTCCATCTCCTGGGCTCCATCGTCTGAACGCAGCAACGTATCGAGGGGAAAGAGGAAGCAAAGCAGCGTGAGTACACATCCAAAGTACTCGCAAGACTGACATCAGATCTATGCTAATTTATGCATCAGTATCAATGAAGGGGTTATATCTGGACTGACTGCAGAAAGCAAGAATAGGGGGAAGGCCTAGTCCTATCGAAGACTAGCATCTTCAGCATCTTGCAGCATTAGAAGAGAGTAGTCTTGCAGCTCATATATAGTCATATTGTTGTAGCAATTTTAATTAAGTAAACACGCCCAGAGATCCTTCCTCGACTCCCTGCGAGGAAGCAATCCTGGAACCACAATTCATTTTAAA
Source organism: Elymus sibiricus (assembly GCA_039707655.1). Classification (NCBI taxonomy): domain Eukaryota; kingdom Viridiplantae; phylum Streptophyta; class Magnoliopsida; order Poales; family Poaceae; genus Elymus; species Elymus sibiricus. Next base: position 490,783,252 of record CM077675.1, read on the forward strand.
TTAAAATTACATTTATAGTTGTATAAGGTCAAGGCACATTTCCAAGTCGTCCTGTTACCGTGGACACGGCTATTCGAATAGATATTTCATCCCTGCAGGGGTGCACCACATATTCCCAACACGCCTGAGTCACCTCCGGCCGGACACACTTTCCTGGGTCATGCCCGGCCTCGGGATATCAACACGTCGTCACCCCACCTAGACTCAACGAAGAGGCCAGCCCGCCGGTCTAAATCCTATGCGCGCAGGGGTCATGGGCCCAATCACCCTTTGCACACCTGCACGGTGCGTGGGCGGCCGGAAGCAGACCTAGTACACTCCAGTCCAAGAGCTGCACCGTCCAGTCCAATCCGGCGCGCGCCGCTCCATTGCTGACATCCGGAGAGCTTCGGCTGGTACAACGACGCTGAGTGCCCATAACTTTCCCACGTGATGGTTAGTGCGTATTAAGGCCAACGACCTAACTCAGATCAAGTACCCAACCCATTAGCAATTTATTAGTGATCAATAACACTCGGGTGCCTTACCGGCACACCCCACCACATATCACTCTCGCGGGTACCCTTGGGGCCGACTCGTCTTCAACATGTTTCTGTAACCAGGTCATAGTAACTGTGTGTCTATACACCAAGTGGATATCCGAGGAATCACCCTCGATGGATTCCACTCGAGGTATGAGTAAGGCAAGAGTCGCTACCGGTAAATGGGAAGGAGGAATCACCCTCGATACCCATGACCGACAGCTACGCTACAGAATTAACACCGGGAGTGCTAAGTGAGGTATCACCCTCGGCACTCGGTAGTAGCTCTGCAGTGCCATACATAAGGGGTGTGTGGTGATGTGTCGGTAACGGCTTGTCAGTCATGACGACTGAGTCTTCTGTCTTCAAGTCCTCGGTGTCGTCGATGAAAGCAGGGGCAACTGGGACTAAGGGGGTCTCAGGGGTTAACTGATCAACCTATTCTAAGCAGTTGGTATGATTGCAGTTAAAGTAACAGTTCATCAAAAACAGGCTATGCATCAGAATAGGAGCTATCTAATACAGTAGCAAAATTCTAATGCAAGCATAAGAGGGAGAGAGATGGGTGATATCGGAATGCTCAAGCGGGTTTTGCTTGCCTTGCTGCTCTGCGGCAAAGGGCTGAACGTCAGGGGTGTAGTCGTATCCGGCAGCACCGTCAGTCTCGGGGTCTACCGGAGAGAAGAGGGAGAAGAAACACTAAATATAAATCACACAGATGCAACATGAAGCATGACATGGCAATACGCAGGGCTAGGGGTGTTTATGGCCTATCTAGGTGTGATGGTTAATTTAGAAATTTATTTGGAATTGTTTTAATAATGTCATACACTATTCACCAATCCGAAATAGGCAAAAAGTTGCATGTTCAGATAGCTAGAGGCATGTGACAGATGAATGGATGGCATATTTGGATTCGTGGGATTATTCTGATCAACTTTCATATATAAATTATTTTCATCTGAGCTACAGATTATTTTCTTTGATTTTTCAAAGTTTTAATAAATTTCTGGAATTAATTCTATTTATTAAATCAACATTATCCAGAACAGTGAATGCTGATGTTAGCATGACATCAGTATTCCGTCAGCAGTCAACACGGGGCTGGCCAGGTCAAACCTGACCAGTGGGCCCCACCTGTCATAGACTCTGGTCTATTTCAGTTTATTAAGCTAAACTAAACAGAGTTAATTAGGGGAGGGCCCCACATGTCAGTGTCTATTTAGTGTTAAACTAATTATTTCAATTATCCTAATCTGTTAATTAGGCAACTGACAGGGGGACCCACCTGTCATACTCACAGGGGCATGGGGTCCCACCAGTCAGTGACTGGTCAACCCAGTCAGCCCAGTTGACTGGGTCAACTGAGGCCAGGGGCCCCACTGGCAGTGACCCAGGGGTGGACCCCAGGTGTGCCACGTCGGTGGCCGGCGCCGGAGCGTCGCCGGAGAGCGTCGGACGCGGCCGAAAGCTCTGGCGAGCTCGAAAATCTCGCACAGGGCATCAAATCGAGCGCGGCCGGGCGCGTTCGAACGCTAGAGGAGCCGCCGATCCATTCCAGGCATCGGGGCGAGCAACGGCGGGCCATAGCGAGCGCTACGTCGCCGGCGGCGGAGCAAGGTTTCGGCCGGCGATGGCAAACGGCGATGCAGCGTGCAAACGAGCGAGCTAACGGTGCGGGGCGAGCCTACGCGACGTGTTGAGTCGATTGGCGACGGCGGGTGGACCAAATGGTCACCGGAGAGGCACCGGCGACGAGGTCAGGCGGCGGCGCGTTCGGGCTCCGGTGAAAACCAGTGCTACGAGGTCGGGTTCGTCGCGGGGAAGAGAGGAGAAGGAGGTCGGAGCTCACAGCGGGGTGTTGCCGTTCACAATGGGCTCGGGGGAGGCCCGACGGCGGCGAAATCGACGACGACGTCGCGGTGGCCGAAGGTGGGGAAAGACGGCGTGGGGGCGATGCAGGGCTTCCGGGGCTCGCGCGTGTGGTCGAGGGGGACGGGCTCGTCGCGGCGGAGCTCGGAGACGCGTCGGCGAGGCGCGGGAGGTCGTGTGGCCGTGTTAGCCGGCGGCCATGGCGACGGCGGTGCGGGCGCGAGCAAGATCTGGAGGGGGAGGAGGAGAGAGCGAGGGAGAGGGGGAATGGCGAGGGCGTCCAGAGGAGGGACGGCCTCGGCCTTATCCTCTCCGCTCACCTGCTCAGCAGCGGTGGCGAGCTGCGAGCGGTGGAGGGCGAGCGCGGCCATGGCGCGGGCGACACGGCGGCGGGAGCAGGTAGGGGGAGGCCCTGGTGGGTTGGGCCGCACTGTGCATGCGGCCCAGAGACCAGGTAAGTGGGCTTTGCCCTTTTTCTTTTATTTCTTTTCTGTTTTCTTTTGTAATTTTCTGTTTTATTTATTTTGGCCAATATTCCTTTAGGAAAAATTATGCCATATGGTCCAAAAATTAACTTGCAATATTTTGGAGGGCCACATCCACTTTGAGCATTTTTGGAATCTGGCTGCAATTTCAAATTGAATTTAAATGCATTTTAAAATACTTTTAGCTTCTGTTTTGGTTGGTGGGGTCCACATCACAAGCTTGGTGATGTTGTTTTCCTTAATATCAATTGTTTTGGAATTTTTAACAGTGGTGCAACATTTTACTTTTGTTGTTTGCAGAATTGTTTTTATCACAATAATTCCTAGGGCATTTGCAATGAAATTTGAACCGGAATTTGAAATTCAACTTGATCAAGCCCCACTTAGCAAAATGATTAGGCACTGTTCATGATCATCACTGTAGCTCAATTACAATGATCACTGTAGCTTAAACCCAGGGTGTCACAATTCTCCCCTACTAACAAGAATTCTCGTCCTGAGAATTAAGAAGTAGAAGGGAAGAGCCCGGGGTATTCTGCACGAAGATGATCTTCGCGTTCCCAAGTGGCTTCATCTTCAGAATGATTTGCCCACTGCACTTTGAAGAACTTGGTAACCTTCTGACGAGTCCGACGTTCAGTTTCATCGAGAATGCGGACTGGTTGCTCTTTGTAAGAAAGGTCTTGCTGTAGTTCCAGCATTTCATGATCCACTGCTCGGATAGGATCCTTGAAGCAGCGACGAAGCTGTGACACATGGAACACATCGTGAACCTGAGAAAGGTTTGGCGGTAGTTCCAATTGATATGCCACTTTACCACGCCTTTCGAGAACAGTGAAAGGACCAATATAACGAGGAGCCAGTTTGCCCTTGATTCCAAAACGGTGTGTACCTCTCATAGGCGTGACTCGAAGATAAGCCTTTTCGCCAGGTTGATAGACCATATCTTTGTGATGACGGTCATACTGACTCTTCTGACGAGACTGAGCAGCCTTCAGATTTGCATGAATAATGCGGACTTGATCTTCGGCATGTTGGATAATATCCGGACCGATAAGTGTACATTCCCCAGTTTCTGACCAATTCAGAGGAGTCCGACACTTACGTCCATACAACACTTCAAAAGGAGCCATCTTCAGACTAGCTTGATAGCTATTGTTGTAGGAGAACTCGACATACGGGAGAGATTCCTCCCATTTCTTGCCGAAAGAAATGACACAAGCTCGAAGCATGTCTTCGAGAATCTGATTGACTCTTTCAACTTGTCCCTGGGATTGAGGGTGAAAAGCGGTGCTAAAGGACAAACGAGTCCCCATAGCTTCTTGGAAACTTGTCCAGAATCTTGAAGTGAATAAACTACCACGGTCTGAACTAATCACCAATGGAATACCGTGGAGTGAAACAATTCTGGACATATACAGATCTGCCAGCTGACTAGCAGTAATAGTTTCCTTGACAGCCAGAAAATGTGCAACTTTGGATAACCGGTCAATGACGACAAGAATAGCATCATTACCTTTCTGTGACCTGGGAAAACCAGTAATGAAATCCATTTCAACATGATCCCATTTCCATTCAGGAATAGAAATAGGTTGCAGAGTTCCAGCAGGCCTTTGATGTTCTGCTTTGATCTGACGACAAATGTCACATTCTGAAACATAGCGTGCAATGTCTTGCTTCATGTTAGACCACCAGAATCTCCGACGAAGATCTTGGTACATCTTGGTACTACCAGGATGAATAGACAGCGGAGTGTCATGTGCTTCCTTCATGACCTCCTGAGTCATTTCCTTGTTATTCGACTTACACGGTACCACTAGGCGGTCTTTGAAGTACAAAGCGCCATCCTCAGCAATAGTGAAGGGTGAGGGCTTTCCTTCTGCGAGATCGCATTTAATCCACAAGATCTGGTTTAGCAACCAGGGTATTGAGAGAACCCTGGGAAACAACGTGGAGGTTCATCTTGTAGGATCCTTTAGGAGGGGGATCGAGATATCCCTGAGGAACAATATGGAGGTTCAGCTTGCGAAATTCTTCTTGGAGCAGGGGGTGAACCTTATGAACCTGGAGGTGATTGCAATAAGACTTGCGGCTCAATGCATCAGCCATCACATTAGCCTTGCCAGGAGTGTAAGAAATATCCACATAATAATCTGCTATGCGCTCCATCCATCTCTGTTGACGGAGACTCAGATCTGGCTGAGTAAACATATACTTCAGACTTTGGTGGTCGGTGTAGATCTCGCAACGGTTCCCAACAAGGTATTGCCGCCACTCTTTCAGTGCATGAATTACAGCGGCAAGTTCAAGGTCATGAACTGGGTAGTTCTCTTCATGAGGACGCAATTGACGGGATGCATAAGCAACCACTTTGCTCTCTTGCATTAGGACACAACCCAAGCCTTGACGTGAAGCATCACAATAAATGACAAAGTCCTTACGAGTATCCGGAGGAGCTAGCACTGAAGCAGATGTCAGCTTGTCCTTAAGTTCCTGAAAGCTCTCCTGACACTTTTCTGTCCACTCATATTTAACACCTTTGTGAAGCAAATTGGTTAAGGGCTTTGCAATCTTGGTGAAGTTCTCGACGAATCGACGGCAATAGCTGGCGAGTCCGAGAAAACTTCTGACTTGCTTGACATTCTTCGGGGGAGTCCAGTCAAGAATAGCCTGAACTCGTTCAGGGTTGACCGCAATACCATATTTGGAGATCACATGACCAAGGTAGGTTACCTCGTCCATCCAGAACTCACACTTTGAATACTTTGCATAAAGCTGATGCTTTCGAAGCCTCTCCAGTATAAGACGAAGATGTTCAGCATGCTCTTCTTTGTTCTTGGAGAAAACCAGAATATCATCCAGATAAACCACGACGAATTTATCGAGGTAATCCATGAATATATAATTCATCAACCGAGAGAAAGTTGCTGGAGCATTGGTTAAGCCGAAGGACATGACGGTGTACTCGTATGAACCATATCGACTAACAAATGCAGTCTTCGGAATATCCTCTTCACGTACCCGGATCTGATGGTAACCCAACCTCAAGTCGAGTTTAGAAAATACTGATGATCCAGCAAGTTGATCATACAGATCGTTGATCCGTGGAAGCGGATATTTGTTTTGAATCGTTGCTTGGTTGATGGGTCGGTAATCTTGGACCAACCGATTCGTACCATCTTTCTTCTTGACAAAGAGAGAAGGTGCTCCCCAAGCAGAGGAACTTGGACGAATGAAACCCAGACGAAGCGAATTGTCAAGTTCTTGCTTCAGTTCAAGGAGTTCATGTGGAGGCATTTTGTATGGTCGCTTGGCTATAGGAGTGGTACCAGGTACCAAGTCGATGACAAACTCGACAGCTCTAGCAGGGGGAATCCCTGGAAGTTCTTCCGGAAAGACATCTTGGAAATCCCGGACAACTGGAATGTTTTCGATCCCCTCAAGAGGTGATTCATTTAATGCATTCATGGCATATAGCCGGGCTTCAGCATCCCGAACAAGATGAGCATGGTAGCTTACAATCTCATTCGAAGGATGCAGGAGGTGGACAGTTTTGGTGTCACAAACAATTGAAGCGGTATGTGCCTTCAACCAATCCATTCCGAGAATGAGATCGATATTGGAAGACTTCAACATTATGGGGGAGGCATGGAATTCCAACCCTTCAATTTCAATGGTGACATCGGGGCTATTAATGGAGGTCCGACATTGGCCCGCAGGGGTGTTTACCACTATTGGGACGTTCATCTCTTCGCACTTAATGTCATGCATGCATGCAAAATCTTCAGACATAAAAGAATGCGATGCTCCTGTATCAAACAATACAGAAGCCGGTACTGAGTTGACGAGAAGAGTACCCATCACAGTGGCAGGCTGGTCTTGGACTTGATTCAGATCAATATTGTTGGCTTGAACACGACCAGTGTTAGGCCTGGCGTTGCTGTTGCGGGGCTGGTTGGTAGGCAGTGTAAGTTGATTCTGATTCTGCCTGCATTCTCTAGCACGGTGTCCTGGACGACCACACTTGAAGCACAGCCCATCCTCAGGACGAGAAGGGGGAGCAGGAGCTCGTGGTGGCGGAGCTGGGAGCCTCGGCTGCCTAGGTGGGGGTGGAGGCAAACGAGGTGCAGCATAGGACGGCCTCGGAGCAGGAGGCGGTGCATGGTACATGTTGTGGGGGATCCAGATCTTGCGCTTCTAAGCAGATGGACCCGAAGATGAGCCCATGTCACGGTTGCGCTTGCTGCTGTCCTTGTAGTCCTGCAGACCCGTCTCCACTACAATAGACTTGTTCACCAAGGTGGCAAAGTTAGCGAAGTCTTGAGCAATGAGTGCCAGCTTGATATCTGGGTGGAGGCCTTCACGGAACTTCTCCTGCCTACGAGCATCAGTTGCAACGTCTTCTTCTGCATAGCGAGACAAGTCCAGAAATTCCCGCTGATAAGCATCCACAGTCTTGTTGCCCTGGACTAGATTGCGGAACTCACGCTTCTTCTTGTCCATCATTCCCTGAGGAATGTGGCGAGCACGGAAAGCAGCTTGGAATTCCGGCCAGGTGATAATTGTTCCAACAGGCTGAGAGCGCCTGTGGCTGTCCCACCAATGAGCAGCGGGACCCTTCAGAAAGTACGAGGCAAAGGTGACATAGCTAGCCTCTGGGGCGCCTGAAGATTCCAGCTCATAGGTGATGTCACGGAGCCAGTCATCTGCGTCAAGTGGCTGAGTTGAGCTGCGGTAGATCGCAGGGTTGAGTCGCATGAAGTCTTGCAGAGTCATTGGGGCTGGCTGCTGATTCATATTCGGCCTTGGGAACTGGTCCATAAGCCCTTGCATAAACTAGCGATTCAGCTCAAATTGTTGCATCATACCAGCCATGTAGTCCGGTGGTGGTGGTGGCTCAGGCGCACCACGACCATGACCAGCTGGCCTAACCATTCTGTCAAATTTTAATAGTGATAGTTTAGCATTTGGTATTGCAAAATCAATGAATCATTCATGAAGTAAATTGCACAAAGAAGGAAGTGCAATAATTACGACATAGTAGTTCAAACTTCAACATACAGATCCATACATAGGTCTATTACAAACCATAAGTTCGTTACAAAATAGACGATAGGTCCGGCATGAAGTTAACCTAGACAACTAGGCGGCACGCAGGCACGCGGTGGAGGGATACAACAATGCATCAGCGTCGGGGACAATGAAAGTAGCCGGGGAACTGCGCGTGACCCCGGTTGTGAAAACCGATGGAGAACCTGCATACTAAGCGGGAGCGCAGGTCCACGTGTCGGAGTACGTCCTCCAACCTCAGGCCATTCAAGACCTGGGGGAAACTCAGTCCGAGGCGGGTAAAGGATGTGCTCCGGATGTATCCTCGCACGGACTGCTGGCAACAAGTGCTCCATAGCCTGATACAGACGAGCACGGGTGGCGTACAGCTCGACGTTAAGAGCCCTGACAGTGCGATCCAGAGCCTCAGTGTACCGAACCAGAACCTGTGGGTCGTAACGATGACTCACGTAGGGGGCGCAGATAGCAGTGTAGGATCGGTCGGTACGCTGCGGCGCGAAAGGGGTCAAGACCTCAACGTCGGCCGCAGTATCAACTCCAACAGGGACATACGGGATGTATCTGTATGCCGTCTCCTCCAAACAAGAGTTCGCTGCACGGAGATGAACAATAGCAGCATAGGCAGCATCCTGTACTGCCATCTCAACAGGCACTCCAATGCCACGAAAGGTGTGCAGCTTAGTGATGGAGCGGTCCTGTCGATCCCAGATAACCATCTCAGCCTCATACTGTTCCTGGTTGAACTCGCGGTAGTCCTCGTAAACAGTGTACTCGGGGTACCAGCGATATCCCAGCTTCTTCAAGAGGTCGACCAGAATGGCGGGGAACCCAGTCGTCTCGTGCGCGTAGGTCAGATGAACGATCTGCCTACCGGGACGCATCTGTAACAAGGAGATTCAAGATGTCAAATGACAGTGTGTGCATCATAACTTCAAAGAAGACAATTTTTGACGAAACAATTCTCTGGTGGATGTGATTACGAGAACCTAATGTTAGATTTAGTAAAATCTTTAACCCGAAATAGAAGAGAGATCAGAACCCAGAGTATAGACGAGGAATAAAAGATCCTAATACCACCCGATTGGCGACGTGAGCCCGTAAGCCACACAGCCAACTTAGTAAAACAGTTTTCTTTAACTAGACTCAACTTCAGCCAAGGAGTTGGAAAGGGGGCTACCTACAGGCAGTCGGCTCTGATACCAACTTGTGACGCCCCCATTCTTGTCCGTACGCTAATCATGCACACAATGCGTATGACCAAGATTAGGGACTCACTGATTGATACCACAACACAACTAAAGACACAAATATAAAGGTCATACAGCTCCATATTACAAGCCAGGGGCCTCGAGGGCTCGAATACAAAGCTCGACATAAACACGAGTCAGCGGAAGCAGAAATATCTGAGTACAGACATAAGTTAGACAAGTTTTGCCTTAAGAAGGCTAGCACAAACATAAGCACGGATCGAAAGAGGCGAGGCCTCCTGCCTGGGAACCTCCTAACTACTCCTGAGCGTCGGGGGCAGCCTCCACGTAGTAGTAGGCTCCATCGGTGGTGTAGCAATCGTCTCCAGCGTACTCCATCTCCTGGGCTCCATCGTCTGAACGCAGCAACGTATCGGGGGGAAAGAGGAAGCAAAGCAGCGTGAGTACTCATCCAAAGTACTCGCAAGACTAACATCAGATCTATGCTAATTTATGCATCAGTATCAATGAAGGGGTTATATCTGGACTGACTGCAGAAAGCAAGAATAGGGGGAAGGCCTAGTCCTATCGAAGACTAGCATCTTCAGCATCTTGTAGCATTAGAAGAGAGTAGTCCTGCAGCTCATATATAGTCATATTGTTGTAGCAATTTTAATTAAGTAAACACGCCCAAAGATCCTTCCTCGACTCCCTGCGAGGAAGCAATCCCGGAGCCACAATTCATTTTAAATTAAAATTACATTTATAGTTGTATAAGGTCAAGGCACATTTCCAAGTCATCCTGTTACCGTGGACACGGCTATTCGAATAGATATTTCATCCCTGCAGGGGTGCACCACATATTCCCAACACGCCTAAGTCACCTCCGGCCGGACACACTTTCCTGGGTCATGCCCGGCCTCGGGATATCAGCACGTCGTCGCCCCACCTAGACTCAACGAAGAGGCCAGCCCGCCGGTCTAAATCCTATGCGCGCAGGGGTCATGGGGCCAATCACCCTTTGCACACCTGCACGGTGCGTGGGCGGCCGGAAGCAGACCTAGTACACTCCAGTCCAAGAGCTGCACCGTCCAGTCCAATCCGGCGCGCGCCGCTCCATTGCTGACGTCCTGAGAGCTTCGGCTGATACAACGACGCTGAGTGCCCATAACTTTCCCACGTGATGGTTAGCGCGTATTAAGGCCAACGACCTAACTCAGATCAAGTACCCAACCCATTAGCAATTTATTAGTGATCAATAACACTCGGGTGCCTTACAGGCGCACCCCACCACATATCACTCTCGCGGGTACCCTTGGGGCCGACCCGTCTTCAACATATTTCTGTAACCAGGTCATAGTAACTGTGTGTCTATACACCAAGTGGATATCCGAGGAATCACTCTCGATGGATTCCACTCGAGGTATGAGTAAGGCAAGAGTCGCTACCGGTAAATGGGAAGGAGGAATCACCCTCGATACCCATGACCGACAGCTATGCTACAGAATTAACACCGGGAGTGCTAAGTGAGGTATAAACCTCGGCACTCGGTAGTAGCTCTGCAGTGCCATACATAAGGGGTGTGTGGTGATGTGTCGGTAACGGCTTGTCAGTCATGACAACTGAGTCTTCTGTCTTCAAGTCCTCGGTGTCGTCGATGAAAGCAAGGGCAACTGGGACTAAGGGGGTCTCAGGGGTTCACTGATCAACCTATTCTAAGCAGTTGGTATGATTGCAGTTAAAGTAACAGTTCATCAAAAACAGGCTATGCATCAGAATTGGAGCTATCTAATACAGTAGCAAAATTCTAATGCAAGCATAAGAGGGAGAGAGATGGGTGATATCGGAATGCTCAAGGGGGTTTTGCTTGCCTTGCTGCTCTGCGGCAAAGGGCTGAACGTCAGGGGTGTAGTCGTATCCGGCAGCACCGTCAGTCTCGGGGTCTACCGGAGAGAAGAGGGGGAAGAAACAATAAATATAAAGCACACAGATGCAACATGATGCATGACATGGCAATACGCAGGGCTAGGGGTGTTTATGGCCTATCTAGGTGTGATAGTTAATTTAGAAATTTAATTGGAATTGTTTTAATAATGTCATACACTATTCACCTATCTGAAATAGGCAAAAAGTTGCATGTTCAGATAGCTAGAGGCATGTGACAGATGAATGGATGGCATATTTGGATTCGTGGGATTTTTCTGATCAACTTTCATATATAAATTATTTTCATCTGAGCTACAGATTATTTTCTATGATTTTTCAAAGTTTTAATAAATTTCTGGAATTAATTCTATTTATTAAATCAACATTATCCAGAACAGTGAATGCTGATGTCAGCATGACATCAGTATTGCGTCAGCAGTCAACAGGGGGCTGGCCAGGTCAAACCTGACCAGTGGGCCCCACCTATCATAGACTCTGGTCTATTTCAGTTTATTAAGCTAAACTAAACAGAGTTAATTAGGGGAGGGCCCCACATGTCAGTGTCTATTTAGTGATAAACTAATTATTTCAATTATTCTAATCTGTTAATTAGGCAACTCACAGGGGGACCCACCTGTCATACTCACAGGGGCATGGGGTCCCACCAGTCAGTGACTGGTCAACCCAGTCAGCCCAGTTGACGGGTCAACCAAGTCAACTGGGGCCAGGGGCCACACTGGCAGTGACCCAGGGGTGGACCCCAGGTGTGCCACGTCGGTGGCCGGCGCCGGAGCGTCGTCGGCGAGCTCGGAAATCTCGCACAGGGAATCAAATCGAGCGCGGTCGGGCGCGTTCGAACGCTGGAGGAGCCGTCGATCCATTCCAGGCATCGGGGCGAGCAATGGCGGGCCGTAGCGAGCGCTACGTCGCCGGCAGCGGAGCAAGGTTTCGGCCGGCGATGGCAAACGGCGATGCAGCGTGCAAACGAGTGAGCTAACGGTGCGGGGCAAGCCTACGCGACGTGTTGAGTCGATTGGCGACGGCGGGTGGACCAAATGGTCACCGGAGAGGCACCGGCGACAAGGTCAGGCGGCGGCGCGTTCGGACTCCGGTGAAAACCAGTGCTACGAGGTCGGGTTCGTCGCGGGGAAGAGAGGAGAAGGAGGCCGGAGCTCACAGCGGGGTGTTGCCGTTCACAGTGGGCTCGGGGGAGGCTCGACGGCGGCGAAATCAACGACGACGTCGCGTTGGCCGAAGGTGGGGGAGACGGCGTGGGGGCGATGCAGGGCTCGCGCTTGTGGTCGAGGGGGACGGGCTCATCGCGGCGGAGCTCGGAGACGCGTCGGCGAGGCGCGGGAGGTCGTGTGGCCGCGTTAGCCGGCGGCCATGGCGACGGCGGTGCGGGCGCGAGCGAGATCTGTAGGGGGAGGAGGAGAGAGCGAGGGAGATGGGGAATGGCGAGGGCATCCAGAGGAGGGACGGCCTCGGCCTTATCCTCTCCGCTCACCTGCTCCGCAGCGGTGGCGAGCTGCGAGCGGTGGAGGGCGAGCGCGGCCATGGCGCGGGCGACACGGCGGTGGGAGCAGGTAGGGGGAGGCCCTGGTGGGCTGGGCCGCACTGTGCCTGTGGCCCAGAGACCAGGTAAGTGGGCTTTGCCCTTTTTCTTTTATTTCTTTTCTGTTTTCTTTTGTAATTTTCTGTTTTATTTATTTTGGCCAATATTCCTTTAGGCAAAATTATGCCATATGGTCCAAAAATTAACTTGCAATATTTTGGAGGGCCACATCCACTTTGAGCATTTTTGGAATCTGGCTGCAATTTCAAATTGAATTTAAATGCATTTTAAAATACTTTTAGCTTCTGTTTTGGTTGGTGGGGTCCACATCACAAGCTTGGTGATGTTGTTTTCCTTAATATCAATTGTTTTGGAATTTTTAACAGTGGTGCAACATTTTACTTTTGTTGTTTGCAGAATTGTTTTTATCACAATAATTCCTAGGGCATTTGCAATGAAATTTGAACTGGAATTTGAAATTCAACTTGATCAAGCCCCACTTAGCAAAATGATTAGGCACTGTTCATGATCATCACTGTAGCTCAATTACAATGATCACTGTAGCTTAAACCCAGGGTGTCACATTTCTATACCTAGAAAGCATTATGATGAGTGGGAACCTACTATTAAGATTAAAATTAAAGATTATGAGTGCCATTCATTGTGTGATTTGGGTGCTAGCGTTTCCACGATTCCGAAAACTTTATGTGATGTGCTAGGTTTCCATGAACTTGATGATTGCTCTTTAAATTTGCATCTAGCGGATTCTACTATTAAGAAACCTATGGGAAGGATTAATGATGTTCTTATTGTTGCAAATAGGAATTATGTGCCCGTGGATTTCATTGTTCTTGATATAGATTGCAATCCTACATGTCCTATTATTCTTGGAAGACCTTTCCTTAGAACGATTGGTGCAATTATTGATATGAAAGAAGGAAACATTAGATTCCAATTTCTGTTAAGGAAAGGCATGGAACACTTTCCTAGGAATAAAATTAAATTACCTTATGAATCTATTATGAGAGCTACTTATGGATTGCATACCAAAGATGACAATACCTAGATCTATTGCGTTATGCCTAGCTAGGGGCATTAAACAATAGCGCTTGTTGGGAGGCAACCCAATTTTATTTTTGCTTTCTGTTTTTTGTTTCTGTTTTGGTGTGTTTTGCACATTATTACTTTTGTAGTAATTGTGTTTTTGTGTTTTAATTAGTGTTTGAGCCAAGTAAGACCTTTGGGATGGTCTACGGTGATTGTTGATTTGATTTTGCTGAAAAACAGAAAATTTTGCGCTCAGTCCAGAAATTTTATAAATTCACCAGAGAATCGAATGAGTCTGAAATTTTTACACAAGATTTATATACAAATTTCCCTGGTTGTCCTAATGTTCCAGAATTTTTGGAGTTACATAAGTATTCGAAGTCTACAGATTGCTACAGACTGTTCTGTTTTTGACAGATTCTGTTTTCTATGTGTTGTTTGCTTATTTTGATGAATCTATGGGTTGTATTGGGGGGTATAAACCATGGAGAAGTTGGAATACAGTATATATTACAGAAATATAAATAAATAATGAGTTCACAACAGTACCTAAAGTGGTGATTTATTTTTCTTATACTAACAGATCTCACGAGTTTTCTGTTGAGTTTTGTGTTGTGAAGTTTTCAAGTTTTGGGTAAAGATTTGATGGACTATGGAATAAGGAGTGGCAAGAGCCTAAGATTGGGGATGCCCAAGGCACACCAAGACATATTCAAGGATACAAAATATCCTAAGCTTGGGGATGCCCCGGAAGGCATCCCCTCTTTCGTCTTCAATCCATCAGTAAATTTACGTGAGGCTATATTTTTATTCACTACATGATATGTGTTTTGCTTGGAGCGTGTTGTATGATTTGAGTCTTTGCTTTTTAGTTTGCCACAATCAACCTTGCTGCACACATCTTTTGAGAAGGACATGCTGAATCGTGAATTTATTAGAATACTCTATGTGCTTCACTTATATCTTTTGAGCTAGGCAATGTTTCTCTAGTACTTCACTTATATCTTTTTAGAGCACGGCGGTGTTTTATTTTATAGAAATAATTGAACTCTCGTACCTCACTTATATTATTTTGAGAGTCTTTAAACAGCATGGTAATTGGTTTAGGTTATAAATTTGGTCCTAATATAATAGGCATCCAAGAGGGATATAATAAAAACTTTCATATTAAGTGCATTGAATATGATGAGAAGTTTGATTCCTTGCATAGAGTTTTGAGATATAGAGATGGTGATATTAGAGTCATGCTATTGAGTAATTGTGGATTGGTAGAAATACTTGTGTTAAGGTTTGTGATTCCCGTAGCATGCACGTATGGTGAACCGTTATGTAACGAAGTCGGAGCATGATTTCCTTAATGATTGTCATCCTTTGTGTGAGGGTCGGGAGCGCGCGATGGTTTACTCCTACCAACCTCTCCACTAGGAGCATGCGTCTAACCCTTTGCTTCGATAGCTAATAGACTTTTGCAATAAGTATGTGAGTTCTTTATGACTAATGTGAGTCCATGGATTATACGCACTCTCACCCTTCCACCTTTGCTAGCCTCTCTAGTACCGCGCAACTTTCACCGGTGCATTAAACCCACCTTCCTCAAAACAGCCACCATATACTTTCCTCAAAACAGCCACCATGCAACTTCCACCGTTCCGTTTATTATGACTCGCACCATCATTTTCATATTGCTTTGCATGATCGTAAGATAGCTAGCATGATGTTTTCATGGCTTGTCCGTTTTTTGATGTCATTGCTACGCTAGATCATTGCACATCCCGGTACACCACCGGAGGCATTCATATAGAGTCATATTTTGTTCTAAGTTTCGAGTTGTAAGTAAATAAAAGTGTGATGATCATCATTATTAGAGCATTGTCCCATGAGAGGAAAGGATGATGGAAGCTATGATTCCCTCACAAGATGGGATGAGTCTCCGGACTTTACAAAAAATAAAAGATGCCAATGAAGCCCAAATAAAAAAAAAGAGGCCAAAGATGCCCACCAAAATATAAAAAAATGAGAGAAAAGAGAGAAGGGACAATGCTACTATCCTTTTCCACACTTGTGCTTCAAAGTAGCACCATGATCTTCATGATAGAGAGTCTCCTATTTTGTCACTTTCATATACTAGTGGGAATTTTTCATTATATAACTTGGCTTGTATATTCCAATGATGGCCTACCTCAAAGTGCCCTAGGTCTTCGTGAGCAAGTGAGTTGGATGCACACCCACTTAGTTTCTTTTTGAGCTCTCATACACTTATAGCTCTAGTGCATCCGTTGCATGGCAACGGATACTCACTCACATTGATATCTATTGATGGGCATCTCCATAGCCCGTTGATATGCCTAGTTGATGTGAGACTATCTTCTCATTTTTCCTCACCACCTCCACCATATTCTATTCCACCTATAGTGCTATATCCATGGCTCACGCTCATGTATTGCGTGAGAGTTGAAAAAGTTTGAGAACATAAAAAGGCGTGATACAATTGCTTGACTTGTCATCGGGGGTGTGCATGATTTGAATACTTTGTGTGGGGAAGGTGGAGCATAGCCAGACTATATGATTTTGTAGGGATAACTTTCTTTAGCCATGGTATTTTGAAAAGATACGATTGCTCGTTAGTATGCTTGAAGTATTACTATTTTAATGTCAATATTAAGCTTTTGTTCTGAATCTTATGGATCTGAATATTCATGCCACAATAAAGAATATTACATGGATAAATATGTTAGGTAGCATTCCACATCAAAAATTCTGTTTTTATCATTTACCTACTCGAGGACGAGCAGGAATTAAGCTTGGGGATCCTTGATACGTCTCCAATGTATCTATAATTTTTGATTGTTCCATGCTATTATATTATCTGTTTTGGATGTTTTATATGCATTAATATGCTATTTTATATTATTTTTGGGACTAACCTATTAATCTAGTGCCTAGTGCCAGTTTCTATTTTTTCCTTGTTTTTGAGTATTGCAGATATGGAATATTAAACGGAGTCCAAACGGAATAAAATCTTCGGAATGATTTTTCTTGGCCCAGAAGAAACCCAGCAGACTTGGAGATGAAGGTAGGAGACCTGCCGTGGCGCCCCCTGGCTTGTGGCCTCACGGCATCCCTCCTAACCCTATTCTTTGGCCTATAAATTTCCAAATATTCCCTGGATACCAAAATGAGCCACAAAAATACTTTTCCGCCGCCGGAAGCCTCTGTTCCCGTGAGATCCAATCTTAGAGCCTTTTTCGGTAATCTGCCGGAGGGGGATTCGATCACGGAGGGCATCTACATCAACTCCATTGCCCCTCCGATGATGCGTGAGTAGTCCACCACAGACCTTCGGGTCCATAGCTAGTAGCTAGATGGCTTCTTCTCTCTCTATGTTCTTCAATACCATGTTCTTCATGATCCTCATGGAGATCTATCCGATGTAATACTCTTTTGCGGTGTGTTTGTCGAGATCCGATGAATTGTGGGTTTATGATCAGCTTATCTATGAATATTATTTGAGTCTTTTCTGAATTATTATATGCATGATTTCATATCTTTGCAAGTCTCTTCGAGTTATTGGTTTGGTTTGGCCAACTAGATTGGTAATTCTTGCAATGGGAGAAGTGCTTAGTTTTGGGTTCAATCTTGTGGTGTCCTCACCCAGTGACAAAGTAGGGGTAGCGAGGCACGTATTGTATTGTTGCCATCGAGGAGAAAAAGATGGGGTTTTCATCATATTGCTTGAGTTTATCCCTCTACATCATGTCATCTTACCTAATGTGTTACTCTGTTCTTCATGAACTTAATACTCTAGATGCAGGCAGGAGTCGGTCGATGTGTGGAGTAATAGTAGTAGATGCAGAATCGTTTCGGTCTACTTGACACGGACGTGATGCCTATATGCATAATCATTGCCTTGGATATCGTCATAACTATGCGCTTTTCTATCAATTGCTCGACAGTAATTTGTTCACCCACCGTATTATTTGCCTTCATGAGAGAAGCCTCTAGTGAAACCTATGGCCCCCGGGTCTATTTTCCATATCATAATTTCAGATCTATTTACTTTTCTTTTCATTTTAGTATTCTTTTCCATCTATCTATATCAGATCTCATCCTTGCAAGTAACCGTGAAGGGATTGACAACCCCTTTATAGCGTTGGGTGCAAGTGTTTGATTATTTGTGTAGGTGCATCTATTGGTGACTTGCTTGTGTCTCCTACTGGATTGATACCTTGGTTCTCAACAACTGAGGGAAATATTTATCTACTTTGCTGCATCATGCTTTCCTCTTCAAGGGAAAACCAAAGCAAGCTCAAGAAGTAGCACCGCCCAGCAGCACAACGGTATCACGACCACCACTGCTGACCACCGCACCAGTGAGGAGGGCAAGAACACCACCCGAGAGCACAACCCTTACCGAACCCCACCTCACCTACCAGGAGCAAGTTCTCCGATCTGCCTCGGGCGTCTAACAAAGAAGAAACAACTTAAGGACTCTCATTGGGATCATGGGCAATGGACAATGGATTGCATACAAACAAATATACATATTACCATGTTTTTGCCTTAAGGTTGCAGACCTGGCTGAGTAGCATCAATGTCAAAGCCAATATACCTAAAAAGGCTAATATGAACGTGGAGTTATTATATTTCAATTGATTCTATCCACACCACAAATGAGCATATTAGCCTCTAACTATGTCATACTTTCAACCACAAAAAAACTATGATATACTTTCGAATATATATATATATATATATATATATATATAGATATACATGGAACTCTTTTCTGTAATGCAGTAATCGATTTGTGTATATATAGTGTTAGTTTTGTTTTGTAGGAAGTTAGTTTTGTTGATATACCGTCACTGAATACTTGCTTATCTCAAATACCTTAGGTACTGGTGGTGGTAGTAGTAGTAGTAGTTGTTGTTATTGTTGTTGTTGTTGTCACAGCAGCAGCAGCAACAGTGATAGTAGTAGTAGTGGTAGTAGTAATAGTGGTGGTGGTAGCAGCAGCAGCAGCAACAGTATTAGTAGTAGTAATAATATGATAATAATAATAATAATATTTAAGTAATTTTACAAGTTTTGAAAAATATTATGACATTCGTTTCTCACTCATATTATTTTGTCTTTTCTTTACATATGCAATGTTTATATTAAATAAGTCTAAAAATATCCCCATCTCGGATCATATTGTGCGTCAATATTACAACAATGTAGCTATGATAGTCCATTATAGAAATCAATAGTTATTACAAGTCTTATTATGTGGACGAAAACAGTATCATTCTATTTTAGAAGTCATGAGGTCAGTCGTGACTCAATTAGTAGAAAAGAATTGGGCTTCAAATAAGATTTTTGACACATACACTGCTGATAGTTGTGAGATGTAGCAACACGAGGATAGCCATATTCGGGGAAGTATAGCACTTTATTAAGAGATGGTAAAAGACCAATTCGAATTAAAAGCCCTTGGTAACATAGTATAATGGCCATGCAGGTCAATATAAATAGTCAGAAGTCCATAGGAGAATTGAGAGAAATGCTTTTATAGGCATATAATGTTAGGATCTGATATATTTGGTCAAGGGTGGGATTGAGAATTACGAGCATGACTACTTTGCCATTGCCACTAACAACACAGTCGGTAGAGGTGCCAAGGTACGGTTATAAAGACATATAAAAATTGTTAACAAAATATTAGTAAAAAATAGACATTGTCCGCTGAGAAGGAGTGGCTGATGAAACATGGAGAACAAAGTATATATATCATGTTTAAGACAAACGTATCCTTGGATGTACCATAACCTCCATGATTATTGACATATAAAGGCCAAACTAAACACAAATTAATAATAGGTGATTGCAAAGAAAATGATACCAACTATGAGAACATGTAATATATCTAGCCACGCAAATGCGCGGGTCGCACCGCTAGTTAAAGACTTACAATGAAGAAAAAAAAATATTTCCCACAAGCAACATGGTTAACTATGACGCCTACCATATAAAATGACACATCACTATGATGCCTATCATATAAAACAACTTAGCACTTTTAACTCCACTAATATATAATGATTGCCTTTCTTTCATTTTTATGACAGGAACACATTGGATGTGCTAACTCTGCCTTTTTCTTTAACTATCCCAACTACCGCAATATTTTCCGTATAATGGCTCTAGGAGAGTTCCGTTGCCGACTTATTGCAAATTAAAGTCGATGAAGATAAACATGGCTATCATATATGTTGATGACTCAATGGCTTTGGTGTGTTTCAAAATATATCATTGTATCCAATAAGTCAGTTATTGCTAATAACGGTTATCAAATTCATGAATTGTTCATGAAATTGTATCTCATGTTGTTGATTATGTGACTTCGGTATTTGGGTGATTAGAACCAATATTATTGTGCCCAATAAATAAACAGCTATTGATAATGTTTATCAAGCCTATGAATTCATCATGAAAGTTACTTCCCCTATTATGCTTTACTACTTAACTCATCTATGTTGTTGAATATAAGACATCATAATAGGGAAATGCTATAGGTATATCATTACTAGCAGCGTGGGATGTGCAGCGGGTGCCACCATGCATGGGTGGTGATGTTGGGCCGAAGGGCGCGTCATCATGTTTTCTTTTTTGTGCATCAACATTGATTCGATTACATAAGAAATCTCATCCATATCCATCACTGTCTAGCATGCCTAAAATGTAATTACTCGGTCATGATGGTGACCATGATGGAACCATTGATGGATAGAGATTGGTGATGATGGCGGTGACGAATCCCTCTGTCTGGAGCCACAAACGGACTCCAGATTTGGGCTCCCGATGAAGAGCGCGAGGTGGCAGCGGCTACGTTCTGTAAAATGCGATGAAACTTTTCCCTACTTTTTTCCTCGAGAAGACAGAGTATATAGGCTTGGAATTAAATCAGTCGAGGGCTCATGGGGCCCATAAGCTATCCAGGCACGACGCATGGCTTGTGCCCCCCTGGTGGCTCCCCTTTGATATTTTTTTTTCTCTAGTATTTCTATTTATTCCATAAAAATAACCGTAAAATTTCATCCACTTTCGAGAACTTTTATTTCTGAACAAAAATAACACCAAGTTAGTTCTACTGAAAATAGTGTGTGTCCGAGTTAGTTTCATTCAAATCATATTATTACAGTCCATAACAAGAGCAAAAGTGTTTGGAAAATTGATACAATGGAGATGTATCAACTCCCCCAAGCTTAACTCATTGCTTGTCCTCAAGTAATTTAGTTGACAAACTGAAAGTGATAAAGAAAAACTTTTACAAACACATTTGATCTTGTTGATGTATATAAGCAACTAGTAATCAGATTTTCAGCAAAGATTATGAACTAACCACATATATGATAACGCTTAAAATAAATATTTATTCATTCCAATGACATAATGAACTAGCGAGCAATAATACTCTATCTCAAATACAAACACTTTGTCAAAATAACCATGATACAATATGATAGAGTGGTATCTCGCTAGCCCTTTCTGAGACCGCAAAACATAAATGCAGAGCACCTCTGATGTTCAAGCCATAGCTAAATATTGTAATTCAGGTAGAAGATATCCATTCACACTAGTAGAAAACAGGGCTTTGGTTGAGGCCAGGATAAGGGCATTAATCCCGGTTCACTTACGAACCGGGACCTAAGGGCGCACCAGTCCCGGTTCGTGAGGCCAGGGCGCCGGCCGGGCCTCGGGGGCCATTGGTCCCGGTTCGTCTGACACTTTTGGTCCCGGTTACAGACACGAACCGGGAACAATGGGCCTCGCTCCTGGCCCAGCACCTTTAGTCCTGGTTGGTGGCTGGAACCGGGACCAAAGGTCGGTCTTCTGTCCCGGTTCTAGGCACCAACCGGGACTAAAGATAAGCCTATATATACCCCCGCCCCTGCCAGCTCACTCTGTTTTTTGGCCGGCCGGCGTGTGCAGGTGTGTGTTGCTCTAGCTCTCACCTCCTATGCACATGAGGTGTTCGATGAAATGCCCGAGCCACACTTAAGCTTTCTCCTCTCCAAGCTCGACCTCCAAGTCCTGTCCCGTCCCCGTCCTCACCGCCGTCGATCGCCCGTGCTGATTCGTCGCCGGCACCACCGTGGTGATCCTCTTGTTCTTATCTTCTTTCTAAAAGAAAAAAATTCTTACTTGTATGATTTAGATAGATACTTGTACAATTTTCTTACTTTTATTATTGTTTGTTATTATATAGTGCCATGGTTTTGGTATCCGCCCCCGTCGGCCCTCGTCCTGTCTATGATTCGGATGTGGTATATTATCTTTTATAACTATTTGTTTCATTTAGTGTTTATGACAATTATGCCGACTAACGTGACATAGATGTTTTTATCTAGGAGGTATGTGAACCGGAAATTCGAACTGACCCTCTTGTCAAGAGGTTAAATTTAGTTGAAAAAGAAAACAATTACTTGAAGAAAAAATTGAAAAGAATTGAGGAGGAGAAGATGGAATTGGAGTTGCATGTTGCCGATGTCGTCGAAGATCACAAGATCACGATGGATGCAATGCGCTTGAAGATTAGAAAGATTAGAAAATATGCCATTCATACTGAGGCTTGGTATCATTATGCCGTTGGATCAATTGGTCCCTTAGTTGCGGTTATGATCGCATTTGTTGTTGCATTTAAATGTTTTACATAGTTTCAATGTATGTTTTAATTAGATGCTCTAGATAGCTATATGTTGTTCAATGAGAACTATGTATGAACTTTATGTATTTATTTTGGTCACTACTGTACTTTGGTTTTAATGTGATGATGAACTTCTATTAATTTGGTCACTTCTCTATTCATGATGTTCTGTAATGGTATTTGATACACTTAATTATATAATGCACGCAGATGAACCGGCAATGGATGTACGGTGACCGACGCACCTCCG
The DNA here is from genome assembly GCA_039707655.1 of Elymus sibiricus. Lineage (NCBI taxonomy): Eukaryota > Viridiplantae > Streptophyta > Magnoliopsida > Poales > Poaceae > Elymus > Elymus sibiricus. The sequence continues at coordinate 490,805,854 of CM077675.1, forward strand.
AGTACATTAAGGGCCTGCATAATTTTCTCGAAGTGGCTGAGGCAAACAAGCAGAATGGTTTTATGTATTGTCCATATACTATCTATGGGAATACGAAGGATTACTCTAACTCGAAAACCCTTCACGTCCACCTGCTTGAGAAGGGTTTCATGCCACACTATAATGTTTGGACCAAGTACGGAGAAAGAGGGGTTATCATGGAAGACAACGAAGAAGAAGAGGATGATGACAACTATCCGCCCCCTGAATACGGTGATGCTGCAATGGGGGAAGCTGAAGATCAAGAGGAACCAGACGATGTGCCCGATGATGATCTTCGTTGGGTCATTGTTGGTGCAAAGAGACAATGCCAAAGTGAAAGGGAGAAGTTGAAGTTCGGTCGCATGTTAGAGGATCACAAAAAAGGGTTGTACCCAAATTGCGAAGATGACAACACAAAGCTCGGTACCACACTGGAATTGCTGCAATGGAAGGCAGACAATGGTGTATCTGACAAGGGATTTGGTTCGCTACTGAAAATAATGAAGAAGAAGCTTCCAAAGGATAACGAATTGCCCGACAGTACATACGAAGCAAAGAAGGTTCTATGCCCTCTAGGATTGGAGGTGCAGGAGATACATGCATGCCCTAATGACTAAATCCTCTACCGTGGTGCGTACGAGGATTTGAACGCATGCCCGGTATGTTGTGCATTGCGGTATAAGATCAGACGAGATGACCCTGGTGATGTTGAGGGCCAGCGCACCGGGAAGAGGGTTCCTGCCAAGGTGATGTGGTATGCTCCTATAATACCACGGTTGAAATGTTTGTTCAGAAACAAAGAGCATGCCAAGTTGATGCGATGGCACAAGGTAGACCGTAAGAAAGAAGGGAAGTTGAGAGCACCCGGTGATGGGTCGCAGTGGAGAAAGATCGAGAGAAAGTGGGGGGACTTTACAGGTGACCCAAGGAACGTATGGTTTGGTTTAAGTGCAGATGACGTTAATCCTTTTGGGGAGCAGAGCAGGAAGCATAGCACATGGCCTGTGACTCTATGTATGTATGACCTTCCTCCTTGGTTGTGCATGAAGCGGAAGTTCATTATGATGCCAGTGCTCATCCAAGGCCCTAAGCAACCCGGCAATGACATTGATGTGTACCTAAGGCCATTAGTTGATGAACTTTTACAACTATGGAATGGAAAAGGTGTACGTGTGTGGGATGAGCATGCACAAGAGGAATTTGACCTACGAGCGTTGCTGTTTGTAACCATCAATGATTGGCCTGCTCTCAGTAACCTTTCAGGACAGACAAACAAGGGATACCATGCATGCACGCACTGTTTAGATGACACCGAAAGTATATATTTGGACAAATGCAGGAAGAATGTGTACCTGGGGCATCGTCGATTTCTTCCGACCAACCATCAATGTGTACCTGGTGCCAGCTACGCTCTTACCAAAGAAGAGAAGGAAATCTTCTTTGAATGTCTACTCAGTATGAAGGTCCCGTCTGGCTTCTCATCGAATATAAAGGGAATAATAAATATGGCAGAGAAAAAGTCCCAGAACCTAAAGTCTCATGACTGCCACGTGATTATGACGCAACTGCTTCCGGTTGCATTGAGGGGGCTTCTACCGGAAAACGTTCGATTAGCCATTGTGAAGCTATGTGCATTCCTCAATGCAATCTCTCAGAAGGTAATCGATCCAGAAATCCTACCAAGGTTAAAGAGTGATTTGGTGCAATGTCTTGTCAGTTTCGAGCTGGTGTTCCCACCATCCTTCTTCAATATCATGATGCACGTCCTAGTTCATCTAGTCGACGAGATTGGCATTCTGGGCCCTGTATTTCTACACAACATGTTCCCCTTTGAGAGGTTCATGGGAGTCTTAAAGAAATATGTTCGTAACCGTGCTAGGCCAGAAGGAAGCATCTCCATGGGCCATCAAACAGAGGAAAGCATTGGGTTTTTTGTTGACTTTATTCCTGACCTTAAGCCGATTGGTCTCCCTCAATCGCGGTATGAGGGGAGACTGACTGGAAAAGGCACGCTAGGAGCGAATTCAATAATATGTAGGGACGGTCATTCTTGGTCTCAAGCACACTACACAATTCTACAGAATTCTACCTTGGTGGCCCGTATGTCAATGAACACAAGAATATTCTGCGCTCCAAACACCCGGAGCAGTGTGACGACTGGATTACATGTGAACACATCAGGACTTTCGGCAGTTGGTTGCAAACACATCTCATGGGTAACACCACTATTGCAAATGAGCTATACTCGTTGGCCAGGGGACCATCTTCGATTGTATTGCCTTACAAAGGGTACGAGATAAATGGGAATACATTTTACACGATCGCCCAAGATCAAAAGAGCACCAACCAAAATAGTGGTGTCCGCTTTGATGCAGCAACCAACAGGGGAAAGGACACATATTATGGTTACATAGTGGACATATGGGAACTTGACTATGGACATGATTTTAAGGTCCCTTTGTTTCGGTGCAAATGGGTCAATCTGTCAGGAGGCGGGGTACAGGTAGACCCACAGTACGGAATGACAACAGTGGATCTGAACAATCTTGGGTACACAGACGAACCATTCGTCCTAGCCAATGATGTGGCGCAGGTTTTCTATGTGAAGGACATGTCTACCAAACCGAGAAAAAGAAAAGATAAGGAAGCGAATACATCATACGATGAGCCAAAGCGCCACATAGTTCTTTCAGGGAAAAGAGACATCGTGGGAGTGGATGGCAAGACAGACATGTCTGAAGATTATGAAAAGTTTCATGAAATTCCTCCCTTCAAAGTGAAGGCTGACCCAAGCACCCTGTTAAACGATGAAGATTATCCATGGTTACGGCGCAATAAGCGAGGGACACACGCAAAGAAAAGGTGAAGACTTTCTCTCCACAACTATTCTGTAACAGACGAGTTTTCGTCTGAAACCCTGATACTTCGAAAGAGATTGTCCAGTTTGTACACGAAGTGCGTCCAATTTTTCCCGTAACACTCTCAACTTTTTAGCACATGCTATCTAGGTGAAATGATGATAACATGCCAACTTTCAACCATTTCAGAGTTCATTTGCAGTGCTTTTCAATTCAGGGTCATTTTAGCTCAAAATAAATCATGAAATGCATGAAAAATAGCAAATGAAGTCAGGAAAGGTTTGAAAAGTGATGGTGTGGCTTTGAATGGTGCATATTGAATGCAGAAAAAGTCTTGAGTTCAAATATGTTTAAAAATTTGAAATCCTTTTGTAATAGACGAGTTTTCGTCCGAAACCCTGATACTTCGAAAGAGATTGTCCAGTTTGTACACGAAGTGCATCCAGTTTTTCCTTTAACCCTCTCAACTTTTTAGCACATGCTATGTGGGTGAAATTATGATACCATGCCAACTTTCAACCATTTCAGAGTTCATTTGCAGTGCTTTTCAATTCAGGGTCATTTTAGCTCAAAATAAATCATGAAATGCATGAAAAATAGCAAATAAAGTCAGAAAAGGTTTGAAAAGTGATGATGTGGCTTTGAATGGTGCATATTGAATGCAGAAAAAGTCTTGAGTTCAAATATGTTTAAAAAATTGAAATCCTTTTGTAATAGACGAGTTTTCGTCCGAAACCCTGGTACTTCAAAAGAGATTGTCCAGTTTGTACACGAAGTGCATCCAGTTTTTCCTGTAACCCTCTCAATTTTTAGCACATGCTATGTGGGTGAAATTATGATACCAAGCCAACTTTCAACCATTTCAGAGTTCATTTGCAGTGCTTTTCAATTCAGGGTCATTTTAGCTCAAAATAAATCATGAAATGCATGAAAGATAGCAAATGAAGTCAGAAAAGGGTTGAAAAGTGATGATGTGGCTTTGAATGGTGCATATTGAATGCAGAAAAAGTCTTGAGTTAAAATATGTTTAAAAAATTGTAATCCTTTTGTAATAGACGAGTTTTCGTCCAAAACCCTGATACTTCAAAAGAGATTGTCGAGTTTGTACACGAAGTGCATCCAGTTTTTCCTGTAACCCTCTCAACTTTTTAGCACATGCTATGTGGGTGAAATTATGATACCATGCCAACTTTCAACCATTTCAGAGTTCATTTGCAGTGCTTTTCAATTCAGGGTCATTTTAGCTCAAAATAAATCATGAAATGCATGAAAAATAGCAAATGAAGTCAGAAAAGGGTTGAAAAGTGATGATGTGGCCTTGAATGGTGCATATTGAATGCAGAAAAAGTCTTGAGTTAAAATATGTTGAAAAAATTGAAATCCCTTTGTAATAGACATGTTTTCGTCCGATCAAAGTTATTTAACTTAATATTATATAAAGTTTATGCAACTAAAATTATCAAAGTTATTTTTGTTAAATACTTTAATAGCAAAAATAATATTCATAAAGTATGTTTTGTTAAGAACTTTTAATATGCGAAAAATAACATAAAAAAATAGCAAAAGTAAAAATAGATGCGAATTTATAGAGAAAATTCAACCTAAATTCAAAGTGCTGAAATTCAACCTAAATTCATCTATTTTCACATAGTAGGCCCCACAGAGCAGAAAGAGGTCGGTTCGGCCCACAGGCCTGCTTTAGAGAGGAGCTCAACGTTGCAGACGCGACGGGGCTTATAAACAGGTCCGGGCGCCCTTCGCTTGGCGAGGTGAGACTAAACATCCAACCGCACCGCGGCTGTGCCAGGCACAGGCCTTTGGTCCAGGTTGGTGGCTCGAACCGGGACCAATGCCACCCTTTCGTCCCGATTGGTGCCACCAACCGGGACCAAAGGTCTCTGCTTCCCGCCCTTTGGGCTGCTGAAATTGACCTTTAGTCCCGGTTGGAGCCACCAACCGGGACTAAAGGGGGGGGGCTATATAAGCAGGGACTTAGGAATTTTTCAGATTTCATCTGCAGTTGCCCCCGACGACGCCGAGCACATCGACGCCGCCAGGCTGCCCGAGCTCGCCGTCGACGCCCTTGCCGCCCTCTGCCCCGTCGACGCCGTCAGGCTGCTCCACCTCGTCGTCGACGCCCTCGCCGACGCCCTTGCCGACGCCCTCAATGCCGCCCCTGCCCTGCACTGCCGCCGCCGCCGCCCCTGCCATGCGCTGCCGCCGCCCCGACCCGACGCCGTCGCCGCTCCTCGCCGGTCTCCTCCGTCGCTCCGTCGCCGTCGCCGCTCCTCTCCGGTGAGGCTCCCCCTCCTCTCTGTTTAGTTGATTTAGTTAATTTAGTTGTTTAGTTAATTTTAGTTGTTTTAGTTGTTTTAGGATATACAAAAGCGGTAGTTAATTTAGTTGTTTTAGTTGTTTTTATTGTTTAGTTGTTTTTAGTTGTTTTAATTATTTTAGTTGATTTAGTTAATTTAGTTGTTTAGTTAATTTAGTTAATTTTAGTTGTTTTAGTTGTTTTAGGATATACAAAAGCGGTAGTTATTTAGTTAATTTAGTTGTTTTAGTTGTTTTTATTGTTTAGTTGTTTTTAGTTGTTTTTATTGTTTAGATGTTTAGTTGTTTTATCGTCGGTCATCGGTGACTCGATATCGGGGAGTCCCCGACGATCGTCAGTGAGGGAGAGTACCCCCCGACGATCGTCGGTGAGCGAGAGTACCCCCCGACGATCGTCGGTGAGGGAGAGTCCCCGACGATATCGAGGAGTCCCCGATGATCGTCGGTGACGTGATATGATGTTTAATTAGATGTTTAAATGTTTAGTTGCATAGCATAGCCACTTAATCGACTATGCCCGGCCAGCATCCTCATCGTCGACTCGGTGGCAACCACCTGCTTGAGAAGCGCCATGTCCGGGACTGGGGTCCGCCGGGCTGGCACTGGGAGGTGCTCCCTTCCGGGGCACCCAGCTTGGTGAGGAATCAGGGTCCCGTCGTCAACCCAGAGGTTCTTTGGTGGCGGTCGCGTGGACCACTGTCGGTGCAGAGGGAGCCGGCCCCCGCGGAGGTGGTACGTCGCCGTGTCAGGGAGGAGGACGAGCACGTCCGACGCTACATGGCTGCGTTGGACGCCAGGTTCTCCAATACCTGGCAGGTTCTTCAGGGATCTCACCCGAGCTATGATCCTGTCATAGTTCCTTCTCTTTGGGTGTCCACCGCCTGCGCCGCGAGACGTCAACTAGATTTGTATTAGTGATATTATATAATAATATTCGAGATGTATTAGTGATAATATTCGATGATGTATTAGCGATACTATTCGATGATGTATTAGTGATATTATATGATCGTATTGTTGCATTGCCTTGTATTGATTTGCATATATCATGTTTGTATATTGCCATGTTGTAATATTTGCAGAAACTATGGATCACAGAGACATAGAAAAATAATAGTTGTTGGGGGATATAATCCTCGCCGGAGGTGATCCCTTGTCATATCTCAACGACACCGATGGTCGGGAAGGAGAGGATGACGGCTCTGGTGATCCAACAATGGAGGAGGAAGGAGATCATGACGGCTCCGGTGACCGAATGGCGGAGGAAGGAGATCATGATCACGGCTCCGGTGACCGAACGGAGGAGGGAGCCTCAACTGTTGCAAAGAACGACGAGGTAAGGAGACGAGGCCCGAAGAAAAGGTTGCGCTCGGATGAAAGGTTCACGATCACAGAAGTTGCGAAAGATGGCCAACCGATTGCTCCCAAGCGGACCAAGGACGCATTTGTACATCAGTGTGGAGTTGTTGTTAGGGACTATGTCTCGATCAGCACCCAGCAATGGAATAAGAATAATAAGGACCCTGAAGTTTCGTATGTCCAGGATAGACTGAAAGATGATCTTTGGACCGAGCTGATGACAAATTTCAGCCTACCGCGAGAGGAGGATCCGAATAACCCAGTTATAGAGCGAAAGGTCAAGGCGTTTGCTCTTAAGAACATGGCAGAACTATTCAGGAACTGGAAGAAAGAGTTGAACACAAAGTTTGTCGAGAAAGAGGAGACTCCGGTATTCATAGGTCGATATGAGAAGATAAGAGATCAATGGCCCGAATTTGTGGCCTACAAGAAATCAGAGAAGGGTAAGAAAAGGTCACTGACAAACAAGAAAAATATTGCAAAGAAGAAGTATCACCATCACACGGGGTCAGGTGGCTACTACAAAGCCCGGCCGTTGTGGGACAAAGCTGAGCAAGACCTGCTTGCTAAGATGTCCAACCAGTGACATTGCACTGGCCAGATCGTTCAAGGACTTGGTTCTTCGGGGTTGGGGGAACTTTGGACCCAGAAATAGGGGAGTGTGTTTGGACGGACGAGCAACTTGCAATACCCTTCCAGAAGCTTCAGGCAGCAATCAAGGCAGCGCAGGAAGGGATGTTCATTCCCAACAGAGAGAAGGACGAGCTGACAGAGGCCCTCGGGAATCCTGAACACCCTGGACGAACACGAGGCACATCAGGCTCCGTTCCGTGGGTGCATGGGTTTCCCGACAGCGGTGGTTATAGAAGCCGAGAGAAAAAGAGGAAACAGGAAGCAAGCGAAATGCAGAAGCTCAGTGCAAGATTAGCAAAACTAGAGGAACTTGAGAGACAGCGAGCTACCGGCCAACCATCTGAGCGGCACGAAGATCCTTCCTTCAACGCTGCCCCAGAAGCTACCCCACCATCTCAGCGGAGAAGCAGCGTGGCTTCCACGGAGCTTGTTTAGCCTGATTTCACAGCTCCTCGCTACCCCATGGATAGTATCACGGAGGCTGAACATTGCGAGCTAATGACAAAATGCCAAAACCTGACCTTGAAGGCGGCGGTCGGCTCTGTTGTACCTCCTCGAGCTGAGGGAACTTTCCATTGTCGTCTGATTCCACATGGCTATGCTGTTGTGACGGTGGATGAAGTAATGGATGGATTTGAGGGGCTGGAGCTTGACAACCCTACAGGTGAAGAGGATATTATTCTTCTGGAAAATGCTTTGAGGAGTACCTGTCTATGGAGAAAGGAGTACATCAAGCTTCCAAACTGGACGCCTCAGCAGACTCAGCCTCCTCCGGCAAGTCAGGGCACTCCGCCTCCTCCTCATCATCCCCCGGTGCGTCAGGGCACTCCGCCTCCTCCTTCTCCTCCTCTGGCACGTCAGGGCACTCCGCCTCCTCCTTCGTCTCCTCCGGCGCGTCAGGGCACTCTGCCTCCTCCTCCTCCTCCGGCGCGTCAGGGCACTCCGCCTCCTCCGGCGCGTCAGCAACGGCGGAAGAGATACACCTCCGCTCCGCCGGCTAGCAGTACAATAGGCGGGAAGAAATACAAATTTGGTCCAAGCCTCAAGCCTCTTCCAAAGTTACCATATGAGAGGACTGACAAGGAAAGCGCTGAAATCAGTGAAGCCGAAGTGAAGGCCCATTTTGCACGGAAACCACCACCTCCGAAGGAAACGGTAGATCCGGTGAAAGAGAAGCGCACTATGGATGCCCTGAAGCGACCACCACCGCCTCTGCGTCAATCCAACTATGACCGCATTATTCATAAGACATATGATGAAGCGCAGCAGTCGGGAAGTACTTCTAGTGATGCAAGAGAAAAAAATGAAGAAGTGGGAAAACAATTCCCTAGCTCGGCAAACAGGAGAAGCAATCGTCCCCCCCGCTCAAGGTGTCTAGCGATATCGCTAATCATCCGGTGGTACTGCCCGGTACCACTCTTGGTGATTACGTGGACGATGATGTACAGTTTGAAACGGCTGAGGTAGTAGTAGCACAGGACTTTAGATACGAGCACGGGAAGCCTCTCGTCAAACCTGATCATCCTCCTCTAACAACGATGATGCAAAAATTGCATGAGTGGTACATGGAAACCTGCAGGAATTCTGGGACCGACAGTTTGATGGTCGGAATTAAAAAAGAGCACGATTTCATTGGAGTCGACCTGATGCCTGTTGAATTTGGGGAGTTATTTCAGTTATTCAATCAAGAGCCCTCGACAAACAACTCATGACTTGCTACTGTCTGTAAGTATTACTTCTATAATTAAGTCTCTAGCTCAGCTCGTTCATTGCATGTATATATAATTATCCTCACTATATTCTACAGATTGAAGATGGTCGAATGCAAAAAAGAACAAATCTATGACATTGGGTTCATTAGCCCAAATACCGTAAATGAATGGTCGGTACAAAAGGAAGCCAAAGATACTGAGGAGAACTTGCTAGAATCGTTCCTTAGACATCAAAACAAAAGGGAAATACTCTTTCCTTACAACTTCAAGTGAGTCTTACTGTCTTGTGCATATTCGGTTTCGCTTACTCGAGGTTAAGTAATGTAATTGATGAGTTATGCGTGCGCAGGTTCCACTATATTCTGCTATCCATTAATCTTGACAGGGCATTAGTAATTGTCTTAGACTCGAGACGTAAAGATCCCGAGTATTATGCGGACATGACTGCAATGCTCCAGAAGTAAGTTCAATCAATACCGGGACCATATCGGCAACTTTCGTTCATTTCCCGATATCAAGTAATTTTCTTTGAAGGGCAGGGTTTGGAAAAAGTTCACCACTATGGTTCCGGGTCTGAAGAAGGAGCTGCGATTTACACAGCCCAAAGTAAGTAGTACTAGCTAGTTCCGCGAATCTCTCATTGATTCTAGTTTCATCAATACCATTATCATGCTTGCTTATCAGTTTGATTGAACTCTATTCTCGTAAAGTGCTTGTACCAGGCACCCGGGAATCATTTATGTGGATACTACGTATCCGAGTTCATTCGCCACTCGACCTCTGAGCGGGGATTCTCTGAGAAACAATTTGAACTACGTAAACAATATTCACAATTTTATTTTATATATTACCATCAATTGTGTTGAGTTTCATTCATATATATGTATTGACCCCCTTCTTTAAATTAGATCTGGCAGATGCGGGATGAACTCCTACCACATGATCGCATACGAGCAATTCAAGAGGAATTGGCGGGATTCTTTCTTGACCACGTCATACCTGAACACGGAGAATACCATGTGGAATTGCAATGATATTAGGTAGATGATTGATACGTCTCCAACGTATCTATAATTTTTTATTGTTCCATGCTATTATATTATCTGTTTTGCATGTTTTATATGCATTAATGTGCTATTTTATATTATTTTTGGGACTAACCTATTAACCTAGTGCCCAGTGCCAGTTTCTGTTTTTTCCTTGTTTTTGAGTATTGTAGATAAGGAATATCAAACGGAGTCCAAACGGAATAAAATCTTCGCGATGATTTTTCTTGGACCAGAAGAAACCTACCAGACTTGGAGAGGAGCGTAGGAGACCTGCCGGGAGGCGACAAGCCTGCAGGGCGCGCCCTAGGCGGGGCGCGCCCCTGGCTTGTGGCCCCCCTACATGCCCCCTAACCCTAATCTTTGGCCTATAAATTCCCAAATATTCCCCCAATACCAAAAAGAGCCACGATAATACTTTTTCGCCGCCGCAAGCCTCTGTTCCCGTGAGATCCCATCTTGGGGCCTTTTCCGGTAATCTGCCGGAGGGGGATTCGATCACGGAGGGCATCTACATCAACACCATTGCCCCTCCGATGACGCGTGAGTAGTTCACTTCAGACCTTCGGGTCCATAGCTAGTAGCTAGATGGCTTCTTCTCTCTTTATGATCCTCAATACCATGTTCTCCATGATCTTCATGGAGATCTATCCGATGTAATACTCTTTTGCGGTGTGTTTGTCGAGATCCGATGAATTGTGGGTTTATGATCAGATTATCTATGAATATTATTTGAATCTTCTCTGAATTCTTATATGCATGATTTCATATCTTTGCAAGTCTCTTCGAGTTATTGATTTGGTTTGGACAACTAGATTGGTAATTCTTACAATGGGAGAAGTGCTTAGTTTTGGGTTCAATCTTGCGGTGTCCTCACCCAGTGACAAAGTAGGGGTAGCGAGGCACGTATCTGTATTGTTGCCATCAAGGATAAAAAGATGGGGTTTTCATCATATTGCTTGAGTTTATCCCTCTACATCATGTCATCTTACTTAATGCGTTACTCTATTCTTCGTGAACTTAATACTCTAGATGCAGGCAGGAGTCGGTCGATGTGTGGAGTAATAGTAGTAGATGCAGAGTCATTTCGGTCTACTTGATACGGACGTGATGCCTATATGCATAATCATTGCCTTGGATATCGTCATAACTATGCGCTTTTCTATCAATTGCTCGACAGTAATTTGTTCACCCACCGTATTATTTTCCTTCAAGAGAGAAGCCTCTAGTGAAACCTATGGCCCCCGGGTCTATTCTCCATATTATACTTTCAGATCTATAAACCAAAAATACCAAAAATACTTTGCTGCAATCTATTTACTTTTATTTTACTTTTCGTTTTAGTAATCTTTTATATCTGTCTCTATCAGATCTCATCCTTGCAAGTAACCGTGAAGGGATTGACAACCCCTTTTCTGCATTGGGTGCAAGTCTTTGATTATTTGTGTAGGTGCATCTATTGGGTACTTGCTTGTATCTCCTACTGGATTGATACCTTGGTTCTCAACAACTGAGGGAAATACTTATCTACTTTGCTGCATCACCCTTTCCTCTTCAAGGGAAAACCAACGCAAGCTCAAGAAGTAGCAAGAAGGATTTCTGGCGCCGTTGCCGGGGAGATCTACATCAAGCCTACCAAGTACCCATCACAAACTCATCTCTTGCATTTACATTAGTTGCCATTTTCCTCTCGTTTTCCTCTCCCCCACTTCTAAAACGATTTTCAGAAAAAACCAAAAAGATTTGCCTTTTTATTCGCCCTTTTTCCGTTCATCTTTTCGTTTGCTTTTTGTTTGCTTGTGCGTTAGAATGCTTAAACTCATGGCTAGCCTTACTACTATCGCTAGTACTCCCGAGAGTGAAGTTCTTTATTTTAAGCAATGGGAGGGAGAAAACTCAAAAGATGCTTGGTATAGAATTTGCAATGCTCAAAATAGATCTACTCGTAAGCAATCTACTACCGTTCTCCTTCGCAATTTTTATGTTGGTGTTTGTCCTTGGAATAGATATGTTCTGGATACCATTACGGGAGGAAATTTCTTGGGAAGCCATACCGCTGATTCTTATAGTGCTATGATAAATTTGGTAGGTTCACCCCCACTCATGGTTAATGAAACAATCTTAACTTTGGAACATGTGATGCGAAGGCTTGATATTATTGAAAATAAAGTTGCTACTGTTGAGCTCATTGAAAACTTGGATAAAAAGATTCATAATCATATTACTCAATATGGATCTAAAGTAGGAGTTACTTTAAAAAACCTAAGGGAAAAAGAACCCATAGTTAATGAAAAATTGGATCAAGATTCTATTAGAATTGGGAAGCTAGAAGACATTATTACCAACTTGGGTTCCACTTTTGCCTCCTTTCAAACCACTCCAAATCTTCCTCCTTCTAAAACTGCCAAGTTTGTTTATGTTCCTAAAAATAAGGGTGAATCCTCTAGTAAAGGGAATGAAGATCTAAAGATGATAAGTGTTCACCCCACCTTTATCAATATTGTTAGGGAACCTATTGCCACAAGTGAATCTCTTGACTTCTTTCCTAGGAGCATTATTATTGATAAGAGCAAAGAACCTCCTAGGGTTTATAAGTGTGCAATTGAGGAGTTGCATACTAAAGATGACAATACCTAGATCTTTTGCGTTATGCCTAGCTAGGGGCGTTAAACAATAGCGCTTGTTGGGAGGCAACCCAATTTTATTTTATGCTTTATGTTTTTGTTTCTGTTTTTGTGTGTTTTACACATTATTACCTCTGTACTAATTGTGTTTTAATGTTTTAATTAGTGTTTGAGCCAAGTAAGACCTTTGGGATGGTCTACGGTGATTGTTGATTTGATTTTGCTGAAAAACAGAAACTTTTGCGCTCAGTCCAGGAATTTTATAAATTCACCAGAGTGTCAAATGAGTCTGAAATTTTTACACAAGATTCATATACAAATTTCTCAGATTTTCCTAATTTTTCAAAAAAATTGGAGTTACAGAAGTATTCGAAGTCTACTGATTTCTACAGACTGTTCTGTTTTTGACAGATTCTGTTTTCTTTGTGTTGTTTGCTTATTTTGATGTATCTATGGGTTGTATCGGGGGGTATGAACCATGGAGAAGTTGGAATACAGTAAATATTACGCTAATATAAATAAAGAATGAGTTCACAACAGTACCTAAAGTGGTGATTTATTTTTCTTATACTAACGGATCTCACGAGTTTTCTGTTAAGTTTTGTGTTGTGAAGTTTTCAAGTTTTGGGTAAAGATTTGATGGACTATGGAATAAGGAGTGGCAAGAGCCTAAGCTTGGGGATGCCCAAGGCACCCCAAGGAATATTTAAGGATACCAAAGAGCCTAAGCTTGGGGATGCCCCGGAAGGCATCCCCTCTTTCGTCTTCAATCCATCGGTAAATTTACTTGAGGCTATATTTTTATTCACCACATGATATGTGTTTTGCTTGGAGCGTCTTGTATGATATGAGTCTTTGCTTTTTAGTTTGCCACAATCATCCTTGCTGCACACATCTTTTGAGAGGGACACACACGAATCGTGAATTTATTAGAATACTCTTTGTGCTTCACTTATATCTTTTGAACTAGGCAATTTTGCTCTAGTGCTTCACTTATATCTTTTTAGAGCACGGTGGTGTTTATTTTATAGAAATAATTGAACTCTCGTACCTCACTTATATTATTTTGAGAGTCTTTAAACAGCATGGTAATTGGTTTAGGTTATGAATTTAGTCATAATATAATGGGCATCCAAGAGGGATATAATAAAAACTTTCATATAAAGTGCATTGAATACTATGAGAAGTTTGATTCCTTGCATATAGTTTTGAGATATAAAGATGGTGATATTATAGTCATGCTAGTGAGTAATTGTGGATTGGTAGAAATACTTGTGTTAAAGTTTGTGATTCCCGTAGCATGCACGTATGGTGAACCGTTATGTAACGAAGTCGGAGCATGATTTGTTTATTGATTGTCATCCTTTGTGTGAGGGTCGGGAACGCGCGATGGTTAACTCCTACCAACCTCTCCCCTAGGAGCATGCGTCTAATACTTTGCTTTGATAACTAATAGACTTTTGCAATAAGTATGTGAGTTCTTTATGACTAATGTGAGTCCATGGATTATACGCACTCTCACCCTTCCACCATTGCTAGCCTCTCTAGTACCGCGCAACTTTCGCCGGTGCATTAAACCGACCATATATCCTTCCTCAAAACAGCCACCATACCTACCTATTATGGCATTTCCATAGCCATTCCGAGATATATTGCCATGCAACTTCCACCGTTCCGTTTATTATGACATGCACCATCATTTTCATGTTGCTTTGCATGATCGTAAGACCGCTAGCATGATGTTTTCATGATGTCATTTGCTATGCTAGATCGTTGCACATCCCGGTACACCGCCGGAGGCATTCATATAGAGTCATATTTTTTTCTAAGTATCGAGTTGTAATTTGTGAGTTGTAAGTAAATAAAAGTGTGATGATTATCATTATTAGAGCATTGTCCCATGAGAGGAAAGGATGACGGAAGCTATGATTCCCTCACAAGTTGGGATGAGTCTCCGGACTTTACAAATAATAAAAGAGGCCAATGAAGCCCATATAAAAAAAGAGGCCAAATATGCCCACCAAACAAAAAAAATGAGAGAAAAGAGAGAAGGGACAATGCTACTATCTTTTTTTCCACACTTGTGCTTCAAAGTAGCACCATGATCTTCATGATAGAGAGTCTCCTATTGTGTCACTTTCATATACTAGTGGGAATTTTTCATTATATAACTTGGCTTGTATATTCCAATGATGGGCTTCCTCAAATTGCCCTAGGTCTTCGTGAGCAAGCGAGTTGGATGCACACCCGCTTAGTTTGTTTTTGAGCTTTCATACACTTATAGCTCTAGTGCATCCGTTGCATTGCAATCCCTACTCACTCACATTGATATCTATTGATGGGCATCTCCATAGCCCGTTGATACGCCTAGTTGATGTGAGACTTCTTCTCCTTTTTCCTCACAACCTCCACCATATTCTATTACACCTATAGTGCTATATCCATGGTTCACGCTCATGTATTGCGTGAAAGTTGAAAAGGTTTGAGAACATAAAAAGTGTGAAACAATTGCTTGACTTGTCATCGGGGTTGTGCATGATTTAAATACTTTGTGTGGGGAAGATGGAGCATAGCCAGACCATATGATTTTGTGATAACTTTCTTTCGCCATGTTATTTTGAAAAGATACAATTACTTTGTTAGTATGCTTGAAGTATTATTGTTTTTATGTCAATATTAAACTTTTGTTTTGAATATTATGGATCTGAACATTCATGCCACAATAAAGAATATTACATGGATGAATATGTTAGGTAGCATTCCACATCAAAAATTCTGTTTTTATCATTTACCTACTCGAGGACGAGCAGGAATTAAGCTTGGGGATGCTTGATACGTCTCCAACGTATCTATAATATTTGATTGTTTCATGCTATTATATTATCTGTTTTGGATGTTTTATATGCATTAATGTGCTATTTTATATTATTTTTGGGACTAACCTATTAACCTAGTGCCCAGTGCCAGTTTCTGTTTTTTCCTTGTTTTTGAGTATTGTAGATAAGGAATATCAAACGGAGTCCAAACGGAATAAAATCTTCGCGATGATTTTTCTTGGACCAGAAGAAACCTACCAGACTTGGAGAGGAGCGTAGGAGACCTGCCGGGAGGCGACAAGCCTGCAGGGCGCGCCCTAGGCGGGGCGCGCCCCTGGCTTGTGGCCCCCCTACATGCCCCCTAACCCTAATCTTTGGCCTATAAATTCCCAAATATTCCCCCAATACCAAAAAGAGCCACGATAATACTTTTTCGCCGCCGCAAGCCTCTGTTCCCGTGAGATCCCATCTTGGGGCCTTTTCCGGTAATCTGCCGGAGGGGGATTCGATCACGGAGGGCATCTACATCAACACCATTGCCCCTCCGATGACGCGTGAGTAGTTCACTTCAGACCTTCGGGTCCATAGCTAGTAGCTAGATGGCTTCTTCTCTCTTTATGATCCTCAATACCATGTTCTCCATGATCTTCATGGAGATCTATCCGATGTAATACTCTTTTGCGGTGTGTTTGTCGAGATCCGATGAATTGTGGGTTTATGATCAGATTATCTATGAATATTATTTGAATCTTCTCTGAATTCTTATATGCATGATTTCATATCTTTGCAAGTCTCCTCGAGTTATTGATTTGGTTTGGCCAACTAGATTGGTAATTCTTACAATGGGAGAAGTGCTTAGTTTTGGGTTCAATCTTGCGGTGTCCTCACCCAGTGACAAAGTAGGGGTAGCGAGGCACGTATCTGTATTGTTGCCATCAAGGATAAAAAGATGGGGTTTTCATCATATTGCTTGAGTTTATCCCTCTACATCATGTCATCTTACTTAATGCGTTACTCTATTCTTCGTGAACTTAATACTCTAGATGCAGGCAGGAGTCGGTCGATGTGTGGAGTAATAGTAGTAGATGCAGAGTCATTTCGGTCTACTTGATACGGACGTGATGCCTATATGCATAATCATTGCCTTGGATATCGTCATAACTATGCGCTTTTCTATCAATTGCTCGACAGTAATTTGTTCACCCACCGTATTATTTTCCTTCAAGAGAGAAGCCTCTAGTGAAACCTATGGCCCCCGGGTCTATTCTCCATATTATACTTTCAGATCTATAAACCAAAAATACCAAAAATACTTTGCTGCAATCTATTTACTTTTATTTTACTTTTCGTTTTAGTAATCTTTTATATCTGTCTCTATCAGATCTCATCCTTGCAAGTAACCGTGAAGGGATTGACAACCCCTTTTCTGCGTTGGGTGCAAGTCTTTGATTATTTGTGTAGGTGCATCTATTGGGTACTTGCTTGTATCTCCTACTGGATTGATACCTTGGTTCTCAACAACTGAGGGAAATACTTATCTACTTTGCTGCATCACCCTTTCCTCTTCAAGGGAAAACCAACGCAAGCTCAAGAAGTAGCAAGAAGGATTTCTGGCGCCGTTGCCGGGGAGATCTACATCAAGCCTACCAAGTACCCATCACAAACTCGTCTCTTGCATTTACATTAGTTGCCATTTTCCTCTCGTTTTCCTCTCCCCCACTTCTAAAACGATTTTCAGAAAAAACCAAAAAGATTTGCCTTTTTATTCGCCCTTTTTCCGTTCATCTTTTCGTTTGCTTTTTGTTTGCTTGTGCGTTAGAATGCTTAAACTCATGGCTAGCCTTACTACTATCGCTAGTACTCCCGAGAGTGAAGTTCTTTATTTTAAGCAATGGGAGGGAGAAAACTCAAAAGATGCTTGGTATAGAATTTGCAATGCTCAAAATAGATCTACTCGTAAGCAATCTACTACCGTTCTCCTTCGCAATTTTTATGTTGGTGTTTGTCCTTGGAATAGATATGTTCTGGATACCATTACGGGAGGAAATTTCTTGGGAAGCCATACCGCTGATTCTTATAGTGCTATGATAAATTTGGTAGGTTCACCCCCACTCATGGTTAATGAAACAATCTTAACTTTGGAACATGTGATGCGAAGGCTTGATATTATTGAAAATAAAGTTGCTACTGTTGAGCTCATTGAAAACTTGGATAAAAAGATTCATAATCATATTACTCAATATGGATCTAAAGTAGGAGTTACTTTAAAAAACCTAAGGGAAAAAGAACCCATAGTTAATGAAAAATTGGATCAAGATTCTATTAGAATTGGGAAGCTAGAAGACATTATTACCAACTTGGGTTCCACTTTTGCCTCCTTTCAAACCACTCCAAATCTTCCTCCTTCTAAAACTGCCAAGTTTGTTTATGTTCCTAAAAATAAGGGTGAATCCTCTAGTAAAGGGAATGAAGATCTAAAGATGATAAGTGTTCACCCCACCTTTATCAATATTGTTAGGGAACCTATTGCCACAAGTGAATCTCTTGACTTCTTTCCTAGGAGCATTATTATTGATAAGAGCAAAGAACCTCCTAGGGTTTATAAGTGTGCAATTGAGGAGTTGCATACTAAAGATGACAATACCTAGATCTTTTGCGTTATGCCTAGCTAGGGGCGTTAAACAATAGCGCTTGTTGGGAGGCAACCCAATTTTATTTTATGCTTTATGTTTTTGTTTCTGTTTTTGTGTGTTTTACACATTATTACCTCTGTACTAATTGTGTTTTAATGTTTTAATTAGTGTTTGAGCCAAGTAAGACCTTTGGGATGGTCTACGGTGATTGTTGATTTGATTTTGCTGAAAAACAGAAACTTTTGCGCTCAGTCCAGGAATTTTATAAATTCACCAGAGTGTCAAATGAGTCTGAAATTTTTACACAAGATTCATATACAAATTTCTCAGATTTTACTAATTTTTCAAAAAATTTGGAGTTACAGAAGTATTCGAAGTCTACTGATTTCTACAGACTGTTCTGTTTTTGACAGATTCTGTTTTCTTTGTGTTGTTTGCTTATTTTGATGTATCTATGGGTTGTATCGGGGGGTATGAACCATGGAGAAGTTGGAATACAGTAAATATTACACTAATATAAATAAAGAATGAGTTCACAACAGTACCTAAAGTGGTGATTTATTTTTCTTATACTAACGGATCTCACGAGTTTTCTGTTAAGTTTTGTGTTGTGAAGTTTTCAAGTTTTGGGTAAAGATTTGATGGACTATGGAATAAGGAGTGGCAAGAGCCTAAGCTTGGGGATGCCCAAGGCACCCCAAGGAATATTCAAGGATACCAAAGAGCCTAAGCTTGGGGATGCCCCGGAAGGCATCCCCTCTTTCGTCTTCAATCCATCGGTAAATTTACTTGAGGCTATATTTTTATTCACCACATGATATGTGTTTTGCTTGGAGCGTCTTGTATGATATGAGTCTTTGCTTTTTAGTTTGCCACAATCATCCTTGCTGCACACATCTTTTGAGAGGGACACGCACGAATCGTGAATTTATTAGAATACTCTTTGTGCTTCACTTATATCTTTTGAGCTAGGAAATTTTGCTCTAGTGCTTCACTTATATCTTTTTAGAGCACGGTGGTGTTTATTTTATAGAAATAATTGAACTCTCGTACCTCACTTATATTATTTTGAGAGTCTTTAAACAGCATGGTAATTGGTTTAGGTTATGAATTTAGTCATAATATAATGGGCATCCAAGAGGGATATAATAAAAACTTTCATATAAAGTGCATTGAATACTATGAGAAGTTTGATTCCTTGCATATAGTTTTGAGATATAAAGATGGTGATATTATAGTCATGCTAGTGAGTAATTGTGGATTGGTAGAAATACTTGTGTTAAAGTTTGTGATTCCCGTAGCATGCACGTATGGTGAACCGTTATGTAACGAAGTCGGAGCATGATTTGTTTATTGATTGTCATCCTTTGTGTGAGGGTCGGGAGCGCGCGATGGTTAACTCCTACCAACCTCTCCCCTAGGAGCATGCGTCTAATACTTTGCTTCGATAACTAATAGACTTTTGCAATAAGTATGTGAGTTCTTTATGACTAATGTGAGTCCATGGATTATACGTGTTGGGGAACGTTGCATGGGAAACAAAAATTTTCCTACGCACACATAAGATCTATCCATGGTGATGAGCATCTACGAGAGGGAGAGTGGATCTACATACCCTTGTAGATCGCTAAGCGGAAGCGTTAATAAACGCGGTTGATGTAGTCGAACGTCTTCGCGATCCAAATCGCCGAGCGTCCCGCGATCCAATCACGATCCTTCCGATCTAGTGCCGAACGGACGGCACCTCCGCGTTCAACACACGTACGGCTTGATGACGCCTTCACCTCCTCGATCCAGCGAGCGATGGTGAAGTAGTGGTTGAGTTCCAGCAGCACGACGGCGTGGTGATGGTGGTGAGGAACAATCTCTGGAGGGCTTCGCCAAGCACTACGGAGATTATGACGGAGGAACTAGAGGGCTAGGGTTGCCGGCACACGGCTTGGGAAATCCTGATGTGTCCCGTGTGCTAGCCCTGCCCCTCTATTTATATGTTGAGCCTTGGGGTCTAAAGTTGGAGTAAAAGCCTCCTCCGGGTCGGTTTTGCCCGCACAAGGTCGGTTTGGCCCGCAGGGAAAGAGTCCAACTCGGATCCCTGCCGAACCGTGCACAGCCGCGCACAAGCGGTAGTACCGCTTCACACAAGCGGTAGTACCGCTTGGGCGGTAGTACCGCTTCACACAAGCGGTAGTACCGCTCGGGCGGTAGTACCGCTTCACCAAGCGGTAGTACCGCTTACGCGGCAGCAAAACTACTTTTGCACTTTCCAATACCTTGTGGGCTTTATCCCTTTGGCTCATATAAAGTGTTGCTGCACCCGAACACTTCGGTAAACATCCGGAACCCCTTCCGGTGAACTCCGGAACCCTTCCAGAGATCAAAACACTATTATCACATATATCAATCTTTACCTCCGGACTATTCCGGAGATCCTCGTCATGTCCGGGATCTTATCCGGGACTCCGAACAACTTTCGGTCACCAACATAATAACTCAATTACACTAATCGTCACCAAACGTTAAGTGTGTAGACCCTGCGGGTTCGAGAACTATGTAGACATGACCGAGACACCTCTACGGCCAATAACCAATAGCGGGACCTGGATGCCCATATTGGCTCCTACATATTCTACGAAGATCTTTATCGGTCGAACCTCTATGTCAAGGATTCAGTTAATCCCGTATGCTGTTCCCTTTGTTCTTTGGTATGTTACTTGCCCGAGATTCGATCGTCGGTATCACTATACCTAGTTCAATCTCGTTACCGGCAAGTCTCTTTACTCGTTCCGTAATACAAGATCTCGTGGCTAACACTTTAGTCACATTGCTTGCAAGGCTCATTGTGATGTTGTATTACCGAGTGGGCCCTGAGATACCTCTCCGTCATACGGAGTAACAAATCCCAGTCTTGATCCATGCCAACCCAACAGACACCCTCGGAGATACCTGTAGAGCACCTTTATAGTCACCCAGTTACGTTGTGACGTTTGATACACACAAGGTATTCCTCCGGTGTTAGTGAGTTGCATGATCTCATGGTCAAAGGAACAGATACTTGACATGCAGAAAACAATAGCAATAAACTGACACGATCAAATGCTACGTTTACACTTTGGGTCTTGTCCATCACATCATTCTCCTAATGATGTGATCCCGTTATCAAATGACATCTCATGTCCATGGCTAGGAAACCTTAACCATCTTTGATCAACGAGCTAGTCAACTAGAGGCTTACTAGGGACACAGTGTTGTCTATGTACCCACACATGTATTTGAGTTTCCAATCAATACAATTATAGCATGGATAATAAACGATTATCATGAACAAGGAAATATAATAATAACCAATTTATTATTGCCTCTAGGGCATATTTCCAACAATACGCACTCTCACCCTTCCACCATTGCTAGCCTCTCTAGTACCGCGCAACTTTCGCCGGTGCATTAAACCGACCATATATCCTTCCTCAAAACAGCCACCATACCTACCTATTATGGCATTTCCATAGCCATTCCGAGATATATTGCCATGCAACTTCCACCGTTCCGTTTATTATGACATGCACCATCATTTTCATGTTGCTTTGCATGATCGTAAGACCGCTAGCATGATGTTTTCATGATGTCATTTGCTATGCTAGATCGTTGCACATCCCGGTACACCGCCGGAGGCATTCATATAGAGTCATATTTTGTTCTAAGTATCGAGTTGTAATTTGTGAGTTGTAAGTAAATAAAAGTGTGATGATTATCATTATTAGAGCATTGTCCCATGAGAGGAAAGGATGACGGAAGCTATGATTCCCTCACAAGTTGGGATGAGTCTCCGGACTTTACAAATAATAAAAGAGGCCAATGAAGCCCATATAAAAAAAGAGGCCAAAGATGCCCACCAAACAAAAAAAATGAGAGAAAAGAGAGAAGGGACAATGCTACTATCTTTTTTTCCACACTTGTGCTTCAAAGTAGCACCATGATCTTCATGATAGAGAGTCTCCTATTGTGTCACTTTCATATACTAGTGGGAATTTTTCATTATATAACTTGGCTTGTATATTCCAATGATGGGCTTCCTCAAATTGCCCTAGGTCTTCGTGAGCAAGCGAGTTGGATGCACACCCGCTTAGTTTGTTTTTGAGCTTTCATACACTTATAGCTCTAGTGCATCCGTTGCATTGCAATCCCTACTCACTCACATTGATATCTATTGATGGGCATCTCCATAGCCCGTTGATACGCCTAGTTGATGTGAGACTTCTTCTCCTTTTTCCTCACAACCTCCACCATATTCTATTACACCTATAGTGCTATATCCATGGTTCACGCTCATGTATTGCGTGAAAGTTGAAAAGGTTTGAGAACATAAAAAGTGTGAAACAATTGCTTGACTTGTCATCGGGGTTGTGCATGATTTAAATACTTTGTGTGGGGAAGATGGAGCATAGCCAGACCATATGATTTTGTGATAACTTTCTTTCGCCATGTTATTTTGAAAAGATACAATTACTTTGTTAGTATGCTTGAAGTATTATTGTTTTTATGTCAATATTAAACTTTTGTTTTGAATATTATGGATCTGAACATTCATGCCACAATAAATAATATTACATGGATGAATATGTTAGGTAGCATTCCACATCAAAAATTCTGTTTTTATCATTTACCTACTCGACGACGAGCAGGAATTAAGCTTGGGGATGCTTGATACGTCTCCAACGTATCTATAATTTTTGATTGTTCCATGCTATTATATTATCTGTTTTGGATGTTTTATATGCATTAATGTGCTATTTTATATTATTTTTGGGACTAACCTATTAACCTAGTGCCCAGTGCCAGTTTCTGTTTTTTCCTTGTTTTTGAGTATTGTAGATAAGGAATATCAAACGGAGTCCAAACGGAATAAAATCTTCGCGATGATTTTTCTTGGACCAGAAGAAACCTACCAGACTTGGAGAGGAGCGTAGGAGACCTGCCGGGAGGCGACAAGCCTGCAGGGCGCGCCCTAGGCGGGGCGCGCCCCTGGCTTGTGGCCCCCCTACATGCCCCCTAACCCTAATCTTTGGCCTATAAATTCCCAAATATTCCCCCAATACCAAAAAGAGCCACGATAATACTTTTTCGCCGCCACAAGCCTCTGTTCCCGTGAGATCCCATCTTGGGGCCTTTTCCGGTAATCTGCCGGAGGGGGATTCGATCACGGAGGGCATCTACATCAACACCATTGCCCCTCCGATGACGCGTGAGTAGTTCACTTCAGACCTTCGGGTCCATAGCTAGTAGCTAGATGGCTTCTTCTCTCTTTATGATCCTCAATACCATGTTCTCCATGATCTTCATGGAGATCTATCCGATGTAATACTCTTTTGCGGTGTGTTTGTCGAGATCCGATGAATTGTGGGTTTATGATCAGATTATCTATGAATATTATTTGAATCTTCTCTGAATTCTTATATGCATGATTTCATATCTTTGCAAGTCTCTTCGAGTTATTGGTTTGGTTTGGCCAACTAGATTGGTAATTCTTGCAATGGGAGAAGTGCTTAGTTTTGGGTTCAATCTTGCGGTGTCCTCACCCAGTGACAAAGTAGGGGTAGCGAGGCACGTATCTGTATTGTTGCCATCAAGGATAAAAAGATGGGGTTTTCATCATATTGCTTGAGTTTATCCCTCTACATCATGTCATCTTACTTAATGCGTTACTCTGTTCTTCATGAACTTAATACTCTAGATGCAGGCAGGAGTCGGTCGATGTGTGGAGTAATAGTAGTAGATGCAGAATCGTTTCGGTCTACTTGATACGGACGTGATGCCTATATGCATAATCATTGCCTTGGATATCGTCATAACTATGCGCTTTTCTATCAATTGCTCGACAGTAATTTGTTCACCCACCGTATTATTTTCCTTCAAGAGAGAAGCCTCTAGTGAAACCTATGGCCCCCGGGTCTATTCTCCATATTATACTTTCAGATCTATAAACCAAAAATACCAAAAATACTTTGCTGCAATCTATTTACTTTTATTTTACTTTTCGTTGTAGTAATCTTTTATATCTGTCTCTATCAGATCTCATCCTTGGAAGTAACTGTGAAGGGATTGACAACCCCTTTTCCGCGTTGGGTGCAAGTATTTGATTATTTTGGTAGGTGCATCTATTGGGGACTTGCTTGTATCTCCTACTGGATTGATACCTTGGTTCTCAACAACTGAGGGAAATACTTATCTACTTTGCTGCATCACCCTTTCCTCTTCAAGGGAAAACCAACGCAAGCTCATGAAGTAGCAATGATGTTAGGGATTGTAAGAGACGTTATATTGTACATATGTAGTAGCATCGGATAGATATACGAAAACTTGTTGTTCGACCAAGCACGGAGAAAGATATGTCACTTCTCTCTATATATGTTCATGACGATCTTCTGTAATTAATGGTTTCCTTCATTTGCTTACTAGCTAGCGTCGAGTTCTCTCTATATGTATAGTAGCTAGCATCGACCAAGCACGGAGAAAGAGAGGTCACTTCTCTCTATTAGCTAGCTAACACAATATGAAACCCCTAAATTAACCCTCCAAAACCCCTAAACCCCCCCCCCCTTCCAAAAAAAAACAAAAGCCCCAGCGCCTGCGAGCTGCTGACGCGTGGCTGCTTTTTGGTCCCGGTTGGTGTTACCAACCGGGACTAAAGGTCCTCCTGCCTGGGCGCCCCGCAGCGGCCACGTGGAGCCCCTTTGGTCCTGGTTCGTAAGCAAACCGGGACTAAAGGTTTTGGGTATTAGTCCCGTTTGTTTTGTCCCGGTTCCAGAACCGGGACTAAAGGCCCTCTGGAACCGGGACTAGTACCATGTTTTCTACTAGTGTCATGCTCACCCCCAACATTAACTAGACCAAATGCATGTTACACTAAGAATGACAGCAGCGTTTTCAAAGTTGGTGCTTGAATGAGAAGGTGATGACTGAACAATAAATTAAAAGATAGGCTCTTCATAGAGGGAAGCAGTGATTTGCTTTCTGTGCTAGAGCTCATTGTTTAAAATAGATAGAGATAATTCCATTTTGAGAGGTGTACATTTTGAAACATAGTTTACAACTGTGTTTCCAATATCTTCCATGCTAAAAACGTTAAGGGCGGTTCCCATGCAAAAAGTTTTACCCCCCTTCATCGTACAAAGACAACCATGGCTAGCCGAATTCACATGTGCCCTCAACAATCACCTCTCTAGAGGGAGTTTGTCATTATTTTTATAAATTAATGCAGGACTGGGCATCCCTGTTACCAACCTCCCTTAAGGTTTTCGCGAGTTAATTAAACACACTTAGCATGGAAGATATTGTCTACCCAACTGCTCCATGAGCTTTGCATCACACAAAACAGATATTTATTTGAAGATTTAGAGGTGGCACATGCAAATTTACTAAGAATGGTAGGATAATACCTATTGGTGAAATGTATTGCCCCCTTGTGTTTTGAAGATTTTTGTCAGAAACATTCCTGGACTGATTTGTTTTCTAGTGCACACAGAGAGAAATAGTCCATGGAGATCCGAGAAGCGCAGAGTTTTGTAGGACAGAAGCAAATTTCCCTCATTTATATGACCTAAGATTTATCAATCCACGAGAGGTGTAGGATGAAGTTGGTCTCTCTCAAACATCCCTTTAATCAAATACAAGGAATCTCTTGTGTCCCCAACACACCAAATACAATGGTAAATTGTATGGGTGCACTAGTTCAGCGAAGAGATGATGGTACAAGTGTAGTATGGATACTAGATATAGGTTTTTATACTGAAATGATAAAAACAACAAGGTAAGAAGTAGCAAACAACGAGAAAAATGGTACATCAAGGCTTAGAAACAATGCCTAGGGTCCATACTTTCGCTAGTGCAATCTCTCAAAAGTGCTAGCATAATTGAATCATATAAAACCCCCTCAACGTGCGATAGAATATCACTCCAAAGTTCCTATTGGAGAAAGTAGGATGAAAACTAATGAGTGATGTTTTAACACTCATTTCACCTTTGTTTAAACCGAGATATTTCTCTAAATCGAGATATTCGCTCCGATATTGGTCCTAATGACTAATGAGTACAAATGATTCCACAAATCCTCTCTTTATTATGAATATACAAGAAATTGACTACAAATGGACCAAATCAAATCAGTACAAGGAAAGGAGTAAAGGAGGACATAGAGGAAATCAACAGGAGGCGCAAGAGAGGCGCCATAGCAAAAGACGACGTTTCGTACGACCGTGATCGCTCGTTTGAGCGGTCGTATGGCGTGGATTCCGAGGCAGCTCATCTACCCCGACAACTTTTATAAAAAGGACCCACCCAAAATGTCAACAGAACATTGAGGTCCTAGTGCGCGGCGCTGCTCGAGGTCGAGCGATGCGAACGGGTCGGCATCGAGGACAGACACGCTCGTTTTCCTATGTATCCATTATGGGTGGCTCGGTGGATTTTTGCCATAATAACCAGCTCCAATAGGGGCACTCTGTTAACTCCAAACGTTCTCTTTTGTGGGACTAGCCAAAATCCTAAGATTCTAGGAAAATTCAATAATTTTTGAGATTTTGGATTGCACTAGGATTCTGCAGAATGCTCTGAAGATTTGGGAGAGGCAATCGAGTTCTTTTGGCTAAAGATTTTCCAGACTGAGATTCGCCATAATCTGCTCAAAAGAAGTGGGCCAAAGAATCAGCCCGAGAGGACAGTGAGCGACGCCAGCACAGTGCAGCCCTGGCAAGACACCAAACAAACTATGACAGAAGGACCTAAACAGTAAGTGATCATCTATTGGCTACGAAAGTAATTTGCAACAGGTTGACCTTGCCAGCCTTTCTTAAATATATTATCAATTGATTTTCATAAAATTAGTTTCAGGCCGAGTTCAAGTGGTTTGCAAAGAATGATGCAGAAGGCCAGCCAAATGCACATGGTCATATCAGCTGATTTGCATGGAACTCACATGCAATCAAGTGGTAATAAATCTGTACTTGTTCGTGGCATGGATTAAAAACTTGGCATGCTCCTTTGCGTGTATGATTCCATCCCAAAGGGAGATCTGTCACGTAATTAAACCCAGAGCAACCGTGGCAATAACAATTAGAATAAGATACTTGAATTGCACAAGATAACTGATGTATACAAGGAAATTAAATCGATAAGACAATAACAAAATATTATGTACATCAAATAATGGGTCTTTCTCTGCGATACAGACATGTCATGTGTCATGAAACTACAGAATAAATAGCATAGACTAAACATTTAACGTGATGAATAGGTGTTATTCGATTCGGCCACCCGATGAGTAGCGATTAACTGACGAATTAACTGATTAATCGGATGAATTCTTGAACATTGATAAATAGCATAGAATAAACACTAGAAGTTCAGAGAACCAACAACATGAGGGCATATATGATATGCTCAAGCTAACAATCGGTAGATCATGCCAAATCTACATACTTATGTTTATCATATGGTTTTAACCAAGCTTACCACGCCTGCGTTTGATAACACACATTTCAATAAATTTGGCCAACTTCAGCATCTTTCTAGTTCATAATTATATGGCTGCTTCAATTGTAGTTCACTGAAAATCCATATTCCAGAAGCAAATGTCAAGTCAATGGTGCAATCAAAAAGCCAATCCAGGCTGAGTTTGGCCAGACCAGCATATCATGATAGTGTGGTGGTTGCAGAATGTGGCATAGCTCATGCGGTGTTGTTGTCCCTCTCAATCACTCCCTTGCCGGTGGTTACCCACACACACGCACCCACGATCTGCTTGGCCAGGGAGAAAAGGAGCGATGTTCAATTAGAACAGAGGAACACACATGGTCAGGTTTCAGGAACCAATGTTGTCATAATTTTTCTTTTTCAATTGAGTGCTGGCCAAACAAGCACAACCCTCTTATTACAAGGTTAAGACAATCTCGACACCAGCAATAACGGCTTGTAATGAGCCAGATTGACCGAGACTGGACATTATGGATTTGCTAGTGTATATATACTGAAAAATGGTACAAATGGTCTTTGTATGGTTATTTTTTGAATCGGCAACACTGTACGGTCTTCCTCGGAATTGCACATACTAATGCTTACCTGTTGAAATTTTTGATCGCATACTGAACGAGAGTTCCGGTGTTGAAATTAGACACCTTGCGTCAGAGTCAAACACTAGCCAACAGGTCACCTTGATGCCTGCTAACCATTTACGTATGTCTTTAGTGATTTGGATTCCAGCTTACATTGATATTTACATGAGGCTCTTTTCCAGTTTACCCAGTATAGGGGCAAAATATAACTAACACACATATATATGAGAACGGAAAATCATGTCTAAAGATTGGATCTGTACATTTGATATTTTGGTCTACATAATTTGATGATAATAACTTAACCGGTGGTCATTTGTTCTTGTTTAGCAATTTGTAGACCGATTTGAGCTATATTTATCTGGCTAGAGGTGTGTTTATTTTCTCCTGTTGCCATGTTTGCTAGTTATCGATAAATGGTAACAACTAATCCATTAGTGCTAACAGAACATTTAAAACGACTCTGAATTTGTTCTGAAATTCCTATGAACAGCCAAAACTAAGGGAGAACAAAATTAAACTGGTCACTTGGAAGCACATGCAATCCTAGCGGAGAGATCAAAAAACCATCTTATATCAATCAGTCCATGGGAAATCTAGATTTTTGCTACACACTTAGACTTGAGTCCTAATGTTCTGTTGTGGTAGCTGGCTCTTCCCCCTGCGAGAGCTCCCTTCCACAGCAAAACTCGGTGTAGGGAGGGAGGAGGGGGGGGGGGGGGGGGGGGGGGGGCAGAGGTTCTTGTGCCATGGATGTAGAACCTTACCTTGGTGGTTGTCGTCGGTTCGGATGGGGACGCGGCTTGGAGATTCAACACCTTACCTAGATGCGAATCTCATGTGGGAGGTCGAAGAGTACACGAGAAGCCTTGTGCAACACACTGCCGGCCACCGAGCGAACACACTGGCGACTCGCGCAGCGTTCAGAACGGCGAGATGGCGCCGGCTATGAGTAGGGCTGGGCGTTTGGTTAATATGGTTAATACGGTTCGGTTTAGTCGGTTTTTTGTAATTTCTTTTCTTGAAAACCCCACCCATGTATTAATTAAGGCAAAATGTTCGTACAATCATTCGTTACATCATATACCACACTATCTGGAACACTATTAATCAGAACACCATCTGACCTATTTATAAAACTAAACTTTGCAATTTCGTGAGCCACCCTATTAGCTTCCCTTCCAATCTTGGAGATCTTTACATTCGCCATCATCTTCAATATACTGAAAGCTTCTTTTTTAAGGTCAACAAGGGGTGACCTGTCAAAACAATCTTTTCCAAGAACAGAAGCCACAAAAGAGCAGTCAGTTTCTAAAATAACAGGTTTGGGAAGAGTGATACCGATATACAAGCCGGCAAGAGCCGCTCTAAGTTCTGCTTCCTCAACGCTTTCACAGGTACCAATATAATCCCAGGAGGAAATGACAACTTCTCCCGAATGGTTTCTGACTACCACCCCCACACTAGCCGCGTGAATTGCCTCCACAAAACTTGCATCGACATTTATTTTAAAAAACTCCGCGGTCGGAGGTTGCCAGCCAACGTGATTCCTCTCCATATTATTAGAACCCAGAATGTCACCCCTCACTTCCTTGCCTTTGTCAGTCACCTCTACCTGCACTTTTGCATGACAGGACGAAAAGGAAGCCCAGTAATTTTGAACAAAATTCACAGATGCTAAGATGGATTCTTTCCCCTTACCAAATATCAGATCATTCCTCAAGTGCCAAGCTCTCCAAAACATGAAGATAGTTTGCTCACGCGCTGACAAATTTAATTGATCCAATAAAATAAGAAACCAATCCGGCCCGTGTTTTTGAACATCTCTTCAGTCGGTAAATTCCACACTTTCCTCAACGCCAAACGAAGAGCACGCGCCTTCGGACAACTTACCAATGCATGAAAAGTACATTCATCTTCAACACCACAAATAGTACACGTACCTAGGGTAGTTTGATGGTGTTGTACCCTATTCACTTGAACCGCCAAGCTATTAGAAGCGACCCGCCAAGCGAAGATTCTTATCTTCTGAGGAACATTAGCCTTCCAGATAATATTCCAAACCTTTCTTTCCCCATTAACAGCAGTGCTAGAGTTCCTCAAATTTATCTTAGAATCCTTGATATTTAGTGCTAGCCTGTATGCACTCTTCACGGAGAACATGCCACTTTTCTCATAGTGCCACGCAATAAGATCACCCTCGCCAAGATTCAGAGTACGCAGCTTTAAAATTTGCTCTGCATCATGAGGGTAAAACAGATGCGTGATCAGATTCTCATCCCACCTTCTAGAACCACTCATGAATAACTCAGACACCGATTTGATCGTGGTTCTGTTTTTCTTAGCAGTAATCTTTAGGCCAGACTCTCTAGGAATCCAGTTATCCCTCCATATGTTTATATGGCTCCCATCAACAACTCTCCATATAACGCCTTGTTTTAATAAATCAAGTCCATGCATAATTCCTTGCCACGGAAGCGATATCGATTGAGGAAAGACAGTATCAAGGAGATGCCCATGTGGGTAATATTTTGCTTTCATCACCTTAGCACACAAGGAGTCCGGAAAAATCAATAGCCGCCACGCTTGTTTGGCCAAAAGAGCTTGATTAAAAAGCCTGAGATCACGAAAGCCCATTCCCGCTTCATTTTTTGGTCTAGTCATCTTATCCCAAGAGAGCCAATGAGTTCTCCTTCTATTCTCCTCATCTCCCCACCAAAAATTCCTGATGATATGGGATAAGTCATCACAAATTGACACGGGAAATTTGAAGATACCCATGGCATAAACCGGGATGGCCTGGATAACAGACTTGATTTGAATTTCCTTCACCCCGTTAGAGGCATATTTTTCAATCCAGTCTGCCACCCGCTTAAGCGCTTTATCTTTTGTAGATTGAAATTTCCCCGCCTTCATACGACCTTCTGGCACTGGTAATCCCAGATATTTATCCTCAAAACCTTCACCCGTAATCTTAAGGATAACCAGTATGGACACCTGATCTTCCAGAGAGCATTTTTTGCCAAATAGAATGGAACATTTTTCTGGACTTAATAATTGACCCGTACCTTCCTCATAAGCTGTCAAAATTCCTTTAATTGCCAGAACTTGCTCCACAGAACCCTTAAAAAATAGAAGACTATCATCAGCAAATAACAAATGAGAGATACCTAGCGCATATCTGTTCAAACAAAAGTCTTTGATCACCCCTCTTGCGGAAGCATCATTAAGCAGTAACGAGAGAGCTTCGGCCACAACGGATCCCCTTGCCTCAGTCCACGCGACGGATGAAAACAGTCAAGCAATTGACCATTAAATCGCATAGAAAATTTGACTGAAGTAACACGTCATAATCCAATTAATCCAGGTTGGCGCAAATCCATACGCTCTGAGCATACTTTCCAAAAACTTCCAATCCACACAGTCATAAGCTTTAGCAAGATCCAATTTGTATGCACAAAATTCGTCACGAATATCTTTCAACGTATTCAAAGAGTGCATACATTCAAAAGCAATGAGAGCATTATCTGAAATTAACCTTCTAGGAATAAAAGCACTTTGGGTAGGAGAAATCATACCATCCAAAAGAGGTCGCATTCTGTTAACAAGGCACTTGGATATAATTTTATAAATGACGTTGCATAGACTAATTGGCCGAAAGTCCTTCATCGATTGAGGATTCTTCACTATAGGAATAAGAACAATGGTAGTATCATTTATCCCTTCGGGCATAATTCCTGAAATAAAAAAATTGTTGGACCGCACGAACAATATCTTCCTTAAGCAGACCCCAGTTCCTCTGAAAGAATCTTGCTGGGAACCCATCAGGCCCGAGCGCCTTCAATGGCCCAATTTGGAAGAGAGCGTCGCTAATTTCTTGCTCAGAAAAATGTTTACACAAATCCTCATTCATTTCATCATTAAACAGAGGTTTCACAAGGAAAATAATACGAGACGGGTTTATCGTAGAGTCACAAGAATAAAGATTCTTGAAAAACGAATTTGTGATACCTTTGAGTTCATCCATATCAATAGACATAGATCCATCACTTCTTCTGATAGCTGAAATATTATTCTTCTTGGCTCGCCAGGTGGCCTTTCTATGAAAAAAAATTGTATTCCTATCACCCCATCTCATCTTGTCCAAGCATGATCTTTGTTTCCACAAAATTTCTTCCTTAATTAGGAGTTCATCCATCTCTATAAGGATTTTCCTCCTCTCCTTGATTGCATTTTGATCATTTCTCTTAAACAACACATTAAGTCTTTTACGAGCGTATTCAAGCCTTTTTGGCAAATAACCAATGTGAACCTTACTCCATCCATGCAGAGACTTCATCAACTTGTTCAAATTATTTGCCACATCTCGCAGATCATTGGCATGCGTACTCTTATTCCAGCACGATTCAATCTGTACTTTTAACTCCGTATCCTCCCTCTCCCAATACTCTTCATATTTTAACTGTTTAAAGAACGTACCGGAGCGAGGGACACTCATCAAATCAATAAGAATAGGACAATGGTCTGATCTGGAGCTGATAATATGTGAAACCTTGCAGTGAGGAAATATTGACGACCATTGTGGGCACGCCACCGCTCGATCAAGCCGAACTTTGACATTTTTAGCACCTTCCTGTTTATTATTATAGGTCCAAGGAACTCCATGAAAACCCAAATCAAATAAATTGCATTCAGAAAGAACCTCACGAAAATTTGCCATAAGTTTGTGAGGTCGCTTATTCCGAGAAAAATGCTCATTCTGCCACATTGCCTCATTAAAATCACCAACCATCAACCACGGTCCAGACCCAAGCGGTTTTATACGCCTTAATAGATCCCACATCACATACCTTTGGCTCGCTTTTGGTTCGCCATAGACAAACGTGCTTCTCCAATTGGTTCCAGTACCATTGGAAATGTACATGTCAATGAAGTGATCTCCATATTTATTCAGCTGCAGAACGTACAGGTCATCCCAAAAGACCGCAAGTCCACCTCCTCTGCCTGGCATAGAAACAATAAAAACATTTTTCATACCCAAGCGGTAACGCAAACTCTCGACATATTCTTTATTTTGCCTTGTTTCGGAAAGAAAGATAACATTGGGTCGATGTGTCTTTGTGAGACACACAAGCTCTTGGACTGTCCGAAGACGACCCAACCCTCGGCAGTTCCAACAAATCATTTTCGTGGCTCCTGACGGGCGTCGTCATTTGCGCCCGTCAGTTGACCGGTAGCCCCAGGGCCGGTAGCTTCCTTATCAGTGACCTCTACATCTCTCTCATCCCCTACATATTCTCGGTTCTGTAGAAATGACAACCGAAATAAGCACACAACAATTAGCCACCGAACCTTATTAACCAAAATATATTGGTTTGGTTTGTTCGGTTAACCGAAAAAACGAAATACACGCATCCACCTGTCTATGTGTAAGAGGCCTGACTCATAAGCACCGACTTGCATTATAGTACAAAATATATAAAATAATCAGCTAGCCTAAAGAAGCTAGCACACAGAAAAGAAATGTACACTTACAAGTGCAAGTTGCCTAAGGAAGCTAGCACACAGGGAGCTTGATTGATTTTCCAGCAGCCGTACGTCACGTTTAGCCGGTACGTACTCACGTACAACGGTACAAGAGCTTGTAGCTAGCGACCGATTCGATCGTTTATCGGCGTCTTGGCTTTTGTTTAACAATATACTAGCACAAATACCCGTGCGTTGCAACGGGACAAAAAAAATCAATTTGTATTCAAGTTTAGTTAGATTTTTATGTGCAAAAATACATTCACAGGTAATGCAAAATTTAGTCAAAATTGAAACTGTTCACAAAATCCAAACTTATCCAATTAGAAAATGGTAATCTTAATAATATATCTACCTTCCTCAACATATAACACAATAAAGTTTAGTCATTTTTTCATCCGGAACCACTAGTTCAGCAGAGATATTGCCCACAAAATTCAGAGAAAGAGAGAAATAGCATACCCTCACGGCAACTAATAGTGTTTTGGGCTTCTTAGTGTGGATGAACATTCACATCCAATGGAAGTGGTCTATTTGAAATTTTTCTATATATATCTCACGTACAAATACTTTACTAAAAGCAATAAAATAGCATTGGGGGCTCCCACCGTTTGTTGTTAACAACAAAGTGATCTGCATGTAAGACCGGAGGAGCCTTTTCATTTTACGATGAACACTGGAATATATGCACTGTATGATAGCTAGGACACACAACATGAAGAGAGATTGTTCCTTCTGTCTGTTAGCTATAAAAAAATTCATTAGCGTTCGTCGGGATAGATCGATGGATTGGATTTCTACTCCTTTTTATAAATGATGATCATGGAATTTCTGGATATTTATGTCGCCATTAAATGACGATTCATATATACTTTCTACTACAACACCTTTACATATATGTTGCATACATATACTCCTCTTGTACATACATTTTTTTTCTATATTATGGAAATTTCTGAATTTATATATTGGAAATATTACTTAGTTTGCTCTCTTATTAGACCAAAAAGAATTTATATATTGGAAATATTACTTAGTTTGCTCTCTTATTAGGCCAAAAAGAATTTATATATTGGAAATATTACTTCACATCGTCTCTGTGTGTACATCAAAATCAAGATCATGCTCATCAGCCAGCATACGTACGTGCACCCATATGTCTATGTTGCCAATCACCGGCAACGGGCTGCACGCCACGTTTTAATTAGAGATTTCCTTCTTTTCTTGCACCCTTATTCCTCAAGATTTTCTTCCCCTTGATCCTTGCATGTCATGCTTTGTTTCCCGTCTCAAACTTTTCATCCTCATTCCTCTTTTCTTTTTCCTCTTTTCCTTTCCTTATTCATTGCACTCTTTGCTTATTAATTCCTAAGACAACTCCTTGATATCCGAAAACACATAAGTGTATATAAATTGATAGGATTTGATATACAGAGGCGAGGCGGGACTATTTTAAATCAACCTTCTACACAAAAAACATTAATAGTAGCACGGGACGAAACTATCCGTATACTGATTTTATCTTTGTTTATGTATAGAAGAGCTGCTTGGTGGACTTGTGAGTCTTGGCCGAATTGAGTTGGAGGTTTTGGTTTTGAATTATATACCTAGCAATTATTTTTTGGTTTCTTTGCAAATCGAGATGTGGCTGCCGGCCCAACAGAGCAAGGTCAGAGGCCCATAAACGAAACTATTTTACATCGCTTTATTATTTACTTTTTTTTTGAACATAGTACAGGCGCAAGCGCTCATATACACGCGCATACACTCATCCCTATGAACGCACACACGCACACCCTACCCCTATGAGCACCTTCGAGAGACTGAGCCGGCATATCATCTTGAAATTTACGAAGTCATCGTAGGCACCTCGTCGTCGACGGGAACGTCTCCTCCCACTGAATGCGCATCGCCGGAAATCCTGAAATAATTCCAGGAATAAATGCGAGCACCAGGATTTGAACCCTGGTGGGCTGGTGATACCACAGTCCCTCTAACCATCCAATCACAGGTTGGTTCGCGCTTTATTATTTACTTATTGGTACCATCTCGGTCAGAAGAAAAATCTCAAAATAATAATATGAATGAACGGATGAAAAAAATAAAGTAACACATTTTACTTTATTATTTAAAAAAAGTAGGTATATGTATAGGTATAGATTCAACATTACATGGCACATGTTCTCCTCTGCCCAGGTGAGCAAAAAACAAAGCAGAAGAGCAGGTGACATAAAAACGAGCAGGGCATTGCCACATGTCGCATGCCATCCAGGTGCTCTGTCTTCGTTTCCCTTCGTCAACGTCCACCTGTGAGGTTCTTAGCAAAAAAAAAAAAAACGTCCACCTGTGAGGGGAGTACGGACGACCTGTTTGCCAGACGCGTCATGCACGGCGCCACGCACACTCGTTCCAGACTCCGCCTACGCATTCCAAGTTCCCAACCCGACCCACCACATTGACTCTTCATCGCGGCAGTTTCTCGATACTTTACTTCCCAGTTCCCACTCGCACCGCTCGCCGTGACGCGTCGACAGAGCTGCCGAGGGACTGCTTCGCTTGCATTCGGTCGTTTGGTCAGGGCCATGGTGAAGCTGGAGACGGCTCTAGAGGCGCGGCTGTACGGGCCGGCGCTGGCGGTGCGGCGGTGGGAGTATATCAATGCCGGGGTGTACATGTTCGGGACCCTGCTCCTGGCCGTGGGGCTTGCGGCGCTGTGCGCGTCCGAGGGCGGCGTCGGCGCCAGGGACGCGGGGGTAGCCGTGGTCGGCGTGGCGCTGGCGGTGGTGGCGGCCGTGAACGCGCACAACCTGGGGCGCACCTCGCAGGCGTGGACTGCCATGCGGGGCTTGCCCGGTTCGACCACCAGCTCGGCCTCGTCGAGCTCCTCGCGCCCGCGCTCCACGCCGCCAGCTGTATCGTCGCCGTCGTTGGCCTCACGCTGCAGCTTTTCTCCCAGGTTTGCGAGTTTCGACCGTCAGCAAACGCAAGGACACATGGTCCGCCGATCGCCGCCAGTAACTAACTACTGCTCGTTGTGTTTTCGGCTGATGATCGGAACAGGGCGACAAGCTGGAGAGGCGCGCGGCCGATGCCCTGCTAGCGGGCGCGGTACACTGGCTGCAGGGCTCCATGCTTAGCACGTCCCAGTCCTCCTCCGCAGCCTGCTCTTCCTCGTCGCTGCCGCCCTCCACCGCCGCCGTGAGCCCACCCTGCCAGACGAGAGCGTTCAACGTGCTCAAGGTGTTCGTGATGCACCATAGCGACGCGCCACGGATCGAGAAGCTCCGCGGCGGCACGCAGGAGCGGCTCGCTCGGGACCGTGAGGGCCGCGTGCCAGTGGTCTAGAGGTCAGCAGCGCCGCCGACCGAGCTGCGCTGACTGTCGTGGAGACCAAGCCCAATCCGTCCGGCCTGTTACTTTGTTCCACCGTTGTTCTGGTGTCAATAACCTTATTATTGTTTTTCTCTTTTTGTTATTTCGCACAGCCGGTGAGCTAGGTGAGTTGGTTCATGCGAGCGTACTGAAAGTACGCGGGCGGGGTTCGAGTTCTCACACCGCTATTTAATTTTGATTTACGGAACACAATTTTTTCCTACAGCGATGAGGGGAAACAGAGGGCGCTGCGCGTGTGCGCAAAGTGCATGGGCCGGCCCAGTGTGGCCCTCCAGTCCACCTCATCTCCATCGCTCTCGTTCCCTGGCGTTGGACTCTGTTTCCTGGCATATAAACTGCAGAAATAAATCTGGGATGTTTGGTACATATACACTGCAGAAATATATCTGGGGCATTTGGTACCATTTCATACAAAATATAAATTGCACTATGGGACGAATATTTGGCACAAACCTGGGACATTCATAGTTCATAAACCTGGGACATTAAATCAAAGTTGGCAATATTCTGCAACGTCTGGCAGTGCATAAACATTACATGTTTTGACATTAAAATAAACTTGGCAGGGCTTGCAACATAATCAAAAAAATATCAGGGACACATGACTTTGGCACTAGTAGTTGCCACTGCAAGTAAAATATTACTAACTTGGCACTGAAGATGCAGATTTTCCTCTGCCCCTTTTTGCTCCAGTTCTAGAAGCATTTGTTCCAAGCAGTGAAGATGAAGATGTTCCACCAGGTACTGAAGATGCTCCAGGTTGAGAAGGTGCAGATCTTTTCCTTGGAGGTTTAAACTTGTTTGACGGGGCTGCAGCTTGAGCAGGTCTTGGTGCAGACGGGGCAGCGGTATGAGTTCTTGGTGCAAATGGGGCAGCAGGTTGAGAACTTGGTGCAGCTGGGGCAGCAGGTTGAGAAGTACTACCTTGTGCTTGCTATAGAAATAAGTAAAATACAAAATGAACTCAAATATTCATTTGAAATTAATATCATCTAAAATCATTTAAATTCTCTAATATTCATCTAAATGCAGGAAACATACATCTGCTTTCTTGCTCTTAACTAGGTGTGCATTCTTTTTCTTTCCTCTCTCTGGATTCTTTTTGCAACCAGCCTTGTTGTGTTCAATGCTACCACACAATGAACACTTGATCACGGTTCCATGTTTGCTCATTTTCTTACCCTTTGGCTTCTCTGTTTCTTCCCTCTTCCTGTCATTATTAGAAGGCCTGCCTGGCATTTTCACATATCCCGGTGCTTGTGGCCTAGGATTTGGAGAAACTGGCCACATCTCCTCACCCTCAACAGGCTGCAAGCAATGGTCATATATTTTTTTCTGCACATCAACTGAATAGCAAGGATGGATGAAATCATCTACTACTTTTCCACACTTGTAGATAGCACTAATTGCATGGCAGCAAGGAAGACCCGCCAACTGGAAGTATCCACATGAGCATGTCCTTTTATCAAGATTTACGGTGTATTGTCTTCCTCTGCCATTGATGTGCTTCACTTCAAATCCATCTGTGCCATTCCAAAGCACTTCAACAAACTGTGTCCTTGCAATACTTGCCTTCAACTTCTTGAAAATGCTAGGACATATTTTGCCATTCCACGTCTCACTCTTTGCCCTTTGTTCTTGCACTCGAACAAATATCTTCTTCCTGATTCTCTCTTGCATGGAGATTATTGGATAAAACCTTGCATCTACTATTGAGTGATTGAATGACTCACAAAGGTTATTGTCGACAGACTCGCAATTTGAGCCTAGCTGAAAAAATGCCCTTGCCTAGTGCATAGGCTGTGTCCTCATAATGTCCTTCACTCCATCAGGTGTCTCTTGAGCAAATTTTGCTTTGCGATAGTTGAAATCTTGCTTGTTAGAAGCTTTTGCAATGGACCAAAAAAATTTCTGCCACTCATGAGATCTATGCTTCTTTCTCCAGTTAGCATATATGTGCCTGGCACACATCATGTGTTCTGCATTTGGAAGATAGTCTTGCATTGCATTTATTAATCCCTTTTGTTCTGCATTTGTGTTCTTTTCTTAAACTTTCTGGCATGTCTTCTTAGTTGCACAACCTCGGAATCTTCTCCACTATCCTCACTATGTGGCATGTATTCAGTGTCGGAATCCGAATCTGATTCTGGATGAGTGTCTTCTCTGTCACTACCAGCATACATTCCATCTGATGACATGTTGCTCTGACTAAATGCAGCAACATCTCTCCTTCTAATGGCTGTTTGTTCCTTCATTGGGCTGGACGAAACTTGTGTGATCACACCAATTTCATCACGCACTAGCACATTATGCTCATCTTCAACCGGTTATGCACTAATGACCTGATCTGGTTCTAAATCAGATAAAAGCACAAGTTCGTCCTCCTCAAAATCACTGCCACTCCTAGTGGCATGGCTGTCCTCCTCCCCATGGTACTCCACATACACATCTGCAACTTCACCCACACAGATATAATCTGACATCTTCACACAAACACTGTCATTGTTCAGAAATAGCAACCCATCGAGAAGTTCCTTGCCAGGAATATGAAAATAATACTTCATGGACTCCTTCAACTCAACATGATCTTTCACAAAGCCTTTCAACTCTTGCAGTGACAGTTTGTCTCTCTCAATCTCTGAAAAACCTTCATCTCCTCCCACATAATCCAACTTCAGACCAATGCGTATGAACTCGCCTCCAAAATGAAATCGAACGTTCAATATGTCTATTGGGTCCATGATTTAACTACAAAAAAACGAAATACACATGAGTATAATTTATCAATGTTATTTCCAACACGAATCAACTACAAGATCTGACCAAAAGACCTTTGTACATTTTCTAGCTGGCTATCCGGACAGCAACATCTTTTTCAAAACGATTAAGCGTGCTCAGCTTTTTACAAAGAGGTATGCGATTCTTTTTTTTATGCTGAAAAAATACATTGGTTTGCCCTTTGTAAATAAAACTACAAAGATAAAACTACAGTAATAAAAAAAACTGTAGTACATACATATGTTTGTAATCAAATACTTTGTTATCAAACAGCCGTTTGTTAACTATCTAATCATAGCTATGTTGGGCAGAATTCTGGTGGGTAATGGGTAGTACTCCCTCCGTTCTTGCAAAAATATCTCATTATGGAACGGAAGCATTACCAGATGATCTAACTTTGTAGCGGCAAGAACACCCCCAATTCTGCCCCTATAAACCCTAACCCTAATACTGCGAAATCAAGGATGATACTACTGCTAGCAGAGGAGGAGGAGTTCGGGGGCGTTACCTTCGGCTTCTTCCTTCCTCACCTCGTCAGGATCGTCACGGCCGCGGCGATCACCTGGCCGTCGCCATTGCTGTCGCCAGAAACAGAGTCGAACGCCAGGAAACAGAGTCCAACGCCAGGGAACGAGAGCGATGGAGACGAGGTGGACTGGAGGGCCACACTGGGCCGGCCCATGCACTTTGCGCACACGCGCAGCGCCCTCTGTTTCCCCTGATCCCGACCTCCTCCTTGCCACGTACGTATCCCTGTTTGGGTTATCCTCTAAGGTTTAATTTAGACTGGGAATTGTTAGTTCAGGGTCCTAATTTCAGGGATTAAGAGTTGCGGGTCTGATTTATCTAACCCCTACAAGATTAAGATTTAAAATGGACTTCTTCCAATATTCAAGGAGCGGAGCGTTTCTCCACTTTATTTTGTCCACATCAAGATGTTTTCGTACGTCCTTTTCTTTTCGTCATCGCTGTAGGGCGACGCGCCACGGATCGGGAAGCTCCGCGGCGGCGTGCAGGAGCGGCTCGCTCGGGACCATGAGGGCCGCGTGCCAGTGGTCTAGAGGTCAGCAGCGCCACCGACCGAGCTGCGCTGACTGTCGTGGAGACCAAGCCCAAGCCGTCCGGCCTGTTACTTTGTTCCACCATTGTTCTGGTGTCAGTAACCTTATTATTGTTTTTCTCTTTTTGTTATTTCGCACAGCCGGTGAGCTAGGTGAGTTGGTTCATGCGAGCGTGCTGAAAGTACGCGGACAGGGTTCGAGTTCTCACACCGCTATTTAATTTTGATTTACGGAACACAATTTTTTCCTACAGCGATGAGGGGAAACAGAGGGCGCTGCGCGTGTGCGCAAAGTGCATGGGCCGGCCCAGTGTGGCCCTCCAGTCCACCTCATGTCCATCGCCATCGCTCTCGTTCCCTGGCGTTGGACTCTGTTTCCTGGCATATAAACTGCAGAAATAAATCTGGGATGTTTGGTACATATACACTGCAGAAATATATCTGGGGCATTTGGTACCATTTCATACAAAATATAAATTGCACTATGGGACGAATATTTGGCACAAACCTGGGACATTCATAGTTCATAAACCTGGGACATTAAATCAAAGTTGGCAATATTCTGCAACGTCTGGCAGTGCATAAACATTACATGTTTTGACATTAAAATAAACTTGGCAGGGCTTGCAACATAATCAAAAAAATATCAGGGACACATGACTTTGGCACTAGTAGTTGCCACTGCAAGTAAAATATGCATAACTTGGCACTGAAGATGCAGATTTTCCTCTGCCCCTTTTTGCTCCAGTTCTAGAAGCATTTGTTCCAAGCAGTGAAGATGAAGATGTTCCACCAGGTACTGAAGATGCTCCAGGTTGAGAAGGTGCAGATCTTTTCCTTGGAGGTTTAAACTTGTTTGACGGGGCTGCAGCTTGAGCAGGTCTTGGTGCAGACGGGGCAGCGGTATGAGTTCTTGGTGCAAATGGGGCAGCAGGTTGAGAACTTGGTGCAGCTGGGGCAGCAGGTTGAGAAGTACTACCTTGAAATTAATATCATCTAAAATCATTTAAATTCTCTAATATTCATCTAAATGCAGGAAACATACATCTGCTTTCTTGCTCTTAACTAGGTGTGCATTCTTTTTCTTTCCTCTCTCTGGATTCTTTTTGCAACCAGCCTTGTTGTGTTCAATGCTACCACACAATGAACACTTGATCATGGTTCCATGTTTGCTTATTTTCTTACCCTTTGGCTTCTCTGTTTCTTCCCTCTTCCTGTCATTATTAGAAGGCCTGCCTGGCATTTTCACATATCCCGGTGCTTGTGGCCTAGGATTTGGAGAAACTGGCCACATCTCCTCACCCTCAACAGGCTGCAAGCAATGGTCATATATTTTTTTCTGCACATCAACTGAATAGCAAGGATGGATGAAATCATCTACTACTTTTCCACACTTGTAGATAGCACTAATTGCATGGCAGCAAGGAAGACCCGCCAACTGGAAGTATCCACATGAGCATGTCCTTTTATCAAGATTTACGGTGTATTGTCTTCCTCTGCCATTGATGTGCTTCACTTCAAATCCATATGTGCCATTCCAAAGCACTTCAACAAACTGTGTCCTTGCAATACTTGCCTTCAACTTCTTGAAAATGCTAGGACATATTTTGCCATTCCACGTCTCACTCTTTGCCCTTTGTTCTTGCACTCGAACAAATATCTTCTTCCTGATTCTCTCTTGCATGGAGATTATTGGATAAAACCTTGCATCTACTATTGAGTGATTGAATGACTCACAAAGGTTATTGTCGAC
Source organism: Elymus sibiricus (assembly GCA_039707655.1). Classification (NCBI taxonomy): domain Eukaryota; kingdom Viridiplantae; phylum Streptophyta; class Magnoliopsida; order Poales; family Poaceae; genus Elymus; species Elymus sibiricus. The sequence goes on from CM077675.1 coordinate 490,848,503, forward strand.
AGACTCGCAATTTGAGCCTAGCTGAAAAAATGCCCTTGCCTAGTGCATAGGCTGTGTCCTCATAATGTCCTTCACTCCATCAGGTGTCTCTTGAGCAAATTTTGCTTTGCGATAGTTGAAATCTTGCTTGTTAGAAGCTTTTGCAATGGACCAAAAAAATTTCTGCCACTCATGAGATCTATGCTTCTTTCTCTAGTTAGCATATATGTGCCTGGCACACATCATGTGTTCTGCATTTGGAAGATAGTCTTGCATTGCATTTATTAATCCCTTTTGTTCTGCATTTGTGTTCTTTTCTTAAACTTTCTGGCATGTCTTCTTAGTTGCACAACCTCGGAATCTTCTCCACTATCCTCACTATGTGGCATGTATTCAGTGTCGGAATCCGAATCTGATTCTGGATGAGTGTCTTCTCTGTCACTACCAGCATACATTCCATCTGATGACATGTTGCTCTGACTAAATGCAGCAACATCTCTCCTTCTAATGGCTGTTTGTTCCTTCATTGGGCTGGACGAAACTTGTGTGATCACACCAATTTCATCACGCACTAGCACATTATGCTCATCTTCAACCGGTTATGCACTAATGACCTGATCTGGTTCTAAATCAGATAAAAGCACAAGTTCGTCCTCCTCAAAATCACTGCCACTCCTAGTGGCATGGCTGTCCTCCTCCCCATGGTACTCCACATACACATCTGCAACTTCACCCACACAGATATAATCTGACATCTTCACACAAACACTGTCATTGTTCAGAAATAGCAACCCATCGAGAAGTTCCTTGCCAGGAATATGAAAATAATACTTCAGGGACTCCTTCAACTCAACATGATCTTTCACAAAGCCTTTCAACTCTTGCAGTGACAGTTTGTCTCTCTCAATCTCTGAAAAACCTTCATCTCCTCCCACATAATCCAACTTCAGACCAATGCGTATGAACTCGCCTCCAAAATGAAATCGAACGTTCAATATGTCTATTGGGTCCATGATTTAACTACAAAAAAACGAAATACACATGAGTATAATTTATCAATGTTATTTCCAACACGAATCAACTACAAGATCTGACCAAAAGACCTTTGTACATTTTCTAGCTGGCTATCCGGACAGCAACATCTTTTTCAAAACGATTAAGCGTGCTCAGCTTTTTACAAAGAGGTATGCGATTCTTTTTTTTATGCTGAAAAAATACATTGGTTTGCCCTTTGTAAATAAAACTACAAAGATAAAACTACAGTAATAAAAAAAACTGTAGTACATACATATGTTTGTAATCAAATACTTTGTTATCAAACAGCCGTTTGTTAACTATCTAATCATAGCTATGTTGGGCAGAATTCTGGTGGGTAATGGGTAGTACTCCCTCCGTTCTTGCAAAAATATCTCATTATGGAACGGAAGCATTACCAGATGATCTAACTTTGTAGCGGCACGAACACCCCCAATTCTGCCCCTATAAACCCTAACCCTAATACTGCGAAATCAAGGATGATACTACTGCTAGCAGAGGAGGAGGAGTTCGGGGGCGTTACCTTCGGCTTCTTCCTTCCTCACCTCGTCAGGATCGTCACGGCCGCGGCGATCACCTGGCCGTCGCCATTGCTGTCGCCAGAAACAGAGTCGAACGCCAGGAAACAGAGTCCAACGCCAGGGAACGAGAGCGATGGAGACGAGGTGGACTGGAGGGCCACACTGGGCCGGCCCATGCACTTTGCGCACACGCGCAGCGCCCTCTGTTTCCCCTGATCCCGACCTCCTCCTTGCCACGTACGTATCCCTGTTTGGGTTATCCTCTAAGGTTTAATTTAGACTGGGAATTGTTAGTTCAGGGTCCTAATTTCAGGGATTAAGAGTTGCGGGTCTGATTTATCTAACCCCTACAAGATTAAGATTTAAAATGGACTTCTTCCAATATTCAAGGAGCGGAGCGTTTCTCCACTTTATTTTGTCCACATCAAGATGTTTTCGTACGTCCTTTTCTTTTCGTCATCGCTGTAGGGCGACGCGCCACGGATCGAGAAGCTCCGCGGCGGCGTGCAGGAGCGGCTCGCTCGGGACCATGAGGGCCGCGTGCCAGTGGTCTAGAGGTCAGCAGCGCCACCGACCGAGCTGCGCTGACTGTCGTGGAGACCAAGCCCAAGCCGTCCGGCCTGTTACTTTGTTCCACCATTGTTCTGGTGTCAGTAACCTTATTATTGTTTTTCTCTTTTTGTTATTTCGCACAGCCGGTGAGCTAGGTGAGTTGGTTCATGCGAGCGTGCTGAAAGTATGCGGACAGGGTTCGAGTTCTCACACCGCTATTTAATTTTGATTTACGGAACACAATTTTTTCCTACAGCGATGAGGGGAAACAGAGGGCGCTGCGCGTGTGCGCAAAGTGCATGGGCCGGCCCAGTGTGGCCCTCCAGTCCACCTCATGTCCATCGCCATCGCTCTCGTTCCCTGGCGTTGGACTCTGTTTCCTGGCATATAAACTGCAGAAATAAATCTGGGATGTTTGGTACATATACACTGCAGAAATATATCTGGGGCATTTGGTACCATTTCATACAAAATATAAATTGCACTATGGGACGAATATTTGGCACAAACCTGGGACATTCATAGTTCATAAACCTGGGACATTAAATCAAAGTTGGCAATATTCTGCAACGTCTGGCAGTGCATAAACATTACATGTTTTGACATTAAAATAAACTTGGCAGGGCTTGCAACATAATCAAAAAAATATCAGGGACACATGACTTTGGCACTAGTAGTTGCCACTGCAAGTAAAATATGCATAACTTGGCACTGAAGATGCAGATTTTCCTCTGCCCCTTTTTGCTCCAGTTCTAGAAGCATTTGTTCCAAGCAGTGAAGATGAAGATGTTCCACCAGGTACTGAAGATGCTCCAGGTTGAGAAGGTGCAGATCTTTTCCTTGGAGGTTTAAACTTGTTTGACGGGGCTGCAGCTTGAGCAGGTCTTGGTGCAGACGGGGCAGCGGTATGAGTTCTTGGTGCAAATGGGGCAGCAGGTTGAGAACTTGGTGCAGCTGGGGCAGCAGGTTGAGAAGTACTACCTTGAAATTAATATCATCTAAAATCATTTAAATTCTCTAATATTCATCTAAATGCAGGAAACATACATCTGCTTTCTTGCTCTTAACTAGGTGTGCATTCTTTTTCTTTCCTCTCTCTGGATTCTTTTTGCAACCAGCCTTGTTGTGTTCAATGCTACCACACAATGAACACTTGATCACGGTTCCATGTTTGCTCATTTTCTTACCCTTTGGCTTCTCTGTTTCTTCCCTCTTCCTATCATTATTAGAAGGCCTGCCTGGCATTTTCACATATCCCGGTGCTTGTGGCCTAGGATTTGGAGAAACTGGCCACATCTCCTCACCCTCAACAGGCTGCAAGCAATGGTCATATATTTTTTTCTGCACATCAACTGAATAGCAAGGATGGATAAAATCATCTACTACTTTTCCACACTTGTGGATAGCACTAATTGCATGGCAGCAAGGAAGACCCGCCAACTGGAAGTATCCACATGAGCATGTCCTTTTATCAAGATTTACGGTGTATTGTCTTCCTCTGCCATTGATGTGCTTCACTTCAAATCCATCTGTGCCATTCCAAAGCACTTCAACAAACTGTGTCCTTGCAATACTTGCCTTCAACTTCTTGAAAATGCTAGGACATATTTTGCCATTCCACGTCTCACTCTTTGCCCTTTGTTCTTGCACTCGAATAAATATCTTCTTCCTGATTCTCTCTTGCATGGAGATTATTGGATAAAACCTTGCATCTACTATTGAGTGATTGAATGACTCACAAAGGTTATTGTCGACAGACTCGCAATTTGAGCCTAGCTGAAAAAATGCCCTTGCCTAGTGCATAGGCTCTGTCCTCATAATGTCCTTCACTCCATCAGGTGTCTCTTGAGCAAATTTTGCTTTGCGATAGTTGAAATCTTGCTTGTTAGAAGCTTTTGCAATGGACCAAAAAAATTTCTGCCACTCATGAGATCTATGCTTCTTTCTCCAGTTAGCATATATGTGCCTGGCACACATCATGTGTTCTGCATTTGGAAGATAGTCTTGCATTGCATTTATTAATCCCTTTTGTTCTGCATTTGTGTTCTTTTCTTAAACTTTCTGGCATGTCTTCTTAGTTGCACAACCTCGGAATCTTCTCCACTATCCTCACTATGTGGCATGTATTCAGTGTCGGAATCCGAATCTGATTCTGGATGAGTGTCTTCTCTGTCACTACCAGCATACATTCCATCTGATGACATGTTGCTCTGACTAAATGCAGCAACATCTCTCCTTCTAATGGCTGTTTGTTCCTTCATTGGGCTGGACGAAACTTGTGTGATCACACCAATTTCATCACGCACTAGCACATTATGCTCATCTTCAACCGGTTATGCACTAATGACCTGATCTGGTTCTAAATCAGATAAAAGCACAAGTTCGTCCTCCTCAAAATCACTGCCACTCCTAGTGGCATGGCTGTCTTCCTCCCCATGGTACTCCACATACACATCTGCAACTTCACCCACACAGATATAATCTGACATCTTCACACAAACACTGTCATTGTTCAGAAATAGCAACCCATCGAGAAGTTCCTTGCCAGGAATATGAAAATAATACTTCATGGACTCCTTCAACTCAACATGATCTTTCACAAAGCCTTTCAACTCTTGCAGTGACAGTTTGTCTCTCTCAATCTCTGAAAAACCTTCATCTCCTCCCACATAATCCAACTTCAGACCAATGCGTATGAACTCGCCTCCAAAATGAAATCGAACGTTCAATATGTCTATTGGGTCCATGATTTAACTACAAAAAAACGAAATACACATGAGTATAATTTATCAATGTTATTTCCAACACGAATCAACTACAAGATCTGACCAAAAGACCTTTGTACATTTTCTAGCTGGCTATCCGGACAGCAACATCTTTTTCAAAACGATTAAGCGTGCTCAGCTTTTTACAAAGAGGTATGCGATTCTTTTTTTTATGCTGAAAAAATACATTGGTTTGCCCTTTGTAAATAAAACTACAAAGATAACACTACAGTAATAAAAAAAAACTGTAGTACATACATATGTTTGTAATCAAATACTTTGTTATCAAACAGCCGTTTGTTAACTATCTAATCATAGCTATGTTGGGCAGAATTCTGGTGGGTAATGGGTAGTACTCCCTCCGTTCTTGCAAAAATATCTCATTATGGAACGGAAGCATTATCAGATGATCTAACTTTGCAGCGGCAAGAACACCCCCAATTCTGCCCCTATAAACCCTAACACTAATGCTGCGAAATCAAGGATGATACTACTGCTAGCAGAGGAGGAGGAGTTCGGGGGCGTTACCTTCGGCTTCTTCCTTCCTCACCTCGTCAGGATCGTCACGGCCGCGGCGATCACCTGGTCGTCGCCATTGCTGTCGCCAGAAACAGAGTCGAACGCCAGGAAACAGAGTCCAACGCCAGGGAACGAGAGCGATGGAGACGAGGTGGACTGGAGGGCCACACTGGGCCGGCCCATGCACTTTGCGCACACGCGCAGCGCCCTCTGTTTCCCCTGATCCCGACCTCCTCCTTGCCACGTACGTATCCCTGTTTGGGTTATCCTCTAAGGTTTAATTTAGACTGGGAATTATTAGTTCAGGGTCCTAATTTCAGGGATTAAGAGTTGCGGGTCTGATTTATCTAACCCCTACAAGATTAAGGTTTAAAATGGACTTCTTCCAATATTCAAGGAGCGGAGCGTTTCTCCACTTTATTTTGTCCACATCAAGATGTTTTCGTACGTCCTTTTCTTTTCGTCATCGCTGTAGGGCGACGCGCCACGGATCGAGAAGCTCCGCGGCAGCGCGCAGGAGCGGCTCGCTCGGGACCATGAGGGACGCGTGCCAGTGGTCTAGAGGTCAGCAGCGCCACCGACCGTGCTGCGCTGACTGTCGTGGAGACCAAGCCCAAGCCGTCCGGCCTGTTACTTTGTTCCACCGTTGTTCTGGTGTCAGTAACCTTATTATTGTTTTTCTCTTTTTGTTATTTCGCACAGCCGGTGAGCTAGGTGAGTTGGTTCATGCGAGCGTGCTGAAAGTACGCGGACAGGGTTCGAGTTCTTACACCGCTATTTAATTTTGATTTACGGAACACAATTTTTTCCTACAGCGATGACGAAAAGAAAAGGACGTACGAAAACATCTTGATGATGTGGACAAAATAAAGTGGAGAAACACTCCGCTCCTTTAATATTAGGTAGAGATGGATCAGAAAGCTTATGCACTAAACCACTTGTTTCATTAGGCACGCACACTGCACATGTACAGAAGAATACCAATGGATCCAAATGGTATAAATACTTGCCGCAAGGATACACTAGTTTCATGCAAAAGAATAGTAAGATATGAAACTAATCACTAGCATGGAGTTGCGTTACTTACTAGTGTACTAGCTACTTGTATTGGGATTTGGAAGATTAGAATTTAAAGAAACAAGAGAAGTACTACCTCTGTAAAGTAATATAAGAAGTTCACTTTGCAATACTAGCAACAGAAATTCGGAATGCCTGGTTTACACGATAAATACGAGGCTTGCCGTATGCGATACGCACGAGACACCCGGTAGAAACCGGCTGCTATAGAATTTCATTTCGCTCCGTCCTCCGTAGCATCCATAATGCCATGTCCATTTCCTCAGCTAAATTGGTGGCACGGGCACTCGCACCACGGGGACAAGCACGAGGTCGTGGCGCCGGCGCACGGTGACGCCCATCTCCTCCGCCATGTCCAGCTCCCCGCCCCCCGCCCCGCCCGGCATCTCCCAGTCGAAGTGGTATAGCAGCCCGGCGAGCGCGAGCTCCACGTTGGCCAGCCCGAACGCCATCCCAGGGCACATCCGCCGGCCCGCCCCAAACGGCGTGTACTCCATGTCCGCCCCCCTGAAGTCGGCAGCCTCGCCGCGCTCGAACCTCTCTGGCATGAACTCCTCCGCGGCGTCCCAGTTCGCCGGGTCCCTGCTGATGGCCCAGGCGTTGACGAGCACCATGGTCCCCTTGGGCACGTCGTAGCCCAGGACACGGCAGCCGTCGCTCCGGCACTCCCGCGGCAGCAGCAGCGGCGCCGGTGGGTGCAGCCGCAGCGCCTCCTTGACCACCAGGCGCACGTAGTTTAGATCGGCTAGGGTAGCCTCGGTCACCGTGGGCTGTCCGGTGAGCGTGAGACGGACCTCTTCCTGGGCCTTCCGCATCGCTCTCGGGTTCCTCACCAGCTCAGACATGGCCCACTGCAGCGTCGTTGCCGCCGTGTCGCTGCCACCTGCAAACATGTCCTGCATAACGCAGACGGACACAGCAACAATTTTACTCTTATGGTGTTCTGATCAGTCTGATGAATTCATTGAGCTGTTCGATGCTTACGCCGACGGCCGACTTGATGTTGTCGGTGGACAAGGGGAACTGCAGGTCGCCTTCCCGCTGGATCCTCAGGAGCACGTCCAGCAGGTCCTCCTCCTCGTCGTCGGTCCGGCGGTTCTGCTGGTGCTCCCGGACGACGTTGTCCATGAACGCGGCCAATTCCTGACGGTGCTGCCTGATCCGGCGAGGCATCTGGCTGACGAGCATGGCCAGACGCGACGACGGGTAAAGGTCCGGCAAGCTCATCCCGGAGAACAGCTTGGTCCCACGCTGCAGCAACGCCAGGAACGCGTCGCGATTCTTGAACCTGCTCCCGAGGACGGCTCGCACCGACGAGTCGGCGGCGTAGGCCGACAGCAGCTCACTGAGGTTCACCGTGCCCCGCGACGACGCAGATACCGCCACCGCGCGGAGTAGCCGGCCGGCCTCCTCCTCGCGCACGGTGCGGAAGGAGCGCACGCGCCGGGCGCTGAGCAGCTCGACGGTGCAGATCTTGCGGAGCTCGCGCCACTCGTCGCCGTAGGGCGCGAAGATGATCCCCTCGGCGCCCCGCGGGATGGACAGGCGCACCATGCGGCTCATGTGGCGGGAGGCGAAGTCGACGTCGCGGGACACCATGACCTCGCGCGCGGCGTCCGCGGAGGAGGCGACGACGACGGGCAGCCCGCCGAGGCGGAGCATGATGAGCGAGCCGTGGCGTCGTGCGAGGTCCCGCATGGCGCGGTGTGGTAGGTCCCACGCGAGGTGGTGGAGGTGGCCGAGCACCGGGAGCGCCCACGGCGACGGAGGCAGACGGATGGCGGGCGTGCGGCGGCGGTCGAGCCATAGGAAGGGGGCGAGGGCCAGGAGAGGGAGGAGGAGCAGGTAGAGCGGCAGCGACTCCATGGCGCGTACAACGGATGGGACGTGGAAGAGAAGACAAATGCAGCTGCAGGCCGCAGCTTGGTCGCACGGGCCCTCGTTTTGTCCATGGCGCCGTTGGACGTGTTGTCCAAGTCCTCATGCGACTCAAGCCACTGATCCCATCGTCAAGCATGCATGTGGTCACGAATCCTGAGCCGTGTCCACCTCTCACACGTAGGTCATCGTCCCGGGCTATTTCGATCGACGTGGCTATGGATCGACCATTGCTGCAACGTGCAGGGAGGTAGTCGGCCACGGCCCACAGGGGCGAATCCGTTGGATCCTTGGCATTTGATTTTGATTAGTATCAGCTTGTTTGAATAGTCGCGTGGAGAGCAGTGCAGCTAGGGGTGAACCAACGTACGCCACGCCACGGTATCTTGTCATTGGGTCCTACGCGCGCGCGGATCACGTGGTTGTTGCGCCGATGACGACGGTCCTCGGTGCAGCTAGCTTCGTCACAGCTACTACTAGTAGTACTACTAGTAGCTTTCAGATTTTAATGTCGTGCTACGCTTCGTCCATGATTTGATACGTATTTAGTGTCGTGTTTTCTCTTTTGAGCTTTGATGTGTGGATTGTACTCCCTTCATCTTTTAAAAAGTGTACTTCCAACTTTGTTGGAGGGTCAAACTATCTCAAAGTTTAACCGAGTTTCTACAAAAATATGTTATTGTTTGTGAAACCAAATAAGTATATGATGAAAATGTTGAAATATTAGGCAAGTTCATGATTAACCCCAACAAATAATTTATTACCAGAACAGATAATAGCATGCAATAATCTAGCAAACTAGAAGAGCAACAGAACATGCAAATCATCAACGCACACGAACTAGCAACTGCAGAGAGAAACATTAACATATCACGGATAACGTACTGTTCGTTAGCTGTTGTAGGAACGACAGTATTGATGACGATGTTGGCGACGATCTGTTGTTGACGGCGATGAAGACGACGATGAGTAGCACCGCCCGACTTAGACGGTAGACGGCCCGTGATGACTCCATGGCGCGTACAACGGATGGGACGTGGAAGAAGACAAATGCAGCTGCAGGCCGTAGCTTGGTCGCACGGGCCCTCGTTTTGTCCATGGCGTTGTCCAAGTCCTCATGCGATCAAGCTCAGCCATGCCCATTTTCATTTTTTTTATTTTGTTTTCTCATAAGGTGGAGGTTTTTTCTTCAAGAGAGAGGGGGACATAAAGAAGATTACCTGATCTCCAGGTTCTAGATCATGATGCTTTGGATTCCACTAGCACATATGTCCATATGTTGTAACGGAAGAAATAATTGACGTGTCCATTAAAATTTCCATCAGCATGACTCAACAACATCCGAATTGTGTCCCACCACGGAAATTAGGCGCACACTGGGTGCTAGCAAAAAATCATATTATTAGTACATTAAAAAGCATGCTACACAGACAATAATTTTGGTACGGGTTTTGTACGGTGATTCTGATCTTAAAGAACCTAATTTTCAAGTTTTTCATACCAAGTCATTGTTTGTAAGTTGAAGCAATGTTTGGAGTTGGCACCAAGTAGTAAGAAAATTCTCAATAAAAGTATTCTATTAAAAGGATTCTCTCCTTCATATTTTTTGGAATCTCCCATATTTTTATCCGCAGTGATCACACCATTTATTCTCTCATTTCTTTATTACTCCTATATGCTCATCCAAATGGATCAATCGTACTCCCTTCAATCCATATAGACCCTCCTAAATACTTCATATAAAAGTTATATTGTGTGTTAGCATTTTCTAAAATACACCATTGCAACTAGTTACGTTAATTAAGATTGTGCCCTAAACAGAATTTTAAAGTGCTTAATAGAAGAAAAAATAGCATGATTGAAAACTACATATTTTTCTGATCAAACTACACATACAAATTATTTTAATATGAATTACGGTTGGAAAGTTATAGCATTATCATATTTGACCTATTCTCCGTAAATAATAAAAGGTCAAATATCCGTGTTTAATATACACATGCGTTGCAATGGGAGATACAATTGGCGTGTTTAATGAAATATCCGTCCACACGACCTAATAAAATTTGAAATTGTGTCCGGCCACGGCAAAGAGGCGCACACTAAGGTCTAGCAGAAATTTATATCAATAGTACATTAAGAAGCATGCTACACAGACAATACTTTTAGTACGACGATCCTGATCTTAAAGAGCCTAATTTTTACTTTGAGTGGCGATTTCCTATGCATGATGATAGCTAAACACCCTTTGATATAAGTGCATTATATATATATATATAGGTAAATTATTTGGGGCACCTAGGTGCGTGGGCACCTAGATCGGAGCCAACCCGTTAGTACATCTCTTGGTTTCTTTCCTAATCTATTTGCATGCAAGACGTTCCATCTATGAAATACCATTAACCATTTCCTTTTATTGCTTTTCCCTCTCATACCTTTCCACATAAAAGTTTTAGATCACGTATTTGCGAGTACCAAAAAAGAATATGTATGGTGCCCACACATTTACGTGGACGTATATCCATAAAACAATTAGGTATCATACCCACTTATTTGTGACTGTGTACTTCAAAAAAACAATTAGGTATATATATACCTACATATTATTGACGTATGTACTCATATATTTCACGCCGAGGTATGTAGATATAGTAAAATATGCAAAAAAAATAGATATGATACGTATGTATTATTGGGGTATGTAGTCATATGTTTTTTGCCTGGGTATGTAGTTGTAGATAATAGGTATGTAGCTTAGATTAATATTGGGGTATTTACACATATATTTCATTCTCGCGTACCCACTTATTTTTGGACCCTGTACCTCGAAAAACAATTAGGTATAATACCTACGTATTATTGGTGTATATATTCATGCATTTCACGCCAGGGTATGTAGATGTAGGGAAATACATAACTATTAGGTATAATACCTTCGAATTATTGAGGTATGTACTCGTATATTTCACGCTGAGGTATGCAATTGTAGAGAAATACCGAGACAAAAATCTAATGAGTATATACTCAGTTAAAAATCTCTACGTACGCAATGCTACAAACTTCTTTACTATATTTTACACAGCAATAGTTTGGAAGTTCCTAAGTTTTAACGCAAAAACAGTAAAAAAGTTTGAAAGCTCTTTATTACTTGATCTCACTAATGGACAATTGATGACGCACATTAAATAATAAGATTTGGTTGTTTCCATATAAGGCACGCCATGCACACATCTATGGAAGGTAATTCATTGACACAATTAACACGTATCACAGCCATGCAAACAAGTATGGAAAGTTTTTTTTCTTTCTTAACGGGTCAAATCCAATAACTCATATATCCATCATCACAACAAAATCACGATGCAAATGAACGACATCTAGGCAAGGTGCCTGGGCACCTGGGTGCCCCAAACGACCGTCGGGTTTCACTGGCATTGACACAAGTGTATTTTTGTTGTATAGAAATGATTTTATCTCACTTCTCGTTGTCTTTTTATTACCTTTTACACAAGTGTCTTTACGTTGTGTATAAAGGGTGTTTTCTCATTTCTCTTAGTCTTTTTGCTTCCCTTTTTGGCATAATTGCATGTTTGATTGTCTGCTGGTCCAAAGTCACAATATATTCGTTATAGAGTTACTTTTGATAGCCCAAAATAATTTACCAAATTAATTAGAGATAAAAATTGGGACTGTGTGTAGCTACCACCAAGGGTAGAAAATTATTTCCGTTTTTACTTTTTTTCATACCAAGGCATTATTTGTAAGTTGAAGCAATGTTCAAAATTTACACGAAGTCGTGAAATTTTTTCAATAAAATGATTCTATTAAATGTGTTTTAGGTCATCTCTGTATATGCATACACATACACTTGAAGACTAATTAAAAAATTACGTGAGCGAAATGACCCTAGTTCGTTGCATGCAACTCGAGACTCACAAAGTGACTCTCACCTTTCTGTTTGCGTTATTTTTATTGCACATAACGGTCGCACATTGCACAATAATGTATATATGCATGCCCCTTCCATGTCCCTCGGTATTAATTCATTTTAATTATTGCATTGCATGCATGCCAAGCCCTTAATATTAATACTGATTCCTTTTTGTTATTCTCTCCTTCATTTTTTATGAACCTTTCGTTCTTTTTTTATCCTCACGCCCTTTATTCTCTCCTTTCTTTATTACTATTATATCCCATTGAAACTAGTCATTCATACTTCCCTTTGATCCATATAGGCCCTTCTAATATACTTCATATTTATAAAGATTATATAAAATTTATATTATGTGTTAGCATTTTCTAAAATACATCATTTCAATTAATTAGGTTAATTAAGATTATTCATTAAACGGAATTTTAAAGTAGTTAATAGAAACAAATAATAGCACGAAAACACACCATTTCAATTAATTAGGTTAATTAAGGTTATGCATTAAATAGAATTTAAAGTAGTTAACGGAACAAATAATAGCACAGTTGAAAACTACGCATTTTTTGATCAAATTACATATATAAATTATTTAAATCTGAGTTACGGTTGCCAAGTTATAGCGTAATCATGTTTAACATATTTTTTGTAAATAATGCAAGGTCAGGAAACTAAACGGGCTGAAAACAAAGCGAACTAGACATACGCGTAATACTAACCAGCGCCCAGTAGCACAAGATAGCGGCTACAGCAGTTAGGCTGAAGCCCAACATAAAAACACACTTAATGTTGGACCGCGGGTTATTTCAAGGAAAAATCAGTTTTTTTTTGTAAAAATATAGAACGGACGGCCAGAAACACTCCGTGCTTTATTAGTAGGTATAGATTAAAGCTATTTTAGATGATCTGATTGTACGGGCTCATCGGCTTAAGTCGGAAAGTCTAAAGGAATACGTCGCTCTGTGGCGCGAGTTCCTCTCCTCACACCTAGTGCGACTTCTGTAACAACTGCTCAATGTGAAATATATTCATGTGAGGAGACTTTGGCCCCGGATGATCATTTCAAAAGAAATCTAATCAAACCACCCTCCCTGATTTTTAGGGTGGGCCGCGCCCACAGCTAATGGCCAATAAAAAACAGCCAACTCACTCATGAGCACCTAATTTCATGTAGGTGCAGGAAAGCTCCACTAATAATGGCATCAACATCAATCTCATCCAATAATTTTTTCTTAATGCGCAAAATTGCAAGAAAAATTAAGCTCTTTTGAGACATTATGGACCTCAACTAGTTATTCAACAATTTCAACATTGAAAAGTTTCTTTCGACACATGCTACATTTACGGACTTAGTAAATAAGATCCGATAAGCAATACAACTATTAGGATAACAATTCGCTTATGACAAAATAAAAGATTTCTCCATACCAGACATTGGTTTATGTGGAAAAGTAAACTGCATAATGGTTAATTAGATCACTTAGAGGAATATCTGAACCATCTAATGAGAATGTGTTTGCAAATTTGGTGCAACCGTCCTTTAGTTTAGAATAATCCAATAATTTAAAGGTTGTCGAACTTTGTAAAAATCCAAATATATTTCTGAATTCTTGGAGTTCTTGGAATCTACTTTCCAGTGAATTGACTGTTGTCAAGTATCAACGATAACCAAAAAGTAATCAACTTCATAACCCTTCTCGGCTTGCAAAATTGTTTCGTCCCATCCGATCTCATCAAACCGCTTCTACTTACACTAGTAGAAAACAGGGCATCAGTCCCGGTTTCAAAGGGCCTTTAGTCCCGGTTCTGCAACCGGGACAAAACAATCGGGACTAAAGGCCCCCGCGTGGCAGCTTTCTGGAGCGGGGGCTGGAGGACCTTTAGTCCCGGTTGGTGTTACCAACCGGGACTAAAGGAATTTTTTTGAAATTTATTTTTAAATTTTTTTTGACATTTTTTTTATTTGTTTTAATTTTTTTCTTCTAATTTTCAAATCTTTGAATTATTTGACAATTTAATCTCTAATCACCCCTCCTCACTGCTCCAGCGTGGAGCATTCATTCCAAATCGTCTAACTTCCCGGCTGGTCACCCATCCTCTCACTGCTCCAACCCCAGCACGCTTAACTTCCCGGCCGGTCACCCATCCTCTTACTGCTCCAACCCCAGCACGCTTAACTTTCGAGTTCTATCTTCCCTAGTTTCCAAGTCTGCACTTGTTGTTTTCTTGACAATAGTAAGCTATCAATCCTATTAACCCTTAGGTCTTGATGTAACATGATTTAATTTTTTGAATTCCAAACAGTTATTAAAATAAACAACAATGATTAATTTTAAAACTCCAAAAACTTCAAACAAAGGCAAAATTTTCAAAATAAATCAAAAATTCTCAAAAAAAATAAATCAAAATAATAAAAGTTTAAAATAAAATAAGTAATAATAATATTGAATTTCATTGAAAATAAAATAAGTAATAATATTATTTTATTCATTTTTTGCCATTTATTCATTTAATATGGCATAATTAATATCTTTAAATCTGTAAATCGAAATTCGACAAATAATATATCCATTATTATCAGAAAAATGTGAGAAATCCAAATATGACATCATTTATTTATTTTTAAAAAATAAAATTAATTTTAAAAATCTGAATTTTTATTCTTTTCGAATTTCATAAATCTAAACGAATTAAAAATGTTTAAAAAAATAAACTACTTATTCAATTAAATTATGTTATATGTATCATATCAATCCTATTAAGCCCTTGAGCCTGATGTCACATGTTTCACCATTTGAGTTTGAAACTATTATTCTAAAAAACAATAATTATTGAGTAACACTAATATTTATTGAATAAGTAGTTTGACCAAAAATTCAAAAAAACTTAAATTTGAGGATAACTTTTTTTCCTTTCGGAATTCGAGGATTCTAAAAATTTACAACCGGGACTAAAGGGGGATCACCCCCTTTAGTCCCGGTTGGTGTCTCCAACCGGGACTAAAGTGTTATGAAAAAGTAAAACGGCTATAACTTTTGCATACGATGTCGAAAAAAAACTTTAATATATTAAAATGTTCAGCACGAGAAACTGGTTTAATTACTAAAGGTCCTTTTCCATTTTTTTTGTTTTTTGCCTTATTTATTTTCTTTTGTTTGTACTTACAGCGAAATATTTAGAGTTTTTGAGCGAAATTTGTGTGAATCACTAGTTTGTGAATAACTTTACTTTGAAAATAGATTTTTGAGTGATTCTTTTTCCTGCTGTTTAATATTAGTGTGTTTTATCATTATATTCAATTTGGTAATTTGTAGGTTATTTTAAATAGGTGTTTTAATCAAAAAGTCTGGAGTTGAAATAAGTTTAAAAAATGATGATGTGGCTTTTAATGGTGCATGTTGAACGCACAAAAAGTCTGGAGTTGAAATAAGTTTAAAAAATGAAATGCCTTTGTAACAGATGAATTTTTGTCCGAACCTTGATACTTCGAAAGGGATTGTCCAGTTTGCACACGAAGTGCATCCAGTTTTTGCCGTAACCCTCTCAAATTTTTAACACATGCTATGTGGGTGAAATGATGATACCATGTCAAGTTTCAACCTTTTCAGAGTTCATTTGTAGTGCTTTTCAATTTCGGGGTCATTTAGCTAAAAAAAATCAATAAATGCATGAAAAATAGCGAATGAAGTGGGAAAGGGTTGAAAATTGATGATGTGGGTTTTAATGGTGCATGTTGAACGCACAAAAAGTCTGGAGTTGAAATAAGTTTTAAAAAATGAAATGCCTTTGTAACAAATGAGTTTTTGTCCGAAACCCTGATACTTCGAAAGGGATTGTCCAGTTTGTACACGAAGTGCATCCAGTTTTGCCGTAACCCTATCATCTTTTTAGCACATGCTATGTGGGTGAAATGATGATACCATGCCAAGTTTCAACATTTTCACAGTTCATTTGTAATGCTTTTCAATTTCGGGGTCATTGAGCTCAAAAAAATCAATAAATGCATGAAAAATAACGAATGAAGTGGGAAAGGGTTGAAAATTGATGATGCGGCTTTGAAATAAGTTAAAAAAAGTGTTATGAAAAAGTAAAACGGCTATAACTTTTGCATACGATGTTGAAAAAAAGTTTAATATATCAAAATATTCAGCACGGGAAACCAGTTTCGATGGCAACCGCCGAAGGCTGTTTTGTAAATTTTTAGAATCCTCGAATTCCGAAAGGAAAAAAAGTTATCCTCAAATTTAAGTTTTTTTGAATTTTTGGTCAAACTACTTATTCAATAAATATTAGTGTTACTCAATAATTATTGTTTTTTAGAATAATAGTTTCAAACTCAAATGGTGAAACGTGTGACATCAGGCTCAAGGGCTTAATAGGATTGATATGATACATATAACATAATTTAATTGAATAAGTAGTTTATTTTTTTAAACATTTTTAATTCGTTTAGATTTATGAAATTCGAAAAGAATAAAAATTCAGATTTTTAAAATTAATTTTATTTTTTAAAAATAAATAAATGATGTCATATTTGGATTCCTCACATTTTTCTGATAATAATGGATATATTATTTGCTCCGATCCGGCTAGGACGAAAGCCCTGTTTTCTACTAGTGTTAGGAGCATTTCATTTATTGAAAATGATAGTTCTAAAATCACTTTAGATGCAATTCCCTTTACAGAAAGGCCAAAGAACATATATTAAGTAGCACAAATGCTTACAAAAACACCCTTAGAAAAATTAAAAACATCCAAGTCCTTGGAGGTGTCAAAGTTTCTTCCTCCTACTTCCATCGATAACGTGCCACGAGAAAAACTCGTTCAGTCTCGATCTGGGCCTCCGTGTCAGCAGAGCAAACTTTTCAAAACACATAAGCTTTTATAAGGAGTGGCCGAGACATCATTAGTGTAGACCAGAACACGCTAAAGACAACGATTTTAGCGATCTACAGAGCAAATTGGCATCCTAGAGAAGAAAACGTAAAATAAATGACATGTAGAATGCCCCATGTCCGGCTAGATGAAATCGGTGAACACAAATTTCGCATGCTCCATGGAGAGGCCAAGGCTAGCCGCGAACTTCGTCGTCGGAATTGGAGCTGGAAGACCAAGACGCACAACCATGTTGTCCGTTGTGCAGAAGAACGCTACACTAGACAAACCTGCAGAAGAACAAACTAGACCCAAAGAACCAGATCTTGAGACACACCATCCTTAGCATGCCTCTCGATGACATGAAGAAACACCGCGAGAATGGGACATAGCGGGGATATGCTACTTCACACCGACAACAATGCCATCATCTTGCTACCGCCGATTAAAGACGAAACCTAAATTTATTCCTAACCCTACCACGACCGGGCTGAAGACATATGGTCCTAGCCCACCTCCGGTCACTAGAGAGACAAACGGAAGGAGAAGGGGCCCACAGTCTCGCCAGGGAGCTGGGTTGACCAGTGCCACTGCCCATGTCACCTACATCGGGAGCATGGACGAGGAAGAAAAATAATTTGCACAACTTCTACACACTATTTTCCGATACACCTTTTCTGGCAAGGGCCACACTAGAAGCAAACCCTTAATTTCGATCGGACGTGGATGGTGATTGCACTTCTTACTCACTGTATTTATAGCAAACAAAATGTCATACCAAATAAACATACCAAGTGTAAAGGCGAAGTTGCCTCTAACTTCATGTACTTTTTTCATCACGTCCATCCTTGGGTTTGTGCCACTATCTTCACTAAATTCAAGCAAAGTTGATCTTAACCGAGGAGCATGAAATTTAGTTTCTTTGATAATTTTGATCTGACTCCCGTAACAAGCATTGAACATACTCTAAACAGATAAACTCTCCACATGGTTAACCAAACTTTACATCTTTTGGTGGAACCATCAAACAACACATATAAACGTTGCACGATTCCAAAAATAAAGAAATACCTTTTTCTTTACCACAAAATTTAGTCATATCACAAAGAGTGAGACTGAGATTATGGCAAGCACAAGCACATGCAAAAGCTCATGCATTTATACCAAGAAACCAAACATGGTTTCCTTTCATATTGGTACCATTATGACAACCATGACCCTTGATGTCGTCAATATTAAGATTAAACTTCTTGACAGAATTGAAAATCCTGCAGCCAAATGTGTTATCCACTATCAAGAAACCAAGAAAGTACTCCAATGGAACGGATTTTTTAATATAGGTTTAGGAAGGCAATATAGGGCGATTGCCCAATTTTCCAAGAAAATGATAAACTTTTCTAGAGGTGGGCAATGCAATTCGATAACCAACTAACTAAAAATTGATAGTCAACTTTTTTGGCTTTGCTTAAACATTGGCATGCAAAAGTTTGACATCAAGTCAATCATGCTCTCACTATTAAATAAAAATATATTATACAAATATAAACATCAATTAACAAACACTACAATAATATGTGAGTCAAGTGACATAAAACGTTATCCACATTTGTGATCTGGTAACCATTATCAAATTCATTTTGTTCTGAATTCACAAACTTGTAAAGTTTCAGGAACTTTTTTCATGTACGTTAACTTTGTGATTTTTTCCAATTCGTGAACCTATTTAGATTCGCAAACCTTTTTTCAAGGTCGTGAATATTTTTTTATTTCACCTAAGACTTAAAAATTGATCCGGGCTTTTCTCATTACACAATTGACCAACAGCTTGTTGAGAACGAGCAATTAAAAAACAATAGTGATAATAGTCCGGTGCAAGCAAGTAAGAGTGTGAGTCACTGGGCAGGCCCATATGGGGCGCCCCCTGTGCGCCATAGCGACATTTCAGCCCCTATGGCGCCCAAGCTTTTTTTAGGGAGCTCCTAACCAGCGTTGAAGCGAGATCGCTCGGCAACGAACACCATTCTTGAACAGTTGACATGTCGACTGTTGACCAGTCAATTGCTGACTTTAGAAAAAAAATCGCAAAATATAAAAAAGTTCATGAATTCAAAAAACGCACGTATTTGGAAGAATTCTACAAACTTCAAAAAGCTTGTCAAGTTGGAAAAAAGTTCATCGATTTTGAAAACAACTTCATCAAGTTGAAAAATTGTTTATAGATTTTGTGAAAATTTCGCCAAATTTAATAAATAATCAACTTAAAAAAATTGAATTTTTTTTCCTCGATTCCCATAGAAATATTCTGGAAGTTAAAAAAGTTCATCGATATTGAAACAAAGTGCATCAATTCTAAAAATATTTCATTGGTTTAAAAAAATAATTCATCGGTTTCCGGAAACAATAACAAATTTCAGAAAAATGTTAATCGATTTTAAACCAATTCACCAACGTTGACAAAAATATTTTGTGTTGGAAAAATGTTCAATTAAACTTTAATTAAGAAAGAAAAAGAGAATAAAAAGTAAAAACGGTCCAGAAGACGAAATAACAAAAAGAAAAGAAAAAAACGGCCGAGAAAACTTCTAGCAGAGGAGATTCATGTAGTGCGTTCATATGGGCCGATCCAGTATGACCGCTGGAGGAAAGAAACGGGCGTTTTAAGGCAGCGTTTATACGATACAAACGGGCACTAGAGCTTGCAGACGTCATGTTCCTTTCTTTTTGTGTGCATTTTGTTTTCGTTTTTAATACGCATTTTTTTCCTTTCTTCAATTTTACTTATAGTTTCTAAAATACCAAATATATATTAAAACATTATACATCAAATTTTATAAAAACAAATCTTGCATTTGAAAAATGTTAGACGTGCATAGAAACAGATTTTTGATGTAATGAAAAATGTACAGTGTGAATCAAAAAAGTAGAAAATATTAATGATGAGACCGTGATATGTTTATGCACTCTAAATAAATGTTCGCATAATTCGGAAAATGATTCCGTACATTATAAAAAAGTACATTACATGTAATAATATGTTAAAAAGTTTCAAAAACATGTTCCAGGAAATTTTCATAAAAATGTTTCTACAATGTTAAAATTTAAAAATAATAATCTTGCATTCGAACAATGTAAACATCCATAGAAAAATGTCTCTGTCATATACAAATCACAAAATTGCAAAGCTTACGCTGCCATCATGTATCCATAATATTTGTTATCCCATCTTTTGTCATGGCTGATGACCCACATCTGTGCAGTAATAAAACGATGCCATCCGACACTCATAGCCGGCTCTGATGTGCGGTGATGATCTGGGCCACTGCATTTGTCTCTACAGGCCCTTTTATTGCACATCTACCTCCTATCGCATACTTCGTTGATGATTCTGCAGCCTCTGCCCCCTGCATCGTAATGACACTTGACTGACAGAACATAGTTATGTAATACAGAGCAAGCCTAGCTCTCAACTGAGCCATCATCATCTGCGGAGTCTGCACCCCCACCCTGTAATTGCACAAGAGGGCTAGAGAACTCAGATGGAGCCATCCATTGTATTTCTCACAGCTGCACACCTGTACAGCATGATCTTGCTTTCACAGCATAATACGATGTTCTAGTGAAAGCAAGGAGTGGATAACTGCACCCGAGTCTACCTTCAGTTCTGCCCCTCAACTCCCTTCTTATGTACAAAGCATGCTGAAGTCTCACGCCCCTGCTGTTCAAAACATAAAATGATAGTAAACGTGCACGTGCAACACACGTATTGAGAAACATAAATGTTGATAATCACTATAAATGCTAACACCTAGTATATTATTGGATGTTGCACATTTTTGTTAAAGTTTTAAATATTTTGTTAACTACAATAACCATCGAGCAGGCAATATGGTATTTTACTTCAAGAATTCCCACACGTATAGTTTTTGTATGTCAAGAACACAAAGATACCGAGAGTGCTGGTGTGTACATGAATTTAACCCATTTGCCAGTTCAAAGGAAAATTATCTTGCATATTTTTTAGAAGTGTTTGAAGTTTATAACAGAAGGCAAGCTGTACCACACCACATTAACACAGTACTGTATAAAATATATCACATGCACTAAAATATTAGAAATATCTTTCAACAAATTGGTTTGAAACAAATGCTCCAATAAATATTTTCAACCATTGTTTAGATCATACCTAGTGTTGTGGAAACCCTACCGGTGCAAGGCTAAAATCATCAAATATCATCTAGTCCAACACATGGATAAAATCGGGCTGTCCATTTGTAGCAGCAAGGTGGACCACCAGTTCTTCTACATGATTATACTTCTTTAGATCCAGAGTCAATCAAAAAAGGAAGTCTACCACTTTACTTGAATTTTATTTTACTTCTACCAATCTATATAGAAGGTTTTTTCAGGTTCAGACAAATAGGAGGTTCAGACGAATAAGCAGTGCCCAACTGGCCAGACGTCTGAACCTATCTAGTTGCAAATATCAGCGCACAAACGAGCATGATTCTCGGATAGGTTTTCTATTGTCATACTTTTTCATCGTAAAAATATCTAGTCTATGTGACCAATGTTGAATATAAGGTAATCCAGGCCTCCTTTTGAAATGAGTTAGCTTCTAAAAAATCAAGATGAAGGGTTGGCTTGGATACAATCTCGCCATTGTAGGATTTAGTCAATGCCATGCACATGCCAAGAAAAGCTCGATTGCCATCAAATAACTTGTGGAGAATTCAGTCAATGCCAAGCAAGGCTCGTTTTGAGTGACGTCGGTATCTCCCTTTTATGATGACCCCTAGCTCCCGGCATCGCCACATTGCAATCCACCCAGTAACAGACAAACAAGCAACACACACACACACACACACACACACACACACACACACACACACACACACACACACACACACACACACACACACACACACACACACACACACACACACACACCAGGA
The DNA here is from genome assembly GCA_039707655.1 of Elymus sibiricus. Lineage (NCBI taxonomy): Eukaryota > Viridiplantae > Streptophyta > Magnoliopsida > Poales > Poaceae > Elymus > Elymus sibiricus. The sequence goes on from CM077675.1 coordinate 490,870,584, forward strand.
AAGAAACCACGACGTACCTCCCGAAACTGGAACCACATTTTGATTGTTATGTTTGAATCGAAAGATTATTCATGGACATAGAGAATTGGGTTTTCTCGTTTATGTTTAAGCACTCAGAGAAGTAACAAGCATGCAATGCAGATGTTTCAGTGGATGGAAGAGGAGAAAAGAAGAGAATAAAGTGTGGATGATTTAGTGTTAAATAACCAATCCATCCATTGGATAGTTTCACTGAGTATTTGACTTTGATAATGAGAAATAAGTACCTGATTATTTATAGCAGATATCCACCTTCAATTCCTTTTTATGGGGTTAACATCACTACAAGAAACACTTGCAAGTTGTTAAACCAAAGATAGTGTGTTAGAACATAACTTGCAAGTAATAATCAGAATATTCAGAATATATTTCAGCTTCCACTTCCATGAATCGATAGAAGATAAAGTTGATCTTTATTTGACATTCAATCAAACACACCCAATAAAATTAAATTTGAAGAAGGTAGAAAGATCCAAGTCACAGCAGGGAGAAAATCTATCAATTGATGAATTACGTACTCACGGATGTGGTGACTGCATCCTCGTGCGGCATGGAGAGACGGGAACACACAAAGCAGATGCAGGTGATGACACTTGTGCATGGCTGCACGCGGCAACTACCTTGGTGGGAAAGCAGTGGGTGTGATGAAATTCTTGACAACACCCTGTAATCAGGAATATAAATGTTGATATCATCTTAAAATTAAGGACTGGTTGATGACTATAAACTTGACATGGTGGGCGCTCTTGGTTACATCACTGAAAAATAACAACTGAAGTTCAGAACCATGGGTAGATGGCAATAATCTTCAGAATCTAAAACGATGATTCAGGACATACTCTTGGTTATGTACTTACATCACTTTGGGGAGTACTGGAATAATAGTTGAAGCAACACATCACCAAGGGAATAAGGTAAAGAAAACAAACCTGAGATGGAAGACCTCCGACGCGGTGGCCTCATGACTGAAGGTACTTGGCGTGTCCCTGGCTGCGGATCGGGGAGATGGCGGGTACAGAGCGTGGATGGCGAGGGCCACTGGGAGGGCACTGGTGCAGCGACCGGGCGACGCGGTGGGCGCTCTTGGGGCAGGAGCATCGCGCGTGTAGGAGGGGCATGCGGCATCGCCTCGGTTAGTGGGAAATGGCAATATAGCAAGAGATATGACCTTCACACCTTCACAAGTGAAGTGTTGCTTCCTGATTTGGATGCAACGATAATTCCCATTGATTTGCTCGTATCGTCGAGCTCGAGCATGACAATCCTTTTGGCAGCATTCCTCCACCATCAGCAACAACCTGACAGCAAACAACATAAAAAATTATGCTCAGTATATACATGTAGGTTAACTCAATAACACGTATCAGAAAATATCAAAATAGTATGTTATGTTAAGCTAAGCTCGTAAGCATCCATTGATGCTTACCTAATGTCTCGGATGGATCCACAGACATACCGTTCTTTCCTTCAGGTACTCCCATTTTCTCAACCAGGACGTACAAGAAAACAACAGATTAATTAACATGGGGACCTACAAAATGGAATGTCTTCCAACATCAGTACTGCAGTAGTGAACAAGGACCTTCAGAATACTCAAGGAGAGAATCATTTTCCAAAACTCAAGCTAAAATCTAGACAAGTACGTAAGCAGTACCAATCATGCAATAATGCTCAATTCGGGAACATCAGCTTTAGCAAGTCATATAGAACCAGTACAAAAAATGCAAGCAAGCAACCACGAAACTGACAATGAGAAGTGGGAGCAAGGTTGTTAGTGCACAAACCATATGAAAGTTTTCATGTTGTTGTAAAAAGATCTTCCTTCACCAACTGCAGCAACTATGGTACTGAAATAGTCGTCACCTATTATCCCCTGTGACACTGGAAGTACAATTCAAGCATGCTCTAAGCCTCTAAGAGCAGAACCGAGTGCAAGTCATCCTAGACTATCAAGAAGTTGGTCTAATGGGCTTTAGCAACATAAACATCAAAGATTGTATAGCATGTTTAAACAAAATATGGTCTTTTTGAACTACTGTAGAAAACTAAATATTTAAGGTTGTCACCAGAAAATTACGGATGTAATTGAGGTTCAAACCAGGAAATAATTGTTCAATCCTTGTGTTTGTTTGATGATCTACATCCCACTTCCCAGGTTTGCCAACAAGACAAATGCACAAGATTTGACAAAATCACAATATCAGATGACGAATTCATATTATCAGCCTGCAACCATATGTTGATTTAAATTGTTCAGTTATTGATGAACATTCCTCAAAACATAAATATAAGACTGATTAGTAAAATTGTATTATCTTCATCTTGTAAATCAGGAACAATCCACGGTGTGTTGCTCGCTGCTGGTCGCTAGTCTCGTCCAATATAAACTCTGGCTAATTCCAAGGCGATTGCTAGGAGGACAATGAAATCAATCGATAGGGTTCAGGAGGAGAGAGCGTTGAATTTGTAGGCAAAGAGGGGAGGGAGTAGTGAACCTGAAGGTAGAGAGGGCTCTGGCGGCGCCGCCGTGTATGCTCCTTGGCCCCGATCTGTGATGTCGTTGTCTGTAGGGGCCGACGGCGGGGCTGCGTGCAGGGGCGGGCGGGGCTGGGCGCAGGGGCGGGCGGCGGGGCTGCGAGCAGGGGCGGGCGGCGGGTAATGTCTACTACGCAACCTTCTTCTTGTAGACTCGTGTTGGGTCTCCAAGCGCAGAGTTTTGTAGGACAGTAGCAAATTTTCCTCAAGTGGATGACCTAAGGTTTATCAATCCGTGGGAGGCGTAGGATGAAGATGGTCTCTCTCAAACAACCTTGCAACCAAATAACAAAGAGTCTCTTGTGTCCCCAACACACCCAATACAATGGTAAATTGTATAGGCGCACTAGTTCGGCGAAGAGATGGTGATACAAGTGTAATATGGATGGTAGATATATGTTTTTGTAATCTGAAAATATAAAAACAGCAAGGTAACTAATGATAAAAGTGAGCACAAACGGTATTGCAATGCTTAGAAAAAAGGCCTAGGGTTCATACTTTCACTAGTGCAAGTTCTCTCAACAATACTGACATAGTTGAATCATATGTAAATCCCTCACGTGCGACAAAGAGTTCACTCCAAAGTCACAAATAGCGGAGAACAAACGAAGAAATTATTGTAGGGTACGGAACCACCTCAAATTTATCTTTTCCGATCAATCGTATGAGCTATCCCTATAAGTGTCACGAACAGCCCTAGAGTTCGTACTAAAATAACACCTTAAGATACACATCAACCAAAACCCTAATGTCACCTAGATACTCCAATATCACCACGAGTACCCATGGGCTTGATTATACGATATGCATCACACAATTTCAGATTCATCATGTTCAATCCAACACAAAGAACTTCAAAGAGTGCCCCAAAGTTTCTACTGGAGAGTCAAGACGAAAACATGTGCCAACCCCTATGCATAGATTCCCAAGGTCACGGAACCCGCAAGTTGATCACCAAAACATACATCAAGTGGATCAATAGAACATCCCATTGTCACCACGGATATCCCATCGCAAGACATACATCAAGTGTTCTCAAATCCTTAAAGACTCAATCCGATAAGAAAACTTCAAAGGGAAAACTCAATTCATCACAAGAAGATAGAGAGGGGAAAACTCCATATGATTCATCTATATTAATAAAGCTCGCGGTACATCAAGATCGTGTCATCTCAAGAACACGAGAGAGAGAGAGAGAGAGATCAAACACATAGCTATTGGTACATACCCTCAGCCCCGAGGGTGAACTATTCCCTCCTCGACATGGAGACCGCCGGGATGACGAAGATGGCCTCTGGTGATGGTTCCCCCTCCGGCAGGGTGCCGGAACGGGCTCCCGATTGGTTTTTTGTGGCTACAGAGGCTTGCGGCGGCGGAACTCCCGATCTAGGTTTCTTTCTGGGGGTTTCGGTATATATAGGAATTTTTGGCGTCGGTCTCACATCAAGGGGACTCCCGAGGGGCCCACAAGCCAGGGGGGTGCGCCCTAGGGGGGGGCCCTAGGCTTGTGGCTGCCTCGGGACTCCTCTCCGGTATCTTTTTGCTCCAGTATTTTTTATATTTTCCAAAAATATTCTCCGTAAATTTTCAGCCCATTCCGAGAACTTTTATTTCTGCACAAAAAACGACACCATGGTAGTTCCGCTGAAAACAGCGTCAGTACGGGTTAGTTCTAATAAAATCATACCAAAATCATATAAATTTAATGTAAACATGGCATGAATACTTCATAAATTATAGATACGTTGGAGACGTATCAGCATCCCCAAGCTTAATTCCTGCTCGTCCTCGAGTAGGTAAATGATAAAAGAAATAATTTATGAAGTGTGAATGCTAGCAAGTGCACAAGTTTGATCAATGATAATTCCAATCACTTTTTCTAGCATCAATATAAACCATAAACAGTAGCTCATCTCATAAAACTTCTCATGATCAAGTAACAAGCTATTCACATGTTAAAGTATAGACCAGAAAGTTTCTTGAAAACTAACAAACCATATTCCTAGTCATCGAACAATTGCAATTCATCTTATTTTCAGGAAGGGTCTATGTAAGAGCTTTGATTTAGCAAATTTCACATACTCAACTATCATATAGTCTTCCATGATTATTGACACTCAAAGCATATTTTTAGAACAAATAGCATCCATCGAACACAGAGAAACATAGGGGCTTAATGTTTCGCCTCCCAACTTATTTATCATATAGATAATTGTCAACAATAATAATTCATGATCAAATATATTTGTGTGGATATATATGTCTAGATCATTCCCCAACACATGACGCTTGCCAAGAGAAAAAGGTGAAATATAGGAAGTGGTGAAGATCACCATGACTCTTGCATAAAGGCAAGTACTAGAAAGTAAAAGATAGGCCCTTCGCAGAGGGAAGCAGAGGTTGGCATGCGCTTTTTGTTTTTGGATGTGCAAACCCTTTAATGCAAAGGAACGTCACGTTGTATTGCCCTTTGTGATAGCAACCTTTATTATGCAGTCCGTCGCTTTTATTTCTCTACCATCACAAGTTCGTACAATGCTTATTTTCCCTCACAATAAAAGATCATACATTTTTAGGAGCAATTTTTATTGCTTTTTGCACCGATGACAACTTACTTGAAGGATCTTACTCAATCCATAGGTAGGTATAGTGGACTCTCATGGCAAAATTGGTTTAAGGGTGTTTGGATGCACAAGTAGTATTTCTACTTGGTGCGGAAGTTTTGGCTAGTATGAGGTGGAAGCAAGCACCACATGTTGGAGGATCCATAACAATATAACTTCTATACAAATATACCCAAACATAACTCATTAAGTTGTCTTCCTTGTCCAATTTTAACTAATTTGCTCGAGTTTGAAAATAATTAATGAGCTCACAATCTTAGAAGATGTCCAAGATAGTATATTTATATGTGGAATCTCTCTTCCTTCAATATTCTTTCATGAATTGTTCAAGTGACCAATGCGGTGTTTGCTAACTTTCAATAAATTTTACCACCTATACTTATTATGTGTGAAGTCATTACTCCCCATGGGATAAGTATATGAAGCATATTTAATTTCAGATTTATGATATTCAATTCATTCAACCATTTACTCATAGGATATAAGTGAAGCACGAGAGTGAATGACAAACTACTCCAAAAAGATATAAGTGAAGATCAATGCGTAGTCAACAATTAAATAACTATGAGAAGACTCTCTCATCTAAGAATTTCAGATCTTAAGTATTTTATTCAACATCAAGCAAAAGAAAAATAGCACTCCAAAAATAGCACGCATCATGTGAACGAATAAAAATTTAGGCTCAACATAGGCTAACCGATAATTGTTGATGAAGAGAGGTGGGATGCGTAGCATCCCCAAGCTTAGATGCTTGAGACTTCTTGAAATATTTACTTGGGGTGCCTTGGGCATCCCCAAGCTTGAGCTTTTGTATCTCATTCAATCCTCTCATATCATGGTTTCACCTATTCTCAAAAACTTCATCCACACAAAACTCGAAAAGAACTCGTGAGATAGGTTAGTACACATAATAATAAATCAACTCTTTATGTACTGCAAAGATAAGTTGCACAATAATTTTCAAACATCATATACTGTTTACTATCATTTCCACAATTTATATCTACCAATATAGGCTATGGAAACTATAGGATAAGTAGATAACAAAACTATGACAGCAATCTGTCCAAACAGAACAGTCTGTAGCAATCTATTAAACCAGTGTACTTCTGTAACTCAAAAAATTATGAAAATTTAGGACATGCTAACTAATTTATATGACAACACTGTGTAAAAATTTCAGAAACGTTCCAAGTTCCAGTAAAATATGAAAATTCAAACATTACAGCAAAAGTTTCTGTTTTTATGCAGCACACATCAAAACATGCAATGCAAGCATCCTAATGCAATTCTTGAAACTTTTTATTGAAAAACAAGATTATGAATAACACCTAACAGAAAATAACAAAATATAACGACGATCCAAGCAAAGCACATATTATGTGACGAATAAAAATATAGCTCTAAGTAAGATATACCAACAATGTTGAAGACGAAAGAGGGGATGCCTTCCGGGGCATCCCCAAGCTTAGACGCTTGAGTCTTCCTTGAATATTACCTTGGGGGCGCCTTGGGCATCCCCAAGCTTAAGTTCTTGTCACTCCTTATTCTCCTCATATCGGTGTCTCACCCAAAACTTGAAAACTTCAATCACACAAAACTTAACGGAACTTCGTGAGAAGGGTTAGTGTAATAAAGATAAATCCTTCACTTAGGTACTGTCAAGACAAAATTCATAATTGTTCCCACATGATACCTACTGTATTCTATCATTACCATAATTTATACCACTAAATATAAGCTATGAGAACACTAAAACAAGCAAACTATGTATGCAAAACAGAATCTGTCAAAAATAGAACAGTCTGTGAAGATCTGTAGTATAACCATACTTCCCTGTCTCTAAAAATTCTGAAAAATTAGGACAACCTGAATAATTTGTATATGAAGACTGTGTAAAAATTTCAGATCATTATCACGCTCCAGTAAAAAAATGAAAATTCCTGTACTAGAGTCAAAAGTTTCTGTTTTGGTTCAGCATCAGTTCTACTCATCTTGTGAGTCATCCCAAAGGCTTTACTTGGCACTTTATTGAAACAAAAGCTATAAAACATGATTACTACATTAGCTTAATCATGTGAACACACAAAAACAGTAGGTATAAATATTGGGTTGTCTCCCAACAAGCACTTTTCTTTAATGCCTTTTAGCAAGGCATGATGATTTCAATGATGCTCACATAAAAGATAAGAATTGAAACATGCAAGAGAGTGATGTCTACTACACAACCTTCTTCTTGTAGACTCGTGTTGGGCCTCCAAGCGCATAGTTTTGTAGGACAGTAGCAAATTTCCCTCAAGTGGATGACCTAAGGTTTATCAATCCGTGGGAGGCGTAGGATGAAAATGGTCTCTCTCAAACAACCCTGCAACCAAATAACAAAGAGTCTCTTGTGTCCCCAACACACCCAATACAATGGTAAATTGTATAGGTGCACTAGTTCGGCGAAGAGATGGTGATACAAGTGCAATATGGATGGTAGATATAGGTTTTTGTAATCTGAAAATATAAAAACAGCAAGGTAACTAATGATAAAAGTGAGCACAAACGGTATTGCAATGCTTAAAAACAAGGCCTAGGGTTCATACTTTCACTAGTGCAAGTTCTCTCAACAATACTAACATAGTTGAATCATATGTAAATCCCTCACGTGCGACAAAGAGTTGACTCCAAAGTCACAAATAGCGGAGAACAAACGAAGAAATTATTGTAGGGTACGAAACCACCTCAAAGTTATCTTTTCCGATCAATCGTATGAGCTATATCCCTATAATTGTCACAAACAGCCCTAGAGTTCGTACTAAAATAACACCTTAAGATACACATCAACCAAAACCCTAATGTCACCTAGATACTCCAATGTCACCACGAGTACCCATGGGCTTGATTATACGATATGCATCACATAATTTCAGATTCATCATGTTCAATCCCACACAAAGAACTTCAAAGAGCGCTGCAAAGTTTCTACCGGAGAGTCAAGACGAAAACGTGTGCCAACCCCTATGCATAGATTCCCAAGGTCACGGAACCCGCAAGTTGATCACCAAAACATACATCAAGTGGATCAATAGAACATCCCATTGTCACCACGGATATCCCATCGCAAGACATACATCAAGTGTTCTCAATTCCTTAAAGATTCAATCCGATAAGAAAACTTCAAAGGGAAAACTCAATTCATCACAAGAAGATAGAGAGGGGAAAACTCCATATGATTCATCTATATTAACAAAGCTCGCGGTACATCAAGATCGTGCCATCTCAAGAACACGAGAGAGAGAGAGAGAGAGAGATCAAACACATAGCTACTGGTACATACCCTCAGCCCCGAGGGTGAACTACTCCCTCCTCGTCATGGAGACCGCCGGGATGATGAAGATGGCCTCTGGTGATGGTTTCCCCCTCCGGCAGGGTGCCGGAACGGGCTCCCGATTGGATTTTCATGTCTCTGGAGGCTTGCGGCGGCGGAACTCCCGATCTAGGTTTCTTTTCGGGGGTTTCTGTATTTATAGGAATATTTGGCGTTGGAATCACGTCAGGGGAGTGCTCGAGGGGCCCACAAGCCAGGGGGTGCGCCCTGGGGGGGGGGGGGGGGGGGCGCCCCCTAGGATTGTGGCCTCCTCGGGACTCTTCTCCGGTATCTTTTTGCTCCGGTATTTTTTATATTTTCCAAAAATATTCTCCGTATATTTTCAGCCCATTCCGAGAACTTTTCTTTCTGCACAAAAACAACACCACGGTAGCTCTGCTGAAAACAGCGTCAGTCCGGGTTAGTTCTAATAAAATCATACCAAAATCATATAAAATTATTGTAAACATGGCATGAATACTTCATAAATTATAGATACGTTGGAGACGTATCAGCATCCCCAAGCTTAATTCCTGCTCGTCCTCGAGTAGGTAAATGATAAAAGAAATAATTTATGAAGTGTGAATGCTACCTAACATGTTCATCATATTCTTTTCTTCTTTGTATAGCATGGACATTTGGACTTGTAAATGATTCAAAGCAATAGTCTAGTTTTAACATAGTGACTTCAATACTCAAGCATGTCAACAAGCAACCATGTCTTTCAAAATATCAACACTAAAGAAAGCTATCCCTAGCCCATCATGCTCAATCATTGATCCATTCACGAAACACACTCAAATATTAGCTATGCCCAATGCTCAAGTACGATCATAGTGCCCCCTAGTTGGTGCTTATAAGAGAAGATGGAGACTCAAAGCAAAAATAAAAATTGCATAAAGTAAATAGATAGGCCCTTCGCAGAGGGAAGTAGGGATTTGTAGAGGTGCCAGAGCTCAAGGTTTAAATTGAGAGAGAAAAATATTTTGAGTGGCATGCTTTTCCTGTCAACGAAAACGATAAAGTAGCTCACAATACTTTCCATGCTAGACACATTATAGGCGGTTCCCAAACAGAATGGTAAAGTTTTTACTCCCCCTCCACCAATCAATCACACTCCACGGCGAGCCGAATCCACGGGTACCGTCCATACAAACAACAATCTTGGGGGAGTTTTGTTTCATTATTTTTTGATTTGATTTTTGAGCATGGAACTGGGCAGCCCGTATACCAGCCACTTTCTCGTGAATGATAGTGAATCAACACATATCGTGAGAATAACCCACCTAGCATGGAAAAATATTAGATACTCCCACCGTTTCATGAGCGGTACGGGCACACAAAAGAGAAAATTTATTTTGAAAATTTAGAGATGGCACATACAAATTTGCTTGGAACGGCATGGAAATACCGCATATAGGTAGGTATGGTGGACTCATAAGGCAAAACTTTGTTTAAGAATTTTGGATGCACAAGTAGTATTTCTTCTTAGTACAAATGGAGGCTAGCAAATAGATTGGGAAGCAACCAAACCAAGAAACGAAAATTCACATAAGTGAGCATTGAACATAACTAACACCGAATAATGCACCACAAGTAGGATGTAACTTCATTGCATAACTATTGACTTTCGTACTTGCATTGGGAATCACAAACCTTAACACCAATATTCCTACTAAAGCATAATTACTCACTAACATGACTCACATATTACTATCATCATGTTTCAAAACTATTACAAAGAATCAAGTTTAATTTATCCCATGATCTTCATGAAAGTTTTTATTATATCCTCCTTGGATATCTATCACTTTGGGACTAGTTTCATATATTGCCATTGCTTTTTCGCAAGCTCAAACAAATTTAAATGAAGCACATGAGCATAAAGATTTCATCCCTCAAAAAGGTATAAGTGAAGCATGAGAGGAAATGACAAGCTACTCTCAAAAGATATAAGTGAAGATCAATGAGTAGTCAACAATTAAGTAGCTATGTGAGGACTCTCTCTCTCTCAATAAATATGTTCAGATCTGAGTATTTTATTCAAACAGCAAACTAAAGAAAAATAGCACTCCAAGAATAGCACGCATCATGTGAACGAATAAAAATTTAGGCTCAACATAGGCTGACCGATAATTGTTGATGAAGAGAGGTGGGATGCGTAGCATCCCCAAGCTTAGATGCTTGAGACTTCTTGAAATATTTACTTGGGGTGCCTTGGGCATCCCCAAGCTTGAGCTTTTGTATCTCGTTCAATCCTCTCATATCATGGTTTCACCTATTCTCAAAAACTTCATCCACACAAAACTTGAAAAGAACTCGTGAGATAGGTTAGTACACATAATAATAAATCAACTCTTTATATACTGCCAAGACAAGTTGCACAATAATTTTCAAACATTAGGTACTGTATACTATCATTTCCACAATTTATATCTACCAATATAGGCTATGGAAACTATAGGATAAGTAGATAACAAAACTATGACAGCAATCTGTCCAAACAGAACAGTCTGTAGTAATTTATTAAACTAGTGCACTTATTTAACTCAAAAAATTATTAAAATTTAGGACATGCTAAATAATTTATATGAAAACTCTGTGTAAAAATTTCAGAAACTTTCCACGTTCCAGTAAAATATGAAAATTCAAACACTACAGCCAAAGTTTCTGTTTTTACACAGCACTCATCAAAACATGCAATGCAAGCATCCTAAGGCAATTCTTGGAACTTTTTATTGAAAAACAAGATTATAAATAACACCTAGCAGAGAACAAAAAAAATAAAATGACACTCCAAGCAAAACTCATATTATGTGACGAATAAAAATATAGCTCCAAGTAAGATATACCGATAATGTTGAAGACGAAAAAGGGGATGCCTTCCGGGGCATCCCCAAGCTTAGGCGCTTGAGTCTTCCTTGGATATTACCTTGGGGGTGCCTTGGGAATCCCCAAGATTAGGTTCTTGTCACTCCTTATTCTCCTCATATCGGTGTCTCACCCAAAACTTGAAAACTTCAATCACACAAAACTTAACGGAACTTCGTGAGAAGGGTTAGTATAATAAATAAAGATAATTCACTTAGGTACTGTCAAGACAAGATTCATAATTGTTCCCACATGATACCTACTGTATTCTATCATTCCCATAATTTATACCGCTAAATATAAGCTATGGAAACACTAAAACAAGCAAACTATGCATGCAAAACAGAATCTGTCAAAAACAGAACAGTCTGTGAAGATCTGTAGTGTAACCATACTTCCCTGTCTCTCAAAATTCTGAAACATTAGGACAACCTGAAGAATTTGTATATCAAGACTGTGTAAAACTTTCAGATCATTATCACGCTCCAGTAAAAAAATAAAATTCCTGTACTGGAGTCAAAAGTTTCTGTTTTGGTTCAGCATCAATTCTACTCATATTGTGAGTCATCCCAAAGGCTTTACTTGGCACTTTATTGAAATAAAAGACACAAAACATGATTACTACAGTAGCTTAATCATGTGAACATATAAAAACAGAAAGTAAAAGTGTTGGGTTGCCTCCCAACAAGCGCTTTTCTTTAATGCCTTTTAGCTAGGCATGATGATTTCAATGATGCTCACATAGGAATAGTATTTGAAACATGTAAGAGAGCATCATGAATCTCATGACAAGCATATTTAAGTCTAACCCACTTCCTATGCATAGGGATTTTGTGAGCAAACACTTTATGGGAGCAAGAATCATCTAGCATAGGAAGGCAAAACTAGTGCAACTTCAAAACTTTGAACACATAGAGAGGAAACTTGATATTATTGCAATATGTAGAAGCATAAGATCCTCTCTCATAATAATTTTCAGTAGCATCATGAAAGAATTCAACAATATAACCAGCACATAAAGCATTCTTTTCATGATCTACAAGCATAGAAAATTTATTACTCTCCACAAAAGCATATTTTTTCTCATTCATAATAGTGGGAGCAAACTCAACAAAATAACTATCATGAGATACTTGATTGACATAACCACTTTGAATATTAAAATCATGATGACAAGTTTCATGGTTATCATTATTCTTTATAGCATACATGTCATCACAATAATCATCATAAATAGGAGGCATGCTTTCATCATAATAAATTTGCTCATCAAAACTTGGGGGACTAAACATATCATCTTCATCAAACATAGCATCCCCAAGCTTGTAGCTTTGCATATCATTAGCATCATGAATATTCAAGGAATTCATACTAACAACATTGCAATCATGCCCATCACTCAAAGATTTAATGCCAAACATTTTAATAACTTCTTCTTCTAACACTTGAGCACAATTTTCCTTTCCATCATTTTCACGAAAGACATTAAAAAGATGAAGCATATGAGGCAACCTCAACTCCATTTTTTTGTAGTTTTCTTTTATAAAACCAAACTAGTGATAAACAAGAAACTAAAAGATTCAATTGAAAGATCTAAATATATACCTTCAAGCACTCACCTCCCCGGCAACGGCGCCAGAAAAGAGCTTGATGTCTACTACGCAACCTTCTTCTTGTAGACTCGTGTTGGGCCTCCAAGCGCACAGTTTTGTAGGACAGTAGCAAATTTTCCTCAAGTGGATGACCTAAGGTTTATCAATCCGTGGGAGGCGTAGGATGAAGATGGTCTCTCTCAAACAACCCTGCAACCAAATAACAAAGAATCTCTTGTGTCCCCAACACACCCAATACAATGGTAAATTGTATAGGTGCACTAGTTCGGCGAAGAGATGGTGATACAAGTGCAATATGGATGGTAGATATAGGTTTTTGTAATCTGAAAATATAAAAACAGCAAGGTAACTAATGATAAAAGTGAGCACAAACGGTATTGCAATGCTTAACAACAAGGCCTAGGGTTCATACTTTCACTAGTGCAAGTTCTCTCAACAATACTAACATAGTTGAATCATATGTAAATCCCTCACGTGCGACAAAGAATTCACTCGAAAGTCACAAATAGCGGAGAACAAACGAAGAAATTATTGTAGGGTACGAAACCACCTCAAAGTTATCTTTTCCGATCAATCGTATGAGCTATCCCTATAAGTGTCACAAACAGCCCTAGAGTTCGTACTAAAATAACACCTTAAGATACACATCAACCAAAACCCTAATGTCACCTAGATACTCCAATGTCACCACGAGTACCCATGGGCTTGATTATACGATATGCATCACATAATTTCAGATTCATCATGTTCAATCCAACACAAAGAACTTCAAAGAGCGCCCCAAAGTTTCTACCGGAGAGTCAAGACGAAAACGTGTGCCAACCCCAATGCATAGATTCCCAAGGTCACGGAACCCGCAAGTTGATCACCAAAACATACATCAAGTGGATCAATAGAACATCCCATTGTCACCACGGATATCCCATTGCAAGACATACATCAAGTGTTCTCAAATCTTTAAAGATTCAATCCGATAAGAAAACTTCAAAGGGAAAACTCAATTCATCACAAGAAGATAGAGATGGGAAAACTCCATATGATTCATCTATATTAACAAAGCTCGCGGTACATCAAGATCGTGCCATCTCAAGAACACGAGAGAGAGAGATCAAACACATAGCTACTGGTACATACCCTCAGCCCCGAGGGTGAACTACTCCCTCCTCATCATGGAGACCGCCGGGATGATGAAGATGGCCTCCGGTGATGGTTCCCCCTCCGGCAGGGTGCCGGAACGGGCTCCCGATTGGTTTTTCGTGGCTCTGGAGGCTTGCGGCGGCGGAACTCCCGATCTAGGTTTCTTTTCGGGGGTTTCTGTATTTATAGGAATATTTGGCATTGGAATCACATCAGGGGAGTGCTCGAGGGGCCCACAAGCTAGGGGGGCGCGCCCTATGGGGGGGGCACCCCCTAGGCTTGTGGCCTCTCCGGGACTCTTCTCCGGTATCTTTTTGCTCCGGTATTTTTTATATTTTCCAAAACTATTCTCCGTAAATTTTCAGCCCATTCCGAGAACTTTTATTTCTGCACAAAAACAACACCACGGTAGCTCTGCTGAAAACAGCGTCAGTCCGGGTTAGTTCTAATAAAATCATACCAAAATCATGTAAAATTATTGTAAACATGGCATGAATACTTAATAAATTATAGATACGTTGGAGACGTATCAAAGAGCATCATGAAGCATATGACTAGCACATTTAAGCCTAACCCACTTCCTATGCATAGGGATTTTGTGAGCAAACAACTCATGGGAACAAGAATCAACTAGCATAGGAAGGTAAAACAAGCAAAACTTCAAGATTTTCAACACATAGAGAGGAAACTTGATATTATTGCAATTCCTACAAGCATATACTCCTCCCTCATAATAATTTTCAGTAGCATCAAGAATGAATTCAACAATATAACTATCACATAAAGCATTCTTTTCATGATTCATAAGCATAGAAATTTTACTACTCACCACATAAGCAAATTTATTCTCATCAATAGTAGTGGGAGCAAACTCAACAAAATAACTATCATGTGAAGCATAATCCAATTGAAAATTAAAATCATGATGACAAGTTTCATGGTTATCATTATTCTTTATAGCATGCATGTCATCACAATAATCATCATAAATAGGAGGCATGTTTTCATCATAATAAATTTGCTCATCAAAACTTGGGGGACTAAACATATCATCTTCATCAAACATAGCATCCCCAACCTTGTAGCTTTGCATATCATTAGCATCATGAATATTCAAGGAATTCATACTAACAACATTGCAATCATGCTCATCATACAAAGATTTAGTGCCAAACATTTTATTGACTTCTTCTTCTAACACTTTGGCACAATTTTTCTTTCCATCATTTTCACGAAAGACATTATAAAGATGAAGTATATGAGGCAACCTCAATTCCATTTTTTTGTAGTTTTCTTTTATAAAACCAACCTAGTGAAAAACAAGAAACTAAAAGATTTAATTGCAAGATCTAAAGATATACCTTCAAGCACTCACCTCCCCGGCAACGGCGCCAGAAAAGAGCTTGATGTCTACTACGCAACCTTCTTCTTGTAGACTCGTGTTGGGCCTCCAAGCGCAGAGTTTTGTAGGACAGTAGCATATTTCCCTCAAGTGTATGACCTAAGGTTTATCAATCCGTGGGAGGCGTAGGATGAAGATGGTCTCTCTCAAACAACCCTGCAACCAAATAACAAAGAGTCTCTTGTGTCCCCAACACACCCAATACAATGGTAAATTGTATAGGTGCACTAGTTCGGCGAAGAGATGGTGATACAAGTGTAATATGGATGGTAGATATAGGTTTTTGTAATCTGAAAATATAAAAACAGCATGGTAACTAATGATAAAAGTGAGCACAAACGGTATTGCAATGCTTAGAAACAAGGCCTGGGGTTCATACTTTCACTAGTGCAAGTTCTCTCAACAATACTGACATAATTGAATCATATGTAATCCCTCACGTGCGACAAAGAGTTCACTCCAAAGTCACAAATAGCGGAGAACAAACGAAGAAATTATTGTAGGGTACGGAACCACCTCAAAGTTATCTTTTCCGATCAATCGTATGAGCTATCCCTATAAGTGTCACGAACAATCCTAGAGTTCGTACTAAAATAACACCTTAAGATACACATCAACCAAAACCCTAATGTCACCTAGATACTCCAATGTCACCACGAGTACCCATGGGCTTGATTATACGATATGCATCACACAATTTCAGATTCATCATGTTGAATCCAACACAAAGAACTTCAAAGAGTGCCCCAAAGTTTCTACTGGAGAGTCAAGACGAAAACATGTGCCAACCCCTATGCATAGCTTCCCAAGGTCACGGAACCCGCAAGTTGATCACCAAAACATACATCAAGTGGATCAATAGAACATCCCATTGTCCCCACGGATATCCCATCGCAAGACATACATCAAGTGTTCTCAAATCCTTAAAGACTCAATCCGATAAGAAAACTTCAAAGGGAAAACTCAACTCATCACAAGAAGATAGAGAGGGGAAAACTCCATATGATTCATCTATATTAATAAAGCTCGCGGTACATCAAGATCGTGTCATCTCAAGAACACGAGAGAGAGAGATCAAACACATAGCTATTGGTACATACCCTCAGCCCCGAGGGTGAACTACTCCCTCCTCGTCATGGAGACTGCCGGGATGATGAAGATGGCCTCTGGTGATGGTTTCCCCCTCCGGCAGGGTGCCGGAACGGGCTCCCGATTGGTTTTTCGTTGGTACAGAGGCTTGCGGCGGCGGAACTCCCGATCTAGGTTTCTTTCTGGGGTTTTTGGTATTTATAGGAATTTTTGGCGTCGGTCTCACGTCAAGGGGACTCCCGAGGGGCCCACAAGCCAGGGGGCGCGCCCTAGGGGGGGGGGGGCGCCCCCTAGGCTTTTGGCTGCCTCGGGACTCCTCTCCGGTATCGTTCTGCTCCAGTATTTTTTATATTTTCCAAAAATATTCTCCATAAATTTTCAGCCCATTCCGAGTGTAGGGGAACGTTGCATGGGAAACAAAATTTTTCCTACGCACACACAAGATCTATCCATGGTGATGAGCATCTACGAGAGGGAGAGTGAATCTACATACCCTTGTAGATCGCTAAGCGGAAGCGTTAAGAAACGCAGTTGATGTAGTCGAACGTCTCCGCGATCCAAATCGCAAGTCGTCCCTCGATCCGATCACGAACTAGTGCCGAACGGACGGCACCTCCGCGTTCAACACACGTACGGCTTGATGACGCCTTCACCTCCTCGATCCAGCGAGCGATGATGAAGTAGTAGATGAGTTCCGGCAGCACGACGGCGTGGTGATGGTGGTGAGGAATAATCTCTGCAGGGCTTCGCCAAGCACTACGGAGATTATGACGGGAGAACTAGAGGGTTAGGGTTGCCGACACACGGCTTGGGAAATCTTGATGTGTCCCGTGTGCTAGCCCTGCCCCTCTATTTATATGTTGAGCCTTGGGGTCTAAACTTGGAGTAAAAGCCTCCTCTAGGTCGGTTTTGCCCGCACAAGGTCGGTTTGGCCCGCAGGGAAAGAGTCCAACTCGGATCCCTGCAGTACCGCGCACAAGCGGTAGTACCGCTCACGAGCGGTAGTACCGCTTGAGCGGTAGTACCGCTTCACACAAGCGGTAGTACCGCTTGGGCGGTAGTACCGCTTCATACAAGCGGTAGTACGGCTTACGCGGTAGTACTGCCTTTACCAGCGGTAGTACCGCTTAAGGCAGTAGCAAAACTTCCTTTTGCACTTTCCAATACCTCGTGGGTTTTACCCCTTTGGCCCGTATAAAGTGTTGCTGCACCCGAACTCTTCGGTAAACACCCGGAACCCCTTCCGATGAATTCCGGAACCCTTCCGGAGATCAAAACACTATTATCACATATATTAATCTTTACCTCCGGACTATTCCGGAGATCCTCGTCATGTCCGGGATCTTATCCGGGACTCCGAACAACCTTCGGTCACCAACAAAATAACTCAACTATACTAATTGTCACTAAACGTTAAGTGTGTAGACCCTGCGGGTTCGAGAACTATGTAGACATGACCGAGACACCTCTACGATCAATAACCAATAGCGGGACCTGGATGCCCATATTGGCTCCTACATATTCTACGAAGATCTTTATCGGTCGAACCTCTATGTCAAGGATTCAGTTAATCCCGTATGCAGCTCCCTTTGTTCTTCGGTATGTTACTTGCCCGAGATTCGATCGTCGGTATCTCTATACCTAGTTCAATCTCGTTACTGGCAAGTCTCTTTACTCGTTCCGTAATACAAGATCTCGTGGCTAACACTTTAGTCACATTGCTTGCAAGGCTCATTGTGATGTTGTATTACCGAGTGGGCCCTGAGATACCTCTCCGTCACACGGAGTAACAAATCCCAGTCTTGATCCATGCCAACCCAACAGACATCCTCGGAGATACCTGTAGAGCACCTTTATAGTCACCCAGTTACGTTGCGACGTTTGATACACACAAGGTACTCCTCCAATGTCAGGGAGTTGCATGATCTCATGGTCAAAGGAACAGATACTTGACATGCAAAAACAATAGCAACAAACTGACACGATCATATGCTACGTTCGTAGTTTGGGTCTTGTCCATCACATCATTCTCCTAATGATGTGATCCTGTTATCAAATGACATCTTATGTCCATGGCTAGGAAACCTTAACCATCTTTGATCAACGAGCTAGTCAACTAGAGGCTTACTAGGGATGTCTATGTACCCACACATGTATTTGAGTTTCCAATCAATACAATTATAGCATGGATAATAAACGATTATCATGAACAAGGAAATATAATAATAACTAATTTATTATTGCCTCTAGGGCATATTTCCAACAGTCTCCCACTTGCACTAGAGTCAATAATCTAGTTCACATCACTATGTGATTTACATTGTAATGAATCGAACACCCATGCAGTTCTGGTGTTGTTCATGTTTAGCCCTTGGAAGAGGTTTAGTCATCGGATCTGCAACATTCAGATCCGTGTGTACTTTGCAAATATTTATGTCGTCCTCCTTGATGTAATCGCGGATGGAATTGAAACGTCGCTTTATGTGTCTGGTCCTCTTGTGAAATCTTGGTTCCTTGGCTAGAGCAATGGCACCAGTATTATCACAAAACAGAGTCATTGGGTTAAGCGCACTAGGCACTACTCCAAGATCTGTCATGAACTCCTTCATCCAGACACCTTCCTTCGCCGCCTCCGAGGCAGCGATGTACTCCGCTTCGCATGTAGAATCAGCTACCACGCTTTGCTTGGAACTGCACCAGCTAACCGCACCCCCATTAAGAATAAATACGTATCCGGTTTGAGACTTAGAGTCATCCGGATCAGTGTCAAAGCTTGCATCGACGTAACCCTTTACGACGAGCTCTTGATCACCTCCATAAACGAGAAACATGTCCTTAGTCCTTTTCAGGTACTTCAGGATTTTCTGGACCACCGTCCAGTGTTCCATTCCTGGATCACTTTGAAACCTTCCGACCATACTTGTGGCAAGGCTGACATCGGGTCTTGTGCACAGCATTGCATACATGATAGAGCCTATGGCTGAAGCATAGGGGATGACACTCATCTTTTCTCTATTTTCTGCAGTCACTGGGCATTGAGTCTTACTCAACTTCACACCTTGCAAAACAGGCAAGAACCCCTTCTTGGACTGATCCATTTTGAACTTCTTCAAAATCTTATCAAGGTATGTGCTTTGTGAAAGTCCTATTAAGCGTCTTGATCTATCTCTATAGATCTTGATGCCTAATATGAAAGCAGCTTCTCCTAGGTCCTTCATTGAAAAACTCTTGTTCAAATATTCCTTCACGCTTTCCAACATTTCTATATTGTTTCCAATTAGTAATATGTCATCCACATATAATATTAGAAATGCTATAGAGCTCCCACTCACTTTCTTGTAAATACAAGCTTCTCCGTAAACTTGTATAAACTCGAACGCTTTGATCACCTCATCAAAGCGAAGATTCCAACTCCGAGATGCTTGCACCAGTCCATAAATGGATCGCTGGAGTTTGCAAACTTTGTCAGCATTCTCTGGATCGACAAAACCTTCTGGTTGCATCATATACAACTCTTCCTTAAGGAAACCGTTAAGGAATGCTGTTTTGACATCAATCTGCCAAATTTCATAATCGAAAAAGGCAGCTATTGCTAACATGATTCTGACGGACTTAAGCATCGCTACGGGTGAGAAGGTCTCATCGTAGTCAACTCCTTGAACTTGTGAAAAAACCCTTTGCCACAAGTCGAGCTTTATAGACAGTGACATTACCGTCCGCGTCCGTCTTCCTCTTAAAGATCCATTTGTTCTGAATGGCCTTACGCCCTTCAGGTAATACTTCCAAAGTCCACACTTTGTTTTCATACATGGATCCCATCTCGGATTTCATGGCCTCTAACCACTTCTTGGAATCCGGGCCCATCATCGCTTCTCCATAGCTCGTAGGTTCATCGTTGTCTAACAACATGACATCTAAGACAGGGTTGCCGTACCACTCAGGAGCAGTGCGCGTCCTTGTCGACCTACGAGGTTCGATAGCAACTTGATCCAAAGCTTCATGATCATCATCATTAACTTCCTCTTCAGCTGATGTAGGCTCTACAGAAACATCTTTCTGCGCTGCGCTACTTTCAGGTTGAAGTAAAGGTTCAACAACCTCATCAAGTTCTATCTTCCTCCCACTCAATTCTTTTGAGAGAAATTCTTTCTCAAGAAACGTTCCGTTTTTAGCGACAAACACTTTGCCTTCGGATCTGAGGTAGAAGGTATACCCAACTGTCTCTTTTGGGTATCCTATGAAGACGCATTTCTCCGCTTTGGGTTCCAGCTTTTCAGGCTGAAGCTTTTTGACATAAGCATCACATCCCCAAACTTTAAGAAACGACAGCTTTGGCTTCTTGCCAAACCAAAGTTCATATGGCGTCGTCTCAACGGATTTCGATGGTGCCCTATTTAAAGTGAATGCAGCTGTCTCTAATGCATAGCCCCAAAACGATAGTGGCAAATCGGCAAGAGACATCATAGATCGCACCATATCCAATAAGGTTCGATTACGACGTTCGGACACACCATTACGCTGTGGTGTTCCAGGCGGTGTCAATTGTGAAACAATTCCACACTGTCTTAAGTGACTGCCAAACTCATAACTCAGATATTCTCCTCCTCGATCAGATCGTAGGAATTTAATCTTCTTGTTACGATGATTCTCAACTTCACTCTGAAATTGTTTGAACTTTTCAAATGTTTCAGACTTGTGTTTCATTAAGTAAATATACCCATATCTACTTAAGTCATCAGTGAAGGTGAGAAAGTAACGATAACCACCGCGCGCCTCAATACTCATCGGACCGCACACATCAGTATGTACGATTTCCAATAAGTCACTTGCCCGTTCCATTGTTCCAGAGAACGGCGTTTTAGTCATATTGCCCATGAGGCATGGCTCACATGTGTCAAGTGATTCAAAATCAAGTGACTCTAAAAGTCCATCAGCATGGAGCTTCCTCATGCGTTTTACGCCAATATGACCTAAACGGCAGTGCCACAAGAAAGTGGTATTATCATTATCAATTCTACATCTTTTGGCATCAATGTTATGAACATGTGTATCATTACTATCGAGATTCAATAAGAATAAACCCCTCACATTGGGTGCATGACCATAAAAGATATTACTCATATAAATAGAACAACCATTATTCTCTGATTTAAATGAGTAACCGTCTCGCAATAAACAAGATCCAGATATAATGTTCATGCTTAACGCAGGCACTAAATAACAATTATTCAGGTTCATCACTAATCCCGATGGTAATCGAAGAGCGAGCGTGCCGACGGCGATCACATCAACCTTGGAACCATTTCCCACGCGCATCGTCACTTCATCCTTTGCCAGCCTCCGTCTATTCCGCAGTTCCTGTTTTGAGTTGCAAATATGAGCAACTGCACCGGTATCAAATACCCAGGCACTACAACGAGAGTTGGTAAGGTACACATCAATAACATGTATATCATATATACCTTGTTTGTTGTTGGCCGCCTTCTTGTCAGCCAAATGCTTGGGGCAGTTCCGCTTCCAGTGTCCAGTTCCCTTGCAATGAAAACACACAGTTTCTGGTTTGGGTCCAGCCTTGGGTTTCTTCACGAGAGGAGCAACTGCTTTGCCACTCTTCTTGGAGTTACCCTTCTTACCCTTGCCATTTTTCTTGAAACTAGTGGTTTTATTGACCATCAACACTTGATGCTCCTTCTGAATTTCAGACTCAGCGGCTTTCAGCATCGCAAACAGCTCGGCGACTGACTTGTTCATCCCGTGCATGTTATAGTTCAACACAAAGCTCTTGTAGCTAGGTGGCAATGATTGAAGAACTCTGTCAGTGATAGCCTCTGGCGGAAGGGGCATCCCCAATTCAGCCAGACGGGTGGAGTACCCAGACATTCTGTGTACGTGATCACTGATAGACCCGTTCTCCTCCATCTTGCAAGCATAAAACTTATCGGAGATCTCATATCTCTCGATCCGGGCATTCTTCTGAAAGATAAACTTCAACTCCTGGAACATCTCATATGCTCCATGACGTTCAATACGTCTTTGAAGTCCCGGTTCTAAGCCATACAATATTGCACATTGAACTATTGAGTAATCTTCAGAACGAGCATGCCAGGCGTTCACAACGTCTAGAGACTCAACTGGAGCGGGTGGATCACCAAGCGGTGCATCAAGGACATAAGCCTTCTGGGAAGCCGTAAGGATAATCCTTAGATTACGGGCCCAGTCCACAAAGTTACTTCCATCATCTTTCAACTTAGCTTTCTCTAGGAACGCATTAAAATTCAGGGGTGCTACTGCGCGAGCCATGATCTACAACATAAATATAGCAAAGACAACTTAGACTATTGTTCTAGATAATGAGTTTAGTTAATTATATTACTTAAAAACTCCCACTCAAATTGACATCCCTCCGATCATTCGAGTGTAACATGATCCAAATCCACCAACTCAAGTCCGATCATCACGTGAGTTGAGGTGGTTTCAATGGTGAACATCTTCATGTTGATCATATCTACTATATGACTCATGTTCGACCTTTCGGTCTCTTGTGTTCCAAGGCCATGTCTGTACATGCTAGGCTCGTCAAGTTTAACCCGAGTGTTCTGCACATGCAACATGGCTTACACCCGTTGTATGTGAACGTAGAGTCTATCACACCCGATCATCACGGCGTGTCTCGAAACGACGAACTTTCGCAACGGTGCACACTCGGGGAGAGCACAATTTTATCTTGAAATTTAAGTGAGGGATCACCTTATAATGCTACCGTCGTCCTAAGCAAAATAAGATGCATAAAAGGATTAACATCACATGCAAATCATAAGTGACATGATATGGCCATGAACTTGTGCTTTTGATCTCCATCTCCAAAGCACCGGCATGATCTCCATCGTCACCGGCATGACACCATGATCTCCATCATCTTGATCTCCATCAACGTGTCGCCATGAGGTTGTCGCGCCGACTGTTGCTTCCACGACTATTGCTAACGTTTAGCGATAAAGTAAAGCATTACATAGCGCTTAATCATTGACACGCAGGTCATACAATAATTAAAGACAACTCTATGGCTCCTGCCAGTTGCCGAACTCATCGACATGCAAGTCGTGATATTCTATACAACACATGATCATCTCATACATCACATATATCTCATCATGTAATTGGCCATATCACATCACAACATACCCTGCAAAAACAAGTTAGACGCCCTCTAATTGTTGTTGCAAATTTTACGTGGCTGCTACGGGTTTGCAAGAACCGTTCTTACCTACGCAAAACCACAACGTGGTGTAGTGATTGCTTTTTGATCTTCTAAAAGAACCCTCTTCATTGAAATCGATTCAACTAAAGTGAGAGAGACAGACACCCGCTAGCCATCTTTATGCAACGAAGTTACATGTCAGTTGAAGGAACCTGTCTCGCGTAAGCGTACGCCTAATGTCGGTCCGGGCCGCTTCATCTCACAATACCGCTGAATGAAGTATCAACTAGTAACGGCAAGCAATATGTGTACACCCACGCCCACAACTCGTTTGTGTTCTACTCGAGATCTCATCTACGCATAGACCTAGCTCAGATGCCACTGTAGGGGAACGTTGCATGGGAAACAAAAATTTTCCTACGCACACACAAGATCTATCCATGGTGATGAGCATCTACGAGAGGGAGAGTGAATCAACATACCCTTGTAGATCGCTAAGCGGAAGCGTTAAGAAACGCGGTTGATGTAGTCGAACATCTCCGCGATCCAAATCGCAAGTCGTCCCTCGATCCGATCACGAACTAGTGCCGAACGGACGGCACCTCCGCGTTCAACACACGTACGGCTTGATGACGTCTTCACCTCCTCGATCCAGCGAGCGATGATGAAGTAGTAGATGAGTTCCGGCAGCACGACGGCGTGGTGATGGTGGTGAGGAACAATCTCTGCAGGGCTTCGCCAAGCACTACGGAGATTATGACGGGAGAACTAGAGGGTTAGGGTTGCCGACACACGGCTTGGGAAATCTTGATGTGTCCCGTGTGCTAGCACTGCCCCTCTATTTATATATTGAGCCTTGGGGTCTAAACTTGGAGTAAAAGCCTCCTCTAGGTCGGTTTTGCCCGCACAAGGTCGGTTTGGCCCGCAGGGAAAGAGTCCAACTCGGATCCCTGCAGTACCGTGCACAAGCGGTAGTACCGCTCACGACCGGTAGTACCGCTTCACACAAGCGGTAGTACCGCTTGGGCGGTAGTACCGCTTCATACAAGCGGTAGTACCGCTTACGCGGTAGTACTGCCTTTACCAGCGGTAGTACCGCTTAAGGCAGTAGCAAAACTTCCTTTTGCACTTTCCAATACCTCGTGGGTTTTACCCCTTTGGCCCGTATAAAGTGTTGCTGCACCCGAACTCTTCGGTAAACACCCGGAACCCCTTCCGGTGAATTCCGGAACCCTTCCGGAGATCAAAACACTATTATCACATATATTAATCTTTACCTCCGGACTATTCCGGAGATCCTCGTCATGTCCGGGATCTTATCCGGGACTCCGAACAACCTTCGGTCACCAACAAAATAACTCAACTATACTAATTGTCACCAAACGTTAAGTGTGTAGACCCTGCGGGTTCGAGAACTATGTAGACATGACCGAGACACCTCTACGATCAATAACCAATAGCGGGACCTGGATGCCCATATTGGCTCCTACATATTCTACGAAGATCTTTATCGGTCGAACCTTTATGTCAAGGATTCAGTTAATCCCGTATGCTGCTCCCTTTGTTCTTCGGTATGTTACTTGCCCGAGATTCGATCGTCGGTATCTCTATACCTAGTTCAATCTCGTTACTGGCAATTCTCTTTACTCGTTCCGTAATACAAGATCTCGTGGCTAACACTTTAGTCACATTGCTTGCAAGGCTCATTGTGATGTTGTATTACCGAGTGGGCCCTGAGATACCTCTCCGTCACACGGAGTAACAAATCCCAGTCTTGATCCATGCCAACCCAACAGACATCCTCGGAGATACCTATAGAGCACCTTTATTGTCACCCAGTTACGTTGCGACGTTTGATACACACAAGGTACTCCTCCGATGTCAGGGAGTTGCATGATCTCATGGTCAAAGGAACAGATACTTGACATGCAAAAACAATAGCAACAAACTGACACGATCATATGCTACGTTCGTAGTTTGGGTCTTGTCCATCTTATTATTCTCCTAATGATGTGATCCCGTTATCAAATGACATCTTATGTCCATGGCTAGGAAACCTTAACCATCTTTGATCAACGAGCTAGTCAACTAGAGGCTTACTAGGGACACAGTGTTGTCTATGTACCCACACATGTATTTGAGTTTCCAATCAATACAATTATAGCATGGATAATAAACGATTATCATGAACAAGGAAATATAATACTAACTAATTTATTATTGCCTCTAGGGCATATTTCCAACACCGAGAACTTTTATTTCTGCACAAAAAACGACACCATGGTAGTTCTGCTAAAAACAGCGTCAGTCCGGGTTAGTTCTAATAAAATCATACCAAAATCATATAAAATTATTGTAAACATGGCATGAATACTTCATAAATTATAGATACGTTGGAGACGTATCAGCGGGCTGGGTGCAGGGGCCGGCGGTGGGGCTGGGGCGGCGGCGGGGCTGTGCGGCGTCGGGAACGACGAGTGTTTTCAGGTGCGGCGGGGCTATGCTGTATTTTTTCGGGTTCGTGAAGTGATGTGGGAGCAGTTTGCGGGGCGACGACGTGCAGGATTAGCGTTTTGTTAACGAAGGTAGTTTCGTTAACAAAGTATTTAGACCCTTGATTGTGTGATCAGACGGTTCAAAATTTAAGTTGAATCTGTCCTTTCGTTCTTTTATAGGGACTAGCAAACATACCCGTGCGTTGCACCGGAAAAGATAATTAGCGAGTCTATCAAATCGTCTATCAGCACGACATACAACATCCGGACTGTGCCACATGTAGACGGGGAGGAGTCCACCAAAACATCCATCAGCATGGCACGCTAACATCCGAACGGCGCCACCTGATGGTAGCAGGAAGGCGTACACCTAGGATGCATTAAGAACCATTCAAACGTTTGGCATGCCTTTTATATGACACTTCTGATCTTACCAAACATGAATAAATTAAAGCGCATCAAATTCACTAAGATGACTATCGATGTAATCGTACTCCCTCCATCGGTTTTTCTTCTCTTATTGACCAACAACAGTATCCTTTTTTTTTCCTAATTGTATGTAGCCCACAGAAACCATCGCAAACTCCTTTTTTATTTAACCCGTTTTTCTTCTCTTATTGACCAACAATAGTATCCACAATCGGTTTAATTTTATTGGGTCAATTTTTTATCTAATTGCATGTAGCCCACCGAAGCCTTCCCGTCCTTTTTTTATTTTATTGGATTTTTATTTTTTATTGACCTGCCACGCAGCCCACAATCAGTTTAATCTTATCGTGTCTTTCTCTCTTTTATTGGGACCGCGTCTCACTTTATGTCTTCGTCGGGTCTTTATTTTTTTATTGGCATGTGAAGCCACACGTCCGCATCACATGTTAAGTAGGTATAGATATAATAGGCATTTCCAAAATACGACATATAAAGAAGAGTATTAATTAAGAGTGCATCCTAAACATAATTTTAGAAATAATTAACATGAAAGATAATAGAGTATTTGGAATCTACGCATTTTTTGAGGGATTTTCATACATAATATGTTTAATTTGGAGTTAGGGTTTGAAATAAATGATTTTCTAAAGCATTTGAATCTGTCAAAAAAAAACAATAGAGTAAGTGGGCCAAAACTGCAACATTGCGCAGCCCATCAGCTAAGCCACGCTTGGGCGAGACAACTTTATGCTACGCCAGCGGTTATTAAAAAGAAAGGCAGATAAAGGGAGGAAGTGGGATTCAAACCAGGGTCTCCTGGGCGGAACGACAATAGTGAAACCACCGGGCCAGTTAGATGCTTGTGACTTCTAAAGGGCTCGCTTTAAATAACCTAAAGATGACGGTGACTTGTGAGGAGAAAAAACGAATCGTTTTTATTCACTTACCGGTGGCATGGTGGGTAATTATGGACAACTTCGGAGGTAATTTCCGTGACGGACGACCAGAAGCACTATTTGCTTTATTATTAGGTAAAGATAAAGATAAAGATAAAGATATAGTAGATGCTAAACATACAAAGGTTTACTGATCTTTACTATCTGACTAGGATCTTTTCAACCTAACTAACCTCTCCCCCAGTTTCACCGGGGTGGGCCCATCATCCCCCATAATCTCCAATCAGAAGTCACCTGAATGTAAAAGTCCGTATTACTTCGTACGTGTAGCATTACTGGTAATTTGGTGGCACGGGCACTCGCACCACGGGGACAAGCACGAGGTCGTGGCGCCGGCGCATGGTGACGCCCATCTCCTCCGCCATGTCCAGCTCCCCGGCCCCCGCCCCGCCCGGCATCTCCCAGTCAAAGTGGTAGAGCAGCTCGGCGAGCGCGAGCTCCACGTTGGCCAGCCCGAACGCCATCCCGGGGCACATCCGCCGACCCGCCCCGAACGGCGTGTACTGTAGGAGATATGCCCTAGAGGCAATAATAAATGTTATTGATTATCTCCCTGTTCATAATTAGGTTTATGTTCCATGCTATAACTGCTATGGTTCTCGAGTCTGCAATAACCACGAGGCTCGGAGGAAGACTCATATGCACGTGTGGAATAATAAATGGTAAAATGTATTCCTAGTCTGGCCTCTAAGACTGGCTCAAGTATTGCATGATGATCTTGTTTTCCTGATCATGGGCATGGCTATGCCGGCAATTTTGAGGGCACAATGTTAGAAGAACATTTGTGTTGAATCGACCCGAATTGATGTTATGCTATGAAATTCATTCGTCATAAGTTAATGGTTTATAACACAGAGATGGTTAACGTTTGCATAATTCCTTAGACCATGAGAGTATCGAGTTTCTTCATGCTTGCTTCATGAACTTTGGGGTTTGTTAAACGTCATCCGTAAATGGGTGGCTATTACGGCGGCTTACGGGTTCATGGAAAAGTATGTCAAGTAACTTGATAGCTCAAGATTGGGATTTGCTCCTCCGACGATGGAGAGATATCTCTGGGCCCTCTCGGTGTTACGGTATCCATCATCGTCTGGCCAGACACTTTGTGATTTGATCACGGGGATGCCGGAACACGGGAACGAGAAAAGAGAACAATACCGGTAACGAGGTAACTGGCATAGTGGACAAGTTGTTGATCCACGGGGATGCCAACATGTCTCACCTCGGGTATTTGTAACATAGCGCGAAGCAACAGGAATAGCACACGGCAACTGGAGGTTCACTCGAATATTCATTCGTGTGGGTATAGGGGTCAATATGGGTGTCCACGGCTCCGATGTTGATCATTGATCGGAAGGGGTTCCGGGTCATGTCTATGCTTCACCGAACCTATAGGGTCACACGCTTAAGGGTCATCTATCTGTTGAATACTAGACAGGGAGTCTGAGAGAAATTCACCGAAAATGTTTCGGAGACAACGGAAGAATTCCGGAGAGAGAGAACACCGGAAGAGTTTTGGTAAAACTGAAAAGTTGTTTCAGGGGATACCATTAAGTCAAATTGGTTTCGGCACATGCCTGATAATTCTTGGAGGGTGCCAGAATCATTCTGGAAACTTTCTGGAATTTTCCGGGATGAAAACCGGAAATGTTCCGGAGCTGCCGAAACCGCTTCAGATGCTTTTCGCAGATGAAAATCACTAATCCGAAATTGTTCCGGATCACATTGAAAATTATTTTAGTGGGTACTGGAAATGTTCTAAGCCCACATAAATATTTTCAGTTCAACCAGACGCTGAAAAATGTCGTCGTGAATAGTGAAAGTGCTTTTTGGGAGAAAATATCTCGTGAATAGTGGAAACACTATTATGAATAGTGGGAAACACTATTGGGAGAAAATATCTCATGACTAGTGAAAACACTATTATGAATAGTGGGAAACACTATTGGGAGAAAATATCTCATGACTAGTGAAAACACTATTTATGAATAGTGGAATCACTATTATGAATAGTGAAAATATCTGAGGGCATTTTGGTATTTTTACCATAGTCTCTCACCCTATAAATAGGAGGTGAGGAGGCAGCCCAAAACTCACTCTTACTCTCATACAAATGCCATGCATGATCTGGCTCTCTCTCTCCCTCCCAGCGAAATAGTTTCGTAGAGCCGAAAGGCTGTCTGGGTTCCGGCAGGAACTAGTTCTGGACGGCGAACCCCTGCCGGATAGATGACACCGTATGTGTGCAACTCTGTAGAGAGATCGTAGTTTCGGTCTTAGTTCTAGAGTGCCTCCCGGAGGGCTGTCCAAGTGACCGTCCGAGATTCTGAGGTCCTCCCGAAGGGCTGTCCGAGGATCCGTCCGGTGGGACTATCCGAGGGACTGTTCTGAGGTCCTCCCGAAGGGCTGTCCGAGGATCCGTCCGGTGGGACTATCCGAGGGGCTGTTCTGAGGTCCTCCCGAAGGGCTGTCCGAGGATCCGTCCGGTGGGACTATCCGAGGGACTGTCCCGAGGCCTCCCGAAGGGCTGCCCGGAGATCCGTCCGGGGAGCAGGCGAGGGAGTACATCCTCGCGGTTGGGAGGTTGTAAATCCTAGCTGCGGGGATCTGCACCGCCGATCGTCATCGACTCTACTTCCGCTGCGCTGCGAGTCGGTAACGAAAATGATCAAACCTTGCATGTAGTCTCCATAGTGGTCCTGGGCTGGTGCGTAGGTCAGAAATTTTTTGTTTTCTACCGCGTTCCCCAACAGTGGCATCAAGAGCCGTGCTATGCGTAGATGCAGGTTGCGATCTAGAATACATAGAGATGTATGGGTGTTGCACAATATAATTAGGTAGTAGATGAGATCTATTGCTGAAAATTATTTGTGCGGGTAGCAGATGAAATCTGTTACCCGATGTTCCTGTTGCTTCCCTTGAATTTGCGCAGTCCTGATCTTGACGGCATGGTGGAATCTCACAACGTTCTGGCAATCCGCGATCCTTTCATGCTGCTCCTGAGTATGCTGATTGACAGATCAACGAAGTGCTAACAGTTCTTTGGGTTCCACCATAGTTAAAGAAAGATGGATGTTTCGCAGACGAAAGGGCAATGCAGATGTGATCTGCACGGGGGTCACGCGTATGACGAAGTTTAGTATGGGGCTCGAGATTTTATTATCTCGTGTTTCATACACCCCGCAATGTTAATCTAGCGACTTGGATTATCATGCTTGATGATGGACGTTGGTAGCTTCGGTTTGTTTCGAAACCTTAGAAGCCACGTAAAATAAAATTTTGTATAAACCGATTAGAGGCGTCTAACTTGGTTTTGCAGGATGGTTTGCATGTGCATGTGATGTGGTATAGCAGTGTTCATAATAATTTGATTATGCATGAGATGACTATATGATGTAATTTGATTAACATGACATGCGTGTCATGATTCGGCATGATGGCTGGAGCCATATGATTGCACTTTAATGACCTGCTTGTCAACCTTATGTAATGCACTTATTTTATTAGCTATAGAGATAGCAATATTATCTGGTGCATCGACAAGGTGGTGGCAATCTTCGCGAAGGTGAACACCGACGTGAATGCCGAAGACGAAGAAATGAAAGACTTCTCCGTCAGAAAGGGCTATACCATATCATGCTATTATGAATTGCCTGAGATGTTTATCCCTTATGATGCACCCTTCTTGATTGCGCGGTAGTCGCTTTTTATTAGGGTGATCTCTCACAAAATATCAAGTACTTAGTGTTCTCCCAAGTGTAGCACCGTCACGGCACCTAACTTTTCGGGGTACGACATGCACACATGAGTACGAACGATTAGAGAAGTGTGAGGCGGGTGAGGTCAGACCTCGCAGCGAGATCACTTGGTTGTCTTGACGTTCAGGCAGGACAGTCCTGAGCTCGGAACACACGGATCGAAAGATGAACAAGAGTCACATAGAGATGTGATTGGCAAGTTGGCTTACCGATTGAAATTCACGTCATCAGTGATGAACCCGTCAATGGCGTCGAATTGAAATGCGGATCTTGTATCACTCACAATCAATTATGAGAGATATTGATTTGAGTGGGAGCGCACTGTAGAATTAACTTGTTTAATTCTCAGTGCAATTAATTTTGAACACTGTCTAAGTGTGGTTTGCATAATAGTTGTAGAATAATGGCTCGCGTTTCCACCTTCGCCCTATTAAATTGAATAGCTGTTAAATATCTGGTTAAAACTTTACGGTTGGTAACGTAATGTGAGGATTGTCCTCAAGAGTGCCGAGAAGGACTTGTCCTATCGCATGCTTTCGGTATTCTCCCGCTAATGCTATGGATCATATGACTCTCGTCCTTCGATCCAAAAACTAGAATTCCCTTTCAGTCAAAGTGCAATATGTTTGCTTCCATGAGACCCGAACTTCGAAAGTTTGGATAGTTATGTGATATTCATGGAATCTGAAAATCAATTTCAGAGACAGACAAAGACTAAAAGATATGAAATATCCAAAGCAATGTTTGTTTGCAAACTATTAGTAAAGGAGTTTACTATGCATTAGACTGATAAGAGAGGGATCCAGGAGAACGCCTGTCATATGATGAAAGGTGAATAAAACAACAACTTAAAGAGAAAGGAAGTGTCCGAAGGGTGTTAGTAAGACTTTCACGCCTAGGAAGTCCGGGGCTAACGCCACTCTCAAGTTGGGTGCTTCTTCTGAGAGTAGGAGAAATACTGAAAGTTAAACTGCTAGAAGTATAAAGGCAAAAGGATAGAAGACTGGAATATCCAGCTCATGTATGAATGTCATACAGGTTTTTGATGTATAGAAGGCTGGTTAAAGATATAGTTCTTGGGAATTATGGTTAAACATGTTAATCACTAATTCTTGGGTATTGTGAGTTAATCACAAAGATACCCGCTCGATTGCATTCTGTTGCAACTCGATGTAAGAACTACTATGGCCTGAAAGACTAGCCAAGAATGAGGTTTAGATACACGCAGGGAACATAGTAAATGTTACTATGCCTTCCATCGGTGTATTCCCTATGTATTTACTTTCATAATTCATTTTAGAGTTTCACACTCTAGCCCTTTGCATAAGGTATCTTGCAAGAAGGTTGTTCACAAGAGAACTTTTAATGTTCGGTGTTATGAATAACATAAGGGCCATACTTTCATTATGAATGAGACGTATGTTATGAATATTGATAATAATACATTACCTCTGGGTTTACTTTCATAATTCATTTTAGAGTTTCATACACTCTAGCCCATTGCACAATGTTTGTTGCAAAAGAGTTGTTCATAGAAACAACAATTGTTGTTCAGTATTATGAATAACATGAAGGGCCATGCTTCCATCAAAGATGGGATGTATGTTATGAATATTGATGGAAATATGATACATCCATAACACTGACGCTAAATGTCGCAAGACTAAAAGAATACCACACTAGTGTGGCACTACATTTGGTCACATTGGAGAAACCCGCATGGAAAATTCCATTATGATGGATTTTGATGTCGTTTGATTTTGAATCATCTGACACTTGCAACTTTCCTCTGAAAAGTGAAGTGACTGAAATACCATTCACATGCCATAAGGAACGAGCAAAGAACATATTGGTGATCATACATTATGATGTGTGTAGTCCAATAAATGTTGTTGCAAGTAGTGGATTTATCTATCTTCAGAAATGACTCAAGTAGATATGTGGATATTTACTTGTTGAGACGTAAGTCTGGATCTTTTGAATTCATTCATAAGGTTTTCAAAAATGAAGTAGAAGTTGTTGTAACAAGAAAATTATGTTTCTACAATTCGATTGCAGAAAGGAATATTTGAGTTACAAGTTTAGCGAATGTCTGATGAGTTGTGAAAGGGGTTTCATAACTTGCACCTCCCGGAGCACCACTGCAAGTGGAGAGTCCGTGTAGATGTAATCGAACCATTTATGACATGGTAAGATCAAAGATGACATAAATAGATTTGCCATTATCCCTTTTAAAGAGTAATGCTTTAGAGACTGCGGCTTTTACACTGAAAAGAGATCCATCAGGTCTGTTGAAATGACGCCATGGTATGGTACGCCCAACCATGTTATATCTTTTCTTAACATTTGGAATATGGGGCTTGTGTAAAAGATTACAAACCTATTCCAAATCAGACAAGTGCTACTTTGTAAGGTTATCCCAAGTCATTGGGTATTCCCCCACCACTATACCGAGGCAAAGGGTTTTGCCGCAAAACGGTATGCTTTTAAAGAGAATAGTTCTTTCAAAAGGTGAGTGGGAGGATAGTGCAACTCGACGAGATAACCAGTATCTTCGTCATCAGATCAAAGGAAAGGAACCTTGGAAGTGATTCCGGAGTTTCCTACTGCGACTGATACGGAAGTCTCTACAATAAAATGTATGGACTTCAGTCGAACTTGCAGCTGAACCCCGTAGGCAAGGCTCGTGCAAACCTCTCAGGTGCGCAAACGAGATATTGTTGTTGGACAACAGTATACCTACGATACACAAGGAAGCGGTGATGGGCCCTGACTCCGGAATTGGCTAAATGCTAATACAATCCGAGATAGTTTCCATATAAATGTTTCAAGATTAAAATCTTGATACACCTTTCGGAAGGCTTAGAGTCTAACGAATATTTATGAAACTAAAAACTGATACGGATAAAATGTTTTACCCATAAAGCTCGACTTGTTGCAATAACAAGTTCAAGGAGTTGACTACGATGAGATTGTCTCACCGTAGCAATGCTTGAAGTCGGTTCGGGTTGAACTAGCAATTAATACATATTTCAATCATGAGATATGAAACATGGATGACAAAAGGATTTCCATCTGATGGAAATGAAACCTAGGACTTGTATGTGATACAGTCCAAAGTAATTTGTCGATCCAGAGGATGCTAGTAAGTATGCAAACTTCAGAGTTCCAGCGATGGACAGAAGAGAGCAAAGTGGAGTTGGAATCTTCGTTTTTGATGGAATGGTCAAAGGGGTTTTGACTTCATCAAATGGGTATCGAAGATGCTTGTGATTCAAGAAAGTAAGTGGGAGCATAATAATATTTCTAAAAACCTTGTGTACTTGACACATTGTTAATTGGAAATCAATTTCTTGACATGAATTAAGGACTTCATTTGAAAATAGTTTTTTTTGATGAAGTGCTTGGGCTAAATAGCCTCAATATTAGGCATGATGATCTATGGAGATAGATTTACCTAATAGGGCTAAGCAATGAATACATATTGACAAGATGCTAAAACCTTTTAGCATTTAAAACGCCAAGGAGTAATTCTTGCCGAAGTCACATGGAAAGAGTTTTTGCAAGACTCAGTGTCCCAAAACACTGATGAGTGAAATACATGATGGAGATTCCACACACTCTTGTGTTTGGATTAATCATGTATTCCATGGTATGTAAAGCAACCAGATATGTCCGATACTCCAAAGTTGTTGCGAGTATGGATACCAAAGTGATCAAAGTACTGATCATAGGACAGCAGTGAAAGATGTCATTAAAGTACTAGAGTAGTAGTGATGACATGTTTTCTCGCAAGCAGAGATTATGAAGTGCTCGTTGTAAGTAATTACATCAATACAGTCTTCATCAATGCTCCATGCGATTTTCGATTTAAGTTAAGGGTTTTGTGTAATACATAATATGGTGGCACGGTAGTTGGAAATTGTTCCAAACAAGATACTGTGGCGAATTCTATAACAAAGGCTAAGTATGTTGACGCTTAAGAAGCGACAAAGAAGTTGTTGAATCATATAGTTCATTCATGAACTTAGTACGGTTCCAAGATGGCTTTGGTCTATGGGACACTATTGCAGATAGTTGCTCCATAGCTCAGTCTGAGGAATCAGGTTTCGACCAATGATTCACACATATGCAAAGCCAAGTCCACACAAAATATGAATTTTGTGAAAGCGTGAAAACGCGAGGATATGCAAAGTTACACACGGAGCTGAAGTTGTCAGATCCGTTGGACATCAGGCTATACCACAAGCGAAGCATATTTTACACCGGTATGCCATAGGTGTAAAGTGCATTAGCATTGACTAGATTATTGACTCTAGTTCAAGTGGGAGTCTGTAGGAGATATGCCCTAGAGGCAATAATAAATGTTATTGATTATCTCCCTGTTCATAATTAGGTTTATGTTCCATGTTATAACTGCTATGGTTCTCGAGTCTGCAATAACCACGACGCTCGGAGGAAGACTCATATGCACGTGTGGAATAATAAATGGTAAAATGTATTCCTAGTCTGGCCTCTAAGACTGGCTCAAGTATTGCATGATGATCTTGTTTTCTTGATCATGGGCATGGCTATGCCGGCAATTTTGAGGGCACAATGTTAGAAGAACATTTGTGTTGAATCCACCCGAATTGATGTTATGCTATGAGATTCATTCGTCATAAGTTAATGGTTTATAACACAGAGATGGTTAACGTTTGCATAATTCCTTAGACCATGAGAGTATCGAGTTTCTTCATGCTTGCTTCATGAACTTTGGGGTTTGTTAAACGTCATCCGTAAATGGGTGGCTATTACGGCGGCTTACGGGTTCATGGAAAAGTATGTCAAGTAACTTGATAGCTCAAGATTGGGATTTGCTCCTCCGACGATGGAGAGATATCTCTAGGCCCTCTCAGTGTTACGGTATCATCATCGTCTGGCCAGACACTTTGTGATTTGATCACGGGGATGCCGGAACACGGGAACGAGAAAAGAGAACAATACCGGTAACGAGGTAACTGGCATAGTGGACAAGTTGTTGATCCACGGGGATGCCAACATGTCTCACCTCGGGTATTTGTAACATAGCGCGAAGCAACAGGAATAGCACACGGCAACTGGAGGTTCACTCGAATATTCATTCGTGTGGGTATAGGGGTCAATATGGGTGTCCACGGCTCCGATGTTGATCATTGATCGGAAGGGGTTCCGGGTCATGTCTATGCTTCACCGAACCTATAGGGTCACACGCTTAAGGGTCATCTATCTGTTGAATACTAGACAGGGAGTCTGAGAGAAATTCACCGAAAATGTTTCGGAGACAACGGAAGAATTACGGAGAGAGAGAACACCGAAAGAGTTTTGGTAAAACTGAAAAGTTGTTTCAGGGGATACCATTAAGTCAAATTGGTTTCGGCACATGCCTGATAATTCTTGGAGGGTGCCAGAATCATTCTGGAAACTTTCTGGAATTTTCCGGGATGAAAACCGGAAATGTTCCGGAGCTGCCGAAACCGCTTCAGATGCTTTTCGCAGATGAATAGTGGAATCACTATTATGAATAGTGAAAATATCTGAGGGCATTTTGGTATTTTTACCATAGTCTCTCACCCTATAAATAGGAGGTGAGGAGGCAGCCCAAAACTCACTCTTACTCTCATACAAATGCCATGCATGATCTGGCTCTCTCTCTCCCTCCCAGCAAAATAGTTTCGTAGAGCCGAAAGGCTGTCTGGGTTCCGGCAGGAACTAGTTCTGGACGGCGAACCCCTGCCGGATAGATGACACCGTATGTGTGCAACTCTGTAGAGAGATCGTAGTTTCGGTCTTAGTTCTAGAGTGCCTCCCGGAGGGCTCTCCAAGTGACCGTCCGAGATTCTGAGGTCCTCCCGAAGGGCTGTCCGAGGATCCGTCCGGTGGGACTATCCGAGGGACTGTTCTGAGGTCCTCCCGAAGGGCTGTCCGAGGATCCGTCCGGTGGGACTATCCGAGGGGCTGTTCTGAGGTGAATTGATTCGCCCAAGCATGAACGAGGCACAAACTGCCAATATTTTCCATAAAATAAATAAAAAATGTGATGGCTCAACGGTCTCCATATACAAGTGTCAGCGGAGTGGGCGAAGGTAGCAGCAGAACTTGTGAGCAAGACCCTTTTCTTTTTGTTTGGTGGGTCCAGACCAGCATCATTGCATCTCAACTCGCCCAGTGCGCATGACAAGTCCTTTCACCGCATGCAAAAAGAAAAAATGGCCCCAAGCAGCACCTCCCTGACATGGCTACAACAATGTTGTCAATTCATCTCGGCCTCCATCAAAAAGGTGGCTATGACCGGTCCTGGTCTGCCTCCTAGAGCAGACCTATACCCTCGCATCCTGCAAAATTTCTGACTAATGAACCTGCGGGTGCGAAATGAGCTGCTGCTGTCATTCCTCCACACGAATCTTCAAGTATGTTTGCCCGTCCGATAATAGGGTGTCGGGGCACCCGGGTGCTATAGCACCTTTCCGCGACGGGTAAAGGTCCGGCAAGCTCATCCCGGCGAACAATTTGGTCCCGCGCTGCAGCAACGCCAGGAACACGTCGCGATTCTTGAACCTGCTCCCGAAGACGGCTCGCACTGACGAGTCGTCGGCCTACGCCGACAGCAGCTCACTGAGATTCACCGTGCCTCGCGATGCAGATGCCGCCACAACGCGGAGTAGCCGGCTGGCCTTCTCCTCTCGTACGGTGCGGAAGGAACGCACACGCCGGGCGCTGAGCAGCTCGACGGTGCAGATCTTGCGGAGCTGGCGCCACTCGTCGCCGTAGGGCGTGAAGATGATCCCATCGGCGCCCCGCGGGATGGACAGGCGCACCATGCGGCTCATGTGGAGGGAGGCGAAGTCGACGTCGCGGGACACCATGACCTCGCGCGCGGCGTCCGCGGAGGAGGCGACGACGACGGGCAGCCCGCCGAGGCGGAGCATGATGACTGAGCCGTGGCGCCGTGCGAGCTCCCGCATGGCGCGGTGCGGCAGGTCCCACGCGAGGTGGTGGAGGTGGCCAAGCAC
This sequence comes from Elymus sibiricus, assembly GCA_039707655.1. Taxonomy (NCBI): domain Eukaryota; kingdom Viridiplantae; phylum Streptophyta; class Magnoliopsida; order Poales; family Poaceae; genus Elymus; species Elymus sibiricus. The sequence continues at coordinate 490,909,113 of CM077675.1, forward strand.
CGGGAGCGCCCACGGCGATGGAGGCAGACGGATGGCCGGCGTGCAGCGGCGGTTGAGCCATAGGAAGGGGGCGATGGCCAGGAGAGGGACGAGGAGGAGGTAGAGCGGCAGCGACTCCATGGCGCGTACAACGGATGGGACGTGGAAGATGACAAATGCAGCTGCAGGCCGCAGCTTGGTCGCACGGGCCCTCGTTTTGTCCAAGGCGTTGGACGTGTTGTCCAAGTCCTCATGCGACTCAAGCTCAGCCATGCCCACTTTCATTTTTGCATTTTCTCAAAGATGCAAAGTCACTAATAATGGTATCAATACCAATCTCATCCAATGATTTCTTCTCAATGCACAAAATTGCAAGAAAAATTAACCTATTTTGAGACATTATTGACCTCAACTAGTTATTCAACAATTTCAACATTGAGAGCATCTCCAACAAGCGCGCAATGCGCGGCGTGCAAAAAATGTCTTTACAGCATCGAAATAGCCAGTTTGTGTGCGCAGGTGGGTGCTGGCTCCAGCGGCCGCTGCAAAATATAGCGCGCGCGAGCCGCTCCAGCAGGCGCTGCAAAAAAAACGTCGCGCGCACCTAGCACAAACAACATATGCACTCCAAACAAAACCAAGAAGATCAAACACATAAAAAATAAATTAACAATAAATAGTTCAATTTTATTACAACTCAAACAAATTGTTTATCACCCAATACAACAAATAGTTAAACAATACAACATCAAACATACAAAGCACCATGCGTTTTGTCGTCCATTTGATACGTCTTCAACGTATCTATAATTTTTGATTGTTACATGCTGTTATATTATCATTCTTGGATGTTTTACAATCATTTTATAGCAACTTTATATCATTTTTTGGACCTAACCTATTGACATAGTGCCAAAGTGTCAGTTGCTGTTTTTGCTTGTTTTTTTACTTCGCAGAAAATCAATACCCAACGGAGTCCAATCGCGACGAAACTTTTTGGAGATTTTTTTGGACCAGAAGACACCCAGTGGGCCAAAGAAGTGCCGGAGAGGTGGGCCATGTAGACCACAACCCACCAGGGCGCACCGGGGGGCCCCGGCACGCCCTGATGGGTTGTGCCCTCCTCGGGGCCCCTCTCCACCGCCTCTGATGCCTATAAATTCCCAAATATTCCAAAAACCCTAGCGGAGTCGACGAAACACAATTCCAGCCGCCGCAAGTTCCAGAACCTCGAGATCCAATCTAAACACCATCACGGAGGGGTTCATCTTCTTCATAGGTGCCTCTCCGATGATGCGTGAGTAGTCCACCATAGACCTACGGATCCGTAGGCAGTAGCTAGATGGCTTCCTCTCTCTCTCTTACGATTCTCAATACAATGGTTTCTTGGAGATCTATTTGATGTAAACTTTTGCGGTGTGTTTGTTGGGATCCGATGAATTTTGAGTTCATGATCAGTTTCTATCCATGAATATTATTTGAGTCTTCTTTGATCTCTTATATGCATGATTACTTATAGCCTCGTATTTCTTCTTCGAATCTTTGGTTTAGTAAGGCCAACTAGATCGACTTTTCTTGCCATGGGAAGAGGTGCTTTGTGATGGGTTCGATCTTGCGGTGTTCTTTCCCAGTGACAGAAGGGGCAGCAAGACATGCATGTATCGTTGCTATTAAGGATAACAAGATGGGGTCTATTCCTACATGAATAGATCTTGTCTACATCATGTCATCGTTCTTATTGCATTACTCCATTTTTCCATGAACTTAATACACTAGACGCATGCTGGATAGCGGTCTATGTGTGGAGTAATAGAGGTAGATGCAGGCAGGAGTCAGTCTACCTATCTTGGACGTGATGCCTATATAATGATCATCGCCTTAGATATCGTCATGACTATTCGATTTTCTATCAATTGCTCAACAGTAATTTGTTCACCCACCGTGCGCTATACTCATGAGAGAAGCCACTAGTGAACCCTACGGCCCCCGGGTCTACTTTTCCAACATAATGCTTTCAGATCTATCTTTTTTGCAACTTTATTTTCAGATCTACAAAACCAAAAACCCAAAAACATATTGCTGCATATTTTATTTGCTCTCTTTATTTTGTGTTCTTGAGAGATCTATCTCTCCTATCTATCACTACCTAATCTATCTTTTTACCGTAGACAGGTTGACAACCTCTCTTTCACGTTGGGTTGCAAGTATTTGTTGTTTGTGTGCAGGTGTTGCTTATTGGGTGGTTGTGATCCTCCTACTGGTTCGATAACCTTGGTTTCATAACTGAGGGAAATACTTACCGTCGCTGTGCTGCATCATCCCTTCCTCTTTGGGGAAATACCGACGCAGTCTCAAGCCACGTCAAAGGAATTTCTGGCGCCGTTGCCGGGGAGGAAGCGGTCTCTTCTACGTGCCTATCATAGGCGCCGAGGGGACTCCATCATCATCTACCAGGTTCCTAATCACAAATCTCATCTCCTTGCAATTATATTATTTGCCATTTGCCTCTCGTTTTCCTCTCCCCCACTTCACCAATTTGCTATTTTATTCGCCCTCTTTTTCGTTTGCCCTTTTCTCGCCGGATCTCTTCCTTGCTTGCAATCTTGTTTGCTTGTCACCATGAGTGATTTTGGTATGGCAGAAACAGATGATGGCAGGACTCCTAAAATTGGACGTTCTCGTAATCTGGATTCTAAAACTTTTGTTTTGGGGCAAGGGAACGTTATAGGAAAAGAAACTATCCAAGAGTTTTTCAATTGCGTTTGGAATTTGACTCTCGATGATACTTCTATACTGAAAAGAACTAAATCTTATGCGGAAGCTATCTCGGCACTAGTTCTAAAACTTGAAAATAGATTTATTCGTACCCATCCTACCTTGCAAAGGTTGTTTTATGAGCTACCCGTCATAAAGAATCCCAAAGCTAAGAAGTTGGCTACCCTTGTTCTTATGAATGAATTTGATCACATAGTACGGGAAGCTAGGGAGATCTTTGACTTTTATGGTATGAGCCGTGAAAAACTGGTGATAGGAGAAATCCCTTACAATAGTGATTACATGATGAGATATTTGCTTGGAAAAAATCAAATTTTTGATGAGAATCTCAAAAAGGAAGTCCCCGTTTTAGATATGATCCAACAAGTTTTCAATGACGTTAACCAACAATATTCTTGGATCGTGGCCGGGAATCAAAGGGGGTACGTAGAGGGACAACTTGATAGTGCTAAGGTTGTTATGGATGATGTGTTTCAAGTTCTATTTGCAAAACCTATTGACAAAAACACCTCAACCGAAATCAAAGATGACAATACTTGAATATATGTGTTATGCCTAGCTAGGGGCGTAAAACGATAGCGCTTGTTGAGAGGCAACCCAATGAATAAATAATTTTTTGCTTTTTCCTTTCTGTTTTTTAGTGTTGACACAATTATGCCTCTGTTATGATTGTGTTTTTATGGTTTATTTAGTGTTTGTGCCAAGTAAAGCCTTTAGGATGATTCATAGGATGAGTAGAAGCGATGCTGAATCTGAAACAGAAACTTTGCGTCCAGTATATGAATTTTCATTTTTTTCTGGAACGTGATCTTGAGCTGAAATTTTAACACAATGTTGCTATAGAAATTCCTTACGTTGTCCTAAATTTTTAGAATTTTTAGAGTTACATAAGTATGGTTAGTGTACAGATTACTACAGACTGTTCTGTTTAAGACAGATTCTGTTTTCTTTGCATTGTGTGCTTGTTTTGATGAATCTATGGTTTGTATCGGGGGGTATAATCCATGGTAAAGTTGAAATACAGTTGGTATAATGCAATAATAAAATATGAATAGGTTTGAAACAGCACCTAAAGTAGTGATTTTCTTTATTATACTAACGGATCTCACGAAGATTTTGTTGAGTTTTGTGTGATTGAAGTTTTCAAGTTTTGCGTGAGATCACGATGGATGAAGGAATAAGGAGTAATAAGAGCCTAAGCTTGGGGATGCTACCGCACCCCCAAGATATATCCAAAGAGAAACAAGCAACTAAGCATGGGGATGCCCCCGAGTGGCATCCCCTCTTTCTTCTAACGACCATCGATATTTTACTTGGAGCTACATTTTTATTCGTCACATATCATGAGTTTTGCTTGGAGCGTCTTGTATCTTTGCTTGCTTTGTTTGTTAGTTTGTCACTTGTATCCTTGCTGTACACACCTATTTGAGAGAGCCAAAATTATGCTATGATTTGTTACAATTGCTCTTTGTGCTTCACTTAAACTTTTTGAGCTATAGAATTGCTCTAGTGCTTCACTTATATCTTTTTGAGCACGGTGTGCTTGGAAATTTTTGTAGCAATGCTCTCATGCTTCACTTAGATTAATTTGAGAGTTATTAAACTTTGAAGAAATCCTCTCATGCTTCGCTTATACCATTTTGAGAGATGAAATCTTTATGCTTATGTGCTTCACTTAAATTTGTTTGAGCTTGCCAAAAACCAATGGCTATATATGAAACTAGTCCCAAAGTAATAGATATCCAAGGAGGATATAATAAAAACTTTCATGAAGATCATTGGGCAAATTAAACTTGATTCCTTGTAATAGTTTTGAAACATGATGATAGTAATATGTGAGTTATGCTAGTGAGTAATTATGCTTAGTAGGAATATTGGTGTTAAGGTTTGTGATTTCCTATGCATGCACGAAAGTCAATAGTTATGCAATGAAGTTACATCCTACTTATGGTGCATTATTCGGTGTTAGTTATGCTCAATGCTCGCTTATGTGAATTTTCGTTTCTTGGTTTGGTTGCTTCTCAATCTATTTGCTAGCCTCCATTTGTACTAAGTAGAAATACTACTTGTGCATCCAAAATCCTTAAACCAAGTTTTGCCTTATGAGTCGACTATACCTACCTATATGCGGATGCGGTATTTCCATGCCGTTCCAAGAAAAATTGTATGTGCCATCTCTAAATTTTCAAAACAAATTTTCTCTTTTGTGTGCAAGTACCGCTCATGAAACGGTGGTGAGTGTCCAATAGTTTTCCATGCTAGATGTGTTATTGATACGTCCATTTTGCATCATGATTTCCTACTGTTATTTACTTTGTTCTGTTGAATAATAATGCTTTGGGAGTGTTTCTAATGCCTTTTCTCTCATAATATGCAAGGTTTACACAAGGAGGGAGAATACCGGCAGCTGGAATTCTGGACCCAAGAAAAGCACGTCGGAGATACCTATTCTGCACAACTCCAATGAAGCTGAAATTTTACGGAGAATATTTTTGCATTTAATAAAAAATACTGGAGCTGAAAACCACCGGAGGGGGCCTCCCAGGTGGGCACAACCCACCAGGGCGCGCCAGGCCCCCCTGGGCGCGCCCTGATGGGTTGTGCTCAGCCTGGCCCACCTCCGGTGCCCATCTTCTGGTATAAGGTCACTCTTGACCTAGAAAAAATAGGAGGAGGACTTTCGGGATGAAGCGCCACCGCCTCAAGGTGGAACTTGCGCAGGAGCACTTTTGCGCTCCGGCGGAGCGATTTCGTCGGGGGAACTTCCCTCCCGAAGGGGGAAATCGAAGCTATCGTCATCACCAACACCCCTCTCATCTTTGGGAGGCCAATCTTCATCAACATCTTCAGCAACATCACCAACACCCCTCTCAAACCCTAGTTCATCTCTTGTGTTCAATCTTTGTACCGGAACCTTAGATTGGTACCTGTGGGTGACTAGTAGTGTTGATTACCTTGCGTAGTTAATTACTATATGGTTTATTTGGTGGAAGATTATATGTTTAGATCCATTATGCTATTCAATACTCCTCTGATCTTGAGCATGATTATTATTTGTGAGTAGTTACCTTTGTTCTTGAGGTCACGGGAGAAGTCATGTTGCGAGTAATCATGTGAATTTGATATGTGTTCGATATTTTGATGATATGTATGTTGTGATTCCCTTGGTGGTGTCATGTGAACGCCGACTACATGACACTTCACCATTCATGGGCCTAAGGGAATGGATTGTGGAGTAGTTATTAGATGATGGGTTGCTAGAGTGACAGAAGCTTGACGTGGCTTGGACTGCGTCGGTATTTCCCCAAAGAGGAAGGGATAATGCAGCACAGCGACGGTAAGTATTTCCCTCAGTTATAAAAACCAAGGTTATCGAACCAGTAGGAGGATCACCACCACCCAATAAGCAGCACCTACACACAAACAACAAATACTTGCAACCCGACGCGAAAGAGAGGTTGTCAATCTCTCTACGGTAAATAGATAGATTAGGTAGTGATAGATAGGAGAGATAGATCTCTCAAGAACACAAATAAAAAGAGTAAATATGCAGAAATATGATTTTTGAGTTTTTGGTTTTGTAGATCTGAAAACAAAGATTACAAAAAACGTAGATCGGAAAGCAATATGATAGGGAAAGTAGACGCGGGGGCCGTAGGGTTCACTAGTGGCTTCTCTCATGAGTATAGCGCACGGTGGGTGAACAAATTACTGTTGGGCAATTGATAGAAAATCGAATAGTCATGACGATATCCAAGGCGATGATCATTATATAGGCATCACGTCCAAGATAGATAGACCGACTCCTGCCTGCATCTACCTCTATTACTCCACACATCGACTGCTATCCAGCATGCGTCTAGTGTATTAAGTTCATGGAAAAAAGGAGTAATGCAATAAGAACGATGACACGATGTAGACAAGATCTATTCATGTAGGAATAGACCCCATCTTGTTATCCTTAATAGCAACGATACATGCGTGTCTTGTTGCCCCTTCTGTCACTGGGAAAGAACACCGCAAGATCGAACCCATCACAAAGCACCTCTTCCCATGGCAAGAAAAATCGATCTAGTTCGCCTAACTAAACCAAAGATTCGAAGAAGAAATACGAGGCTATAAGTAATCATGCATATAAGAGATCAAATAAGACTCAAATAATATTCATGGATAGAAACTGATCATGAACTCAAAATTCATCGGATCCCGACAAACACACCGCAAAAGTTTACATCAAATAGATCTCCAAGAGACCATTGTATTGAGAATCATAAGAGAGAGAGAGAAGAAGCCATCTAGCTCTTACCTACAGACCCATAGGTCAATGGTGGACTACTCACGCATCATCGGAGAAGCACCTATGAGGAAGATGAACCCCTCCGTGATGGTGTTTAGATTGGATCTCGCGGTTCTGGAACTTGCGGCGGCTGGAATTGTGTTTCGTCGACTCCTCTAGGGTTTTTGGATTTCCAGGGAATTTATAGGCACGATAGTCGGTTGAGGGGGTGCCCGAGGTGCCCAGCACCCACCAGGCCACGCAAGGGGGCCTCTGGCGCGCCCTGGTGGGGGCTGGCCACCCTGGGCCCCCTCTTCTGGTGTTCTTTGGCCCATCTGGTTTCTTCTGGTCCGTAAAAAAACCACAAAAATCCCCGCAGCGTTTCCTCTCTGTTTGGTACTGATTTTCTGCGAAGTTAAAAACAAGCAAAAACAGCAACTGGCACTTTGGCACTATGTCAATAGGTTAGTCCCAAAAAATGATATAAAGTTGTAATAAAATGATTGTAAAACATCCAAGAATGATAATATAACAGCATGGAACAAGCAAAAATTATAGATACGTTGGAGACGTATCAGCATCCCCAAGTTTAATTCCTACTCGTCCTCGCGTAGGTAAATGATAAAAACAGAATTTTTTATGTGGAATGCTGCCTAACATGTTCATCATATTCTTTTCTTCTTTGTATAGCATGGACATTTGTACTTGTAAATGATTCAAAGCAATATTCTAGTTTTAACTTAATGACTTCAATACTCAAGCATGTCAACAAGCAACCATGTCTTTCAAAATATCAACAATAAAGAAAGTTATCCCTAGCCCATCATGCTCAATCATTGATCCATTCATGAAACACACTCAAATATTAGCTATGCCCAATGCTCAAGTACGATCATAGTGCCCCCTAGTTGGTGCTTATAAGAGAAGATGGAGACTCAAAGCAAAAATAAAAATTGCACACAGTAAATAGATAGGCCCTTCGCAGAGGGAAGTAGGGATTTGTAGAGGTGCCAGAGCTCAAAGTTTTAAATTGAGAGAGAACAAATATTTTGGGTGGCATGCTTTTCCTGTCAACGAAAACGACAAAGTAGCTCACAATACTTTCCATGCTAGATATATCATAGGCGGTTCCCTAACAGAAAATAAAGTTTATTCCTTTTTCCACCAAACTTTCACTTTCCATGGCGGGCCGTATCCACGGTTGCCTTCCATACCAACACTTTCCAAGGAATTTATTATTTGACAACGTAAAGTAAATGTTTTTTCTTTTTCATTTTGGGAATGGGCATCCCTATTACCGCCGCACTCTCATGCAATGACAAGTGAATAAACACTCATCTTGAGAATAACACATCTAGCATGGAAAAATATTGGACACTCCCCACCGTTTCATGAGCGGTACGGGCATACAAAAGAGAAAATTCATTTTGAAAATTTAGAGATGGCACATACAAATTTGCTTGGAACGGCATGGAAATGCCGCATATAGGTAGATATGGTGGACTCATAAGGCAAAACTTGGTTTAAGGATTTTGGATGCACAAGTAGTATTTCTACTTAGTACAAATGAAGGCTAGCAAATATATTGGGAAGCAACCAAACCAAGAAACGAAAAATCACATAAGTGAGCATTGAACATAACTAACACCGAATCATGCACCACAAGTAGGATGTAACTTCATTGCATAACTATTGACTTTCGTGCATGCATAGGGAGTCACAAACCTTAACACCAATATTCCTACTAAGCATAATTACTCATTAACATGACTCACATATTACTATCATCATATTTCAAAACTATTACAAGGAATCGAGTTTAATTTGTCCAATGACATTCATGAAAGTTTTTATTATATCCTCCTTGGATATCTATCACTTTGGGACTAGTTTCATATATTGCCATTGCTTTTTGGCAAGCTCAAACAAATTTAAGTGAAGCACATGAGCATAAAGATTTCATCTCTCAAAAAGGTTTAAGTGAAGCATGAGAGGATTTCTTCAAAAATTTACTAACTCTCAAATTAATCTAAGTGAAGCACGAGAGTATTTCTACAAAAGCTTCCAAGCACACCATGCTCAAAAAGATATAAGTGAAGCACTAGAGCAATTCTATAGCTCAAAAAGTTTAAGTGAAGCACATAGAGCAATTCTAACAAATCATAGCATGATCGATTTTGGCTTTCTCAAGGAGGTGTGTACAGCAAGGATACAAAGGGAAAACTAACAAACAAAGAAAGCAAAGATACAAGACGCTCCAAGCAAAACACATGATATGTGACGGATAAAAATATAGCCCCAAGTAAAATATCGATGGTCGTTAGAAGAAAGAGGGGATGCCACTCGGGGTCATCCCCAAGCTTAGTTGCTTGTTACTCTTTGGATATATCTTGGGGGTGCGGTAGCATCCCCAAGCTTAGGCTTTTGCTACTCCTTATTCCTTCATCCATCGTGATCTCACCCAAAACTTGAAAACTTCAATCACACAAAACTCAACAAAATCTTCGTGAGATCCGTTAGTATAAGAAAGCAAATCACTACTTTAGGTAATGTTGTAAACCCTTTCAAATTTTATAATTGCATTATACCTACTGTATTTTAACTTTACCATGGATTATACCCTCCAATACAAACCATAGATTCATCAAAACAAGCACACAATGCAACAAAAACAGAATCTGTCTCAAACAGAACAGTCTGTAGTAATCTGTACCAGACCCATACTTATGTAACTCAAAACATTCTGAAATATTATGACAACGTAAGGAATTTGTATAGAAACACTTTTTTAAAATTTCATCTCAATATCACGTTCCAGCAAAAAATGAAAATTCATATACTGGACGCAAAGTTTCTGTTTCAGATTCAGCATCACTTCTACTCATCCTATGAATCATCCTAACGGTTCTACTTGGCACAAGCACTAAATAAACCATAAAAACACAATCATAACAGAGGCATAATTGTGTCAACACTCAAAAACAGAAAGGAAAAAGTAAAAATTTATTTATTCATTGGGTTGCCTCCCAACAAGCGCTATCGTTTTACGCCCCTAGCTAGGCATATTGGATAGATTCAAGTATTGTCATCTTTGGTTTTGGATCCATAGGATGTCCTCATGATTGATTCATATGGTGGATTAATTCTTGTTCTAGGTAAGTGTTCCATACCCTTTCTCAAGGGAAATTAAAAACGAATATTGCCTTCTTTCATATCAATCACGACACCTATAGTGCGTAAAAATGGTCTACCAAGTATAATGGGACAAGACGGATTGCAATCAATATCAAGCACAATAAAATCAATGGGAACATAATTCCTATTTACAATAATATGAACATCATTAATTCTTCCCAAAGGCCTTTTAATAGTAGAATCCACCAAGTGCAAATTAAGAGAACATTCTTCCATGTTGGTAAGACCAAGCACATCACATAGAGATTTCGGAATCGTGGAAACACTAGCACCCAAATCACACAAAGCAAATCATTCATAATTTTTAATCTTGACCTTAATGGTAGGTTCCCACTCATCATGCAATTTTCTAGGAATAGAAATCTCCAACTCCAACTTTTCTTCAAAAGATTTCATCATGGCATCAACGATATGTTTAGTAAAAGCTTTATTTTGCTCATAAGCATGGGGGGAATTCAACATAGATTGCAACAAAGAAATACATTCAATTAAGGAGAAACTATCATAGTTAAAATCTTTGCAATCCAAGATAGTGGGCACATCACTAGTTAAAGTTTTGACCTCTTCAAACCCACTTTCATCTAAAATTTCATCAAGATTTTCACCCTCCAAATTATTGGGACGCCTTCTAGATAAAGTTGACTCTACTTCAGTCCCTTCATTAACAATTTTAACATTACTAAACAAGGAGTCAATAGAATAAACACCAATCACTTTAAGATCTACATCACTTTTATCTTCTAGAGATATTGGTTTGGCGGCCATTTGATTTATCAAAGTAGCTTGCGCATCGGAGATTTTTCCAAGCAAATTTTCAGCATGAGCATATTTAGATTGGAGATTGCAAACTTCCCTACTAATATCATCAAGTTGCTTTGTTATGGCATCTAGCACGGCAGAGTGTTCTCTAAGCTCATCGGTAAAATACTTATTATGCTCAAATTGCGTAGTCATATATTCCTTAGTACTTTTCTCAATTTCAAGCAAAATATTTTGATAAGAAACTTCATAGTATTTTCGTTGGGGCATCATGACAACGCAAACAAGATTGCAAGCAAGGAAAAGATCTGGCAAGAAAAAGGGCAAGCGAAAAAGAGGGTGAATAAAACGGCAAATTGGTGAAGTGGGGGAGAGGAAGACGAGAGGCAAATGGCAAATAATGTAATTGCAAGGAGATGAGATTTGTGATTAGGAACCTGGTAGATGATGATGGAGTCCCCTCGGCTCCTACGATAGGCACGTAGAAGAGACTGCTTCCTCCCCGGCAACGGCGCCAGAAATTCCTTTGACGTGGCTTGGACTACGTCGGTATTTCCCCAAAGAGGAAGGGATGATGCAGCACAGCGACGGTAAGTATTTCCCTCAGTTATGAAACCAAGGTTATCGAACCAGTAGGAGGATCACCACCACCCAATAAGCAGCACCAGCACACAAACAACAAATACTTGCAACCCGACGCGAAAGAGAGGTTGTCAATCTCTCTACGGTAAATAGATAGATTATGTAGTGATAGATAGGAGAGATAGATCTCTCAAGAACACAAATAAAAAGAGTAAATATGCAGCAATATGTTTTTGGGTTTTTGGTTTTGTAGATCTGAAAACAAAGATTGCAAAAAACGTAGATCGGAAAGCAAAATGATAGGGAAAGTAGACCCGGGGGCCATAGGGTTCACTAGTGGCTTCTCTCATGAGTATAGCGCACGGTGGGTGAACAAATTACTGTTGGACAATTGATAGAAAATCGAATAGTCACGACGATATCCAAGGAGATGATCATTATATAGGCATGATGTCCAAGATAGATAGACCGACTCCTGCCTGCATCTACCTTTATTACTCCACACATCGACCGCTATCCAGCATGCATCTAGTGTATTAAGTTCATGGAAAAATGGAGTAATGCAATAAGAACGATGACATGATGTAGACAACATCTATTCATGTAGGAATAGACCCCATCTTGTTATCCTTAATAGCAACGATACATGTGTGTCTTGCTGCCCCTTCTGTCACTGGGAAAGAACACCGCAAGATCGAACCCATCACAAAGCACCTCTTCCCATGGCAAGAAAAATCGATCTGGTTGGCCTAACTAAACCAAAGATTCGAAGAAGAAATACGAGGCTATAAGTAATCATGCATATAAGAGATCAAAGAAGACTCAAATAATATTCATGGATAGAAACTGATCATGAACTCAAAATTCATCGGATCCCAACAAACACACCGCAAAAGTTTACATCAAATAGATCTCCAAGAGACCATTGTATTGAGAATCATAAGAGAGAGAGAGAAGAAGCCATCTAGCTACTGCCTACGGACCCGTAGGTCTATGGTGGACTACTCATGCATCATCGGAGAGGCACCTATGAGGAAGATGAACCCCTCCGTGATGGTGTTTAGATTGGATCTCGCGGTTCTGGAACTTGCGGCGGTTGGAATTATGTTTCGTCGACTCCTCTAGGGTTTTTGGATTTCCAGGGAATTTATAGGCACGATAGTCGGTTGAGGGGGTGCCCGAGGTGCCCGGCACCCACCAGGCCGTGCCAGGGGGCCTCTGGCGCGCCCTGGTGGGGGCTGGCCACCCTGGGCCCCCTCTTCTGGTGTTCTTTGGCCCATCTGGTTTCTTCTAGTCCATAAAAAATCCACAAAAATCCCCGCAGCCTTTCATCTCTGTTTGGTACTGATTTTCTGCGAAGTAAAAAACAAGCAAAAACAGCAACTGGCACTATGGCACTATGTCAATAGGTTTGTCCCAAAAAAGGATATAAAGTAGTAATAAAATGATTGTAAAACATCCAAGAATGATAATATAAAAGCATGGAACAAGCAAAAATTATAGATACGTTGGAGACGTATCAAAGCTTAAACCCTAGTTTATGCGCTACTTCGTAAGGGGCTGATTTGGATCCACATGTTTAATGCTATGGTTAGACTTTGTCTTAATACTTTTCTCGTAGTTGTGGATGCTTGCGAGGGGGTTAATCATAGGTAGGTTGTTAGTTCAAGTAAGAACAACACCTTAGCACCGGTCCACCCACATATCAAATTATCAAAGTAGCGAACACGAATCAAACCAACATGATAAAAGTGACTAGACGAAATTCCCGTGTACCCTCAAGAACACTTTGCCTATTACTAGTGATTGTTCTGGCCAGTCCTTTGCCTCAAAAGGATTGGGCTACCTTGCTGCACCTTGTTTACCATTACCGTTACTTGCTCGCTATAAATTATCTTGCTATCAAACTATCTGTTACCTACAATTTTAGTGCTTGCAGAAATTACCTTGCTGAAAACCGCTTGTCATTTCCTTCTGCTCCTCGTTGGGTTCGACACTCTTACTTATCGAAAGGACTACGATTGATCCCCTATACTTGTGGGTCATCAGTTATTCTCAATATGAGTGTTTATTCACTTTTCATTGCACGAGAGTGCGGCGGTAAAAGGGATGCCCATTCCCGAAATGAAAAAGAAAAAAAAATACTTTATGTTGTCAAATAATAAATTACTTGGAAAGTGTTGGTATGGAAGGCAACCGTGGATACAGCCCGCCATGGAAAGTGAAAGTTTGGTGGAAAAAGGAATAAACTTTATTTTTTGTTTGGGAACCGCCTATGATATATCTAGCATGGAAAGTATTGTGAGCTACTTTGTCGTTTTCGTTGACATGAAAGGCATGCCACCCAAAATATGTTTCTCTATGAATTTAAAACTTTGAGCTCTGGCACCTCTACAAATCCCTACTTCCCTCTGCGAAGGGCCTATCTATTTACTTTATGCAATTTTTATTTTTACTTTGAGTCTCCATCTTCTCTTATAAGCACCAACTAGGGGGCACTATGATCGTACTTGAGCATTGGGCATAGCTAATATTTGAGTGTGTTTCATGAATGGATCAATGATTGAGCATGATGGGCTAGGGATAACTTTCTTTAGTGTTGATATTTTGAAAGACATGGTTGCTTGTTGACATGCTTGAGTATTGAAGTCATTATGTTAAAACTAGACTATTGCTTTGAATCATTTACAAGTCCAAATGTCCATGCTAGAAAAGAAAAGAATATGATGAACTTGTTAGGCAGCATTCCACATCAAAAATTCTGTTTTTATCATTTACCTACGCGAGGACGAGTAGGAATTAAGCTTGGGGATGCTGATACGTCTCCAACGTATCTATAATTTTTGCTTGTTCCATGCTGTTATATTATCATTCTTGGATGTTTTACAATCATTTTATAGCAACTTTATATGATCTTTTGGGACTAACCTATTGACATATTGCCAAAGTGCCAGCTGCTGTTTTTGCTTGTTTTTTTACTTCGAAGAAAATCAATACCAAACGGAGTCCAATCGCGACGAAACTTTTTGGAGATTTTTTCTAGACCAGAAGACACCTAGTGGGCCAAAGAAGTGCCGGAGAGGTGGGCCGTGGAGACCACAACCCACCAGGGCGCGCCAAGGAGGCCCCGGCGCGCCCTGATGGGTTGTGCCCTCCTCGGGGCCCCTCTCCACTGCCTCTGATGCCTATAAATTCCCAAATATTCCAAAAACCCTAGGAGAGTCAACGAAACACAATTCCAGCCGCCGCAAGTTCCAGAACCTCGAGATCCAATCTAAACACCATCATGGAGGGGTTCATATTCTTCATAGGTGCCTCTCCGATGATGCGTGAGTAGTCCACCATAGACCTACGGGTCCGTAGGCAGTAGCTAGATGGCTTCCTCTCTCTCTCTCTCTTATGATTCTCAATACAATGGTCTCTTGGAGATCTATTTGATGTAAACTTTTGTGGTGTGTTTGTTGGGATCCGATGAATTTTGAGTTCATGATCAGTTTCTATCCATTGAGTCTTCTTTGATCTCTTATATGCATGATTACTTATAGCCTCGTATTTCTTCTTCGAATCTTTGGTTTAGTTAGGCCAACTAGATCGATTTTTCTTGCCATGGGAAGAGGTGCTTTGTGATGGGTTCGATCTTGCGGTGTTCTTTCCCAGTGACAGAAGGAGCAGCAAGACACGCATTTATCGTTGCTATTAAGGATAACAATATGGGGTCTATTCCTACATGAATAGATCTTGTCTACATCATGTCATCGTTCTTATTGCATTACTCCGTTTTTCCACGAACTTAATACACTAGATGCATGCTGGATAGCGGTCGATGTGAGGAGTAATATTGGTAGATGCAGGCAGGAGTCGGTCTACCTATCTTGGACGTGATGCCTATATAATGATCATCGCCTTGGATATCGTCATGACTATTTGATTTTCTATTGATTGCCCAACAGTAATTTGTTTACCCACCGTGCGCTATACTCATGAGAGAAGCCACTAGTGAACCCTACGGCCCCGGGTCTTCTTTTCCAACATACTGCTTTCAGATCTATCTTTTTGCATCTTTGTTTTCAGATCTACAAAACCAAAAACCCAAAAACATATTGCTGCATTTTTTATTTGCTCTCTTTATTTTGTGTTCTTGAGAGATCTATCTCTCCTATCTATCACTACCTAATCTATCTTTTTACCGTAGAGAGATTGACAACCTCTCTTTCGCGTCGGGTTGCATGCTGCTTATTGGGTGGTGGTGATCCTCCTACTGGTTCGATAACCTTGGTTTCATAACTGAGGGCAATACTTACCGTCGCTGTGCTGCATCATCCCTTCCTCTTTGGGGAAATACCGATGCAGTCTCAAGCCACGTCACCATTCCATGCCCACCACTCCTCGATGAGATCCTTGTGAAGATCATCATGCTTTTCGGCACGTCGAATAAAATGATAGGAGGCAACAAATCAGGCCACCCTCGCAGCCCTCCGCTGCACTCGCACGGGATGTCCCAAGAGCTCATACTAAGAGTAGTCTAAATCTTGGCCACGCTCATTCTCGATGATCATGTTATGCATGATCACACAAGCGTGCATGATGTACCAAAGGATCTTTTGATCCCAGAATCTAGCCGGTCCTCTCACAATAGCAAATTGGGCTTGCAAAATCCCAAAAGCTCTCTCCACATCTTTCCTAGTCGCCGCCTGAGCATTGTGGAAATCTAGATTTTTCTTACCTTCTGGTTTTTTCAACGGCTTCACAAATGTTTGCCACTTTGGGTAGATGTCATCCGCAAGATAGTAGCCATAGTTGTATGTATGGCCATTTGCTACAAACTGCACCGGTGGCAGTTCACCATTTGCACTCTTATTGATGAGTGGTAACCGATTAACAACGTTGATGTCATTCAAAGATCCAGGCATTCCAAAAAAGCATGCCAAATCCAAGTCTCTCGATCGGCCACCGATTTAAGGATTATAGTGGAACCCTTTTTCTGGCCGTGGAATTGTCCATGCCATGCCTTAGGACAGTTCTTCCAACTCCAATGCATGCAATCTATTGAGCCAAGCATACCCGGGAACCCGCGAGCTTTGTTCATCTCCAAATGCTTGTGGCGTCTTCAACATTGGGAGATCTCAAATACTACGGGTCAAACACTTGCACAATTCCGAATGCAAAGCGCTTGACACACATGATGGCTTGACTCTCACCCATGGCCAAGTGGTCATCAACTAGATCAGCCGGAATACCGTATGCCAACATACGCAAAGCGGCTGTCACCTTTTGTAAGGTGCTATGCCCGAGTTCTCCACAGGCATTCCTCCTTTGCTGAAAAAACCGATCATGGCTAGCCAGTTTCTCTGCAATGCGCCTGAACAACCAGGTGCTCATCCTAAAACGGCGCCGGAAGTACGACTCAGGGTATGTGGGATTCTCCGCAAAATAGTGCCTCATCAATCTGTTGTCGGCATCGATCTTATCCCTCCAAATTTTCTGCCGACCCATAATCGAACCACCGTGCTTCGGCTTTTTATTGATGTGCATAGGCTGGATCATTGCAAGGTCCTCCCCCTCTTCAATATCAAACTCTTCGTCGGAAGAATCATATGACAAACTCATCTACAATATTGAATTTAAAATAGGATATAAAAACTACAAACAACATGCATCAAATTCATGTAAAAAATGTGAAGTTAGAAGCAATACATATCTTGCAAGCGTTTTATCAAACACCTTGTGGGCGCCGAGCGGCAGTGGGTGGCCGGGCGCTGTTCGCCGGAGGAATAGCGCGCGCGAGGGGCAGCGGCGACTAGAGGGAGGCAGAGGAAGCAGCGGCGGCGCAGGGATAGGCCTGGGAAGCGCCGTCCGGTCGCCGGAGCAAATGGGGTGGTGCGGGTGGCGGTGCCAGCGCCTGGATATGGCGGTAGGTGGAAGTCGCGGCGCGGGCGCTCGAGTGTGCAGCGCGCGGGAGCGAGCGCACGAAATAAGCGGCACGCGATGCCATTTTGCTCCGCACGCTGAACCACTTATGCCGTGCGCGTTTTTTGCGCCTCCGCTGAAGCGCCCGCAACGGCTGCGCACGCTCAAAAATTGCTATTTTTTCAGCACGGCGCTAATATTGCGCGCCTGTTGGAGATGCTCTGAAAAGCTTCTTTCGACCGATTTCTACACTTACAGACATAGTAAATTAGATACGATAACCAATAGAACTATTAGAACAACAATTTGTTTGTGACAAAAGAAAATATATCTCCATATCAGAAATTGGTCTACGTGGAAAAGTAAACTGCATAATGGATTAGATCATTTAAATGAATATCTGAACCATCTAACGAGAATGTTTTTGCAAATTTGGTGGAGCCGTCCTTTAGTTTAAAACCATCCAATGATTTCAAGGCTGTCGAACTCATTAAAAATCCAAATATATTTCTGAATGCTTAGAGTTCTTGGAATCTACTTTCCAACGAATTGATTGCTATCAAGTATCAACCATGACCAAAAAATAATCAACTTCATGACCCTTCTTGGCTCGCAAATGCTTCATCGCATCCGATTTCATCAAACTGCTTCTATTTAGGAGCATGTCATTTATTGAAAATGATGGTTCTACATAATATGTAGCACAAATGCTTACGAAAACACTCTTAGAAAAATAAAAAACATCCAAGTCCTTGGAGGTGTCAAAGTTTTCTTCCTCCTGCTTCCATCGATAACGTGCCACGAGAAAAACTCGTTGTTGTCTCTAGGCCTCCGTCTCAGCAGAGCAAACTTGTCGAAACACATAAGATTTTATAAGCAGTGGCCGAGACGTCGTCAGTGTATACCAGAACACGCTAACGACCGAGATCTGCATAGGAAATCGTCGTCCTTGAGAAGAAAATTTAAAAAAATGACATGTTGAATGCCCCATGTCCAACTAGAAGGAGTCGGCGAACACAATTTTCACGTGCTCCATGGCAAGGCCGAGGCTAGCCAAACCTCGTCATCGGAATTGGAGCCGGAAGACCAAACTTCGTCATATATTGTTGGCGTCCGAACGAAAGCTACGCCATAGATATAGGAAATACTGCCAACGTAGTATCAATCTGGTACGCCAACAATAAGGTACGCCTGCACACAACATTGGAGGCCACATACAAGTGGTGTTCCACGTACGTCCAACGTCAGCACTAAGTAACTAGCTATGTCGTACTAAAATGGTCGACGCTAGCGCTATTTGAAAAATGTAGTGCTGGCGTCGGTTGGAAACGGCGCGCCATGCTAGACAAACCTGCAGAAGAAAAACTAATCCCAAAGAACCAGATCTTGGGACACACCATCCTTAACCCGCCTCTCGACGACATAAAGAAACACCACCAGAATGGGTTGTAGTGGGGATACATTATTCCATGCCGACGACACTGCCATCATCTCGCCACCACCAATTAGAGAGAAAACCTAAATTTATTCCTAACCCTACCACCACGGCTGAAGACATATGGTCCCAACCCCCCTCTCGTCACTAGAGCGGCAAACGGAGGAAGAAGGGGCCCACAGTCTCGCCAGGGAGGTGGGTTGACCAGTGCCACTGCCCATGTCACCTAGGTCCGGAGCATGGACGGGGAAGAAAAATGATTTGCACAACTTCTACACACTAATTTCCAAGACACTTTTTCTGGCAAGGACCACACTAGAAGGAAACCCTTTATTTCTATAGGACATGGATGGTGATTGCACTTCTTGCACTCTGTATTTATAGGAAACAAAATGCCATGCCAAATAAACATACCAAGTGTGAAGTCAATGTTGCCAATAACTTACTTTTTTCATCACTTCCATCCCCAGGTTCGGTACCACTATCTTAACTAAATTCAAGCAAAGTTGATGTAAACCGGGGAGCATGAAATCTAGTTTCTTTGATACTTTTTATCAGACTCCCGTAACAAGCATTGCACATACTCTTAATAGATAACCTCTCCACATGGTTAACCAAACTTCCATCATTTAGTGGAACCAACAAACAACACATATACACGCAATAGCTTTTTCTTTACCACGAAATTTAGTCATATCATAAAGAGTGAGACGGAGATTATGGCAAGCACAAGCATATACAAAAGCTCATGCATTTATACCAAGAAACCAAACTTTCACTCACTTATGGATTCCTTTCATATTGGAACCATCATGACAACCTTGACCCCTGATGTCGTCAATACTGAGATTAAACTTCTTGATATAATCGAAAATCCCGCAACCAAATGTGCCGTCCACTATCAAGAACCAAGAAAGTACTCCAATGGAACGGATTTGTTTATATAGGTTTATGAAGCCAATATTGGGCGATTGCCCAATTTGCCAAGAAAATGATAAATTTTCTAGAGGTGGGCAATGCAATTTGATAACCAACTAATTGTTGATAGTGAACCTTTGTGGATTTGCTTAAACATTGGCATGCAAAAGTTTGACATCAAAGCAATCATGCTCTCACTAAAAAATATATTATACAAATACATACATCGATTAACAAACAATACAATAATATGAGAGTCAAGTGACATAGAATGTTATCCACATTTGTGATCTGTTAACAATTAACAAAACCATTGTCAAACTCAGGGTTTGTCTAAATTCACAAACTTTTTTCAAGTTCTCATTCGTCAACTTATTTCAGATTCATGAACTTTTTTTAAGATCCATGAACTTTTTTATATTTGTTAAATTTGTGATTTTTTTTTTCCAATTCTTGAACCTATTCAGATTTGCAAACCTTTTTTCAAGGCCGTGAATCTATTTTTATTTCACCTATGACTTAAAAACTAAATCTGGGATTTTCTCTGTACATAATTGACCAACAACTTGTTGAGAACGAGCAATAAAAAATAGCGACAATAGTCAGGTGCAACCGTGCAAGCAAGCAAGAGTGTGAGTCACCGGGCTGGCCAATATCATGCGCCGCCTGTGCACCATAGCGATATTTCAGCCCCTAAGGCGCCAAACTTTTTTTAGGGAGATACTAACCAGCGCCTTAGCGCCAGTTGGTGTTTCTTGCGCCCACGCAGCTGCAGATATGGGCCAGCACATCACGAGGCAATGCTTTTCTTGAACGGATGACCGGTCGACAGTTGACCAGGCAACTGTTGACAATTGAAAACATCGCAATAAAATCACGGATTTAGAAGAAGTTTACAAACTTCAAAAAAATTCTCAAATTGGAAAAAGTTCATTGATTTTACAACAAGTTCATCTAATTAAAAAAGTTCATTGAAATTTTAACACAAATTCGCAAATTTGAAAAAAGTTCATCAATTTTGAAAAACAATCATTGAATCTGAAAAATATTAATAGATTTTGGGAAAAGTGTTGCAAAATTGGAAAAAAAATCATCAACTTTATAAAAAGTTCACGAATTTGAAAGAACTGTCATTGGTTTCATGAAATAAAATTAGAATTTGAAAAAAAATCATCAATTTCGAAACAAAATGATTCACATTTGAAAAAAGTTCCTTGGTTTTGAAAAATAGTTCATCGATTTCCCAAAAATTGAAAAAAAAAGGTATATCGATTTGAGAAAAAGTCACCAAATTTAAAGAAAACATTGGATTTGGAAAAAAGTTCAATTAAATTTGAATTAATGTAAAAAGGACAAGGAAAATTCAAATTGTCCAGAAAACCAAATAACGTAAAAACTAGCATAAAAAGCTTCTGGGAGCTTCCCAAAACAGGCCTAGATAGCTACTGGCAGCTTTCCGAAACCGGAGATTCGTCTAGTGCATTAAAATGGGCCCGCTTAGTACGATTGAGGGAGGAAAGAAACGGGAAATCCCTATTTACCGCGCATTGCAGCAAATTGCCGAGCTTTCACACAGAGGTTCACGAGCTAGGGATAATCTGGACCGGCCCGTCCACCGCTTCTGTCATCCCGGTTTTGCGAACCTTTCGGCAGGTTCCTGAACCAGTTTTTTTCGGTTTTGAGAACTTTCTAGGAGGTTCCTGAACCGGTTGTTTTGGGGCGGTTTGGTTGAAATCTCTGAAAGTGCCTGCATTGCATACTTGTCCCAGTTGGGCCTGGTTGGGCAAATGCAGGCTAAAACCCAACATCTGCATGTAGTTTGATTGCCTGCATTAGGCTTCCTGCATGAAGGAATCAACTAGTCAGCACACTGTTTGGTTGCCTGCGTCGCTGTTGTTAAACAAACAACACGTTGTTTGGTTGCAAACGGCTAAAGATGTGGTCACCACTTCTCACTAATGGTGATCTTACCACACACACTGAACATTGTTTTTTCCTAGCTAGGAAACAAATGGCAGTTTATCGTAGCTACTAGCAAATGACAGTACCAGTTATTAAGAGCCAACATGGCTGAATAATGATAGTTCAATGATGCTAACTAGGTGCTTCCTCTTCCTCTGCTGCTTATTGTAGGAGATATGCCCTAGAGGCAATAATAAATGTTATTGATTATCTCCCTGTTCATAATTATGTTTATGTTCCATGCTATAACTGCTATGGTTCTCGAGTCTACAATAACCACGAGGCTCGGAGGAAGACTCATATGCACGTGTGGAATAATAAACGGTAAAATGTATTCCTAGTCTGGCCTCTAAGACTGGCTCAAGTATTGCATGATGATCCTATTTTCCTGATCATGGGCATGGCTATGCCGGCAATTTTGTGGGCGCAATGTTGGTAGAACACTTGTGTTGAATCGACCCGAATTGATGTTATGCTATGAGATACAATCGTCACTAGTTAATGGTTAATAACACAGAGATAGTTAATGTTTGCATAATTCCTTAGACCATGAGAGTATCGAGTTTCTTCATGCTTGCTTCATGAACTTTGGGGTTTGTTAAACGGCATCCGTAAATGGGTGGCTATTACGGCGGCTTACGGGTTCATGGAAAAGTATGTCAAGGGACTTGATAGCTCAAGATTGGGATTTGCTCCTCCAACGGTGGAGAGATATTCTCGGGCCCTCTCGGTGTTACGGTATCCATCATCGTCTGGCCAGACACTTTGTGATTTGATCACAGGGATGCCGGAACACGGAAACGAGAAAAGATAACAATACCGGTAACGAGGTAACTGGCATAGTGGACAAGGTTGTTGATCCACAGGGATGCCGATAAATCTCACCTCGGGTATTGTAACATATCGCGAAGCAACAGGAATAGCACACGGCAACTGGAGGTTCACTCGAATATTTATTCATGTGGGTATAGGGGTCAATATGGGTGTCCACGGCTCCGATGCTGATCATTGATCGGAAAGTGTTCCGGTCATGTCTATACTTCACCGAACCTATAGGGTCACACGCTTAAGGGTCATCTATCCGCTGAATACTAGACAAGGAGTCCGAGAGAAAAGTCACCGAAAAGGTTTCGGAGACAACGGAACAGTTCCGGAGAGAACACAAAAAAGTTTCGGTAAAACCGAAAAGTTGTTTCGGATGAAACCATTGATCCTAAAAGGTTTCGGCAAGCACCGGGAATGTTTTGGAGGTTGCCAGATTGGTCTGGAAATTTCTGGAATTTTTCCGGAGAAAAAACCGAAAAAAGTTTTCGGAGCTGCCGGAATTGTTTACCGGGTAAACGAAGATGGTTTTAAATTAAACCACCATACCGGAAATGTTCCAGAGCGCATCCAGATAATTTTAGAGGGTGCCGGAAATGTTCTGGGACCTTCCGGAATTTATCAGAAGTAATAGTCGCGGAAAACATCTTGTCCCAGCGTGAGGGGACAAGATCCCACGATGCGTGGGGGCTGTTTTGGGGGCGCCCCCTTTGAGGGGGCAGCCCCTTGTGGCTAGACAAAGGTGTTGGGGGGGCCCCCATGGTGGGGGGCAGCCTCCACAAATGGTGGAGAGTGTTGGGAGGAAGGTGGGGCCCCATGGGGGAACACCATGGACAAGGGAACATGTTTTCTCCATGTTTGGTGGGAACATGTTTCCTTGTTTGGTGGGCGCATGTTTTGTGGGCTGAATTTCAGCCCCCCCCCTCACCCCTTCCACCACTATATAAGGAGGTGGAGAGGAGCTCTCCATCCTCATTCCAACTCTCTCACACAAGCCATGCAGGATCTGGCATTCTCTCTCCCTCCCAGCGAAATAGTTTCGTAGAGCCGAAAGGCTGTCTGGGTTCCGGTGGGAACTAGTTCTGGACGGCGAAGCCCTGCCGGATAGATGACACCGTATGTGTGCAACTCTGTAGAGAGATTGTAGTTTCGGTCTTAGTTCGAGAGTGCCTCCCGAAGGGCTGTCTGTGTGACCATCCGAGTTTCGAAGGTCCTCCCGAAGGGCTGTCCGAGTGACAGTCCAAGTTTTGGAGGTCCTCCCGAAGGGCTGTCCACGACACCGTCCGGGGGGCAGTCCGACTGCCTCCCGGAGGGCTGTCCGAGGGGCAGATGAGGGTATACATCCTCGCAGTTGGGAGGTTGTAAATCCTAGCTGCGGGGATCTGCACCGCCGATCGTCATCGACTCTACTTCCGCTGCGCTACGAGTCGGTAACGAAACAGATCAAACCTTGTATGCAGTCTCCATAGTGATCCTGGGCTGGTGCGTAGGTCAGAAATTTTTTGTTTTCTGCTGCGTTACCCTTCAGTGGTATCAGAGCCAGGTTATGCGTAGATGCAGGTTGCGATCTAGAATACATAGAGATGTATGGGTGTTGCACAATATAATTAGGTAGTAGGTGAGTTCTATTACTGTAAATTATTTGTGCGGGTAGCAGATGAAATCTGTTACCCGTTGTTCTTGTTGCTTCCCCTGAATTTGCGTAGTCCTGATCTTGACGGCATGGTGGAATCTCACAAAGTTCTGGCAATCCGCGATCCTTTCATGCTGCTCCTGAGTATGCTGATTGAGAGATCAACGAAGTGCTAACAATTCTTTGGGTTCCACCATAGTTAAAGAAAGATGGATGTTTCGTAGACGAAAGGGCAATGCAGATATGATCTGCACGGGGGTCACGCGTATGACGAAGTTTAGTATGGGGCTCGAGATTTTATTATCTCGTGTTTCATACACCCTGGAAAGTTAATCTAGCAACTTGAATTATCATACTTGATGATGGACGTTGGTAGCTTCGGTTTGTTTCGAAACCTTAGAAGCCGCGAAAAATAAAATTTTGCATGAACCGATTAGAGGCGTCTAACTTGGTTTTGCAGGATGGTTTGCATGTGCATATGATGTGGTATAGCAGTGCTCATAATAATTTGATTATGTATGAGATGACTATATGATGTAATTTGATTAACATGACCTGCGTGTCATGATTCGGCATGATGGCTGGAGCCATATGATTGCACTTTAAACGACCTGCGTGTCAACCTTAAGTAATGCACTTATTTTATTAGCTATAGAGATAGCAATATTATCTGGTGCATCGACAAGGTGGTGGCAATCTTCGCGAACGTGAATACCGACGCGAATGCTGAAGACGAAGAAATACAAGACTTCTTCGTCAGAAAGGGCTATACCATATCATGCTATTATGAATTGCCTGAGATGTTTATCCCTTATGATGCACCCTTTTTGATTGCGAGGTAGTCGCTTTTTATTAGGGTGATCTCTCACTTAAAATATCAAGTAGTTAGTGTTCTCCAAAGTGTAGCACCGTCACGGCACCTATCTCTTCGGGGCATCACATGATCTCCATGGGTGCGAACGATTAGAGAAGTGTGAGGCGGGTGAGTTGAGACCTCGCAGCGAGATCACTTGGTTGTCTTGACGTTCAGGCAGGACAGTCCTGAGCTCGGAACACACGCATCGAAAGATGAACAAGAATCACATAGAGATGTGAGCGGCAAGTTTGCCTACCGATTGAAGTTCGCGCCATTTGAGTTCATCTCGAACCGTGGCGTTGAATTGAAATGTGGATCTTGTATCACTCACAATCAATTATGAAAGATATTGATTTGAGTGGGAGCGCACTGTAGAATTAGCTTGTTTAATTCTCAGTGCAATTAATTTTGAACACTGTCTAAATGTGGTTTGCATAATAGTTGTAGAATAATGGCTCGCGTTTCCACCTTCCCTATTAAAATTGAATAGCTGTTAAATATCTGGTTAAAACTTTACGGTTGGTAACGTAATGTGAGGATTGTCCTCAAGAGTGCCGAGAAGGACTTTGTCCTATCGCATGCTTTCGGTATTCTCCTGCTAATGCTATGGATCATATGACTCTCGTCCTGCGATCCAAAAGCTAGAATTCCATTTCGGTCAAGTGCAATATGTTTGATTCCATGAAACCCAAACTTAAAAAGTTTGGGATAGCTATGTGATATTCATGGAACTGAAAATCATTTTCAGACACAAACAAAGGCTAAAAGATATTTGATATCCAAAGCAATGTTTGTTTTGCAAACTGTTAGTAAAAGTGTTTACTATGCATTTGACTAATAACAGAGGGATCCAGTAGAACGCCTGTCATATGATGAAGGTGAATAAAACAACAACTTAAAGGAAATGTCCAAAGGGTGTTAGTATGACTTACACGCCTAGGAAGTCCGGGGCTAACGCCACTCTTAAGTTGGATGCTTCTTCTGAGAGTAGAAGAAATACTAAAAGTTAAACTGTTAGAAGTATAAAGGCAAATAGAGAGAAGACTGGAATATCCAGCTCATGTATGAAAGTCATACAAGTTATTGATGTATAGAAGGCTGGTCAAAGAAATAGTTCTTGGGAATTATGATTAAACATGTTAATCACTAATTCTTGGGTATTGTGAGTTAATCACAAAGATACCCGCTCGATTGCATTCTGTTGCAACTCGATGTAAGAACTACTATGGCCTGAAAGACTAGCCAGGAATGAGGTTAGATACACGCAGGGAACATAGTAAATGTTACTATGCCATCCATAGGTGTATTCCCTATGTATTTACTTTCATAATTCATTTTAGAGTTTCACACTCTAGCCCTTTGCATAAGGTATCTTGCAAGAAGGTTGTTCATAAGAGAACTTTTGATGTTCGGTGTTATGAATAACATAAGGGCCATACTTTCATTATGAATGAGACGTATGTTATGAATATGAATAATAATACATTACCTCTGGGTTTACTTTCATAATTCATTTTAGAGTTTCATACACTCTAGCCCATTGCACAATGTTTGTTGCAAAAGAGTTGTTCATAAAAACAACAATTGTTGTTCAGTATTATGAATAACATGAAGGGACATGCTTCCATCCTAGATGGGTTGTATGTTATGAATATTGATGGTAATATGATACATCCATAACACTGACGCTAAATGTTGCAAGACTAAAAGAATACCACATATGTGTGGCATTGCATTTGGTCACATTGGAGAAACCCGCATGGAAAATTCCATTATGATGGATTTTAAAGTCATTTGATTTTGAATCATCTGACACTTGCAACTTTCCTCCAAAAAGTGAAGTGACTGAAATACTGTTCACATGCCATAAGGAATGAGCAACAAACTTATTGGTGATCATACATTTTGATGTGTGTAGTTCAATAAATGTTGTTGCAAGTAGTGGATTTATCTATCTTCAGAAATGACTCAAGTAGATATATTGATATTTACTTGTTGAGACGTAAGTCTGGATCTTTTGAATTCATTCATAAGGTTTTCAAAAATGAAGTAGAAGTTGTTGTAACAAGAAAATTATGTTTCTACAATTCGATTGCAGAAAGGAATATTTGAGTTACAAGTTTAGCGAATGTCTGATGAGTTGTGAAAGGGGTTTCATAACTTGCACCTCCCGGAACACCACTGCAAGTGGAAAGTCCGTGAAGATGTAATCGAACCATTTATGACATGGTAAGATCAAAGATGACATAAATAAATTTGCCATTACCCCTTTTAAAGAGTGATGCTTTAGAGACTGCGGCTTTTACACTGAAAAGAGATCCATCAGGTCTGTTGAAATGACACCATGGTATGGTACGCCCAACCATGTTATATCTTTTCTTAACATTTGGAATATGGGGCTTGTGTAAAAGGTTACAAACCTATTCCAAATCAGACAAGTGCTACTTTGTAGGTTATCCCAAGTCATTGGGTATTCCCCCACCACTATACCGAGGCAAAGGATTTTTGCCACAAAACGGTATGCTTTTAAAGAGAATAGTTCTTACAAAAGGTGAGTGGGAGGACAGTGCAACTCGACGAGATAACCAGTATCTTCATCATCGGATCAAAGGAAAGAAACCTTGGAAGTGATTCCGGAGTTTCCTACTGCGACTGATTCGGAAGTCTCTACAATAAAATGTATGGACTTCGGTCGAACTTGCAGCTGAACCACGTAGGAAAAGCTCGTGCAAACCTATCAGGTGCGCAAACGAGATATTGTTGTTAGACAACAGTATACCTACAATACACAAGGAAGCGTTGATGGGCCCTGACTCTGGAATTGGCTAAATGCCAATACAATCCGAGATAGTTTCCATATATGTGATTCGAGATTAAAATCTTGAAACACCTTTCGGAAGACTTAGAGTCTAACGAATATTTATGGAACTAAAAACTGATACGGATAAAATGTTTTATCCATAAAGCTCGACTTGTTGCATTAACAAGTTCAAGGAGTTGACTACGATGAGATTGTCTCACCGTAGCGATGCTTGAAGTCGGTTAGGGTTGAACTAGCAATTAATACATATTTCAATCATGAGATATGAAACATGGATGACAAAAGGATTTCCATCTGATGGAAATGAAACCTAGGACTTGTATGTGATACAGTCCAAAGTAATTTGTCGATCCAGAGGATGCTAGTAAGTATGCAAACTTCAGAGTTCCAGCGATGGACAGAAGAGAGCAAAGTGGAGTTGGAATCTTCGTTTTTGATGGAATGGTCAAAGGGGTTTGACTTCATCAAATGGGTATCGAAGATGCTTGTGATTCAAGAAAGTAAGTGGGAGCATAATAATATTTCTAAAAACCTTGTGTACTTGACACATTGTTAATTGGAAATAAATTTCTTGACACGAATTAGGACTTCATTTGAAAATAGTTTTTCCGATGAAGTGCTTGGGCGAAATAGCCTCAATATTAGGCATGATGATCTATGGAGATAGATTTACCTAATGGGGCTAAGCAATGAATACATATTGACAAGATGCTAAAACTTATTAGCATTTAAAACGCCAAGGAGTGATTCTTGCCGAAGTCACATGGAAAGAGTTTTTGCAAGACTCGGTGTCCCAAAACACTGATGAGTAAAATACATGATGGAGATTCCACACACTCTTGTGTTTGGATTAATCATGTATTCCATGGTATGTAAAACAACCAGATATGTCCGATACTCCAAAAGTTGTTGCGAGTATGGATACCAAAGTGATCAAAGTACTGATCATAGGACAACAGTGAAAGATGTCATTGAGTACTAGAGTAGTAGTGATGACATGTTTTCTCGCAAGCAGAGATTATGAAGTGCTCATTGTAAGTAATTACATCGATACAGTCTTCATCAATGCTCCATGCGATTTTCGATTTAAGTTAAGGGTTTTGTGTAATACACAATATGATGGCACGGTAGATGGAAATTGTTCCAAACAAGATACTGTGGCGAATTCTATAACAAAGGCTAAGTATGTTGACGCTTAAGAAGCGACAAAGAAGTTGTTGAATCATATAGTTCATTCATGAACTTAGTATGGTTCCAAGATGGCTTTGGTCTATGGGACACTATTGCAGATAGTTGCTCCATAGCTCAGTCTGAGGAATCAGGTTTCGACCAATGATTCACACATATGCAAAGCCAAGTCCACACAAAATATGAATTTTGTGAAAGCGTGAAAACGCGAGGATATGCAAAGTTACACACGGAGCTGAAGTCGTCAGATCCGTTGGACATCAGGCTATACCACATGCGAAGCATTTTTTACACCAGTATGCCATAGGTGTAAAGTGCATTAGCATTGACTAGATTATTGACTCTAGTGCAAGTGGGAGTCTGTAGGAGATATGCCCTAGAGGCAATAATAAATGTTATTGATTATCTCCCTGTTCATAATTATGTTTATGTTCCATGCTATAACTGCTATGGTTCTCGAGTCTACAATAACCACGAGGCTCGGAGGAAGACTCATACGCATGTGTGGAATAATAAACGGTAAAATGTATTCCTAGTCTGGCCTCTAAGACTGGCTCAAGTATTGCATGATGATCCTGTTTTCCTGATCATGGGCATGGCTATGCCGGCAATTTTGAGGACGCAATGTTGGTAGAACACTTGTGTTGAATCGACACGAATTGATGTTATGCTATGAGATACAATCGTCACTAGTTAATGGTTAATAACACAGAGATAGTTAACGTTTGCATAATTCCTTAGACCATGAGAGTATCGAGTTTCTTCATGCTTGCTTCATGAACTTTGAGGTTTGTTAAACGTCATCCGTAAATGGGTGGCTATTACAGCGGCTTACGGGTTCATGGAAAAGTATGTCAAGGGACTTGATAGCTCAAGATTGGGATTTGCTCCTCCGACGGTGGAGAGATATTCTCGGGCCCTCTCGGTATTACGGTATCCATCATCGTCTGGCCAGACACTTTGTGATTTGATCACAGGGATGCCGGAACACGGAAACGAGAAAAGATAACAATACCGGTAACGAGGTAACTGGCATAGTGGACAAGGTTGTTGATCCACAGGGATGCCAATAAATCTCACCTCGGGTATTGTAACATATCGCGAAGCAACAGGAATAGCACACGGCAACTGGAGGTTCACTCGAATATTTATTCGTGTGGGTATAGGGGTCAATATGGGTGTCCACGGCTCCGATGCTGATCATTGATCGGAAAGTGTTCCGGTCATGTCTATACTTCACCGAACCTATAGGGTCACACGCTTAAGGCTCATCTATCTGCTGAATACTAGACAAGCGGAGTCCGAGAGAAAAGTCACCGAAAAGGTTTCGGAGACAACGGAACAGTTCCGGAGAGAACACCAAAAAAGTTTCGGTAAAACCGAAAAGTTGTTTCGGATGAAACCATTGATCCTAAAAGGTTTCGGCAAGCACCGGGAATGTTTTGGAGGTTGCCAGATTGGTCTGGAAATTTCTGGAATTTTTCCGGAGAAAAAACCGAAAAAAGTTTTCGGAGCTGCCGGAATTGTTTACCGGGTAAACGAAGATGGTTTTAAATTAAACCACCATACCGGAAATGTTCCGGAGCGCATCCAGATAATTTTAGAGGGTGCCGGAAATGTTCTGGGACCTTCCGGAATTTATCAGAAGTAATAGTCGCGGAAAACATCTTGTCCCAGCGTGAGGGGACAAGATCCCACGATGCGTGGGGGCTGTTTTGGGGGCGCCCCCTTTGAGGGGGCAGCCCCTTGTGGCTGGACAAAGGTGTTGGGGGGCCCCCATGGTGGGGGGCAGCCTCCACAAATGGTGGAGAGTGTTGGGAGGAAGGTGGGGCCCCATGGGGGAACACCATGGACAGGGGAACATGTTTTCTCCATGTTTGGTGGGAACATGTTTCCTTGTTTGGTGGGTGCATGTTTTGTGGGCTGAATTTCAGCCCCCCCTCACCCCTTCCACCACTATATAAGGAGGTGGAGAGGAGCTCTCCATCCTCATTCCAACTCTCTCACACAAGCCATGCATGATCTGGCATTCTCTCTCCCTCCCAGCGAAATAGTTTCGTAGAGCCGAAAGGCTGTCTGGGTTCCGGTGGGAACTAGTTCTGGACGGCGAAGCCCTGCCGGATAGATGACACCGTATGTGTGCAACTCTGTAGAGAGATCGTAGTTTCGGTCTTAGTTCGAGAGTGCCTCCCGAAGGGCTGTCTGTGTGACCATCCGAGTTTCGAAGGTCCTCCCGAAGGGCTGTCCGAGTGACAGTCCAAGTTTTGGAGGTCCTCCCGAAGGGCTGTCTGCGACACCGTCCGGGGGGCTGTCCGACCGCCTCCCGAAGGGCTGTCCGAGGGGCAGATGAGGGTATACATCCTCGCGGTTGGGAGGTTGTAAATCCTAGCTGCGGGGATCTGCACCGCCGATCGTCATCGACTCTACTTCCGCTGCGCTACGAGTCGGTAACGAAACAGATCAAACCTTGTATGCAGTCTCCATAGTGATCCTGGGCTGGTGCGTAGGTCGGAAAATTTTTGTTTTCTGCTGCGTTACCCTTCACTTATGTGTTGCTTCCTCTTCCTCGCTTTTGCTGCTCCCTCTTTCTTCTTCTTCCTCTTGTTCTTCTGCTTCAGATCCTTGTCTGACCTCTGTTATCCCACATTGCCTGAGCCCACTCCAACATTTAGTTCTTCCACGGTTCGTTGTCGAATGCCTCCACACCATGGCCGGAGCTGATCACCTCATCAGGAGTAACATCTTCCTCCTCCGGCACAAATTCATCAACTCCCCATTGCAAGATCCAGTTGTGAATGATGCAACATGCAAGAACAAGCTTCACCTGGGTAGGGTAAGGGTGGAATGGCTTCTGATCCAGGATCTTAAACCTATTCTTCAGAGCTCTAAAGGCCCTCTCAACGGTCACTCTAAGGCTGGAGTGTTTGAGATTGAACAGTTCCTGAGGAGTCCTACGATAGTTCCTACCAGCAAACTCGTTCAGATGGTACCTGGTTTTTCTGAAGGGTGGAAGAACACCTGGCCGACATGCATAGCCAGCATCTCCAAGGTAAAACTTGCCATCGGGGATGTTGGTGCCATCATGACGACTCATGCTGTCATTGAGAATGTTAGCATCATGTGCTGATCCTTCCCAGCCAGCCAACACATATGTGAACTTCAGATCGAAGTCAACAGCGGCTAGCACATTCTGGCTTGTGTAGTGCTTCCTCCCTCTATATGTTGTAGCTTGTGACCTCGGCACTCTGGCAGTGACATGAGTACCATCAATTGCTCCAATGCAATCCTGGAATGGCATTACAATATGCTGTTAGTCTACTAGAGAACAATAACAACATATCAAGGCATGAACTACAACAGCATATCAAGTGCTCACCTTGAAGTATGGATACCATCTTGGGCTGGTGCGAATCTTGGTAGGAGTCCGGCCAGTTGGTGACCTGATCATCTCTCCTCTGAGCTCCCCAACAGCATATAACACTTGCTTGAAGTACCTGGAGATGGTCTCCATTGATCTCCTGAAGGTGTTGTGTACAACCCTGAACCTCTGGTTATGACCAACAACATGGAGGAACATGGCGACTTGCTCTTCCACAATGGTGTGGATGCTATCTTCTAGCAGCCCCCTACTCCTAAACGTCTGCACAAGCCTGGCGAAAGGTGCTCTTTTCATTCGAAGCATCCATAGAGCCTCTGTGTCGTTGCAGTTGTAGATGTAGTTCAGATTCGCTATTCTCTCTTGATTCCGGATTAACATCGGACCATACCAGATGCGAGGTTTCTCATTCCGACGAACAGCTCTCTTATGGACCAACAGGATCCAGGCCTGAACCACAGCTAGCTATCAGCAATGCTGCCTGAACTAGAAGCTTTGTCCGTCCATCCACAACCTAAGCGACATCCATGATGCGGTCAGCGACGCTCCTATCGACCCTAAACGCTCCTATCGAACGACCAAACACATAACAGAGGAGGCGGAGGGGGAGGGGGGTAGCTTACCAGCTTCGAGGTCGAGGGAGACATGGCGAAGACGAGGAGGGCTGGACGGAGATGAAGAAGAAAGGGAGAAGCAGCAGCCGCCGCCGCCGGGGAGTGCGCCTGCCGCCTCTTGCCGATGCAGGGGAGTGTCGCAGCCGCAAATCTCAGTCGCCGCCGCCGTCCCAGCCACAGATCTGAGTCGCCGCCGCCGCCGGTGCCAACAACAGAGGAGAGTTTGTCCTACAGCTATAGAGGTGAGCGAGGAAATGGGGTGGTGAGGGTATATTTGGCGCCACCCCGCCTCGGCCGATTTTCCCCTCCCGCCATCTCCGCCCGCATCCCCTCTGCACCGCTCCCTACGCCGCGTCTTCGTTTTCCGCCCCACTCAGCATGGCTCGCTGGAAACGGCCGAATCGGCCGTTTCCAGCGAGCCAGGCTGAGGGGTGCTTTAAGGTCCGTGCAAATGCGAGCCAGGTCGGCCCGTAGGCAACCAAACGGCCCAATTTCATCCCGCCCGGGCCTGGTTGGGCTGTATGCAGCCTACCAAACGCGTCCTTATTGTTTCAATTTCTTTCTATTCCTGTTTCTTTCTTTCTTTTCTCTCCTTTTTTGTTTCTTTTTCTTTCCTTTATCCTTTTTCGTTTTTATTTCAAAAAATATTCGTGTTTCCCGAAAATTCTTCCCATATTTATAAAAAAGTTTGCATTTACAAAAATTTGGGAGTTTCAGAA
This sequence comes from Elymus sibiricus, assembly GCA_039707655.1. Classification (NCBI taxonomy): domain Eukaryota; kingdom Viridiplantae; phylum Streptophyta; class Magnoliopsida; order Poales; family Poaceae; genus Elymus; species Elymus sibiricus. The sequence continues at coordinate 490,942,930 of CM077675.1, forward strand.
AATTCCCGTTTTTCAAAAAATGTTTGGGTTTCCAAAAATTGTCACGTTTCAAATTTCTTTCGTAGTTTCAAAAAATGTTCGCGTTTTAGAAAAAAACCTTTCCTTTTTCCCTATTTCAGTTTCTTTACTTCATTTTTTTCTATTCTTTGTAATTCCTTTTTCTTCTCTTTCTTGTTCTTGAGAATTTCAGATTTTGTTCAATAATTCAAAAAATATTCAGAAGTTCTAAAACTTTCCTGTTATTATCTTTTTTTCAGAAATTCAAAAAACAATTCTCCATTTTTTATAACAATGTTCGCATATTTAGAAAAAAATGTTCGTGTCATCAAATTTTGTTCCGGAGTTTGAAAAATTATTCCTCTTCCCAAATTAATTCGCAAATTTAAGAAAAATGTTTCCATTGCAAAATTTGTTCGTAATTTTCAAAAATATGTCTGTTCCTAATTTTGTGTGGGAGTTTCTAAAAATATTAAAAAAATGTTTACATGTTCCAATTTTGTTCAGGAGTTTCCATTTTTTGCCTATTTTTTTCTAAAAAATGTTCACGTAACCAAAATTTGTTTTGGAATTTGAATAATGTTTATCTTTTTTTACGTTTTTTTTGGTTTTTTCTCCTGTTCCCTTTTCCTTTTCTAAGAATATTTCACAGTTTCAAAAATGTTCTTGACTTCATAAAAGCTGGTCATATTTTTCAAAAAAAATGAAAAAACAAAAAAATGTTTTGGTTTTCAAATTTTGTTCTGAGTTTGAAAAAATGTTTTTGTTTCAAAAATTGTTCTTGGATTCCAAAAATATTTCCGTTTCCAAATTTTCGTTCAGAGTTTCAAAAAATGTTCCCTTAACAAAACTTTGTTCACATATTAAAAAATGTTCGTGATTTTGAATTTTTTTGACACATTATCAAAAATTTATTCACATATTCAAAAAATGTACCAGCTTTTTTTTTCTTCTCAAATATCAAAAGTGTTCGCTTAAAAAATCATTTTTTTTCAAAATAATGTTCGCATTCGGAATCCTACAAATGTTCGGATCTACATTACCTTGGCTAGGCTCGCGTGTAAGCAACAGGAGGTCCCCTATTTGATCCCTCCTTCGAGCACTCTTTTTTGGGATTTTTCACTGTGTTCTTCTAATGGGCCGGCCCAGCTGATGTCGCGCCTGTGCGTCCGCTCGGCAATTTGCCACAATGAGCGGCGCATAGGATTTCCCAAAGAAACGGGCGCTTAAGATGTCGTTTACCATAGAAACAGGCGGTCGGGGAGCAACTAATTAGGGAGTACTCCCACGGAAGCCTCCCAACGATCACTCCCACGTGCCGCCACTTGGTGCGTTCTCAGCCGCTGCCACGTGTCGCGCTCTGAGCGTTTCCTTCGGATTTTGTTTTTTTAATTTTTCGCACGCGTTTTCGGCTTTTGATATTGTTTTTTGGGTTTTTTTGGTGTTCCGGTTTTTCACCGGTCTTTCTTAGCTTTTGTACGAGAAAAAATAATTAAATTTTTTTTGCGCGAAAAAACGCGTTTTTTTTTTTCGCGAGAGGCACGGTTTTGCTTTCGCGAGAGGCACGGCCGTGCCTCTCGGAAAGGGAACAAAACACGTTTTCTGTTTTTTTTTCTTTTTTGCGAGAGGCACGGTTTTGCTTTCGTCAGAGGCACGGTTTTGCTTTCGCGAGAGGCACGACCTCTCGGAAAGGAAAAAACGCGTTTTCTGTTTTTTTTTCGCAAGAGGCACGGTGTTGTTTCCGCGAGAGGCACGGTTTTGCCTTCGCGAGAGGCATGGCCGTGCCTCTCGGAAAGGAAAAAAACACATTTTTGTTTTTTTTCTAAAGCGAGAGGCACGGTTTTTTCATCCTAGTTTTTTTCGTCCGGTTTTTTCGTGAAAAAAAGTTTGTCAAAACCTATCAACATGGGATCTAGTTTTGAAGATCTCGACACGAGGAACCCAACGGTGAAAACGGTTCGAAATTTGGACGCACGGTTTAAGGGATAAAACATTTTGAAAATATGTATCTATGAAAAAATTGAAAACTCACATGTTGCGACAAGTGGAACACATGCAGTGCGCCACTTGTCGCAATCCAGGGAGGTGGAAGTGATCCCTGAAAGGTGTACTCGTCAATTAGTGATTTCGGGCGGTCGGACTGGCCCGTATGGAACAGCTTTTGGGCCAATCCAAAACCCAAGTCTCGTTTGCAGACGTCATATTCCTGTCTTTTTGTGTGTATATGTTTTTCTTCCGGTTTTAATTCACATTTGTTTTTATTTTTTCCAATTTTTCTTTTAGTTTCTAAAATGCTAAATATATATTAAAAAACTTTAAACTGAATTTTATTAAAAATGTTAAACTTGTATTTGAAAAATGTTATAGGTGCATAGAAACATATTTTTGATGTATATCAACAATATACAATTTGAATCAAGAAATGGAAAATATGTATCAAGTGTCCGTAGAATGTTTATACACTGTAAACAAATTCTCACTTAATTTTGAAAAATGATGCTGTACATTATAAAAAATGTTCATTAGATGTAATAATTTATTAATAAGTTAAAAAATGTGTTCGAGGAATTTTTCAAGAAATGTTTACACAATGTTACTATTTAAAAATATTAATATTGCATTTTTAAAATGTAAAGATATATAAAAAGAAGTCTCTGTCAAATATGAAATATATAAAAATGTGAATTTTAAAAAATAAAAATATATATGATTATGTTTACGATAAATGTTAATCATATGTACAAATAAATGTCACGCATAAGAACGAATGTTAATCATATGTACGAAAAATGTAAAATATTGCACATTTCAAAATAATTTAGTTTTTTATACAAATTTAATAGTTTTTCATGTAGTTAAAAAAAAGGTTTCGTACATTCAGAAAATGTACCATTTAAAAAAATGTTTTCACAAATGTGTTCATGACATTTCCAAAACAATGTTTGTCCAAAATAATAAAACTATTTACATAGGGCAAAGAAAATCTTTTTTTTTATTAAAAAATTAACATGTATTTGGAAATTATATTTAGCATGTATTTGAAAAATAGCTTATAACATGTGTTTTTGTAAAAGTGTTAAACATGTATTTAACAATGTTAAATGGGTATAAACTAATGTTTATAAATATTAAAATGTACTCCTTTATGAAAAAAAATATACATGTGTTGTACAAAAACCGATGAAAAACAACAAGAAAAGTTAAAAACTGAAGGAAAAAACAAGTAAGAAACAAAGAAAACAAGAGTATAAAGAAGAAAAAAGAAAAAGAAAAACCATGGAAAAACAAAATAAAACAGAAGCACAAAAGAAGACGAAAAAGAAAAACAGAAAACCGGTGAAAACAGAAAAAAAAAACCCGAAGCGAAACCAACAATGAAATAACTGTACTTGTTTATTTTCGTATGTTCACCTGATAATTTGATGTCATGTTGTTAATTGTATGTCGTGGGGGATTCGAGATCGAACAATGTATTTTTGCTAGTGCTAACTGTTCATTTTAAGGACATCATCTTTAGTTTATTCATTTCAGTATGAATTTGGTTGTTGTATGATGTGTCATTTGTTTTATTGAATTCCGTAAGGCTTGCCAAATATTTTGTCCCAATAATTTTTTTTGGGGATCAAATTACATATATCATTGCATCCATATCATGGTTCTGCACCCGACTAATTTCGTGCAATGGAAATATATAATTTTGTCCTCGTTTGACCAAAGTTAAAATCATAGCACGTAAAAAAAAAAGCAAGTTGACGCCCCCCCCCCCCCCCCCCGCGTCGCCCCTCCTCTGGCGACTTGGGGGAACGCCCCCGTCGCGCCGCCGGGTCCCCCCCGCCCTCCCCCCAGCCTCGCCACCACCCGAGGAGGCCGCCGGCGAAGGCCGTGCGCGCTCCGAGGAAGGTGGCGGCCGAGCGTTCTCCGGCCTTCGCGTCCATCCCATCACCCGAGGAGGGGCGATTGGATCTGGAGGCCGACCTCGCGGCCGGGCGGCGGCTGGCCCGTCGACGGCGGCGGTGTGGTGGCTGGCCGGTGCGGCTGCGGGACGGCTCGGAGGTGGTGGCCGGCGGGGCGGTTTGGAGCGGCGCGTCGGAGAGGCGGTGGCCCGTCGGTGAGGCTGCGGGACGACGCGAATCTGGTTGGCTTCGTCGGCGGGGCGGCCAGGAGGGGCGCGTCGGCGCGGCTGCGGGACGACCCCGTGTTGGGCGCAGGGAGGCGCGGGTGTGCAGGGACTAGGGGCTCGGGCATGGTCTGGTGCAAGGGGCACGGGCGCGCAAGGGGCGAGCGGCAGCCTCCAGTGCGATGGACGAGGGGCTCGGGCATGGTTGGTGCTGCTCGAGTGTGATGGTGCAATGGTCTTCGACGAGGCGTGCGGCCAGCAAGGGGCCCGTGGCGTCGTGCGGCGGGGGCAACAGATGCGGTTCTTCGTCCACGGCCATGTTTGATGGTGGTGAGGGTGGTGATGCTTGGTGGGCTTGCCGATGCCAATGCGGGATGATGTGCGGCTGAGGTGGTGTGGAGCTGGGTGAAAACCATGTCCTGGCCTCGTGCTATGACCAGCGATGGCGGCGGCTGTGGCCGTCGTTGACCTTCTTGGAGGCATCGTTGCTTCGGTCTCCCACCCCTCATGCGCGGATCTGGCCATTTCGGCCTCTCCGGGGGAAACCTTGATCTATGATCAGACGATGGCGGCGCTTGGTGTCGTATTCCCTCTTGGGGGCCTCGTCTTGGGAGCTTGGCGTCGGCGAGCAGGACCGGTGGATGGCGGTTGGCGGTGGGTGTGGCGTCCAGGCTTTTACGGCAACGATGATGATGAGAGCGATGTCGGCGACGCGGCAATGGTTGCGGTAGTCGGCTCTTCTTCGGCGTGTCCACGGTTTTGCCTCGGTTTGTTTGTTGCTATGGAGTTGAAGCTGCGGCGGCGGGGCCCTGTGGTATACGATGACTGGCTACAGGTAGCCCGTTCGGCGATCTCCCGTGGCGCCAGCCGTGCCTGGTTTTGTCCTACAGTGTTCTCCGTCAGAGTCGGAGTTGCGTCGTCTGGCCGCAGGTGGTTGAGTCTCTGGCACAATTCTTCTTGCAGTTTCACGTGTCCTCTTCAGTGTGCGTTGGAGTCGATGATCGCTTGCGGCGGAGTCGGAGTCGTTTCCTCAGAGTGTAGGGATGGCGATGACGCCTCTAGGGGAGAAGTGATGATGATGACGCCTGCATGCTGTCTCGCCGAGACCCTCTTTGGAGTGATGTGCGTGGGCTTTTTTATGTGTGCCGCTCAACGGTTGTAACGGTTTTTGCCCGGTTTTTCATAATTAACCGGACAATCTGGTTTTTGCTCGGTTTTCCCAAATTAACTGAGCAACTCTTTTCTTCTTAATGAATGCAGGATAACTGCCATTTCGAAAAAATCATAGCACGTATGTTACGTAGAGTACTTTTTTTCTTTACATTTTCTGCTCCTATGAGACTTGAACCTATACTTGTAATATTCTTGCTAAATCCGTGTGCCATCCGTCTGTGTGCCGCAAGAGGGGATCTTGCTTTTGTCATGCGGCAGCTGTGAACATGAGAGGCAAGTCCCGGCCGCAATTTGGTGAAGGTGGCAGGGTAGCAAACCACATGACGTTTCATAAGAAAACTAACAAGTATGAGACCATGTAAATGTACAAGAATGGATGTGATACTTCGGATATGCTCAGCATATTCGGTTAAACTGTTGACTAATATGGCTCCATTCAGATAAAATAAGATATGAGCCAACTATGGCTAGCTGCTTCGTGAGTTGACGCACAGTGATATAGTACGCATCTTAGCTATGGTTAGCTGGGTAGGTTGCTTTTGATAGGGATTACTTTGGATAGTTTTATCATTTTACAGGCTAACACTAGTGGAGCATCTTTGGTTCCCGTTTATGTTGGATTGGTTTTTTCAAAAATATAATTATTATCAAGACAATATCAATTACGTCTAGCCTCTGCAACAACACTATATCAATGGCAATATGCCAACTATTTTTTTTGGCAATATAAGACGTCTAAAGAGAGTGAGAATTTTTGGACCATTGGTGCATTGGAGCACTTTATTTTGAAAGGATCAAAATCATATCTAAAAGTTTCAAAAAGGGTTGATTTTTTATACAAATACATACTGATGTTCTCTACATACTTATCAATTTTAGTTGTATAACATGTTGTATTTTACGGTAGGAAAAAATTACAAAATTCAAAGCCAAAAAACAAACAAACCCATTTTATGTGTGTATTTTTTTAAATATCTCACATACAAATACATATATTGGTGAAACTTCTGCATATATACTATACATCTATGTATGCACATACAAAAAAATTGGTATTTCTTTTTTAGCCATAAAAATAATATTTTCAAACTAAAAAAACCTAGTACAATATGCTCGTGCTCCAAAGTAACCATTATCCAAAGAATACAAGCCTTACGCAAGCATCGCCTCCCCCCGCCCGCACCCCTCGTTGTGCTTTAGTAAATAAAAGGGAGAGGCAAACTCCTATTAGATTGTCTCGAGTTTATATGAGTTATCTTTTGGAGATTACAATCCCCATCTTTCATTTGCATCCTATAGGTTTGTAAAACCTTTGCAGTTATCATGCCTTAATGCTCAAGTATCTTTGTTTGTGACACTATGTTGGGTTGTCATTATCTCTGTTTCTTTGGAGAGTTGCCTGTCGTGAGAGTACCAATGAACAAATCAGGGTATGTCGAAATTAGAGTTTTCCCTAGTCTTCACGGGAATTAGGGTACTATGGTAGCACTGAAAAATATGGTAGATATATAAGTGGTTCGTCAAGCACATCCTAGAGATGGACCATTATATACTACTATGTATATTTGTGTGTAAAATGGATCAATGATGTGCATGCATGATGCTCTACAAAAAGTTACCAACATTATTGATATTGTAGAAAAAAATACAAACATTTTTTATAATGCCATATAAAAGTGCCTCAAGTCATCCATATATATTCTTATAATATGTGAATTGTGTCTATCATAAAGTGCCACTATATGTTCAACTGGTCAACTGTATACATGCCTCTAGAAAAGAATAACTAGGAGGTTGATAATAATGCCATAAAATAGTTCAATGTCAACCCTGGTTAGGTTTCTAAAAGGTGAAGTGGATGCTACGAAACAGGAAAAAGAGCCCCCGCGTCGCTCCACGGGGCGGCACGGGCGGAACGACCAGCGCCGGCGCCTCCGCTCCCCCATCCTCTCCCTCCCCCTCGCCGTCGCCGGCGTACGCCTGTGGGCAAAGCCCTCCGGCGGCCGGCGGCGGCAGGAGCTTTCTCCCGGCGCGCAGGTGGTGGAGGGGGGCTCGGGTGCTGCAGATCTGAGACTGCTCCGGCGACTCCGGCGTAGTCCGGCCCCTGGCGGCGCTCCGTCAGTTCTTGGCTGCGCGGATCCGGCGGTTGGCGGTGCGGCCGGGTGGCTCTGTCGCTCGCCGGCGGCCATCTGGCGGTGCGGCGGCTGTGGCTGGACAGGCGGCTTCGGCCGCCTTTTCTGCTCGGTGGGATGGGGCGGGGTGACGGCCCTCCCTCCCTGGCTTGGTGCTGTGGCTCTGGCCGGCCGCTGGCCCGGCGTGGCTGGCGGCGTGGTGGTGGTGAGGGGAGGCTCTGCCCAACGGGCCGCGCTGGCGACCACCGTGGTTTCCCTGCAGCGTCTCCGGCGGCGTCGGCGGATCCGAAAGCTTCGGCTAGGTGTTTCTCCGGCGTGTGGGGGTGTGGTGGCAGCCTACCTTCCTGCTCTTGTGAAGCTTGGTGGTCTCCGTGGCAGTGCGGTGGTGGGCGCCAGATCTGGCCGGTTTTGGTCGGCTCCGGCTCGCCAGCGTTTGCAGGCGGTGAGGTTGGTGGCTCCTACGTGAGGGTGGCGCCGTCGTCACGTAGGAGGTGTGTGGGACAGCGGGCTTGCGGACCGGTGGTGCTGCGCCGCCGGTTGCGTGGGGGTGCTCGGCGAGGTGGCTTCGGGCGAAAGCCTAGACGGCACGGCGTCCGCGGACGTCGTTTTTCCTCCTTGGGGGGTCGTTGTGGAGCCCCTCCTTGACCAGCAGCCTAAGACTCCGATGTGAGTCGGGTGACGGCGTCGTTCTTCCACACCGCTTTACCCCCTTGGGGGCGTTGCCTTGAGGGTCACTGGCCTCCTTTGTGCTTTCCCGGAGCTGGACACACACGGCATCGGGGTCGGCAGGTGCCCGACTGGCGATGTGGTTGGCGCGACTCCTTGTGCGGTAACGATGGCGGCTTCGGGCGGAGTTGGTCTGTTGTTGAGTTTTGGTAGTCGGTCTCATCCGGCGTGTTCGAGGGGTGGTCGCGCCTCACTTTGTCTTCCTGGAGTCGGAGCTGCTGAGGAGGGGCCCTTGCGGCGACGATGAAGCGAGGCGGGTGGTTGGTTCTGGCGCTGGCTCGGCGCAGGCTCAGTGCTTTTCTCCTGCAATGCTCGTCGATAGAGTCGGAGCTGCCTGGTAGTTGGCGCGTGCGGTTGACTGTTTGGCATTGGCCGGCGCAGGCCTCGGCGTTTGCTTGCGGTGAGGGCTACTTGGATGGTCGTCGATGGTGGAGTCGGAGTCGCCCTTGTGTAGGTGTGATGGCGATGACACCGGGTTGCAGCCTCGACGGTGTTCTCTCCTCGGCGACGTGTGTGCATTCTTGTGTGGGTTGCCAGGTCGCCCTGCGTGTCCTGTGTGGACGTGTTGTAACGGTTTTCGCCCGGTTTTCCGTTTATCAACCGGGCAATTCTCTTCTTCTTTATTAATGAGATGAGGCAAAGCTTTTGCCTCCGTTTCGAAAAAAAAGAAGTGGATGCTACCAGAAGAGTTGTTATATATTTCAGCCATTGATCGAGTGTTCGTTGAATTTGCTGGTTAATTGGTGATATAAATTTTTTGTCAACAATTTTGCATAGTTAGTCTATGTTTTGTGTATGAAGTGAACTAGGGTTTATTGAGTGAACTTATTTTTAAAATTTGTTTTTACATGATGAGTTTCTATAATTTGCATAGTGAACATTTTGTTTATTTGTTTTAGTGAAACAATGTAGTCCCTAGAGTGAACTTCATTGTTACTCCCTCCATCCGAAAATATTTATCGGAGAAATGAATAAATTTATTCATTTCTCCGATAAATATTTTCGGATGGAGGGAGTATTACTTAATGAAGTGAACCGCTGTGCTTTGCGAAATGAACTTATATATATTGTCTTCTACATAGTGAACTTCTTCGATTTACTTGTTTTTTATATATACTGAACAATTGTACCATTTTGCAAAGTGAACATTTGTTGCTATATATTTTGAATTTTGTTATTGTGTGGCATGGATAACTTGTGAAGTGTACATGATGAACTTGTGAAGGTCAAAGCGCGAACTTCTGTTTTTCAATTAGGTGTGTTCACAAATATCTAACGCAGAATCATGTGGCACCAATTCAAGAACAGTACGGGCGTTTACTGAGGAATGCATTATTTGGCCCTCAGCCAATCGATTAACTAACAAAAATAATTGATCTCAGAAGTGTAAATTAATAAACTCACCAGCTGCTAACGACAATGATAGCAATGCAAAGACACATTGGTTATGTTCTACCCGTTCCTCGTCAACTCGTCAAATAGCTAAACCACATTTGCCTCCTTTTGCCATATAAAGCTTAAACATATGTTTGACTTGTGCTTGCATGATCAAAAAACACGCTGATGGGAGTGTAGGTTCATCTGGAGGGAGACGCAATCTTAGAAGATACTACTACTACCAGAAGATCATTATATTATATAATTAAGCTACTGATCACGTATTCGTTGAATTTGCTAGCTAATTAACTAGTGATATAAGTTTATTGTCAACGATCGGGCGGGGGCCTACTTATACCCGCCGCAGCCGCCCCATTTCTGCACCACCAGAACACAGGCACAGCATAGGCACAGCCGCACAGCAGAGGCAAGTGGTCTTCCAGCCGCTGAGCAGCAAGCAAGCATGTCGCGGTCGGAGCAGCAGCAAGGGCTGCAGGTGCTGAGCGCGCTGGACGCGGCCAAGACGCAGTGGTACCACTTCACGGCCATCGTCGTCGCCGGCATGGGCTTCTTCACCGACGCCTACGACCTCTTCTGCATCTCCCTCGTCACCAAGCTGCTGGGCCGGATCTACTACACCGACCTCTCCAAGCCGGAACCCGGCACGCTGCCCCCCGGCATAGCGGCCGCGGTCAACGGCGTCGCCTTCTGCGGCACGCTCGCCGGCCAGCTCTTCTTCGGCTGGCTCGGCGACAAGCTCGGCCGCAAGAGCGTCTACGGGATGACGCTGCTGCTCATGGTCATCTGCTCCCTCGGCTCCGGCCTCTCCCTCGCGCACACCCCGTCCAGCGTCATGGCCACGCTCTGCTTCTTCCGCTTCTGGCTCGGCTTCGGCATCGGCGGCGACTACCCGCTCTCCGCCACCATCATGTCCGAGTACGCCAACAAGAAGACCCGGGGCGCCTTCATCGCCGCCGTCTTCGCCATGCAGGGCTTCGGCATCCTCGCCGGCGGCATCGTCACCCTCATCATCTCCTCCATCTTCCGCGCCGGGTTCAAGGAGCCGGCCTACCAGGACGACCGCGTCGCGTCCACCGGCACCGAGGCCGACTTCGTCTGGCGCATCATCCTCATGCTCGGCGCCCTGCCGGCCCTGCTCACCTACTACTGGCGGATGAAGATGCCGGAGACGGCGCGCTACACCGCCCTCGTCGCCAAGAACGCCAAGCTGGCCGCGGCCGACATGTCCAAGGTGCTGAAGGTGGAGCTCGAGGACGAGTCGGAGAAGATGCAGGAGATGGTCAGCCGCGGCGCCAACGACTTCGGCCTCTTCTCGCCACAGTTCGCGCGCCGGCACGGCCTCCACCTGGTCGGCACGGCCACCACCTGGTTCCTCCTCGACATTGCCTTCTACAGCCAGAACCTGTTCCAGAAGGACATCTTCACCAGCATCAACTGGATCCCCAAGGCGCGCACCATGAGCGCGCTGGACGAGGTGTTCCGCATCTCCCGCGCGCAGACGCTCATCGCGCTCTGCGGCACCGTGCCGGGCTACTGGTTCACCGTCTTCCTCATCGACGTGGTCGGCCGCTTCGCAATCCAGCTCATGGGATTCTTCATGATGACCGTCTTCATGCTCGGCCTCGCCGTGCCGTACCACCACTGGACGCAGCCCGGCAACCAGATCGGCTTCGTGGTCATGTACGGCTTCACCTTCTTCTTCGCCAACTTCGGGCCCAACGCCACCACCTTCGTCGTGCCAGCTGAGATCTTCCCGGCGAGGCTGCGGTCCACGTGCCACGGGATATCGGCCGCCGCCGGGAAGGCCGGAGCCATGATCGGGGCCTTTGGGTTCCTGTACGCCGCGCAGGACCCGCACAAGCCGGCCGCCGGGTACAGGCCCGGGATCGGTGTCCGTAATTCGCTCTTTATCCTCGCCGGGGTCAACCTGCTCGGCTTCCTTTTCACGTTCCTCGTGCCGGAGGCCAACGGGAAGTCGCTCGAAGAGATGTCCGGCGAGGATCGGGACAACCAAGACGACGCTGCGGTGCAGCCGTCCATGGCATAGTCGTCCGTGACAAACTGACAACTCGTGATTTGTGTGTGTATGTGAGATTTTTTTTTTTTTGCGAGAAGTGTATGTGAGATCGTGATTTATATTTTGTATAATACGTGGCCGTGGAGTAGGCCGACACAACAATCAACATGTGTAAGTTGTATCAAGAGCAATAAAGTGCGTGCAATTTTCTATTTCGGGGAAAAATATATATGATAACTTATAGGTTGTTTTTCAATATTTATTTATTTATTTATTATTATGAATTGAATTCATTTTTTTAGCCATACTTTTGCTTTTCGTATGGGTACTTTCTAGAATGGTTCGGATATTTTTACAAAATTTGAAAACAATTCTTAACAATTTGACAAAGTAAATACAATATATTAAAATTTAACAGTAGGGGGGTACAAAAGATTCGGTTCAACTATGGTGAACAAACCTACAACAACAGAAGATCGAGAATATAAGTTAGTTTGAATAACACGAAACCGAAACAAAATTGTATCACTTCTTAGCCACGAAAATCCAACTCTGAGACATCTTGGATATACTAGTAATGGTCCATGTGCAAGGCACACAAGTGTTCACTAATATCAATCAATCTTAGTTGCTTATGAGGCTCTGACTAAGGAGAAGAATGATCTGGAAATGGAGATGGCTACCAATAATGGCAAGGAGAGCTCTAATGTTGATGCATGCATGGTTTGAGGAGGGGATAACACTTAGTTGAACAAAAAATTAAGAGAGATGGAGGAATAGAATGCTACACAAGTTTTTAAGATTGCTATGGATGAAAAAGGTGAGGGACAATGAAACTTATAGGAAAAAAAATCTACAGTTAGAATAAGAACAAGCATTTGTAGAAGTTACTACAACAGGTCTTGGATAAGAATGAGGCTGATAAGAGCAAAGTAGATGTCCCTCCCGAGACTGAAGAATGGGATGATTTAGAGAACAATGTGGATGATAACAGTTATGATTTAGAGAACTTGTGGATTATGATGCTCGTCAGCCTGAAGCAATTGTACCATTAGAACAATCTCTTGGGACTGTGGTTAGGAAGATTAAAGAAATTACCGATTTCAGTGGAGGTGAAACTAAACGGGTGGATGAAAATGAAATGAAACTGTCCCCAGGAGATGTACCAGACTCAAAGATGGAGAAGATATGGCCAAAGGAAGGGCAGTAACAAAAGACAATTATGCTAATAGTTGTATTCCCGACTTGGTGGATTATAATAATCCCTCTCTTTTAACCATGTCTCCTTGCATTGGTAATGAGTTGGGGCGCATTGTGGTTATGATTGGACACAATATTGAAATCGTGGAAAAATATAGAAATAGATAGACTAGATATAAATGCTCTCTAGTAATGAATCTATTGTTGAAGAAGATTCTTCTATTAGCCGGCCATGTCTTATTGACACTAGTGATGTAGATTAAATGAGCTATGCTTTCATGGAGATAACTGACTTAGAGGACACCTAGATAAATTAAAACAAGTATTCTCCTCTTGGAATATTTCACCTATTTTTATTAGGTTGAGAAAAGGCATCCCAGTAAATAGATCTGTTGCTAATAGTACCCAAAAAATGTAGAGTTCAGTTACTTCTAATACTATCATACAGGTGTTTAACCTTTACATATCACTTCTAATGCAACTACCAGATAGATAATAAGTGATAGTCAAAATGTCCATTGTGGACATGAATGTCTTCAAAATTTGCAGGGATTCAAACTGAGTGCCAACGTTTTGGTGAAATGTTCATTTATTTCCATTTCATCAAATTTCTCGCATAGAATATATTGATGTCTTAGGAAAGGTCATGCCAATTTTTTTTCTGGCGTCTCGCAATTTCTTATTCTTTTTTGTCAATTTGAACGCAACAAATGGAGTGACCCAAATGTTTCGACACGAGGGTTTCGTGTGCCAGTTATGTTGGATCAGAGACCTATTGCTTCTACTTCACGCTCTAGGAGGGCTTCAAATGGATGTCGGCGTTTATGTTATAGGAATTATTGGACATAATTCATTCGTACGCATGCCTTAATTTTTTTTCCTAACATATGTAAATTGTGTTTTTTTTTGCTAAAGTGCTTCCCCTGTTTTGACATGCCCGCCTCCTAAGGAATCTTACGGTAGTCATGGATCGAGAGGCTACCACCATTAATTGCCTACCTGGAGAACAATTATGGTTTCAGTTTCAAGACTACGATACATAACAAAAAGATATTGAACCTGTTTTGATTGTTCTAATTAGATGACATTTGCCAAAGCCTGCAAATTTGAGGAAGGGGTGTCTATCCAATTTGATTTTAGCAGATATTCTCATTCTGATCGTGACATCTTGGTGGATTTGGACAACACTCCAATCCTTCCCGAGTGTAATTATTTAAATACACATGGTTTAACCTTTATATTAGTCAAAAACGTTGTTATTTATAACTAATTAACGTTTCTTACATATTTTTGGACATCTTAGGAGGATAACACTTAATTGAACAAAAAATTGAGAGATATGGAGGAATAGAATGCTTGACAAGTTGTTAAGATTGCTATGGATGAAAAAAGTGAGGAACAATGAAACTTATAGAAAAATCTACAATTAGAATAAGAACAAGCATTTGTAGAAGCTACTGCAACATGTCTTGGATAAGAATGAGGCTGATCAGAGCAAAGTAGATGTCCCTCCCAAGGCAGAAGAAGGGGATGACTTAGATAACAATGTGGATGATAACAATTATGGCTCAGGTGATAACTTTGTTGAACTTGTGGATTATGATGCTCGTCAGCTGGAAGGAATTGTACCTTCAGATGAATCTTTTGGATTTTGGTTAGGAAGATTAGAGGTATTACCGATTTCAGTGGAGGTGAAACTAGAGGGGTGAATGAAAATGAAATGAAACTGTCCCCAGGAGATGTACCAGACTCAAAGATGGAGAAGATATGGCTAAAGGGAAACAACGAAAGACAATTATGCTAATGGTTGTATTCCTGACTTGGTGGATTATAATAATCCCTCTCTTTTAACTACAGTCATGGAGATAACTTGGATATTGACTTAGAGGAAAAATACCTGGATAAATTAAAACAAGTATATAGATCTCTTGGAAAAATAAGGATGCTATTTCACCTATTGTTATTAGGTTGATAATAAAAGGAATCCAAGTAAATAGATCTGCTGCTAATTGTACAAAAAAGTAGAGCTTAGTTACTTCTAATACTATCATACAAGTGTTTAACCTTTACATGGCATTTCTAATACAACCACTAGATAGATAATAAGTGATAGTCGGAATGTCCATTGTGGACATGAATGTCTTCAAAATTTGCAGGGACTCAAAATGAGTGCAAACGTTTTGGCAAAATGTTGGTTCATTTCCGGTTCATCAAATTCCTCGCTCTTAATATATTGATGTTTTAGCAAAGGTCATGCATATGTTTTTTTTGGCATTTTGCAATTTCTTATTATTTTTGTCAAGAATGCAACAAATGGAGTGCCCCAAATGTTTGGACACTAGGGGTTTGGGCGCCAATTATGTTGCATTGGAGTCCGATTGCTTCTACTACACGCTTTCGAAGGGCTTCAAATGGATGACGATATTTATGTTATAGGAATTATTGCACAAAATTCATTTGCAAGCATGTCTTAATGATTTTTCCTAACAAATTTAAATTTTGTTCTTTCTTTATTTTTGCTAAAGTGCATCCCCTGTTTTGCAATGCCCGACCTCCTAAGGAAGCTTAAGGTAGCCATGGATCAGGAGACTACCTCCATTAATTGCCTACCTGAAGACCAAAGATGGTGTCACTTTCAAGAATATACGATCCATAACAAAAAAATGCCGAACCTATTTTGATTGTTCTAATTAGAGGGCATTTGCCAAAGCCTACAAATTTGCGGAAGGGGTGGCTATCCACTTTGATTTTAGCAAATATTCTTATTTTGATCGTGACATCTTGGTGGATCTGGACAACACTCCAATCCTTCCTGAATGTAAGTTACTTAAATATACTTGGGTTAACCTTTATATTAGTAAAAATAAGTATTTATTTTTAACTAATTAATATTACTACATATTTTTGGATGTCTTACTTCCTAGCGCCAAGAACGACTCAAAAATAGTAGACAACACTTATTATACTGCTGGCACCGCACTTACTTTGGAGGAGAAGAAGTACCTCATCCCCTTTATCATTAGTGGAGAAATGGCTAGACACAACTCTTGTTGGTGGCGCATCATTTTCACACAACGTCGGCACTATTTTTTTTCAAATAGTGCTGGTGTCGGCTAAATTGGTATGCCAACTGTAAACGGTCAGTGCTGGCGTGACTATTTTTGGACAGGTCACAAATTTGTTTGCCCACCTGTACTCACCATTTGGAAGATAGGGTGGCATTAAATTTATGTGCACGCCATAGCTATTTAATTAGTGTTGGCGTGCCAAGTTATTTTACGCCAAAAATAATATTTCCACTTAAACTAATATTTAAGTATTTAAAGATTATATATATACTAGTTAGAAAATAACAAACATTTTATTTTACATTTTTGACATCATTGCTACCCGTTCTAATTTTGAGTATTTAATTATGCTAAGTATTTAATTAATCCTAATTAGTGTTTTTTATTTGGGTTGTTATTAGCTATGGCGTTGCATTTTAGGCCCACGCCAGCAACGGCCCACCTGAGTCAACTCCCCACGCCTTAGTAAAAGACCGAATCGCCGCCCTTTCATTTCAACTCCCCCTCGACCAGACGCCACTCGTCACCGTCCCGTTGCCGCCCAGCAAGGTTCAATCCTCTCCTTCCCCTCCCATTACATCTCCTTCCTCTCCACTCGCACCTCCTCCATCCATGCATAATCCATATGTGGGATTCATCTATAAGTTGATTTAGGATTGCTTTGTGTAGAAATTTTAGTACATATATATAATGGATTGCTTTGTATGATTTAGAATCGAAATTTGATTCCATGGATTGTTTTGTGTAGAATTTTTAGTGATAATCGGATGTAAAATCCGATTTTAATAGCCAATTTTGAGTAGAAATTTTTTGAGTGTCTAGAATATTAATGATTCAAGTTCAACTTCATTTGGTAGTGTAGTCTGGAATGCCAGAGGAATAAATAAAATAAACTCCTAGTGTAGCATTTTGAGTAGAATTTGTTTATTTGTGTCTCGCTTCATGGATTTTGTTTAGTCAATTATACATAGTGTCGGTTCACTAGTCTAGAATCCGACTATATACTTAGTTTTTCAATATGTTTTGTGTACAATGACGCAACCACCACCATGTCGAGTGTGCAATGATTCGTAGTACACATATGAGCTTTCAAAATTCTGCATGTGAATGTTATAAAATATATCTGTTTCTCATATACAGTACAATCTAAAAATGTCGAGAGACACATGGAATGCATGTTATTTTTAAATTCTTCATGGTAAGATGGTGAGGTTCATATGAATTCTAAGATATGTTTTCAGTGCTTTTATTTGCTTGTGTATAGAAATTGAAACAGGACATATGGACAATTCTACAAGCAAGAACGAATCGGTGTACGGCGTGGACGAGTGGAATAAGTGGCTCTTAGAGCAGTCACAGTGGAGAATCAAAAAACTGGAAGAACACAATGCCATAGTAAAGAATGAAAGGGATAGTCTTCTCAGAGAGGGTGCTAATGCCCTCAATAAGTCAAACAAACTGAGGGAGCTGAGGAATAACTTGATGAAGGAGAGGGATAAACTGAAGCAGCAGAAAAAACTACACATGGGAAAGAGGATTGAGCTACAGACAGAAGTTGCTCACTTCAAAAAAGATGAAGAGAGCAATCGGAAGAAGATTCACCGGCTAAGGATAATCCTTGATGAAGATTAGTTTAATTATTTCAGTACCTTTTGAGAAGTTTTAAACTTGGAAGTTTATGAGCATGTTTAGTTGATCAATGCTAAGTTTTAAACTCTTATTAAGTTTATGAGTATGTTTAATTGATTAGTACCTTTTGTGAAGTTTAAGCTCTTAGTTTCTGAAGTAGTGTTTTTTTATTATAAAAAACCAAATTGGTGGCGTTGGACAACAATGCACGACAAAGGTAGTATAGATGTATAGCTGGCGTTGGCCATGTGGACACCAGCAACATGTAATATACTGCCGGCATCGGCTCCAACGCCACCATTATTTTCTAACACTGGCGCAATATTGGTGGCGTCGGGTGTCCACACCAGCAAGGCCATTTTTTCCACATCATAGCTAGGCTTTTCTGCACTAGTGTATTGACGGTATTGTGTGAATTATGAAAACTTACAATGTCGTACAAATGATGCACGATATGTGTCACTAGTGCACCCCTTGAATAAGACCATTATTCATAACAAATACCTGGTAAGAAATGTATTTAGTTTCATCTTTTCCATATAGTCTTCGTAAATTAAATACAATGCTTACTATGTTACTATTGTGTTCTTGTAGCAAAGGTGATTAATGCAATGGTAGCATGACACTTATCTTCCGTGAGAAGACCAATTTCAGAGGCACCTACTCGACTGCAGTCCTACCAGATGGACGCGTCATAATTAATAGCTGGAGGCGAATGTTGAAAGAGTGCAATATGAAAATTAGAGTGTAAGAGCACATTTCTCCATGTGTGGTTTTGGTAATTGATGACAATCCCTATGGACTAATGGTTGCCTTGAGTTATATTCGTAGGATTTGTCCATAGGTACTTCTTGATGACCATCTGTTGGTTTCAAGGAGTTTATATGGTGACCAAGGTGGTATTCAAGGTTTTATCCAAAGATTGGTCATGTGAGAGTTGAGCTTATTGCAAGCATGTCTTGAAGAAGAAGATTGTGGGAACATTCATGTTTACCTTCAAGACATCATCTTTATGAAGAGAGAAGATAAGATACAATGTTGATCAAGACTAAGTCAAAGAGTGAATCAAGTTGATCAACACACAAAGCGTACAAGATGTATCGAGAGGTATCAAGTGATCTCATGGTATGGTAAGCATTGTCCATTACGCTTTGTGTACTAACCCATGGTCTACGTGAGAGTTCTGTGTGGGGTTAGGTATGTTTCCATGGGCTTGCGTCAAGAGGAAGATCTCATACAACCCATGGAGGATGACATCAAGTGGTGATCGTCATCAAGATTGCGGTGTGCAAGTTCAAGTGGAGCATCACGAATATATCATGCTTGAAGCTTGCCATCCATTGTGGTGACAATGGACTTGTGAAGGTGTGACAAAGAGTGGCTCACCCATAGTGGAGTATGGGGGGAGCAATCAACTAGTCTTCATCGAGCCAACACAATCAAGAAAGTTGGTCCATCTTGAGGAAGTCAAGATCGTCATCATCTTGCTCAAGTGGACTATGTGCAAGGTAAAGGTTTGCCCTTGATAGGTTTTCTATTTTACCGGTCTCATGGTGCAAGTTGGGAGACCGAGTTATAGGATCGATTGCCGTACTATCAAGGGGGGCTCTCAAGTGAGTAGCTTGATCGTACCGTTCGTTGAGAG
Source organism: Elymus sibiricus (assembly GCA_039707655.1). NCBI lineage: Eukaryota > Viridiplantae > Streptophyta > Magnoliopsida > Poales > Poaceae > Elymus > Elymus sibiricus. The sequence continues at coordinate 490,962,032 of CM077675.1, forward strand.
CTCAAACCATTTGCATCCTTGCATCATTATCTTTCCTGGTCCTTATTTGGTTTTTCTCTATGTGAGTTTTTTAGCTTATGGTCTTCATCGTGATAAGTTCAAGCTCATCGAAAACAGATTTCGTATGCATCATATTGTGTTTTCGGTGTTGGAGATTTTGCCGGATATTTATTGGGAAGGTCATCTTCCTTATCCTAGTGGCATTTATTCTCCATTGCTTGTTCTTAATTTAACTAGTCATTGTTGGATAGCTCTTGTTGTCCTTTATCCAACAAGCTTGAGTTTGCTCAAATCGGAGCTCGTATGCGAAAGTTATGGCTGTTTTAGTCTTACCTATTTTACATAGACAGGTTGTACCGCCCCATAGAGAGGTTGTACCGGTTGACCGGTACAACCGGTGTTTGGAGCGGTTGTACCACTCCAGATTTGGTCTGAAGGTTGTACCGGCCATGTACCACTCTACCACCGGACTGGTTTCTGTTTTGGAGCGGTTCTTGGGCGGTTGTGGGCCGGTTGTTCCGGTTATACCGGTACTACTGGTGCCCCGGGCGGTTGTACCGCTTATTGCTTTTGCTACAGGTAGGTTTTGTCTTCTTTGACCGGTTGTACCGGTGCGCATATTGGTTGTACCACTCCTGTGTTATTATGCACATAACGGGCAGATTCGTGGGACCTATTTAAGGGGGTCTTCTTGAAAGCACAACATGCTCCCTTGGTGGTTTTGATAATTCATGACAACATACATTGTCTCTTGGACTAATACTTTTACCTAGTGTATTTCAGATAGAAGTCCATAGAGAGGGAAGGGTTGGCAAAAGGATTGTGGAGATTGTGGAGATACCCCAAGATGCAAGGAAATGGATTGGCAAAGCTTCAAGCAAGAGGACTCTACATTTTACTTTGTGAGAAATCACTTTGAGTCCATAGGAAAGCCAATACTATTAAAAGGGGGTAAGGTATTGTTGGTGAACAAAATGCTCATACATGCACAAGTGATAGTCACCAAAAACACCCACAAGCTCTTCCACAAAAGTCTGTCCAAAGTCAAATATCCAAAATTGGTGCAACCAACACTTTCCACTCGGAGCCACTGATTCTCATACTCAGACAGACCTAAGCCAAACACTAGCTTTTCGGTGCAACCGATTCTGCTTCGGTGCCACCGAGTTTGGGTTGCCAACTTTCTGTTACGCAGTTTCACAAAATCGGTACCACCGAGTTTGCTGAATCGGCGTCACCGAGATTGGGCAATCTGACTGTTGGTCACCTTATCGGTGCAACCGAGTTTTATATATCGGTCTCACCGAGATTCAAAAGTTGCTGCCTTTTGGTCACTTCGGTACCACCGAGATTAACACATCGGTGCCACCGAGTTGGTCATTTTGTGTGTAACGGTTGGATTTTTGGAGATGCCTATATATACCCCTTCACCACACCTACTCGAAATAGAAACACTCAGAACTATTCCATACTTGCCCCATCCAGTTTTCTGAGAGAGAGCCACCTACTCATGTGTTGAGATCATGCCATTCCATTCCAACCATGTGAATCTTGATCTCTAGCCTCCCCAAGTAGCTTTCCACCAATCCCATCTCTTCCACCAAGCCAAATCTGTGAGAGAGTGATTGTGTGTTGAGGAGTCTATCATCTTGAAGCACAAGAGCAAGGAGTTCATCGACATTGCTGAGCCTATTACCTTGTGGAGGGTGGTGCCTCCTAGATTGGTTGGGTGTCGCTTGGGAGCCTCCTACTTCGTGTTGTGGAGTGAACCAAGAAGTTTGTAAGGGCAAAGAGATCGCCTACTTCGTGAAGATCTACCCATAGTGAGGCTAGTCCTTCGTGGACGGAAGCCGTTATGGAATAGTCAAGGTTGCTACTTCGTGGACCCTTATGGGTGGAGCCCTCCGTGGACTCTCGTGACCGTTACCCTCCGTGGGTTGAAGACTCCATAAACGTGGACGTACGATAGCACCACCTATCGGAACCACGGGAAAAATCTTCGTGTCCCTCATGTGTTTGATCTCCCTATCTCAACTCTTTACTTCCATGTGCAATGTCTTTACTTTCCGCTGCCATATTTGTTGACATGCATGTGTAGGGTGTGCTAGACTTGCTATCTTGCTATAATCGCTAAAATCTGCCAACCAATTAACTTGGGAAAAGGTTAGGTTTTAATTTCCTGCTAGTAGTCTATTCACCCCCCTCTAGACACTCTTCTAGTGATCCCTCAATTGGTATTAGAGCTTTGGTCTCCATTGCTTTGGTTTAATCACCGTGGAGCAAGATGGATGTGTCTAGTATAGGGAGTTTGAGTTGTAGAGTGCCCATTCTTGATGGAGAGTACTATAGTCAATGGAAAACTTTGATGCTTGAGCTATTCAATGAATTTCATTTGAGCAAGTATGTTAAGAGCCCTTATGTACCTCCCATTGATCCTTTACATCCCACACACGAAGAGGAAATTGATATGCTATGCAATCTTAGAACTGTTAATCTCATTGTTAGAGCATTGCCTAGAAATGTGCTTAATCAAATGAAGAATTTTCAATGTGCTTATACTTTGTGGAATGACTTGGAGAAACAATATCCAAGTTATTCATTGAGTAATCTTGATGAAGTTCTTCATAAAACTATTGCCTTCCACAAAATGACGCCTAGTGATCCCAAGTTTGATGATTGTCTGTTTGAGCTTAGAGACCTCATGCGTGCTAAAGGAGATGTCACAACTATCAACAACATCATTGTAGAAGCCATTCGAATTCATAATCTTGAACATTGTCATGATCACAATCCTAACGAATCTCTTGTTCTTTGTGACGAGGATTTCCCACTTGATGATGACAATGTGGAACATGGCTACTATGATGAAGATGAGCTGTTCGACATCGAGTATGAGAAGATCATGAAGAATCTAAGTCTCATGGCAAACTTCAAGGATTACTTGTCCGGAGGAAAAGAGTGGATTCTCGATAGCGGATGCACCGATCATATGACCGGAGATAGAGAAATGTTTGAAGAAATCACACCAAACCATGGACCGCAAAGGTACGTAACATTTGGAGACAACTCCAAGGGTAAGGTACTTGGTCTTGGTAAGGTGGCCATATCTCATGATAACTCTATTCAAAATGTTATGCTTGTTGAATCTCTTGGCTACAATCTTCTTTCCGTATCTAGACTTGCCGACTTTGGTTTTAATGTGCTATTCACGAAAGTAGATTGCCAAGTGTTTCGTCAAGATAATCATAAAATGGTCTTTACCGGTTTCTGTAGAGGTGATCTATACATTGTCGATTTCACTAAGAGATCCAAACCTCGTACTTGTCTTATTGCAAAATCTTCTAAAGGTTGGCTTTGGCATAGAAGACTAGAACATGTTGGCATGCGTAACTTAGACAAGCTTATCAAAGGTGATCATATACTTGGTGTTAAAGATGTTATCTTTGACAAAGATAGACTTTGTAGTTCTTGTCAAGCTGGAAAGCAAGTAGGTGGAAGTCATCCCGTTAAGAATATCATGACTACTAGGAGACCACTCGAGTTACTTCGCATGGATCTTTTTGGTCCCAATGCTTATAAGAGTCTCGGTGGAAATTCCTATGGTCTAGTTATAGTTGATGATTTTTCCAGATTTAAGTGGGTATTCTTCCTTGATGATAAGTCGCAGGTACAAAAGATCTTCAAGAACTTCGTTCGCAAAGCGCAAAATCAGTTTGAACTGAAGATCAAGAAGGTTCGAAGCGATAACGGATCGAAGTTCAAGAACACCCATGTGGATACCTTTCTTGACGAAGAAGGTGTTTCACATGAGTTCTCGGCTACATACACACCTCAACAAAATGGAGTTGTTGAGAGAAAGAACCGAACGCTTATTGAGATGGCAAGAACGATGCTTGACGAATACAAGACGCCAGGACACTTTTGTGCAGAAGCCGTGGAAACAGCATGTCATGCCACAAACCGACTTTACTTGCACAAGCTTCTTGGTAAAACGACATACGAGCTACTCACCGGTAACAAACCCCCAAGTTGGATACTTTCGAGTGTTCGGCTCAAAGTGCTACATTCTTGATAAGCATCGTCGTACTAAATTTGCTCCTAAATCTCATGAAGGATTCCTACTCGGTTATGGATCGAACTCTCACACATACCGTGTCTACAACAACTTCACTCGAAAAGTTGAAGAGATGGTAGATGTGAAGTTTGATGAATCTAATGGTTCGCAAGTCGAACAATTGCCAAATGATGTAGGTGATAAGGATCCTTCGGAAGCTATCCAAGACTTGTCCATTGGCAAGATTCGTCCCATGGAGGTGAAGGAAAGTACTTCATCAACTCAAGTGGAAGCCCCTACTTCACGTCAAGGTGAACCTCAACACGACATGGAGGCATCCACAAGTGGTACACGACAAGATGATGAAGAGGAGGAAGTACATCATGAAGATCCACCACAACCTCCTTCACCACCACCTCAAGGAAACGACACCTTTGACAACAACGAAGACGAAGGAGATGATGATGAAGAAGAAGCTCCACCATCCAACAAGCCTAAGCTACCCCGAGTTAGAGCACAAGTGACCAAGAACCATCCTCTAAACCAAATCTTTGGTGATATACAAACAGGGAGAATCACTCGCTCTAAAACTCGCCTAGCTAACTTTTGTGAGCATTATTCTTTCATCTCATCTCTAGCATTGAACCCTTGAAGGTAGAACAAGCTCTTGAAGACCCGGATTGGGTGAACGCGATGCATGAAGAGCTTCACAACTTCGAGAGGAACGAAGTGTGGACACTCGTGGAGAAGCCCAAGGATGAGCAAAACATCATCGGAACCAAATGGGTGTTTCGGAACAAGCAAGACGAAGACGGTCAAGTCATACGCAACAAGGCACGTCTCGTAGCCCAAGGATATACTCAAGTCGAAGGTATGGACTACGGTGAGACCTATGCCCACGTCGCTAGACTTGAAGCTATTCGCATTCTTCTTGCGTATGCTAATCACCATGATATCACGCTTTATCAAATGGACATTAAAAATGCCTTTTTAAATGGTGAGATTGAAGAAGAAGTCTATGTTAAGCAACCACCTGGTTTTGTGAATCCTAAGAAACCTAATCATGTTTATAAGCTTCGTAAAGCTCTTTATGGTCTCAAACAAGCCCCTCATGCTTGGTACAAATGCTTAACGATGTTTCTCATTGAAAAAGGTTCTGAAATTGGTAAAATTGATGCAACCTTATTCACTAAGAGAGTTAATGGTGAATTATTTGTGTGCCAAATCTATGTGGATGATATTATCTTTGGATCTACTAACCCACAATTTAGTGAAAGATTTGGAAGGTTGATGTCCGAAAAGTATGAAATGTCCATGATGCGTGAGCTGAAATTCTTTCTTGGTTTGCAAATCAAGCAAACGAGAGAAGGAACTTTCATCTCTCAAACTAAGTATACCAAGGACTTGATCAAGAAGTTCAACATGCAAGAATGCAAAGGTATGAAAACTCCTATGCCTACTAATGGACATGTTGATCTTACCAAGGAGGATGAACCGGTTGATCAAAAAGTTTATCGATCTATGATTGGTTCATTGCTATATCTATGTGCCTCTCGTCCCGATATTATGCTTAGTGTTTGCATGTGTGCTAGATATCAAGCTGCACCTAAAGAGAGTCATCTTTTGGCCGTAAAACGTATTGTGAGATATTTGATACAAACACCAAACTTTGGCATTTGGTATCCCAAGGGATCTTCCTTTAACCTTGTTGGCTATTCCGATTCGGACTATGCCGGTGACAAGGTTGATAGAAAATCCACCTCGGGTACTTGTCAATTTTTGGGTAGATCTCTTGTGTCTTGGTCCTCCAAGAAACAAAAGTCGGTATCTCTATCTACTGCCGAAGCTGAGTATACTGCTGCCGGATCTTGTTGTGCACAATTACTATGGATGACACAAACGCTTAAGGATTATGGAATTCATGTTAAAAATGTTCCATTACTTTGTGACAATGAAAGTGCTATTAAAATTGGTCATAATCTTGTGCAACATTCTCGAACTAAACATATTCAAGTTAGACATCATTTCATTCATGATCATGTTGCCAAAGGAGATATTAATCTTAAGCATGTCCGTACTAACAAGCAATTGGCCGATATCTTTACTAAGCCACTTGATGAGAAAACGTTTTGTTACTCGAGGAGTGAGTTGAACATCATTGATGCTTCAAACTTGAGCTAGACTCACTCGGTTGCATGCAAGGGCATGATCTTTCTTGATATTTCCATGATACTCTTGATATACTATCTTATACCATGGAATTCTATGCTCCCTTGTATTGCATCTAACCTTTTGTAGGTACTTGGAAGAACTTCATTCCACAAGATTGCCATCAACTCAAATCATAAGCAATCTTGTCATGACCAAGTATCCACAACCCCTCTTGCTGATGGAAGGAAGAAGACAACAAAAACATATCCTTGACACATATTTATACTTCACAATTGGTATCGTGTCATATCTTGTTATTCCTTGCTTGACTAACCTTTGTAGGTGACAAGTGAACTAAAACGAGAAGGATTGCTCCCAACTCAAGATTATCTTCATCAACCTCGAGCATCCTCAACAAGTTCATCTACAAGCTACGTCATCAACATCACTCAAAGGTATGTGCTCATGTCCTTGAAAAGGCTTTACTCCAAGTCGTGAGGTAAAGCAACTCAAGTGATATGAAAACATTAAAATGCTTAATTGAAAAATGGTAACCCCATTTTGAGCTTAACGTTGAGTATGACCTATGATCAAGCATTCTTGCTTGGCTCCTAAGTCAATATACTCTAATATAGGTGACCTAGTCACCGCCCATCATCTAGTTAAGTATTTTGAGTTGGTTCATTTTCTATTTGCAAGATTTCCTAGAATCACTCAAATCTTCTCTAGTTGATATCCTTTTGTAAAAACTTTTGCATTCCCTTTGAAAATTTCTCTTTTGACACGTTGATTAAAAGTTTTCTGAATTCATTTGCAAATTTCCAAACTTTGCCAAGTTTCTGTTTCTGCCTCGGAGCCGCCGATACGAATAACTCGGTTCTACCGATTTAGCAGATGAGCTGCACTATAAAATCTCGGTACCACCGATTTGTTTGTCTCAGAGCCACCGACATGATTTCTTTTCTAATTTGTGTTCATAATTGCAAATCTATGTTTGTTTAGTGATCCTACAAGTGATGATTTTGTTACTTCGATGATCCCTTCTTATTAAAAAAACTTAGGGGGAGAAATTCTTTATTCAAGGATCCCTAACTCAAAGGAGGAGAAGTCTTACAAGATCTCAGATCAGCCTAAGGGAGAGAAATTATTTTCAATGCTCCCTCATTTTTCTTTTCTATGAACCCTACATTCAATGACCCTTGTTCTCAAGGATCCCTTCTTATCAATGATCCCTGTATCTATTCCTGTGTACGACCTTTTTGGAAATTAATGCCAAAAGGGGAGAAATACCAAAGCTTCAATGCTAAAGGGGGAGATACATGCTTATGCAAAGGGGGAGATATAATCAAGGAGGAGAGGAGAATATCAAAGCTTACATATACATACACAAGGGGAGAACACCAAAGTAGGAGGAGAAAAATATGTTTGGAAGATTATGTTTATTTCATTTGACCACTCATGTTAGACTTTTCTCACCCTATCCAATCCCAATATCTCCATGCTAAGATTCAGGGGGAGAGGATGATCTACAATTTTCATATCTAAGGTGATAAAGTTCTAAATGATTTTGGAGACATATCAATCTTAAGGAATACTACCTTCCATATGTTCTCCATATCTTGGTACTTTTGAGTTCTATTGCCTTTTGATTAGTAGAATACTCTTGTGTTTCCTAACACTGTTTTCTCAAGTGTATTTCTACTACAAGAATGCTCAAGAACTCAAGGTAAGTATATGCATCTCATCTTTGATCAAGATGATTTCTTGCTTCTTGCACATATTGTTTGCAAGAGTGAAGTCTTGAACAAGGATACACCTCATTCATATATATTTGATGCATATAGCCAAGATACACATGACTCATTATATCCCTTCTTCTATATGTGTGTCCATGCATTCCAAAGCAACTATCCTTTAAAGGGTTTGCACACATTTAGGGGGAGCAAATCTAAGTCATGTGTCTCTCAAATTCTTCATTATATCCATGCATATCTTTATTTGAATCTTTGATTGTATGTTGTCATCAATTACCAAAAAGGGGGAGATTGAAAGCACAACATGCTCCCTTGGTGGTTTTGATAATTCATGACAACATACATTGTCTCTTGGACTAATACTTTTACCTAGTGTATTTCAGATAGAAGTCCATAGAGAGGGGAGGGTTAGCAAAAGGATTGTGGAGATTGTGGAGATACCCCAAGATGCAAGGAAATGGATTGGCAAAGCTTCAAGCAAGAGGACTCTACATTTTACTTTGTGAGAAATCACTTTGAGTCCATAGGAAAGCCAATACTATTAAAAGGGGGTAAGGTATTGTTGGTGAACAAAATGCTCATACGTGCACAAGTGATAGTCACCAAAAACACCCACAAGCTCTTCCACAAAAGTCTGTCCAAAGTCAAATATCCAAAATTGGTGCAACCAACACTTTCCACTCGGTGCCACCGATTCCCATACTTAGACAGACCTAAGCCAAACCCTAGCTTTTTGGTGCAACCGATTTTGCTTCGGTGCCACCGAGTTTGGGTTGCCAACTTTCTGTTACGCAGTTTCACAAAATCAGTACCACCGAGTTTGCTGAATCAGCGTCACCGAGATTGGGCAATCTGACCGTTGGTCACCTTATCGGTGCAGCCGAGTTTTATATATTGGTCTCACCGAGATTCAAAAGTTGCTGCCTTTTGGTCACTTCGGTACCACCGAGATTAACACATCGGTGTCACCGAGTTGGTCATTTTGTGTGTAACGGTTGGATTTTTGGAGATGCCTATATATACCCCTTCACCACCACCTACTCGAAATAGAAGCACTCAGAACTATTCCATACTTGCCCCATCCAGTTTTCTGAGAGAGAGCCACCTACTCATGTGTTGAGATCATGCCATTCCATTCCAAACATGTGAATCTTGATCTCTAGCCTCCCCAAGTAGCTTTCCACCAATCACATCTCTTCCACCAAGCCAAATCTGTGAGAGAGTGATTGTGTGTTGAGGAGTCTATCATCTTGAAGCACAAGAGCAAGGAGTTCATCGACATTGCTGAGCCTATTACCTTTTGGAGGGTGGTGCCTCCTAGATTGGTTAGGTGTCGCTTGGGAGCCTCCTACTTCGTGCTGTGGAGTGAACCAAGAAGTTTGTAAGGGCAAGGAGATCGCCTACTTCGTGAAGATTGATACGTCCATTTTGCAACATGCTTTTACATCGATATTTATTGCATTATGGGCTGTTATTATACATTATGGTACAATATTTATGCCTTTTCTCTCTTATTCTACAAGGTTTACATGAAGAGGGAGAATGCCGGCAGCTGGAATTTTGGACTGGAAAAGGAGCAAATCTGAGATACCTATTCTGCACAACTCCAAAAGTCCTGAAAATCTACGGAGAATTATTTTGGAATATATAAAAAATATTGGGCGAAAGAAATACATCAGGGGACCCACCAGGAGGCCACAAGCCAGGGGGGCGCGCCCTACCCCCCTGAGCGCGCCCTGTAGGCTTGTGGGCCCCCTGACAGGCCTCCGGTGCCCGTCTTCTGCTATATGGAGGGTTATGACCTGGAAAAAAATCATAAGGGAGCTTTCGGGACGAAGCGCCGCCGTCTCGAGGCAGAACTTGGACAGAACCAATCTAGCGCTCCGGCGGAGCTGTTCTGCCGGGAAAACTTCCCTCCCAGAGGGGGAAATCGAAGCCATCGTCATCACCAATGATCCTCTCATCGAGAGGGGGTCAATCTCCATCAACATCTTCACCAGCACCATCTCCTCTCAAACCCTAGTTCATCTCTTGTATCCGATCTTTGTCTCAAAACCTCAGATTGGTACCTGTGGGTTGCTAGTAGTGTTGATTACTCCTTGTAGTTGATGCTAGTTGGTTTACTTGGTGGAAGATCATATGTTCAGATCCTTAATGATAATTAATACTCCTCTGATTATGAACATGAATATGCTTTGTGAGTAGTTACGTTTGTTCCTGAGGACATGGGATAAGTCTTGTTATAAGTAATCATGTGAATTTGGTATTCGTTCGATATTTTGATAAGATGTATGTTGTCTCTCCTCTAGTGGTGTTATGTGAACGTCGACTACATGACACTTCACCATTATTTGGGCCTAGAGGAAGGCATTGGGAAGTAATAAGTAGATGATGGGTTGCTAGAGTGACAGAAGCTTAAACCCTAGTTTATGCGTTGCTTCGTAAGGGGCTGATTTGGATCCACATGTTTCATGCTATGGTTAGATTTATCTTAATTCTTCTTTCATAGTTGCGGAAGCTTGCGAGAGGGGTTAATTATAAGTGGGAGGCTTGTCCAAGTAAGGGCAGCACCCAAGCACCGGTCCACCCACATATCAAATTATCAAAGTAACGAATGCGAATCATATGAGCATGATGAAAACTAGCTTGACAGAAATTCCCATGTGTCCTCGGGAGCGCTTTGCTTTATATAAGAGTTTCTTCAGGCTTGTCCCTTGATACAAAAGGGATTGGGCCACCTTGCTGCACCTTTGTTACTATTGTTACTTGCTATCCGTTACAAATTATCCTATCACAAAACTATCTATTACCAATAATTTCCGTGCTTGCAGAGAATACCTTACTGAGAACCGCTTATCATTTCCTTCTGCTCCTCGTTGGGTTCGACACTCTTACTTATCGAAAGGACTATGATAGATCCCCTATACTTGTGGGTCATCAAGACTCTTTTCTGGCGCCGTTGCCGGGGAGTGAAGCGCCTTTGGTGAGTGGAACTTGGTAAGGAAAAATGTATATACTGTGCTGAAATTTACTGTCACTTGTTACTATGGAAAATAATCCTTTGAGGGGCTTGCTCGGGGTATCTTCACCTCGACCGGAAGCACAAAGAGATGCTCCTCAACCTACTGCACCTACTGAAAATATTTATTATGAAATTCCTTCGGGTATGATAGAGAAACTGCTAGCTAATCCTTATGCAGGAGATGGAACGGTACATCCTGATTTGCATCTAATCTATGTGGATGAAGTTTGTGGATTATTTAAGCTTGCAGGTTTGCCCGAGGATGATGTCAAGAAGAAGGTATTTCCTTTATCTTTGAAGGAGAAGGCATTGACATGGTATAGGCTATGTGATGATATTGGATCATGGAACTACAACCGATTGAAATTGGAATTTCATCAGAAGTTTTACCCTATGCATCTGGTTCATCGTGATCGGAATTATATTTATAATTTTTGGCCTCGTGAAGGAGAAAGAATCGCTCAAGCTTGGGGGAGGCTTAAGTCAATGTTATATTCATGCCCCAATCATGAGCTCCCGAGAGAAATTATTATTCAGAATTTTTATGCTTGGCTTTCTAATAACGATCGGTCCATGCTCGATACTTCTTGTGCTGGTTCCTTTATGAAGAAAGATATTGAATTCAAATGGGATTTATTGGAAAGAATTAAACAAAACTCTGAAGATTGGGAACTCGACGAAGGTAAGGAGTCAGGTATAAACCTTAAGTTTGATTGTGTTAAATCATTTATAGACACCGATGCTTTTCGTGATTTTAGCACTAAATATCGACTTGACTCTGAGATAGTAGCTTCTTTCTGTGAATCTTTTGCTACTCATGTTGATCTCCCTAAGGAGAAGTGGTTTAAATATCATCCGCCCATTGAAGTGAAAGTAGTTGAACCAATTAAAGTTGAAGAAGAGACTATTATTTATAATGCTGATCCTGTTATTCCTACTGCTTATATTGAGAAACCGCCCTTCCCTGTTAGGATAAAGGAACATGCTAAATCTTCAACTGTGGTTCGTAAGAGTTGTACTAGAACACCTACGCCTCCTGAACAAATTAAAGTTGAACCTATTATTGCTATGGTTAAAGATCTCTTGGTTGATAATATTGATGGGCATGTTATTCATTTTTGTGATGAAGCTGCTAGAATTGCCAGACCTGATACTAAGAGTAAACATAGACCTATTGTTGGCGTGCCTATTGTTTTTGTTAAAATAGGAGATCATTATTATCATGGCTTATGTGATGTGGGTGCTAGTGTAAGTGCAATTCCCTTTACCTTATACCAAGAAATTATGAATGATATTGCACCAGCTGAGTTAGAGGAAATTGATGTTACCATTAAGCTTGCTAATAGAGATACTATTGCACCAATTGGGATTGTTAGAGATGTTGAAGTCTTGTGTGGGAAAATAAAGTATCCTACTGATTTTCTTGTTCTTGGTTCCCCACAAGATGATTTTTGTCCCATTATATTTGGTAGACCTTTCTTGAATATTGTTAATGCTAGGATAGATTGTGAGAAAGAAACTGTTACTGTAAGTTTTGGGGGTGTGTCTCATGAGTTCAATTTCTCTAAATTTCGTAGACAACCCCATGACAAAGAATTGCCTAGTAAAGATGAAATTATTGGTCTTGCTTCTATTGCTGTGCCTCCTACCGATCCTTTAGAACAATATTTGCTAGACCATGAAAATGATATGCATATGAATGAAAGGAATGGAATAGCTAAGATTTTCTTTGATCAGCAGCCTATTTTGAAACACAACCTGCCTGTTGAAATACTTGGGGATCCTCCTCCACCCAAGGGTGATCCCATGTTTGAGCTTAAACAATTACCGGATACTCTAAAATATGCTTATCTTGATGAAAAGGAGATATATCCTGTTATTATTAGTGCTAACCTTTCAGAGCATGAAGAAAAGAGATTATTGAAAACTCTGAGGAAGCACCGCGCTGCTATTGAATATACTCTTGATGATCTTAAGGGCATTAGTCCCACTCTATGTCAGCATAAAATTAATATGGAGCCTGATGCTAAACCAGTTGTTGATCACCAACGAAGGTTAAATCCTAAGAAGAAAGAAGTGGTAAGAAATGAAATACTAAAGCTTCTGGAAGCAGGTATAATTTATCCTGTTGCTGATAGTAGATGGGTTAGTCCCGTTCATTGTGTTCCTAAGAAAGGAGGTATTACCGTTGTTCCTAATGATAAAAATGAATTGATCCCGCAAAGAATTGTTACATGATATAGAATGGTAATTGATTTTAGGAAATTAAATAAAGCTACTAAGAAAGATCATTACCCTCTACCTTTTATTGATCAAATGCTAGAAAGACTATCCAAACATACTCATTTTTGCTTTCTAGATGGTTATTCTGGTTTCTCACAAATACCTGTGTCAAAAGAGGATCAAGAAAAGACCACTTTTACTTGTCCTTTCGGTACCTTTGCTTATAGACGTATGCCTTTTGGTTTATGCAATGCACCTGCTACCTTTCAAAGATGTATGATGGCTATATTCTCTGACTTTTGTGAAAAGATTCTTGAGGTTTTCATGGATGATTTTTCCGTTTACGGAACTTCTTTTGATGATTGCTTGAGCAACCTTGATCGAGTTTTGCAGAGATGCGAAGAAACTAATCTTGTCTTGAATTGGGAAAAGTGCCACTTTATGGTTAATGAAGGTATTGTCTTGGGGCACAAAATCTCTGAAAGAGGTATTGAGTGTAGGAGATATGCCCTAGAGGCAATAATAAATGTTATTGATTATCTCCCTGTTCATAATTAGGTTTATGTTCCATGCTATAACTGCTATGGTTCTCGAGTCTGCAATAACCACGAGGTTCGGAGGAAGACTCATATGCACGTGTGGAATAATAAATGGTAAAATGTATTCCTAGTCTGGCCTCTAAGACTGGCTCAAGTATTGCATGATGATCCTGTTTTCCTTATCATGGGCATGGCTATGCCGGCAATTTTGAGGGCACAATGTTGGTAGAACACTTGTGTTGAATCGACCCGAATTGATGTTATGCTATGAGATTCATTCGTCATAAGTTAATGGTTAATAACACAGAGATGGTTAACGTTTGCATGATTCCTTAGACCATGAGAGTATCGAGTTTCTTCATGCTTGCTTCATGAACTTTGGGGTTTGTTAAACGTCATCCGTAAATGGGTGGCTATTACGGCGGCTTACGGGTTCATGGAAAAGTATGTCAAGTAACTTGATAGCTCAAGATTGGGATTTGCTCCTCCGACGATGGAGAGATATCTCTGGGCCCTCTCGGTGTTACGGTATCCATCATCGTCTGGCCAGACACAGGGTGATTTGATCACAGGGATGCCGGAACACGGGAACGAGAAAAGAGAACAATACCGGCAACGAGGTAACTGGCATAGTGGACAAGGTGTTGATCCACGGGGATGCCAACATGTCTCACCTCGGGTAATTGTAACATATCGTGAAGCAACAGGAATAGCACACGGCAACTGGAGGTTCACTCGAATATTCATTCGTGTGGGTATAGGGGTCAATATGGGTGTCCACGGCTCCGATGTTGATCATTGATCGGAAGGGGTTCCGGGTCATGTCTATACTTCACCGAACCTATAGGGTCACACGCTTAATGGTCATCTATCTGCTGAATACTAGATAGGGAGTGTGAGAGAAAGTTTCCAGAAAAAGTTTTCGGAGACAGCGGAAAAGTTCCGAAGAGAGAGGTCATCGGATGAGTTCCGGTGAAACTGAAAAGTTGTTTCAGAGGATACCATAAAGTCAAATTGGTTTTGGCACATGCCTGATAATTCTTGGAGGGTGCCAGAATCATTCTGGAAACTTTCTGGAATTTTCCGGAATGAAAACCGGAAATGTTCCGGAGCTGCCGAAACCGCTTCAGATGCTTTTCGCAGATGAAAATCACTAAACCGGAATTGTTCCGGCTCGCGTTGAAAATTATTTTGGTGGGTACTGGAAATGTTCTAAGCCCACATGAATATTTTCAGTTCGATCAGACGCTGAAAAATGTCGTCGTGAATAGTGAAAGTGCTTTTTGGGAGAAAATATCTCGTGAATAGTGGGAAACACTATTATGAATAGTGGGAAACACTATTGGGAGAAAATATCTCATGACTAGTGAAAACACTATTACGAAATAGTGGAAAACACTATTGTGAATAGTGGGAAGCACTATTTATGAATACTGGAATCACTATTATGAATAGTGAAATATCTGAGGGCATTTTGGTATTTTTACCATAGTCTCTCACCCTATAAATAGGGATGAGGAGGCAGCCCAAAAACTTCACTCTTGCTCTCATACACAAGCCATGCATGATCTGGCATTCTCTCTCCCTCCCAGCGAAATAGTTTCGTAGAGCCGAAAGGCTGTCTGGGTTCCGGTGGGAACTAGTTCTGGACGGCGAAGCCCTGCCGGATAGATGACACCGTATGTGTGCAACTCTGTAGAGAGATCGTAGTTTCGGTCTTAGTTCGAGAGTGCCTCCCGAAGGGCTGTCCGTGTGACCGTCCGAGTTTTGGAGGTCCTCCCGAAGGGCTGTCCGAGTGACAGTCCAATTTTCGGAGGTCCTCCCGAAGGGCTGTCCGCGACACCGTCCGGGGGACTGTCCGACCGCCTCCCGGAGGGCTGTCCGCGGGGCGGATGAGGGTATACATCCTCGCGGTTGGGAGGTTGTAAAATCCTAGCTGCGGGGATCTGCACCGCCGTTCGTCATCGACTTTACTTCCGCTGCGCTACGAGTCGGTAACAAAAAAGATCAAACCTTGTATGCAGTCTCCATAGTGGTCCTGGGCTGGTGCGTAGGTCGGAAAATTTTTGTTTTCTGCTGCGTTCCCCTACAGTGGTATCAGAGCCAGGTTATGCGTAGATGCAGGTTGCAATCTAGAATACATAGAGATGTATGGGTGTTGCACAATATAATTAGGTAGTAGATGAGATCTATTACTGAAAATTATTTGTGCGGGTAGCAGATGAAATCTGTTACCCAATGTTCTTGTTGCTTCCCTGGAATTTGCATATTTCTGATCTTGATAACAGTATGGTGGAGTTTCAATGTTCTGGCAATCCGCGATCCTGATTGATCAACGAAGTGCTAACAGTTCATTGAATTCCACCGTAGTTAAAAAGAAAGATGAAATTTCGCAGACGAAAGGGCAATGCAGATATGATCTGCACGGGGGTCACGCGTATGACGAAGTTTAGTATGGGGCTCGAGATTTTATTATCTCGTGTTTCATACACCCCGCAATGTTAATCTAGCGACTTGGATTATCATGCTTGATGATGGACGTTGGTAGCTTCGGTTTGTTTCGAAACCTTAGAAGCCACGTAAAATAAAATTTTGCATGAACCGATTAGAGGCGTCTAACTTGGTTTTGCAGGATGGTTTGCATGTGCATGTGATGTGGTATAGCAGTGCTCATTATAATTTGATTATGTATGAGATGACTATATAATGTAAATTGATTAACATGACCTGCGTGTCATGATTCGGCATGATGGCTGGAGCCATATGATTGTCACTTTAATGACCTGCGTGTCAACCTTCAGTAATGCACTTATTTTATTAGCTATAGAGATAGCAATATTATCTGGTGCATCGACAAGGTGGTGGCAATCTTCGCGAAGGTGAACACCAACGCGAATGCCGAAGACGAAGAAACGAAAGACTTCTCCGTCAGAAAGGGCTATAGCATATCATGCTATTATGAATTGCCTGAGATGTTTATCCCTTATGATGCACCCTTCTTGATTGCGCGGTAGTGGCTTTTTATTAGGGTGATCTCTCACAAAAATATCAAGTGATTAGTGTTCTCCCAAGTGTAGCACCGTCACGGCACCTAACTTCTCGGAGTGCGCCGTGTCACACGGGTACAAACGATTAGGGAAGTGTGAGGCGGGTGAGTTGAGACCTCGCAGAAAGATCACTTGGTTGTCTTGACGTTCAGGCATGACCGTCATGAGCTCGGAACACGCGCATCGAAAGATGAACAAGAATCACATAGAGATGTGATTGGCAAGTTGGCCTACCGGTTGAGATTTTCGTCATCAGTGGTGTTACACCAATGGCGAACAATTGAAATGGGGGTCTTGTATCACTCACAATCAATTATGAGAGATATTGATTTGAGTGGGAGCGCATTGTAGAATTAATTCTTTTAATTCTCAGTGCAATTAATTATGAACACTGTCTAAGTGTTATTTGCATAATAGTTGTAGAATAATGGCTCGCGTTTCCACCTTCCCAATTAAAATTGAATAGCTGTTAAATATCTGGTTAAAACTTTACGGTTGGTAACGTAATGAGAGGATTGTCCTCTAGAGTGCCGAGAAGGACTTGTCCTATCGCATGCTTTTGGTATTCTCCCGCTAATGCTATGGATCATGTGACTCTCGTCCATCGATCCAAAAGCTAGAATTCCGTTTCAGTCAAGTGCAATATGTTTGCTTCCATGAGACCCGAACTTCGAAAGTTTGGATAGTTATGTGATATTCATGGAATCTGAAAATCATTTTCAGAGACAGACAAAGGCTAAAAGATTTGAGATATCCAAAGCAATGTTTGTTTGCAAACTATTAGTAAAGGAGTTTACTATGCATTTGACTGATAAGAGAGGGATCCAGAAGAACGCCTGTCATATGATGATGGTGAATAAAACAGACAACTTAAAGAGAAAGGAAGTGTCCGAAGGGTGTTAGTGAAACTTTCACGCCTAGGAAGTCCGGGGCTATCGCCACTCTTAAGTTGGGTGCTTCTTCTGAGAGTAGGAGAAATACTGAAAGATAAACTGTTAGAAGTATAAAGGCAAAAGGAAAGAAGACTGGAATATCCAGCTCATGTATGAATGTCATACAGGTTTTTGATGTATAGAAGGCTGGTCAAAGATATAGTTCTTGGGAATTATGGTTAAACATGTTAATCACTAATTCTTGGGTATTGTGAGTTAATCACAAAGATACCCGCTCGATTGCATTCTGTTGCAACTCGATGTAAGAACTACTATGGCCTGAAAGACTAGCCAGGAATGAGGTTTAGATACACGCAGGGAACATAGTAAATGTTACTATGCCTTCCATAGGTGTATTCCCTATGTATTTACTTTCATAAATTATTTTAGAGTTTTACACACTCTAGCCCATTGCATAAAGTATCTTGCAAGAAGGTTGTTCATAAGAGAACTTTTAATGTTCGGAGTTATGAATAACAAAAGGGCCATACTTTCATTATGAATGAGAAGTATGTTATGAATATTGATAATAATACATTACCTCTGTATTTACTTTCATAATTCATTTAGAGTTTCATACACTCTAGCCCTTTGCATAAGGTATCTTGCAAGGAGG
Organism: Elymus sibiricus; assembly: GCA_039707655.1. Lineage (NCBI taxonomy): Eukaryota > Viridiplantae > Streptophyta > Magnoliopsida > Poales > Poaceae > Elymus > Elymus sibiricus. The sequence continues at coordinate 490,980,370 of CM077675.1, forward strand.
TTATTCATAAGAGAACTTTTGATGTTCGGTGTTATGAATAACATGAAGGGCCATGCTTCCATCCAGGATGGGATGTATGTTATGAATATTGATGGTAATATGATACATCCATAACACTGACGCTAAATGTCGCAAGACTAAAAGAATACCACATATGTGTGGCACTGCATTTGGTCACATTGGAGAAACCCGCATGGAAAATTCCATTATGATGGATTTTAAAGTCATTTAATTTTGAATCATCTGACACTTGCAACTTTCCTCCGAAAAGTGAAGTGACTGAAATACCGTTCACAGGCCATAAGGAACGAGCAACAAACTTATTGGTGATCATACATTTTGATGTGTGTAGTTCAATAAATGTTGTTGCAAGTAGTGGATTTATCTATCTTCTGAAATGACTCAAGTAGATATATTGATATTTACTTGATGAGACGTAAGTCTGGATCTTTTGAATTCATTCATAAGGTTTTCAAAAATGAAGTAGAAGTTGTTGTAACAAGAAAATTATGTTTCTACAATTCGATTGCAGAAAGGAATATTTGAGTTACAAGTTTAGCGAATGTCTGATGAGTTGTGAAAGGGGTTTCATAACTTGCACCTCCCGGAACACCACTGCAAGTGGAAAGTCCGTGAAGATGTAATCGAACCATTTATGACATGGTAAGATCAAAGATGACATAAATAGATTTGCCATTATCCCTTTTAAAGAGTAATGCTTTAGAGACTGCGGCTTTTACACTGAAAAGAGCTCCATCGGGTCTGTTGAAATGACGCCATGGTATGGTACGCCCAACCATGTTATATCTTTTCTTAACATTTGGAATATGGGGCTTGTGTAAAAGGTTACAAACCTATTCCAAATCAGACAAGTGCTACTTTGTAGGTTATCCCAAGTCATTGGGTATTCCCCCACCACTATACCAAGGCAAAGGATTTTGTCACAAAACGGTATGCTTTTAAAGAGAATAGTTCTTACAAAAGGCGAGTGGGAGGACAGTGCAACTCGACGAGATAACTAGTATCTTCGTCATCAGATCAAAGGAAAGAAACCTTGGAAGTGATTCCGGAGTTTCCTACTGCGACTGATACGGAAGTCTCTACAATAAAATGTGTGGACTTCGGTCAAACTTGCAGCTGAACCACGTAGGCAAAGCTCGTGCAAACCTATCAGGTGCGCAAACGAGATATTGTTGTTAGACAACAGTATACCTATGATACACAAGGAAGCGTTGATGGGCCCTGACTCCGGAATTGGCTAAATGCCAATACAATCCGAGATAGTTTCCATATAAGTGATTCGAGATTAAAATCTTGATACACCTTTCGGAAGACTTAGAGTCTAACGAATATTTATGGAACTAAAAACTGATACGGATAAAAAAAATTATCCATAAAGCTCGACTTGTTGCCATAACAAGTTCAAGGAGTTGACTACGATGAGATTGTCTCACCGTAGCGATGCTTGAAGTCGGTTCGGGTTGAACTAGCAATTAATACATATTTCAATCATGAGATATGAAACATGGATGACAAAAGGATTTCCATCTGATGGAAATGAAACCTAGGACTTGTATGTGATACAGTCCAAAGTAATTTGTCGATCCAGAGGATGCTAGTAAGTATGCAAACTTCAGAGTTCCAGCAATGGACAGAAGAGAGCAAAGTGGAGTTGGAATCTTCATTTTTGATGGAATGGTCAAAAGGGTTTGACTTTATCAAATGGGTATCGAAGATGCTTGTGATTCAAGAAAGTTAGTGGGAGCATAATAATATTTGTAAAAACCGTGTGTACTTGACACATTGTTGATTGGAAATAAATTTCTTGACACGAATTATTACTTCATTTGAAAATAGCTTTTCGATGAAGTACTTAGGCTCAATAGCCTCAATATTAGGCATGATGATCTATGGAGATAGATTTACCTAATGGGGCTAAGCAATGAATACATATTGACAAGATGCTAAAACCTTTTAGCATTTAAAACGCCAAGGAGTGATTCTTGCCGAAGTCACATGGAAAGAGTTTTTGCAAGACTCAGTGTCCCAAAACACTGATGAGTGAAATACATGATGGAGATTCCACACACTCTTGTGTGTGGATTAATCATGTATTCCATGGTATGTAAAAACAACCAGATATGTCCAATACTCCAAAGTTGTTGCGAGTATAGATACCATAGTGATCAAAGTACTGATCATGGGACAACAGTGAAAGATGTCATTGAGTACTAGAGCAGTACTGATGACATGTTTTCTCGCAAGCGGAGATCATGAAGAGTTCGTTGTAAAAGGTTACATCGATACAGTCTTCATCAATGCTCCATGCGATTTTCGATTTAAGTTAAGGGTTTTTGTGTAATACACAACCTGGTGGCACGGTAGTTGGAAATCGTTCCAAACAAGATACTGTGGCGAATTCTATAACAAAGGCTAAGTATGTTGACGCTTTAGAAGCGACAAAGAAGATGTTGAATCATATAGTTCATTCATGAACTTAGTATGGTTCCAAGATGGCTTTGGTCTGTGGGACACTATTGCAGATAGTTGCTCCATAGCTCAGTCTGAGGAATCAGGTTTCGACCAATGATTCACACATATGCAAAGCCAAGTCCACACAAAATATGAATTTTGTGAAAGCGTGAAAACGCGAGGATATGCAAAGTTACACACGGAGCTGAAGTCGTCAGATCCGTTGGACATCAGGCTATACCACATGCGAAGCATATTTTACACCAGTATGCCATAGGTGTAAAGTGCATTAGCATTGACTAGATTATTGACTCTATTGCAAGTGGGAGTCTGTAGGAGATATGCCCTAGAGGCAATAATAAATGTTATTGATTATCTCCCTGTTCATAATTAGGTTTATGTTCCATGCTATAACTGCTATGGTTCTCGAGTCTGCAATAACCACGAGGTTCGGAGGAAGACTCATATGCACGTGTGGAATAATAAACGGTAAAATGTATTCCTAGTCTGGCCTCTAAGACTGGCTCAAGTATTGCATGATGATCCTGTTTTCCTGATCATGGGCATGGCTATGCCGGCAATTTTGAGGGCACAATGTTGGTAGAACACTTGTGTTGAATCGACCCGAATTGATGTTATGCTATGAGATTCATTCGTCATAAGTTAATGGTTAATAACACAGAGATGGTTAACTTTTGCATGATTCCTTAGACCATGAGAGTATCGAGTTTCTTCATGCTTGCTTCATGAACTTTGGGGTTTGTTAAACGTCATCCGTAAATGGGTGGCTATTACGGCGGCTTACGGGTTCATGGAAAAGTATGTCAAGTAACTTGATAGCTCAAGATTGGGATTTGCTCCTCCGACGATGGAGAGATATCTCTGGGCCCTCTCGGTGTTACGGTATCCATCATCGTCTGGCCAGACACAAGGTGATTTGATCACAGGGATGCCGGAACACGGGAACGAGAAAAGAGAACAATACCGGCAACGAGGTAACTGGCATAGTGGACAAGGTGTTGATCCACGGGGATGCCAACATGTCTCACCTCGGGTAATTGTAACATATCGTGAAGCAACAGGAATAGCACACGGCAACTGGAGGTTCACTCGAATATTCATTCGTGTGGGTATAGGGGTCAATATGGGTGTCCACGGCTCCGATGTTGATCATTGATCGGAAGGGGTTCCGGGTCATGTCTATACTTCACCGAACCTATAGGGTCACACGCTTAAGGGTCATCTATCTGCTGAATACTAGATAGGGAGTGTGAGAGAAAGTTTCCAGAAAAAGTTTTCGGAGACAGCGGAAAAGTTCCGAAGAGAGAGGTCATCGGATGAGTTCCGGTGAAACTGAAAAGTTGTTTCAGAGGATACCATAAAGTCAAATTGGTTTTGGCACATGCCTGATAATTCTTGGAGGGTGCCAGAATCATTCTGGAAACTTTCTGGAATTTTCCGGAATGAAAACCGGAAATGTTCCGGAGCTGCCGAAACCGCTTCAGATGCTTTTCGCAGATGAAAATCACTAAACCGGAATTGTTCCGGCTCGCGTTGAAAATTATTTTGGTGGGTACTGGAAATGTTCTAAGCCCACATGAATATTTTCAGTTCGATCAGACGCTGAAAAATGTCGTCGTGAATAGTGAAAGTGCTTTTTGGGAGAAAATATCTCGTGAATAGTGGGAAACACTATTATGAATAGTGGGAAACACTATTGGGAGAAAATATCTCATGACTAGTGAAAACACTATTACGAAATAGTGGAAAACACTATTGTGAATAGTGGGAAACACTATTTATGAATAGTGGAATCACTATTATGAATAGTGAAAATATCTGAGGGCATTTTGGTATTTTTACCATAGTATCTCACCCTATAAATAGGGGTGAGGAGGCAGCCCAAAAACTTCACTCTTGCTCTCATACACAAGCCATGCATGATCTGGCATTCTCTCTCCCTCCCAGCGAAATAGTTTCGTAGAGCCGAAAGGCTGTCTGGGTTCCGGTGGGAACTAGTTCTGGACGGCGAAGCCCTGCCGGATAGATGACACCGTATGTGTGCAACTCTGTAGAGAGATCGTAGTTTCGGTCTTAGTTCGAGAGTGCCTCCCGAAGGGCTGTCCGTGTGACCGTCCGAGTTTTGGAGGTCCTCCCGAAGGGCTGTCCGAGTGACAGTCCAATTTTCGGAGGTCCTCCCGAAGGGCTGTCCGCGACACCGTCCGGGGGACTGTCCGACCGCCTCCCGGAGGGCTGTCCGCGGGGCGGATGAGGGTATACATCCTCGCGGTTGGGAGGTTGTAAAATCCTAGCTGCGGGGATCTGCACCGCCGTTCGTCATCGACTTTACTTCCGCTGCGCTACGAGTCAGTAACAAAAAAGATCAAACCTTGTATGCAGTCTCCATAGTGGTCCTGGGCTGGTGCGTAGGTCGGAAAATTTTTGTTTTCTGCTGCGTTCCCCTACATTGAGGTGGATAAAGCTAAAGTTGATGCTATTGAAAAAATGTCGTGTCCCACGGATATCAGAGGTATAAGAAGTTTCCTTGGTCATGCTGGTTTTTATAGGAGGTTTATTAAAGACTTCTCTAAGATTTCTAGGCCTCTTACTAATCTTTTGCAAAAAGATGTTCCATTCGTTTTTGATGATGATTGTGTAGAAGCATTTGAAATTCTTAAGAAAGCCTTGATTTCTGCACCTGTCGTTCAACCACCTGATTGGAACCTACCCTTTGAAATTATGTGTGATGCTAGTGATTATGCTGTTGGTGCTGTTCTAGGACAAAGAGTTGATAAGAAATTAAATGTTATTCATTATGCTAGTAAAACTCTAGACAGTGCTCAAAGAAATTATGCTACTACTGAGAAGGAATTTTTAGCAGTTGTGTTTGCTTGTGATAAGTTCAGACCTTATATTGTTGATTCCAAAGTAATTGTTCACATTGATCATGCTGCTATTAAATATCTTATGGAAAAGAAGGATGCTAAACCTAGACTTATTAGATGGGTTCTTCTGCTACAAGAATTTGATTTGCATATTATTGATAGAAAGGGTGCCGATAACCCCGTAGCGGATAACTTGTCTAGGTTAGAAAATGTTCTTGATGGCCCACTACCTATTGATGATAGCTTTCCTGATGAACAATTAGCTGTCATAAATGCTTCACGTAACGCTCCATGGTATGCTGATTATGCTAATTACATTGTTGCTAAATTTATACCGCCTAGTTTCACATACCAACAAAACAAAAAGTTCTTCTATGATTTAAGACATTACTTCTGGGATGATCCACACCTTTATAAAGAAGAAGAGATGGTGTTATTAGACGTTGTGTACCTGAGCATGAACAGGAACATATCCTACGCAACTGTCACTCCGAGGCTTATGGGGGACATCACGCTGGAGATAGAACTGCACACAAGGTATTACAATCTGGTTTTTATTGGCCTACTCTCTTCAAGGATGCTCGTAAGTTTGTCTTGTCTTGTGATGAATGTCAAAGAATTGGTAATATTAGTAGACGTCAGGAAATGCCTATGAATTACTCTCTTGTTATTGAACCATTTGATGTTTGGGGTTTTGATTATATGGGACCTTTTCCACAATCTAACGGGTATACTCATATTCTAGTTGCTGTTGATTATGTTACTAAGTGGGTAGAAGCTATTCCAACTAGTAGCGCTGATCATAACACTTCTATTAAAATGCTTAAAGAAGTTATTTTCCCTAGATTTGGAGTCCCTAGATATTTAATGACTGATGGTGGTTCACACTTTATTCATGGTGCTTTCCGTAAATTGCTTGCTAAGTATGATGTTAATCATAGAATTGCATCTCCTTATCATCCTCAGTCTAGTGGTCAAGTAGAATTGAGCAATAGAGAAATTAAATTGATCTTGCAGAAGACTGTTAATAGATCTAGAAAGAATTGGTCTAAGAAACTTGATGATGCATTATGGGCTTATAGAACTGCTTACAAAAACCCTATGGGTATGTCTCCGTATAAAATGGTTTATGGTAAAGCATGTCACTTACCTCTAGAGCTAGAGCATAAAGCTTATTGGGCAATTAAAGAGATCAACTATGATTTTAAACTTGCTGGTGAGAAGAGGTTATTTGACATTAGCTCACTCGATGAATGGAGAACCCAGGCTTATGAGAATGCCAAGTTGTTTAAAGAAAAGGTTAAGAGATGGCATGATAGAAGGATACAAAAGCGTGAATTCAATGTAGGTGACTATGTTTTGCTATACAATTCCCGTTTAAGATTTTTTGCAGGAAAACTTCTCTCTAAATGGGAAGGGCCTTACATTATCGAGGAAGTATATCGTTCCGGTGCCATCAAGATCAACAACGCTGAAGGCACAAATCCGAAGGTGGTAAATGGACAAAGAATCAAACATTATATCTCAGGTACTCCCATAAATGTTGAAACCAATATTATCAATACCGTGAATCCGGAGGAGTACATTAGGGAGACCTACCAGAACGTTCCAGACTCCAAAAAGGAATAGGTATGTGTTACGGTAAGCAAACAGACTCCAAAACTTTTCCAATAGCAATTTTTATCCGTTTTGGAATATTTAAAAATTTAGGAAAATTTAAAGCAGTCCGAATAGTGCACGAGGAGGCGACAAGCCAGGGGGCACGCCCTACCCCCCTGGGCGCGCCCCTGTGGCTTGTGGCCACCTCATGTACCCTCCGGACTCCGTTTTCTTGTGGTATACTTCTTCGGGTCGGTAAAAATTCATTATATAATCTCCCGAAGGTTTTGACCTTTGTATCACGACAATATCTCCTGTTTTCGTTTTGAGCTGTTTCTGCAGCAGATTTAGAGCAAGATGTCGTCCCAAGATTCCGATGGGGAGAGCTATGTATCGCATTATCTTGCCAATCCCAAGCTCTATGGGGACTTAGATCCTTATGGATTTTTCTCGGAAGAGGAACTAGAAGGCAAGTATGAGGAAGAAAGCTTGGACGAAGAGGAGATCCCCCTGCCTCGACCAGGAGATACGCACGTGGAGTTCAAGAAATCGAGCCTCCCAAATACAAGGAGAAAACCCAAGGTCCTATTTATCCCTTCTCGTTTTCTGCAAGATAGCAAGGAAGAATTATGTCAAAGGATATTGAAGCTCGAGCAGGAAATAGACGATCTAAGTGAACATAATTTTATGCTGAAGAGGAAACTGGACAAGCCTCCAACCCCATCAACAACTCCAATATCACCACCTCGGAAGAAAGACAACTAAACACATGGGTATGGGCACTCCCCTTGGCTTGTGCCAAGCTTGGGGGAGGTGCCCCGGTATCGTATCACCATCACATCTTTTACTTTCTTCGTTTTTCTGTCGATCCTTTTGGTTATATCTTGATCTAGTAGAATAAAGTCTTTAGTGTGATCTTATTTTGAGTTTTGCTTTATGTTCCCCCTATGTAAGCAAGTCCGAGAGTTATATAATAAAGAGTAGTTTTGAGTTGAGGGCTTTGCTTGCTTGCTATGATCCTGAGCAAAAGAAATAGAAAGAAGTATAGAATAAAAGCAAAGAGTATATATGATGATCTTATGGGGAGTGATGACTTCACATATAAGAAGTATGTCGATTGAAACTTGTTGTGAGTTGACAAACATAGCGATTGGTCATTGTGGCAATTAAAAGGAAGTAATAAGAAAGAGAGGTTCACATATAAATATATTATCTTGGACATCTTTTATGATTGTGAGCACTCATTAAAATATTATATGTTGAGAAGTTGATGTTGGACAAGGAAGACAACATAATGAGTTATGTTTGCTTATTTCCGAATAGAAGTTATATTGTTTTAGATCCTTCAACATGTGTCGCTTGCTTCCACCCCATATCAGCCAAAACTTCCGCACCAAGTAGAGATACTACTTGTGCATCCAAACACCCTTAACCCAGTTTTGCCATGAGAGTCCACCATACCTACCTATGGATTGAGTAAGATCCTTCAAGTAAGTTGTCATCGGTGCAAGCAATAAAAATTGCCCTTTAAATATGTGTGATCTATTAGTGTGAGGAAAATAAACTTTATACGAACTTGTGATATGGAAGAAATAAAAGCGACATACTGCATAATAAAGTTCTTTTATCGCAAGGGGCAATATAAAGTGACATTCTTTTGCATTAAAGGATTGTGCATCCAACTATAAAAGCGCATGACAACCTCTGCTTCCCTCTGCGAAGGGCTTATCTGTTACTTTTACTTTCAAGTACTTACCTTTATGCAAGAGTCGCGGTGATCTTCACCACTTCCTTTATTTCGCCTTTATCTCTTGGCAAGCGTCATGTGTTGGGGAATGATCTAGACACATATATCCACTCGGATGTGGGTGAGCATGAGTTATTACTGTCGACATTACCCTTGAGGTAAATAGTTGGGAGGCAATACTATAAGCCCCCATATTTCTCTATGTCCGATGGAAGCTTTGAGTTCATAGGTACCGCGTGAGTGTTAGCAATTGTGAATGACTAAAAGATGATTGAGTATGTGGATTTGCTTTACAAGCTCTTATATTGACTCTTTCCTACGTTATGATAAATTGGAATTGCTTCAATGACTAAGATCATAGTTTGTTGGTTCTCAATAAAGTTCTTCATTCATACTTTACTTTGTGAATGAATTGTTACTCTAGCATAAGAAATCATATGTCAATATATGTTGCTGTTCTAAAGATGATCATGATGCCCTCATGTCCGTATTTTATTTTATCGACACCTCTCTCTAAACATGTGGGCATATTTATCGATTTCGGCTTTCGCTTGAGGACAAGCGAGGTCTAAGCTTGGGGGAGTTGATACGTCCATTTTGCATCATGCTTTTATATCGATATTTATTGCATTATAGGCTGTTATTATACATTATGGTACAATATGTATGCCTTTTCTCTCTTATTCTACAAGGTTTACATGAAGAGGGAAAATGCCGGCAGCTGGAATTCTGGACTGGAAAAGGAGCAAATCTGAGATACCTATTCTGCACAACTCCAAAAGTCCTGAAAATCTACGGAGAATTATTTTGGAATATATAAAAAATATTGGGCGAAATAAATACATCAGGGGACCCACCAGAAGGCCACAAGCCAGGGGGGCGCGCCCTACCCCCCTAGGCACGCCCTGCAAGCTTGTGGGCCCCCTGGCAGGCCTCCGGTGCCCGTCTTCTGCTATATGGAGGGTTATGACCTGAAAAAAATCATAAGGGAGCTTTCGGGATGAAGCGCCGCCGTCTCGAGGCGGAACTTGGACAGAACAAATCTAGGGCTCCGGCGGAGCTGTTCTGCCGGGGAAACTTCCCTCCCAGAGGGGGAAATCGAAGCCATCGTCATCACCAACGATCCTCTCATCGAGAGGGGGTCAATCTCCATCAACATCTTCACCAGCACCATCTCCTCTCAAACCCTAGTTCATCTCTTGTATCCGATCTTTGTCTCAAAACCTCAGATTGGTACCTGTGGGTTGCTAGTAGTGTTGATTACTCCTTGTAGTTGATGCTAGTTGGTTTACTTGGTGGAAGATCATATGTTCAGATCCTTAATGATAATTAATACTCCTCTGATTATGAACATGAATATGCTTTGTGAGTAGTTACGTTTGTTCCTGAGGACATGGGATAAGTCTTGTTATAAGTAATCATGTGAATTTGGTATTCGTTCGATATTTTGATGAGATGTATGTTGTCTCTCCTCTAGTGGTGTTATGTGAACGTCGACTACATGACACTTCACCATTATTTGGGCCTAGAGGAAGGCATTGGGAAGTAATAAGTAGATGATGGGTTGCTAGAGTGACAGAAGCTTAAACCCTAGTTTATGCGTTGCTTCGTAAGGGGCTGATTTGGATCCACATGTTTCATGCTATGGTTAGATTTATCTTAATTCTTCTTTCGTAGTTGCGGATGCTTGCGAGAGGGGTTAATCATAAGTGGGAGGCTTGTCCAAGTAAGGGCAGCACCCAAGCACCGGTCCACCCACATATCAAATTATCAAAGTAACGAACGCGAATATGAGCATGATGAAAACTAGCTTGACCGAAATTCCCATGTGTCCTCGGGAGCGCTTTGCTTTATATAAGAGTTTGTTCAGGCTTGTCCCTTGATACAAAAGGGATTGGGCCACCTTGCTGCACCTTTGTTACTATTGTTACTTGCTATCCGTTACAAATTATCCTATCACAAAACTATCTGTTACCGATAATTTCAGTGCTTGCAGAGAATACCTTACTGAGAACCGCTTATCATTTCCTTCTGCTCCTCGTTGGGTTCGACACTCTTACTTATCGAAAGGACTACGATAGATCCCCTATACTTGTGGGTCATCAAAGATCTACCCATAGTGAGGCTAGTCCTTCGTGGACGGAAGCCGTTATGGAATAGTCAAGGTTGCTACTTCGTGGACCCTTATGGGTGGAGCCCTCCGTGGACTATCGCGACCGTTACCCTCTATGGGTTGAAGACTCCATAAACGTGGACGTACGATAGCACCACCTATCGGAACCACGGGAAAAATCTTCGTGTCCCTCATGCGTTTGATCTCCCTATCTCAACTCTTTACTTCCATGTGCAATGTCTTTACTTTCCGCTGCCATATTTGTTGACATGCATGTGTAGGGTGTGCTAGACTTGCTATCTTGCTATAATCGCTAAAATCTGCCAACCAATTAACTTCGGAAAAGGTTAGGTTTTAATTTCCTACTAGTAGTCTATTCACCCCCCCCCCCTCTAGACACTCTTCTAGTGATCCCTCACTTCCTCCCCAATGGTCCCCATCCTTTGAGCTCGAGTTTTCCCCCCATTGTTGACCTTCTTTGAGCTTTCTAACTCTCAATCCCTCCAATGATTCTTGGTAGTTCTTGAGGGAAAAGAGAGAGGAGATCTAGATCCACATTTCCACCAATCACTTTCTCCTCTATGTGAGGGGAACCCCTTGGATCTAGATCTTGGAGTTCTTCGTGTTCTTCTTTGTTCTTCCTCTCATTTTCCTCCATAGCATTAGTTGTTGTGGTGGGATTTGGGAGAGAAGGACTTGGGCACTCCGTGTGCCCTTGCAATTGCATTTGGTGCATAGGTTTGAGTTCTCCACTGTGCTACGTGGAAGTGCAGTTTGAGAAGCTTATTACTCTTGGGTGTTTGAGCACCCTAGAGCTTGTTCCTCTTGGGTGCCTTGGCGTCCTAGACGGTTGGTGGTGTCTCGGGGCTCAATCATTGTGGTGTAAAGCTCCGGGCAAGCGTCGGGGTCTCCAATTAGGTTGTGGAGATTGCCCCGAGCAATTTGTACGGGTACCGGTGACCACCCCCAAGGGTTGCCAAAGTGTACGGGTACCGGTGACTGCCCCCAAGGGTTGTCATTTGTATGGGTTCGGTGACCGCCCTCAAGGGTCCCTTAGTGGAATCACGGCATTTTGCATTGTGCGAGGGCGTGAGGAGATTACGGTGGCCCTAGTGGCTTCTTGGGGAGCATTGTGCCTCCACACCGCTCCGAACGGAGATTAGCATCCGCAAGGGTGTGAACTTCGGGATACATCGTCGTCTCCGCGTGCCTCGGTTATCTCTTACCCGAGCCCTTTACTTATGCACTTTACTTTGTGATAGACATATTGTTCCCTGCTATATATCTTGCTATCACTTAGTTGTTTATCTTGATTAGCATAAGTTGTTGGTGCACATAGGCGAGCCTAATTGTTTTAGGTTTTGTGCTTGACTAATTAAATGCTAGTTTTATTCCGCATTAGTTCAAGCCTAAACCGTAATTATTTTAAAGCGCCTATTCACCCCCCCCCCTCTAGGCGACATCCACGTCCTTTCAGTTGGTATCAGAGCTAGGTCTCTCATTATTAGGTTTTACCACCTAGAGAGTAAGGATGTCGACTAGGGGTTTAGGATTCTCTGACACTCTTAGTTTTGATGGCACAAATTTTCATGTTTGGGTAATTCGCATGCTTAATCTCTTTAGGGTCATGGACCCAAATTTAGAGCGGATTGTAGATATGGGTTTTTCTCCTCCGAAGGATCCTCAAAAATTATCTTTAGAGGATGAGAAAAACTCTTATCTCAATGCTCAAGTTTTTAATGTGCTTTTTGATGCTTTGAGCAATGTAGTTATATTTCAACTCATGTCGTTCCGGGATGCTCATGAGTTGTGGACAAAGCTTCAAGATAAATATGGTGTGTCCATGATTTGTGAGGATGATTGTTCTCCCTCCACCTCCGGTCGTATTGTCTTCTCAACTTCTTCTACTTCACCTACATGTGGATTGCCACAAGGTAATGACATGGTGAGTAGTGTTGGTCATTGCAATGTTGATAGTGTGCTTATTGTTGATGATCCCTCATCACTATCACATTGCAATGCTCCATCTTTGGACTTTAACACTTCGAGCACCTTACAAGTTTCACATGCTTGTGTTGATAGTCCTTGCATATCATGTAGACATTGCTTGACTAAATCTCATGATGATATGCTTGCTATGTATTATTGCCATGATAAAAATGTATCTATTTTCTCAAGTTGTTGTGCTAACAATGTAGAGGAAACCCAACACTCCATGGAACAAGATATGGTCTTGAATGATGCTTCAAGGGATCCTACATCATCATCTATTGTTTCTCACTTTTGCTTTATGGCTAAGGCTTCAAAGGTATCTCCTACTTTGAATCCCAATATATCTCATGATGATGATGTTAAAGATAATGAGGATGAGGATAATGATGAAGAGAGTGATAATATTTCTTCCTTAAAAATTAAGGGTGGCATGATTTTTAAAGCTCTTCATAAGAATAAACTTGCTCGCTCTAACTTCATGGAAATCATGTCTATTGCCATTGAGGGCAAGAAATATATTGAGGGGTTTGAAGATCACCTCAAGGAGCATGAGTCCACCATTGAGAAAATGGAAGGTCATGAGCATGATTACGCTAATGAGATTGCGGAGCTATCTCAAGCTCTGGAAAATGAACAAACCACCAAGGAATCTCTTGAGGAGACCTTTGCTCTAGATAGGGCTCTCGAGGTGGCTAATGATTTTAGTACTAAAAATGATAAGCTTGAAGTTGCTCATGCTAAACTCCTTGAGGACTTTGAGCACCTCGAAAATGGCTCAAGGGTCATTAAGAGTTCGCTCATCGAACTCACCAAGTCTCATGCTCAACTTGAAGCCTCATATGCTAAAGAGCTTGTCAAGTTGCCTTCTCCTCTTGTTGTTAATGATGATGCTTGTGCTACTAACTCTATTTCTTGTGAAGCATCCATTTTGAAGGAGAATGTTGAGCTAAGGGCTCAACTTGAATTGCTATCTAGCAGTTATGGGAAATTGGAAGAAAGTCATGAAAATCTTTTTAGCACTCATGGTGATCTTCCAGTATCCCATATTGTGCTAAAGATAGCTCATGAGGCTATTACTACTAAGGTAACATCTAGTGAGCCTCATGTGGACATTACCACTACTTCTAGTCAAAATGTTATATTCTCATGTGCTAGTCCTCGTAATTCATCTATGCATAACATTGGTACATCTTGTGATGAATTACTTTCCTTGCCTTTTTGCTCTAACGATGAAGCTTATACTTCCTCTAGTACTTGTGTTGATACTAACCATGTAGAGGAAATCAAAGAGCTCAAGGCCCAAGTCACTTCTTTGAAGAAAGACTTGGAAAAGAGTCATGAAGGGAAGTCCACACTCAACAATATCTTGTGTGGGCAAAAATCCTCAAATGACAAGGGTGGACTTGGATTCAACTCCAAAAAGAAGAAGTCCAAAAGCTACAAGAAGAAGGGCCAAGAACAAGTCAAGAATTTGGCCAAGATTATTTGCTTCAAGTGCAAAATAGAAGGGCGCCATGTTAGATCTTGCCCATTGAAGAAGAAGCCCCATAGTGACAAGCAACAAGGGAAGCGGCCACAAGTTCAATCTCATGCTCAAACTCAAGTTGAAGAAAGGCCTCTTCCCAAGAAGACCCAACTCAACGCTCCTCAAGTTGAGAAATCAATTGAGAAGAAAGTAAAGGGTAGATGTTTCTACTTATGTCGTGAGAAGGGTCACTTTGCTTCTTCATGCACTAATGGTAAAGTATCCAACCCAATTATTATTGTTGATATCTATTCTCTTGGGAAGGATAAGTTTGGCAATGTGTTTGCCAAGTTTGTTGGTACTCAATGTGGTGTCAAGAAAAGAACCATTTGGGTAGCCAAGCCTATTGTGACTAACCTCTTAGGACCCAACTTGTTTGGGGACCAACAAGCTCAAACTTGATCAATAGGTGTTGCTGGAGGGCATTGGTGACTTGGCTACATCATGAAGAATTAAGGGATCTTCATCATTGATATTATCTCAAGCCAAGTCGTTTGGATTATCGAGTTTCTATCTTATATCCAATGTGCCTCCTTACGGTAACTTGTACTTAAATTGTTTACATTAATAGTTACTTGCCCCTTTGCATGTTGTGGTTTTGTACCTTGCATGTGTTTGTATATGTTGTGCTTCCTATTTGTTTATCTTGAGTAATCAAGTATGTATGATGGGTTGCACATCATGTATGTGTGAGTCTTGTGTTGAGCCTTTTTGCATCTTGTTTGTATCTTAGTTGGCTCTTTTGAGAGATTAATGGATTATCCCATTTTGGGGGAGTGATGTGCTTTGTGCACTTCACGATCCTAAAAATGTGTGTACATGAGGAATACCACTTAGTATTGATATTACAAGATTATCTAGTTTATATGTGGTATGCACTCTCATGAGAAATTCAAATTCTAAATGGTCCATTAATTATATTTTGTTGGTTTTATTTGCCTCTTATTACGACGTTTGATTTATCACATTATGGGAGAGTAATATGCTATGTGTATATAACAAGCCTAGAAAATGTGTACATTTGAGGTATTGCCACTTAGAGTTGATATTGTAAATTATCTTTTCCTAGGTGGCATGTTAGCTCTACAAGTTCCAAGCTGCTTATTTCTTATCTGTTTGGTGTAAAGATGATATTGGATATTTATGCAATCTACCTAGGGGAATTATCTCCAAATACTTCTTGTCTTTTGACAATTGGTATTCTTGTATGAGGTAGAAATTGCTCATCATCTTTACATTGGATCTTGTGTTTATTTGTCTTGGTTCACTCCCGGTGTCTTCCTTGCCTCTTGTGGATCTTTGTAAACATTTCTAGCGTTAATATAGATATAGGAAAAGTGTTGATCCCATCTTGTGCATTTTGTATTCAAATGCACACTCTATATAATGCACATATCATGGGGGAACTATCCTATTTTCTTTCGAACACTCTTATTATGCATTTGTCATAAAACCTTTTGACCCTTATCAAGTGCGGGTTGGTGGAAGTCAAAGCCTTTTCCTTGTTGGTACTTTGTGCCATCATGAAAATATGCCGAGGGTTTGGTTTGTTTGGAACCTAGCTCTCTTTTGGGAACTTGATACCTCTTGTTTGTTTTTCATTCAATTGGTATCTTGTTTCCTTCTATTTGGCATGTGTCAATGGATATCTCATTCCTTGATGTATCTTTTAATTGGTATCCTTCAGGTGATTTCTTCGTTTGGTATCTTATTTTCACTTGGTATCTTTTCTTTTGGTATCTTATCAACTATGTGTTGATTTGGTTCTTGAAAGTCTTGAGCATGCATATTTACTATGTACTTTCTTTGGCATGTTTTCTTTCTTCGAGCCAATATATAGGAGAAACTCAACTATGTCACAAATTGGCTAAAGTGTGCATGAAATTCAAGTTCATATCTATATGCACATAGTTATGTGGAGTTTGTCCTATGTATTGTTGGTCTACTAACTCTTTGGTCCCAATGAGTTTGGGTACCATTTTGTTTGTGATGTTGTTCTAGGAACAATTGGAGATGCATTGGATGCTCAGCTCACGTACAAGGAAGGTGTTGACACCATGTGCTTATTGGAGCCAAGCTAGGATGATCGATGAACCATTATCTACTACATCAATCCAATGCTATCTCGGTAACAAGTATCTACTTCATGCATACATTTCTTGCATTCAACTTCTTGTAGGTTGCATCATGGCATGAAATTCTTGATTCTTTCTTGTGGTACTTGTTTCTTACTCAAAGCATCCCAATGATGATCTCTTGCTGCTAGTTGTGATGTCTTTGATGTTCGTGTGGTGGAGTCTAGTTATATACAATAAGACAATATTAAGCCATGTGCTATGCTTTCAAGCAAAGTTCTTATTGGTATATTTATGAATTCCGTTTGGATATCTTGCTCTTTCTTATTGTAACTATTTCATGTGTACATCCTTCTTTGTGGATATATATCATCATGATTGTCTTCTACCTAGAATCTTATACACATGAGAGAAGTTACATCTCTAGTTGATATCCTCTTTTCCTTCACGTCCACCGTTGCATTCCCTTTTTATTTCCTTGGTGGTTTCATGAATGAATTTGTCTTGAGTGCGGATCTTATATCCATGCATCTTGATGCACTCATTGGTGGTGAAGATTATTTTTTCCTCATGCTTGTCTTGACGAGGGTTTTTCCACTTCGATTGGTATCCCTCCTCTTGACAAGGCTATTATTTCATATCTTCACCATGGGTTGTCACAAGCTTTGGTTTTTAATTTTCTTATTAGTAAGCTTGTGAACCCATTTGCTAAAGTGTTGTGTGTGTGGGGGAAGGATATGTCTTGCAGTTTGTGTCTCATTTCATCAAGACTATGTTGATGCTTAATGCTCATCCTTATAATAGTCTTCTCAAGTGCTTTGCCATGACTCACACACATCATTTTGGTTGAGCGTATTCTTAAGTTGCCTCTTTTACATGTTGCTCAACCATATATTTGGTGCAAGTGATATGCTTATTGTCTTATCTACTCGCTTGCACTTGTTGTGTGTTTCTATTGATTTTGGGGGAGCGATGATCCTATTTTGTGCACGTGTATCTAAATACAAAAAATTCTAAATAGTGCACAAATCATGGGGAGCTTCTCTAGTTTCTTTAAAACACTCCTTTGCCCATATCATAATATCTTTTATTAATGTGGCTCGTTGGATCATGCGATTGTTTGGTCCAATAGGTATCTTTTGATTGCTTGCTTCACTATTTGGTATGTCTGTGTGCCATACAATTTATTTTTTTGCAATCTTTGTATCCTCAATATAGTTTCTCTTCCTCCAACTACTTTTCATTGTATATGTGTATTTCATTGCACTCATATTTTGAGAAATACACACGTTTTGGAGGAACACCTATTATATTGGCTTTCTAAGCTTTTCGTCCATTTTGGCAATCGATGCCAATGGGGGAGAAGTTTAGATTGTTTAGAGAGTTTTGCTTTTGTTGCTTAAGCATTTGCATCTCATACCCATGCATTATTACTTTGCATGTGTGTGCTTGGTTGTGCTTATTTCCTTATATAAACTCTCTTGAAAGTGGTTGTCATCAATTACCAAAATGGGGTAGATTGTAAGAGCACATTTCTCCATGTGTGGTTTTGGTAATTGATGAAAATCCCTATGGACTAATGGTTGCCTTGAGTTATATTCGAAGGATTTGTCCATAGGTACTTCTTGATGACCATCTGTTCGTTTCAAGGAGTTTATATGGTGACCAAGGTGGTATTCAAGGTTTTATCCAAAGATTGGTCATGTGAGAGTTGAGCTTATTGCAAGCATGTCTTGAAGAAGAAGATTGTGGGAACATTCATGTTTACCTTCAAGACATCATCTTTATGAAGAGAGAAGATAAGATACAAGGTTGATCAAGACTAAGTCAAAGAGTGAATCAAGTTGATCAACACACAAAGCGTACAAGATGTACCGAGAGGGATCAAGTGATCTCATGGTATGGTAAGCATTGTCCATTACGCTTTGTGTACTAACCCAGGGTCTACGTGAGAGTTCTGTGTGGGGTTAGGTATGTTTCCATGGGCTTGCGTCAAGAGGAAGATCTCATACAATCCATGGAGGATGACATCAAGTGGTGATCGTCATCAAGATTGCGGTGTGCAAGTTCAAGTGGAGCATCACGAAGATATCATGCTTGAAGCTTGCCGTCCATTGTGGTGACAATGGACTTGTGAAGGTGTGACGAAGAGTGGCTCACCCATAGTGGAGTATGGGGGGAGCAATCAACTAGTCTTCATCGAGCCAACACAATCAAGAAAGGTGGTCCATCTTGAGGAAGTCAAGATCGTCATCATCTTGCTCAAGTGGACTATGTGCTAGGTATAGGTTTGCCCTTGATAGGTTTTCTATTTTACCGGTCTCATGGTGCTAGTTGGGAGACCGAGTTATAGGATCGATTGCCGTACTATCAAGGGGGGCTCTGAAGTGAGTAGCTTGATCGTATCGTTCGTTGAGAGCTCAAACCATTTGCATCCTTGCATCATTATCTTTCCTGGTCCTTATTTGGTTTTTCTCTATGTGAGTTTTTGAGCTTATGGTCTTCATCGTGATAAGTTCAAGCTCATCGAAAACAGATTTCGTATGCATCATATTGTGTTTTCGGTGTTGGAGATTTTGCCGGATATTTATTGGGAAGGTCATCTTCCTTATCCTAGTGGCATTTATTCTCCATTGCTTGTTCTTAATTTAACTAGTCATTGTTGGATAGCTCTTGTTGTCCTTTATCCAACAAGCTTGAGATTGCTCAAATCGGAGCTCGTATGCGAAAGTTATGGTTGTTTTAGTCTTACCTGTTTTACATAGACAGGTTGTACCGCCCCATAGAGAGGTTGTACCGGTTGACCGGTACAACCGGTGTTTGGAGCGGTTGTACCGCTCCAGATTTGGTCTGAAGGTTGTATCGGCCATGTACCACTCTACCACCGGACTGGTTTCTGTTTTGGAGCGGTTCTTGGGCGGTTGTGGGCCGGTTGTTCCGGTTATACCGGTACTACTGGTGCCCCGGGCGGTTGTACCGCTTATTGCTTTTGCTACAGGTAGGTTTTGTCTGCTTTGACCGGTTGTATCGGTGCACATAGTGGTTGTACCGCTCCTGTGTCATTCTGCACATAACGGGCAGATTCGTGGGGACCTATTTAAGGGGGTCTTCTTCCCCAATGGTCCCCATCCTTTGAGCTCGAGTTTTCCCCCCATTGTTGACCTTCTTTGAGCTTGCTAACTCTCAATCCCTCCAATGATTCTTGCTAGTTCTTGAGGGAAAAGAGAGAGGAGATCTAGATCCACATTTCCACCAATCACTTTCTCCTCTATGTGAGGGGAACCCTTGGATCTAGATCTTGGAGTTCTTCGTGTTCTTCTTTGTTCTTCCTCTCATTTTCCTCCATAGCATTAGTTGTTGTGGTGGGATTTGGGAGAGAAGGACTTGGGCACTCCGTGTGCCCTTGCCATTGCATTTGGTGCATAGGTTTGAGTTCTCCACGGTGCTACGTGGAAGTGAAGTTTGAGAAGCTTATTACTCTTGGGTGTTTGAGCACCCTAGAGCTTGTTCCTCTTGGGTGCCTTGGCGCCCTAGACGGTTGGTGGTGACTCGGGGCTCAATCATTGTGGTGTAAAGCTCCGGGCAAGCGTCGGGGTCTCCAATTAGGTTGTGGAGATTGCCCCAAGCAATTTGTACGGGTACCGGTGACCGCCCCCAAGGGTTGCCAAAGTGTACGGGTACCGGTGACCGCCCCCAAGGGTTGTCATTTGTACGGGTTCGGTGACCGCCCTCAAGGGTCCCTTAGTGGAATCACGGCATCTTGCATTGTGCGAGGGCATGAGGAGATTACGGTGGCCCTAGTGGCTTCTTGGGGAGCATTGTGCCTCCACACCGCTCCGAACGGAGATTAGCATCCGCAAGGGTGTGAACTTCGGGATACATCGTCGTCTCCGCGTGCCTCAGTTATCTCTTACCCGAGCCCTTTACTTATGCACTTTACTTTGTGATAGACATATTGTTCCCTGCTATATATCTTGCTATCACTTAGTTGTTTATCTTGATTAGCATAAGTTGTTGGTGCACATAGGTGAGCCTAATTGTTTTAGGTTTTGTGCTTGACTAATTAAACGCTAGTTTTATTCCGCATTAGTTCAAGCCTAAACCGTAATTAATTTAAAGCGCCTATTCACCCCCCCCCCCCCCCTTTAGGCGACATCCACGTCCTTTCATAGAGCTAGGTGGATCTCTGTGCTCCACCATGGACTTACATGGGTTTTCCTATTCTTCACATCCATTCTGAAAGGAGAGGACTAGCTAGTAGTTGTCAATGAAGACCCTTCGAGTCATAGAGACTTGTCACCATTATCGAGTTTTAGGCTAAACCTAGTATGTACTATATTCTAGGAATGATGGCCATGTTCAATGGTTCAATTATGTGATGTTTATTCATGATACTAACTAGTGAATAATTAAGGAAGCCAAATGTATGCATGTAACGATGGGCATCAATGTAGGGTATTGCAAGTTATTATAGGCATCAACATAATATTGCAGTCTATTACAATTTCTTGTGGGTATCAATGTGTGGTGTGTAAAACGCTGCCATGGTAGCAAAAAGTGACAATGTTATTTTTGTAATTTACCTAGGCGATGCTTTCAATTGCAGGGGGGCGCACGAGCCACTGATAACCTGTTAGCCGTGGCAGGCGCACCTCACCTCCGTGCCCACCACTGATGGCCTTCTTGCACCCGTCACTGCTAGGATTTCTCGGCATATGTATTTAGGTAATAAAAAATTAGAGGCCCCAACTTTATCCCTAGTTGCCCGGTCGGGCCCAACTTCATACATGTAGTAGATCAAGTATTTATATTTAGTCTATCTTAAGAAAAGTATTTATAGTAAGTATTCACGGTTGTGCTAGATGTTTAGTAGACATTGGCCTCCTACGACTGAACACACACCTGCTACCCCCTCCCCCCCCCCCCCCCCCCCCCCCCCCCCCCAATAAAAATCACCGTGGATGTGGGCAAGTTATTCCTACATATGTGCCACAACCGTCTCTCCCATCCTTTGCCTACGCCATATCCCCCTTCAAGCCGACTAATTCCTAGTAGAAAATTAAAGATCTGCATTGACAGGATTAGGGGAGTAGTCACAAGAGGAACCACTCGATAGGTTTGGGCAGACATTAGTTGAAAAGATCAGGAGTTGTTGATGTTACAAATGGCTTTTTCCCATGTTGCCATAACTAATGTTCATCCGTTTCATCAGTTTACTATTTTCTTACAAAAGTTGAGGGTTTTATTGCAAAAGTTAAGTCAAAGGAAAATGCTACATAAATGTTGACTATATGCTGGTTGGATAGCTTCCACATTTTCGCTGCATAACTTTTATTTGCATCGGATAGTTAATTCAGAGAGGTACGTGGGAGCTAATTAACGCTTTAGGATTTGTGTATGGAATATGAAGTTCATGAGGGTGTTCGCTCGGATTGCTTAAAAATATGGTTTCAGTTCTATAACATTTAGGAAGTTATATCAAGGTTATCTGAAGTCTTGTCGGGTCTTCACGAGTCTTACGAGTCATCCAACCGAATACTCGAAACTAAGATTAACAAACAAAATGTCACCAAGGAGACACACCTTACAAAGATGGATGCTAAACCGCCGGTTCTTCATTGGATCACAGAGAAAAAGACCAAGAGATCTAAAAGATGAAATCTAAGAATCACAATCAAAAACAGCACAACCTTGATAGGCAAGGCACTCGACAACAAACTAGTAGAATAGAGTCAATCTGTGGGGCCAAAACACCACTGGCTGGGTGACTTCTATCCTATTCGTCTTTGCTTCCAACAATGGAGCATCAACAGAAAAATAAACTCAATCCGACTATCCAAGCACTGAACCCAGGTTCCCCTCCCCTCCCCTCTCCTCTCCTTGCCAGATGCAAGGGGAACCCGCGCCGAAAATAAAAATGAATATTTATTTGTTTTCGGCCCCGGGACACATCTCTTATTTTCAATTGATGCTTCTTAGGACCTAGTCCTCAAACCCAGACTAAAGCTACCGATCTCTACGTCACCATCATGAACATCGACATTTGATTCAACTATCAATCTAAAAAACAAAGAGGAAAACTTGCGATTACAAAGGAATTGTTTGACATGACTAACGAACTAAAAAGTACACGCTTAAAAACTTTATCCATAGGTCAATCAAATTATATGATTTAGAGACATATACCATGTATATTTTCCCCGAAAAGGATATCACATATATATTTGGTTGACAACCTAAAAATATGAGAATGCCCTAAGCACGCATCGAGGGAGTACCATAAGATATATGAGGTGGACCAATAGGAAAATCCACATTTCAACCCTGAACGAACCACATGTTTAGAAATCAACCCTGGACTTCAAATCCAGTCGAAATACACCCCGAAATAACCCTAGCCTTGATATCGACTCAATCAAGTGGTTTTGAACTTATTGAACACTGACTAGGCAGTGCCAACTCAGCAGCAATAGCCAACTAAGCACATGGCTAGGAGGTGTAAAAAAAGGCTCTCTCCCTCTCTCTCTCCCGCAATCTTGTGATCCTCATGCGATAGCAGGCAACGCAGCCACTGTGCTCGCTGCCTCTGTGACGCCCGACTCCCTACGCCCCAGGTGACTAGCGGCGGTCGACCTCCGCCGCCCTCTCCTCTGCCCCCACTGTCCAGGCCGCCCGGGTCGCTCAGAATCCATGGGCCGTCAGTGACAGACCAGCGGCAACGTTCTGCGGTCACCGCCATCTCTACTTTCCCTGCGCCCGAGCCCCTTCTCACCACTTCGACAGTCGCTTCCCCGATGCCTTCATGTTGATGGCTCCATCCTGTTGACCTTCCTCTCATTCCATGATGACGGCTCCATCCTGTCGGACCGCCTCCACAACCATGAGCATGCTATCATCAGCATCCCGTTGGCCGCCTCAACAACCACAAAAACTCTATCATTTGTCTCATGCTCATCGTCTACGCGGGCGCTGCCGTTCACCTGGACTGCGTTTGGGCTCTGAGACGGCCACGCTGGCGTCGAGGGCCAGATCCACTTGATCCTCTAAGTGGTCGTTGTTGCGTGCCTACGCACCGCGCTCCTTGGCGTCGGGGGGCGCTCGTGAACCTGGAGTTTGGGTGGGCGGTCTACACACCAAAGAAGTGGGAGGGCGCTCGTGAACCTGTAGTTCGTGTGCGGTTTTCAAGTAGGCGCTGATGCTCAGTCGTCGTCCTCGCGTGCACATGTTGTCGGGGCATGCACCCGCGTGCCTTATTAGCATATCAGGGCATGTAGCAGATCTATCAGCAGCATGCCCTCCTGAAAAAATGAAATGCGTCATTAGTCCACGAACTCAAACTAATTACACACTTTAGGCCAACAACTCGGGAAGTGCTCGGATTTAGTCCACAAAGTGGTTTATTTGAACAATTAAGACCAAAACTGACTCGGGCGGTGAAAACGGTCACGTGGCTGCTACATCAGCGTTTCTTAGACCGTTTCTTAGACCGTTTATTTGAACATGCCCTCAGGACTTTTCTAGCAACCTAGCATAGCATGTGATTCGAATCTACAAACTGTAGGAGTTGGCAATCAGCTCCTTACCACTAGAACACAACCTGATGTGTTTAGTAATTTGTATCTGACTGTAAATATTACAGTAACTATGTTGACATTAACCTTTTCAAGCACGATAGCATTTTTTAAAATTTGGGATTTTCAAACAATTAATGTGAAAGGCAGGAAACAAGCTAAAAATAACTTGTTAAGATAAGATTTTCAATATAAGAAAATCTATCAACCAACATCAGAAGTAGATCGATCAAGGGATTACATAGGATCTCCTGGTTCTACGTGAATATATATAGACTCGGCCGCCACTAATCATAGCAGCTGATCGGTAACTTCGAAAAGTTATAGGTTGTTTTTTCATTTTTCTACACTATATACGCCATTTATAGCTGAGCTAGGTTGCGAGAAAACCGGTCTTTTTTTTAGGGAATGCCTTCATGGCTCACTTTATTGCTCAAATCATAGATAAATCGTCAATTAACAAAGACAAAATAAAGCTAGGAGGTTCCTCAACGCACACATTTGGTTGATCATCACATCTTTAGCTAGAGAATGAGCGACTAAATTGACCTCCCTCGGACAGTGGAAAAGCTAACTTTAGTAAAAGAAATTGACTGAAGTAGGATATCTTCATATATGGGAGCAGTTGTCGTTCCAGAAAATCCTTTGTTGATCAACGTATTGATGACTTCAATATTGTCCGACTGGATCCCCAATTTGTGCACCCCAACTTGATTAGCCAGATAAAGGCCATGAAGGACGGTAGTAGCTTCCGCAATCGCCGCATCGAGTACCGTAGTTACTTTCTGATTGCTAGCAGCTACAAATTGGCCATTGTCATCTCGAATAATGGCTCCTACTGACCCAGTTCCCAGGTTTATATCAAACCCTGCGCCTACATTGATAGTCACATATCCCTCAGGAGCTTTGCACCATTTACTCATTCTCCCCTTAACAGCCTTTGATGTCGCCCTTGTAAAATTTGCCACTAAAACTTGGATAGACATTGTTGCATGAGATACGTCTTGCACCTTTTCGTCATGCACCTTCTGTCTTCTAATCCACCAAATATACCAAGCCGTGGTTAATATTACTTCCCTAATATCACTTAAAGATATGTCCACTGGTTTGATAACATTGCTTGCAAGCGGACAGTCAAGGACATCACTCCCAGCGCAATCAACCTCGCTAGCTTCTTTAACAATTTCCCATAATCCCATTCTCTTCCAAATTTCTTGAGCATGCGGACAATGAAACAATGTTTTTTTTTAGGGAAAGCCATCATGGCGGTTTATATTTCATGTGAGAATAAGGATACATCGTTTGATAAAACGTCCACTAGAAACCCCGGAGGCTCAAACCTCCAAACAATAGTTCGAGAAGTCCCGAGTTCCTAGCTAGTACATCTGCCGCCTTATTGGCCTCCCTAGGACAATGATTAAAATTTATAAAACTGAAATTACGAGCTAAAAAAGAGCACTCTTCATAGATGGCCGCCGCCGGTCCGAGGGAGTTCCCGCCGCTGTGCATAACCTCAATCACCTCCATGCAGTCCGCTTCGACGTATATTTTGTTGCATCCTAGGTCATATGCCAACAACAGCCTATCTCTCAGGGCCCTTGCTTCCGTCGTCGCTGCGTCCTCCACAAAGGGAATATCGCTGCAAGAAGCAGCTAAGAAAAATCCCATGTCATCACGTAATATTGCTCCAGTACTCCCGGAGCCACTATCCAGATCAAAACCAGCGTCTATGTTAAGTTTCACACTGCCTTCAGGCGGCTTCTCCCAACCATGCCTCCTAATCCTCGCCTTCTTTTCTCTTGCTCTCGTAAAATTCTTTGCTAATGCAACAATGGCCTGTGCCGATCGGGCTGGGACCTGTAGGAGATCCTCATGAACATAGCGACGCCGTTCCCACCACACGTACCACACGGTAGTGGCCACTAGTTCATTACGCTGGACTCCTGACATCAAAGGTTGCAAACTGCTGTTGGACAAAAGTAAATCAGCTAGCACAGAGCCTCCATCATGATCTGCAGAAGTACACACTTCGGTTACCAATTGTCCCAGCCCCAAGATGTGCCACACTTCATGGACGCTAGGACATAAGAAGAGTGCATGTTTGATACTTTCACAATCAGTCGAACAAAGAGGACACTGCGATCTAGTAATCATATGTCTGTTAGCTAGAACTCCCCGGCAAGGGATAGCTCCAAGTAAAGCTCTCCACACATGAATTTCTATCTTGGCCGGCACACATAATTTCCAAATGGTTCTCCAAACAGGATTAGTACTTGAGGATTGAATTGAGTTTGTCATTCTCAACTTTCGTCCATCACTAGTAGAAAGCAGGGCTTTCGTTAGCCGGATCGGAGCAATAGTCCCGGTCGCGTTACGAACCGGGACTAATGTGAGCATTAGTCCCGGTTCGAGCGGCTAGGATGCCGGACGGGGCTCGGCAGGCATCAGTCCCGGTTCGAATGGGACCTTTAGTCCCGGTTGGAGACACCAACCGGGACTAAAGTGTTATGAAAAAGTAAAACGGCTATAACTTTTGCATACGATGTCGAAAAAAAACTTTAATATATCAAAATATTCAGCACGAGAAACTGGTTTAACTACTAAAGGTCCTTTTCCAGATTTTCTCTTTATTTATTTTCTTTTGTTTGTATTTACAGCGAAATATTTAGAGTTTTTGAGCGAAATTTGTGCGAATCACTAGTTTGTGAATAACTTTACTTTGAAAATAGATTTTTGAGTGATTCTTTTTCCTGTTGTTTAATATTAGTGTGTTTTATCATTATATTCAATGTGGTAATTTTCAGGTTATTTCAAATAGGTGTTTTAATCAAAAACAGATTATGTTTAGCTCTTTTAGTTTTATAGCTCAAAAAATCAATAAATGCATGAAAAATAGCGAATGAAGTGGAAAAGGGTTGAAAATTGATGATGTGGCTTTTAATGGTACATGTTGAACACACAAAAAGTCTGGAGTTGAAATAAGTTTAAAAAAATGAAATGCCTTTGTAACAGATGAGTTTTCGTCCGAAACCCAAATACTTCGAAAGAGATTGTCAAGTTTGTACACAAAGTGCATCTAGTTTTATCGTAACCATCTCAACTTTTTAGCACATGCTACGTGGGTGAAATGATGATACCATGCCAAGTTTCAACCTTTTCAGAGTTCATTTGTAGTGCTTTTCAATTTCGGGGTCATTTAGCTCAAAAAAATCAATAAATGCATAAAAAATAGCGAATGAAGTGGGAAAGGGTTGAAAATTGATGATGCGGTTTTTAATGGTGCATGTTGAATGCACAAAAAGTCTGGAGTTGAAATAAGTTATAAAAAATGAAATGCCTTTGTAACAGATGAGTTTTCGTGCGACACCCTGATACTTTGAAAGGGATTGTCCAGTTTGTACACGAAGTGCATCCAGTTTTTGCCGTAACCCTCTCAACTTTTTAGCACATGCTATGTGGGTGAAATGATGATACCATGCCAAGTTTCAACCTTTTCAGAGTTCATTTGTCGTGCTTTTTAATTTCGGGGTCATTTAGCTCAAAAAAATCAATAAATGCATGAAAAATAGCGAATGAAGTGGGAAAGGGTTGAAAATTGACTATGTGACTTTTAATGATGCATGTTGAACGCACAAAAAGTCTGGAGTTGAAATAAGTTTAAAAAAATGAAATGACTTTGTAATAGATGAGTTTTCGTCCGAAACCCAGATATTTCGAAAAAGATTGTCCAGTTTGTATACAAAGTGAATCCAGTTTTTGCCGTAACCATCTCAACTTTTTAGCACATGCTATGTGGGTGAAATGATGATAACATGCCAAGTTTCAACCTTTTCAGAGTTCATTTGTAGTGCTTTTCAATTTCGGGGTCACTTAGCTCAAAAAAATCAATAAATGCATGAAAAATAGCGAATGAAGTGGGAAAGGGTTGAAAATTGATGATGTGGCTTTTAATGGTGTATGTTGAATGCACAAAAAGTCTGGAGTTGAAATAAGTTTAAAAAATGAAATGCCTTTGTAACAGATGAGGCTTCGTCCGAAACCCTGATACTTCGAAAGGGATTATCCAGTTTGTCCACGAAGTGCATCCAGTTTTTGCCATAACTCTCTCAACTTTTTAGCACATGCTATGTGGGTGAAATGATGATACCATGCCAAGTTTCAACCTTTTCAGAGTTCATTTGTAGTGCTTTTCAATTTCGGGGTCATTTAGCTCAATAAAATCAATAAATGCATGAAAAATAACGAATGAAGTGGAAAGGGTTGAAAATTGATGATGTGGCTTTTACTGGTGTATGTTGAACGCACAAAAAGTCTGGAGTTAAAATAAGTTTAGAAAAATGAAATGCCTTTGTAACAGATGAGTTTTTGTCCGAAACCCAGATATTTCGAAAGAGATTGTCCAGTTTCTACACAAAGTGCATCCAGTTTTTGCCGTAACCATCTCAACTTTTTAGCACATGCTATGTGGGTGAAATGATGATATCATGCCAAGTTTCAACCTTTTCAGAGTTCATTTGTAGTGCTTTTCAATTTCGGGGTCATTTAGATCAAAAAAATCAATAAATGCATGAAAACTAGCGAATGAAGTGGGAAAGGGTTGAAAATTGATGATGTGGCTTTTAATGGTGCATGTTGAACGCACAAAAAGTCTGGAGTTGAAATAAGTTTAAAAAAATGAAATGCCTTTGTAACAGATAGTTTTCGTCCGAAACCCTCATATTTCGAAAGAAATTGTTCAGTTTGTACACGAAGTGCATCCAGTTTTTGCCGTAACCCTCTCAACTTTTTAGCCCATGCTATGTGGGTGAAATGATGATACCATGCCAAGTTTCAACCTTTTCAGAGTTTATTTGTAGTGCTTTTCAATTTCGGGGCTATTTAGCTCAAAAAAACAATAAATGCATGAAAAATAGCGAATGAAGTGGGAAAGGGTTGAAAATTGATGATGTGGCTTTGAAATAAGTTTAAAAAAAGTGTTATGAAAGAGTAAAACGGCTATAACGTTTGCATACGATGTCGGAAAAAAAAGTTTAATATATCAAAATGTTCAGCACAAGAAACCGGTTTCGATGGCTACCGCCATAGGCTGTTTTGTAAATTTTTAGAATCCTCAAATTCCGAAAGGAAAAAAAGTTATCCTCAAATTTAAGTTTTTTTGAATTTTTGGTCAAACTACTTATTCAATAAATATTAGTGTTACTCAATCATTATTGTTTTTTAGAATAATAGTTTCAAACTCAAATGGTGAAACGTGTGACGTCATGCTCAAGGGCTTAATAGGATTGATATGATACATATAACATAAATTAATTGAATAAGTAGTTTATTTTTTTAAACGTTTTTAATTCTTTTAGACTTTTGAAATTCGAAAAGAAAAAAATCAGATTTTAAAAATTAATTTTATTTTTCTAAAAAAATAAATGATGTCATATTTGGATTCCTCATATTTTTCTATTAATAATGGATATATTATTTGTCGAATTTCGATTTACTGATTTAAAGATATTAATTATGCCATATTAAATGAATAAATGGCAAAAAATGAATAAAATAATATTATTAATTATTTTATTTTCATTTAAATTCAATATTATTATTACTTATTTTATTTTAAACTTTTTATTATTTTGGATTTTTTGTTTTTTGTTTTTGAGATTTTTTTATTTTTTTTGAAATTTTTGCCTTTGTTTGAAGTTTTTTGGAGTTTTTAAATTAATAATTGTTGTTTATTTTAATAATTATTTGAAATTCAAAAAATTAAATCATGTGACATCAAGACCTAAGGGTTAATAGGATTAATAGCTTACTATTGTCAAGAAAACAACAAGTGCAGACTTGGAAACTAGTGGAGATAGAACTCGAAAGTTAAGCGTGATGGGGTTGGGTGACCGGCCGGGAAGTTAGACGATTTGGAATGAATGCTCCACGCTTGAGCAGTGAGGAGGGGTGATTAAAGATTAAATTGTCAAATAATTCAAAGATTTGAAAATCAGAAGAAAAAAATTAAAACAAATCAAAAAAAATCGAAAAAAAAATTTAGTCCCGGTTGGTAACACCAACCGGGACTAAAGGTCCTACAGCCCCCGATCCAGAAAGCTGCCACGCGGAGCCCCTTTAGTCCTGGTTCGTAATCCAACCGGGGCTAAAAGAGGGGGCCTTTAGTCCCGATTGTTTTGTCCCGGTTGCAAAACCGGGACTAAAGGCTCTCTGGAACCGGGACTGATGCCCTGTTTTCTACTAGTGCATGTTGGTGTTCCCATTCTTCATAATAAGCTGACTTTACAGAGAAAATACCGTTCTTGTTGAAGTGCCAAGAGACAAAATCACTCATCATTCCCAGGGCCAAGGGAATGTTCAGAATACGTTGCACATCAATAGGCCAAAACAATTCATTAAGCAATTGTTCATCCCAAACTCTATTCTCTTCATCTATTAATTCAGCAACTCTTGTGATCACAATATTGCCCCTAGGCGTCATTACTCTCCTTGTAGGGCTACTCGGGATCCATGGATCTTCCCATATATTTATTTGAGAGCCATCCCCTACCCTCCATATATTCCCTTTTTTAAAAGTTTGAATACCACTCCATAGACTCTGCCATGTGTAAGAACTACCCTTCTTAAGACTGCAGTTAAGAATGTCGCCATCAGGGAAGTATTTGGCTTTCAATACTCTGGCACAAAGTGATTCTGGTTTAGCTAACAGTCTCCAACATTGCTTAGCCAGAAGTGCCAAATTAAAACAATGCAAGTCTCTGAATCCCATACCTCCTCTTTCCTTCGGGACATAAATTTTCCACCACACAAACCAATGCATATGTTTTTTTTATATCATCATCGCCCCACCAATATTTAGACATAGCAGTGGTGATACTGTTGCAAACCTGTTTGGGAAGTTTAAAGACTGACATAGCATAGGATGGGATGGCATGTATCACTGCCTTCAACAAAACCTCCCTACCACCCATAGATAATAACTTTTCCTTCCATCCCCTGATTCTGCTAAGGACTCTGTCAATTAGGTGCTGAAAACAATCTGACCTGTCAATTCCCACAATAGGTGGCAGCCCCAAATATTTGTCCGTGATCGCCTCCACCATAATGTTTAGAGATGTGCATACCTCCACACGAGTTTCAACCGGGGTACAAGGGCTAAAAAATATACTAGATTTAGCATCACTCACCAGTTGTCCTGAGGCGGCACAATAGTCATCTAGTGCTCTCCTAAGGCTGTTAGCATTAGCAGCATCAGCCCTCATAAGGATCAGGGAATCATCGGCAAACAATAAGTGTGTGACTGAGGGGGGGTCTCGACACACCCGAACTCCAAGCAAATTACCGGTCTCCTCTTCATGCACAATCAGACTAGAAAGACCCTCAGCACAGAGCAAAAATAAATATGGTGATATCGGGTCCCCCTGTCTGAGGCCTCTGGAAGGAACAAAATAATCAGATAAAGTATTATTCACACGGACTTGGTACCTGACGGATTTGACACATTCCTTGATTAGAGCAACCCAGTTGGATCTAAACCCCATTCACAATAAAACCTTCTCCAGAAAGCACCACTCAACTCGGTCGTAAGCCTTGTGCATATCGAGCTTCACCGCACACGTGCCATACTTACCAACAGTTTTCCTTTTAATTGCATGATAAGATTCAAAGGCCACAAGGAAGTTATCCGTAATAAGCCGGCCCGAAACAAAAGCACTTTGATTTGGTGAATAATATCTGACAAAATAAATTTGAGCCTGCTCGCTAGGAGTTTAGAGATCACCTTATACACGACGTTACATAAGCTGATAGGCCGGAATTGTGTGATCACACTCGGATTGTCAACTTTCGGGATCAATACAATGGTCGTATTATTCCACCCTTCCGGAATCTTTCTTCTGTTAATTGCCAACAACACCTCATCAATCAAATCCTCTCCTATTATATGCCAAAACCGTTTATAAAAAACAGCATGTAAACCATCCGGGCCAGGCGCTTTTAGATCCCCGATGTTGTACATCACTTTCTTTACTTCCTCACGAGAATAAGGCTTGTTCAGCTCAACATTCATCTCCTCTGTAACACGTGGTTAATTTTCTCTATGACCTGAGCATCCGGTTCCAGCAAACCAGAAGTAAACAACCCTGAAAAATAAGCCGCAGCATGGGCCTTAATCATTTCCTGATCTTCTATCCAGTGACCATTCTCTTTTTGAATCCGCTTGATAAAATTCTTTTTTCGTCGTCCATTAGCAGCTCTATGAAAAAAATCCGTGTTTTGGTCTCCCCGGGTTAGCCAATCAGCTCGGCCACGCTGGAGCCAGTAGATCTCTTCCTGTTCAAGTAGTTTTTCGATTTGCAGGTGCAATTCATGCTGTCTAACAATAGCCTCGTCACTCAGCGGACCAGATAACACTTCATTTAAATTTTTCTGAAGCTCTCTGAGCCTATTTCGAGGACCCTTCAGTACCTCTTTATCCCAGCGATGCAAGGCGCTGTGAACATCCGCTGTAGTTTCTGCAAAGGTTGCTATACCTGCTGCCTTTCGCCTATCCCACGCCACCTGAACTATCGTTTCGACGTCCTCCTCAGCAAGCCATCTTGCCTCAAATTTGCAAGGACCGCTGGGACCTCTTTGTTGTGTCCCAAGCTGGTACTCTGTGTCAACAAGTACGGGGCGATGGTCAGACTTATCAAAACTCTCATTTGACACACCAAAACCGGGAAACATATCTGCCCACTGAATGTTGCTAGTTGCACGGTCTAGACGTTCTCGTATATTCCCCCGTCTCCAAGAAAAAATGTCACCAGTATATCCAAGATCGTCCAGACCACAATCAGAAAGGGTTTCGCTAAACGCCTGCATGCAATGTTGCGATCGCGCAGCGCCCCCCTCTTTTTCATGAGCGTGTAGTATTTCGTTGAAATCTCCAGCTAGTAACCATGGCATGTCCAACATCGCATGAAGTTGTCTTACATAATCCCACGTCAAATGTTTCCTTTCCCCACTTGGCTCACCATATAAGCCTGTGAACTGCCATGCCGTGTCGCTACCTTCATTTATACGAATGTCGATGTAGTTGGTGTGAACTTCAGACGACGTGACCCCTAACTTATTATACCACAACATTACCAGACCACCACTTCTCCCATCACTCTCTGAGACCGCCATCGCCTCGAAACCCAAACGTCTCCTTAGCTTTTCTGCCTTCGCTTTGTTCAAATGTGCTTCAGACAGGAAAAGCACATCTGGTCTTACCCGCCCTTGGATCCCCAAGAGGGCACGAACTGCCGCGGGCCTCCTCATTCCACGGCAGTTCCAACACAAGATTTTCATTGCGACCGGTCGAGCCCCAGCCCGGAGCTCGCCGATAAATTGTGGCTGGCATCCATCACAGCCGTGGTATCCTTCTTTGATCTCTTTGAACCCTGAGAGGAAGTATCATCATCTTCCTCTGTATCTCCGGGCAGAGCCGGATCATGGTGAGCAACACATCCGGCCGTCGTAGTTCCCGGTTTTCCTTGAGCACGCACTGTACTAGACTTTTGCATATACCGCCTACATGGTGAGCAACACAGCCGGCCGTCGTAGTTCCTGTCGGATGTGATCACCGGCCATCCCGCATTTGGCCTAGGTCCACCGACCGCCGTCGTACTTCTGTTCTGGATACCCACGGGGACAGCAGCAGCCGCGGCGAAGCTCTTTGCGAGGCCAGGCTGGGATCCACAAGTGTCTGGCTTCGGGCGGGCAGCGTCCGGAACGGGAGTCCCTTGATCGCCTCCACCATCCACTAGTTTCCCCTCCTCTGCACCAGGCAAGATCGCTACAGCTTGCGACTCTGACGCCATCCCGGCAGGTGGACTACCCCCTTGTAGACGATCTGGTGGCTTGGTTCGGTCTGGTGGTAAGCGAAGATTGATGGCTTGGTGTTCCATCCTCTCGCCGCCTTCTGGATGTATAGTCAGATCGGGGGGAGAAAGCTTGTGCACGGGGTTAGGGATTGTTACATCGCCGGACTCCAACTCCTGAGACTCCTTATCGACTGAGAATCTGAAAACCTGATGGGACAGAGCGGACGGGGCCGCAACGGGGTCGTAGTGCGGGAGGACCTCACACACGACACGGGGATCGCAGAGGCCAGGGCCTCGCCGGACGGGGGGGACGGCGTGGCCGCCGCCGCTTGGTGATCGCCAGGGTCGCGAAACCCTAACATCGTCGCTCGTTCGCCAGGGTCGCGTGTGCGTGAAACAATGTATTTTTTATATCTTCACAAGACCCAGAATATATTGGACATGAGTTAAGTTTCGTGACATGCTTGTTTGATAGAACCCCAGAGCAAGGCAGGATCCCATGTAAGCACTTCCACCCAAAAATCTTTATTTTTGCGGGCAGTTTGCAAGATCCTGGTCTTTCCGGTTCATTAATTTTGTTGCCAAATTGAGATGCCCATTCTGGATGATATGCTGATCTAACTGAGAAAAAACCATTTTTATTAAACCTCCAAGCCACGAAATCTTCCATGCCGTTTTGTCTTAGGGGGGATCGCAAGGATGTGTTCCGCATAAATAGGCCAGAAAATGGATCGTACTAGTTCTTCATCCCAAGCATCACTAATTGAATCAATAAGCTGGTCAACAGTCCGAATTAGCGTCTGACCCATTGGTGCTAATACCTTTCCATTTGAGTTCTGAGGGATCCACACGTCATCCATATATCAATTTGCCTCCGGTCCTCTACTCTCCACATAGCTTCCTTGTTAAAAGTGTGTAATCCCGCCAAGATGCTCTGTCATGTGAATGAAGAGCCCTTCTTTATTTTATTTTTCATAATATCTGCATTCGGGAAGTATTTACTCCTCAAAACTCTGGCACAAAGGCTTTCTGGGTCTAATAAAATTCTCCAAACTTGTTTAGCTAACATTGCCTTACTAAAATAGTGCGGGTCTCTAAATCCCATCCCTCCTCTCTTCTTTGGAACACAGAGTTTCCACCGGGCAAACCAGTGCATCTTCTTGTTATTGACATCATCCCCCCACCAACATCGCGAAATTGCATCCGTGATTCCTTTACTAATTTTTTTAGGAACCTTGAACACCGACATCGCAAAAGCAGATAAGGCTTGAGCAACAAATTTCAGTAGCACTTCTTTCCCACCAATTGACAAGATTTTTTCCTTCCATCCTTAAATACGTTGACAAACTCTGTCAACCAAATATTAGAAGCAATCACTTTTCTCCGCCCCTACTAATAATGGCAGTCCCAAATACTTATCAGACAAAGCTTCCACCATAATATTCAGAATTGTACACACCTCTACTCTCCTTTCCACAATTGTATTTGGGCTATAATAAATACTGCATATAGCTTCGCCAACTAGTTGCCTACAGTAGTCATCTAAAATATTTTTCAAACAGCTAGCATTCTGAGCATTTGCTTTCACCAAAATTAAGGAGTCGTCAGCAAAGAGTAGATGTGAAACAGATGGGGCATCTCTGCATCCCTTCACTCCCTCCAATTGGCCCATAGCTTCTGCCTCCAATAGCAATGCCGATAGGCCTTCCGCAACCAAAAGAAATAACTATGGGCTCAAAGGATCCCCCTGCCGGAGGCCACGAGTCGGTGTAAATTGTTCTGTCTTGTAAGAATTGAAGCGTATTGAGTACCAAACAGACGTAACACATGCCATTACCAGTTTAACCCACCTTTGCAAGAAAACCAGTCACTTTGCAAGTAGGGCCCTGTAAAAAGTAGTTATTTCACAAACAGTCTAAGGAATGTTTGATGTGGCAGCCACGCGGGCGTTTTTTTCATCTATAATTGATTTTTGCCTTATCTTTTTTCTTTTTTGCGGGAAAACTTTTGATGTATTCATCTTCAATCATGACAGTACAACGAACACCAGAAATAATAAAAATTACATCCAGATCCGTAAACCGCCTAGCGACGACTAAAAACACTGAAGCGAGCCGAAGGTGCACTGCCGTCGTCGCCGTTTATTCATCTATAATTGATTTTGGCCTTTTCTGATCAAACAAAGCGAGTTTGTAAACTAAATCCGACCAACTTCTAAGTTGTTGGCCTTTAGTGTGCAATCGTCTTTAGTTTCTGGACTAATGACGCATTTAACTCTTGAACCCATGTATATAGAACTGCAAGGTCATGGTGGCTCACAGCTCGCAAAGTATACCATTATCTGTTTGCTAGCTATAGAGAATTTCTTTCTTTCCTTATATCCTGGGCGGGTCCAACTTGTAGGGAGGGGTCCAAATGTGAAAATCTGACGTGGCACTGCCTAGTCAATGGTCAATGTGGTAAAAATCACATGAATGTTGTCAAAATCAATTAGATCCAATTATCTCGTCCAATGAATTCTAGGTAACAGTTCATTCAACACGAATAGAGCCATTGATAGCTGACAGTTGGTCCTAACCTTTGAACCTAGGTAACTCCGTCAATCATAAGCTAGCTAGTCTTCTAGTAGTGTTCTTCGTCACTCTTCTTCATGCCGGTCCACCACCTATACCTCTCGTCCAGCTTGGCCCGCACATAGGGATCCCACCGCCGCCACTCGTCCTCCTTGATGCGCTCATCCATGTCGACGAGGTGCCTGGCCAAGACGTCCTTGCCCTCCATGCACTTGCGCAGCGCCTTGGTCGCCTTGGCGCACGATTCGACCTCTCCGGGCTTCCTGTCGGCCATGGCTTTCCGTTGTTTCCAGTCGGGGTCGCACTGATCCGTCGCCATCTGGAACTCCTTGATGCAACCGCCTTTTGTCATGTCGTGGACGACGCGCGTAATCTCCGGGAGATTGCCCAACGTGGTTCTGGCCCTCTTCCACCAACCCCTGGCCATGGCGATGTCGTTTAAGGTTATCCTTTCGCGGTGGAGGCTTTGATACTTGGAACTCCGTCGATGTTGGGTAGAGATTAATATATACTAGAAGGGTTGAGCACGCTTTGCTGCGTCGTCCGTGTTGCTGGGTTTACCATAAAAAATTACTCCCTTTGTTTCAAAATATAAGGTGTATTTTTTAAAAAATTAAATCTTTTTAAGTTTGACCAAATTTGTAGAGAAATATATCAATATACATAATATCAAATCGGTATCATTAGATTCATCATGAAATTTTATTTATTGATTTAGTATTGTGGATGTCAATATTTTTGGTTCTGAACTTGGTAAAAGTTAAAGATATTATACTTTTCGAAAACTCAATACACCTTATGTCTTAAAAATGAGTGAGTATTTGGTTTCACGAGAGGGGGAGACGATGAAGTATGTTTTTATTTATAATGCACCGTGTTTGGTGGGCCTTCAGTGGTGTGATTCAGTGTTATTTGCTAATCAATCCATACTTTTGTGTGAAAATTTCACAGGTGACTGCATGGTATATTGGTGCTACAATATTACATAGTGGCATTTTTTAAGGTGGTGAAAGGGCTGCCGGTTGATTGATATGTTTTTATTGGTCGATTGCTGCCGGTTGATTTAGAAAACCGTTGGACTGTCAAAATCGTAAACCAAATCCAAAATTAAATACCCTCGATGAAGTGAGAGAGCTTCAAAATTAAAGAGCACAAGAAATAAAAGAATATAATAACATAAATGGATTAAAAGAATTTACTAAGAGAGATGAATTAAAAGAATTAAATAAGAGAGCTCCTTGAGAAATCGTTGACCCGGTCAAAATTAGATGACCCAATTATAAATTGAAGACATCAATTGATTGTGAGGCCTTAAAATTAAGGAGCCCATTGTATTTATAAACATAGTATGTAAAAATTGAATAAGAGAACTTTGAAAAATTGTTGATCCGGTCAAAATCGGGTGGCCCAATGTCAATTGGAGACCTCAATTGAATGTGGGCTTTTCAATTCTAGGAGGATTAGTGTTATAGTACTAGAAGGTTACGCGCGCTTTGCCGCGCCGTTCTTCAGTTGGTGAGTTAAGCCTCTGTCTTTCTTAGTGCGTTGGGCTAGTTTTTTATTTTCCAAATGTGTTGGACTGGATTTTAATTATGTTGGTGTTTTCTTTCTTTTTGCCTTAACTCTAACTTGGTGGAGGCGATATCTATTGTGTGAGGTGGATGGAGCTGCTTGGCACGTACTCGTGTTCTTATGCATCATGGTCTTGGTGTTTGACTCGTGGGTTTTACGCTGGCCGACTTATAGCCCCATGTCTTAATTCTTGGCATGTGGAGTGCAATGGAACAAAACCCTGAGAGCACTATGAATTTGGTGAATATATAGTTTTTCAATATATATTTTCTCTTGAGAGATAATTTTGAGATACATCAGGCAACTTTCTTTCGCGGGGGACCCTGAATTGGGCTTTGGTGGCGTACCAACATGAATGGGCTAGGCTACATGCACATAACATATTTGCTCTCTTATCATATTTTCATCCCGCTTTCTGAATAGTACCATGCGTCCGAACCAAATCAAGGTGATGAAGAAATCTTCTTACAAATCAAATAAAGAAAAAAAATCAACAAATGTAGTAACACAAACAGTGCACAGATTCACTACTGAACGCCACCAATTCGATGTCAAGCAAGACCCCACAAGTAGCCAAAGCCCAACACGATGTACCCGAGACCACCAACGAAGAACAAACATGATTCCTTGAGAAACCAGCCCGCTGACACCAAACTGTCGCCAGACAGTGCCCACTGCTCCGCAACACCTAGGATATTAATTTCAGCAACCTAAGAAAGGCTCTTAGTCAATATCTATATGACTGCCCCTTACATTTTTACATTTATGTCTTTTTGAAACATTCTCTAGCATGGAAAGGTTGAGAACTAAGACCAAGACACTTATTTTGGAAGGGAAGGAGTACATTATTTACTACTTGTCTATTGTTACCTGGTTATATTTAAAGCATTAAAGGGCGGCTTCCTGAATCGAACAATAATTCTCCACAGCCAAAAATATATACCACTAAAGCTGGCTGTGAAAAATATGATGTGTTAATAAGAATTTAGCAAAACTACTCATCATAGCACTCATTTTTTTCAATTATCAACCACTACCATTGATGTAACGGGCAATTAGAGCAAAGTTTCATGGTCTCATCCAAGATTGCATGAAGCTAGCCTGCATCAGGCGCGCAACATAATGTATCTTATGTTCTCCGATCTCCTGAAGACATTGAGATTGATTTAAAAAAGATCCTTAGAAGCTAACTATACCCATCACGTAGGTTGATGTGTGGGTCTTCGAGATACAGAAGCTCCCAGCAATACCAAAGTCAGTAAGGTGGCCCACATAGTCCTACCTATACATTATTCGTGATTTGTGTTCATTGTGAAGATAAGCCAGCCCTTAAGCAGCACCAAGAGCAATCTGGAATTTAGCTTCCAAGAATCTAAATCACTAACAGGGGCAATAGAGAGACTAAGTAAGCAGTTAGTTATTACAAGCATGTGCAAACACTGGGGTTTCAGGTTCCGAAATTCTAAAACCATAGTATTAGTGGGTTGTATCAAAAGCACTCAACTTTTATTTGAGCACGTCAATTCAGAAAAAGCAAATCAGCTGACAAATAACTGGATGAAGTGGAGAATGGGCATGATCTCCCATTTGATCTGATACACACAGAAAATAGAACCATCTACCTACATTATCTTTGACGTGAGACTGAATTTTCAGTGCATATCTGATTTTGTTTCACAATTGATACACAACACACTTCAGAGCTGGCCTAAAAGTAAAGGAAAGTACAAATAAGTAACAAAAAGAGAGGTACAAATTAACAAAAATAAATGACTTCCGAGCTGGCATCAAAATAATTGAATGCAATGAAAATAAGGAAAGTTGTATAAAACCAACAAACCATTTTTTATTCGATCTGGCTACAATAATTTGTAAATAAAGACTCGAAAAACACAATAATTTCGGATAGTGTCATCCAAACACCCAGCTGCGGTAGTCAGTGAAATAAAGAATCATGTTACAACAAGTAGGGCCTACATAGGGGATAAGAGCCGTCAACAATTCAACCTAGCTAATATGCATGATTAAAACAATAATCATGTAAGAACATTTAGTTGCTTGCATAGAAAATATGAAGCATAATAGGCCTACGGCTAGGAATTCCCTCACATAAGAGTAAAGCATACATTAAGGCATGCATGGATTCCAATCGCTCGGAATCGAAACTTAGGTAAAGCAATTGATCATTGCTGACGGAGCAAAAAGAGGTATTGGTTGATGAACAGGAATCTCAAAGACGAAATTGACAAAATGATATAGAAATAAGGTTTGATATGAAAATAGGGTAGGTAAATTCAAATCAACGGAAACTGAGGTAAGGACCATCATCCATTAAATGGTTCAGTTAGGAATACATGATTTATTTCCAAAAAAACATAAAAATCAGATTACCCGACACACGAATTTTCTGAATTTCTCCTATATGGTAGCGCAAGAAAATTAAAGGAATTCGTCATCTCCACTTGGTCATCATCCTAAAATTAAAACAGATTTCCTAGAGGAGAAAGGGAAACTAAAATAAAAAGGAGTGCTCACTGGATGATGCATATTTTGAACGCCATGCTCTTAAGGATCCCTTCAATACTCGGGAAAAATAAAGACTATAAAGGAATACTGGAGAGTGCCTTCAGCTGCATTATCACCTATCTGCCCAAACTGTAAAATTGTTAAGCGGAGAGATAACTGAACAATTTTTGTATTCTGAATGTACATGTGAAAACGGTCAACCAAGAATAGAGCAGGCCATGTTATAACAACTTTGAAAACATTTCAATAAACCCAGAAAGAAAATAAGCAAGCTTTTTTCTTGCTAGGATTTAAGCTAACGATAAAAAACCATGACCATAGGCTTATCCGCGAAATGCATAGAAAATGAATGTTTCTTGGCCAGTAGAACCATAATTTCATCCAAAACAGAGTTCCAAAACTTAGCATGCATAACAAAATATTGGAGTGAATCACTGTTGAAAACCAAAAATGGTAAATAAAAAAATCAGTTCTACCCATATCCTTACACAACCTCACAAATAACCTTGCTGCACTGAAAATATTTCTATTCAAAATTGCATGTACATTGTAAACAAATCTAACTTCGTCGGCTTAGTACTGCATCAAAACAATTATGGCATAAGCTTTTTACATTACCACACGTCCACACTCCCATCAAATAAACATGCAACAACATATACACACAAAATCATAAAGAATTGGACAAATTCTGTGCCTTGGATAAGCACGCAACAGTTGCATTCTTTCTCCTTGAAAACTGAAATACATGCCTCTTCTTGTTTCATCTTTTTTAGTACATAACTTTGAAACATGCAGCCACAAAATCCCAGCAGCCAAAAACAACTTTGTTAGTACGAAACTCTGAAACATGAACCAGCAATTTCAGCAGCTGCAGCGCTGCCTCACCATGGGATCAGTGGGCGTGACACCAAGCAAAG
The DNA here is from genome assembly GCA_039707655.1 of Elymus sibiricus. Lineage (NCBI taxonomy): Eukaryota > Viridiplantae > Streptophyta > Magnoliopsida > Poales > Poaceae > Elymus > Elymus sibiricus. The sequence goes on from CM077675.1 coordinate 491,021,785, forward strand.
CATTAATGCTGCGTGAACCGCTCTGAGTTCCTTATGTACTGAGCTGCAGGAAGAACGACATCAACAATGAACTGAGAAAGGGAGAGGGAGAGAAAAACCTGTGGTCGAGCGTACGTGCTGCCTCCTCGACGCAAGAACGACGGCCGGTACACGGATGCAGAGTGGGTACAGCTGCGGCGCGAGATCGACGGACAGAATAACGCGGGGGCGGGAAGCCGCCGATGGAGGTGGCATCGCTCCTCCCGCCGCTGCGTTGCGTTTGGTTCCGGTCGCCGCACGCAACAGAGAGGAGCAGGGATGGGGGAGGCGGAAGGAAGCACGAGGAACTCATGGGAGACGGGGCGGAGGCGGAAGGATAGAGGGGATGAGGGCTGCGGGGAAAGGCACAAACCAGACTACCGCTGTATGATCACTTCCCGTAGGCACCGACCATGCAACGAACCGACTCCGCCTCCCCGCAGTCTGTTGGCCCTGCCAAGACGTCAAGTATTTTTCCACGATAACGTTGACACGAAGCTGGCTAGATTTCTCGAACACACACGTGCAAATCTAGCTCCTCGCCAGATCGATCCACCTGATCGATGCTCCTGGACGTGGATGTGTACTAATAGTACGTACGTATACGAGCACTTCTAGCCGGCCTTTCCTCAGATCGATCTCACGCGGACACGCCGATATATTGCAACAGGCACGTCTCGTACCTGGTTATTTTCTCTATCTCTATTGATCTGACACCCTTTTACAACGTATATGTCCACATATATATATGGGACTAAACCGACCTGAAGCTAGCTTAGCAATCCTAAACTGATTCAAACTAGGACTCACAATACTACACGCTCACGTAAACATAAGTGGCATGCAAGCCACGACTCTAGGAAAAACACGTTTCCAACTCCTACTCTTACACGTAAGTATGGATTAACATCTAACACAGTCAACAACATAAGAGGTGCCACGTAACACAGAAACCCCCACACGCTACCTGCGACTGGATCCAAAAGTCCCAGATGGGCACAGGATCGACGACGACAGCCCCGGCGAACCAGAACGCTTCAATTCGTGGGAGCTTAGTATCTGTACTGATATGGTGGACTGGATAGCACGCCTTGCCGTGTCCGAATTAGCCTGAGCTTTTTGGATCGATCGGCTTCAGTTTGTCTCAGACTCTTCTTCCCGTACTTGTCCGTTTGCTCCTCCTAATTAGTCCCAGCAAATTAGCATGCATCACTGATCAGTCGAGCTGGATTAAAATAAAATTCCAATGTTATACGATGGATCTACGTACGCGGCTACATGCAGGCATGCAAGCATAATCGTGCGGGTGACGAGAGAAGAAAAGGAGCCTATTTGAAGAACAAAAATGGCCGCAACACCGGATTTGTTTGAAGAAGATCGAGTGGCCGCAACACCGGATATTTTCATGCCGGAGCGAAGGAGCGTGCAGACATATACGAGTAGCGTTGGGACCCAGCGCCGCTACTCTAGTAGCATTGTTGGCATGCGGCGCCACTAGCATTGTTGTTCGAACACCGCTAGTAAGTATTTCTGCACTAGTGTTGGTCGATTTCATAATGGTAACATGTTTTTTAACATGTTGGAAGCCTTATAAATAGCAAATCTGAGAAACACAAACGAGCGCGCACACACGCACAGACAAAAATGATATACATATTCTACCAATTTAGATCGGACAAAAACTGACACAACTTGAGAACAACAACAAAAAATTTCTCCCAATTTTCAAAGAAGCAAGGAAATATGTTACAATTCTAACTGAATTAAAGGAAAAATATGTTTTTTGCAAAAAGGCCAAAGGCTATATATTAAGTATCACAAACCCTTACAAAAGTACGTTTATAAAAATTGAAAAATACATCCAAGTCCTTAGTGTTGCCGGAGTCTTGTTCCTCCTGCCTCCTCAGTGGAAGAACCTTGTTGAAACCTAGGAGCTTTTTGATGCAGCGGCCGGGAAGTTGATGAAGACAAGAGGACTTCAGCAGCCATGATCTGCATAGAAAATCGTCGCCCCGAAGAAGAAACCATCGGAGAAGGCGACAAATGCTAATAGTCAGGTCACACAAATATCACACACTCCCTAACGAGGCCAAGCCTAGCCAATTTTGATCTGTAAGAATTGGAGCCAAAGGGCCAAGATGAGCAAACGTGGTGTCCGCTTCGCAGGACAACGTGACACAAATAAACTTTCCAAAGAAAACGCTGGGAAAACCATATCATCGTTGCCAAACAGAGACAAATCCTAAGTTTTTTCCTAAACAAACCACCATCGTACCGATCCTGCCCAGTCCCATCACCGGACCAACAAGCGGGTGAAGAGAGGGGCTACGGCCTCAAGGGGAGTAAGGTAGATCATCCGCCGCATGTCGCCTAGGTCGGGAAGCAGGAGCTGAAAGAATGATCCGCTTATGAGTGGCTGGATATGATATGGGTCAACTAGATCCAATTAACTCCGCCTATTAATTTCTAGGTCACAATTAATTCAACATGACTTTAGGTTGGTCGTAGTGGAAAGTATCATATACTAGCTAGTATCATGCATATGATATATACTAGTGTATGATACTACATCCGTAGTGCATAGTATCATATGTTGATATCATAGAATAGTTTATTTATTGACATGCATGACACGTAGTAGCACATCGTCTAATATGATACGGTATCATTATATGATACTCAACCATCTCTTTCTTCATTTAATTATATGCCACCTCATGAAAATTATGTAGTTGACATGCATCATTTAGTCCTGGCGACCACACCTTTTCGGTGTTCTAGATCACGGTCACACTGCCCCATTGCCGATCGAACTCCTTGATGCAATCGCAGACTATCATGTCGTAGACGACATGCACTTTGTCCACGACTTTGGCGAGCCTGGTTATGTCGTCTTCCACAAACCCCAGCCATGGCGATTAGGGTTTTGCTCGTTGCCGGTGGTGGCTTTTATGGTTTGATGATTTTGTCGGTGTGGGTACAGATTAATATATGAATGGATAACACACCTTGCATGTGACCGAATTAGCCAGAGTTTTGTAGATGGATCGGCTTTAGTTTCCGTCTCTAGGTCTTACTTCTTCCCGTACTTCACCTTTCTCTGAGGGGAAAAAACGTGTCTGGTAGGTTGTCCATACTGGCCTTTCTAAGACAGCATGCCCAACTATTCTATCAGGCAAGATCGGCTCGCAGAGATTATACGCGACAACTATATGCCGCTCGTATTGCGTTTCAATATGCCTCACCTCAAGGTTTGGGTGTGGAGGTGTTTCCTGGGCCGGTCCATTAGCGTCACCATACTCAATACATTCGTTAGTTCAAGTGACGTCACACCCGTGGCATTCGCTGGTTCGGAGTGATCCTGTTTTATTTTATTTTTGTTTATTTTCCTGTGTTTTCTTCATACTTTTGTCAGTTTTCTTTGGGTTTTTTTTAATTTCCGGTTTCCTTGTTTTTTTCTTCGTTTTTTTTTTTCATATTTAGGTTTTTATTAGCGTTGTACATTTTCATACATAGCCGGAACAGTTTTTTTGTATTCATTATACATTTATCAAATACAAGATTGATTTCTATTTCATTCTTTGTTTTTGTAGTTGTTTTTCTTCCATTTTTTTTGTTTATTCGCTTTTCTTTTTGTTTCTTTTGTCTATTTTCATTGGGTTTCCTTTTTTCAACACATGTATACAGTTTTTTATACACATTGTACATTTTATGTTACATGGAAAACATTTTCTAAATCTGTTAAACATTTTTAAAATATAGGTTTAAGATGTTTTGCAAAACATATTGGAAATACGTGTTAAACTTTTTTTCATTTACATGTTTGGACATTTTTTTAATGATAGAAAATAGTTTTTGGAAATATGAAAACATTTTTGTACATTTTACAAATACATTTTGAAACTTATGAAGATTTTCAAAATGTAACATATTTTGTTTCAATGTACAAGACATTTTCTTTGAATATCACGAATATTTTTTTTTACATTATATATAGCACTTTTTTAAATGACACATACATTTTGTTCGAAATGTGTGTCATTTTATAATGGTCACAAACATTTTTGATAGATATTATGAGAATAGTTTAAAAAATAAAAAAAAGTAAAAAAGATAACTGAAAAGGAAAATTAAAATGTGAAGGAAAGAGGGGGAAATGCGCAAGATGTTATCCTGACGTCATCAGGGCGCACACTTGGTTACAGGACCGGCCCAGTGCGGCCTCCCTGCAGGCGAGCTGTGCATATGCTACCAGGCGGCACATAGCCGCGCCAGAGATTATGGCTGCTTTTTTGAGGGGCCTGAGATTATACCTCCTAAAACAACTTGCAGAGGTTAATTCAGAACTTGATTTCATTTAGAAAAAAATTAAGAATTTGATTGGTTTGACTCTGTTTATGGTTTCGTGACTAGGGAGACGGATAGAATCCAAGTTTAAGTAGAATAGATTTTTCCCTTAAAAAAACTCTAAAAAAATATTGGTTTGATACCAAATGGGATTTTGGCAAGCCTATTGACTAGCTATCTGGCATCAATAATTGGCAACTTTTACAGAGGTGAGCATAGAGATGGCACCCGCAAGGTTTAGGTAAGGATGGAGCCACCCCCCTACCCTAACATGTCCTCCCTGAGCATACCCATTACCCTTATTCATATCCGCCAACATATGTAATTTTTTCCACGCCCGTTACCGATCAGGGTAGACGGGTACCCGTGGGGTAAAATTACATATGTTTGCAAGACATCAATTTAAACAACTCATAGTCATAAACAACAACATATAATCATAATTTAAAGAGAACAACGCATTATAATTGCAACACATACTTATAAACAACAAACACATCATAAGAACAACTTATTTACTAACAGTTTTGCTAAAACACATCTAGATGTGCCATAAGTATCGCGCATCTAAGTCCTACGACAATGATCTTACGTAGATTCATGTGAGTATATTCTTTTTCATTTCTTTTTTATTTCTATACTTGATTGAGTCACTTAGATGTGGAATAACTATGGCACATCTAGATGTGCCCTAGACACACCCATTTAATAAACAACATCACTATCTTGTAAACAACAACACGTCAAAACAACAACACAGCCATAAACAGCAACACATAGTCATACATTTTGGGTTCACAAATTCACGACAAAGTGTAGAGATAATCTGACCGTACTTGTCAGATTTTATATGGGTACATGGGTATGTGGGTATGGGTTATATGATCCCATTCTCGTACCCGCTCTACCCGATGGATTTCAGATTGCCTATTTAAATACCCATGGTTAACTTTTTGTTTCATATCCTTACCCTAATTGGGTTTTTACCTGCAGGGTACATGGGTAATGGGTACCCTTGTCATCCCTAGGTGGGCAATGCAATTTCGTAAACAACCAAACGATAGTTATATTATTTCTGGTTTTGCTCAAACATTGGCAAGCCAAATTTTAGCCTCAAACCAGTCATGCTCTCACTCAAGCTCTCACAAAAAAAACAAATATTAATTATCAACCATGAGAAACATGCAGTACACTCTACATTAAAAATGCACTATCTATTGCACAATTGAAATGCAAATTAACAATTATATAATAATATGTGGATACATAAAACTATATTCACATTTGTCATTCTGTAACTCTTTTTTCACACGGCCAGATTTTATGATTTTGCAACTATTAAGAAAATTAGCACAACGTCTCACATAATCACAAATTTCTTACATCCAGTTAAATTATAGGTATATGACACAAAATTATAAGGTTGAGATTTTATATGATAAGTTGATCAAATGCGTACATGACAACAAATTTAGCAGTTTTTTTTTTCCTTTTTGCTATAGGTTACCGTACCCATGAGTAAATGATTAAATTGATGAAACAAATGTCACATGGGGCATCAAGGATGTATCACAATGGTAACTATAACCCAAATTCCTACACTGATATAGCGTACCTATGTCCACTTCCATGATGTCCATGACACGGGCTCTGAGTTCATTTCCTTCGATAAATTTTATGTGTAGTCTTTTTTTCTTTCGAAAAGAAGAGTTTATCCCTGTCCTCATGTATAATGTGTGACACGGTAACTTGAAGTGATTGATATGTACGATTGGTAGAAGGACACATAATGCTCGATAACCGAACTCGAAAGTGATGGATCACATGTATTATTGATACAGGGGTCATCAGACAATTTTCATTCAAGATCCGCCCGAGATACAATTGGTGTACAATTGAACTGGCTGCTCTAGCGGCGGCAAAAGGAGGGGAACCCCCGGAACTTCTTTTATTTTAAGAATATATTAATATCACGAAGATATCAATTACATCCAGTTTCTATATCAACGAGATGTCTTAAAGATATCCAGAATGCACACAACACGAAAAGAAAAAAAAGGAAAGAAACAAAGGCCTCGCCACATTCTGATCCATATATTTTTGCAAGAATTAGATTTTTGACCGTATATAAGTAGACAAAGAGAAGTATTTTATGAGTAATTCAATGCATCTTGACTGTACAGTAAAGTAGGTTTAAGTTTGTACTTGGGTGGCACCAGAGTTGAGTCTGGAACAAGGATATTTTTCAAATTTTCTACATACAAATGCATGTGCGTTCAACTATGTACCATTTATATATCATTTAAACAAACGCAATGGATGTATGATGTTCTAGCAAAAGGCAAGTAAAGCTGAATGAAGTTTTTGGTTGACTTGATGGATAGCATCGTCTGAATAGGTTACTTATGCATATATTTGTTCTGACGTTGCAAAGCATGGCCATTGTCCTAGTCTAATTAAGAAACCGATAAACACAGCCAGGAATTGTCATGTCGGTTGATTCAATTGTTGAAATCAAACTTTCTTTGGACTCCAAAACTGTGACATGATCAAATAATTGATCTAGCTTTTAAATCCAGTTAAATCTAGCTTCCAACTACGCCAATTGAACCTGTCTGGGTGACAATATATACAATTAACGTGACATGCATGCTAGGCTGCTAGTATGATTTAACTCTTCATCATGCCGGTCCACCACCTATACCTCGTGTCGTCCTCCACCTCCACATCGGGTTCCTGCCGCCGCCTCTCGTCCTCCTCGATGCCCTCGTCCATGGCGACAATGTGCCTCCGGAAGATTTCCTTGTTGCCCTCCATGCACTTGCGCAGCGCCGCCGTCGCCTTGACGCAGGACTCGACGGAGACGGGGAAGACCTCTTCTGGCTTCCTGTCATCCACGGCTCTCAGGTCGTACTGCTCCATGGTTCTCCTATGTTGCAGGTCGCGGTCGCACTGCTCCATCGCCGTTTTGAAATCCTTGAAGCAATTGCCATGTTCCATGTCCTCTTGGACGCGCACGACGTCCGCGAGTTTGAGCAGCTTGGTGCTGGTCGACTCCTCCCAGCTCCCGGCCATGGCGATATCTGTAGGGTTAGGTTGGATTTCGCTCGTTGCTTGATGGTGGACGCTTTGATTACGTCCGTGTCTGGTTGAAATTAATATAGATGGATTGATAGCTGCCTTGTCGTGTCGGAATTAGCCACAGCTTTGTCGATCGATCGGCTTAAGCTTCCGTCTCAAGTTATTCTTCCCGTACTTGTCCATCTATATTTTTCTTCCCGTACTTTGTCGCCAGCCCTGCAAATTACCATCGATGTACGTGCGTAGCTGCATGCATGATCGTACGGCTGATCGTGTCTAGTGTTCTTTTTAGGAAAACGTGTTGGGGCCTGGATTGAACGATCTGCAGCACTTTGGCACTCTAGCAGGCTTTCCATATTGGGCTTCCTAACCTATCAGGCCCAGCTATTCCACGAGATGGAAGATTATATCTCCCCCAAATAATTGAGAGATTAATTTAGATTTCAGAACATGATTTTTTTTTTTTGCGAAAAAAATTCCAATCTATTCATCTTCAATTATGGCAGTACAACGAACACCAGAAATAATAAAAATTACATCCAGATCCGAAGACCACCTAGCGACGACTACAAGCACTGAAGCGAGCCGAAGGCGCGCCGCCGTCATTGCCCCTCCCTCGCTGGAGCTGGGCAAAACTTGTTGTAGTAGACAGTCGGGAAGTCGTCGTGCTAAGGTCCCATAGGACCAGCGCAGCAGAACAGCAACCGTCGCCGATGAAGAGTAGCGTAGATCAGAAGGATCCAACCTGAAAACACATGAACGTAGACGAACTACGACTAGATCCGAGCAAATCCACCAAGGACAGATCCGCCGGAGACACATCTCCACACGCCCACCGACGATGCTAGACACACCATCGGGACGGGGGCTAGGCAGGGAGAACCTTATTCCATCTTCAGGGAGCCGCCGCCGTCTCGTCTTCCTGAGCAGGACACAAACCCTAACAAAACGTGAAGGAACAACTGAAAACAGAGCCCTCCCGCCGACAAGGGCCGAGATCCACAGCGCCGCCATGGCCCTAAGGCCACCGGAGACGAGGCGGACCGACGGCGGCGCCGGCGGGAGGCAGGGGAACCCTAGACTTTTCTTTTGGGGAAGAGGCCTTTATGTCTTCGATTCAAAACATGATTTTGTTGTTGTTGCAAACACAGTGCATACGCATACATACATACATACATACATACATACGTATTAACGTACAATGTCGTACAGGCACGTGCATTCACCCCTATGAACACACACACGTGCATTCACCCCTATGAACACACACGTGCACATTCTACTCCAGAAAAACTTTCACAGCTTAATTTAGAACATGATTATTTTTATACCGGAATACTTTTGGCAAGCTTGACAACTAAATCTGTAGGTGTGTGCAATGCAATTTGGTAACGAACAAAATGAAAGTTATTTTGTTGCTTTTCTCAAAAATTGGCAAGCAAAATTTCAGCATCGAAACAGTTATGCTGTCACTCAGAATTAAATAATAATTGTCAGACATGAGGAAGGTAGAGTACAAATTTACAAATTTAAATGCGGATTAAGAATATGAAGTAAGAATATGTGGATGATGTGACATAAAATTATATTCACCTTTTTTAGTTTGTATAAGTACTAACAAAATTAGCACAATGTTTGCCCAAAGCAAGCATTTTTTACAATGCGTTGTATTATATGTATGTCACGTGGAATTATATTTAGAACTCCTTTTCCCAGAAGTTATGATTTTATATGTTAATCGCCTGAGAGCCGCCTTTTTCTGGGAGGAGGAAAACATTTAGCCAGTTGACGTAGGAATTAGCCTTAGAAACACAGTTTAAAAGACCGGGCCGGCAACCGAACTGGAAAGCGTGGCGGTTCAGCTTTTCACAAGTCAGACCATAGGTTTGTCCGGTTCAATGCCGGTTCGTAGTACAATGTTTTAATATAATATACTAAAACTCAAATATAAGGATTTCTTTCATTTGGACAATAACCAAGCCCAGATTAGTTGGCTACTAATCCCCTCCGCATGTGCACATTTATTTTCTTCTATGCCGGCATTTTATCTGTCCAACCGATCAAGTTTAGCACCCGGTTTGCCAAAAGAACCGGCATGTTTGATCTGTTTTCTTTGGTTCGATTGTGAAACGGTTTGCTTAGCTTAAGAATCCGACGAGGCCGCTGGTTCTGATTTTTCCCGGTCCAGCCGCTGGTCCGACCTGGTTTTATAAACCATGCTTAGAGATTGTTGTTGTTGTTGTTGTTTTTCTTCTTCTTCTTCTTCTTCTTCTTGTTTACGGGGGAAGAGGGACTCACCCCTAGAATTCGGGGGGGGGGGGGGGGGGGGGGGGGGGGAAGAGTTTTTTTTTTCATGGTAATATGTGTCTCATTCATATCATAAAGATGAAAGTGCAAATCGCATAAAAAACGACATGACAAAACTGAAAAGATAGAAGAACATCTCTGAGTTTGACACCAACATCTGTCACCTGCCTCCGACACCACCACAACAGCCACCGAAGAAAAGAATGACGAATCACCTCCTCGCCCGAGCTCGATGCGGCTCCATCGCTGATATGCCGCTTTGCGGACCTCCAAGGTGTCTCACCAAAAGTGAAGCCCTTACCGTTGAACGAATCAGACCGGGGCAACACCTCGGACGCGCCATCGAAATCCAGATCTGGCACCCCACCACGATCAAGACGTCGAAGGAGGAAACCATATCTGCCATCCACGAACCACAAACCCAGCATACGTTCCGTTTTCCAGACGTCGTCGATGCAGACCACAATCTGCATCCGCTCCTTAACTACCTCCCAAGCTCGGCGCCGACGCTGGAGCAAACGTCGCCGCAATGGCGGAGCCCAAGGACACTGGTCCACCACGAGGATGCCGTCGCCGCCACGCCATCCTTGCTTGAACAGACTGGTTTCCAAATCCATCCCCAACCATAGGTCCGATGGCCTTGTCGGAGAAGAATCCGAATATTCTTTATTCAGCGCCGCCATCACCGTCGCCGAAGCTAAGACAATGAACAGCCTAAAAACCTAGACTCCAAGGACTAAAAACGATCCACACGCGTGGATCCGGCGACCCCCCTTACAACCGACGAATGAGGTCGCCGCCGGAGGACGGAGCTAGAATATTAGCCTCTCCTGACGGCGGCTAGGGTTCCAGCCGCCAGGGGACGAGAGGAAAAAGAGAGGAAGACGATTGATTGACACACAGTCCGGGATGGATGGCTGCGGGGGAGAGAATATGGTGATGGAAAGTTACGTAAGACTTCGTATATTGTTTCGTAGGTGTGGTATTATTCTTCTTTTTCGAAGGGTGCGCCATCGAAATCCAGATCTGGCACCCCACCACGATCAAGACGTCGAAGGAGGAAACCATATCTGCCATCCACGAACCACGAACCCAGCATACGTTCCGTTTTCCAGACGTCGTCGATGCAGACCACAATCTGCATCCGCTCCTTAACTACCTCCCAAGCTCGGCGCCGACGCTGGAGCAAACGTCGCCGCAATGGCGGAGCCCAAGGACACTGGTCCACCACGAGGATGCCGTCGCCGCCACGCCATCCTTGCTTGAACAGACTGGTTTCCAAATCCATCCCCAACCATAGGTCCGATGGCCTTGTCGGAGAAGAATCCGAATATTCTTTATTCAGCGCCGCCATCACCGTCGCCGAAGCTAAGACAATGAACAGCCTAAAAACCTAGACTCCAAGGACTAAAAACGATCCACACGCGTGGATCCGGCGACCCCCCTTACAACCGACGAATGAGGTCGCCGCCGGAGGACGGAGCTAGAATATTAGCCTCTCCTGACGGCGGCTAGGGTTCCAGCCGCCAGGGGACGAGAGGAAAAAGAGAGGAAGACGATTGATTGACACACAGTCCGGGATGGATGGCTGCGGGGGAGAGAATATGGTGATGGAAAGTTACGTAAGACTTCGTATATTGTTTCGTAGGTGTGGTATTATTCTTCTTTTTCGAAGGGTCTCTTGGCTTCCATATTTTTGTAACTTAGAAAACCGATAAACACAGTCACGAATTGCTATGTTGATTCAATTGTTGATACTTTCTTTCAGCGATTACAAAGGATCTATCCGACATGGCCAAATAGTCAATCTGAATTTAAATCTGGTTAAATCTATCTTTGAACTCGACAAGCAAGGCTGCTAGCTATGATTCAACTCTTCATCATGCCGGTCCACCACCTAAACCTCGTGCCCTCCTCCACCTCCACATGTGGTTCCCTCCGCCGGCGCTCGTCCTCCTCGATGCCCTCGTCCATGGCGACAATGTGCCTCTGGAAGATGTCTTTGTTGCCCTCCATGCACTTGCGCAGCGCGGCCGTCGCCTTGACGCACGACTCGACGGAGACGGGGAAGACCTCTCCGGGCTTCCTGTCGTCCACGCCTCTCCGTTCTTTCAGGTCGCGGTCGCACTGCTCTATCGCAGCCTTGAACTCCTCAATGCACTCGCCGTCTTCCATGTCGTCGGCGAGCCGCCTTATGTCCGCGAGTTTGGACAACTTGTTACTCTCGGCCATGGTGATGCCGTTAGAGGGTTAGGGTTTCGCTCGTTGCTGTTGGAGATTTTTGATTCCGATCGTGTGTGGCAGGCCCGTGGGGTAGAAATAAATACAGTAGATGGGTGGCACGCCTTGCCGTGTGCGCCAAGCCCTACCAGTTAACCTGTCAGAATCAAACGCTTCTTCACTTACCTCCTATTTTAAATCTTCTTCGTATATAGTATAAGAGCAAGGGAAACGTTTGGGTACGGAGCGGCGACGGCGCACGGCCCCGGCGAGTGATGAAGGCGCGCGGCCCCGGCGAATCCGCCGTCTACCCCCGCATCGACGGCGAGCTGCCCCGACGAGCGCGCGACGGCGAGCGACCCCGATGAGGCCGCCGTCTCCCCCGTCCCTGCGTGCACGACGACTTTTTATCCACAGCTCCGGCTATTTCCAGCACAACGTCTTGAGCTCCACCATTTTTTCGCAGCTCCGGCGAACGAGCTGCATAATTGCGACGGCGAGGCGCACACACGACACACGACACGGGGATGCTGAAACCAACATCGAAAATTGCTACATGCTTCAACCGGCATCATAATTTGCTACAACCAGCATCACATTTTGCTACAACCGGTGTCGCATTTTGCTACATCGCACATGGCTTCACGATTTTTGCTTCAACCGGCAATGAAAAAAAGCTACATCCGATGACGTGATTTGCTGCAACGGTCACGACGAAGTTTATGGCGGCGACGGCGGCGCTGCGATTTTTGCTGCAACCGACAGCAGAAAAAGCTACCACCGGCTGTCAATTTTGCTACAACCAGCAACGAAAAAAGCTACAACCAGACTCTGCAGAATCAGATAAGTTGCAACCGTCGGGGCGCTGTTTCCGGCGAACTGTTGCCACCGGAGCGTGGCCGTCGTGCACTGGTATTGCGAGCGGTGGCACCGGAGCTACAAGGGCTGCAACCATGAGCGCACGCTGCTGCATCCACGGAGGTTAGAAACACACGAAGGCGACATAGGTGAGGGCGGCGACCAGCGGCGAGGGCGGCGACCGGCGGCGACCGACGGTGAGGGTGACCGGCGGTGAGGAGGCGAGGCGGTCGGCGTGTGCTGGGGCGTCGGCACGTGCGAGCGGGCCTCTCCCTTTTCCCGTGCGAGAGGTTGAAAGATGGGAGATTGGGGACGAAGGGATCTGACGGCTGGGGGGGCCAGATCTGACGGCTGGGGCTCGACCGGCCCAACAGTTGGGCTGGCGCGCCGGCGCAGAGTGATGCCCTAAGATGAATACTTCTTCACGTGCTCTGCAATTTAGCATGGAGCCGATCAGTAGAGCAAGATAAATTAGTTCCCGGATATCTGAGCTTAACTAATTACGCCATCGATAGCGCGCGTAGCTATTTGTAGGTATCAAGGTATGCATGCATGATCATGCATGGTGATTGTAAACATGAGCTTTGCATGGCCGAGCCGGCGACGCCGGTGACCGTCAAGCAGAGCCTGTCGAGATGGCCGCCGACCTTGAAACCGGCCTGCAATGGTCGCACGACGACTACGTCGGGGAGGAGATGGCGCGCCAGTGCCGCGCTCTGGAGGAGATCGCCGAGCGGCGCCGTCGCGAAGAGGCCGGCGTCATCGTTATCTCCGAGGACGAGGAGGAGGAGGCGCCGGCTGCCCCCACCCGCATCGGCGACGGCGACGCAGGGATGACGACGGCAACGGCGGCGGCGGTGACGATGACAACGACGGGCGACGACTACACCGCCTTGTACCAACTCCTCGGCATGAACTAGGCTAGGGGCGGCAGTATGACGGCGGCGGCGGCGGCGTAGTTTAGTACCTTTTTTATGTATTTTGTTTAAGTTTGTACAGATTTCAATGAATTCGCCTAAGTTTCGTCCAATTCGCCTAAGTTTGTACAAATTTGAATGATTTTCGTTTGAAAAAAAGGTGTCTAGAGGGCGACCTTTGGGGGGTGGCTGGGAACCCGAAACACACCCCCCCCCCCCCCCCCCCCCCCCACCCAGGTCGATTTTATCGCCGGTTCGGCCCCAAACGGCGCTATTTCATACCTTTGGGGGGCCGAACGGCTGGAGATGCTCTGAGCAATTAGGAGTAGAGACTCGTTGGTTACGAAAGGGGAAGGGGAAGCGAAGGTGGGCGATTTGGTTGCGGTGGAACCGGACGTGATGTTAATTTTTTTTTTTCTCTTGATGTTTAGCTTTTTTTAGCGGTCTCCTGACGTTTTGCTGACATGGCAAGCATGGAACATCTTTTGATGAGATGACATGTAGGTGCGCATGCACGGTCAAAGCGTCTCGGTCTGGGGTAATTGTGAACCTGACGTGTATGCTGAGAGTGATTATTTCTAGGAGATATCATGGATCTATCGTCCTTTCGTTGCTTTAAGATTGGTGCTACTTTTTTATTGTTGTCAAAATTTACCTTGTTCCATCCCGTTTTCCCGCAGAGAGGGAACACCTAATCTAAAAGCATCTACAACTAGAGTCCTCAAACGCTTCCTATACTTCTGGGCGGATGGCTCGGTCATAGAATCTCGACCCAGCCGCACCCCTCATATGAGCCTTACACGTTCAGGCTGACCGACACCACTTATATCCAGCTCATATCTGGGGCAGATATGGGGAGGCTCGGACCCGCCCGGTCGCTTCATTCGCCTCGAATCTAACCCACGCTGGCCCATCTCGACTCCACATATATTTGTTTCTATCCGCATCCCACACCAAACCATAGCCACTTCACTCCTCCCTCAAACTCCATTTCACTCCGGCATGAACACCAGCAGATCCGACTCCACGATCTCCCGATTCGTCGACTGGTACCTCATCCCATGCGGGGACGAGGAGGAGACGGCCGTCCACATGACTATCCACCACTCCCGGGGGGAGTGCGCCCGACTGCACGAGGAGTCGATCCGGTGATAATCCATTTCGTCCACGCAAATAGCACTTGGATCCACCGGGGCTAGAGGCTTGAGGCGCATGACCGCGGCCTCGCCGAAGGCAGTGACCACCACATGGCGCCGCAAACCTAGGGTGACGGTAGAACCCCGATGGATTCTCCGCGTGGCGTCCAGCTCTGAGTCAGAGGTTAACAACGTCGGCATGCCTTACGACCCGTCCGCTGAGGACACGAGACGTGCCCACTATGCAAGGCCAATGGCTCGGGAGGCCGCAGCAACCCTCCAGGCTGACATCATGGAGACATAGTCAGACGCCGCCGCCGAGGTGGGGCCGCAACAGGTGACCGCCACCCTTGAGGCCCCGACCGCAAGACCAGTCCGCCCACGTCTTCGTGAACCTCACCTCGACTAGTGACGTCGAGGCCATAGGCTCCGGCAAGGAAGAGTAGGGCATGGGAGACGGGGGACTCGTATCCCATGTGGGCTCGTCCATGTTTCAAGTCCTATCTTCCTCACTGGCGACCGGATCATCACTTCCTGGAGCTCACGAAAACATAACATCACATTATAAATAAAACGAAAATACACTGCCCCACTCGACAAACCAAATATTCCCACAGTTACAAAATATATTGTGCATTAGATTTTCGAAAAGTCAAATTCACCTCGACCAAGTTGAGTGCCAAAAATATTGACATCCACAATACTAAATAAATAAAATATAAAAATTGATACCAATTTAATATTATGGATATTAATATATTGTCTACAAATTTGGTCAAATTTGAAGACATTTGACTTTCCAACAAACTGATACACCTTATATTGCGAAACAGATGAAATAAAAAAAATATGACAACACCACCAACAGGACAGCAAAGCGCGTCCAACCCTTCTAGTGAGGAAGAAAGGTGAAGGAAGAAGAAAGAAAGACGGACATTTTAGTAATCCAATAGCTCGAAAAATTGACTATAATTAATAACATTTGTTTTTGTTTTTATTGATATTCTTGTTTCTGTTTTCATTTATGTTCCCTCATAAGCAAAAAAATGGCTGGCACGAAGAAGTCTTCAACCAACTTGCCAATGGAGGATCCGTTATTTCACAGCACACTGTCACATAAACAGGTGGAGATACATGTGATTTGCGCACGTGTCGGGCGGCTGGCTACATCAACTAGCTAGACACTGGGGAGGGGCAGGTGCAGGACGGGGCGGAGCAGGAGGCCGGCCTTCCGCCGCGCGGTGATGCCGAACGCCTCCGTCATGTCGAACTCGGCCGGGTCAGCCACGCCGGGCGCCTCCCAGTCGAAGTGCAGCAGCAGGCTGGCCAGCGCCAGCTCCACGTTGGCCAGCCCGAACGCCATCCCGGGGCACATCCTCCTGCCGGCGCCGAACGGCAGGAGCTCGAAGTCCGCGCCCCTGAAGTCCACCCCCGCCGCCGACTTGGCCTCGGCCTCGAACCGCTCCGGCCGGAACTCCTCGGGCGCGTCGGGCCAGTACCGCTCGTCGCGGCCCAGCGCCCAGACGTTGACCAGCACCTGCGTGCCGCGGGGCACGTCGTAGCCGAGCACCCGGCAAGCCGGCTCCTCCCGGCACTCCCGCGGGAGCAGCAGCGGCAGCGGCGTGTGCAGCCGGAACGTCTCCCGGATGACGAGGTGCAGGTATGGCACGAGCTCGCCGAGTTGTTGTTCGACCACCTTGCCGCCGGCCTCGAAGGCTCGCCGCACCTCTGTTGTCGCCCGGTGCATCACCTTTGGGTTCTTGACCAGCTCCGCTATTATCCACTCCAGCGTCGTCGCCGACGTCTCGCTGCCGGCGCCGAAGATGTCCTGCATATGCACGCCATACAGTTAGTGGGTGCACGCTGATGCCATGGCAGAGTGCTCTACACGTTGGATGCTTAATTTGGCTGCTTACGAAGATGACGGCTTTGATGGAGTCCATGTCGAGAGGGAGCTGGAGGCTGCCGTCGTTCTGTACCCTCAGGAGCACGTCGATGAGGTCCTCGTCGTCGCCGTTGACGGTGCCCCTCCTCTGCTGGTGCTCAGCGATGATGCCGTCGAGGATCCCGAACACGGTGTCGCGGCACTCCTCGGCGCGTCGGACGGCACCGCTGGCCCAGACGGCGAGCCGCGACGACGGCCACAGGTCAGCCGGATTGAACCCGCCGGCCAGGCCGATGGAACGGTCGAGCTCCCAGATGAACACGTCGCGGTCCTTGCACCGGTCGCCCATGACGGCGCGCACCGTGGTGTCTGCCACGAGCACCGACAGCCGCGCGCGCATGTCGATGACGTCTCCGTTCCGGGCGGCCGACGCGACGGCGCGGAGCATGGCGCCGACCTCCTCCTCCCGGATGGCGCGGAACGACAGGACGCGCCGCGCCGTGAGGAGCTCGGTGACGGCGATCTTGCGCATCTGGCGCCAGTGCTCGCCGTAGGGCGCGAAGATGATGTCCCGGCCGCCGTTGGTGAGCACGCGCACGGTGGAGCTCAGCGGGCGCGTGGCGAAGGCGGCGTCGTGGGTCTTCATCACCTCGCGCGCGCCCTCCCGGGACGACACCACCAGCGTGGGCACCTCGCCGAGCCGGAGCAGCATGACGGGCCAGCCGTGCCGCCGCGCCAGGTCGCGCATGGCACGGTGCGGGAGCGCCCCGGCGATGTGGTGCATGCTGCCGATCACCGGCAGCGTCCACGGCCCCGGCGGCAGCCGCAGCTTGTCCTCGCCGCCCGTGGAGCTGCGCCTGCCACGCCTGGCGAGGAGCACGACGAGCAGCGACCCGAGGGCCAGGAAGAGGTACACGATGTCCTCCATTTTCGTGATGCCATTGACCGATGGGTGTGCGGCTTCATATATAGACGCGCCGTACCCTCCATGGTATGGGGGTGGTGGGGGGGTGGGGGGGGGGGGGGGGGGGGGTAAAGATTTTTGGCATGGAGTTGCGGTGAGCATCGAAGAACATGCGACCAACGTACGTGCGATCAAAGATGCGGTTGAGGAATGGACAAAGGAGCTTCATTTGTTATCACCGCCAGGTGCATTTGTTTCGACATGCGGAACGTCGACGTCGTTCCCATTTTAGGAAAAGAAGAACGTAATACGCCATCTGTCAAATCCAACCTCGCCATCGACGACGGCGTCAGTTGATGCTGCTTTCCTTCTTGAAGGCGTCTTTGAAGGTCTTCCTCACAGTCATTTTGGAAAGAGGTCGTGATAGATGGAGGTGGTTTGTTCCTGTTGTAATCGGTGGTTGTTTTTCTTTCTTTCTTTTTAATATTATGGTTTTCGACCTAGTTTTCCTCATAAATCGGGCTACTCTGTATTTTGCTTTTCACCCTCTTAAGGAAATCGGCAGAGCACCTGGCTTGCAAGTCAAAAAAAAAAAAATCCAACCTCACAACATCTTTTTTTTTAGATAAACTGCTAGGCTTTATTCATCAATCGGTATAAGCACCGGTATTACATTAGGATCATGTGGTTGCCCCAACCAAATGTGGCGACCCTGATCCAACATAAGCGCATGCCTAGCTAGTTTATGTGGCTCAACATATGGTCGATACCATTGTCCAAATGCAAAGTAAAGGGCCTGGTTAGGGGTTAGTCGATCGGAAAAAATATTTGGTCAATCAATTTTTTTTCTAGATCATTCTCAAATTGGGCCAATCATTTTTTTCTCGAACGTCCGATCTAAAGCAAACAGTCAGATGACCTTCTTCCACCTCTCGTCAGCCACTGTTCATGGTCTTTTCCATACCGCACACGACTGTCAGCAAAAAAGACTGCCTTCGCCGCTTGCGGCCAGCGCCATCCCTATGCCACCCTCACCGCACTACCCTCCCTTCACCGCCACCCACCCGTCATGTTGGCGTCACCCCGGGCCATCCCAAATAAACAGCCGACCTGAATCGTTAACCTTCGAACTACCCCCTCCCGCATTCCAAATTCTTAACCTTCGAACTCACCTCCGCCAGCTGCCGCCGACTTTGGCTCGTTCGTGGACGAGGCTTTGCTGGCATTCCTAGGCCTCGCTATGCTCACCCCGGCGTTGTCGTCGGTGACCTGGTATGCCGTTGTGCCTCCTTCTTCCTTTTCAATGATAACGACTGGCCAAAATACAATTTTCAAGCAAATTACTACCAACTAAACCGAAAATTAAAATCACAAAAGGGGCCGTAGAAGATACTACTCGACGTCGTACAATGGGAAACTGCCTCTTTCCGAGCCGCTCACGTGCCACAATTTGAAGGTCAGAAGGACGTCATGCCAGCACCGCGAGACTTTAGTTTGGGCGCTGCCACGTCAAACATAGGTACTTGATTTTCCCCACTAACAAGGGTGAGGAGGTTGGGGGTGTGGTCGATCTGGCCACCACTATATGCCTTGGGGTGTAGTGTTCGCGTTTATTTTGGGTTTCATGGGCTAGCAAATATTATTGGGCCAGATTTGTTGTGGGTCGAACCCAAGTGTTGCCAATAGAACCGGCACGTTAACAGTGATGATGTCACCACTAACAAGCCAAAAATAAGGTATGTCTATCATAACTTTTTCCGTTGAAACAAATAGTTTAGTTGCATGTCTGTTGCCTAAAAACGGAATTTGGGCGAGTCGATTTGACGGAGAAGAAAGCAACAGCCGCAGAGCACCGTGGCCGTCACCGACATGTTTGATCTTGTCTATCTTATAGTGCGGGGGCGAACCAGGAAGAAGCAACCTCTTTGTCTATCTTAGGGTGCAGGGGTGCAGCAGGGGTAGCAGTAGCCTCCTTCTCTATCTTAGGAGTCAAAGTTGATGCACGTTCGGCGAAAAAATTGTAGGTGGTTCACCAGTTTAGAGGGATGACCAGGACAGCGACAAGCACATCAGTGGTGAGAGGTTGAGGGGAAGACGGGGCGGCGAGCCTGGCGCAGGAGCCTAGCACACGTTGTCTAGCGTGGTGTCGCCATAAAAATGAAATTCTCTATTTTTTTCAGTTGTGTTGAGATGTGTAATCAAACAAACTTTTCTAGCATATAAATCATGTAAAATTGAAATGTGCACGACATATCTCGGGTTCTTCTTATTTCTTTGTTTTTATTTTATTATAGACTTCCAACAAACCTAAGATGTACGTCCATGCCAACACGTGCGTCTCGTGTGCATTGCACCTTCCGAGTAACGACATGGCTCACGTGCATGCATCGACGCTCCTAGGGCATGGCACCCAAATGATGCTGCCTACGTACATCTCGTTTTGTGCGTGGGACACCAAGATACACTTACCTACCTACTGCCATGATAGATCAGATAATGGTTTGGCGTCTACCGATCCAGATACACCAGGATACTCTGCATAAGATACACCAAATTACGCCTACCGGACAACTTGTCTCGACTTGAACAGCATCAACGAACGTGTAAGCTATGGCATCTCAAACACCAATCATGGAAGCGGACATGCAGCATCCGTCCGTGGTCTCGTCCAAACCAGTCCGTGAACATGGATGCAGAAACCGACCATCCAACTACATGACACATAGTATCATATAATTTATTACGATACAATATCATAATATGATACTCAACCCACTTTTTCTTCGTTTAATATTTCGCCACCTCATCAAAATTCCTTAGTTGACATGCATGATAGATATGATACTTCCATTACGAGTAGCCATAGCATCCTAGTGGTTAGCGAGTGTCGTCCTGCCCTCAAGGTTGTGCGTTTGATCATGTTGAACGCGTCACGCGGCCTTTGTTTTATCTTTTTATTAAAGTGAGCGAACAGGAAAGTCCACGCTCCTGTAAAAGAAAATCTATAAAGATTAACCAGTTTACGAGTGATCCATTAATACAGTGTCAATCATATGGATGATTTTTCTCTGTCATATCGGTTTTAGCCTTATTTAATTGGATAAATGAGTTTATAACCTAAATTTGATCACTTTTAAGTTCTTGGCATAAAATACGCAATCCATTTGAGTTATTAATGAACTAACGGCACGTTTCGCTCTCTCTTTATACTATCATGTGCCAATTATGTGCATTGAGATGCACCCTCCCGATAACGAGTAACGACAATGTTGGTATGCATCGACGCTCGAGGGGTATGGTACCAAGAAGATGCTACCTGCCTGCCAGCTGCAAAGGTTGACCGCTTTAACAGTTGGTTAGCTTGTGTTATGCATCAGCTGGTAGGTAAGTACTATTACTAACATAGTAAGATCATCTCCATGGCAGATCCGTAAATCTCCCGCAATCGCCGGATCACGCGGTCCGGACCGTGGAAGCTATCCAACACGGTCCTGTATCGGTTCGCGGAGCGGTTCGGGCATGATTTCTTCCGCAAACCAAAGACAAACGTGGGGGAGGTTTGCGGGAGTCTGAACCGCTACTTCGCACGATTTTGACTGCCCTGGCTCATAAAAAAAACCACCCCCTTTTGCGCGCCTTCCATCCCATGCGCCTCCCGCTTGCCGCGCCGCATTCATGCCGGCCCAAAGCATGGAGCGGCCGTCATTGAAAGAGAGATTTGATCGGACGGGAAGGCAGTGCAGACGGACGCAACCTCTCGGGCCTACCCACTTCAATGCGAACGCCACGTCCCGAGGAACCAACTCCGGCAGCTGCGCCGCATTGAAGCGGGCTGACCGCCCTACCGCCTAACCTGGCCGCGACTATTTAAGCCGCGCTGCGGCGCCATGGAGCAGAGCACCAGACCTTCCTCCTCTCTCTCCCTCCCCGACGCCGTGGCAGAGCACCGGTCCTTCCTCCTCTCTCCCCATCCCCGCGTTCGCTCCGTCGAATGGGAACTGCGCCACCATCGCCGACACGAGTGAAGGACAAGCCATCGTCCCTGCCACGGGTCCGCGTCATGAACGAGTTGGCATCCCCGCTTCGGCCAGTCAAGGACGAGTCGGCGTCCCTGCCACGCAACTGCAGCCTCCACATCGGTGGATGCGTGAAGCAGGAGCACACATCCCCCCCCCCCCAGCGCCGCTCCGCGTTCGCCAAGACGGGCGTGGCGCCGGAATGGCTCCGCAACGACCCGGACCTCGCCACGGCGTGGGCGCTCGACTGCTCCATGACCACCGCGGAGACGACCGCCAGGCGTCGTCACGGCCTTGATGGCCAGCTCGCCAAGATCGGCGAGGAGTGGTCGCTCCGCGCGGCGCAGCAGGAACGACTCCTCTGTGAGCGGCAGCCAGCCGCGAAACAAGGCTGCCGCGGCCCAACGGCGTCGTTCTACCGCTGGAGGGACGACGATGACGACGACGACGACGGAACGGACGGAGACTGCGGTGCGGTAGGACAGGGTTGCCACGCGTATGAGGAGGCCATCCTGTATATCATTTAGGTTTTTTTCTTGTTTTTTAGTTAAATGATCAAAATATCAACCTCTTTATGTAAATTATCTTCGAACTTGAAAAATCCGCCCTTTTGATCGAATTTTGTGAGGTTGATTCGAATTGTTGGGCGGATGTATGCGGCTACGGTTGGATGTCGCCCTCACGCGTCCGTGTCCGCGGACTAGTCCCCCTGTCCACATACGGATGCGGAAGGAAATTTACGGATTGAAGATGCCCTAGCATGTATTTGTCCTCTTTGGGTAAGAATATATGGCAGCTAGCACCAAGGACCGTACACAAGAAGCAACCGAACTCAAACAAGAAATGCATGTCTCAAATAAGGAAAACGGTTTATTAATTATTACCATGTGTGATGATGGGGATGATGAGATGTGACCTCCGGCCGGCTGCCGGCCTTTATGGGTTCTATTTCATTATATTTTCTACCAAGGACAAAGACAGCTACGACATAAGGGAAATTATAGTTGCTTTGTAAATCTAACATGAGGGATGGAGATGAATGAGGTTGTCGAGATGACTATAGTTTTGCTTTCTTGTTTCTTTTCTCACCTGGAAACGTTAATCGTCATTTGTTTGCTTTGTTCTCGACTTTATGGGTGCCCTTGGGTATTGTGATTGATTGTGGTAATTTTGCCGGACTATTTTTTTGCCTAGTTTATCATTCGGTTAACCAGTCATTTCTTGCCTTTGTGGCTATTTTTGTAGAGATTTGTTCCATGGTAACGGTCTTTTCGTTTATCTAAGTACTTGGAGTAATAAAAAAATTGGTAATATCTCAAGGGAGCTGGTCAGGTCACGTTCACAACTTGAGGAGCTCGTGAACATGAATGATGATAGACACGAGATAAGGAAAATCACTGACAAGATGAATGAGTTGATATATCAGGAGGAGATGATGTGGCTGCAACGCTCGAGAATCACCTGGCTGAAAGAGGGCGACAGGAATACTAAGTACTTCCAGAGCAAGGCGGTTTGGCGAGCCCGCAAAAATAAAATCCGTGAGTTGACGGATAGTATTGGTGTGGTTCATTCTAATTTTGATGAGATGGCATCCTTGGCAAATGAATTTTTTCAGGGCATATTTGCAGAGGACTCATCACTTAATGCCGCATGGGTCCTTGATTTGGTGAAACCTAAGGTTTCGGACCAGGATAACGTCTTTGTGCGCCATTTAGTGACAAGGAGATTGCGGATGCTATGTTCCAGATTGGACCCCTCAAGGCCCCAGGACCTGATGGCCTACCGGCAAGGTTTTTTCAACGGAATTGGGATGTCCTGAAGGGAAGTGTGATTGGTGCGGTGAGGGATTTCTTTGATACGGGTCTTATGCCGGATGGTGTGAATTCTACCTCCATCGTTCTTATTCCTAAAATTCCCAACCCGACTACTATCTCACATTACAGACCTATAAGTTTAAGTAACGTGGTGTATAAGGTTATTTCCAAGTGTCTTGTGAACCGTTTGCGGCCACTTTTGGATGATATTGTCTCACCTGAGCAGAGTGCGTATATTCCAGGGCGTATGGTCACAGACAATGCTTTGGTCGCCTTTGAATGCATTCATCATATTAAGCAAGAAAAAGACCCCACAAACAACTTCTGTGCATATAAGCTTCATCTCTCGAAGGCACATGACAGGGTGGACTGGAAGTTCTTGAAGCAGGTGATGCAAAAGTTGGGTTTCTCTCATCGGTGGGTGGACTGGATAATGACTTGTGTCACATCAGTGAGATATTCTGTTAAACTTAATGGTACCCTCTTGGATTCATTTGCACCGACGCGTGGGCTTCGGCAGGGCGATCCTCTCTCTCCCTTTCTGTTTCTTTTTGTTGCTGATGGCTTATCTACAATTCTAAAATACTATGTGTCTAGAGGTGATATTTCTCCGGTTAAGGTGTGTAGAAGAGCTCCGGGCATTTCACACTTGTTGTTTGCTGATGACACAATGTTGTTTTTTGAGGCAAATAAAACACAGGCAGAATGTGTTAAGCTAGCCTTGGATCAGTATGGTATGGCAACCGGGCAATGTTTGAATTTTGATAAATGTTCTATTCTCTTTATTATAGCTTGCCCTGTGGTGAAGCAACTGGAAGTCAGGGAGGTGCTCAATGTTGCTAGCCTGGTGTTTGAAGATAGATACCTTGGCCTTCCTACTCCTGATGGCCGTATGTCCAAGGGGCGTTTTCAGAACCTCCAAGTGATACTAACTAAAAGATTGCTTGAGTGGGGTGATGGGCATCTCGCACAACCTGGAAGAGAAACCCTCATTAAATCGGTTGCGCAGGCTCTCCCCACGTACATTATGGGAGTGTTTAAGCTAACGTTCTCGGTGTGTGACGATCTAACAAGGATGGTGAGGGGTTTCTATTGGGGTGCTGATAAAGGGAGAAGAAAAGTGCATTGGCGAGCATGGGATAATTTGTTGCAACCTAAAAGCAAGGGAGGGGCTGGGTTTCGAGACTTCCGGATTTTTAATCAAGCCTTATTGGCACGACAAGCATGGCGTCTAATTGCAAAACCTGATAGTTTGTGTGCTCAAATATTGAAAGCAAAATATTATCCGGAGGGCAATCTGGTGGACACGGTTTTCACAGGTAACCCATCATCTTCATGGCAAGCTATCAGTTATGGATTAGATCTTCTGAAAAAGGGTTTAATTTGATGAGTGGGGAACGGGAGGAGCATTCGAGTTTGGCGTGATAACTGAATTCCGCGCCCTTTCTCTTACAAACCAATCACTCTTAAAGGTACTTGCAGGATTCGCTTTGTTTCTGAGCTTCTAAACGAGAATGATTCTTGGAATATTAACTTGCTGCAACAATATTTTATGCCTACGGATGTTACGGAGATCTTGAAAAATCGAGCGTCGCCGCGGCTTCAAGGGGATACTCTTGCTTGGGGCCTTGGTAAGTACGGCTTGTTCTCAGTAAGAAGTGCTTACCAATTCGGGTTTGAGGAATCCCATCGAGATACGGTGACTGGATCGAGTGCACATCCTGATGGATGCCGTTCCTGTTGGAAGTTAATTTGGTCTACTGCTGTACCACCATCGGTTCGTAATTTTGCTTGGAGAGCATCAACAAATTCCCTACCTACTTGTAGGAACAAGCACAGTCATGGACTAGAAACTAGTGATCTTTGTCCGGTTTTTGCAGTTGAGACGGGGGATTCCTTCCATGCACTTTGTCGATGTACCTTATCACGAGTTCTTTAGGAAACAATGTCTGAGGTGTGGTCTTTGCCGGATATTTCTCTATGCAGAATACTGGAGTGGAGTGGATGTTACATGCTCTTGAACCATTGTCGGAGATTGAGAGGTCTATGTTGCTGATGACATTGTGGAGAGCTTGGCACTGACGTAATGAAGTGGTCCATCATAAACCTGCACCACCCATGGAGTCATCGAGACGCTTCCTGATGAGTTATTTAGACTCTCTAATTGGCATCAAAACTGAGCTAGTACCGGATCCTAATAAAGGTAAAACTATCCTTACATATGATAATACACACAATAAGTCACATGTTATAACAAGGGATTCCGGTCCCTTGTTGTCAGTTCCTAAGTGTGGCTGGGTGAAGCTATCCGTAGATAGATAATATGGTGAGGATGGTTCGGCGGGTGATGGCATGGTATTAAGAGATGAAGTCGGTGCTGTCATTTTCTCCTCTTGTAGGCAACTCTTTTCATGTCGAGAAGCATTGGAGGCTGAGCTATGTGCATGCATGGAGGGGTTGTCTTTTGCCATCCAGAGAAGCGAACATTCGATCGAGGTTGAGATGGATTCTCTTGTTGCTGTGAAGTTGATACAAGCATATGAGGTGGACAGATCGGTCTATACGTCTCTCATTAAAGAGATCAAGTATCTTATGTCTCTTCGTGAATCGAGTATTACTCATGTAAAACGTAGTCAAAATAAGGTTAGTAATAGTTTAGCAAAGTTTGCTCGTTCTGAGGGTCGGACTATGACCTGGTTTGGGTCAGGCCCATCGGAAGCTATGAACTTGGCTACGATTGATTGTACAAACTTTATGAGTTGAGTAATACAAGTTTTCACCCGCAAAAAAAAGTGGCAAGGTCGCAGAATTTCCTAGGTGAAACACACATTTGCTTCTCATATTTCTTGTCACAGAAATAAATTGTTTTTATCACTCAAACAAAGTCCCATCATCAACTTACTCCCTTCGCAGCCGCGTTTCTCGGCACCAATGCCCATCTAGCCATGCCATCGAAATCAGTAAGCTGCGGCAACCCAGCCTTACTCATCCCCGCCCTTCCCACCCACTTGCCGCCATACATATACTCATATTATATTAACTAGGTACTTTGAAGTTGTCGTGTCTAACTCGTTTTGATATTTAAAATTTCCTTGGATATCTTTTCAGGGGGTGGAGACATTTTGTTTTGTTTCCAACAATAATGGATTTAAATGATTTTCTAACTGTGTTCCACATGGCGTCGTGGCGGGCTCCCCGTAGGACGTGGGTCGTCACTCTGACGTCACTCAATTTTTCCCTAAATTTTTCTTTTTCTACATTTTAAATGCATATGAATCAAAAACTGTTGTTAGCACATTTGAAAAAATGTTATCGTAGTATAAAAGGTTGTTTGCGCAGTTTTAAAAACCATTGATAACTTTTAAAAAATATTCATCACAATGGAAAAATGTTCCCGTGTTTCAAAAGACAATGATGAGATTGTTTTAAAAATGTGCATGAAATGTAAAAAATGTTCGTGTAATCTAAAAGAACTGTTTCATGCCATGAAAATAATGTACGTGACATTTTATGGAAATATTCCCGCGTTTCAAAGAAAGGCTCGTAGCATTAAAAAATGTTATATAGAATGAAAACAAATGTCCATGTACGTTAAAAAAGTGTTTATTTCCGAGAAGAAATGGAACGTGGCATTTTAAAATAGATATTCACATGTTTCCAATAAATGTCCTTGAAAATTTCAAAAAATTGTACAATGTAAAAACACGTTTGACGTAGTTTAAGAAAAATGTTTATTGCCATTAAAAATATATAACGTGTCTTTTGAAAATGTTACCTTGTATTTCAAAAAAAATCAAAATATGTATTTGATAACAAATTTACATTATGTATTTGAATAATGTTCGACGTGTAGCAAAATAATGTTTCACGTGTGCACTAAAAAATGTAAATTGTGTAGAACCTGACTAGAGAGCGCCGGAAAAAGTAAACATGTGTTGAAATAAAGAAAACCAATAAAAACCGACAAAAACAGAAAGAAAGGAAAAGAAGACCGAGATAAAACAAAAAAGGAGTATAACAAATAAAAAAACGAATAATCCAATAAAAGAAGACTAGAAACAAAAAACAAACCCGGAAAAAAGTGAACGTAATGAGCCAGCTGCTAGTCGTCACCCGTAGGCGCCCCAAATTTTATTATCTCACAGTAGTCAGCACCCCATTCTTTGGCCCAGCATGGCCCAATAGGCCTCACAACGACGGCCCACGTAGACAATGAAAGCGCAGCAGCCCAAGCGGTTCGCTGTTCGCACCAGTAGCCACCTCTCTCTGTCTCCAGGCCGAGTCGTCAGGGGGGGAGCAGCGTGGACTCCCATGGCCGCCGCCGCCGCCGCCGGAACAGGGGGCCAGACCCTAGGCCGGAGCAGCTTCTCGCGCGCCGCCTCGTCGAAAACCGCCTCCTCCTCCTCCTCCTCCCCCACCGCCTCCGGCGTCAAGCTCGGCCCCAACGGCGCCGCCTTCGTCTCCTCCGGCATCCCCGACCTCGACAGTAAGCATGTTCCTGCTCATACCCTCAGTTCAGCTCAAGTTTTCTTTTTTTTTTGAACGAGCCTAGTCTCAAAGAACACTAGGAACCGACCGAGTCCATATCTGCAGACCAAATCTTGCGTTTTGGGTATGAACTGTGAAGTAGATACCTTAACAGTACAAATTTCCTGCAATTATGTATGATGAAAGCTAGTAGTTCTTGAGGTCAGGAGAACGAAAGCTTTTGATCTGGGAGAGAGAATGGTCTGCTATGGAAGAATGGATATGTGCACTGGCCAATTAGGTGGCTTGGTTTGTGCTCATCAGGTCGTCGTGATTTACCAGTGTTTCTGTCGCAGGGATCCTGGGCGGAGGCTTCCTCCTCGGCTCGGTCGTCATGGTCATGGAGGACTCCGATGCGCCGCACCACCTCCTCCTGCTCCGGGCCTTCATGGCGCAGGGCGTCGTGCACAAGCAGCCCCTGCTCTTCGCCGCGCCCATGAAGGAGCCCCGCTCGTTCCTCGGCGCGCTGCCTGCTCCGGTGGCATCCTCGAAGGAGGATGCCCGGCAGAGGGCAATGGGGGGCGGAGCAGCTGGCGATGGACGGGCAAGCGTATGTCTGTCTCGTGGAAGAAATGTGTTTTGCGGTGAATATGTGTTCTGAACATGTTTCCTTATTGATCTGGATATGTACTGTAATTGTGCAGGATGAGGGTTTGAGGATAGCTTGGCAGTACAGGAAATATTTTGGGGACGAGAGGAATTCCGGTGCTGAACACAGAGGTGATGTGCTAATACTTTCCTTTCCTTTGTTTACTTGATTGATGGTTAGTTGTCTGCAGTGCGCAAAGAGCCGATGGTTCCGCATAAAGAAAATTGGATGATATGCTAGAAAATTTTAAGATAAAAGGAAGATCAGATTGTTAGTGTATTTGCTGTTTGTTGCTAACGAGATAATGCATATATTCATGCGACATGTTACTATTTCTTTTATAAGCATCGTTTCTACAACTGTTATTTAATTTAATCTTTCATTACTGTCTATCAAGATGTTTCTGAAAAGATTTGACTGACTCATTTAGCAATGTTGCAGACAACAAGCAGGAATTTAGCCATGATTTTGATTTACGGAAGCCCTTGGAACGGCATTTACTTAATGCGCAGCATATTGAATGTTTAAGCACTCAAGATGTAGACACTCTCAGTGACCTCCAGAATCGTTCTTCTGCTTTCTTATCCAAACATCAAAGGTGAGGCTGATTACTGGATGGCTGGATCTATGGTCGAGATTGTTGTTCTTGAGGAATGTCATCCAAAGGCTTCAGTACCTTGTTATCACAGATTAATGTAGCTCAAGATGACGTTTATTGTTTAGTAACCACAAAATTAGAGTTGTATTAGATCTGATGCATTTTGCCCTATTGCTTGTGAATCTCTTGTGTTTTCTCCATTCAGGAAAGATGGTGGAAATCTGGATGCTGGACGCATTGCTATACAGTCACTCTGTGCACCACAGTGTGGATATTTTGGGAAGGCAAGTATTTGCTTAAAATGATGTATGCTGGCTGGTCGAAATGATGCAGCTCACTGAAAATTTTAAGCTTCCTCACTTCCAAATCAATTCTGACATAGTAAATTGTTTATACATTGCAGGACTGGGAGATGGTCTCGTTTCTCAGATCACTGAAGGCCATGGTGCGCTCATCTAACGCCGTTGCCATTATAACATTTCCATACACAGTTCTATCAGATTCTTTCTGCAAGAGATGGCAGCACCTGGCAGACACGCTGCTGTCAATAAAAGCAATCCCAGGCAAGCCCAACACTTCAAAATCTGTTTCTTGACTGTAACTTTGCCTGCCGATCATAAAGCCTGATTGTTCATCTCCTTGATCATTAGATGAGGACAAGGACTTGGCTAAACTCCTCACGGGGTATCAGGATATGGTTGGTTTTCTGCATGTTCATAAGGTGGCACAGACCAACAGCCAGGTACCCGAGTCTGACATAGGCTCATAGCCGCTGTAAACAAAATTTGTGCCACCCCGTTTTGATGCCTTTTACATCGACAAGCAGGTCCCTGTGATATTAGAGGCGTCTACATTTTCTCTTAAGCTGCGCAAGAGGAGGTCGCTGGTGCTAGAACGGTTGAATCAGGCCCCGGTGGATGGGTCGAGCGGGCCTTCTTCTGGTGGTGGATCAGGCAGTTGCTCCTCGTCGACGCAAGGCTCACAACTTGATTTCTAGTTGGGACTCCTGGAGCTGCCCTTTGAGAATAGAGAGGAAAGCATCCACTGGACTCCTGTTTTTCAGCTTATAGGATACTGGAAAACTGAGAAAGGCTCCTGGTTGTTGTGTAACTTTCTGAAAATGCAACTCTTAAGAGGTTTTGCTTTGGTTTAGCAATGGAGGTATCTTTAGCCTATCCATTCACATCTCATGTATCATTCAGTTTTGGTGCATACTGTTTTCAGCATATATACCTGTGTTCTTGAAGGTTTAGATTGTACATGATATGCTGGTGACAGCAGATTTAGCAGGCTTCTGTGTTGTTGATGACACAGTTAATTTCTGAAGATGGTTGTTCTTGAGCAAAGTGATAAGTCTGCAGAAAAATGAGCTAATAATAACTAGACATGCATGAGGTGACAGAAACAATCAGACATGAAGAGAGAAGAACCTCATGTAGTTGCATGCTTCTAGAGCTGAGTTGCAGAAGTAAATGCATATTTACAAGGTTTTTTGCAAGGTAAAAAGTTTCAGCCCTAAATATACACAGTACTACTTGTTCGAGGCGTTGCATAATCCGAGATACTTCAGGCTCCATCCAACATTGCTTTTGCAGTTTTACCCAGAAGGTGCAGCACCATCTCCGAAAAGCATGTTTGCGACGGGTGGAGGCAGCCATGCTGTGCTGACACTGTTGTGCACTTCTTGCTGCTGAACATTCTGAGGATTGGCACCCTGATCGGAGACACTGGCGACCTTTCGACTCCTTGGCCTTGTGATGCTCTTCCCGACAAAGATACCGAGCTTCATAGCAGTAAAGAAACCTATGGCGATGAACAGGGGCCTCACTGCCCAATGGAAGTCCTCGAGGTGCTCATACTTCTTCACGACCCCCTCGCACTTGTCAAAGCTCACCACCTCCACCTCAGAAGGGTCGGCCAAGCAGCTGCACACTTCGCCAATGCTGAATTTGCCAGGGAAGGTCACAATAAGGCATCCATTCGAGAGTATCTGCGAAATGCAACCTGTGGCAAACACCCCGCCTCTCTTTCGTGGCCATTCGAACCGGGGGCTTGAAGTGTTAGTTCTCAGCCTCACAAATTGCCCAACATAGTAGGCTTCGGCCATCTGGAGATCTGAATATTCCCCCTTCCAAAAGGTGTCCATTCCTATCAAACCAACATACACGGTGCCATTACGGTCAATGCTATGAAGAATTCCAACCTGAGACCGCTTCTTGTCTTCCTCCCTAAGCCTTACCCAGTCTCCGGCAGCGAAACCATAGGTCACCCTCTCCACTGTCGAGGAACGGACCTTCAAAGGGTCATGTGTTCCATGGACTCGTACAAGAATGTAGCTATCACGTTCTCCATCCTCCATGCCAACTATGGTTCCATCAGGGATTTCCATTGTTTCAGGAGTACAAGAGTTTTTAACCTTTCTCGAGCGGACCTTGTCACCAACTTGCAGCTTATCCTTAAAGTGTGACCAATTAGTGTGACTTGGCACCACTGCCCTTGGGTTTTCAGAACTGTCCCAGCCATTGTTGTCATAATCCACATCTTTAGCACTGAAGAAATGAAAAGATCAAACAAATTTAGGGAAACATGCAGAGGAAGGAAACTACGACCAGGGCATAGTAAAGTTTTAGTAGAGTTTTAGCACGTTACCTTTCAAATGCTTGTAAGATATCTGACATCAAGGGCCGATCCCGGAAGTCATACTCAAAGCAGCCAGAAAGGACATTCTGAACCTCTGCAGGTAAATTGTACGGGAAGATCGGTTTCTCTTTCTTCAGGACAACCAACTGATAAATCTCATCTGGTGATTTGCCACGCCAAGGCTGAACGCCACTGAACATCTCAAGAATGCTGCAGGCAAAGCCCCATGAATCTGTTTCGTAACTAATTGGACCTCTGATGTTTGGTTGCCATTGCTCTGGAGCCATGTAATTTGGAGTCCCAAGTCTTTGGATAAGCTCTGGGTTTGGCAGCGATAGTCCAAACAGCAAGGATGGAATCCCGAAATCCCCCAGCACAGCATGGTCATTGTCATCAAGAAGAAAATTACAAGGTTTAAGATTAAGAACAAATATCCCCCTGGAGTGTAGGTCTAGCACACCACGCGCCAACTCGGCACCGTATCTGCAAGTTATTACAGGATATCGTAAAAATATATACAACTCAAGAAAACATCCTCTAAGCAGAGCATCATAAGCATTCTCGGAGATCAATAAGACACTGTTACTTGCACTAAGGAGGAAAGGATATCTACAACTATGTTCAACAAATAACTGCTAGAAAGTTAGAAAGTGCATGCTTAGGTGCCCTTCATCTAAAAAGATGGTAAATTAGCCTCTGTGGTAAACTGTATTCTTATGATAAGCCGACGAACATTCAGTATTCAGAACATCAGATATGTACAAAATCTGTGGAGACTTCCACCATACCTTAAAACATCTGACAAAGGGAGCCTTCCACCTTTAAGCCTAGCCATCCTGTCCCCAATGGATCCTTCGTAGAACTTCATCGCTATACAAAGCTGAAAATCCATGAAACAAAAACTGAGCTACGACGCCATCTTTCAGTTCCCACACGATCCAACAGCAAGGCTCTCTGGCAGACAAAGAACATACCCTCCCATTCTGCGTCGAAATGCCATGTAGGAAGCAGACATTGCCCAGGCCCTGGCATTTGCCGAAGACCTCGTCGAACCTCGCCGAGAACACCTGCAGCTGGTCGTCCCTGACCGGGTGCAGCATCTTCACGGCGACCTCGTGGTACCGTTCATAGTCCTCCGTCCTCTGGTGGTGCGTGGCTATCCAGACGTCCCCAAAGGGGCCTCTCCCTATCCGGTGCTTCAGATTCAGCACCACCGGGTCGATCCACGGGCTTATCTGGCTCGGGCCGGAGAAGACCGTCCGGTAGTGGTCGGGGTCCTTCTCCAGCAGCATGTACTCGAACGACTCGGTGTCGGCCGGCTGGGAGGCTGCCATTCCTGCAGTCAGAAAATTCGCCATTGATTTCTCAACAACAGGTACAGAGTACAGACTGCAGAATCACCAAGACTGTAAACTGGGAGCTTGTATTCTCACTAATCAATAATAATATCTTGTTTCTTGGGCACAGCTCAACGGAGAACAACCAGAAACAAGATCCCTGCTATGACATTCCCACCCAACCTTAAAACTGGGAGCTTGGTGCAGGCTGCAGGGGATGCGCAAAATTCAGCGCATACCAGGCGCAGATACAAGCAGCAAACCGCTCAAAAAACCGTAAGAAATCTCGCACAGGTCAATGGGCAAGCCACGGCCTGCCCTGGATCACGGACAAAATCAAGAATCCGGCCACGAAGAGCAAGAATCCGGCGAGAATCACTCAGGCAGCCGGCATGATAAAGGGGCAGTAAGCTAAACCGGGAAGAAGAAAAGGGTAAAGAGCCTGCATCAGCGGCGAATCTCGAATCCACAGAGGAGACGCGGGGCTCACCTGTCGTCTTCTCCATCCGCCTTTTCCGCTTTTCCCCGCCTCTAATCTGAATCCTAAGTGATGTCGGCGAATTTGTTTTGCTTGGTAAAAGAAATACTGAAAAAGAAACCTAGAAATCGACTGCGGCTATGGCTACTGGAGGCGCCATGCGCAGACCTGCACTGGAGGTTGGGTAGTGCGAGGAGGAGGGGAAAGAGGGGGGAGGGGGGAGGGGGAGCGTGCTTGGGGAGGAAGAAGAGGGCGGCGGTTGAGCGGTGGAGAGCGGTTTATATGGAAAAGGATTTTCTCGGCTCGCCGCCCGTTACCTTTTCCGTTGCTGCCTTTGGTTTTCTTTTCTTTTGGTAAATTTTGCCTTTTTTTAATGAAACTTAGGTTTCCCTGTATTTTATTTATATCTGTCGAATAACTCCTTTTAAGTGGTTTTGAAACGCAATTTTATATGAGTGAGCTTGCAATAAATATAGTCCCTCGATTCTTCTATATAGTATGTATGGTTTCAACCACATATACCAACATATGTCACATTTTCCTGCACGTTCTCGTCGCTAACCCTTGAACTCCTTCGTCCATACCCCCCTCTCATCCCAGCAACCGCTGGTTGAATCCTGGTTGCTTGCTCGTCTGCCATTGCCTCTTCTCCAACCCCCACCTCCTCCATCCATCACCTCATGGTTGCCTTCGTGATGCCGCCTTGACCACCTCTTCCCATGCCACGGTCTTTTTGAAGAAGAATGCCCGCGTTGTGCTAGACGAGTAGATCGGTGATGTAGATTTTGATCAGGATTTTTAGAGGAAGAGGACGCAATGCGTTCGGTAGGGGATAAAGCATGGAATAAACAAGAAAAGAGTGGAGACTGATCATGTTAAATGGGGTTAGTTTTGTTTAGATTGACTCTTTTTTTACGAGAAACTTTCAGTCTATTCATCTTCAATCATGCCAGTAGAAACAACATCAGAGTAATGAAAATTACAACCAGGCCTGTGGACCACCTATAGACGCATCACCCCTTCCTCACCGAAGCCGGGCAAACCTTGTTGTAGTAGATACTTGGGAATTCGTCTTGCTAAAGCCTTATAGGACCAATGCACCAGAGCAGCAACTATCATTGATGAAGAAATTCGTAGATCGGAAGAACCAAACCTATAAACACTCAAACGAAGACGAACGAAGACCAGATACAAACAGATCCATCGAAGACAAGCACCGTCTGAATCCCCTGAGATCCGATGTAGACACACCTCCACACACCCCCGACGAAGCTAGATGCACCATCAAGATGGGGATAGAACGTGTGACACACAAGATTGACTCTTTTGTTGCTAATGTGCAATACAAAGTGAATATTTGGGTATTGAGAAACGGAGGGAGTATCGTGAGAGGCCTCTCAATGAGACATGTGATACAACCGCACAAGATATGTTTGGAGTGAGCACACGGATGAATGCTTGTGGTTTATTGTCTTGTATTTTGAATAAGGAGAACATTATGAATTGTGTTCATTCTTTTAAAATTGCTCTTCATTTTCTTTAACATGTTCTATATAGGTGCGTGTAAATTTCTTGAATTTTGAAGCACTGATTTTTTTTCTCTATCTAGAACACCACAAATGTCAGGAGTGAGTAGATGTGCTTAGGCTCCAAGAGCAATTATGGGAAATTGCATACCTTCCGTGCTCTAGGTATCCAATGTGGCAGGGGTGGACCCAGAAAAAATATTCACCGGGACCACCAAGTTTGACCAGGGCATTTCTACCATAAATTCCAATACCTTGAACATTTTTCACACCAAAAAGTTATAGAAATGCTAACTGGCGACCGTCAGTTAGAGGGGGTTTCACAGTGAACATCCTCCCTGCTATCGCCTTTCTGCAAAAAAATCACTAGACGGGGGGATTGAACCCACGCCCTCCTATGTATGCTTGAACGTCCATAGCAACTAGGCTAGGATCTTGGTAAACCATTTGTGTTTAAAATGCCACATATATTCTTCAATCCCAAAAATCTTGTTTTTTATTTTCTTACATGGTACTTTTGTTTTTTTATAGCATGGCTTTTTTAAACAGGATAACATTTTTATTAATGAGAGATGGCATTTTTTAATAGCATGGTAGTTTTATTACTAAGCGCATGGAATTTTATAAAAAATGGATATTTTTATATCATTAAGATATGGCAATTTTTATATTAAGAGTTGACATTTTATTATTATTAATAGATGGCATGTTTTGTTTATTACAAATGCCATTTTTATATTTAGAGATGAAATTTTTAATATTAAGAGATGCTTTTTTTTTATTTTTTTTATAAGAGATGACATTTTTTTATTAAGTTATGTCATTTTTATATTAATAAATGACATTGTTTTATTTATTAAGATATATTATTTTTATTAGATAAGCGATGACATTTTTAATATTAATAGATGACATTTTTTATTTTTATAAGATATGGCATTTTTGTGTTACGAGATGATATTTTTTTTATTAAGAGATCTCATTTTTATATTTAGAGATGGAATTTTTAATATTAAGAGATGTCATTTTTTAATTTTTATAAGAGATGGCATATTTATTATTTAAGCGATGGCATTTTTAATATTAAGAGATGTCATTTTTTTAATAAGGGATGGCATTTTTTATTTTTTATATGAGATAGTGTTTTTCTTATTTTAAATAAGAGATGCCATTTTTAATATTAAGAGATGGCTTTTTTTATTTTTTATAAGAGATGGCATATTTAGTATTTAAGCGGTGGCATTTTTAGTATTAAGAGATGTCATTTTTTATAAGAGATTGCGTATTTATTATTTAAGCGATGTCATTTTTAATATTAAGAGATGTCATTTTTTTTATAAGTGATGGCATTTTTTATTTTTTATATGAGATAGTGTTTTTTTTATATAAGAGATGCCATTTTTGTGTTAAGAGATGGCATTTTTGTGTCAAGAGATGCCATTTTTATTATTTAAGAGATGACCTTTCATTATTATTAAGAGATGACATTTTTATTTATAAAGAGATGGCATTTTATTTTTTCTAGATGACATTTTGTTTTGGTCTATAAAATGTTATCTATTTTCGGCCGCTGGTTCGCTCGATCGCGATCTCCCCCAACGAACGAAAACGTTCATTGGTGGATCGGCCAACCAGTGAACGAAATGAACGCTCGAGCCTTGACCTGGTGACCGGACGCCAGATAAAGGGATCCAAAATTTATAAGTGTTTGAGTGGGGCTCTACAAAGCGTAAAGAAGATATATCATGGATAGCATGCCTTGACCTGCTTTTGAGGCTTGCGCATTTTTATTAAGATTAAGATGACACAACCATTTGATCATCATCGGTGTTGGTGCATATAACGATGATGACATGTATCATTCTCCATTTCAACAAAGCACCAATGCCAGGATTGTACTCACTGGCCCCTTGTACAACACTGAGACAGTGCATGTGGTTCGATGGCAGGTAATCATGAGACAGTGCAAGGCTCACGCTCCGTCCACAGAGAGAGAATTGGCACCTTGGTTTTCACAGTCGGATGTCAAGTAAATCTGCACTAGTTCGTACCAAGACGCAATGACAAGCGTCCGGATATGATATGATATGATATGGATTTTTGTCCACCGTATCTCACTTATCCTGCTACTGCTACTGATCGATCGAGCTGAACAAGCTGATCAGCAACATGCATGCATGCTTGTGTCCATTTTCCTGCAAGATGGTGGATCGTCTCGTCAGCGACATGTGGCTAGCGGTGGCGCCAGATGCCACACTCCTCGGCAACAGATAGCTTCTCTGCAAGGACACTCCACCGTTGGTCAGCAGCTAGCTCTGCCCGTACGCCTCTGACCAGATTCAGTAAACTAATCTGCTGAGCAGTACTGATGCTACGCTAAGTCCCGAGAGCAAGCAAGATCATTCGTCCGTAGTGCAGGTAAAACCGCGTAGGACTGCAGAAATTCTTACAACCAACAAACAAATTAGTCCCTGCAGAGTTAGAAAATGGAAAACGAAATCCCCAGTTCTGAAACTAATGTCTGCGAGATTATTAATCACTCGAAGATTCTGCTGCTGGAGAACACTGTGATCGATCGGTCTCGTGGGCTGCTGCTGTAAAGTGAAGTCACAGGTCCGGTCTCCGGATAAAGCCAGCTTGAAGGGCACACGGTCTCCAACCAGCTGGCCTTTCGGTGCTCTGCCGTGTGATATGGTACCCGTGCCCCATCATGTACACCCAAAGATAGACAGGCAGTGCATGGAGATGGCATTATTTCATCCGTCCATGCTCCCACCATAACATGCGACTC
This sequence comes from Elymus sibiricus, assembly GCA_039707655.1. Classification (NCBI taxonomy): domain Eukaryota; kingdom Viridiplantae; phylum Streptophyta; class Magnoliopsida; order Poales; family Poaceae; genus Elymus; species Elymus sibiricus. The sequence continues at coordinate 491,059,774 of CM077675.1, forward strand.
TAAACTTTTTCTACAAGCTGGCCGGTCAGATTGAGGAAAAGTTTAGAATTGCAGTTTTTAAAAAAGAAAAAACATGTTGAAGAACTAATTGTACTTGAGGTGGTCAGGTTGAGTACATATACCAATTTGACAGCTCGTTCCATGAAGAGATTAGGCTCTGATTTGTCCGTATACAGCCAGCACAGTTAAATCTTTTAGTTTCTTGTTTTTCTCTAGTTTGGTTTTATAAAAGAAAACTACAAAAATGGAATTTAGGTTGCCTCAATTGTTTCGTCTTTTTAATGTCTTTGTGAAAAATGATGGTTCAAAAAATTGTGCTCAATTGGTAGACGAAGAGTTTATGAAAATACTTAATGAGAATTCCTTGAATGACGAGCATGATTGCAATGTTGCTAGTATGAATTCTCTGAATATCCATGATACTAATGATATGCAAAGCCACAAGCTTGGGGATGCTATGTTTGATGAAGATGATATTTTTAGTCCCCTAAGTTTTGATGAGAAAATTTATTATGATAATGGCATGCCCCCTATCTATGATGATTATGATGATGACATGTATGCTATAAAGAATAATTATAATTATGAAACTTTTCATCATGATTTTAATTTTCAATTTGGTTATGTCAATCATGTATCTCATGATAGTTATTTTGTTGAGTTTGCTCCCACTACAATGAATGAGAAGAAAATTTCTTATGTGGAGAGTAATAAATTTTCTATGCTTGTAGATCATGACAAGGATGCTTTATGTGATAGTTATATTGTTGAATTCTTTCATGATGCTACTTAAAATTATTATGAGGGAGGAACATATGCTTGTAGGAATTGCAATAATATCAAGTTTCCTCTCTATGTGTTGAAAATCTTGAAGATATGCTTGTTTTGCCTTCCTATGCTAGTTGATTCTTGCTCCCATAAATTGTTTGCTCACAAAATCCCTATGCATAGGAAGTGGGTTAGACTTAAATGTGCTTTTCATGTGATCCATGATGCTCTTTTGCATGTTTCAAATACTATTCCTATGTGAGCATCATTGAAATCATCATGCCTAGCTAAAAGGCTTTAAAGAAAAGCGCTTGTTGGGAGACAACCCAACACTTTTACTTTATGTTTTTTAGTGTTCACATGATTAAGATACTGTAGTAATCATGTTTTGTGCCTTTTATTTCAATAATGTGCCAAGTAAAGCCTTTGGGATAGTATGGATACTTGTTGATTTGATTCTGTGCAAAAACAGAAACTTTTTCCTCCAGTAAAGAATTTCTATGATTTTACTGGAGCGTCAAAAAATTCTGCAATTTTTAAAAAGTATTTACACGAAATTATATAAGTTTTCCTAATTTTTCAGATCTGGGAAGTATGGTTATACTATAGATCTTGACAGACTGTTCTGTTTTTGACAGATTCTGTTTTGCATGCATAGTTTGCTAGTTTTAGTGTTTCCATAGCTTATATTTAGTGACATAAATTATGGGAATGGTAGAATACATTAGGTATTATGTGATAACAATTATGAATCTTGTCTTGACAGTACCTAAGTGAATGATCTTTATTTATTATACTAACCCATCTCACGAAGTTCCGTTAAGTTTTGTGTGATTGAAGTTTTCAAGTTTTGGGTGAGACATCGATATGAGGAGAATAAGGAGTGACAATAACCTAAGCTTGGGGATTACCAAGGCACCCCCAAGGTAATATTCAAGGAATACCCAAGCGTCTAAGCTTGGGGATGCCCCGAAAGGCATCCCTTCTTTCGTCTTCAACACTATCGGTATATCTTACTTGGAGCTATATTTTTATTCATCACATAATATGATTTTTTCTTGGAGAGTCATTTTATTTTCTTAAAATTTTATTGATGTTATTTATAATCTTTTTTTCCAATAAAAAGTTCCAAGAATTGCCTTTTAGGATGCTTGAATTGCATGTTTGATGTGTGCGGTGTAAAACAGAATTTTTTGCTGTAGTGTTTGAATTTTCATATTTTACCGGAACGTTGAAAGTTTCCGGAATTTTTATACAGTATTGTCATATAAATTCTTTATCATGTCCTAAATTTTCATAATTTTTAGATATACATATGTGCACTTTGTAAATTAATTTCTACAGATTGTCCTGTTTAGACAGATTGCTGTCATAGTTTTGTTATCTACTTATCCTATAGTTTTCATGACTTATATTAGTAGATAGAAATTTTGGAAATGATAGTATACGGTAGATAATGTTTGAAAATTATTATGCAACTTATCTTGGCAGTACATAAAGAGTTGATTTATTATTATGTGCACTAACCTATCTCACAAGTTCTTTTCAAGTTTTGTGTGGATGAAGTTTTTGAGACCTAGGTGATACCGGGAGATGAGAGGATTGAACGAGATACAAAAGCTCAAGCTTGGGGATGCCCAAGGCTCCCCAAGTAAAT